>OZ010790.1:527516412-528894412 GCA_963932465.1 Maratus speciosus
AACAATATTAAATCTTAAGGAAGCGTGGTGATATCGATTTGTCATAATGAGAATATTTTAGTTTTTCTACACAAAGTTTAGGATTAATTTTTTAAACAAATTACGTATTTCAAATTTGTTTTTTATAGATAATTAGTTATTAAATTTTAAAGTTTGTAATTAGTTTGGAACATCCTGTAATTAATTAAGATTCAGCTAATAAAAAAATGAAATATTAATCCTTCTTTTTATAAAGATTATAAAGTAAGAATTTTTTGTTGTTGTTGTTGAATCGTGTAAGCACTATAAATAATATATAAATTATTATTATTTATAGTGCTTATATTATATTTATAATTATTTATACTAAATTATCACGTAAATATATAGCAATGTTATTGCTGATATTTGGTTAATTATGTTTCCGAAATATGGGTCGCAGAATTATTTGACAGCAAATATATATTAACCTATTATACACGGAGACGGCTGCACAAACAATATCTCATCGAGATGAAGGCTGAAATTCAAGGAATGTTTTAAAGCTCGATTCGCATATTAAAATTCAACTGATCTTCCAATTCCTACCTTGTTGGAAAACACATGAAAACCGGAGTTTAGAGATGGACTGGTAGGTTTACCATTGTGTTTTCCTGCACCCAAGCCTGTGCTTTCGGTGCAGGAAAACACAACGATAAATCTACTGATAACCACTAAAATCAGTTTACAGGTGGTTTCCACCAAGATATGATTTCCCAGACCAGTTGCATTTTAATATGTTAATCGAGTTTTCTATAATACTGGAATTTGAGCCGTCAACTTAACGAGGTGATGGTCTGTGCAGCTGTACTCTTGTCAATATTAAATCCAGAACATGTCTAACCATACATTTTTCATGTTACTAGAACAAGAGTAAGTTCAATTCTAAAATTATATCTGATAAGACGTAAAACTGGGTAAAAGATTATTTTTTCCCTTTCATCTAGGTATTAAGCTGATAGAAAAAAAACCTTTTGAAGTTTACGGTGTGTCGCGTAACAGTAAATTTTGGAAACAACTCATTAAGCGTGTTGTTTATCTATCATAATTGTATATTATAAGCATAGATGAAACTTTGTGCGAATTTAAATAAATAAAGCTTAAATCTTTAACAAAAATTTTACGCACAAATAACGTATATATAGACACTACAAAAAATCTCATATGATCGTTCGTTTCGAGGATTCCTGGGTCCCCTTTCTCAGTGTGTAAGAGGGAGGGGGTAAGAGAGAGAGAAAGAAAAAAAGGAAATAAATGGGTTCGAAGAACCACTAGTTATAGCCCCGAGTACTGGCTTATAGACTGACTGAAAATGCCTTTTCTATCGGTCTGTAAGACAGTACAAGGGGAAATAACCGAGGTGTTCCTGGAACCCATTTTAATTTATTTTCTTTCTCTCTCCCATTGCGGAAGGGGATCCAGGAATCCTCGAAACGATCTAACGGGATTTTTTGTCGCGTCTGTACGTTATTTTTGCGTAAAATCGTTGTTAAAGATTTTAGCTTTTTTATTATAATTGCATAGTGTTTTCTAAACAAACTTTCCGCTTAATAAAATTTTTGTCCAAGTATTTCCAATTATACTCGTCAATATAAATTTAATTTTATCTGAATCTTTACTTATTTTTCCAATGCGTTTTGTATAAGTAGTGAAACAATCTGTCACTTATTTCTTTCACTCGAGCTTCATTTGATATTCATTTTTCAGAAACCAGAACGCAGACATGAAACAATGAGATATTGATTTTTTTCCTTGCACATGAAATATGCATTAGTTTTATGAAGTGCTATTACACGGGCTTTCTCTTATACAATGACGACCTGTCAGGACATTTTTTGCCTACTTCCAATATGTATGGATTTTTTTTATTATTATTCGTTTAACCCCAATATTTAATGGAATATGTTTTTGAAAATACTTTACACAGATTTTTCTATGTCCTTTATAAACTTGTTATTTATTCCATTTATATATATGCTTTTGAAGTAAAGATTTGAATTGTTTTTGAGCCACTATTCATATAAAAACATTTTTCACAGTTAACCCGTAAGCACATGGACCCGTTTCTATTATGCTACTATAGTAGGATATACATACTACTATATGCTACTATAGTAGCGTATATATACGCGTGAAATAAATCTCTACCCATTTTGTCTCCCACTATATTTTTGGTGTAAAATGCATCAGTACTACTCCGTTTAGGGAAAAATCATACTTTTCTTATTTATTTTCAGATTTTCAAACAGCTTCTGTAAAAATCACTTTTTTATAGAAAGTATGCAAACGTTATCTCTATTGTATCTTTTGTTCTAAACTTTTCGACAGAATTTTTATAAAGAAGAGTTTCTTTGTAAAAACTTAAATGTTTTGTCAATTAAAATAGTTTCATTCCAGATTTTTTTTTCAATAACTAAATAAATTTTTTTTGTAAACTTAGAAATTATTCATATTATGTATATAAAATATTTCAAGTGAATATCTTTGGTAGTTTCTAAGAAAAGGTACATTAATTTAACATGGTAGTTATAGGGACTTCAAACTGCCTTTAACTATACAAAATGCTCTCTGTTGACTTATGCAATATATCGTTCGAAAGCAGTTTTCTGAAGTGATACAGCAGCAATAAATGAAAGGATTTTTTCTTTTAAGTGAACAATTTTCATTTCTAATTATTGTAAATTAATTATCGCTCATTTGGTTATAGAATTGGTTTATTTTATAGATAATTTACATATAAAGTTTCATAAAACATTATGTTTATAAATATATTATGTACATAAAACAAAAACAAAAAAATCAAGTGAAAGTGCTTGGTAGCTTTTGAGAAAATGGTACATTTGTGATACATTATGATCATGGTACATTAATTTAACATGGTAGTTATAGGGGATTCCAACTGCCCTTTACTATACAAAATGCGCTCCGTTGACTTATGCAATATATCGTTGGAAAGCAGTTTTCTGAAATGATACAGCAGCAACAAATGAAAGGATTTTTCTTTTTAAATGAATAATTTTCATTTCTGATTGTTCTAAATTAATTATCGCTCATTTGGTTATAGAAGTGGTTTATTTTATAAATAATTTACACATAAAGTTGCATAACACTTTATGTTTATAAAAATATTATGTACATAAAAAAAAATAAAGTGATGGTGCTTGGTAGCTTTTGAGAAAACGGTACATTAATTTAACATGGTAGGTATAGGGATTTCCAATTTCCCTTAAGAAATATTAAATCTAATTTATTCAGATTCAAAACAATCATACTTGTAATCTTTTTTGTTTATTGACGAATTACATTGCTATTATTTACTGTGAAAATTATTTCACTTTTGTAAATGTATGAAATCCTTATCAAATCTAATCTTATAATATTTTAAAATAAAAGCAATACTTTTTCATTTAGGTTTGACTCATGATTGTCACTCTTATATTTTTCTGAATTTTTTACATAGGTTCCATTTTATTGTGACTGCTTAGTGAAACGATCTATCACTGATTTATTTTCCTTCGGGTTCATATCTCATTCATTTCTCAGAGGGCAGAACACAGACGCGAAATGATGAGATGTCATTATTATTTTTTGTGCCTAAAAATGCATTAAATTTATAAAATTATTTTTTTTACATCATTATTCTTTTGAAAACATTACTAGCTATTTTCGAGAAAATGAAATTGATGCCCTCTCCAGTAAATTTTTGTATCCTTTAAATTTATGAGGAAATAATTATTTATTCACTTGAATTCGAATATTTAACAGACGACTATTTTATAACTCATTTATATAATATACATAGATGAAAACTTTTTTTGAAACTGAAAATGTAATAGATTTCATAGTAACAGCACCAAAAAGCATTTTTATATGACAATATTAATAATGTATTCAAATAATATTATGGAACTTATTAAATGCTTTACTGTTGTGTTAGCCGTATGTCAGGAGTTAATAGAGGAAGAAATCTTCATATATGTATGCTACTTACACAATACTCTTTGATTACCTTAATATTAGTAGTTTAAGCTTATAGTACGATTGATTGTTTGTTAAATTTGTGTTTTTCGTATATCATTTTATTTTATTTATTCTTACATTTTAATTTTGTTATGAGATATTAGCCAGAAATATGTGTGCATATCTTATACTGTTTTAAGGGCAATTAGGCTAAACTTTTGTGATCGGGCTACACAAAATAGACAAATATTTTAAAGAAATCTGTATTGAATTTTTTTTTCAAAAAACATTAAAAAATATACAAATTGTAATGCAGCTTCCAAACAGATTATAAAGGACATTTGTGTTTCATATTCGAATGTAAAAATTGAAATTTTGCGATGTTTAAAAGTTAAAAATCTTGCAGTACTAGTAAAAGAGAAATTTATTAGTCAGGTCTTGTTACTACACTCAATATGACATCAGCACTACACACAGACGTACTTTTGCTTTGTGATATATATTTACCGTTGGTACCACATTCTTGCTATTAATATCATGTTTAACCCTTTTAAATTCTGATTGTAAAATGAGGAAATGATCAACTGACAACGGAATTTACAAACGACTTTTTTAAAAATTAAAAACTTGTTATTTTAAACTTTCACAGAAAAATATTCGTATATTCGTATCAAGCGAATAAATAGTTATTTCCTCATAAATTTAAAGGATGCAAAAAGTTACTGGAGAGGGCATCAATTTCATTTTCTCGAAAATAGCTAGTATTTTTTTCAAAAGAATAATAGCGAAAAAAATCCATAAATTTTATGCATTTTAAAGCACAAAAAGTAATAATAATAACATCGCATCATTTCACATCTGTCTTCTGCCCTCTGAGAAATGAATAAGAAATAACCCTAAGGAAAATGAATCAGTTATAGATTGTTTCACTAAGCAATCACAATAATATGGAGTATATGTAAAAAAAAAATCAGAAAATATGGGAATGACAATCATGTGTCAAACTTAAATGAAGAAGTATTGCTTTTATTTTTAAATATCATAAGATGGGAGACTACTTTGTGGCACATTTTAAAGTTTTTCTGACACCTGCCGGTGTATTTTATGAGTGACCCAAAACTGACTATTCTTAAGCATTTATATATTATTTTCCTACATATAGACTTATTGTGCTAATCTAATTTTTTTAAAATAATATGAGAAATCTTCGTTTAAGAATGTAACAAAGTTACCCCATTGGGTGGGTGTGCTGGTGAGACAGGTACTTTGTAACAGGTGTATTTTCGCCTTGAAATGCAAGAGAAAAAAATTGTGAATGACCTTGACTTCGAAAATTATACTGAAATCAATTTAAACTATAAAAACAAAATTTTATTAAAATATTCTTGGTGCCTCTTGTAAGATTGGAATTAAAATTAGGTGGTCCCGACGTGGGACCGGTGCGTCAGAAAGGGTTAATGTTTTTTTTTTTTTTTTTTTAAATTTAAATAACATTTTTAGGTACTGTGTATATATATGTAAACATTTTTTATCCGTACACATCCTTGAGAAACTTTAAAATGTACCGTTTTCTATTCATATGAACCGAAACCATTAATGAAATATTTTTTTTCAACTCGATAATTAGTGATATAACTAACAATATTCACATATGGGAGACCGGGAAAATTTTTCCGTTTTCCACTAGGTGGCAACATCAGCCGGACACTACTGGCTCTCCTATCGGCCGTTACTTAAACAATAGTATAGACACACTGAAATTGCCATTTTTGTGTTAGTTGTGAAGCTTTGATTGTTTACCGCTGCCACGTTATAACTTTTATGCATGTGTAAATACACTCTGCTACAGATACAGATAAGATATATAGTTTCTCTTTAGTATTTATGAGTAACGTAGTTCAAATACTACCTATTACCATGAATAAATGTCAATTAATCGCCTTCCTTCAGGACAATGAAAACGAATATTTTTAAACAGGCAGGCCGGGGCAAGATGACGAGCTCGTCATCCTCAGACCCTGGTAGTAGAAAACCAACGTATAAACACTCCAGAAGAATCAAAACTTACGACAAATGCTGATTCTGATGCACCAAAGAAGTTTGTTAGACTTTTTGATTTCAAACCATTGCCTAAAGCAACACAATGTGATTAAAAAACTAAAAGGAAAACACTGAGCTCGAGCATTCTTACAAGCACACCAATAAAAGAAAAATGTTAGAACAAAGAGAAAAGCAGAAAGTAGAACAGGAATGTTTAAAAAATAGATAAAATAAGCTCGTGAAGATAAAAAGGGGATAAAAAAAACTCAAACTAAATTCCTGTAGGCCTAAGAATATTAAATCCACGCCAAACAGTCCAGTTGCATCAACTTCAAAGGATGGGTTTTTCAGATGCTTGTGACGAGGAATATTGTGACACACCAACAGAAGTATGGATCCAGTGCTGTAAATGCGAAAAGTGGTAACGTGAGGAATGTTCCAATTATGAAAATGGCATTTTTATTTGTGATTATTGTTAGCTGCACAACTAAACATTTCAACATTACGTTACAATGCATTATACTTAGTTTCATACTTTGTAAGACGTATAAACACAGTTATCATTTGTTAAACCGTGTAACATATTCAAAAGATAAAATATGTTCAACCTTTTTCAGTGTTGTCATCTTGCCCCAAGGCCAAAGGTTTGTTAATGGTATGAAAAAAATAAAACTATCCTTTATTTTTTTTTTTTTTTTTGAAAACTTAAAGGCAATATATTTAATACTACAAAGGAATACTCTAACAGTTCATGTGAAATTAAATTTACCATATTTAAAAACAAATTAATAAACAACAAAAAATTATTAACATAGTCATCTTGCCCAGTCTCCCCTATATAAAATTCGTCTATGTTTTGTTTCTTGACGAAACACGTAACTATTTTCAATCAAATTTATCAACTAAATGTAAATGACCTTTGTCATATAGATATCCCAATACATAATAAATTAAAAGAAATAATTCTTAATTTTGATCAACGTGACAAGGTCAAACTTCTCTTACTTGATTTTTAATGTATTTTACATCTCATCTTGAGTAAAAAAATATATATATTATTGATTTCTTGTTCTTGAGTCTCATTACTTATTCATATCTTATAAACCAGAATACAAGCGGGAAAGTTTAGATGTAATTAAGTTTTTTTTATTTGCAAGAAAACAGTATTAGTGATATAAAGCTCTTTCGGACAGACTTTCTGTTAAAAATGTGAAGCTGTTTTAGGGACAAATAAGCGATGTCATGTCAAATAATTATTTTTTCGTTTATTTCAAATATGTCGAAAAATAATAATTTTTCACTGACTGAGAATATCTGACAGAGTATAATTTAAAAATTATTTTCTAAAATATTTACGATCTGCATCATACACATGAAACTTTATTCATCACTATGTGTTAGAAGTGTGAATTTCGAAATATATTTAGGCAACCTATACATGTACACGTTTTTGAAAAATAACAGAAAAGCAAAATAAATCTAAAAAAGAAACTGATTTTTTGTTATAACATTAATCAATTAATAAAATCTTCATGTTTGTAACTCATTATGTGATATTAAATATAAAATTAATTTTAAAATACAATAATGAACAATAATAATATTGCTATCTTCTGTTTCTTTGAAAAACGTGTTACTAATCATAGGCATAAGCATCAACTTATATAAATGTATGTTATATTTATCATATCGATTTTCCTATACGTTAAAAAATAGTGATAGTTCTTTATTTTAATTCACGCGTCAATGTCAAATACACATTATCTCAATGTTTTATCTAGATAGTCCATATTTTCTGAAAATACAAAAATAAAATCTCTTGGTATTTTAAATTAATTAAAAAGTGAAATTCAAGATTGTAACGGTCCATCAAAATATGGTCAATCCGGTAGAAAATCTGGTCCACTTTTCTTGTCTGCGAATGGTCCATCTTTCCCAATCGCCTAGGATAGAAGTATAACCAACCCTGATTCTACACTGTAGATATTATGCCGCCATTTTCGGTTATTTAGAAGTTCAACTGTTCCCAAAGATTACGTCGTTAATATTAGACAGAACATATAAACAAAAACCTTTAAATGCATAAATATAACAACTGAAAAAAAAATTATGACTTACTAAAATCAATAATGATTTTTAGCTGATAATATACTATGTTTTACTGAAAAAAACTGAAGGCCATGCAAAATATTTTTCTCATTAAGAACTGCACAATCTCTTTTACATAGCATTAGCGGAATATTTGACTGCTCCATCTCAAACTGAGGTCCACCACTCTCGTACTTACCATACAAGGAATTATACAATAAGTTTATACATTTTCAATATTTTATGGGTAAGAAAAAAAATTGAAAAAAAAATTTAGACATCTTTCTTGGATTATGAAGCATTTTCCAACGGTTACAGAATAGAATGAAAAAATTAATTTTTCATACAATGTAATTTTATGAAACGCATAACGTACTAAAAATCCATTTTCAGCAATTGATGTACATTTGCTGTAATGCACGGGAATTTTGTCGTGCAGCCATATATTTGATTTATTGAAGTCATACACATTACATAAAACCGAATTCTCTTGTTCACCTCCATAAATTAAAGATAAGTGGATCAGTGTTACGCACTCTCCATAATCTATTGAAAACATGTTGTAGTGCACAACAGGGCTTCCTTTTAATTTAATTACATTTTGAGTAACGTAACTTCATTAACCGATTTCCACGCATAGATAATAATATAATGTAATTATTTTGAAATCCCTGTAAACGAAGTATATTTGACAATTATATTGTACTCCGAAGAAATGGGGGTGTATCCCTTATCAATCTCATAATGTTTTAAGAAACGTAACATATATGAATGCATAATAACTGTTTTCCTTCATAGCCCATAATGTAAAATAATTATTTCGGATGTCCCTGTAAACAAAGTTTAATTGCTAAACATTTGACTTTCAATAAAATACATTATGTACTAAACATCGATAACATATAAAAATTACATGGCAATCCGAGTATATAGATGTCCGCTTCAAGATGGAAGAGAGTCAGGCAGGCATAGAAATAGACAAACCGAATTCAAAAACACTTTTCAAATTTATTGAAAACTGTTAATAATAAACACATTCTACAATTATTGACTACAGTCAGTCCAAACGCAAAGCTAAAAATAATCAACTTAAGTCTTGAAATCAGGTTACAATATTCTTAAGCCCGAAATTGAGTCTGAATTATAATGTTATTTGATTAAACTAGGCAGAAGGATTTTATTGGTTTATAAAGTAATCGTATATCTTTACTTTATTTCTTTTATCAATAAGCCCTGTATAAAATTTATCAAGATAGGGAGATCGCCGTACATTTTACGACATGTTTCTTGTTGTATGGCTGTAACAAATGCAAAGTATTTTATAATACTAATAAAAGAGGTAAGCTAAATAAGCAATTCTTCATATCACTACAGAAAATTGTAGTTAATAATACTTACACTCAAAAGACAAATCCAGAAATATATGTTTAAAGAATGTATGTAATGTCACTTGACACGATTAGACGAAATCTATACTTTTCATATTTTTATTTCTTTATCTGATTACTGATCAAAAATAGTTCTTCCCATAAAAATAAAAGTAAATAAATAACATTCAATATCATATTAGTCCCACGAAAAGGCGCTAAAGGGAGACGGTCATGGGACAAAAGCGATACAACATTATTTTTAAATTGTTGAAAGAACAATGAAAACGAGAGGCCTGTAACAAACTTGTCCCATATCTAATTTACCAGTTGTATTATATTTCATTTTTTTTAAATTTTGAGACATAGTTCACGCGCCTACTATAAAAATATTTGCAAAATCTAAACCATATATTTATGTCCTTTTAGAAATAATTTTTCACTGAAATAACACCCATAAAAAAGGAAAAATCAAAATATAGTCTACGATCTTATTGATTAAATAAATTCATTGTTATTTAATATTTATGTAGCCAGAAAAATTGGAAAGAATTCTTGCAAAAGATAGAGCAAAGTTTCAGCTACTTTTCAACATAAAAGCTACTGGAATTTTTACACTTGTCTTAGAGTGGGATAAGTTCTTGTGGACTAGTGTCATGGAACACTACCACCTGGAATGGCAGTCAGCTTACAAAGCTGTAAATTCACGTCTCATCACACATAATGATCCTTGTTACCATCATCGTTTGAAAGCTGAAGAAAATAGCAAAAAAGATCGACGATGCTTGAAATCATCACAAAACACTTGTTGTTCCGGGAATTGTGTGCCTAACAGCTGCCGAAGAAATTTATACGTGAACACAAAACCAAACTCATGAAGGCAGACTCGACTTATCTGCAGCGATGCTACGATGAGGGCAACGAGTATCTCAACAGGCACGTTATGTGTGACGGGACTTCTGTTGAAAAATGAGAAAATCTGGCTCCATTCCCAGACGGCAAAATTCTGTGGCACTGAACTACAAAATCTTATCCCACAAATGATACAATTCCAGTAGTTCTTTTTGAGAATTAGCTGCAACATTGCTGTATATTTCCAAGAAATTTTCCAGGAAATTAGGTTTTATTTCTTTATATGGGCAGTGAAAATGTTACTTTCTGGACGACCTCGCAGTTTTGTCATTTTTTCTTGTCTTTTCAAGAAAAGCAGTGCAGCTATAGTATTCATAATGACCACTCAAAGATTTTAACTTCTGTATACTCTAAACTAGCCGTTAGAATTATCGTTAGAATTACCCAAACCTTGGATTGTTATCTCTCCTTTCTGTTCATCGACATCATTTTTGAAGCAAACGTATTTAAATTCAGTAGACTTTTTATCTCTACGGTTGATATCAGATTAAACATAAGTTCATTTTTAGTATTCATTCAAAGTGTTAGTGTGTCGTAGACAACTGGGTCATTTTTTTCCTTGCGGTATTTGCAATGAAATCTACCAGTGCTTCTTCATCATTATCAAGCAAACATTACTGCATGTGCTGTCTCCTTTAAAAAATTATCAAACAACGTTTTTTACTTCTTTTGATTAGGTTATTGTATTTTTGTATTTTTTATTTTCAATTTAGCCTACTGGTATTCTAAAGGTTATTTGCGTAGTAATTTCTACGCTTACTCAATACTCTGAATCTTAAATTTCAAATTTTCTATATTTTTCTACGTCTTGTAGTATATGATATTGTTTTGACTTTCTTCTTAATTAACCTCCTCTGTTTCTTTCCATTATTGCACTTGTTAAATTGTTTAAATTGTGTTTCTTTTGATTTTACTTCCTCATTTTAATTTTTTTTTCTTTTTTCATCGCATATCCACTCTTCACTTTTTATCCCTGTTGATTATTTAATTTTATATAATGTCAGTTTGTGTACATTAAATATTTTGTTATTCGGGGATACACTTTAATTACAACTTTTGTTTGATTTCCTGCAGCATCAACTGCCATTATGAAAAAAATGTGCATCAGATGTCGAATTTCTCAGATTGGCACACTTATTTTGTTATTGGAGTTCAGGTAACACATCTCCAGATGCATTTCACAAATTTGCTTTGGGGCATGAACAGAATTCTTACATCTTTCGGAGTAGCCAGAAAAATCCTGAGGCAATCGTTTTATTTTTACAGTTTATGATATAACGATTAGTTCTCACTTTCCCCCCTCATAAATAAAAACAACTGTTCCAAATGTAAGAGATAGAAAATGAAATTTTAAGTGTTAGTTCTCAAAATATAAACTGATTTAGAATATTTTATAATGTAACACGCTGGTTAAAAAAGTCATCTAAGGACATTGAAGGCAAAAATGAAAATGTTTTTCAACAAGAAAAATAACATGTATCGAATAATTTTGTATTCGAGTGCAATCAGCATAAATCGACATTTTATTAGTAAGAGTTCTAAAAAAATTTGTCACAAAATTTGAATCTAAAAAGCAATATTTAACTACAAATTCATTAACATATTATTACAGATAATTATTTTAAGCTTTCCTAAATCATTTTGCTTTAAATAAATTCCATGGCATCAAAATATGTTTTATAACTGTGCATTATTATGGAGCTTTTTAAAATTGTTTACATTTATTTTCTTTAAAACCACTATTTTTTTGTTGTCTGCATTCATGAAACATAAAAAACATCTAAAAAAATAATTATAAAACCTCTAGTAAATTTAAATAGAAAAATAGTAGCAATTATAAACTGGAATAAGCATAAGTTCAAGGAAACTGTAATCAAATTCCAAAAACAAAAAGTGAATATATTTAGCATGAAACTAAAGATGAGCATTAAATTATTCATGCTTGGTAAGAGGTATTTTGACTCTGAATTTTCGTTTATAAATAATTCATTTTACAAAAGAGTGAAATGGTGTTGTATCGTTCCCAATTCAAGCATTGTTGCATATTTGACTACCATTTACATCAACGTTTCTTTACTTTATTAAAGAAATGATCTCTAGTGGATATTTTAGATGTATTGAAACTTTTCAAAATAATGTTGAAACTTTTGTATTTGTAGCAAATTATATATATATATTTTTTTTTACTTTATTCAAAACACATTTTTTCCTACGGGCTCGCTTTAGTAGTACGTTTATATATAGATTTCCACGATTACGGAAATATGAATAATATTCATAAATTTTCTTGTTGACAGTGATATATTTTAATGTTTTCACAATAAATGACGCTGACTACTTTCTTTTAAACACTGACAAAGAAACCGGAAAAAAATTGAAAGCCAAATTTATCAAATTAAAGATCTGGGAAAGTTAGCCCTCAGCCTTACATTATTTAACATATTTTGTTAACGATATCCCAAGAACACTGAGGGCTTATCTTGCCCTGTACGTGGACGACACGGCAATGTACTCCTCTACACGTTATCCATTCACCTTATATAAAATACTTCAAAAACACATTCACGAAATCCTTAGCTGGTGTAGTCTACAGCGTTTTAAAAGCTCAACGAACAAAAAACATCAGATGTTTATTTCTCTAGGAAATTAACTTTCCCCAATCGCATAACTGTTAAAAACACTACAATTTCCTGGACTAAGCACACTAAGTACCTGGTTGTTACCTTTGAAAGAAACACTTCTTTAACGTTCGTGGCAAAGTCGCCGGTATCTCCAAAACTCTCTCTGTTCTACTAAAAAGTAACACACTTTCTGTTCATAATAAACTTATTTTATACAATGCTTGCATAAGATCTGTTTAACCCTATGCCTGTCCAATCTGGGGATTCGCATGCAAAACTAGTATGGACTATTTCTGTCGTGCTCACAATAAAAATCCACGTTATATCCGTAATGGGCAACCATTACCTACGTAACAAAACCATCCGCAGGAATCTTAAAACCACTTTTATAAAAAAAGTGTATAAATCAACTTTCTAAAAAGTTCTATAAAACTGTATACAATCTACCTAACCAAATCGTTTCGGATCTACCCGACTACGTGGTATCCGACCCCACTAAACGAAACGCCCTAAATACTCGCTTTTGCTTAACGATGAAGACCGAGTTTCCTTCACCCTTCTATTATACTTAATCTTTCTGTTTGTTCTGTCCTGTTTAAAAAAGAAGAAAAAAAATGATTTTCTGCTGTATAATAGCATTTTTAGTAGCTTTACTTAATGTATGGTTTCTGAAAAGAGTCTATTTTTATGATAGGGTGTACCATGTTAGCTTTTTCACCTGTCCTTTTTGGAACTAATGGAGCTTCTTTTTTTCTAAATATTTCATATTTTTTATATTTTTTTATCTCTTTTTTCTCTTACATTATTAAACTTTGACTACCTTATGTGCTTATTATAATGATTTTTTTTCTTAATATTTAAAGTTATTTTCTTACTGTAGGGGTACACGACATTTCGGTCCCGACACTTCGGTCCCGTCATTTCGGTCCCGCTGTTTCGGTCCCTGGCCATTTCGGTCCCGAGACATTTCGGTCCCTGGGCATTTCGGTCCCGAGACATTTCGGTCCCTGGCCATTTCGGTCCCGAGACATTTCGGTCCCTGGCCATTTCGGTCCCGAGACATTTCGGTCCCTGGGCATTTCGGTCCCGAGACATTTCGGTCCCTGGCCATTTCGGTCCCCAGCCATTTCGGTCCCTGGCCATTTCGGTCCTTAGCCATTTCGGGCCCTTGTCATTTCGGTGCCCACCACCTTATAACTCGTATTCTAATTGTCGTGGGCCGCCAAACGCTGTAATTTAAACATCATTTGGGACCTTTTTAAATTTTTTTAACACCCCCCACCCCCCAAATTAAAAAAAAAGCTGAATATAACAGTCCGATAAATTTAAAGTTTTATAACTCGTGATAATGAAATCACAGCGAGCTGAAAATTTGTTTGATTGAACAATGTGATATAATTTTACAGGGGACATTGTCTTTTTATTATTATTATTATTTAACAAAATGGATTTTTTAAGCTGTATTATTTGTTATTAATATTAGGTATTTTATCTATACTATAAACTGCCATAGATGATTTTTTGGTTGTTTTCATACGTTTTTTAGAACCTTTAAATTATCATCATTAATTAAATAATTTAAAAAACTGTTCTTATTTTTTTCTCCTTCTTACAATTAGATTAATAATAAATGTCTTCAATAATTCAGTTGGACACTTATAAGCTATTGTAGGTAAATATTTCCTCAAATCATTCTTCTACATCCTCTCCTTTAATAATTCAGAAATGAGATATATTTATTGAAGCAAAAATATTTAATTTTTCTTATTACTTTTATAATACAAAGTTATAATTTTGTTTTCATAAGTTACTTTACCATTATAAACATTGGGAAAACAATAGTGATTTGGTAATTAGGTGTGCCAGGAAAAATATTTTGTTGTCAGAAAACTCCACCCACCGCTTCATTTTTTTTTAAAAATAATTATTGGTTGCATTTTTAAGTCTTCTCACCCATTGCAGATGATTTTTGTGAACTAATTTTATTGAAACTGGGCCTAATTCATTGTAATAAGATGATTATTTTTTATTTTATGTAATAGTGTAAGTATTATTTTAATTAATTTTATTTCCAATTTTTAACTGACAAAACTAAGGTTTTTAGCTGCGTTCGTAATTATATAAATACGTAGCACCTATAGTCGTCGTTCAGTCCGTCCGTCTGCCCGTCTGTCTCCGCATATAACAGAGCAAAAAGAACCCAACCGAATGGTCTGAAATTTTAAATATATGATTGTTGCATAATTTTGTCGAGCCATTTCAAATTTTATGGATATCGGATGCATAGTTTAATTACAGGGACTGTCAAAAGTTTTTCTTTACATTACGGCCAATGGGAAAAAATTATTGCAAGTGCATTTTAATGATGTTACAGCCTTCCGAGTGGTCTGAAATTTTAAATATATAATTGTTACAAAATTTTGTCGAGCCATTTGAAATTTTATGAAAATAGGTGTATAGTTTAATTACAGAGACAGTCAAAAGTTTTGCGTTACATTACGGGGAATGGGAAAAAATTATTGCAAGTGCATTTTAATGATGTCACAGGCTATGCACTCATGAAGTGCAAAAAAAAAATATATATATATATATATACATTCAGTACAATATGGGGTGCAAAAAATAATTATAAAACTAGTTATAGTACGAACGCACCTCATTTGCCACGTTTGACGAGCAATTTCCAACTTGTTTGTATTTGTCGTTTATTTATTGATTTTTAATATTACCCTTTTCCTCCCACTTTCCCAGAAAAAAAAATAATAATTTTTTATTTTAGTTTTATTATTAATTATATTAATAGTTTTAAATTTCGGTGACTTTAAATATAAAATAAATAAACATGTAAAAGATAAATTTCAGTTTATAACTACTATATGATAAATTGAATATAAAATGTATTATGTATTGTATTTATTTTAAGGTAAAAAAATGTAATGTATATTAATAATGTTATTAATTTAATAAATTAAGGATACATTAAATAAAAAATATATTTAATAAAATATTAATTTAATTTTTATACTAAAATTCCTAACTTTTTTGAGAATTAATTAATAGCAATTATTAGTAGCAATTATTAATAGCACTTAAAGTTTTTATTCAAAAGTTTGAATTTATAATTTCCAAAAAATAATATAGGAATTTTTTGAAAAATCACTCAAAAACATAAAGTCTAAGTAATAATTAATTAATTAATTAAACATAATAATAATAATAATAATAATAATAATAATGCAACATTGTGCAAATACGTAAAAATACCTTTTAACAGTGTTAGGTGATATTATGCAGATTTAAATTTTTTAAGTACAGTTATAATTTACAATTCGCAAAAAGTAAGAAATTATTAATTAATTATAATTAAAGAGCAAAAATAATATTATAAGCTAACTAATAAATGAATAAACAACATTTTTATCTTCAGAACCCTTATCACTTTTATACATCCTAATGAAGTTAATAACGTTAAAATAACCGAAAATTAAAAATATATACATTTGCATTTACCCTATAAAAACTATTATATAGTCCATGTAATAGTTTTTAAACAAGCAATTGATAAATTAGTTATCTAAACAATTAATAATTAAAATAATTTTGAATTGATAAATACGTTTAATAAAAACAATTCAATTTTTGAATTTCTTTTTACTTAACAATATAACTATGAGTGTTTTCAACTTGTCGTGCAAGTTAAATTCATGCTGTATCAAATTTATTGCAAACTAACGGCAAACAAGTAATCAAAAATACTGCAAACTTACTGCAAAGTAGTAGTCTTTCCATATCACACTATAAGTTTAACCCCTTCGAAGGGGTGAATAGACCTGATCAGGTGTATTGATGCGAAAGCGCCGTCAGAAGGCGCATGCATAGTTTTTATCACCATAAACAAGTTTAGGTAATATTTGTACTTTTCATTTCGAGCATTTTTTGGTATTTAATAAGTATAGCGTTTAGAAAAAACGGCGCCTACCGAATAAAATTTCTGCAATTTCTACGTATGTGCTGATTCTCATTGTTGTTGAGTCTCTCAACAGAGAGATTTTTTGCTTTCGTGAATTAAAGACAGTCTTGCCATCAGTTTCACAACAAACTACTCATGCAAGTGGGTGATGGTATACCTTACGGGAGATTTGCTGCGAATTTCTCAATTCAAATTTGTCACGGCAAGATAATATCAGAAAAAATCAAACTTTCTGCTAATGTTCATGCTATCTGGGTTACCTCAAAAATTTCCATGGGGAGCGCGGCGGATCGCATGAACGGCTCATGCGATTGACACTTATGTGAAATCATTATCCAATATCTATTACAGCACAAATTCTTAATACAATGGCAAGAAATTAAACATGAAAATTGCTGTTTTACACTTAACCACTTGGCCCTAACTTTATTGTAGGCAAATGTTATGTAATATGAAACTTGATTTAACCCATTTGCTGCCAAAACTAAGAATTTTCAGATTTTTTCTTGAAGGTCGTTTGCCAGCACAAATTCAGAAAGATAAATTTCGCTTTACTAATACAGCGAAATTTCTGCCAATAAATGATGCATTTTTTTAAATTCTAAAATAGTGGTGACAAAGTAATCAATAAATTAAAGCCACGAGTATACTCGTGAATGACAGCGAATGGGTTAATTAAATTTAACTCTTCAGTATGCGCTCAGATTTTTACATCATATGTTAATTTTTTTCACTGGTAAATATTAATGTAACTTGAATGTATTATTAGTTGCAGTTATAAGGATTGGCCTTATATTTTTTATCCATGCTTTTTTTTTAAATTAAGAAATTAAATAAGGATATACCTAAATTCTTAAAGTTACTCGAAATACTTCTATCATATATACACAGTCAAGACAAGATTCCAAGGACTGGTAAAAAGCTCCATTTTAGACAGGCTTCCATGTAAAGAAGTGTAATTAATTATACTTCTTAGATACACTACCTCAATAAGATCTATTGTTCGTTTCGCAGGGATTCTGAAACTCTTCCGTTTGAGACAGGATTCCGTTATAGAAAGACTCCGCTTTCACAGGTTTCACTATGCTTCACTAAAGAAGGGTGAAAATCCCCTTTTCAAACAGGTTTTCAGCAAATTTAATTGTATCGCAATTCCTATTAAGACCATGTAACGCTTACGTTAAAGACAGGATTCTGTTATAGACAATTACTATTTTGACAAGTTTTATTCTATTCATATGATATAAATAAGTATATTTATATAAATACACAAAACTTTTAAAAATGGAACCTGCCTATAACGGAGTTCTGTCTTAAACATAAATGTTCCATAGTGCTACGGAAAAGAATACTATACAAATACACCAAATAACACGGAAACTTGTGTAAAACGGAATTTTTTCCTAATATTTACAATTTCATCTTGACAGGTTTTACTATATATATATAACATGAAGGGAAAATTCTGGACCCTCCCCCCCCCCACCCGAAACGAAATCCTGGCTACGCCACTGCATGTCGACCCGGTTTTTTTTAAGCCATTAAAGATGAAAAATGCCGTGTGGCCACAAAAAAGCGCCGGCTGACTAGAACAAAGAGAGCGCGAGTAGAATAATTCTTCTATCTGGATCTTTATTTAGCATAATCAAATGGGGGAAGCCAGGACATCTACACTTGACATATATATATACATGCATATTCTTTTATAATATTCTTTTGAATGAATAACATATAGATATCAAGAAAAGTCAAATATGTTTTCTAAATTTTCAAATTTCTTCATTGTGATATATTTATAAAATTTCTTAATTTAAAATGAAATTTTACGTAAAAGTGATTCACTATACATTAGTATTTTCAGATTTTATGTTTTTTTTTTTTTTTTTTTTTTTTTTGTATTTTCATTTTTATTTTTTATTTGTCATATTAAAACATGTAGGCTGCTTTAATTCTAAGTATATAAGTCAAATAAATAACAAAGAAATATTTGAAATACAGAATTAATTTTAAATACGAAAAGAATATTTTATGACAATAGAAATTTTAAAATTTTGATTTATGTTTATTGTGCTCGTAGTTTTTGAATGTAATAAGCATATAAAATTCTTAAATATATTAAAAAGGATTTGTAATTGTTGCAAACCACTTCACCGTCGACAGGTATGTGGAAAAAGTGCTTTTATCCACGAGTTATCTCGGGGCAAACGGTGAAGTGGTTCAAAATTAAAAATATTTTTAAACTTGTCATTCGACACCGGTAGAAATAGCGGTAATATTATTGTTACATGTAAAAAGATTAATGCAAACTTTTAAATAGTTTTTCAAAAAATAGTAAATTAAAATAACTATTAAAATAAAATAGAAAGTTCTAGTCTGTTCCGGTGTAGAGTTTAAAAAATAATGTGTCTTTATCACAATTCCATGTTAAGAACACCCTTTTTAAAAAATATGTAAAATGCAATACATTTAAAATTGATGCGCCGTTAAATAATAGGATAAAATAAAGATTTGTAAAACTATTTGCAGATTTTTTCATTATTAATCACATAGTGTGCAAATTATATACAATTGAATATGTGCATTTTGGCATGAGCATTTGCATATGAAAATTAAAGCTCGACTTATAAATATTTTTAAATTGTCTGGACTTTATATTTATGATAGACTAAAATATGAGGAGCTTCTATAAAGAATCCACAGAACTCTCCCTTCCCCCACTCCTGAAAACGATTACTTCTACCATATAAAATTTGCATGGGGTGCTACAATTTGATTGCGAGTTATAAGTGTTTGCGGTTTTCGGGCCCTTATATTCGGTTATACTAAAATTTCAAGGGTTCAGTTAAAAAATCTTATAATGTACCTCCTTTTTTAAAGATTACGTTTACCGTACAAAATATGACTGTGATTACGATAATTACAGAGAGACTTATAAATGTTTTAATTTATCAGGACCTTATACTTAAGATGCACTAAAATATATACAAAGTCAACAGAGCCACCCCCCCCCCCCTGCCTTATAAAACGATTATGATTATCATAGGAAATTTGTGTGGGCTGCGACAATTTTGATCTGTGTTATAAGTGTTTGCGTTTTCGAGTCCTTATATTCGAGTTATACTAAAATTTAGGGAGTTCAGTTAAAAAATTTGATAATGTCCCTCCTTTTATAAAGATTGCGTTTACCATACAAAATATGAGTGTTTTGCGATAATTATAGATCGAGTTATAAATGTCTTAATTTATCAGACCCTTATACTTATGATACACTAAAATATAGAAAATGTCAATCCCCCCCCTTGTCTTTTAAAATGATTACCATACGAAATTTGTGTGTGTTTACTAAAATTTTAAGGCCTTTATTTAAAAAACTCTACAATGTCCCCTATAAAATTGTCACCTATTTCAAGTGCACAAAATTTCAGCTTGCTGGAGAAGGGACCGAAATATCTCGGGACCGAAATGTCTTGGGACTGAATTGTCTCGGGACCGAAATGTCTTGGGACCGAAATGTCTCGGGACCGAAATGTCTTGGGACCGAATGTCTCGGGACCGAAATGTCTTGGGACCGAAATGTCTCGGGACCGAAATGTCTTGGGACCGAAATGTCTCGGGACCGAATTGTCTCGGGGCCGAAATGTCTTGGGACCGAAATGTCTCGGGACCGAAATGTCTTGGGACCGAAATGTCTCGGGACCGAAATGTCTTGGGACCGAAACGGCGGGAACGAAATGGCGGGACCGAAACGTCCTGCTTCCTACTGGGGCTACCAGCCACGTCTAAACATATATTTGTTTAAGGCTCCCTAATGCCCTTGCAATACGATCACCTCTCTACTGGATGTAAAGTTGAACAGAATTAGGAAGTTTCTAATACAAAAAATATTTCAAGCATAATTAAATATGCATTACTCAGGTGCACTATAAGTTACTTACTGAAAAGTACGGTGCGCATTGCATTTATAATTCATTTACAGGGACACAAAATGGGTCTTCTCTGTCCGTGATAATTTCCGGAAGAACATTTTATACTTTGGTTTACGTTTTTAAAATTCTTTAAATTTCCCTAATTCATAGCGCGTAACAATGCTATATATCATGTACAGGTCTATATCGAAAATTCGCGTAAATTTCCTCTTACTGACGAATATTGCTGAGGATTAACTTTTAACTTAGTGATGCGTTCCTTAAATAAACTATACTTTTGCATACTGTGTAGTACATATAAAAATGTATAGACCATATGCAGAGCTGCACAAAATAATTCGAATATTTTTCGATTATAGACGGTATTTTATGAAATTGGGTTTTCAAACCTGTTATGCATTTTCTAAACACCAGCTTTAACTTATTAACTGATGAAGTTTTTTTTTATAGAATGAAGAATGCGTTGGAAAGTGTTTCATAATCTATACTTGACACATGACTTTTGTTTCATGTTTATCTTTACATGTATAATTGAAGAAATATTACTTTATCTGATTTATTTGCGTTTTAAAACGTGTTAAATTTAAAGATATTGTACAGAGAAATTTTTCAGTAAATATGTAATCAAATAGCCTGTACATTCGTGATTAAATGTGATTTTTCTGTTATCTAAATCTATCAAACTACATATAGAAATCAATAAAATTGTAGAATACTCATTGTATCTTTGGTAAATTAATTTACCACTTCTACCATTTTTTCTGCCATTTGTATTGTACATGGATTATATCCTAAAACAATGCTATTCAAGAGAATCTAAATTAAAGATAAAATATAAATCATAGTTAAATCCACTCAGCAGACAGAAGACTCCGTCACATAATTTATTGCGAATTCCCTAAATCCCAACCCAAATTTAATCGTGAAAACACTCATATGTTTGTAGAAGACCAATATCTCTAAATGCATACATCTGGTATTTTTTTTTCAAAATGCAAATATGTTTAATTAAATTAATCCCTTCGAAAGGATTTGTGAAAAAATAATCAAGTTTGTTTGTGTCGTCTTTTATTGTATCAGTAAAATGAAATTTCTTACGAGCGTATTTACGAATATTTTATATAAAAAAATCCATTTGAAATTTTAGATATTAAGTGTAATATTAACTATAAGCAAAAAAATAAGCGAAAATGGCAATGAAATAAATAAAAAATAATAAACTTGTTCAATTGCACATTTTATTTACTAACTATCAATACAATAAAAAAAAATAAAGCAATTTTTGGTTTCACAATATTCTAAATTTGCGAAACATTTTTCAAGATAGTTTTTTTTAAGTTAAAAATTTAGTTCAATCTTTTTTTTTTTTTTTTTTTTTTTTTGTAGTTACTTAAAAATAATTTATGTAAATTGTAGTTCATTTTCAAAATTAAAATAACTGTTTAATATGCGACTAATACTTTTATCTTTTTTTTCTTCGGTTATAGATGTTACTGGGCATAACTATCTGTATTCGAGATTTTATGTGTTATAAATCTTTACGAGACGCCGGGAGTTCTTATATGGGATAATTTACAGAAGTGTTAAATTTTAAAGGCAAAGGTACATATTCGGCGAAAATTCAAAGAAAGACAGGCCGAAGACAACGCATCTTTTTGCATCATCAAAAAATACCGCTGCATATTTTATCAAGCCCTACAAAATAATTTTAATTGTCATGTATGCATTAACTATGTTTTGTTTCGTAATGTTCATATGCAAATAGTACATACTTGTAGATAGTTCACATAGATACTTGTGAGCATAGTAAAACTTTGGAACATTTTGGATAGAAAAAGAAAAAATGATGTAAATAAAAATGTTGTAAATGAAAAAAAAGCATGCTTCGTTATTTTGTTTTTCAGGGAAGTTATTTTTTATCGAGCTAACAGGAGCAATGTTCTATCAAAACTTACATTCTTATTAACTTTATTAAATATTAATATTGATTTAAAAAAAAGTGACTATAATAGTAACATTTTAAAGGGAAAACAGGCATCTTCAATAAAGCAGGAAATTGTATTTATATTAACCTTGTAATTCTAACTAGTCTAAATACAAAAGCAGTTTTTCCAGTAATACATTAATTCTTAAAATTTTTCGTAGATGGTTTAGTGTAGTTTTAAAATGCCCTTTTTAATAACGCATTCACTTCTTTTGAAAACTAGATTAGCCACAATTATTATTTATATGAAGGATGAGATTTACTACTAATAGTTTTTTATTTTATAATGGACATTTAAGGGAAAGGACGAAACATACGAAAATAAAGTTGAGTTCGCCTGTAAGCTTTTGATAATAAATTAATCTAGGGCTTGCTTTTTCCGATAATTAAGAATGACGTTAATGAGGTCCTTTACCGTATTTTTTTAACACTAGAATGACCGGAAATTTTACTCAAGTGTTATAAAAATATTTTACATCAGAATTCTTATTTAAATCTATTTAACTTATTTATTTAACTTATTTCCAAGTGGTAACCATTTAACTCATTTTAGAAATTAATTTCTAGTTCGGATCAACATATTTTTAATAAAACACACATACTACAATATATATTAAAACACACATACACACATAAATAACGCCTGCATTCAACAGTTAAAGGTATATATAAATATTTTACAGACATACATACAATAAATACAATAAATACATAAAATAATTCACTCCAGTTAGGTTTATTGTATTTATTGTATGTATTTCTGTAAAATATTTATACATACCATCAAAATATTTTTGTTTGGTAGTGGTCAAAATGACCACTATGGTCGTTTTATTGTGAAATTGAACATTTATATCCCAGCACTCTTTCAGCACTTTCTAAAAGGATTTTGAACATCGTGTATAACTGTACAAAATAATTATAAAATTAGGAAAAATGTAGAAAAGTTTACAAATAAAGATGCATGCTTTCCTTTCACGAAATTATTTGATTGTTTAATAAAATTACATTCAACATAACGGTGAAAAATACAGCGGTCACATAACATAGTTAATATTAACCTATTTATTAAATTTCCGGATAAATTTGATTTTTTTACCTAGTGAAGAAATGATTGCGAAAAAGTGAAGATGATTAACATAATCAGCTATCTTGCTATCCCGCTACTTTTGTTTTTTTAAGATTCTTTGATTGATTCAAGTTTATTGAAATACTTACACTGGCTTTATTAAATAACTTTAAATAATTTCAAATTATTACAAATCGTGTTATTAAAAAATGGTAATATTCAAACAATCTGAAACATTAAAATAGAGTCACAGGCTGGCAACATCGCGTCTCGCTCTCTTTTAATATAAAAAAAGAAACAAATGTTGTATGCATTGCATAATTTTACCATAACAACACTGTGACACATATCTTTTGGGGGACTTTTCGCTTCTAGTAGCATGAATTGGCATTATATCGTTTTCTATATTACATGAAACTATGAAAGTATCCTTGTAGACCGGAAGGCTACTGCACAGACCATCAGCTCATTGATTTGGCGATAAAATTCCAGGATTAGACAGAACTCGATTAGCATATTAAAATGCAAGGAAAATATGGAGGACTGGAGGAAGGAAAGCACAATGGTAAACCTACCTATAACACATTATGATCGGGTTTTTATGTGCTTTCCACCAAGATACGATTTGGCAGACCAGTTACATTTTAATATGCGAATCGAGTTTTAATTAATTCTAAAATTTGAATAGTGAATTTAAATGAGCAAAAAGTAGTGTTAGATTTGTTCAATCATTTTGACTATGACAATTCTTAAAGATGTCATATCTGAACTTCTTTACTTTCATAATATCATAAATTTATTTGGTAATATTAGATTATTACGAATTAGAAAATTGCGCTTATATGTAAGTTCCAACGTAGTTAAGTTCTTTACTCATTGTCCTTAGTGCAACTAATAATGTATCCTTACGTACAAAAGTTTTATTCTGATGAAATTGAAATGTTTATTACAGTAGTGATGTATGAATCTTGTTCACTTTATTGCCCATTTATGATAGGGTAACATATAGAACAAATCTGAACTTCTGCTTTATAGGACCGATACCAAATTGTCCATTTTGACGCGATTTTTTCTGATTCCCAATACATTGTTTAATTATAACTGCAATCTGCATGTTCTGTTGGTAAATTAAGTAAACTATTTTCAAAGCTGGAGTAGCACAGTTGAAGTTTATTCCAAATATTTATACCAAACTCTCCATTTCGACCGGATTTTTTCTCACTCTCAATACATTGTTTCATTATAACTGCAATATATATATTAATATAATAAAAATTACGTTATACCACTGCATGTTCTGTTGGTAAATTAAGTAAACTATATTCAAAACTGGAGTAGCGCAGTTGAAATTTATTCCAACAGAACGAGAAATGTTCAGACCAGGAATCGAACCTGGATACCTGGTTCACCTGTTAAGCTATCCGGATCTATAACTATAGGTATTGCGATAGTTATAACTCGTATGAATGAAACTAGCGCTGCAGTTCGCAGCCATGTCCAACAAATAAGAGTGAATTATGTCAGTCAGGTATGGTTAGGATATATTAACAGCTAGAGCATTGGCACGGCACGCCAAGTATCCAGGTTCGATTCCTGGTTTGAACATTTTACGCTCTGTTGCAATAAACTTCATCTATGTTACTCCAGCCTTGAATATGATTTAATCCATTTGGAAAAAAAATGTTCGTTCTCTTCATTAAGTAAACTAATTGTAAAAAATGGAAACAAAAATCTCTAAAAATATAGCTATGCATATATTTCCGAAACAGCACAACGCCAGCCATAAATTATTCTTCTTTAATAAGTTAAAATTTCCTATTAAGCATTTTATACATACGCATTTTATGATACCTCTACATTATTTTATTAAATTTTCTGTTATATGTTTAATTCTTAATCAAATGCATCCAATATTTGAGAAAATTCAACAACATGTATATTTTGTACTTTCAATAACTTCGTTGAATAATTAAATTAAAATCAATATTAGTTTCGCTATTCACTTTTACAAAAATTACTCGTCCAGAATTAAAATAAACTTTTGCTGAAAATTTAAGTAAAGTTACCTTAATACGCAAATGATTTTAGAAAAGTTATTACTTCCTGAACGCATTCAGAATATTATTCATCGATTTTGTTAGAAACTCGATAACACTTTTCTTTCAGTCTGTTTCTTCCAATTAAAATATGTCTCTCAGTTGCTTCAACGTTTGGCGCCTATTTTAAAGACTTATTCGTTAAACACTGTCTAAATTTCATTGAAGAGCAGATCATTATAGAGGTTAGTTAGTTATTATATTTAATTTATATACCTTCTTTTAGAAGTTATCATTCGTCATTTTTTTAAAAATAAGTTGTTAGAGACTTGAGATTCATATGCGGTTAATGTAAATAAAGAATTAAGTAAATAACGTGATTCACTCAATATTAATAACTATATAATTCGATTATATAAAGTATGGAAGATCGAGTTTAAAGTTTTTGGTTTTATTTGAGGGGAAAACTTGATTATATTCATGTTTAACAAGATTATCATGTCACAGGAAAAAATCATTTTCGTCATAGCGAATGATCTTAAAGGAAAGATGCGGATGAGATCACTTCTCCCTAAAACAAACTAGTCGGATGTGGCAAACCCAAAACTTTCTTCTATCACATACATGTTAATACTTGCTGATAAATGATGTATACCACCGTCACCGGTTAGGTGATTTACATCAAAATCAAATCAGCAACATCTTGTGCAAAGTTGTAAGTAAATCTGAAGTTTGATGAAAATCTGTGAATTAGTTTTGAGATACAGTTATTGCAGAAATCTTGATAAATGCAGGCTAGCATCGCCACCTGTCTGGCGATTTACAATAAAGTCTAAATATCACTAATTTATATCAGGGACTAACTGAATCTGAAGTTTTATCAAAATTCGTACATTTGTTCTTGAGATACAGCTATTGCAATAATCATGAATAATGCCGTATAGCAACGCCACCTATTAGGCGATTTACACCAAAAAGTAATCAGCACGAAATTACACCAAGGACTAACAGAATCTGAAGTTTATTAAAAAAAGTAAACGTGTGTTAGTTCTTGAGATATAGCTATCGCGGAAATTGTGAAAAATGCAGCATAGCAGAGACACCTGTAGGGCGATTTCCACCAAAAAAGTAATCAGCACCAGTTTCAGGTACTAACTCAATGAAAGTTTTATTAAATTCCTTTCATTAGTTCTTGAGATAAAGCGCTCACAAAATTTATGTGCTCGCAAAATTTGACTTTTTTTACAAATATGTTTTTCGGATTCTCTAACCCCTAAAATGTGTAAATCCGTCGAAAATGGGAATTCGAAAATTTTCACGAATTTAATACTGTCTTCTTGTAAAAATAGAAGAAAGTAAAAAACATAACAGTGTTTGAGTGTTTATTCATTACACACATGTAGCATTTTTGAACGATTTTCAGAAAACTTGACATACGTACGTTTTAAAATAAGAAAATGATTACTGGCTACTTTTAAAATTTATCAGACCATTATTTACTCTATGATTCAAACACCTGACATAATTTATCTTTATAAAAATATTTTATTTTAAATGTCCAAAAGCATTTTTTTCCTGTTAACCCCAAAAACGAAACTGCGCATGGACACCATTTCTAGACTCCAATAAATATTCTGGCAGAATTCTCTATATTTTTACATCCGAAATTGACGTCGTTCTGAGCAGATAATGTGCATTTTTCGTATATAAAATTTACAGTGTTTAGTGTATATCTGTTAAAATGACATAATCCCTTCATTTAAATGTATTTAGTGCAAAAACATCTTTTATTGTACTCACTTTTCATTTTAAAGAAAAATATTTAGGAAAAAAAAAGAAGAAAAAAAAAACAATGTAAAATGACGACACTTTCTATGAGAGGCTTTCTGTTTAACGACAGACCAACTCTAAATAAACGGGGGCTATTTTTTATTAGGTACGTCGTATTTATATAAATACGTAGCACGTGTAGTCGTCGTCTGAACCATCTGTATGTCCATCACTCCGCATGTAACTGCGCAAAAACTACTCAACTGAATGGTTTGAAATTTAGTGTATATAATCGTTGCAAAGTTTTCTCGATTCATTTGAAATTGCATGAAAATCGAATCCAAACATAAAAGATAGTAATACAAATATTCTTCGTTTTATTAAATCCTGTCACACGTCGTTAATTCAATGATATTCCATGATAGGTAATGATTCTAGGTTGCCATGGTTATTGCGTCCTATTTAAGATTAAGTCATATTATTTCCGTATTACTGACTTTAATAAATATTATATAATCCTAATAAATATTGTTTTCATGCATTTTTTGATAAGAGTTGAATAGCTATTGCACCGAGATCTAAATATTTATTTTAAAAAAAGTTATAGTACGATCGTAGGTCATTTACCACATTTGATGTACATTTTCCGACTTGCTTCTTCCTTCATTTGTATATAACAGCTATATATACGCGATGTAATACTGCAGTCGTAATTTTTTGTACGATTTATATTAAATAGAGTGAAGTTCATTATATTTTCAAAGAAAATTTCACGGTAGACGTTACCTTTAAAAGCGTCTAACCATTTTTTTTTTTTTTTTTTTTTTTTTTTTTTTTTTTTTTTTTTTGCAGCATTTTGTAGTATTTATAGGGAAATGATAGATATTTGTCATTTTACATTCGCCAAAGAAAACCTGCATTATCATTTATGAAGCTAAAGCATTCTACCATTATTGCTACAAGTTAACGTGATTTTTTTTCTGCTTGTGGTTTTAACGATTTATAGTTCTGAAGGTTGTTTCACATTTTGGCAAAAATATTATTGTGGATGTTTATATAGATTAGATAGTAGATATAACGAATTAGACAGTCACCTGCGCACCAGCGGAGGGTGATAATATTGCAACATCACGTACTCTGCTGAAATGTGAAATGAATGGCAATCTTATTAGTAATAAAGTCAACAAATCGGTGTATCACCACTAATTGGGATGCGATTATTTTAAGATTTCAGCTATCTGTGATATTTTCTACGGAACTCCCCCCCCCCCCTATGTGACATCGTTTCTGTCCCATAGGTATCATTTTTATTCAAAATTAATTTAAAACATAACTTTCTTACTTTTAGATCATATTAGCCTCCCCCCCCCTCTTTCCTATAATGAAATAGGTGATTAAATTCATTTCTCAAAAACATCCAGATTTTATTAATGTGGTTTCTTTTTTTTTCTAAAAACATCTTTATTTCACGCCGCTCAAAGATTCATTTCTTTTTTTTTTCCTTTTTTTCCCCTTATCTGTCTGTTCCACTGCAGCTGCTAGTAACAATATCTCTTCATTTAATTTCATGCAGAGAAAAGCTTCCTTATCACTGCTAAGATGGAACCGTTGAAAATCTTTTAACAACGAATGTGAAAGGAATGTATTTTATACGAGTCTATGCATCTTTCCCTTTCCTCGGTCTGCAGTATGTAATTTTAAGTATCACTTGTTTAAGCGAATGCCAGTCTGTAATATAAACACCTCCCAGATGTTCCTGCAGTCTCTCACATCGAAATGAGATGCGGTTTTTAAATTCACGTTGCATGGGGGCTAAATCTTTTTGTCAGTTGGTTTTACCAGATGCATTTCTTGGCATTTCTCGATTGTGTGTTGCGGGCATTTTAACGTAATCATTTCGCTTAGATAATGATTCCCAGGATTTGTGGACTGGCAACCATTTTCCATGACGCGTTTCATTGTCCTCATCGGGGTTGCTGGATTTTTGGGGTAATCATTTGGCTCGCGAATAAAACCTTTGTCCACAGTTCGTTCAGGGTGCCAATGTTTGAATTTGGCGAAGTGTAGCGACTAGTGTGATATGATTCTTATGAAATCACGCTCTCAACTTTTGATCTCCAAAGCAAGAGGATGTAAGACCTTCACGGTCTGTGGGTCACGCCCAGGCGTACCTTGTAAAATATTTACTCTCTCTCTCACTCTTAATTAATTATGAGAAAGATCTCTTTTGTAACTTTAAATTTAAAATGTTAAATAAATTTTCATAGTTCCTGTAATATGGTTGGAGTTTTTGCATATTAAGCGAACCATTCCACTGAACACTATTACTCCCTACATCCATGATGTTGCGCAAGCTGACTGAAAGTTTCGTTATTTCTATCAGTTAATCTATTGTATTTAACATAATCATCGACGCTGAAGTTTGTCACTAAAATGTAACGCTTTCTCTCGGACTGTTATACGCGCGAATGCACCGAGCTTAATTATTGTTATAGCCGTATATTTAGAATAATGTATTCTTATTTATTTTACCTGGAGGACCTCCACAAGTCAGTTCTGCCGGTCACTTCTGCAATTATTTATAACTGTATGCAAGAAATTAAAATCGCGGTTACAATATGCAAAGTAGCATTATCTTTGCCAAAATAGAGAAGTTAATAAAAAAATGTAATAAAAATATTTAACAGTTTTTCCCTTCGACAAAATAAACTACTAATAACAAAAAAATCCTTACTTATCAACATGCCTTAAATTTTTAGACGACAATTTAAAGCCACTCGGAAGTCCAAAAAACTATAATTGAAAGCATAAGCGCAGGGTTTGAAACATGCAATCAGACATAACCTATTTAACCACTGTAATTAATTAGAAAACAGTGAAACTGTTAAAATTAGTGTGGAAAGTTAGTCTGATCTGCCCCCGTCGTCCCCGTTAAGTCGTCGAGTAAGAATGAAAGTTAAACTGTAATCATTTACTTTACCTAACATGTTCATCATGATTTATAAAAATAGATTCTAATGAAAATAAAATTTGCATTTGCTTGGAAAACAACAAAATTGGATAATAGCAATCTCAAATAAGATGATTTCTCAATAGTAATAAGGATGATAAGCTTAAGGGGACCTTACTTTTAAGGGGACCACCTTTAAAACCTTAAAAATAAATCTTTTTTTTTTGTAAATTTCACTTAAAATATTATTCAAGGGTACATTATATGCATTATGGCATGCATTTATCACAAAAAAAATAAATAAAAATATTTTTTAGAAAAAAATGGAATTTTACGCGTCGGCTTAGAAATCTTCCAGATGCCCCCTTTGCGTTCGATATCAATGAAAATCCCCAATATTTTTTTTTATAAAAGTTCGCTTTATATATATAATAAAACCGTGCATCGAATTTTATATATTTGAATATAAAGGTAAAAACAAAACAAAACTAAACTAAAACTAGTTGGATGTGCCAATCCCAAAACTTTCTTCTATCTTATACATCTTAATATTTCAAAACCTAGTTACACATGTTAATACTTCAATATTATTAGTTCAATACTATACCAACTTTGATTTTCATCTTACATTTCTGCTCAAGTCAATTAAACGGACTAAAAACGAGTTAATCTATATCATGATATTTGTTAAAATTATTAATTTTTCCTTATTCTGTCGTTATCAGCTGTTTGCGAATAGCCCGCATAGCAGGAAGCGAGTTCCCGCCGCTGCATGAGCCACCGATGCACAATAGAACTACGAAAAATCAAGAAAAGTATACAAAAATCGCTAGCACGGAGCCCCTTTACCGCGCAATATTTCCAAATTCAAGGAGAACCTGTTGGCCAAAGCCAAAAACAAGCACAAACATTTTGGTTCAATTGTATGCATAATTTTATACGCTGTTCGATGGTACAATAATGAAAATGACACAGAGATCGGAATTATAGCGCCCCCTTCTTTCGGAATTTTTTCAAGTTCAGGGAGGACTTGTTTGCCATAGCCAGAAACATGCACAAAAAATTTGGTTCAATTATATGGATAACTTCATACACTTTTCGATGGTACAATAATGAAAATGGTACAGACATCGCAATTATAGTGCCCCCTTCCGGCAGAATTTTTCCAAATTCAGGGAGGGGCTTCGTGACATGACCAAAAATAAACACATAAAATTTGGTTCAATTCTATGCATAACTTCATACACTTTTCGGCGGTACAATATTCAAAATGGCACAAAAATTGTACAGAAATCGCTATTACAGCTCCCTCTACGAGCTATTTTTTTTTACAAATTAAGGGAGGACCTCCTTGCCATAGCCAAGAACTTAAAATTTTTTTTGGTTCAATTCTATGCATAACTTCATACACTTTTCGATAGTGCAATATTCAAAATCGCACAAAAATCGCTATTACAGCACCCCCTAACGGCGAATTTTTTGCAAATTCATGGAGGACCTGCTTGCCATATCCAAAAACTTAAAATAAAAATTTGGTTTAATTCTATGCATAATTTCATACACTTTTGGACGGTACAATATTCAAAATCGCACAAAAATCGCTATTACAGTGCCCCCTACCGGCGAATTTTTTCCAAATTCAGGGAGGACCTGCTTGCCATAGCCAAAAACTTAAAATAAAAATTTGGTTTAATTCTATGCATAACTTCATACACTTTTGGACGGTACAATATTCAAAATCGCACAAAAATCGCTATTACAGTGCCCCTTACAGTGAATTTTTTCCAAATTCAGGGAGGACCTGCTTGCCATAGCCAAAAACTAAAAATAAAAATTTGGTTCAATTCTATGCATAACTTCATAAACTTTTCGATGGTACAATATTCAAAATCGCACAAAAAACGCTATTACAGTGCCCCCTACCGGCGAATTTTTTCCAAATTCAGGGAGGACCTGCTTGTCATATCCAAAAACTTAAACTAAAAATTTGGTTCAATTCTATGCATAACTCCATACACTTTTGGACGGTACAATATTCAAAATCGCACAAAAATCGCTATTACAGTGCCCCCTACCGGCGAATTTTTTCCAAATTCAGGGAGGACCTGCTTGCCATAGCCAAAAACTTAAAATAAAAATTTGGTTTAATTCTATGCATAACTTCATACACTTTTGGACGGTACAATATTCAAAATCGCACAAAAATCGCTATTACAGTGCCCCCTACAGTGAATTTTTTCCAAATTCAGGGAGGACCTGCTTGCCATAGCCAAAAACTAAAAATAAAAATTTGGTTCAATTCTATGCATAACTTCATACACTTTTCGATGGTACAATATTCAAAATCGCACAAAAAACGCATTTACAGCGCCCCCTACCGGCGAATTTTTTCCAAATTCAGGGAGGACCTGCTTGTCATATCTAAAAACTTAAACTAAAAATTTGGTTCAATTCTATGCATAACTCCATACACTTTTGGATGGTACAATATTCAAAATCGCACAAAAATTGTTATATCAGCGCCCCCTACCGGCGAATTTTTTCCAAATTCCGGGAGGACCTGCTTGCCATAGCCAAAAACTTATAATAAAATTTTGGTTTAATTCTATACATAACTTCATACACTTTTTGATGGTACAATGGCGACTGACAGACGGACAGACGGACAGACGGACAGACGGACGGACGGACAGACGGACAGACGGACACACAGACAGACAGACATTTTCTATAAACATGTTTTTTGGAATCTCTGACCCCTAAAACATGCAAATCCGTCGAAAACCGGAAGTCGAAAAAAATTTCGATTACAATACTTTCTTCTATTGAAGATAGAAGAAAGTAAAAATTAAAAGAAAATTTTTTTGAAAAATTATGAAATTTTTTCGAAAAAATTTTATTTTTTTTTATACTTTTATATTCAAACATATAAAATACGATGCACAGTTTTATTTATATTTATAAACCAAACTTTTATTTAAAAAATATTGGGAATTTCATTTATATGGAACGCGCAGGGGGCATTTCGACGATTTCTAAGACGACCAGTAAAATTCCATTTTTTTCTCAAAAATAATTTTTTAAATATTTCTTTGTGATAAATGCATGTCATAATGCATATAATCTACCCTTGAGTAATATTTAAAGTGAAAATTACAAAAAAAAAAAAAAAAAAAAAAAAAAAAAAACTAGTTGGATGTGCCAATCCCAAAACTTTCTTCTATCTTATACATCTTAATATTTCAAAAACTAGTTACACATGATAATATTTCAATATTATTAGTTCAATACTATACCAACTTTGATTTCCATCCTAAATTTCTGCTTCAGTCAATTAAACGAACTAAAAACGAGTTAATCTATATCATGATATTTGCTAAAATTAATAGTTTTTGCTTATTCTGTTGTTATCAGATGTTTGCGAATAGCCGGCTTAGCAGGAAGCGAGTTCCCGCCTTTGCACGAGCCGCCGATGGACAACAGAACTACAAAAAATCAAGAAAAGTACACAAAAATTGCTATCACAGAACCCCTTTACTGTGCAATATTTCCAAATTCAAGGAGAACCTGTTGTCCAAAGCCAAAAAAATGCACAAAAAATTAGGTTCAATTGTATGCATAAGTTCATACACTTTTCGATTGTACAATAATGAAAATGCACAGAGATCGCAATTATAGCGCCCCCTTCTGGCGGAATTTTTTTTTAAGTTCAGGGATGACTTGCTTGCCATAGCCAGAAACATACACAAAAAATTTGGTTCAATTATATACATAACTCCATACACTTTTCGATGGTACAATAATGAAAATGGTACAGACATCGCAATTATAGCGCCCCCTTCAGGCGGAATTTTTCCAAATTCAGGGAGGACCTTCGTGCCATGACCAAGAACAAACACAAAAAATTTGGCTCAATTCTATACATAACTTCATACACTTTTCGATGGTACAATGTTCAAAATGATACAAAAATCGCTATTACAGCGCCCACTACCGGCGATTTTTTTCCAAATTAAGGAAGGACCTGCTTGCCATAGCCAAGAACTTAAAGTAAAAATTTGGTTCAATTCTATGCATAACTTCATACACTTTTGGATGGTACAATATTCAAAATCGCACAAAAATCACTATTACAGCGCCCCCTACCGGCGAATTTTTTCCAAATTCAGGGAGGATCTGCTTGCCATATCTGAAAACTTAAAATAAAAATTTGGTTCAATTCTATGCATAACTTCATGCACTTTTGTGTGGTACAATATTCAAAATCGCACAAAAATCGCTGTTACAGCGCCCCCTACCGGCGATTTTTTTCCAAATGCAGGAAGAACCTACTTGCTATATCCGAAAACTTAAAATAAAAATTTGGTTCAATTCGATGCATAACTTCATGCACTTTTGGATGGTACAATATTCAAAATCCACAAAAATCGCTGTTACAGCGCCCCCTACCGGCGAATTTTTCCCAAATGCAGAGAGGACCTACTTGCCATATCCGAAAACTTAATATAAAAATTTGGTTCAATTCGATGCATAACTTCATACACTTTTGGATGGTACAATATTCAAAATCGCACAAAAATTGATATTATAGCACCCCTACCGGCGAATTTTTTCCAAATTCAGGGAGATCTGCTTGCCATAGCCAAAAACTTAAAATAAAAATTTGGTTCAATTCTATGCATAACTTCATACACTTTTTGATGGTAGAATGGCGACAGACAGACGGACAGACGGACAGACAGACGGATACACAGACAGACAGACATTTTCTATAGACATGTTTTTTGGGATCTCTGACCCCTAAAACGTGTAAATCCGTCGAAAACAGGAAGTCGAAAAAAATTTCGATTACAATACTTTCTTCTATTGAAGATAGAAGAAAGTAAAAAAAAAAAAAAAATGAAAAATTTTGAAATTTTTTCGAAAAAATTTTGAAATTTTTTCGAAAAAATTTTAATTTTTTTTTTTTTAAATCTGCAAATCCACACCCTGTAGATGAGTAACTGTCGAACACATCATGAAAAAGAAGTAAAAAAAGTATAGATGTAGTGCAAAAAGCAACTATGCATTAAAAAGGTTAAGCATGCAAGCCATGATAGCAAAAACGGAAAGAGTAAAAGACAGGAGCAGCCGCTGCCAATCCGAAATCAGGAGTGCGCGGCTTCATTGTGAAGACCGCAGTAGAGATCTGTGTGTAGTTGTAATACAAAGATCTCATAGATTTTAACATAATAAAATCGAGGTCTATTGCTTTTTTTTTTTTTTTTTTTTTTTTTTTTTTTTTTTTTTTTTTTTGTCGAGCATTATCCTTTCATTAAAAAAAAAAAAAAAAAAAAAAAAAAAAAAAAAAAAAAAAAACTCTTTTAAATATAAGGACATGGTATTACAGGAGAATGCGGTATACACGGAAGAACAGGTATAGTAAATAAACGAAAACAAAAACTATAAATAATATCGTTTAATTTAATATAGGTATATATTTTTGCTTACTGCTTTATACTTCTTCTGAGAATGATAAATAAAAATCTTATAGATTTTTCTGTAATTATTCTTATCGAATTTCAGAAATCTAAAATATTTTTAAACGCTTCCACAAATAACTTTATCTTATTTCAACAAAAAAAATAATAAAACATATTTGAAAATAGAACTTAAAAACGTCATCTAAAAAAATAATAAATAACATTTAAAAAAGGGAGACTCGTACAAGGCGTAATAAGATTATAATCGCTTTTAAAAATTTTAAACGTTAACTTTGTTTATCGTTTTTCTTAAACAGGATAAGAAAATAATCTATTTTTTGCTTCAAAAAGAATTTTTGTAGCATTATATTGAATTCAATTATATTGAATATACATTTAATCTAATAACATATTTCTTTTTTTCTAATGGTAATAATCTTTATAATGGTTTGTAAAATCTAAATAATTAATTTTCATCACTTAATTCACCATGGAATAGCGTGATTCAAATCTAGTTTCTTTAAAGAAGAAAGCAATCCTTCATTGAATGTGATGTGTCTTTGCTTTTTCTGGACGTGGAATTTAAAAGTAATGCTTTTTTGAGAATAACAAACTTGGTCGATAAAAAAAAAAGACCTCCTGTATATATGGTAACCCCGCGATTAATTGATCAAATAAAGTCAGAGCTACGTTTTTTTTGTTATATATATTTTTTTACTTTTAAGTTTTAGAAGTATACTAACATGATTGTAACAACCCTTAATGAATGTCCTATAATGAACAAAAATAAAATATGCTGAAATTAAGTAGCAACAGAATTATAAATAAATAGATTTTGTAATTGCCATTTTCCCAATAGTTAATCAGTCAAAGAAAGCAATCGAAAATCTAAAAATTAATCTTTAAAATATCATCTTTGGACTGTGATTAACAATAGTTCTTATAAAACTATAATTTGAAATAAGCAAGATGGAAGTGGATTATTTTAACTTACCGTAATTGTCTCCAAATAATCAAAAACTAAATTTTTACACTTTCTAATAATAAAAATTCATAAAATGACTTCTCTTACAGCAGGTAGCTAACAAACATGTGAAAACGTGTGCTCCAACATCCAAACATGAATATTATGTCTGAAATGGCTTAATATTTAAAAAAAAAAAAAAAAAAAAAAGATCAACTATTTGAAGAATATCAACTACTGGGGGAGTCACCCATTATTCCATTCATTTAATGTTCGAAAAATCTTAAAACTATTTTAATCTCATCAAAATCGATTGTATATAGGCTATATTTCTATAAAATGTATCTTTCTTCAAGAACATAAGTATTCTTACATACAAAAAAGTTCTCATCTCTCTTTCATATATATTTTCGTCCAGTGCGCCATTTTTGTTTTGCTTTGCGGTTATTGTTTTCCGAAAATAGAAATGTTTAACGTTTGAAAAATCTTGAAACTATTCGAATCTCATCAAAAAAGATTAAATATAGCTTATATTTTTATAAAATATACCCTTCTTCATAGTAAGCACATAAGTATTCTTATACACAAAACAGCTCCGTACACTCTGTCACATATATCTTCATCTAGTGCGTCATTTCTGTTTTGTTTTCTGGTATTGTTTTTTAAAAAAATAGGTGTTTAAACGACGAAAAATAACTAGATTTTTTTTTCATCTTTTAACAAAAATGAAGAATGTTTTGTAAAAGTCATTCAGAAAACTATTATTTCTGAAATATTACTTTAAAAAGACATAAAATGTGCGTGTATAATACAAAATACGCATTGCTTTAAGATTTAAATACTAAATTCATCAGAAATTCATGAGTTAATCACGAATGCATCTTAAATTCTCTAACTATTACTTTTAAGATTGTGAAGTATAATTTAAAAATACTGTTTATTTAAACATAAAACTGCACTTGTGAGAAATGTATAATTTCATAAAGCAGAACAATAAAAAAAAATGCAATTTAAGAAATTACATAGACCAATTAGAAAATGATTTTTTCATATTTCATATATTATTACTTATCCTACAATCTTTTACAATAAGCCTAAATTTGAAAGTATATTCAAATTCATTAACATAGTTAATGGCTGTTAAAATCTCTAAATTTGTCAAAAAGCTAATATTTAATTTTTCAATACAAAATTTTCTGTGATAAAAATCAGACTAAAAATAGGTTCAGCATAATGTACCCATAAAGTACTCATGAAAAATAAGAAACCCATGAAAAAAATGCCAAAATATGAAAAGTTCTTAGACAATTTGTTTCAAAATGAGAGTGCATGCAAAGCCAAAAAATCTGTTAAAAAAAATGCTTTCAAAGTTAACTTTATAGCATTACAGCAAATGTTTTAATGCAAGATATTTTTAGCAATATCTATTGGTCGAATTGGTTTTTTTTTTTTTTTTTTTTTTTTTTTTTTTTGTGAAATTCTTTTGAAGTGGATTTATAACATGTTAATTACTTTACAAAATTGACTTTTTTAAATCATTCAATGTGATCTCCACCTTTAAAAGAGTTTTTTTTTTCTTTATAGTTATTTTAGACTAAAATTTAAGGCTTGAAAAATCGCACGGAGTTGATCATACATTACGTACGCCATGGATTACATTTTTCGGTACTGTAAATTTTTAAACTTTTACGGAGCTGGTCATACCTTACGTACGCCATGAATTAAATATTAATATTCCTGGACCAATTTTAAATTAAATTTCATTCTTAAACTTCTAAACATCCCACAATATTACTTTTTACACCGTCGTATAGAAAAAAAAGTACTTTTAATGCAATTTGTTTGAAAGCTGTATCTCAATTTCTTTCTGAGTTATTGTTTTTTTCTTTTTTAGTTTTTATTACGTTTTTGTCATAGTGGCAACAGAAGTATCCATCTCTGTTGAAATTAAAGGGAAAATACAGATTACTGTATAGACCAATCAGAAAACAAATAAAATTCGGGATTCTACTAATAAAACGCTTCAGATATGTTTTTGATTTCCTACCCTGACCGAGGACATCAACCATTTTTCCAAATGGTTAATAATTACTCGTTTATATACTGACGTAAATTATGCTTATGTAGTTTCAGCGCAATAAGAGAGGGGGAAAAGCACAGTATTCAAGTCTTTAAATATAATTTCATTCATCTAAACATAAATTACAGTATCGATTAAACATAATATGCATTTTTTTAACTGCTCTGTATTTACATTATTTTAAGTAATCATATATACTGTAACAATTCCTTGTAAATAATTTGTATTTTTCAAATATTTTATAGTATTCCATTCGAACTTGGAAAACATGAAAAGGAAGGGGATTATAAAATTCCTCATATTAACAGTTACTTGTAAAACTCATGAATATAAAATATATATATATATCTTAAAAACACATACATAATTAAACTAATTTCTACTATTATTTCCTCAATATATCTCAGCGCTAAAATTGATTTAATATTATAAAAGTAAAATAAAACAACCAGTCTTTCCTTTGTGAGTGACATTTACTTTAAGGGAGTAGATAACGTTGAAAAGCCGTAAAATTACCATATTGAAAGCAGTATGAAAAACTCTGTAGTTTCAAAACTGATGAATGAAAATTAAAAATATTTCTTCTATACTTCCACTCATTCTTATAGTTTAAAAAACATAATATATATATATATATATAGCAATATTAATTAATTAAATTAAAACGACCATTTTTTATGAAAATTAGTGTATGCCTTTTGCGTGCAAGATTTAAAAGATTCTTCTGCAGATGCATTCTTAATATTTTATATATTGTTACTTATCCTACAATATTTTACAATAAGCCTAAATTTGAAAGTATATTCAAATTCATTAACTTAATTAATGGCTGTTAAAATCATATTCTCTAAATTTGCCTAAAAGCTAATATTTAATTTTTTAATACAAAATTTCCTGTGATAAAAATCAGACTAAAAATAGGTTCAGCATAATGTACCCATAAGGTACCCATGAAAAAAAGGAATAGCCAAAATGTGAAAAGTTCTTAGACAATTTGTTTCAAAATGAGAGTGCATGCGAAGCCCAAAAATCTGTTAAAAAAATGCTTTCAAAGTTAACTTTATAGCATTACAGCAAATGTTTTTATGCAAAATATTTTTAGCAATATCTATTGGTCTAATTGTTTTTTTTTTTTTTTTTTTTTTTTTTTTTTTTTTGTGGTGAAATTCTTTTGAAGGGGATTTATAACATGCTGATTATTTTACAAAATTGACTTTTTTTTAATCATTAAATGTGATCTCCACCTTTAAAAGAGTTTTTTTTTCTTTAAATAAAAACGCATAACTGAAGTTAAGAAAACTTTGCTAATTCGTTTGTTTTAGAAACTAAAATTGATCAATCATGCTTTCATTATTTTACGAAACTATTTTGGATCATTTTCTGGCATGGATTCTGAGCAGTACATTTCAATTGAGAAATTTTGCACAGATAAAAGATGTTCTTTAAGCGGTTTATTTCAATTCACGAAACCAGAAGGTGAAAATTAAAAAGAATATTGAATGATCGAACGTGATTTGCCATTTTTAAGTGTCGTTCATTTTTTAAAATCATTTTATTATAAGTGACCTTTGCATTTTAAGAGACGATGTAGATGTAACACCCAAGTTAAAATCATTTCTGTTATTTTTGGAGAAAATGGCAAGTTACAGAGAGACCTTAGCAAAATATTAAATCCCCCAATTTTTAAACAATAATATAACAGTTTTACTAATTTTTTTCGCAACATTATTTAACAACAATAATTTGCAATTGTAAATACAATCTCCTGCAGTAATTTTGAAGAAGCTGTTGCAAATAACATTACCTAATGTACAAAATCCGCCGGAAATCGAAAAAAAAAAGCTTTCTCAGTTAAAAGAGTATAAAATGAAAAATAATATACAAATGCGAAAAATCCTTATATTCTGAAATAGTTTAATCATGTATTGAAATTCTAACTACACACATAAAAACTTGAAAGGCCAAGAGAGATCAATTTTACCGGTAACAAATATATTTCCGTACGAAGCAGAAATACTTTGATTCAATAAATTAAATATATTCCAGAAAAATATAAGGTAATAATTTAAATTTTGTTGAATAAAAATCTTATGTAAAATATTTTTATAAAACTACCATGAAATTTTCGGTCGTTCTAATAATAAATCATCGTCACAGTTGAAGGACGTTACACAAGATTTTAAGATATTTCATTCAGAACCTTTTTATTATTTAAAAAAATAATAATAACACTGTAATATGTTTCTTATGTGATAATATGAAATAAGTGCTTAATAAAAAAGAAATAGTTCTTTGCAATGCATACTTTCTATGTTCATAGCTTAACCTTTATTTTTTTTTCCTGTTGTTTTGGGCATAGTACGGTGACAAGATAATGTGCTTTCAACGTAAAAATATCGTTTATATGAAAAATATCTGAGAACAAATTCCTAAAAAAATCATCAATCGAAAATCAAAGTCAACAAAGTGTTCTGGCTAGGAAAAGTTTAAAATTGTCAATATAAAAAAAGTATTTAATCTGTAAGTTTTAAAAGGTTGAAATTATTACCTGATATATGTTTAAACAGAGATATGAAGTTTTCAAAAACGATTATAAACAATATGAGAAATTCGTTTCAAATATTTCGTTCAAGAACAAAAAAAAAAAAAAAAAAAAAAAAAAAGCTTAAACAATTTATAATATATTTTACCCCTTGATTTTAATTAATATTATAAAACTAGCAAAAAAATTGTTTGTTGGATGCGTGTATAGATTAGAAACGTAAAACTACTACCATAGTATTAAAGTTCAACTCATTAATCTAGGAAGACAATACATTTTTTTAGTTAAAAATTTCATCTAATTTTGTCACAAAGTCTGCCATCATCAATTCTGTAATTGATCTTAACTTAATCGATTACGAAAACAGCTGTCAGCTGTTGCAACAGTGGTAGATGTTCGCTGAGCCTGATTTAGAAATTTAATGTTTATGTCATTATAAATATATATTTGCTAAGCATGAGGCCTGCATTAGATCCATAAAAAGTTTACTATTTGAGCCATTGATTTTGAATGTGGGTAATGGCTATTTTATGTTATTGTTAGATGAGAACTTTGAGAATCAACTCATTTGAAAAACCGTTGACTGAACTAAAAGACTAGTAAGAAATTTATACTGATATTAATAGATATTTATTGTGAATTGCCTAAAAACATACTTTTTTTGTTAATTTGTAATAAGATTTAGCTTTAACTAAAAATGTTGTTTTTCACAAAATGGATTTGCCCCCACTTTTTAAAATCAGTGGATCATTTACCCGTTTACTTTTCCTACGCAATTTGGGAATTTATTCATTTTATAAAGTTTGAGTTACGTCGTACAGCTATTTCATATATATATTTTAGATTAAATGTGTTCAAGTCAGTTAATTTAAGATACATTCTGAAGTAGTTTGATTTTCATGTGATGCGTAACAGAACAAATGAAAACACAAGCCTTATTCAGTAAATAGTCAAAAATAAACAATTTATAAAATTACTAGGGGGCTCTGCCCCCTGCAAGCTACTCTCGCCAATCCCCTTTCAGACACCGCAGAATCTAAAAACACGCTAATATGATGGGTTTTAAAAATATTAGAGAAGATTGAATTATACTGAAAAAAGCTGTGCAGATCTCCCTCTAAACGGGTTTCCATTCAATTCCCTTTGATTGCTAAAATTTAAGGGTGAATCAGTTGCTGTTAAGACATCCAATGGTTGTTTTCGTTTTTGATTAAAGAGGATCAGTTAAACATTTGAAAAGAAGCCAAAATAAAATAAATTAAGTATACAGAGTCTTTGTCAGTCGGTATTTTAAAACAATCTCTATAGCAATAGACTAAGTCATGTGACTATCATCAACAGTTCCAGGCGGACCACTTCGCTTTTTATATTCTAGGTGCCATTTTGGTACTTTAATGTTAGCCAGGCACAGGTAATACGTCGCCAAATATTATTATATCGCCATCATTTCATCTATATTACAACAGTTCAAGTCATCAACTGCCATAAACAAATACTGTCTGATCCCTTCGCCGTTCATATGAAAGTTTGGCACAGATGTCATATTGGCGCAATTTTTTCTCGACGACAATTTGGGGAACGCATCAACAGCATTAACAACAACATCCGGCTTGCCATATCAAGCAAAATAACGATACTTTGGCGCCAGTTAAATGCCCGTTCCGTATATGACATTGACGCCAGAAAAAAATCGCGCCAATATGGGACCGTAAGTTTTCCCTTTTGATTAAAAAATATTTTTTTTTTTTTTTTTTTTTAATAAAACTACATAAAATTTACCATGGTTGCAAAGAATCCTTGATACTGTTACGCTATCCGGATGCAAATCTCGCCAATAGCTTTTTTTTCAACTCGCCAGTTAAGATTTTTTTTTTCAAGTGGTAATATATTTAGCGAGATGTCATATACGCACAACAAGTTTAACGTGATTTTTTTTTTTTTTTTTTTTTTTTTTTTTTTTTTTTTTTTTTTACGAAAATTTGGCGAAAACCTCTTTTTTAAATACCAGTTGCATATGCATTTTTGGTATTACTTAGTTATCCCGTCGACCAAAAATCTATCGCCAAACTATAAGATTAAATGCCAATAATGGTTGATCGTAAATGTCACATTCACTTGACTTTAAGCAAGTTACACGTGTTTGCGTCATCAACTGATTTTATTTCGATTTTTTATTTGTATATTTATTAATGTTATATTAATTTACTTGTTCTTTCGTTATTTAAAATAAAAATTATGTCAATTTGTATAATTTGTCGAGTCTTTTGGCGATTTATATAATTTGGCGAAATTGATCGACTTAATAACTAAGTAGTACCGTATTTTTTAATTATTTTTTATTATTTTCTAAAGGAAATATAAAAAAAATAATCAATAATTATAGAACAAAATAATTTATATAATTTATAAAAAGAAATAAAAGTAAATAAACAATTATTATCAAATAAACAACAATAGCCGGGTTACCATGTCAACCCTTTCTGACATATGAAAAAAAAAATCTGTTTGATTAAAATTTGAGTTGCCATCATTAGAAAATGTATATAAAAATAGAAAAAAAATTAATATTTCGAAAACTAATTCGAATTTAAAAATTCTAATACCAGTTTGGAGATCTGCGGATCAATGGTGATTTTTGGTGATAATTTCATAGCAAAGTATTCCATATTTTAGGAGAAATCACTTGAAACATATTCAGTTGTTTAATCAGTCGATTCATATATCCGTTTCATAAATTCGTTTCGTTAGGATTTTATATATATAGGGTATATAAAATCAGAAAAAATATAGTATTTTTTGAATAAAGAATATTTTAATCCTTAACCCTTTAAGAGTCGCTTAATATTTGGAAAAACCATCAAATAAGTACTTATTTTTTTATTACATAAACTAAATAATTAGAAGGTTTCTATATAAAATATACAATTAGTTTTTTTTTAAGATGAAAAAAAGTTGTTATAGAACAAATTCGCATTCTTTGAAAAGCCATCATGCGAGAATTCTGTGTTTTATTTTTTGTTTTACACCATACAAATTAATGCGAATAAGACCTTTATTTTTCACATATTATACCTTTATTTAATATTATCAAACATATTTACAAATAATATTTCAAATATTAAATTTTGATTATTAATAAATTTTTTGACAGTGATATATTTTGAAACATGCAATACAAATTCCAACATAACAATCAGCACCAAAAACAAAACCCAAACATTAATATTTAAAGACTTCACACGGAAATGCCAGTTAAATTGTTCTGGTTGCAGAAGTTTTTCCCAGCAATAAATCTCCAGCCCGGAAATATGACTGGCACGAGAAATAGCGAACGACACCTCAGGCCGTGATATTGACGGGGGCGAGGATTAAGGGGTTAAAAATAACTAAAGAATTTGTCATATATTTTTGCTGTTATTTTTAGTCTATAACATTATTTTTCAAAAATAAGACAAAAATATCATAGAGGATGGGCTTAGTATGAATTCGGAATTGACACCTGTAGGTCGTACGCCCCACGATGGGAATCGCTGTTTTAGAGTAAACATTTTCATACCATAAATGTTTAATCATGCTAAAAATTCAAAATTTTGTTTCAAGTAATTTTGAGCACAATATTTTGAACTAGTACTTTAAAGGAATTATATTTATGTAACATAATTATTTGAGCTAAATATATATATATATATATATATATAAAGATGTTAGGTAAATATACCTTCATCATAGCAAAGTTGCACAAATTAACAAAATTGTAGATATGCATAGATATTAAAAAAAAAAAAAAAAAAAAAAAAAAAAAAAAAAACTTTTTCACATTTTTTATTCTATTACGATTTCCTTTCAAAATGAAAGAGGAAGTTATTAAATTTATAGCGCCATAAATAACTATTTTCTCTTTAGATGGGCACTTTTAGAGCAGTTCATAACAAAACAAAACAAAAAATAAAGAAATAAATAAAATTTACGGGCGAAAGTTTTTCTATTTATAAAAAAAAATAAAAATAAAATAAAATAAACTTTATTCAGAAGGCGGTCTGTAAGTCTTTAAAAAAAAAATTAAAGCATGCGCATGGGTCTAAAATTTTAAAATTTTAAAACGCAAGCATTAAAAGAAAATATAGAATTCAGTTCTTTATTACAAGTTTATCCTATGTAAATGTTAAAAAGAAATACAGTTGAACCTCGTTATCCTGACACCCGGTTTTCACGTCACTCCGCTTATCACGTCAGTTTTTCAAAGTCCCGATTGTCTGTATATGATTTTGATGTAGATAAAAACCGGATTTTACATCTTTGAATAAATTTCAACTCCGGATATCCCGGAGTGTTAGGAAAACTGTCCATTTTTCATAATCCATCTTATAAGCACGGAAATTAAGCGGTAAGAAAGGTCTTAGCCAAACTTTTCACAAAAGTGGCTAAAATATCCGTTGAGAGTAATGAGAAATTTTACTTCAATCCTTTATGCGATAAAGAAACCCACACACTATGAATGACCCACTTAAGCTCCTGATACACGCATCAGTGTACTCGCGGTCTTTTTGTTCTGGTCAGGCAGCGCTATCTTGTGGTTACCCGATGTTTTTCAACCGACTAAAACTGAAGTATTGCATTTCCTTGAAACGATCAGAAATCAGAAAATTTGGCAATGGCAAGTTTTAGATGTTCACAATGACTCAGACCATAATTACATAAGCTATTCTTTCGAAATAACACCGCTTTACACATCACAAAGAAGGTTCAATACCACTAGAGGTAACCTTCGTAAATTCACACAAGTTATTAAAACACACAGACCACTCCTAACTCAACACCTAAAAGACGTAACAAACACCACACAACTAAACGACTTTACCATTAAATTAATAGAAACAATGAAAACAGCAGCGAAAGCGTCTTTTAGACAGAAGAACACTCGGAGGCAGCAAACTTTCTCGTTTTGGACCTCCGATCTTAAAATTAAACGTAATCTACTCACGGCACTGAGGAGAAAACTTAAAAAACTCAGGCAAACAGAAGATATTAACACGGATTACTATCGCGACCTCAGTGCCAATTATCGACTTCTCTCCGCTAAATATAAGCGCAGTGTTCTAAATGCGAGAAACGCTGCGTGGCATAAGTTTTGCACAAATCAAAAAGACCCTTTTGGAACAGCTCAAAAATTTTTCACATGTAAGTTTTTCACTCCTGATGAAATCAAGCTCGAACTACCACCCAGTCGATCATCCAGGCAGGAAAACATGGAGCACCTCATCAAATGCCTTTCTGGTCCCTCCGCATATCCATCAGGAAATAACACTGATATTACTTTTGATGTACCTCCTGACAAACACTTTTCAAAAGCTGAGGTAGCTACCACGCTACAAACATTTAATGACAAGAAAGCCCCAGGTCCGGACAGTATAGACTTTAAAATTCTGAAATTAACTTTCCATGTAATTCCTAAAATTTTACGCGTTGACCTAATCTCTGCCTCACCCACCACTACTTCCCGCTCACTCTGAGACAAGGGGAAGTAGTATACTTCCTTAAGCAAGGGAAAGTCGCCTCTGAACCCTTGTCTTACCGCCCGATCTGCCTACTTCCATTCCTAGGTAAATTACTAGAAAAATTACTTGTATTTCGGCTTAACCACTTTCTTGAATCAAATAACTTACTTCATCACAGGCAATACGGCTTCAGAGTGGGCAGATCATGTGACAAGGCTTTGTTTGCAATCCTCAATTCCTGCACTCTTAGCAAGCTGAAGGAAATTACACAACCCTTGTCTCCTTAGATATTAAAGATGCTTTCGACAATGTAGAGTGGCGAGACATCTTGTTACAACTACGTTAAATTGGCTGCCCGAGCAACATAGCTGGAACCATTGCAACATACCTAAAATTTCGCACCATCCTTATCAACTGGGGATCAGGCACATCAGTGCACCCATTAGAAAAGGGTTGCCCTGAAGGTTCGCGCCTGGGACCAATCCTCTGGCTACTTATTGTCAATGTCCTATTAAAAGAATTAGAGAAATTAGGTTTCATCCTTTATGCCTTCGCGGATGATTTCAACTTTGTTTTCTCGGGCCGCCGTCGTCTGGATCTCGAGCTGCAGTCGGCGAGAGCTTTCCCTGCATTTTGCCAGTGTTGTCTCATCTTCATCTCCAGCTCTCACCAGGAAAATCCCAAGCATTAACCTTCATTAAACCAAGAGAACTCTAACGTAAACCCGTTATGCGAGTCAATGGGGTTAGCGTTCATCATGTGTCAACTCTTAAATTATTAGGCATAACCATTGATGAACACCAGAGCTGGATTCCACATATCAAAGTACTTAAAATTAAACTTCTAAATTACTACCATAACTCCTGCAAATTAACATCGAAAACTTGGGGCATCAAGCCCAGCATGTTAAAAACTTGGTACCACACAATCATTGAACGCATCATTTTCTACTGTGTGGACGTCTGGGGAGGTTCGCTAACCAAATTGGCTAAGAAAAAACTTGCCTCTATCCAGCGGATATTTCTTCTGCAGATGGTTAGAGGTTACAAAACTATCTCCACGGTTACACTCACAGTACTTACTGGTATTCCACCCATACACTTAACACTCACTTACGAATACCAGAAAAACAGAATACTACATCTAGAACACGAACCAACACAGTCTGCACTCTATAGCTGGACTATGCACCCGGCGGATGAGACATCCCATCTTCAAGTAAATATTAATAAGCATTCTTATACACCCTCGAATAACCCAGCCATTTTCAGCGATGGGTCGCGCACGGAGACGGCAGTGGCGTCATCCTTCTGCGTCTTCATAGACGGCCTTGTGGCTCATCGGTCAGCATGCAGGATTGGAGATGACATTTCAGTGTTCCAAGCTGAACTCTTTGCAATCCTCCGGGCATTGGAATGGATCGCTCTCTATCCTCAACCTATATACTTTCACCTTTATAGTGACAGACTGTCCAGCCTGCAAGAAATCTTCGCCCATAGGACTAAACACCCCCTCGTACTCAAAGTCAAATTAATTTTAAAAACTCTCGTCCATAGGGTCTCTCTCGGCCATATCACCGCTCATATCGGCGTAGCTTGCAATGAGCTGGCTGACACGCTGGCCAAGGAGGCCACCTCACGTCCAAACATAGATCTTGCCTATAACGGCTTTCCCATTATATATTTATTTATCCTCCTCTCCCCTCAAAAATCAACTTTTAACTTTACTAATTCATTATAAATTGTCATTACTCTCCCCCCCCCCTTCAAATAAAATATTTAGTTTAAATTTGACATTTTAGTACTTAATTTCATATGGCTTTAGTCTTTCTCCTCCCCCCCCCCTCACACTACTGTAAGTTTCGCTTTTTACTTTTTAAAGTTCGTTTCAAATGCAGGCATCATTTATATCAATCCTCTTTCACTTTCACACGGACAGAAAAAATATCTTAACCACAGTGATCATTTCTCACCCTTCTATTTGTCGGACAAAAGCCATATGCCCCTTGCTGACTACTTCAGCTGTCGTTAAATCTGTAACGTGCGTGTAATATCACGTGTTAGCTATTTCTTTAAGCCACTCTCACTTACCGCAAGAATTTATTTCTTGTAACCCTAAAGAGCCCGCCATGGCATAGTTTTTAACTCAATGTAAAACTTCTTGATTGTTTTGTCTACCCAATTTGTTTTTCGCCAAATATCTTACATGTGGTTATCTAATGTTCGCCAATCTGTAAGTAAGTGTAACAAAATCTGTCTCACTTTTGCTCGTGACCTCGAGCTATGTAATCTGCAATTAAGCCCCGCTGTGGGCCTCTGCCATTGGGCAGTTATTGAAACTCTCCCCGTCCCTCTGTACCTTTTTCACGGCCCTCCTTTAAAAAGTTCTTTACAATAAATGTTTAAGTCTCTTAAAGTATTGTGTTGGAGTAATCTTTCTGTTCATTTAAGAACCTGGGTATACGAATTCACCGTCACATAAAATTGGCGCCGTTGCCCAGTTCTCCAAATATATATATATATATATATATACGGGGAGAAGGTGTTCCTTCTTTTCCGCTTATCAGCGACGCGAAGGACCTACGAGAGATTTTTCCCCACTGCGCTTGAGGTTCCTGCTCCGACTTAGCGCTCATGCTCCAGCGTCATTTTGATGGGACTTTCCCATGCCTGCTCTCGCCGCTCTAATGGATTTAACACAGTGTGCTTTTCTTGATCACTCTACCCTCGCTTAACGAGTTGCCGCGCCGTGCCGAATTGGTCATCGAAAACGCTGTTTCCAAAAGTGCAACTTTTATCTGCACCCCCACCTTCTCATCCTGCCTGCACTAAATTTATACTTTTCTAGACCTTAGTGTTTTCGCCGACAACGCAATATTTCGAAGTCGCGGACTTTCACTGCACTCTGTTGCCAGACAATGATGGTGTACCTCCCGTACACACGGCTTATCGCTCCTGCTCCTGTTTTATGCAACATCAGATGTCTTTGTTCTCCTTCGACGATGACTGCCCCCATTTTTCATGGCATCTCCTGATGAAAATCAGTGTTTCTCCAAACCCGTGCTCTGCTCTTCCATTCTGTGTGACCGCTTAGTGAAAAATTGTGTTGTGAATGTGTGCGACCATCTCTCTGAAGGAATCATCTGCCCCACCAGTGCTCGTATTTGTGAAGTATGCTTTCTGCTCTGTGTTTGTGTGTGCTTCGTTTTGTGAGGTATGTGTATACAGAAATAACCACCCGCTTCTAAAATGTGATATTCACCGGTTTCTGACGGTATGTGTTCTACGCCGTCATATTTCATGGTTTTTTTTTTTTTTAAATTGTGCCATCTGAACATTCACCCGCTCCAGATAGTTTCTAAATTTTTTTTTTTTTTTTTTTTTTTTTTTTTTTGTGAAAGATGCCAGAGATCTTCATAATTTATTTAAACAAAATTTCTTTAAATGGCTTCTGTGCGCCGGGTGTGCCATGATGAAGATGTATAATTTCCCCCTTCATTGGTGTCGCGTTTCATCAAAAAATACCTCAGTGGTGTGCTGACATATGACATTATTTTTGTGAAAAGAAAAAGAAGAAGAATGTTAGATAGTTTTGCATTTGATAAAAAGATGCTAGTTTTAACAGCACTTAAGGAGTACGAAAACAGAACGTTATTTTTTTTTCTCCTTGTTCTCAAAATTTCCCCCTTTTTCAGTTTGTCACTGATATCATAGTAATTAAAAAAAAAGGGCGTTTTTTTTTTTTTCATTTCGCTCTGTTTTTGTACTGAAAATAAAGCTAGGTGCTGACTACAATAAAATAACAGAATACAGCTTAGTGAGTTTACAATATAAAAAATTTTTGTCACGTTTCTTCAAAAAGAAAAGATTCCATAATACACTTTTCAAGTAAGTATGAATCGGGAAAGCTGTTAAATTAAATTATAAATTCTTAAATTATTTGGTTATATTTTTTCCCCTCTTTTCAACTTCAGTAATTTTTTACAGTTTCGTTTTCCTGTTACTTTTCCCTATTCATACTTGTACTGTGTTAACAATTGCATTCTTATAGTTTTTTTTTTTGATTTGTCAGCTTGAACGGAGAAATAATTCTGATCTAATTATAAGATATAATTATTAGTGATAGCATTCTTGTTTCATTTTTTCTCCTTTCGGGCTGTTTTTGTCACTAAAAATAATAATAATAATAATAATAATAATAATAATAATAAGTGCATTTTTTAGTTGAAATGAAAATTTTATAGTACTTTTTATTAATATTTCATTTATTATAATTTTGTATTTAAATTATGACATTATTCTCATTTTTTCCCCGTGAAATTGCATATGCATGATATGTTTTGCCCTGTTTTTTCTTAAGGTAATTTTTTTATGCATTTAAAAATCTAGAACTTAACCCTTTAGCCCACTAGCATAGTTTGAAGGTACACTTATTCTGCCGATAGGCAACGAAAATTGTCTGCTCCAAGTTTTGCAGTATTTGATATTTTAATATAAACATGTGCATATTACGCTCACAACGTTTGCACATTTGCACTTGTGCGTGATATTTGCACACTTACTCTCAGAATGTGCTGCTCGACTCTGACCTTGGTTTTTTTTTTTTTTTTTTTTTTTTTTTTTTTTTTTTTTTTTGTATTTTAAACCAGAATTGCAATTTGGTTAGCTGCTTTTTTAAATTTTATTGAATTTTGGACACTTTAATCCAACTGGATGTAGACAGAAATTTGACTTACAGAAATCTTGCGGTTGATACACTCATATTTTTTTGGCACTTTCCCCCCTCCCTCATTTTTCCTTTCATGTATTATTTTTGCAACTTATTGTGTTTATTTTATGTGCATGCATTTCATTTCTGATAATTATATTTTTTACATGCTCACACCTTCTTGAAATACTGGTATTTTTTATTTTGCATTATAGGGGGCTCTCTCTCTCTCTCTAAAAAAAGGATTTTGGGGACAACAGAAATTTTATTAGTTTACTTTTTACAATATGGAATCCCAAGACGAAAGCAAGATTCTTAATAGAAATCGATATTGTTAATAAAAAAATCTCGTGGATGAAACCTTTTGCATTACCCCCCTCCTTATTATTTTTTTTTCTTTCTCTTTTGTACATACTTTAAACATTCAATTTATTCTGTTTTATTTTATGTGCATACATTTCAGTTCTGATAGTTTTTGTTTTGCACACTTGCCAATTTTTGGAATATTCTTATTATTCAGTTTGCATTATTTGTTTGCCCTCTTAAAAAAAAAATAATAATAATAATAATAATAAGAACTCCCCCTCTTCTTTAAATTTACCTGTTTAAAAAAAATAAACTATAGAAATTAAATAAACACGAAAAAAAAGGTTTTGGAGATAACAGACACTTCACTAGTTTGTTTTTACAATATGGCAGCAAAAGATGAAAACTCTGTTAGTGATTTAAATCACCCCATTTCTGTATCTCCATGGGATGGGTAGATTATTTCGAAGAAATATTATTAAGATATTCGGATTCCATTACTAAGTAGGCCACTGCATTTCAAAATTCACTGAAGACCGAAACTCCTGCATCCTTGTCTGAAAATATTATGGATTTCCTTCAGATCATTAAATTTAATTTTCAGGTTCTTAAACAAAACTTTAATATTCTAAAAGATGATTATTCCAAATTAAAACAGGATAAAGATAATTTATTTCTTGTAAATCAGAAAGTTCTAGAGAGATTACATGAAGTTACCGCCCAACAGAAACGTAAAGTGAAACGTACTACATTTAGTAAGTCCCTGGCTAATCATGTGGCAGATGTCAACAACAAACTCCCTCCATCTGTCCTAGATAAATCAACACAAACTGTCCCCTTTCATATGTGTACACAGGAAGAGTTGCCACAACTAGAAAATAATAAAAATGACGCATATCTTAACCCCGACCTACGAACTCAGGGTAAAAACAGTGAAAAAGTTACAGATGTTTGCATTTCCTCTCTAAATTCCTTATCCCCTGCTAAATTTAATGTAACAAAGCTTATTCGTTTCATTATTTGTAACCTCCCTGAAAATTTAAATATTCCTGATATCTTGTTCGGTATTTCAGATTTAATCCATATACCTGAACCTGATTTTCACTTTGTTACAATGTACAAGCTCCTACATGTTAATTCCTTTAATTGGATCTTTGAGCTTGCACCACAAGATGCTACGCAATTATTAATGCATAAAGAAATTATGATACAATCAAAACCGTACCCTGTTAAACCATATATAAATGTTAGACGTTGTTTCAAATGTCAAGAATACAATGATCATCTTGCAATTTCGTGTTATAATGACATCAGATGCTCTGTGTGTGCCTTGCCACACAGTGACCCTCAGTGTAGAAATACTCCAAAATGCATTAATTGCATTAGAAATAATAAAAGCAACAACACCAACTTTGACATTTTTCACACGGCATTTGCACATTTCTGTCCATCATTTAAAAATTCATCAAGCAAATGCGAGAAGAGGTATACAACTGCAATACAGTCCCATAAACATCTCATGCAACTTCCTTTTTTTGTAAAAAAAAAAAAAAAAAAAAAAAAAACAATGTAACTTACATTTTACATTTTTCGTTTTTATTTAACACTCATTACTGTGAAGATGTTACTATATACAGCATTCCTTTTTAAGTTTCTCGTTTTCTTATACATTTACATACATATGTCAGTTTTCGACATTTTTATTCATACTGATTTGAAGTTTGAAGTTAGCTTCATTTTTTTTTCAAGATTTTTTTATAAACACAAGTGTACAGTGAGTTGCTTTTTCATTTGATTGTTTAGCCGGCAAACAGTTAAATGAACCTCGAAATGGAACATTTGTGAAAATGTTTCTGATGCGGGTCATCAGACATTGTGATTTTCACATTTGAGGAAGATTTTGCTGAAAGTGTACACAGTCATTCAACTTTAAACATTCATCATTACACTAGTTACATTTTTAGAATTTTTTTTTTTAATTTGGATATAATTTCACTTGTCTAGCTTAGTTAAGTTTATTCGGTTACATTTTTCACATAAGTAGCATTTCCTGGTTAAATTTGTCCCTTTTCACTTTTCTTTTCTTAAATACACAGTTGTTTGTTTGTTTTCTTTTGTTGTAACTTTACACTAGACATTTTTCGTTGTGATATAATGCTCTTGTTTCCATGAGTACATAATGGGTTTTTGATCATAGTTTACACAACTGAGCTCATAGTTTATTTAGTTCATAGTCTACACAACTGAGTTCATAGTTTATTTAGTTCATAGAAAAACACTACACAAGTTCATTGCGTTGCCAGTTCGTTGTGTACTTCAGGGACCAATTGCACTGTCATTTTGTCCGTTGGGTGACAATACTTAGTTCATAATTTTTTTTCCCTTACACATATTAGTTCATAGTTTGTTTTTCTTTCTTTTGTTTTGTTTTACATTTTAGTTCATAGCGATTTTTAATAATTTATTAGTCACTTTAATTCTTAGTAGTTATATTTTTGTTAGACACATTTGTTCATAGCAACGTTCACCGTTTACACACACTTTAGTTCATTGTATTACTCTTACACTTTTAGTCAGTGAAATACTTGTTCACTTTAGTTCATCGCAATAACTTTTTTTACACCTTTGTTCATTGGGGACTTAGTTTGCTGTGTTCATAAACATACAACTAAATCGTTTAAATTTACTCTTGTTCACTGATATACACTGTTTTAGTTCATTGTGAGATACTTACTTTGCTTCGTTCATTGAAACACACATTTTTTTTCCTTTGGTTTATAGAGATACACTTACAATTTAGTTCAGTGTTATTACACTTTAGCTCATTGTTATTACAATTTAGTTCATTGATATTACAATTTAGTTCATTGATATTTTGTTTGGTAAAAAAAACACACATTATACACAATTGAAAACATTTTGTTTCTAGGTTTCAACTTTACACATTAAGATATTTCCTTTTTATGTCTCATTATACCAGGAACTACTATTGCCTCTACATAATATTAACAATTTAAACATTTATTAAAAAGTAAATTTTTAACAGATTCTTAAATTTTCCTTTATTATTACAGTTCTTTTATGCCATGACATTACATGTCATCATCACTTTGTTTCACAACAAAGATTTCTCAAGTTATAGAATGCTGTTCCTTCACATGCTACATTTAAATTTAAAATTTGTGATGTTTGTATTGTCTTCATCACAGTTGTTTTGGTTTACTACACTTACATATTAAACTCATTTTTTAATTTTAGGGAGATTAAATATAATGTCTGGTGAAACTTCACTTAGACATTAAACACGTCTTAGACATTATAATGATTTCTTGTAATAACATAACTGCACAATAACAGTTTTTTTAAAGTTTTCTTTTTGTTTGGTAGCATTCGTAACCTAATGCAGTTACACTAAATGTTTAATACATTAGCTAATGTGATACAATACACACACAGTTTATATCCTTCTCGATACATTGTAAGGAATACAAATTTAAAGTTAGTTAAAAAAACAAAAAAACAATTGCAGTTGTAGTACTTACCCGATCATGTCACCAGTCTCTCCACACTCTCGGACTGACCTTTAACTTAATATGTGAGATTTTTATCTCAAAATTTTATTTTTTTTAAATTATCCCCTCTGAAGATTTGTTCCCGTTCAAAATTTTTGACTTAAGGGTGCAAACTTCATTGTGTAGAGAGACAAAACCCTCGAATTGTTGTTTCAATTCAATAAACATGACTTTTTATATGATGCATCGACGCATGCTCCTTTAAAGATCAATGTGATCTTTGGGGAGCAGGGGCCTATGTATCACTTGATGCATGGATCTCATAACTCCCTCCCCCCCTAGGGCTGATGTCTTAAACTGATGCCATCACTCTTGTTACTTAACAAGAATAAGGGCTACACCCTTATTTTTCAGAATTTTTTATATATTTCTGAATAGACCGAATATTTCTGTTAGAAAAAAAAACGGTGACGATCAACAATCTGAGTCCCCAATCTGGAAAAAATGCGCCATAACCCCTGGAGTCATAACGAAAAAATTAGCTATGCGACGGGCGAATGAGAAAACGTCCAAAAAGGGGGATGAGAAAAACAAATCAGATTCAAGTGATCCAGCGTACGAATAGGAAAGAAGCTTCAAGCAACGAATGAAAAAAATCATATTCTCTAAATGAAATCGTCCCACATTTTATTTTATTCGAGGAAGATTTTTTCAAGAAAAGAGAATAAAATTCCACTTTTACTCTCTCTCCCGAGGGATACTCCAGTACTAGTCTTGTGACTTTGCCAGATATGTTGGATCACACAAGGGAAGAAGTCTGCGTAAACCTTGACCACACCTATCTTGTTATGATTTATTCACCCTGAATTGATGAAGACTATGTTCACTTAAGAGAAAAGTAATACTGAGAAGGCCTCATGAATCTAAAATTGCAGAAGTGCAGAAGGACCGATAGAAGAAATTCACAGATTGTAAACTGTTTGGATAAAAAGAGGGAAGATAATCCTGAAAGCCGGACGCACACCTAAGAGAGTCGAACAGCATTTGCGAGCGTGTGATCATGTCTGATGACCTTAAGAGGCTGTGATTGAAAGCTAGACTAAAATGACTCACTGATATGAGAAGAAGAGAAGTTCCAGGCATCACCGTGACTGATTGAGTTGCTAAGCCCAAAGAGACTATCAAAAACTTTAAGGTGCTAAGCCGAACTAACAATATAAAAACTGTGATTTGTGGACTAAAATTATGTGCATTTAAGGACTAATAGTGATTGTCAAGGATGAGTCGCCACCCCATTTGACTGAAGTAGATGGTGAGAATTAATTCTGTTATTTTAATATTTGGCCATTTTATTTTGTACTTTATAATGTGTGAATTTAGCATTTTAGTTGGCTAGTATGTTGTATACTTAATTTTAAACCAGATATACATAATTATCATTATCAATTATTAGAAGAATCATAATAGTAAGATATGATGGTATTGAAGTTTGGCATTTTGGCTAAGTAGCCCAAACTTTTATCTGTGCTGTGAAAAATTTAGATGAGAATTATTTTGAAACCAAAATTCACAAAAATGAAGCTTATAAAGAATAGTTTGTTTTGGATTTATTGAAATGAAAATGATATATAAAAATTATATTGAAAAAAAAATGATAATATTTGAAATATGAAATTTAAGTGATTGAAAATAAAATTTGATTGTATATGATATTTTTTCTGTCTTTTCTTTGAATCATTATCTTATTCTTTTCTTTCAGACGATAATTAAATTTATGTGTCTTAAGAGTTAAAATTTAGTAAATATTAAACTGGAGATTTATCAGAGCAATCTTCCAGTCCTAAATTTGCATTTTATGACGGTAAATAAATCGCTCTTGAGTTATTGACAGCTTTAATTTATTCAAAATCTCCTCTCCCTCTATTTTATTAATTAATATTATCCCCTAAGATCTTTTCACAACGCGGATCGGGATAATAATTTTCTATTTGTGCACTAACCATTACATTGTCACGTGAAGTTGTGTATCGGTGCAGATCGTCACCACAGTCTATAATTAAATGTTTGATTAAAATCACAAACAGCAAAAAAATGCTTACATACAATAAAAAAAAAAAATAACTGTACCAATTTGAAAAACACTAAAAATTATAATTAGTATTTTATATTCTAATATTAAACAACAACAAACTACAATAGATTAATTAAATGCATTATTAGATTTAACAATTTTTGAAAAAACTTCCATATGTCATGAGGAATTCCTATTATTTTATAATATTGGCAAATGTTAAATCTGAAAACATTTGTATGAAGAATTAGGAATTTAAATAATAATTAAAAATATTATTAGCAATAAAAATAAATCTTTCAAAAGTTTTACTACTGTAATATATAAAAGACATTTTCCCAGTATAATACTAAATTCTAATCTGAAACATTTTCGTAATATCATAATAATCGTATATCAGGTTTAACTCCAAAATAGTAATGACGATAAATATTGTAAGTGTTAGTAATCAGAAAACAGTAAGAAGCCGAAAAGAATTCTAAATCACTGTCTCAACACATCATTCATTCCACTATGAATGTAGGCATGAATCAGTCTCTGCCTGAGCTTTTTTTTCAAGCGATGGCAGGTTAAGTTATTTTACGTCAACCTATCGAATAGGAAAATATCGCTTTGAAAACCATGCCAGATCAGTCTTTTTCTATATAACATAAAACTATTTAACTCATGGTCATAATATACAAAACAGGAATAAAAGATTTAAATTAAATAAAACTTACCTTTACGCTCCATAAATATTTTAATAATATCCGTGTACTTTTATCCTAAAATGGCAGATGTCTTTCTCTTATCTTAAAACAAGCCTTGTAGACTTGGTGATGATCTAAAAAGTGAACTAACTCCTCGCGTCTATTCGAAAACTTCTCTGTTTACCCTTATTTATTCTGCGGTCATATTGTGCGCACACGATTTTTCTTAGTTTCTATGCAAATGTTTTTACCGTTTATTTGTTTTCGTATACAACAGATTTGTAACTCAAATGCGCAATAATTATATGAGATTGTCTCTAAATAAAATTTTTGATTTAAAGAATTTTCGAATGTGTTTTACCTTTTCTTTTTATCAGTTTCAAAACAATTCAGCTTAAAATATTTTTTTGTAAAGTTTCTTTTTTGGAAATAATAACATAATAATATCCATAATTAGAGTTTATTAGATAAAACATTGTTTAATTTTTTTAAATGTGTAAAAATAAATTTAATGGTAATAACGAAAACCCTCCGTTTTATAAAGTAAAATTTGTATCACACATAATAAATATAAAATATCTTCTTAATAAATAAAAAAGGGTTATCGAGGATAAAAAGGTTTTTCTTTGTCAATCTGTTATTCTTTTCGTATTAATTTTCCGTAGAATAAAGCAATTTGTAAAATAACATTTTTTAAATCATATCTCTAAAACACAAATTTTAAATACGAATAATTAATTATATCATGGGTTTTTCAAAAATTTTGTATAATTTTTTTTTTCGGAAAATGCTGATTTTATTTTAAAAGTCTGAAAGAAGTAGAATTTTTTAAAAAAATAGTAACTTAAAATAGTTAAACACTAACATGAAAAAAATATGACTTGAATGCAAATTATAAAGCAAGAAATGCATATATGACTAAACTCTGAAGACTCTTTCTACGTGCTCATTAACGTGCTGCAAACGTAACTGTAATAGAAAATGTTTAGTTTGAAGCCACGGAAGTGTTTCTAATACCACTGGTCAGCAAAAAAATAAAAAACAATCCTCCCTGCAAACTAAATATGTAAAGTGTACAGAACCAATATTCCTAATTCTAAATATGTTATTCAAATTGCTCCAGAACGTACCATTTTTACGAGATTATTATAATACACTTTTATAATAATTACAATCAGTAAAGGATTATTATATTAAATTACAATGCTAGATAAAAATGAAATCATGAAAATGTATACTTTCACTGCCTTAGATATCAAATTGGTAAAATATAGCATGAAAATCTAGTTTGTTGATACTTGTACCGTGTACTCCCCTTTTTAAGCCCCACCCCCTCTTTTCGAGTCCGAATTTACTATTTGCTGTCTACTAATATATTTTCATTCCTTATGCCACTGTAACTCGGGCCTGCTTAAAATACTGCTTAAAATATTTCTCTTCATTTTCAAAGACTCGTTTTTTTGTCACACTGTGACTTGCAATATGGTAATTTTTTTGTCACATATGTGACGTGACGTACGTTACATGCAGTGGCATAACAGGGACATAACAATTTTTTTTTAATTGCAAGAAAAATATAATTTTACATATAAATAACATGTTTTGAAGAATTTTTGTAATTTTTTAAAGTTTTCTAAGAAGTTCATATCTCTGTCACAATGTGACATCACATAGTGGTGGCATTTTGGTCAAGATGTGACTTGACCACAGTGACTTACAGTGACGTCACAACGACGTCACTGTGACCATGCATGCTATGAGGGCTGTTTCAAATTACAGAACCATTGTCATTGCCAAATGATCGTCTAAGTGAAATGTGTTGAATCTTTCCAAAAAAAGCTTAGTTGGAAGAGAGTTGGAAGCTAAAGAGGCTACTTCGTTCAGCAGGAAAGACTTGCATGCTAATACTAAAAGTGGAAGATTTTTTTTTTAAATATCTCGTTTGCATTTTAATATTTTTATTTATTTTTTTTTATTTAATTTTTTTTATTTAATTTTTTTTTTCATTGGCTAGCTGAGATTGATCTGTACAACTGTCCTTTTTTACTTTTTCGATTTTGTTTGCAGATTATTTTCAAGGGGATTGTTTCTCTTTCGAAACCAGTTCCGAACACAAAATTGTCCCAATTAAAAATATCTGCAAACAAAATTGGAAAAGTAAAAAAACGCGCTCTTTGTACTGCCAATGCAAAAAGAATCCTTTTAAAATACTCAAATGTAAACGAGATAGCTTTAGAAATTTCTTCCCTAAGATTAGCATTAGCTTTTCAGGTGATTGGAGTAGAGTCTTAAGCAAAGGTATTAGCTTCGAATCACGCCCTGGAAACATTTTCACTTAGTTGGAAGAACTCTAGGTTTTTTTATGTCCTTACCCATCAGTATGATTGTTTTCAAATAATTAAATATAAGATAACATTATTTTACAATTTATTTAATACTTATATTCTCACATGTTTAATATAAATTTTATTTAAAGGTCAGAATGTTAAAGGATTATTATTGTATTAAATCTTCTATAAAAATACTTAATTTACAAAGACAGCTTCTTTTAAAAATATATTGAAATCACATACTGTAAAAATAATTGTTTGCGAACTGATATTTCTGTCTAGAAAATAAATAAATTTATGATTTGAATTATGAACAAAAATATTTGGTTTGTAATTTTCATATAAGATTCCTTAATAGAAAAATCCAAATTAAAAACCGATTTGAAGCACTTAGAGATTATTTTTCTCAAATACATTGAATATTTTTTCCCCATTTATTTAACACAATCGGCATTTTATGCAAATAGGAGAAGTTAATTGAAAAAAATAAGTACCAGTAAATTTTTTTTGAGTATGCGGTTTTAACAGCAAAAAAAAAAAGACTCCTGATAAGAAAATAATTGTGCAGATAAAAAAAAAAAACAAAAAACAAATGAAACTTTAATGTTTTAGTCTCAAAATAATCTTAAACAAAATAGTAGAATTTATAAATCAATAATTAAGTGGTGACTAATTTTAGTAATTGCAAAACATAAAATAATGAAATCTCTGAAACTAAAAAAATAGGTTTTTGTTTTTTTCATTTTGCCACTTTAAGTAATTTTTATTCTTCTGAACTGTTTTAGAAGTATGCATTTTTTTCAGTTTTATTTTTTGTTACTTATTCTACATGTTTCAAACAAAATGTTCACCATTTTTCTTTTGTTTGTTTGATTTTCTTTAATCTTAAGACAAAAAAAAAAAAATCTAATTAAAAAGAATAATCTTTCACGTTCTTTGTTAGACATCAGAATGTTAAAAAAATCGTGTTGTACAAATTCTTCTATAACAATATATACATTATGAAAACTACAACGTTTTAAAAATACATTGAAATCGTGTGGAGATTTTACATTTCTTGATAGGCAATAAAATCCAAAAATACATGGAAAATTTAAAGAAATAAATCCCCCATCTTGTGTTTGGATGTCATTTCTATTATTTGTATGTTAAATATACCGGGTGTCTCAAACATGACTGATGGATTTAAAAATTCCATAACTTTCAAATGGTGACAGATATTAAATTCTTGCAGGAGTGTTATGTAAGATGTCAGGAGTTTTTATGCTGCGATTCTCAGTTTTAGTTACAAATATCATTGACAGACGGCGCTGCAAGCAATAACCGCTAAATCCAGGCTGCATTTTTCGGCCTCTCTCTACTTCCATGCGAAAAAAGGAGATTAAAATGTATTGAATGGGTCCCGAAGTACCAAAAATCGGATCTAGCCTGAGCGCCTATTGCTCTCAGCGCCATCTATTGTTTGAAATTCGAACTAAGATCAAGAATCACAGTACAAAAACTCCCGACATCATACATAAATCTCCTGCAAGAATTTTTTTTAACATCTGTCTTTGTTTCGAAGTTATTGAATTTTAAAATCCATCAGTTATTTTTGGGGCACGTAGTATTAATATAATACATTAATTGAAATTAAACATTACAACAAGGTATTTACATGCGAAATATATAATAACTTTCATGTTTCGCCTCTAAAACATCGACATACTCGTATACAGTATGCTTAAAAAAGAAAAAAAAAAAGTCATTATATGAGCAGTTCACAACTTGAGATTACGACAGGCAGGTGAGAGATTTCCTTTTTACGGGGTAATTCCAAAAATGTTACTAACCCATTATGAATCAGTCTTTTTTTTTTCTGTTTATTTTGGAAAAGTAATGTATTATATAAAAAATAAAAGAAATAAGTGCAAAATTCAAAAATAATAAATGAAAAAAAAATTAAATGGTCTTAATGAAAAAAATGTTTAAAATAGAATTTAACCCGGAATATGAGAAACTTTTGTGGACTTTAACACACCGTTTTTTAAAACTGCATTTTTGGTTAAAAAATTCCACAGTTTACTGATTATTACTGAATTTTAATAATTTTTCCAAGTATTTCTGTAATTTGAATTGTGTTTTTATTTTTTCTGGTATATGTTAAACAGATAAAATTTTACACATGAAATTACTCCTACAATATTTAAAACTTACTGTTTTGAACGCATTTCATGTTAAACAATAATTTGAATTAGCTGAAAAACATACTGCAAACCTTTCTAAATCTATTAATCACAAATATGCACGAGGAAAAAAATATATATAAATTGTGAATTTCTTATTACCATTTCTTATTCTTATTGCCTCTAGCAAGGTGCGTATACTCCTTAGAATTTTCAAGAAGTAGAAGCAAAACATTTTCAGATGTCTTTGTCTAATAATTTTGGACAGCGCGTGCTCGTTCCGGCCGCGGTCTTTTCGCTCTTCTTCTGTTTCGTCTCTCTAGTGGAAGCAAGGACGAAAGCAAAAAAATTAAACCGAAGACATCGGACAAATTTAGCAGAAAAATTATACAAATTAAAGACATCGAAGAGCGATATGGCTAGGGCTCGAAGCTCGGAACTATCGCAAGACCCTTGCGGATTCGATCTTGATATTTGTCTTTCAATGATATTCGTACAAACTGTAACGCTTTATGCGATTATCACCCATTAGCGCCCAGAGTTCTCATTTGACGAAGCTATAAAAAATGTTATTTTCTACATTAAATTTTAAAATATTCTTTTATTTACTTATTGGTGTGATAGATGACAACATCCCACAATATAATGTATGCGATTTCTTTGGAATTAAGTAAAAATGCGCGGGAAAGATGCAGTACATTTTCGCGGTTTTTTGGTAATCACGTTGTGCATTTTTTATATTATTGTATGGAACTGTATTTATGAGGTAAATTCTTTCAATTTGGTATAAATGTAATCTAGATAGTCCATATTATGCCATTAGCATGTTTTTTTTTTTTTTATATTTGTTGTTGTTAATGTATCCGTAACAAACAAAAAAAATTATTCGTCATCATTTGAGAACGCTGGGCGTTTGGGTATAGTTTTTATTCATATTCAGAATTTATTCGTAAGAGTTTCTTACGGGTTTTTTTTTAGATAAACTATAAAGGAAAATTGAAAATTGAGCAGAAAAAAGTTTTTAAAAGTTTAGAAGAGCAACTGCTTATCTTTTTCTGCATAAATAGAAGCATATATTATATAAATACCTCCAGATGTAGATGATCTAACAGTTGAAGAGCAGTTCGAATATGATAATTTAGGTACTCGGGTTGTATCAGATGTTGCAGGTTCATTAGAAATTACAATACAATAACTCTATTATTTTGGATAAAAAATCCCATAAACGTGAAAGAGATATATCAGTTGTATGGGCAAATGAAACCCCGTCTTACACAATCGGAACTTAGGAAAATACTTATAAGAGAAATTCGGATACATTGGCAGCGGAAACTAATAATATGTCTCCAATAGAGCTGTTTGAAGAGTTTCTTACTGAAAGTGTTTATGATATGATGGTAGAGGAAACTAATCCATATGCTCAGGAAGTAAAAAATAAATTTAACTATAATGGGACTAAAGACTAAATAAAAACATTTTTATGACTTTTGATACTTTCGGGCTATCGTACTTAAACAAGAGAATGGGACTACTGGACAGAAGCAGATGATTTAGGAGTAACAATAGGGAAGGTTTCGATGACTAGAAATTTCCACTTAGAGCTCAAGAGATTATTACATTTCTAAGATAGTATATTTAATCAATATAACAAAAATGATAAATCATTTAAAATACGTACCTTGTTAGAAATGTTTTCCAAGAATTTTAAAAATGAGGCATTTTCCTAGAAAATGTGTCTGTGTCTGTTGACGAAATGATTGTTCAGTATTATGGTCACCATACACTAAAACAGTTTATAAAATCTAAACCTATTAGATTCGACTTTAAATTCCGCGCTTTGTGTGGCAACGATGATTATTGCAAACTTTACATTGCATTGTGGAGAAGAATCAAATACTTCTGAATATGACAAACTTAGATACAAGAGGGGTTTTAAATTTATTATCTATTGTTGAAGATCCAAAGAGCCATCGTGTTTATTTTGATAACTTCTTTACCACCCATATGTTGCTAAAAACAAAAACTGAAAGAAAGGCCGTTCAGAATTAATCGTACAGAAAAATGCCCAATAATGGATGATAAGAAAGTGAGTAAAAAAGAGAGAGGGTTTTACGTTAGAAATGAAATAATGTTGTTAAATGGAAGGACAAAATGTATATATATATATATATTTTTACCACTAATTTTGCTACAATATTGGCGCTTTCTCCAGTACAAAGATGCGGTGTTAAAAAAAAAAAATAGTGAAAGTGCATCGAGTCTCATGATATAAGTTCCTATAAATCATTTATGGAGTGTTTCGACCATCATGATTGACTTCTTCAGAAACATTCTATAGACATACGAGGAAAGAAATGATATTTTTGCCTTACTACTAGACTGATAGATATGGCTGTTGTAAATGGCTATGGCATTTATAAAAAGATTTACGATTGTACATTGATGACAATCAAAGATTTTGGAAGGTATATAGCAGTAAATTATTTAAAATAGGAGCCGATTCAAAAGTAATTCTGGGAAGACCAGCACAAAGGCAGATAACATCCAGATGCAATGTGCTTCCAGACATAAAATTCGACAAAATACAGTTTGTTAATGGCAAAATAGGGAACAAAATGATAACTGTTATTCAAAATCAAGAACATATTGTATGAAATGCAATGCAACATTATGCATCATTATCCGTTCGTTTGTTTATATATTAAAACTAAATGATTTTTTATAAAAAAAAAATTCATTTTTAAAATTTTTAGATTTTTAAATGCAAACCCGCAGCTTCATCAAATGAGGACGGCTTATAAAACATGGTTGCAGTTAATTTTTTTTTTCAAAATGCTTTTGAAATACTCTTAATTTATGCATTTCTACCCAATATATATCAATTTAAAAGAAAAATTTCAAAGTTTTTTAATTTGGGCGTTAATGGGTTAAATGAGAAAAAATAATCTCCACGAAATTATTGATAGAATTATGCGAACCCTAAGCTATAATTCAGGAACGATGAATGAAAAAAAAATATATCATAATATATACAATCGGAACTATCGGAAGACCCTTGCGGATTCGAGCTTAATATTCCTCTTTTAATGATATTCGTATAAATTTTGACGCCTTTATGCGATTAAATCAGACAAAGCAATCGGTAAGCAAATTTTTGATAGAATTAAGCGAAACCTAAGTTATAATGCACGCGTCATGCATAAAAAAATATTTATATCATGGTATATTGAGTATATGTAAAAGTAAGTTCCGTTTTTCGGTTAATATTATATGTTTGCTTATGTTATTACATGTTTATCCCAAGTAGATGTCTACTGACAGTGTATTGATCATTATTCGATGCATCTGCCATTTATTGTTGCGTTTGTGTGTTGTCTTCATCCAATAACGCTTGTAATTTCTACCTCCGCGTTCTACGTCATTAACTATGAATAAACCTTCTTTAAATTGCCCACTTTCTACGCATAATTTTAGAAAATTCATGTTCAGTGTAAATTCCTACAAGTAAACGATGACTTTAAACAGCGCTTTTCTTTAAATTATAAAAGTAATACATAAGAAAATCTCCCGCAATTGACGATGAATATGCACAAAACTATCCATTTTGTATCGAGTAAAAAACTATGTTGTTTACAGTTTAATCAAATGTCATATACTATGCTTTGAAGTTTATGAAGCTACGTTTCAAAATCATGTATTACTAGATTTACACAATACATATAAGAACACTTACGCCATCTATTAGAAATACGGAACTTACTTTTGCATATACCCAATATACAAATTTGTTTTAAATAGGAATATAAAAGTGTGTTATTATGTGAAGAGAAAATATGGTTATTTAAAATTGACAAAAATAAAATCCAGATTCTTGAACTTGTGTATTTTGTTACTCATAATGAAATCTTAGTGTATCCATAAATCTTCCACTGCTTTTATTATAAAATGTGAATTGTTAAACTGTCTTATAGAATTTATAAATGCTATTAAATTTAAAGATAAAAATCAATCTCAACTGTACGACTACTTCGTTCTTCGTAAACAACTTTTGAACGACCCTGCTCATCTTGTACAACTTCTGTCTCATAAATTCGAAATTAACATCGTATAGCTGGATTATGCTGCCACCTATTGGCATATTTGGAAACAATTTACCAGTAATTTCCGACCTCTCATATCAGTTTGTGACCTACTTGCTGACTTTCCCTTGCACATATTTTTAGAGATATGTACATTTATTTTAAGAAAACAGGACGAAGGGGAAACGTTTTTCCACTGTCTTTGTTTAAAATTTTCTTAAATTATAAGAATCGTATGTGCATGAAATAGACCTGTGATTTATTTTCAAAAATACTGTTGCAGCAATATATTTTTAATTCATTTTAAAAGGCAGCGGTACCTCAATTACATCACATTAATTGTTTAAGTAGCGTGCTTTCGAAGGCAGTTCATTCTTTTCTTTTACAATTAGGCAGAAAAAATATTTCTAAAAATAAACAGGTTGGATATATATAGGCACGCTGTAATCCAATAATAATTTAGCATATTACCCTAAAAAATAAAAAATGATGGAGACAACAGCAAATGAAATAAGATTAAAGAGGCAGAAAATTACAACAACCACGTTTTTCATAAGAAAATAGAACTAAAAATGTTTACATTCAAATGTATTTACACGATCAAGTAAAGAATGAAGTATATTTCATGTAATTTGATTTCAATTTGCGATAATAATTCTTGATTAATAATTAATCGGAACAAAAAAGAACATGAACCTCGAACACTATAAAGAAAAAAAAAAACCCTTACGCATAAGTAAAAGTCAAGAAGATAAAAATATAAACCTTCAAATAAGTTCACCAGATAAAAAAAAGACAACTCCCATCTCCTTTCGACGGCTTTACCTTTTCCATTTATTTTACATATGTGTGTTCTTTTTTCAAAATCTTTGTAAGATTTCATATTCTAGTAAATGAGATTATGCCTGAATGATTCATACTGTTCTTTTGTTTCAATCAGGATTTGCTCTAAAACATCTTTAAGTATTTATTTAACTCGCATTCTCCAATCCTACAAATTTGATTCTTAAATTAATGCAACATTAATAAATCTTTCCGAGAAATTTTGATTGACTTACTGCATATTCATTTATTAAAAATATTTCGACACACGTACACAAACAAACATATGTATGCGAGAAAAAATAAATATTTGGAAGTGAAACCTCCCTCAAAGACGACCTCTTTAAGGAGACCACCTCTGATAAAGACCGTTTATTTATGGTTTATCATTTTCGGTTAAAGGCTCAATGTTATTTTTCCTCCATTAAAAGACACCTATTTCCCGTCTCTCTCCCTGAAAGACCACTTTTCCACTTTTCAGTCGAAGAGTAGGATTACTTTCCTTTTGATGGGGAAATCTCAAAATTCCCCTTCTCTCCAGGAAACACGCTCAGCTAAGTCTACTGCCTTAGACCTGGTGAATCAAGGTCATCCCCCCCCCCTCCCTGGAAGATGAAGTGATTCAGCTAGAAAATGCAGCTAGCGTTGATTATGACCTGAAATCATATAAATATGAAGAAGCTCTTGAGTGTTACGACGATTTTTCTGAAGACTGGTAGAATCGTATTATAGAAAATCTAAGACTTAAAAATTTGTATATTAAAAATAAATTCTACAATCATTTACAAAAACAAATGACACTACAATCGAGTCTTTTAAAAATCTCTTTTAGAAAATCTAAGACCTAAAAATTTTTATATTAAAAATAAATTCTATAATCATTTACAAAAACAAATGACACTACAATCGAGACTTTTAAAAATCTATTTTAGAAGTTCATTCTGACTCAGACGACGAGCTTCCCCCAATTAAAGCCACTATTTCATATCAAATACTTGTTGAAATCAATAGACTGATAGAAAGTTTGTTATCTGTTACAAATGATACTTTTATAAATAATTTGTTTAAATGGATCAAAGAATGTTTAGAATCAAAAATTTCTTAAAAATAAGCAAACAACAATTAATTTCTTTTTTAAAGCTGAATAGTCATGAAGTATAATAAACTAATTGAATAACAATTGTTTTTTTAGTATGTATTTCATGAATATATTCGCTTTACGCATCACCTCTATTGAGAGACCACCTCTCTGAAAAATCGATTTTTTATGGTCTAATGAGTGGTCTCCTTAGAGAGGTTTCACTGTAGTTGTAAATGAAATAGATTTTAGTTAAATAAAATCATAAGACCAAATGCAACATTCCACTTTGATTCCATCACAAAATACACATAATGAACTTTAATCCCTTAATTCTCGCTCCCTTCAATATTACGGGCTGAGGTGTCGTTCGTTATTTCTCGTGCTTATCACATTTTCGGGCTGGATATTTAATTGCTGTGAAAACTTCTGAAACCAGAAACATGTAACTGGCATTTCCATGTGAAGTCTTTGAGTCTGGTTTTTGGCGCTGATTGTGATGTTAGACTTCATATAGCCTGTTTCGAAATATATCACACTCAAAAAAAAAAAATATTAATAATCAAAATTTAATGTATATATGTTATTTCAAATATTATTTGTAAAAATTTGTGTGATGATGATAAATAAAGATCTAAGATGTGAAAATAAAGGTCTTATTCGCATTAATTTGTATGGTGTAAAACAAACATTAAGACACAGAATTCTCGCATAATGGCATTTCTAAAAATATGAATTTCTTCAATAACATCTTTAATTTTTCGTAATAAAAAAACTAATTTCATATTTTATTTAGAAACCTTATAAATATTAAATTTCTCTAATAAAAATTAGATACATTTTTATGGTTCTTCTAAATATTAAGCGATCCTTAAGGATATATTAGATGTAAATTTCCAACTGGGTGAAAAATGGCCGGACCAGGATTCGAACCCTGGACCTCCTGGCTGAAGCCGCTAGTGCTCTGCCATCTGAGCTATCCCGGACGATTCTGGTCGAACTCTTTCACCCAGCTAACCTTGATGATTACAGCATCTGGTCTGAAACCTGGTTCAGCTCAACAGAATAAATCTCAGGTAATGGAACTCCAGAAATCGCTGTATACGAAATTATACTAGATTAATTTTAACACAATTATTCTAATTGGTAAACAAATCATATTAGATGTAAATTTCCAACTGGTCGAAAAATGTCCGGACCAGGATTCGAACCCGGGACCTCCTGGATGAAGCCGCCAGTGCTCTGCCATCTGAGCTATCCCGGACGATTCTGGTCAAACTCTTTCACCCAGCTAACCTTGATGATTAGAGCATCTGGTCTGAAACCTGGTACAGCTCAACAGAATAAATCTCAGGTAGTGGAACTCCAGAAATCGCTGGATACGAAATTATACTAGATTAATTTTAACACAATTATTCTAATTGGTAAACAAATCATATTAGATGTAAATTTCCAACTGGGCGAAAAATGTCCGGACCAGGACTCGAACCCGGGACCTCCTGGCTGAATCCGCCAGTGCTCTGCCATCTGAGCTATCCCGGACGATTCTGGTCGAACTCTTTCACCCAGCTGACCTTCATGATTACAGCATCTGGTCTGAAACCTGGTTCAGCTCAACAGAATAAATCGCAGGTAATGGAACTCCAGGAATCGCTGGATACGAAATTATACTAGATTAATTTTAACACAATTATTCTAATTGGTAAACAAATCATATTAGAGGTAAATTTCCAACTGGGCGAAAAATGTCCGGACCAGGATTCGAATCCTGTAATTTTCAAGGTTAGATGGGTGAAAGAGTTCGACCAGAATCGTCCGGGATAGCTCAGATGGCAGAGCACTGGCGGCTTCAGCCAGGAGGTCCCGCGTTGGAATCCTGTCCGGACATTTTTCGCCCAGTTGGAAATTTACATCTAATATGATTTGTTTACCAATTAGAATAATTGTGTTAAAATTAATCTAGTATGATCCTTAAGGAGTTAAAATGTCAACGTTTTACTTAACACTTTCGACACTTTTTTTTTTTTTTTTTTTTTTTTTTTTTTTTTTTCCATTTTGGGGTAAAAATGCCTTTTACGCTAATAAAATGAAAAGTAACTAACCAAATCACAGAAATTAAGTTTCAGTGAAATTTAACAAATATGTTTTTTCTGAAACCTGAAGAATGTAGTTATTTCGCATTCTTTGCATATGACAATAGTCGAGGAAGAATTTTTGAAGACGTTTGGAAAATGTCGTATTACAACAGGATTTAACAGACATAAAAACATACTAGAATTTTTTATTGATTATAACAAATTAATCATTCGGAAAAGTATTTCCTAATTTAAGTTTAAACCCTTTCGACCCTTACTTTTTAATTTAAAGTCCAAAAAACTAAAACTTTTGATAACATTTTTTTTTACTACTTCAAAGCTACGGTCGCAGACGATTAGCCGAAAACCAAATAGCCGACAAGACATTTAGCAGACAGCACTTAGACGACAGGACGTTTAGCCGACAAGTACATTTAGTCGACACGTATATTTAGCAGACAGGACATGTAGCCGACAAGTACATTTAGCCGACAGGACAAATAGCCGAAACGTACGTATAGCATACAGGACAATTAGCCGAAAAAGACATTTAGCAGACAGACAATTGGACGACAGGCAATTGGCCGAACGTGACAATTAGCCGACAGGACATTTAGCAGACAGGACAATTAGCCGACAGGACAGTAAGCCGACAAGACAATTAGCCGACAAGACAATTAGCCGACAAGACAATTAGCCGACAGGACATTTAGCCGACAAGACAATTAGCCGACAGGACATTTAGCCGACAGGACATTTAGCCGACAAGACATTTAGCCGACAGGACGATTGGCCGAAAGGAGATTTAGCCGACAAGACGATTAGCCGACAAGAAAAATTAGACGACAGGATATTTAGTTGAGAGGACGATTAGCCTAGTTAGGTTAAGGTTAGGATACTTTTAGGTTACGGATAGATTACAATTAGTTTACGGTTACGTTAAACTTAGGTTACAGTTACGTTACGGTTGGGTTACAGTTAGATTACGGTTACGTCACAGTTATGTTAATTTTAGGTAACAATTAGGTTACGATTAAGTTACAGATAGGTTAAGGTTATGTTACGGATAGGTTACAGTTTGATTATGGTTAAGTTACGGATAGGTTACAGTTCGATTACGGTTAAGTTACGGAGAGGTTACAGTTAGATTACGTTTCTGCTACGATTAGGTTACGGATAGGTTACAGTTTGGTTACAAATAGGATTACGAATAGGTTACAGTTAGATTACGGTTAGGTTCCGGATAGGTTACAGTAGGTTACGGATAGATTACAATTAGATCACGGTTAGGTTACCGCCAGGCTACAGTTAGGTTACATTTAGGTTACAGTTAGGTTATAGTTACATCACAGTTAGGATACGGTTAGTTAATAATTAGGTTACGGTTAGCGTACCGTCATGTTACGTTTATTTTACAGATAGATTACTGTTAGGTTACAGTTATGTTACAGTTAGGTTATGGTTAGGTTATAAGTAGGTTACGATTACGTTACGGTTAGGTTACAATTAGGTTATGGTTAGGTTACGTTATGTTCCATTTCCGTTACAGATAGGTTACGGTTAGATTATGGATAAGTTACAGTTATGTTACGGGGGATCTATGTCATTTAGCCGAAAACCAAATAGTCGACAAGACATTTAGCAGACACCAATTAGCTGACAGGGTGTTTAGCCGACAAGTACATTTAGCCGAAACGTACATTTACCCGACAGGACATTTAGCCGACAGGTCAAATAGCCGACAGGACGTTTAGCCGACAAGACATTTAGCCGACAGGACAATTAGCCGACATGATATTTAGCCGACAAGACATTTAGTCGACATGACAATTAGCCGACAAGTCAAATAGCCGATATGACAATTAACCGACAGTTCAAATAGTCGACAAGTCAAATAACCGACAGGACATTTAGCCGACAGGTCAAATAGCCGACCTGACAATTAGCAGACGGGTCAAATAGCCGACAGGACAACTAGCAGACATGACAATTAGCCGACAGGACAACTAGCAGACAGGTCAAATAACCGACATGATATTTATCAGAAACATACATTTTGCCGAAAGAATTTAGAAGACACATTGATATGGGTCGGTGATATACCAACAATGTCAACCTCAATAACTCGTCACCATCATAATTCAACTTTTTAGCTCAGAGGCTATCAAAGTCAGAGAGCTGATGTGCCCGCCGTTCTGTATGTATGTAAGTATATACGTACGTATTCACGTAACGAGGTAACTCTTGATAGAAACATCCGATTTGCTTCAATTTTTTTTTCTACGTTCATTCTTGAAAAGTGCTTCCCTGATTAGTTTTGGGGTTTCATTGGTTAAAGATAAAGGGGGAAAAGGGGGCTGGTCCCTCCCCTTAATTTAGATAAATGGGTTTTTCATGCAGAATTATTCGATTTGCTCTAAATCTGATATACCGGTTTATTATGTTAAGGAGCTTCCCTGATTAGATTTGGAAGTTCATTAGTTAAGTATGAAGGGAAAGAGGGCTTCCCCCCCTTAATTTAGATACATTTTTTTTTCATTCAAAATTATTTGATTTGCTCCAAATTCGGTATACGGGTTTATTATGTTTAGGAGCTTCCCTGATTAGATTTGTAGGTTCATTAGTTAAGAATAAAGGGGGGATAGGGGAGTTACCCCCCCCCCCCTTAATTTAGATAAATGGGTTTTTCATGCAGACTTATTCGATTTGCTCCAAATTTGCTATGCCGGTTTATCATGTTAAGGAGCTGCCTTGATTAGATTTGGAGGTTCATTAGTTAAGAATAAAGGGGGGAAAGGGGGCTACCCCCTATTAATTTAGATAAATGGGTTTTTCATGCAGAATTATTCGATTTGCTCCAAATTTGATATACCGGTTTACTATGTTAAGGAGCTGCCTTGATTAGATTTGGAGGTTCATTAGTTAAGAATAAAGGGGGATAGGGGAGCTAGTCCCCCCACCCCTTAATTTAGATAAATGGGTTTTTCATGCAGAGTTATTCGATTTGCTCCAAATTTGCTATATCGGTTTATCATGTTAAGGAGCTGCATTGATTAGATTTGGTGGTTCATTAGTTAAGAATAAAGGGGGGAAAGGGGGCTACCCCTATTAATTTAGATAAATGGGTTTTTCATACAGAATTATTCGATTTGCTCCAAATTTGGTATACCGGTTTACTATGTTAAGGAGCTTCCCTGATTAGATTTGTAGGTTCATTAGTTAAGAATAAAGGGGGATAGGGGAGCTAGTCCCCCCACCCCTTAATTTAGATAAATGGGTTTTTCATGCAGAATTATTCAATTTGCTCCAAATTTGGTATACCGGTTTACTATGTTAAGGAGCTGCCTTGACTAGATTTGGAGGTTCATTAGTTAAGGATAAAGGAGGATAGGGGAGCTAGCCCCCCACCCCCTTAATTCAGATAAATTGGTTTTTGATGCAGAGTTATTCGATTTGTTCCAAATTTGCTATATCAGTTTATCATGTTAAGGAGCTGCATTGATTAGATTTGGTGGTTCATTAGTTAAGAATAAAGGGGGGAAAGAGGGCTATCCCCCCTTAATTTAGATAAATGGGTTTTTCATGCAGAATTATTCGATTTGCTCCAAATTTGGTATACCGGTTTAATATGTTAAGGAGCTGCCTTGATTAGATTTGGAGGCTTATTGGTTAAGCATGAAGGGGGGACGGAGGTTAGTCTCCCCCATTAATTTAGATAAATGGGTTTTTCATGCAGAATTATTCGATTTGCTTCAAATTCGATATACCGGCTTATTCGGGTCTATGTCATTTAGCAGACAACCAAAGAGCCGACAAGACATTTAGCAGACAGCAATTAGCCGACAGGACGTTTAGCCGACAAGTACATTTAGCTGACACGTACATTAGTACCAGTAGTACCAGTTGACAAGACAATTAGCCGACAGGACATTTAACCGACAGTACGTTTAGCCGATAGGACATTTATCCGACACTTAGGTTAAGCTAGGTCACAGATTACGTTTAGGTAACAATTAGATTACTTTTAGGTTACAATTACGTTACAATTAAGTTATGGTTATGTTACGGTTACATTACGGATAGGTTACAGTTACGTTATAGTTAGGTTAGGGTAGGTTATAATTAGGTTACTATTACGGTTAGGCTATAATTAGTTATAACAAACAAATTTTTAAAAAAGTAAAATTTTCTACAATAAATATTGTTTGAAATGGGTTTTTTGACGGATAACTCCGAAAAATATTATTTTTTAAATATAAGAATTTAAAAGAGGGGATGCATGAATTAAGAGTGCATTCAGGTGGCGAAAGAGTGGACACACAGGGGGCAATTTTCAAACTTTTTTCGGACCAGTTATGTGATATATCACCGGAAAGATTACTTTTTCATGTTATAATTATTTCTTCTCCCCTCCCCTCAATTTAGCTCCCCAGGGGGCACTTTTCGAACTTTTTGAAATCGTAGCGTTTTCATCATTTTAGATTAGATTTTTTTACGGAGCCCTCCTATAAATATTATTTATAATATATAAAATTCCAAAGAGTGGGGGGTTATTGCAGAGGGGCGTGAGAGTTGGTGCACCGGTGGCGCTTTTCCAACTTTAGCAGACACCCCTCATGTGATATATCATTGAAAAACACTATAGCCACTATTTCATATTATACACCTCCCATGTTCCACACCCCCACACACACACTGCTTTGCCACCCCAAGGGGGAGGGATTTTTGAAATTTTTTGAAATCGTAGCGTCATTTTAGATCGGAATTTTTTTACGTAACCCTCTGATAGATAATGTTTATAATATATAAAAAATTCAAAGAAAGGGAGGGTCTATTCTGAGGGGCGCGACTCCCTGCAGGGGCGCTTTTCTAACTTTTGCCGACACCCCACATGTGATATATCAATGTGATAAAGCACTGTGGTCACTTTTTCATATTATACACTTCCCATGTCCTTAAACCATCCATAAACTTTATTGATAATTAATATTAAGAAGTTCTTAAAAAAAAAACGCTCAACTTTCCAAAACTTTCTAAAATATTCATGGAGACATTTTATGCATAAAAACATCAAAATAAAATCCTTTATATCTAACTTCCTTTTATCAGTAATTTATTTATTTTGTTATTTATTTTTGACTAGATAATCAGAAATTTAAGAGCTGTTTATTTTTATTCCACCCTAACATTATTTATTCCAGACAGTGTTGCGCCAACATATGCGTATTTGGCGGAAGCATGATGCAACAGTTGAAAGGAGAAATCAATCATCATGTTTGGTCATTTCTTTATTCATTTCATTTTCTTCGGTTACCAACGAAAAAGAGCTATTATTTGATACCAATTTAGATGTGCTAATAAGTCTATTTTATACAAATAAAGCATATTATGGCATTAAACTGGATTATTCCTAATTTTCTCTTATTGATCAAGTTGAATTTAGACACTTTACTCCGTGAAGGATTGGATTTCTGTAGCTCCGGGGTGGGGGTGGGTGTGGAATTTGAACTTTTTGACCATTGAAAACACAAAATATCAAATCATCCATGAGGACATTTATTCTCTGGGGAGAATGTCTCCCCCGGGTCACTGTATGAATTTAACACTGTTAATGATTTTTAAAAAAATTAGGACTCTTTCTCTTTCTGATTTAATTAAGAAATTTAAACATTTAAACACGGAATGTAAAAAATTATTTTGGAGAAACTATTATTTGTATAATGAATGCCATTGCTGGATCATATACACCTGCGTTTACAAATGAACTGAAAATTTAATAGAATAATATTAAACTAGAGAACAGGAAGACTGCTTTTTGAGAATTTAGTGTCGCCTCCGGCATTTCCATTACTTCATTTTCTTCTGATGGACTGATGGCTTCTATTATTATGAAACAGCCATTATAAATGAAGTGTTAGGTGACGATGAAAGAGCAGCCGTAAAAAGTTTGAGCTCTGATTTTCTGTCGGAATGGGGGAAAAAATGGCTATTTTTTTTTTTTTTTTTTTTTTTTTTGAGGACTGCTTTTTCATCTTCCCCTAACACCTCATTTATAATGGTTGTTTCATAATAATAGAAGCCACCAATCCATCAGAAGAAAATAACTCGGTTAAGCGGGACTCTACTGCAGTACAAAACATATTTCAATTTTAAGACTTAAAGCACACGTTTTATTTTATGTAAAATGACGTCATTCGCATCCGCTTAAGAATTCCACATTTACGATCTACTCTTAAACATCTACAGTAAAGCATGCATAGCACACCACTATCGCGAAATAATGCACAAATGCAAAAAAATATTCCGTCATTCAAGAAAAAAAAAAAAAAAAAAAAAAACGGCGATCTAATGATTCATAGATACTTACAATTAAATATAGTATATAATAGCTCCATTGTTTTAACAAAAATCATTCGTTTATATATTTTTTTTTTCAAAATAACACGTATTTTAACTACATTTTCTTTCGGTTGTTACGAAAAAATGGCAACAAAAATATATAATTGCTATTTTTAAACTATTCTTCCTTTACTTTCTACAAAAATCGAGTTCTTCCGTTGCCAATATTAAGCAAATGGTGAATTAAAAACTCCAAAAAAATTAATATTTCAAAAATAAATGAAGATACAGTTTTCAAACTAAACGTATTTAAAAGAACTTTTTTTCTCCAATACGAAGGTATAAAAATTGAAAATGTGCGATGCTTAGAAGTTTAAAAAATTGCTAAACAGTATTTAATCGTAATGCTTTCTTTTACGGCTAGCCTCTGTAAGGTAACGTTATTTTTTGGACACAAAATAAGCTGGGAGAAAGAAATAGCATACCGTACTGCAGGCTAATAACATTTTGTTTTAAACGTGATATATAATTTTAATTGTTTCACCAATTTTCAAGTTTATTGAGAACTTTTTACGTTTCATCCTTACTCCTCTATTTGTATTAACTTAATTTTTCAATAACGGTTTCTTTATAATCAATAATACTCTAAAGTTAAAAAATATATGTTGAGAAAATTAAAAATATTTTTTTCAAATAATTCTAATTTAATTTGATATTCAAAATTTAAGAAAAGCATTTATCGAATTAGATATATATGGTAAGCATATAGAATTTTTCTTTAAATTTGAAGCTAGGTTCTACTTTATATTAATAAAATTGGCTCTTATTTAATATTATTTTTTTCATTCTTGTTAATAAAGTTTGCATTTTTAGTCGTAGAATGTATCCAGCCTCAGCTAGGGATCTAACGAATTTCGTAAAGTATTAAGCAGAATATTGTAGATATTTAGAGGAATAAAATCAGGGTAATACATTTTTAGGTAGATTTCGTAATAAGAAATACTACATATTACATTTTACCAACATTTTTGCAGATCTACGCCGATCATGAAACTATAGAACACCAAACCACCCCAAGTTCAAAACTTTAACTATCTATCCATATATATCACTTTTTTATGGACACGATAACTTCCATAACTCTGCACAAACCTCTTCCAAACTGATCAAGGCCATACCATACAATCAAGGGGCAGAAAATCTCGGTAAAGTTCGTTAATGGGCAAAATCGACCCAAGGGTATGGAAATAGGGAAGGATTTTGTGAAAACAGAAAAAAACAATAACTTCTTAATTATAATGCATATCAAATCAGTTTAAAGTTATTACTTCTAGGAAAAGATCCAAAAAATTATGCATAACAGATTTTTGATGTCATTAAAAATGGGCTCAAGGGGCAATGAAAATAGAGTTTTAAGAAGAAAAAAATTCATAACTTCGTCAATTCACAAGATATAAAATCCACTTAAATTTATTATAAATCTTCTTAATCTGACCTACAACTTTTATATTGAGTCTTTGATAGTGCCAACTCTTACAGAGAAAAGGGAGAGGCTTAAAAAGAAAAAAAAATCATAACTTCGTCAATTCACAAGATATCAAATCCGCTTAAATTTATTATAAATCTTCTTAATATTATCTACAACTTTTATATTGGCAAGATTTTGATAAAACCAACTCTTACACAAAAAAAAGGAGGTTCAAGAAAAAAAATATCGTATTAAGGCTGTTCTCAAATCCATAGGGGCAACTTTATGACATAAGTTTTAATTCCCTTTTCTTCGGAAAAGCATGAAATTGGAAGGTGTTGTTATAAGGAAACTATGTAATTGAAAGACATTTTCCGTTTTTTTTTTTTTTTTTTTTTTTTTTTTTGTAAACACAATAGATGTTTCAGAAAATACTGTCACAGTTTGAACCAAATTTCCCAACAAAAGGAAAAAAAACACTAAACGAAGGGAGAAAAATCCCTTGTAGTAGGTCTGCCAATTTTATACAATTACGTTAAAAAATCTGTACGTCATTGTGTCAGAAAATATCAACCTTGTTGAGCAGTGTAGTTGAGAACACAGCCTTAACATGATTCTGATAAAACCAGTTTAGAAAAATGAAATTAAAAACTCGTCAAAAGCGACCAGAAAAAATTGCCAAACTGTGTTTATCTCTATTCTTGATTTAGCCTTTTTGGTGAAATTAGTACTTAACTTCGAAATCTACCTGTGCCTGCAGGCCGAGCCGGGAGTGATTTTTTTCTCTTTCTTTTCTTTCTTTTTTTTTAAATGATTTTCTCAAATCCAAATTGGCTATTTTCTAACGCATTCATATAAAACCAATTTTATTTCTTACAAGCACAAAATGTACAGCTATTTTCATTCAGATACTAAACAATCAAATTTAATTTTTTAGTGTGAGACTACTTTAAGAATCCATAATCTGCTTATTTGTCATACATTTTTATAATGAGGCTCCTAAAACTTCGCTTATCGGTGAGAATTTTAACTATTTTTTTTTTTTCATTTTGCACAAAAATATCATTATTTGATAAATTTTATAGCAAAAATAATGTTCCGATACAACAGTTTGTTGAATTTTCATGATTTTTTTGAAAAATAGACGGATTTTGCAAAATTTTAAATGCAAATGGCATTTAAAAAAAAAATATTTTATGAACTGAGATAAGGATTACGACTGCAATTTGTTTATGTAGAAAAAGGTAAGTCATATAAACAAGGTTTTTTTTAACAAATAATGATCTCTTTGTGACGTTTCAACATATTATATTAAACGTATAAAACAGTTAGACATATGAATAACGAAATCTATATCGAATTAAAAATAAAAAACAAACTGTGCGGTATAAATTTTTTGCTTGCTTTTTTTTAGTTCCCTACGTTACAACCAAATTTTATACAATGCAATTTTAAAGCACACTAGCTGACCCACCCGGCGTTTGCCTGGTCCATCATAATAACCTTAAATAAAACTCAAGTTTGTATGATTTTATATCCTTTGAAAATCTTTTAAATGAACCTAGTTTCGGTTGTTCCATTGCATTCCACAGCGTCTCGTATGTTTCCAACAAACGTCTTTCCGAACGAACCTGTAATCTGAGTCCTCGCTACCTAACATAGCATGTGCCGGAAGTGCTCCGCACGTATCGTAGACAATTGAAAAAAAAGTCTAATAGTGAGCCAAACATCGTAGTAGTCAAGCCCATAGAACCGGAAAAACGAATGCATCATTAATGTTCGAAAATGTCGTTAACTGAAGTCTAAGATAAACTTTCATAATCACAGAAAGTAGTATTTTCACAGAAAGTAGCCAAATTGTAATCTAAGTTAAATAAACCAATTCCCGTTGAAATTGGGCCCTTATAACTCGAGGAAACAATTTATCCTTACGCGGTGGAAAGTTGCCTCCCTCCTCCTCTGTAAATTTCACGGTCTAATTTTAAAATTAACACGATATTATTTAATAAACGGATGAAATCCCTTTTCTAAAATTACCTTTAACCCTTTAGTGCGCAGGGACAAAGAACAGTTTTTTTATGCAAAGAACAGTTTTTTTAAATTTAATAGATTTTTTTTATTCGTATATACCTAATTCACACCAGGAGATAAAAATAGCAATATTTGTTTTAATTAATAACAGACATTCCGTATTTAAAAAAAGCGAAATTAACCATTGAAACTATCTTGTGTAAAGTCAGATTCTCTGGAGTACGTAATTTCTAGAACGCATTCTATCATGGGAATTAGAGGGTAAGTAACTAGGTTAAGTTTTATAAAATAAATAATTATATAAAATAAGGTATTTGGAGACATAGGTATTAAAATATTTACTGATTTGCAATATTTTAGCGTAAAACAGCCCCGCAACAGTAGTTATTATTTGTATTGCAGATGCGCAACAGAAGAAAAGAGTTCCGTATTATATGAAAAATGTATCTGATTTTTTTTTCATTATTTTTCCTGAGTAATAAACCTTTCAGAGAATCATATATAATTTTTTCGAAGCAAAATAAAAAATCGCGCATTTAAGGGTTAACGTAACGCGATTTTTATTTTTAATTTACGGATGTAGTGAGTAAACGTAAGCTGTTGCCGAAAAAGGAGATTAATATTCGAAAAAGGTGGTAGCTTGGGTATAAAGAAGGACCGGGCCCAGGGGGCAGGATATTAACTGGAATGTAGTTGGGTAAAGGAAAAATTTTTAATAGTTTTAAAGTAGCTGTAGGACGCAAGAACTATGAAGTAGAAAATTGTAATAGAGTGAAATCGTTTTTAAAGAAGCTACAACAAAGGCCCCAAGAAGGAGATTAATATTCAAAATTGGTGGTAGCTGAAGTGAGAAATTTTTTTGTCGTTCATGGAGTTGCTAGAAGACTTAAGAAGTTGTTAGAAAAAAAAGCTAATGAATCGGGTCATTTTTAAGGGAGCTACAATAAAGGGCCCAAAAGAGGCCAACTGATAGTTAAGAGCAGGGCCCTAACATGAAAATATGTTAAAAGGTCTTAGATCTTCAATTATTCAAAATTAGCCATAGAGTTATGAATTATTCCTTAGAATAATAATTTAAAGAAATGCGCCAAAAATTGGGTTGGTCCTGGGAGAAGTGTCCAATACTCAGTTTTAAAATTATGCACTGAGAAGGTGAGAAAATTAGAGGGTGAAAAATGCATGGCGCACAAAAAATTCAAGGGACCTACGTGACCCTAGGGGGGAGAATGGAGCAAGGGTCTTAACTAGGGTGTAGAAATGGGAGAATAACTAAATGAAAAAAGGATACCAAAAATGAAGATCGGATTAAAAGGAAGCAATTTATTAACAATTTAGGGCGCAAAAACATTAAGGGGTGCTGTACTGGGTCCCAGGCTGCCAGGGTCTTAACTGGAATGTAGAAATGAGGGAATAACTAAATAGGGAATTGGCCCCAAGAACGAAGAAGATCGGATATAAAGGGAGTAAGTTATTAACAATTTAGAGCATAAAAACTTAGAGGCACAGGGGCCCCGACCTTAAAAAAAGAAAAATCTGATTGTCAGGTGCATCAGGACATGTCTTGGACTGTTCTCACCTAAATGTTCAGACTTCTACGTGCGGTAGATTTTGCTAGTCATCAAACGCAGACACACAGACACTCACACACTCACATACACACAGACAGAGCGAAACTTTCTTTTATTGGTATACGTTTTATTCAATTTTCCCCACTAAAAACTGGGTTGTCGTTAAATCCGATCTCGCTGAAAACTTATGCTACAGTTAAATACAAACACACTCTTAGTAGCTGACGAGTTATTGAGGTTTTAATGCATATGTATAAAATATTAATGATGATTGAGTAAAAGCACTGATTTATGAAATTGATGAGCTATCGATATTATAGTGCCCCCATATCAGTAACAAAGAAATATTACTTCTTTCAACAAAAACAAAGGTTTATAAGGCTGGCGAATCACTGATCTTTTAATATATAAATTAAATAAATTCGATGCGCAAAAAGACAAATTTCTGAGAATGTCGTTATCAAGATTGGATATATATAATTCATTAATGACATTCGACTTAATAAAATCACAGATGATTAAGGATGACGACTTTTCGAGGTTTTTTGGAAATCATACAGAATTTATATCAAACTGATTGAAATATAAATTTAAAGAGATGGCGAAGTAACTAGGTTTTTCGTTTAGAGAGATCGTTTGGGTTAACTTGTTATTTTGATTTTATTGCGGATGTTAAGAAAATTAATTAGATTCTATTGCATAGAAGCACTGCTTTATGAGGATATAGAGTTATCAAGGTTTGAACCACAATGACCAATGATAATTGTTTAAATAAAAACATAGATTTATAAGCTTGGGGATTCATCAAGGTTTAACCGTATAACTTGTATTCGATATATAATAAAACAGATTAATGAATCTTCAAGTTATCCAGATTTTAGAGCAAATGTATATATAGTAATATTAACTAAATACACTTATTTATGAGGATGTCGAGTTATCGAGGCTTTAACATATAAGCGTGATAATAATAACATTTTATTAAACTAGCTGGCTTCGCCCTCTAGCGTGCTCATAATTACATCGGGGCCTCTAATTTATGCTAACATCGAATAAAACGAATGTCGAATTCATATGAAAATTTTCGTTAAGTGCAGTAGCGTAGCTAAGTTGTTTGCCGCTCGGGATTTCATCCGTTTATTAAATAATATTGCGTTAATTTTAAAAGTAGCCCGTGAAATTTACAGAGAGGGGGGGTGGGGGTGCAACCTTCCACCACTTAGGGGTGTATTCTTTCCTCGGGTTCTAGGGGCCCGATTTCAACGGGAATAGGTTCATTTAAGTTAGATTATAATTCAGCTACTTTCTGTATTATGAAACTTTATCTTAGACTTCAGTTACCAACATTTTCGAACATTAATGATGCATTCATTTTTCGGGTTCTATGGGCTTGATTACAACGAAATTTGGCTCACTCGACTTGGTTTTCGATTATCTGCGGTACGTGCGGAGCACTTCCGGTACATACCGCTTTAGGTAGCGGAGATCCAGATCACATGTTCGTTCGGAAAGAGATATGTTGGGAACACACGAGAGGCTGTGGAAGGTAATGGGACTTCCGAAACTAGGTCCATTTAAAAGATTTTCAAAGGATATAAAATCATACAAACTTGAGTTTTATTTAAGGTTATTATGATGTGCCTGGACAACGCCGGGTGGGTCAGCTAGTGTGATATAAAATTACACTGTATAAAATTCGGTTGTAACCAGGGCTTAATTTGCGACGGAGCCCACCATAGCCCGGCTCCGGTACTTCTCTGTTTTTAGTAAATATTTAAATATTGTTCGGAATTCACCGGAGCTCATAAATACAGGGCTCCGGAGCCCAGTGCAATAGCGCTTCCGAAAAACCGAAGCTTAAATTACCTTTTCCTTTCTTTCCCATCTCCAAGCTTTTGCATTCTTTTTACCAAAACACTTATATGTGACCTAATGTGTCACACGCGTAGGGGATGGAGATGAAACGTACTCAATTTTTATATCAGTTTTTAGGCTTAGACTGACTCGAGCTCAATCTGTATTACATTAAAATTTTATTTATTCATGTATTGAAAAAAAATCTTCTTTTAAAATTACGTATTATATTCCACTTCAAATCATTTTAATGCTATTTTGATCAGAATGAAGGGGAAACAGAAATCGTGTTTTTCTATTTCAAATTTATATCGGCGACGTGTTGATACATAAATTTGCTTTCAGTTCGATTTTCTTTTGTGACAGTAGGATAATTTTTTATTGGCTGGGTTTTCTTTTTTTATTTCGATATCTAACCTGAAAAGAATATTTTCTGTTTTATCCAACAAGCATCAGCTTGACGTTTTGTCTGTTCGAGGTTTTTTGTCTTCTATTGCGTACGAGTATAAAAATCACGTTAGTGATTTTTCTATTTATTTTGTATCATGAACAGTACCCGCGCTAAGGCTCTGTGCACCTATACGAAGTCACTTTCCTTTGTAAGTAGAATAATTACCCTGTATTTTTATTCTGATAGATAGCAATCGAGCAGTGTTTCCCATTTTTCTATAAAAGCATAGATTCTTTCCGATAACGTTGTCACATTTTTAATTTTATCTGATTTTCAGGGACTCACCGCAAAAGATTGTTATGCGGAAGAAAATGATTATAGCTTAAGATATGCACATTTACAGGAAATTGTAAAACATTGTTCCATTCTTCAGCATATAAATATTCATTTCTGTAAATTTCATTCATTTTTTCTTAAAATTGCATAGCTGCGAACTATCTCTTTTTTGTGTTAACACCATTTTCTAATCATAATCGTTACCCTATTTAATCGCAGAATTCTGCAATTAATTAACATAAAAAATAGGCACTGATTTTTACTATTCAGAAGAAGTGATAACTAAAAAGTAGAATAGTTGACAGCTAAGTATATGCTGATAGATATATTTAATTTTTTTATTTTGCTAAAGAAAAAAAATGTTTTAAATTTTGCAATTAATGTACGAAATATAAATATGCAGATTACAGGGGCAGGGGGGAGGGGGGTGGAACGGTACAGTTGTTGTACCGGTAGCGCAGAATATTAGGGCTCTGGAACTTTTTTTGTTAGAATTTAAGCCCTGGGTGCAGTAATCTAATTGTAACGTAACCTTAATCTAACTCTACCATAAACATTACCTAACTGTACCCTAGCTGTAATATGTTACATAACCGTAACCTAACGGTAACCTAACAGTAACATACCTTCAACCTAACTATAAACAAATTATCACCTAACCGTAACCCAACTGTAACCTAATTGCAACCTAACCTTAATCTAATTATAACATAACCGTAACCTAACTGTAACGTAGCTATAAACTATCGGTAACTTAACCGTAACTAATTTTAAGCTAAATGTAACGTGACTGTAACCTACCTGTAACCTATCCATAATCCAACCGTAAACTATCTGTAACGGAAATGGAACATAACCGTAACCTAACCGTAACCTATCTGTAACGGAAATGGAGCATAACCGTAACCTAATTATAACCTAACCGTAACGTAACCGTAACCTACTTATAACCTAACCCTAACCTAACTGTAACATAACGGTAACCTAACCGTAATCTATCTGTAAAATAAACGTATCATGACGGTACGCTAACCGTAAACTAATTATAACCTAACCGTATCCTAACTGTGATGTAACTATAACCTAACTGTAACCTAACCGTAACCTAACTGTAGCCTGGCGGTAACCTAACCGTAACCTAATTGTAATCTATCCGTAACCTACTGTAACCTATCCGGAACTTAACCGTAATCTAACTGTAACCTATTCGTAATCCTATTTGTAACCAAACTGTAACGTAACTGTAACCTATCCGTAACCTAATCTTAGCAGAAACGTAATCTAACTGTAACCTATCCATAACCTAATCGTAATCTAACTGTAACCTATCCGTAACCTATCCGTAATCTTAATTGTAACCAAACTGTAACGTAACTGTATCCTATCTGTAACCTAATCGTAGCATAAATGTATTCTAACTGTAACCTATCCTTAACCTAACTGTAACCTATCCGTAACTTAACCCTAATCTAACTAACCTATCCGTAACCTAACCTTAACCTATTTGTAACTTAAATGTAACCTAATTGTTACCTAAATTTAATCTAATTGTGACGTAACCGTAATCTAACTGTAACCTAACCGTAACCTAACTGTAGCCTGGCGGTAACCTAACCGTAACCTAATTGGAACCTATCCGTAACGTACTGTAACCTATCCGTAACCTAACCGTAATCTAACTGTAACCTATCCGTAATCTTAATTGTAAGCAAACTGTAACGTAACTGTATCCTATCTGTGACCTAATCGTAGCATAAACGTAATCTAACGTAACCCATCCGTAACCTAACTGTAACCTATCCGTAACTTAACCCTAATCTAACTGTAACCTATCCGTAACTAACCTTAACCTATTTGTACCTTAAATGTAACCTAATTGTTACCTAAATTTAATCTAACTGTGACGTAACCGTAATCTAACTGTAACCTAACCGTAACCTAACTGTAACCTAAGTTTAACGTAACCGTAAACTAATTATAACCTAACTGTATTCTAACTGTAACCTATCCGAAACCTAACAGTATCCAAACCAAAACCTAACTGGGCTAATCGTCCTGTCGGCTAATTGTCCTGTCGGCTAAATGTCCTGTCGGCTAAATGTCTTGTCGGCTAAATGTCCTGTCGGCTAAATGTCTTGTCGGCTAATTGTCTTATCGGCTAATTGTCTTGTCGGCTAATTGTCCTGTCGGCTAATTGTCCTGTCGGCTAATTGTCTTGTCGGCTAATAATCCTGTCTGCTAAACGTCTTGTCGGCTAATTGTCCATGTCGACTAACTGTCCTATCGGCTAATTGTCCTGTCGGCTAATTGTCTCTGTCGGCTATCTGTCTTGTCGGCTAACTGTCGCTGTCGGCTAATTGTCCTGTCGACTAAATGTACGTGTCGACTAAATGTACTTGTCGGCTAAACGTCCTGTCGTCTAATTGCTGTCTGCTAAATGTCTTGTCGGCTATTTGGTTGTCTGCTAAATGACATAGACCCTCAAAGCTACATGGCACTGCTCTTCCACTAAAAAGTTAAAATATAAAAAGGACATATGTGATTATGAGATTTTTACGTATCTGTAAGGCATTATTTATAGTTTAAGACATTTTAAAAGTAAGGAACACATTTGTGACAAGCAGGGCCGAAAGTTTTAAAAGGCGACAAAGGTAATAATAATGGTGGTTCAATAATAATTGTCCCTAATGTATATAAAATAGTTGTACTGAGTTGGATGATGTGGAATATCGAAGCCTGATCTCTTAAATGCCTATATGCTCAATTTCAGAACCGTAACTGCTATATTAACATAGTTTTGGAGGGAGAGGTGGAGTTTTAAAGACCTATTTTGGGGGGAGATTTTAAGGACGGTGTGAGGGTGAAATGCTGGTTTGTAGCTTATGAGGCTAGATTTGTGACAGTCGATGAGAGGAGGTAAAATCACTATGATCCCGAGTCCAAACGACAGTGGTTACGTCTCATTCACTCTCACAAATCCAGCCCGATAAGCTAAATATCAGCCTTTCACACCTACCCCCTCCCTTTCACTCCTCCCTCCAAAACTATGTGAATATAGATGCTACGTTTCTGAAATTGAAAATATAGGCATCTAAGACATTCGGTTTCGATTTTCCACAATAACCATCGCGGTACAAATATTTTATGTACACTAGGGACAATAATTATTGAACCCCCATCGTAGATGTTACAAGTTTAAAATATATCTTTTATTAAAATTTTCTATTACTCCTGTCTAGTACTCCTGGAATCCAACAGACATCGCCAAGGAATATTTTTGCTAATTGTTGTTCCATTCATTCAAATACGAATTCAAATGACGCATTTGAATGAATACAACAGCGGTTAAAATTAAATATAATCTCTGACGATTGCCTCGGGGATTGCAGGTTGAAATTACCTGGAAATTTAAATGCAATGTATATTTTTAACTTGTAACATTTGTATTATTATTATCTTTGTCGCCTTTTAAGCAAAACAGTGATCTTTTTAAAGTTCCTATTGTTTATTTTGTACAGATTTTAGTTTTAAATATTTTCCCTGGTTCCGAAATATGCTTAAACGGGAGACTCATACACAACGCGTGCGATTTGTGATAAATGTTTTTTTTTTTTTTTCAGTGAATTTTTGTTTTATAATGGAAAAACAATAAGTGATATTATCAAATTGATAAAATAAACTATCTTATACATTTATTATAATGGATGTTTTTATGAGTCAAGTGATAAAACTGTTTGCCTGAGATACACGGTGAGAAAGTCTAGAATAGTGATGCAAATATCATTTTTAGCGATCTTCGCTACACGATAAATATAAGCATCTAAGCATGATTTACATGTTTATTTATATTCCATATAGACAGCACTTAAAAACATTTTAAATTTTAACTTTCTGCCACATTTTTTATTTGCTATGTTTTGTAAATCTTATAAATTTACCGATTACTATGCTTTATTTTCTATATCTAGCATTTTTCGTATTTAAAACGTCATTTACTTATCCAACGAATCAAAGTTCTATATACTTGTTTAACATTTATTATTTTCCTTAGATTAAGTTCCTTAGATTAGATTAAGTTAGATTAGTTAAATACTATTTTTTAAATCAATTGTAACTTTAATTAATATAATAAAAAATAATTTAAGTGTGAATTTTTGCCATGAACCTTAATTATTCATTGAAATAAAAATCATATGATTAATGATAGTTATCTTCAAAAGATCTATTCTTGCTTAAGAAAAACAAATGTGTCTTTGTCTTTCTCGTTACTACATTTATTGAATATATATTTGCAGAGGGGAAAAAATCAACTATATGAAGTAAATTAGGAAATGGATTATTATCCATAAAAGAAAGAAATCTAACGAATTCTCTTGAAGATATCAATAAGAATGTTCATTATATATTAAATCATATAATTTCTGTATCTTTTTTTCAAGCGATAAAAAATTACATATTACAGAAATAAAATGGGGTTATAGATGATATTTCTAATCATATATTTCCTAAAAGAATTCCATTTTTTTCTTCGTTGAAAGAAATTATAGCAATGTAACATACTTACATGTTTCTTTTATGTAACTACGGATACGCTGGAAGTAACATAATTTAAGTAAAAAAAAATAAATTTTAATACAAAAAATTTACATTTAATTACATTTAAATTTATGTAGTTTGAAATATGTCGTGAATTTCTGGTCCAGTATTTCTATTAAACCTACCATTTATTCTACATGTTTAATGCAATTTTTGTTTCATTATTGTAAACTGAATAAAATATGGCTTTTAACCCGTTATTAGTCGCGCATTGGTCTTTTCCCCGCCAAAATTCGTAATTCTTCCTATAACCCATCTCCCCTTAAAGTTATAATGGTGGAATGCCGCCTAGCTGACCTTCACTGTTCGACCTTCTGTTTACAGAAATTATAAGTCATTCCTGCGTTTTGTCAGGATTTTATTGCATTCTAAAGTTAAATTCGGTCTGAATGACCGGCGCGCGATCACCAACGTTAGTTGTTTTTTTCCCTCCCTTCCCATTCTTCATTCCCATCCCCCCGAATTTCCCTGGAAGGCGGAAGAAGGGATCGTGGAGTCTCTTCCGTTTGCTCCCTCTCCCTCTTTTTTCTCATTCTGATATTTTGCACAGAGAGTATTTGACTATTTTAAATATGTCTCGTAAAAAGTTTTTAACTATTCAAGAAGCTCTAAAACTTTTTGATAATTTGGAAGAGGATTACATTAGTGATGAAGCCAGTTCATCGGAGGAAGATAATAATTTAATTCAAAACGAAGATGAGGAAACTGATAATGAAGAATCTGAAAATGAAGTTATAGAAACTGAATGTTCAATATCGCCGTCCAATTTTTTTATTGGTAAAGATAATATAACAAAATGGGAAAAGAATCCACCAAGAACAAATGTACGACGGCGACAACACAATATTGTTTGTGAAACATCAGGAGTGCGCGACAGTGCAAAAGATGCATTGACAGTTTTCGATGCCTGGAAACTATTTTTTAATGATTGCGTTCTGCTAAAAATTGTGAACTATACAAATATATATATATAAACTCAGCAACCTAATTTTTCAAGAGAAAGGGACTGTAAGTTAACTTCCCTAACGGAACTAAAAGCAGTATTGGGTTTGCTTTATATTGCTGGTGTTATGAAATCATCTCACCAAAACTTAACGGATTTATGGAGCGATGATGGCACAGGCGCCGATGTTTTTAAAACAACAATGTGTTTACGAAGATTTCGATTTCTATTGAAGTGCCTACGATTTGTTGATAAGAACAGCAGAAAGGGAAGACGTGCATCGGATAAGTTAGCTCCGATCAGGGAAGTATTTTCTGAAATTAATAGCGCTTTTGAAAAGCATTTTACTTTGAGTGAATACGTGACGATCGATGAAATGCTGGAACAATTTCGCGGTCGCTGTTCATTTCGTGTCTATATGAAATCGAAACCAGCAAAATATGGCATTAAAATATATGCATTGGTTGATGCTATTAACTTTTATGTTTCGAAATTAGAAATTTATGCTGGTCAGCAACCAAATGGAGCCTTTGTTTTGAGTAATTCACCATCTGATGTAGTAAAACGTCTTATAACGCCCATATCAGGAACCGGAAGAAATATTACAATGGATAACTGGTTCACGTCAGTCCCTTTAGCAAAATCACTTTTAGAGGATAACAACCTTACAATGATTGGGACACTGAGAAAAAATTAAAAAGAAATACCCAAAGATTTTTTGCCCTCTAAAAGTAGAGAAGTTTTATCAAGTACTTTTGGATTTTACGAAGACATAACGTTAGTATCTTACGTGCCAAAAAAAATGCATCCGTATTACTTATCTCAACAATGCATCATGACACAGCGACAGATGATTCACAACAAATGAAGCCAGACATTATAAAGCAATATAATGTTACAAAAGGAGGCGTTGACGTAGTAGATGAGATGAAAGGGTCCTATTCAGTCGCAAGAAAAAGTAATAGATGGCCGCTTACTTTGTTTTTTTCGCTGATGAATATTGCGGGAATAAATTCTCAAATTATTTTTCAGAAGAATACGGGGAAAAAGGTTGTTCGTCGCTATTTTTTGAAAGAACTTGCTTTTGATCTAATAAGGGAACATATAAATGAGAGAAAACAAACAACATCATTGCCAAACCCTTTGAAAAGAAAGATAAGAGAATTTTGTGGGGAACCAGAAAATGAAGTTGTCCGATCTCCCAAAGTTGAAAGATGTAGTTTTTGCACATCAAAGCAAAATCGAAAAACAAAACAATTTTGTCAAAACTGTAGTCTGTATATCTGCAAAGAGCATGCGTATCAGTTGTGTGTGGCATGTGCTAAACAATACGAATTTTCTAATGTAGATTAGAATGTATGCAAATGAAAATATTTTATGGATAATTCAGCTAATGTTTGTACTATAATTAAAAGAATAGGGTAAGTACTTTTCTAAAATTTATCTATTTTTAAAATGTTTACTGTAAATGAAAATGTAGTTTTTTAAGAGCGCCGCAGCAACTCTTTTTTTATTCAAATTCAAAGATCGCTTAGTACCGGGGCCTAACAAAATTAACTTTGTTGGTGTTCAGTTGTACAAACTATTTTTCATAAGTAATGTTTTTCATTCTAAAAGGAAAAAATCATTCAAATCTAATTATACTTTAATAAATATTATCAAGAAATTACAATTTAATATTTATTTTAATTAAATGATTGTATCTTTTTAACTCTGATTGGTGCCTAGTGCTGAAACATTAACAAAATCAATATTGACGGGTTTTGTTCTCCCAAACTGATTTTCTAAATTAGGGTTTAATATGTACATGTTATATGTACATATGTTCATTTAAATTAAGCGATTACTGCATGCTTATAATTTAAGAGAAAATTTGCTATATTTGTGTTTTTATTATTTTGCTATGTATTGTAAGAAAAAGTTTTTAGTGAATTATTCATAGCATGAATTGATATGCACAAATGTATATTTATTTTAATTAAATGAAGCAGTACAATCAAAACGAACTTTTTGCCAGTTCGGTTCTTTAAAATTATTTATCCGTAAGTGGGATTAAAATCCACAGTAAAAATTTATACAAATAAAATATTTAATTTTAATAAATTATTATTTATTATTTACTTGATATATACGAAGCTCGTCCCAGAAGGGTGAAAAAAGAACGCTGCCCCATCCTGAGATAACTCTGTATATTTTCATTTGTTTCATTTATTTTCATTCATATATTTTCATTTCGCTCATATATTTTCGTTTAAGAAAAAGTACTGAATTATCAAATCTCTAATGTTGCACATACAAAAACGAATCAACGAACAAAAAAAAAAAAAAAAAAAAAAAAAAAGTAAAGAAATGAAAAGTAGCTACTGCTTTTATATTAATAATTTCAGAGAAATGATTATTTTATCTTCTTTTTTTTATTAACTGTATAGATATGGTAAGGAAAAAATCTTAGAAATGTATTTTTTCAATTTCAATTGGCTCCTCTAGCCGGACCATCATCAAAACCAAACTGACAGCGCTGCTGTCCTTTCGAAAAATATGTATCACGATTTCAAATTTATAACTGAAAATTTGTTTTAATTTGTTATTCATTGCATCTTTACAAATTCAGTCATTTTATAGAATAATTTTTATCATTTTTACAAATTTAAAAAAAAAAAAAAAAAAAAAAAAAAAAAAACAAAAAAAAAAAAAAAAAAAAAAAAAAAGAAAGAAAAAGAAATAAGGTTAAAATCCACAGTGGAAAATTTTACAAATAAAATATTTAATTTTAATAAATTATTACTTATTATTTACTTCATATATACGGAGCTCGTACCCGGAAGGGTGAAAAAAGAACGCTGCTCCACCCTGAAATAAGTCCATATATTTTCGTTTATTTCATTTATTTTCATGAATATATTTTCGTTTATTTCATTTATTTTCATGAATATATTTTCATTTGGTTCATATATTTTCATTTGAGAAAAAGTATTTAATTATCAAATCTCTAAAGTTGCACACAGAAAAACGACTCAACGAAAAGAAAAAAAGGTAATGAAATAAAAGTAGCTACTGCTGTTACATTAATAATTTTAAATTAGTAGTTATATTTTCTCCTTTTTTTATTATATGTATAGATATGGTAAGAAAAATATATTAGAAATGTATTTTTTCAACTTCAATTAGCTCCTAGTGCTGTCCTTTCAAAAAATATAAATTACGATTTCAAATTTATAACTGAAAATTTGTTTTAATTTGTTATTGATTGTATCTTTACAAATTCAGTCAGTTTATATACCGTATTTTATGGAAGAAACGCCGCACCCGTCGTAAGCGCCGCACTCCTCAAAATTGGTCTGAGTAAGCTTTAAAATATCGTAATCGCCGCACCCGTCGTAAACGCCGCACCTGTGGGAACTCTACTTTTGTCAAAAATGTCGCATTGGCCTAACTTTAATCAAAGTATTCTGAACAGAATAGGGTGCCTCATTTTTAATAAATTAATATTATAAAATTTTATTTAAATCAGATTTTAAATATTTTTATGTAATTTTTAAATTAAGGAGACGTCAACTGGAATTAAATTCATCCAGAGTGCGGGACGCGGACCTCTCTCCTTAGGCGCTCCAGAATTTTATAATTGGTCGGCGCAACTTAGCACTCTTTTTATGACGCTTTTTACGTCGCATTCACTTTAGTCCTTTTTTAGTTTCTATTCGAAGCCCTCAAATTCTGAGTGGAAGAGTTGTAAATTTCCTTTGTCCACCTGCATGATTTGGTATCATCATCGGAAATGTCAGTTTTCATTATGGGCAAAGTCAGAAATTTTCGCGTTGTTGAGCAAGGGACTTGAGAATAGTCTTAAGGGATTTTTACTTTGTCCCAATTTTACGCGCATGCAAAAAAAAAAAAAAAAAAAAAAAAAAAAAAAAAAAATCGTAAACGCCGCACATGGTATAAAGGCCGCACTTGGCAAAAAAAAATTAACTTTCAAACTCGTAAACGCCACGGCGTTTCTTCCATAAAATACGGTAACAATTTTTATCATTTTAATAAATTTTGAAAAAAAAAAGTTAAAATCCACAGTGGAAATTTATAGAAATAAAATATTTATTTTTAATAAATTATTACTTATTATTTACTTCATATATACGAAGCTCATACCAAGAAGGATGAAAAAAGAACTCTGATTCACCCTGCAATATGTCCGTATATTTTTATTTGTTTCATTTATTTCCATGCATATATTTTCATTTGTTTCATATATTTTCATTTGAGAAAAAGTATTGAATTATCAAATCTCTAAAGTTGCACACACAAAAACGACTCAACGAAAAGAAAAAAAAAATAATGAAATAAAATGTAGCTACTGTTGTTATATTTATAATTTCAAATTAGTAGTTATTTTATCTCCTTTTTTTATTATCTGTATAGATATGGTAAGAAAAATATATTAGAAATCTATTTTTCCAACTTCTATTGGCTCCTAGTGCCGGACCACCGTTAAAACCAACCTGACTACGCTGCTGTCCTTTCGAAAAATATGTATTACGATTTTAAATTTATAACTGAAAATTTGTTTTAATTTGTTATTCATTGAATCTTTACAAATTTTGTCAGTTTTTATAATAATTTTTATCATTTTTACAAATTTTGAAAAAAAAAAGTTATTAAAACATTTATTTAAATGTTAACCAAATATATACTTAACGTAAATGCGTGCTAATTGCTATAACGTTTATCTTTTCGCATTCAAGCGATATTTCTCCCTTATTTTCGCCGTTTTCGATCTTCTAGCAACACTGACAATTTTCCTCTGTTTTTTCGGCCAAACGGGAACGGCGGCAAATAGACCGAGCGCGACTACTAGCGTTCTAAAAAAAGACGCGACTACTCTCGGGTTAAGAAAGAGATATGAGAAGTTTTATATGGTTTGTAAAATTTCGAAAAATACATGTTTTTAAAGTTAAAAATTGTTGAAAGCGTAATGTTTTAAATCCCTTTGTAATTGTTGAATTTTTAATACACCCAGAATACTTCTTTGTTAAAATTAAATAAAATATTGTTAGATAATTACATTTTTTCATTAATTCAGACGTTAAGTTATCGAAGGATGGGACGTGACGTTCTATACCCGGTCGCTCTCAATGGCTGAACCGTTTGAAGTTTCCGCTGGGTATTTATAGCACCATGCATAAATACGATTTTGTTCCCCTGAAAAGGAACACAGATGGGCAAATATCCACTTCGCACTTGGCCTACATCCCTCGATCAATAAATTATCGATCATCAAATCCCTCGGCTTAAAAACAGCGAACAACTCCATTAATTAATTATACATAATTCATAACATAAATGAATAAGCGAGAAAGTTTATGTAATGGTATAATATATATATATATATATATATATATATATATATATATATATATATATATATGTTACTGCTATAAAAATGTTCGGCAAGTTGCTTGATGCTGAGCATCATGTAGTTGAAGAGGCATAATTTTGTTTCCTTTCTTCTCCTTTAAAGCAATTATTTATCTATTGCACATCTGATTCTGACGTGATCTGATACTTTAAATGCAATAAAACAAATAACTTTTAGTAAAAAATCTAATTTAAGAGTAAACCTAAATTCAGCAAATCTTTTACAATATTCAGCAAATAAAACACATTGGCGTATTGATTCAATAACAGTATTCATTATTTACAACTTTAACATTATTTGACCAATGAAGAAATTAAATAAATTTCCGAAGAAACTTTCAGTGGTATAAGACAATTAATAATGTCTGAGATTCTTCTTAAATAAAATATCACATGGAGAGATTAAAATAGCATGAATTAAAAATTGAGACTATGTAAAAATAATTTAGCTTCCACTGGTTAACGTATTCTATAGAACTGTGCAATTTATTGAAAAATAACTTGTTAGGTGGAAATTGAGTTGCTGTCTGTATTGTAAGCGAATGCCGAATAATTGTTGCATTTTGACATTCATATCCCATTTACTGTAGAAAACATTCTATCTGAGATGCTCTAAGTAGCTAAATAATATAATGCATTATATGGATGTCAGTTCATCTTAGAATATTCATTTAATTGCAATCAATTTTTAAAATTTTAATAAAGAATTTAAATATATATATTGGTAATTGAATCACTTAATATTACAACTTCATGTACTAATTTAATAATAACTTAAATAATAATAAAAAAATAAACTTTCAGATGTATGATATTGAATATATTATAATTAAATAATGAATACTTCTAGATTAATACTTTAAACACTTTTAACTTTCACCGGGTAAAAAAAAAAAAAAAAAAAAAAAGTAACTAATGAATTACCTATGCAACATAAACTCCAAAGTTTATTACTGGATATTTTAAGGAAATATTTTGCTTTTGAGTTTGCCTTTAACTTACTTGTGCTTTTAAATCTCCTCTGTAGACATTTTTAATGCAAAAAATATAGATAATTGTGAGGGTTAGAATTCATAAAGTCTTCTTTTCGTTCTGCTTGTAATTACTTACATTGACGAAATGTGACACGGAGATGGTATAAAACTTTTTTTAAAGTACACCTTTTTGAAAAATTTTGGCAAGACAATGTGTTAGGTGTAGTCTTCGTCCTACTTTCATTTAAAAAAATTTTAAAGTTTACATTCCTTATATAACTCATACAGGTAAAAAAATAAAGCGGCTTTCAAAAATTTTCAGATTTTATGTATGAATTTACACACAGAGAGAATTCTCGTAAAATCATAAAAAAAATATATCTTTACACATTTTCAAACTAAGTTCATGAATAAAATGTGGGTATAATTGAACTGATGAATAAATTATTAATAATGTATGTAACTGATTTGGTCAACTTGCGTTTTCCCGAGAGCAGTTTTTCTATTCAGGAAGTGAATGCGATTAGTCTGTACAGTTTTGTTTATTAAACACAAAAAGATAATGTGATTAATACCAAGTGAAATATTTATACAAATTGTGTAACAAAACAGAAAATTACATTAAATATATGTATAGTGAAAGACTTATTAATAGTGAAGATTTTTTTTTCAAGAGTGAATAAAGAGATTATACAGGATGTTTCGAAATTCGATTTACAAATTCAGAGGGATGATTGTAGGCGTGAAGAGAATGGAAAATTGCCATATAGCTTATTTAGTCACCATCAAACCACTTATTTTGTCACAAATACAGGATGTTTCATCGTAGCTGAACTCGGGTTAACGGTAATAATTTCGAGAAAAATAATAACATTGCAATGAAAATATTGAGATATGTACCTTGTTTTGTGTGAAATATGATAACGTCACGAAATAATAAGGAAAAGCACGTTGCTCAAGCAATCGATGATAAGGTATTAATTGATAATCACAGTCCAAAATGTGAAGCAACCAACAGCATACTACTGGCGCATATAATGCAAATTTCTACCACTTTTGTTTGGTGTTATCACATTTACAACAAAGGTGAGAATGACTGTTACATGTTTTGTTATAATATACTTCTGTTTTCTGAAAGTTATTACCGTTAACCCAAATGAAGTTAGAATAAAACACCCTGTATTTTTGGTTAAATACGTAGTTTGCGACCTTATGTTATGTGGTATTTTTTTTACCTCTTGATGAATACTATCACCCGTCCGAATTTGTCGGTCGAATTATGGAACACCCTTTCTATCGCTAAAGATAATCCCGAAGAACATTCATAATGTGGATCTGTGAATGCTATATCTTTGTGTTTATTTTGATAACATAAAAGTCTTTTCAAGTTGCTCCTAAACAAGGATACAGATAGTTTTAAAAAAATATGTGCACAAATTATTTGCTATAAGTGTCTTTCATTTCCTTTTTCTTTCGGATTTGAATAACGTGAAATGAAAGCTGAGAACTGGCTGAATTTTGACGAATGGAAACTTCCCCTAAATTGTTCCTTGAAGATAAAAAATGTAGCTGCAGTGGATACACAGTTTGCGAGACTGTTTCAAACTGATCTGTCTATGACATTTACAATCTCAGAACATGGAGTTTGAAGTAAATGTTTAAAATGTTCAAAAGAACGGGAACATAGCGGAAGAGACCATAGCTGGGACCGTGGTAAAAACCTAGAATTCGAGATTTAAGAAATCTCTTCACATGCAACTCGTGCAGTAGGACTAAATGAAAAGAAAAGTGCCTAGTTAAACTTATGATATTGAGCTCACAGGCTATTCACACTAATTGTATGTTATGCTGTTATTTCAAAGCATAATGCCCCTCCAAAAATAAAGAAACTGACATAAAAATCCTTTATCTAAATTAAGGGGCGGTGATTAACGCCCCCCATTTCCTCCTTTTATACTTAACCAATGAATTTCAGAATCTAATCACGGAAGCCCCTTATCTTAATAAACCGGTATGCAAAATTTGAAGCGGATCTGATAATTTTTCATAAAAAAACACATTTATCTAAATTAAAGGGAGATCAGCTCCTCTCTCCCCCTTTATACTTAATCAATCAATCCCCAAAACTAAACAGGGAAACGCTTTATCAAAATGAACCTACTTACAAAATTTGAAGCAAATCGGATATTTCTACATGAAAAACCCATTTATCTAAATTAAGGGTAATAGACACCATACCCCCTTTATATTTAAACTGAGAACTCCCAAAACTAATCAGGGAAGCGCCTTATCAGACTGAACCTGTTTATAAATTTTGAAGCAAATCGGATATTTCTATCAAGAGTTATCGCGTTACGTACGTAGGTACATACATACATACAACGTACATAAATACCTACGTATTTAAATGTCCTGCTGGCACATTAGCTCCCCCGCTTTGCCAGCCTGTGAGCTAAGAAAAAAGCGCCATCGCATTTTACAGCTCTTACATAGAGAGAGCTACATTACTACAGTATATAAGAATAAATATTATGCTAGCATAATTTACAAGAAATTATAGAAAATTATTTTTTTTCTATGATAATCATCGATGGGTTGGGTTGGGTTGATTTTTGACGGCCACTTATCCACTCGAGGGATATAGACCCAAGGCGGAGTGCCCTCCGTGGGGTTCTTTCTAAGGGAACCTAACCCGTATTTACGCAAGGTTTCCCAAGGTTCGAAGAAAACCACGAAAACTCCGAACAGTTAGGCCGACGGGCGCGATTGGGTTTGAACCCAGCACCTGCCATCTATCAGCTTCGAGAACAGAACCTCTCAGCTACTGGTGGGGCATTAATGATCGAAAATGTATTATGCATTTTTTAAATATATTTAAGTCCTTATGTCCGTTGCATTTTTTTTTATTATTTTAATATTTCTCAGCAAAAATGTATTTCCTAAAATTTCAATCTATCTAGCCTTAATAAATGGTGTATAAAAATATAAATGGTGGCGATTGTAAAATTATAGTTATTTTTTCTTTTATATATTTTTTAAAATGATGTGTAACTATTCATCATTTTAGATTGTAGAGTAGACTTAAACACGAGTAGACGCTGAAAATTTTTATTATCACCAAATACTTCGAAAATGACAAGAAATTTTGCATTGTTAATTCTAAAGATTAAATTTAAGTAATGATTTCTTTATGTAATCGTGTAAGGCTTTTTCGGCTTGTTATTTGACATAATGACTGTTTAAGCCAATTCAAAGTCCAAGGTTCAATTAGGCCAAACTAATATAAGCAAATTGGTCACTACCTTAGCCATATAGAATTTCAGCTCTTTTCTCAATGTTATCCTTCATATATAATACTAGTGTATTTCGTACATCTTGCAAGTTACAGTATACCGCAGAAGATTATATTATATCCCATTGTCTATTTTGACCGCATTAGAACAAAACTAAAAAGTATTCTTTACACAAATGTAATTTCATTTATTGATCTTGATGGTGACACAAATTTATCAAATATTATGTAAGACCCTGAACCAGAAATATTCATAACATATATGGAGATAAGAAAGAATTTAAAAACTCAAGAGGTTTTAATCTGGAATTCCCATGTAACAGAAAATATTACCCGGAGTACAGGATACAGGTGAAATAATTTTTTTGGTGAGAATTGTAACAGAATTTTTAGATTTATTATATTTTTTTCAGATTACCCACTAACAACACCAAACAAGCATTTTTATATGACGAATATCAGTTATGTATTAAAATAAAATTTTGAAATTTATTAAAATCGATATTTTCGTATAAGCCGCAGGCCAGATTCTGACTATTTCAATGTTTATACAAGTAGTTCGATTACATATATGTTAAAATGTGTTTTAATTACATTACTTTTCCTATGTGTTTATTGATAATTAACGTGTTAGTTTCGTTTGGGAATAATAGCCGGGAACGAGACTAAACTATTTATACTGTTTAAGGCAAACAGTCAACATTCCATCATCGGCAGGCGAAAATTCGAGTACTACTGCTAATCATTATTACATTATTTTTTTTTTTCTGAAAATCAAATTCGATTGATTGACAAATAATCTACTTTCTTTTGAAATTCAAAAGTTTATACATAAATTAGAAATGAATAATATTTTAGAGTAATTTAGAAAATGACAGTGTTACTATCCGGAATGATTAATCCATAAAACATTCTCTTCTTGATACATTATATACACACGTGAAGAACCTCAGGGACTTTAAATATAGAGCACAATATTTCATTTTCCGTTATCTTCAAAAGCATTTTTTAAATACTTTTCATAAAAAAACTTCATTATGTTGATTGATCTAAATACTGCATAACGTCAAAAAATGGAGCAGAACATGAAAAATTCTCTTTCATCACTTATGTTATTATAATAATCAGAGCTTCTATTGACAAGAAAATTATGTAGCCTACAATAGTTATTTTTTGTAAGCATATTTGTTTTGTAACGGAAAGATTTTGAGATATTTTGTAATTCATTCTATAAGATAAATGTTTTTAATTGATTTATTAAGGAAAATGTATTACATTAATGTATAATCTGTTTTTTGAAAATATATAAATTTCTTTTTGTAACAGATTTTTTTAATAGTACTTTTAAAATGTATAATAAAAAAACAAATAAATATAGGCAATTAGGAATTATTTCCTAATTAGGTGTAATATAAACATAGGCAATTAAATAAAAAAAATATATTGCTGAAATCTATACGTAAAAATATGTAGTTTTCTGTTAAATATGACTTTTCTTATTTGCCCCATATTGTTAAGCTACATTTCTGCTGGGTACTAAGAGTGTTTTTTTTTATGATAAATTTTCGCAAGCTCTTTCAGTAAAATTTATCAACTTCTTTTTATGTTTTCCTTGCTGACTTTTCTTTAACCTTTTACATAAAAAATTACATTTTTTACACACATTTGCTTTAAAATGTTGTTTTATTTTAATCCAAATCATTAAATTTTAGTATGCATTTTTTGCAAGTATATGACATTTTTTAGCAAACAGTCTCATTTGTACAGAGAAGAATGTATTTTACCATTAATATCTGTCACTGTGTAATTATTAACTTTACAAATTGAAATTTAGTATGCGGAATGTTGAATATCCAGTTATGTAACTTATTTTTCTAATATTGGGCACAAATATACTTTGATTTAATTAAGACCATAGTTTAAAATGTTTTAGTGAAAGTTAATCAGTAATTGCTTTAAAGATAACAAAATACAAGAAAAATATATTTACTATTAGTTTTTGAAATTAATAATACCATTTCCTCACATAAATATCATTCCATCACATATGCATCATTTCCTCAAGTGACGGAATGGCCAGTGAGGGACTGATGAAATTTACATTATTATCTTCCGAAATTTGTACTCATAACTTAAATTTAAACAAACAATACATATTCTCAAATTGTCTCTACAGGGAAAATTAAACTACTATATTTTTAGGAAATATATTTTTAGTAAATTATACAATTGCTATTTAAATTTTTCACTCATTTCTAGTGTATAATTGTTATATGTAAAACATTAGTCTTCATACATAATAAATGCATTAATGTAAAGAATTTTGATTATGTTTTGTATTTTTTAAATAAATAAGAAAAAAATATATTGCCAAGTATTTTTTAATGCATTCTAAAAGATAAATATGGTATAATATAATTCAAAATATTTTACAGGAATCGTAAATAATTAATTGTTTTTGTAAAAATAAATAAAAAATAGAGAGCAGGGGACATATTCCCCATGACTAAGATTTTAATTATTTTGTCTAACAGATTTTCCAGTATAATCTTTCTTATGAAAAGTTTAGGAAGAATATGTGCCAATATTAATTTACCTAAATATACAAAAACTTTTTTTATGAAATATGAAACAAATCTTATAGGAATATATAAAAACCTTTAATGAACTCATTTTAATGTAAAATGTGCATTTTTTTTATCAGGTACAAAAAAGGAACAGAAATTACACTATTTTATATACGATGCATATGCCTCTTTCATGTACATAAGAGAAATCGAATGATTTGCTTATTTTATGGGAAATAATCCGTTTCCTAATTGACTTCTTGTATTTTCCTTAGCTCCTCTGCCAGTATTTGTATTCGATAAAAGCAGTATAAAAGAAAAAAAAAAGAAAAAAACCATTAATTTCTATTAAACACGTATAAATGTTTTGGAGATAACCTTCTTAATCATGTATCTTCGTAATACAAAATACTACCGAGAAATAAATTATTTAGATGACATTGAGATTTAATATTGTTATATTAATCCTTTCACTGTCCGAGGGTTTTCCTGTATTTTTATAAGAATGCTTCCAAATTCCAAGATATATATATTTCTTAATCGCAGTTTGATGCTATAATATCTTTAATATCACTTCTTTTTTATATATGGTTCAAAATAAAATTCTGTTTAAAATATTTCTGTGTACAGCCATTTTAACATGATTTCTAGAAACGGAAAAATCCTGGCCAGTCGGTTAAACGGTAAATTGCACATACAACGGATTTAAATATTTATAGATCTCATATAAATCTATATATACAGACTGATCCTAAAATGTTCAAAATTGCTATATTTTTGTTACTTGCCGGAGATAAGAAGAAAATGTAAATTGAACATTGCTTTAAATAACGTAATGAAACCGATATGTTTATTAAACATCGCACCACTAATTTTCCAAAAAATACGCTTTAGAAAATTTTACTACTCTCCTTACAGAAGAATGTCAATTAATAATATTTTCTTTTGCCGCATCAAAATCATTAAAATAAAACCAGACTCTATATCGTTAAAATTAACCAAATTTTAAAGAAAGAAAAAATTGGCACATACAATTATTTTCATGTCCTTCACTATAACTATTGTTGCAAGCATTGAATAGTCTTTGTATAAGATCAACTGAATATTTAATATTAGCCGTACATCCTCTGACCTGCAATATCTCAGGTTTTTAGATTAATTTATTGGTATGTGATTGAAAATTAGAAGGGTAAATTTTAAATTAATCATTAGCGATTCAGAATTAAAATATTTTTTTATTGACCATGTTGCAGAAAAACGAGTATTTTTGTGCTTGAACAATTTGGCCTATGGAAATCGTATAAAAATCTAAAACATATATTTAATCAAAAAAACAAATAATGCCATTAGTACTCCATTTACGTTTCCTTTCAAGATTCCGATTTTTTACACGACAACATGACTGCATTAAGAAATTCTTCTTATGTTTTAGAAGGGGTAAGTTCTTCTTTGAATTAATATACAGGTTGTTTATAAAGTCCCAGACCCATTTTGATGTTTAATAACTCATAAAATAATAAAGATAGATTAAAATTAATAACATAAATGGTTAGATAGACTCAAAAAGTTTCATGAACCTTGTCAATGAGCTTCCACGTGTTCCCCCTTCGTCGCACGGAGAATATCAAGTCGATAGTCAATTTCACGTCAGGTAGCGGCAAGCATGTAGACATCCACAGAGGCTATTGCGGTTGTAATTCTGTCTTTTAAGTCATCAATGTTCGACACTCTCCTTCTGTAAACATTGTCCTTTAAGAATCCCCAAAGGAAAAATTCTAGCGGCGTTATATCAGGTGATCTGTGTGGCCATGGAATTGCACCACTTCGCCCAATCCATCTTCCTGGAAAATGGTCATTCAAAGAAGTACGAACGATGGTACCACAATGAGGTGTGCACGATCTTGTTGCAAAATGACATGTGGCTGAAGCTCTTCTAGTTGTGGAAATACGAAGTTTTCCAACATGTCTACAGGAGGAGAGTGTCGAACATTGATGACTTAAAAGCCAGAATTACAACCGCAATAGCCTCTGTGGATGCCGACATGCTTGCCGCTACCTGGCGTGAAATTGACTATCGACTTGATATTCTCCGTGCGACGAAGGGGGCACACGTGGAAGTTCATTGACAAGGGTCGTGAAACTTTTTGAGTCTATCTAACCATTTATGTTATTAATTTTAATCTATCTTTATTATTTTATGAGTTATTAAACATCAAAATGGATCCGGGACTTAATAAACACCCTGTTTTTTAAACCGTTGCGAAACAGAATGATAGAATGTAATATATATATATATATATATATAGATAGATAGATAGATAGATAGAAACTCTCGTTTGTTTTCGAAAACGCTACTTTCAACACCCATATGCTTTCATATATGCTGATAAATAAACTTATTCATAAAATAATTGATGTATAAGGAATCATCTCTAAATCATAACAGTTTTAATGAAATAATAAACAGTAATATATTGTTTAAATTAGCTATAAATTTCATTTTATATGAAAAAAAGAAATCTTTATTCGATGAACTATGGGACAAAATGGATATTACGCGACTGATCACAAACAACTGATACGGAAAAATAACATAAAATTGTTAAATTTGAAATTAAAAATTAAATTTTATAACATAGGGTTTTTATAAGGCACCGTCGGCGTTTAAAGTTATTTTACTGAAAAATTCTGATTATGCCAAATTCAATAAATTCAATTATCTACACTATATTGCCATTAATGACCGGCAACTTTCAATTTAAGACATTTTGTCGAATATTTAGAAATATACTTGACAGATTCTTCTGGAATTTCAGGATTGAAAGGAACAGGTATGACCTCATATTTAGCAATGTCGATTTGATAAGGGTGCCAATTAGGGAGCCAACAAAAAATCAAAGAAAAAAATAATACTTGGGATTATCCTGTAAAATAAAATACACGAAATGATCTATCGCTACAGAATATAAATAAACAGACATTGTGCAATATGTGTATTCTTTTGTGTAAGAATAGCATGTATATTAATAGAGATATAGCGATTTATTTAAAAAAATTAAAAAAAAATCTTCCATGTTTTTTTGCTTATAACATGCAGGGTTTTCAACCAAATTTAACTCCGGTTTCAGAAAAATTAACAAAATGTAATAGAAACAATATAGTGCAATTGGAATATAAATATATTAAATATTTTAGGAAATATGAGCAGTTGTAGGAAATAATTTTTATCTGCGCATGCGCGAACGATAACAAAAATCATTTTACATAATTTAATAGTCAACTCTATGGAGCAACTTATTAAAAAAAATCTAGTCAAATATCGTAAAAATTCAGAAAGATATCGGCGTTAGAGTAAGAAAATTTTTAGTAGTTCTCTAAAAGCAGCTGAATGATAAGGGATTTTCCACAAATTGTCATTTTTCATTTTTAATTTTTTTAAAGTTTCATTTTTATTGATGCTTTAGTTCTTCTTGGATAACCACCAGAACGAGCCTATACCATGATCAACAGAAGTATCAAAATCGAAGCATGTTTTTCCAAATCTACTCGTTGATACTCACTAAATACTAACTTTTTTCTAAAAGTCAGTTAATAAAAAATGACAATTTGTGTAAAATCCCTCAACATTCAGCTGCTTTTAGAGAACAACTAAAAATTTGCTCACTTTAACGCCGATATCATTCTGAATTTTTACGATATTTGACTAGATTTTTTAAATGTTGCTCCATAGAGTTGACTATTAAATTATGTAAAATGATTATTCATACAACTGCTCATATTTCCTAAAATATTTAATATATTTATATTCCAATTACACTATGTTGTTTCTACTATATTTTGTCAAATTGTCTGAAACCGACGTTATATTTGGTTGAAAACCCTGCATGTTATAAGCAAAAAATATGCAAGATTTTTTTTATTTTTTTTAAATAAATCGCTATATCTCTATTAATATACGTGCTATTCTTACACAAAATAATACACATATTGCACAATGTCTTTTTATTTACATTCGGTAGCGGTAGATCATTTCGTGCATTTTATTTTACAGGTGATCCCAAGTATTATTTTTTTCTTTCATTTTTTGTTGGCCCCCTAATTGCCCCCCTTATCAAATCGACATTGCTAAATATGAGGTCATACCTATTCTTTTCAATCCTGAAATTCCAGACGAATCTGTCAAGTATATTTCTAAATATTCGACAAAATGTCTAAAATTGAAAGTTGCCGGTCATTAAAGGCAATATAGTGTATGTATAAGCAGGAATATTTTTGCATGTGAAAGTTTGAAAATAATATAGTGTGTAATTTGCCGTGCCTATATATACAGGGTGGTCATAAAAAAAGGCTTCACGATATATGCACCCCTAGCGACCTAACCTCTCAACCAATCGAAAGGAAGATTCAGATTTAGTTATTTGAAGGTACGTGCCAGAGATTGCTATGATTTTAAACAATAGAGCTCTCACGGTTACGGGTTACAGTGAAAACGTTTCGAAAATTTCGAATAGCAACATCCTTTTTCTCTCCGCAATTTCTTCATTGCATTGTAAAACCGTAAATGGCATTAGAACGATACGCAAATGACCAAAATTGTAGTGTAATATCATGACACTCAATCTTAATTAGTTCCTATGCAGTGTAATATTCAGCAATTTAAAACAAATTATTATATTTTTATTTTCACTATGTTTACACAAAGACAACTCAGAAACCCATTTTAAAACAAATCTTACAACATTACCTAGTTCGCAAATGACGAAAAAAAAAATCGGCAGCTGAAAAACATGTCTTGTAGCCACTTCTTCGCTCCTCGCAATGGTCTTTTTTGCAACTGTTTTACCCTGGCAATTTTCATCGTACGTATATCATTCGAACGCCATTTATGGTTTTTCTATGCGCAGATTAATTTGCGCATGAGAGAAAAAAAAAATGGTTGTTGTCATTCGGATATTTCGAAATTTTTTGACTTGACTGTAACCGCAACCGTGAGAGCTCTATTGATTTAAATAATCACGATCTCGAGCGCACACCTTCAAATAAGTACATCTAAAATTCATTTTTGATTGGTTGAGCGGTTAGGCCGCTAGGGGGTCATATATAGGGGAAGTCTTTTTATGACCACCTTGTATATGGGTGAGTCTACGCTAATGGGCCAAAATAATGAAACGGAATAATCTTTTAATTTTTCAACAGAAAAACTTAATACAGTTTTAAAACATATAGTTTAAACAACGTTTTATTATATTAGCTCACAAAATCGCAACATTAGTTAATAAGTATATTTACAAAAATGTTTAAACCTAAAAAATATCATTCCTTCACATCCAACCATTATCATCCAAAAGTACAGAAACGTAACTTCTTATTGAAATATTTAAACTTTTCTGTATGACTTTTGTGTTTTAATATGTGACAAATGAAGTATTATTTATATGTATTAAATATTTCTTAGGTCTTCACATGCAATTTTCAATTGACAAAAATAATAAACTAATACTTCACATGTTTACCTCACTCATTAATAACTCAAGATGTTTCAGATAGAAGGGCAGTACTGTAGATTGAAACTTTTCACATGTTCTTACCTGTCTGTAAAACAATTTTAACCATGGTGGAGCAATAATTCAGTATATGTCAGGAAGAATTGAAAAGGCAACCTGAGCAAAGATTAATATGATTCTAGAATGCCCCATTTAAATTTTTAAAGTTGATTTATTTCGCTAAAATGTATTAATTGGTATTTTATTTTAACCTGAAGGGATAATTTGAAAATATGTACTGTTTTTTAAGTTTAATTCATGCGCACAAATTTGCGAACATTACTCCCTCACATCCGACCATTACCATCCAAAAGTACAAAAAACATAATTTCGTACTGAAATAGTTAAATTATTTGTTATGACTTTTGTCTTGTAATATAAACACATAAAGCAGTGGTTCCCAACGTGGGCGTGCTCCCCACCCCTAAGGGGAAATTACAAATATGTTACTCACCCATTCTCAGTATATTTTGTTGTTTGTTTGAAAAGTAGTGTTTTAGACTAAAAATAAAGGTAATGCATGCAAAATTAAAAAAAAAAATGAATGATTTTTTTTTTGTTGTTGTTGAATTAAAAAAAAATTCCGAATCAAAATGTTTAAAATGGAATCTATAAAAGAATAATTATATTAACAACGTTTTATAATATTTTACCTGCCCTCTTTTTTTGGCGCCTCTTTGTTTAAAAAAAAAATACATATTGCATAAAAACTGGTTAGAAATAACGTCTACTAATTAATACTATAATTAATTTTTCTGAGGGAGTCGTCTACACATAAGAATTGTACGAAAACAGATAATTTCCTCGCTAACACAAAATTTTGACATCATATTGCGATCTTTTCGTACATTTTACCAACAGATAACAACCGGTAAGAAATTCGATTAAGTAGTTTAGGAATTATGCATGATCGAGGTTTGAAAGTCTTAGTCTGAATTTAATTTTTAATCATTTCAAAACAGTTTTGACTGCGGATAGATTTGAAGTATAACTAAAATACTACTCGCATCATGTTATGTTTCAGGATTCAAATATTTGAAGCTTGTAAAAACGAAAACTGGTAAATACATTTTTCGTTTTTAACAGATATTTGTTTCGAAAAATATTTTCAAAAAATGTCTGTTTTCGAAAGTCGTTTTCAATCAAAATTTGAAATGCATCATATGAATATTTAATAAAAATCAGCTTTTTAGAGCCTTAATATAAAAATGCATACATACAACGCATTTCGCCATGTAGGATTTGAGCTATGGTTAAAAGAACTAGCAGCATTGCAATTTGTTTTGCAACATTTGAAATCGGATTTAACGTTAACTCTTTGACGCTTTAAATCAACATAATTCCAGAACTACTTGATCAAATGACTTACCGTTTGATGTCCAATGTTCCAAAATATCTCAATATAATGTCAGAATCAGGTGCTAGTATTGATAATGTTTAAGTTTTTTAGCCTTTTTATATGCAGATGACTCCCTAAGATAAAATATGTGTGGCTTTAATTATTTGGCATTATTGATAATCGTTGAGTACAATTCATATATATTGTAGGATGATTAATAGGGGGTGTTACGTTTTTTTATCTTCTAGTACTGTTCATATGCAAAGCTACTACGTCACCTGAACTAATATTATACTTTACCGAACATGTTAACATGAGCAAATGCTGCTGTAAATTGCTGACACTAAACCTTTGGATCCAAACAATAACTTTCCTTTTAAATATGTCGAAATATTTTATATACAATCCACGAAACATTTCATTAAGCTCTTTAAAAATGGTGGTATATATTATTGTACCATTTGATTTTTATCAAGATTTGTGCGAGAAATTTTGAACACAATTTTATTCTATAGCTTTTATGAAAGAAAATTTTAAAAATTGCAGTTCTATTTTATTCAAAATTTCCGTAAAAGATTCCGATTTAAGTAAGATTCATATTCGCGAAAAAAAAAAAAAAGGATAAACTAAAGCAACGTAGCATCTCAATTGACTGATTCCATTCACACTTTGAAGGTTATAAGACAAAAAAAAAATGTAAAAAATAAAAGATTGAATGTAACTAAAAAAGGAAACATCAACACGAAAAATTTGCTTTCTTCACGTTTCACGTTTTCTTTCTACGCTTAATTCTTTATTATGATTGAAACTATATTTTAAGTATAGCTTATAATTAGAAATTGCATATAATATAAATCAATTTATATGTTTAGCTGAATAAAAAAAAATCTGTCCATTTTATTTATTTATTTTTATCAAGAACTTGAAATACATTGTTTTAAATATAAAGAATATTTCTCTCATGTTTACAAGTAAAAGTTTTTGGAAATGTAAATAGCTTGTACTAGAATTTTCGGTTTATAACATATCAGATACTTTTCTATTTGCGAAAGCCAATATTATATCATACGAAAGTTTCCAACCAGTTTACAGGACTTTTCTTTTCTATATACATGTGCCATTTCATTTGGAATTTTCCGACGCACCAGTAGAAAAACATTTGAATAACAAATTATTTTTTAGAAAATGTTAAAATACTATGAACTTTTCCGTCTCAAATTTTATACGTAATTCTAAATTTTAGAGCGTTAAAACTTTTTGAAAGTAGATTTCAGTACATAGTTTAATGCTGATTTGTCTTTCAAATGTTATGCTTGATGCATAATTTTTCTTCAACTTATTAATTACCGAAATTTCGTTTAGGATATCTTTGTCTACTGTCTTTGTAATAATATATATATAAATTAATATAAATTGCACATAAATTAAATACTTTAAAAATTAAATGTTCTAGGAATTATTAACAAATTAATAATCTGAAAATTAGATTTTTTTTTCAAAGAATTGTATAAAACGAATTTTGACAGTGTATTGTTCGCATTTTGAGAAATCTAAACATATTATGGAATTGGTCTAGATTTTTATCTATTTGAAAAGAAATTATTAATCAAAAAAGAAATAACTTCGATTACATATCTTTTATTTTGGTTTTGCGCAAGTATTCTGTATAAATGCTACATAATCAAACATATGCATTTTGAGGATAATGACACTAAACATATTAGTCGATTTGTGTGAATTGTAATAATTATCCCCATCAACGTCAGAAAACTGAAAACCAGTTTCGTCTACCGGAAGTTAGCAAGTGACACGTTATGAAATAGAGTAACTCTAAAATTCCCATTGGATTTTGGTGTCGTGGTCTTTTGACAGACCGATTCGCAAATAATTTTATCATTAAAATGCAAAAAGCTTTCAAACGACGCAATAAGGTATGGTTATATGATATTCTCATACATTACATACTGATTTTACAAAATGTTTTGTAAAATCAGAAATTGTGAATAACTGAAGTTTGTTGAATTAATATATTTAAGGGTTTCCACATTAATGTTTTATTTTGCTGATATTGGTATATTAGTGTTTTTTAGCTGAACTCTTAATTATGAATTTCAAAACATCAAAATTGCAAGATATATGACTTCATAAAAAATAATTTAAAAGTTAGATGTAATAAGATATGTGTATATTTCATCAAAGCATAAATAAATATGATGAATGATTTAAGTTTTAAATAAAATGATTAAGAGATCAAGAAAAATCCCTTATCCAAATTTTCGTAGAAGCATGAAGCTCAGGTTAAATGACCAGATATATTGCCTTTAGTTATATATATATATATATATATATATATATATATATATAGGTAATGGAATACTCATAGATTAATCAATGAAATTTCAGTACATTTTTTTCTTTTCTTTTCCAATGGAATTTCTTTCAATCAAAATTCTTAAAAGAGCTTCTAATTTCTTATATGTTAAATCTGGTTGTGAATATCACGACTCACAGCCCAAAATTGGCAGTTCTATAGGAAATATAAGATTCATCAGTCAACAATACTTGTACAAATGAATAGATGTACTTTTGGAGTCAGTGAAGTGTTGCCTGATACAATAACAATTGCAAAGTCTAATGATAATATTAAGTTTAGCAGCTATGTAATTGTTGAGTATAAGGATGATTTTGTCTGGTCAATCTGTTGGCGAAACATTTCATTAAGCTCTTTAAAAACGGTGGTTTATATTTTTGTACCATTTAATTTTTATCAAGATTTGTGTGAGAAATTTTTAACACAATTTTATTATATATCTTTAGTGAAAAAAAATCTTTAAAATTACAGTATTTTAAAATAAATTTTTATTCAAAATTTTCGTTCTGAATTCATCATCACAAAAACACTGCTGTTTGGTCTTGACCACGTTTAAAACATTTCTGACTGAAACTTGAGTTAAAAAAATGCAGACGGTTCGAAGCTATGGCATCACCACAATTGTCAAGTTCTAGAAACAATTACAGCGTTCAAAAAGTTCTAAAATATTACAAACTTATTTTATGAAACTGTTTTGTGGAACATACAGAAATAAACATTATTTTAATAAAATAAATATTGTATTGTTCATTCATTACTAGTTCTTGTTTATTAAATGTGAAAGTTTAATGTTTTCAGAATAAACGATTCATTATTTAATTAAAAAGGTGTATTAAGATTTTTAAAAAAACTGATAACATTTAAATTATTAAAATCAAGTTGAACTGACAATTAGACAATCATATTCCAGTATAATGAAGATCTCCTTTAGGTTTTTAATACAATAAATATGATAAAATTGACTAAAATGCTACGATATATTATTTAGTGTGTTAACGTTAATAATTCGACCTCTTCAAAAGAAATTAGTTTTTACTTAAGAACATAATAGTCAGTCATTTTTTGCTTATAGTTGTCCTTTTATATTTTATTAAATACAAAATATATGCTCACGGTGACAAGCAAATGCGAAATCGAACATATTTAGGTTTTTTGCATAAATAGAATTATACTAAAATTGCTGTCATCTACGTTATTCACAATCGATATTGAAAAAAAGTCTATAAATCATTACCGTACGGATACTAAAAAGCATGAAAAAGCTGCCAAAATTAATTAAATTCCATATGATGAATGTTTCTCCCATTTCCTTGCAATCGGCAAACCACCATTAATAAATCAATTGTGTAATTAATTCCAAAATTTATTATTTTTAGGGTAGTTTGTAAGTTGTGTATTCTATCATAAGCACAGCATTTTCTTTCAGTTTTTATCATATTAATAGTTATAATTAGTATTAAATATCCTTGAAATTGATCATTTCATTGAAGATCTTTTTTATTATCTTTAAAAGAAATCTTTTTTAACGATGTTCTTAAGAATAGTGTGAGAAAATGCTATTGTAAGTAGTGTAACAATTGATTATATTTTGTATAAAGCACACTAAAAATCTAAAAAAAGTGAGAAATTAATCTTCATTCATAATAATCTTTATAATAATCATTTTTGAAATCTTCTATTATTACAATACTGGTATTAAAATAAACGCCATTTATTTATATATTTACTTGCATGTTTACCTGAAATATTTTATTTAAGTTGAAGAAAAACTGCTAAGCAATTTGTTTGGGATAATTTGAGTGCTACACAGAAGAATTTCTTTAAAAATCGAAATTAATATGTCTGTATTATTTCTATTCAAACCATAGTGAAAACACGATTTTTTAGGTTTATCAAAAATGGAGACTGGTAGCATAACAATTGTTTTCTGACTGGCGAAAGGGAGAAGAAAATCTTTTTGTAGCATTTTTAATTACCCTTGATAATTCTTCAGCTGTATGGGATATTATAGGTCAGTTGGTGTAGAGGCCCCTGATCCTTACCTTTTGATGTAATTGCTAAAGAACATACACATAGGTCTGTATGTTGGATATCTGTATACCGTCAGAATCAGAAGTAGTATCGTTCGGATTTCCTTACACTAAAAATCCATGTACAGTCGTGGAAAAAAAAAAAGTAAATACCCCCTACTAACTTCTCAACAAATTATCGTAGAAGAAAGTTACTGGTACCGAACGATTGGAAATAAAGTCTACTTTTAAATGATGTATATAAAATTTATTTAAGGGGCCATCTACATATTAAAACAGCCCATAACTTTGTTTTTTTCAATAGCAGTACACAATTCTGACAGCATAAATGAACTCTACACCTTTCAATTAGCCCATAAACAAATTTTTATGCATTTCGTGCCATAAGTTTCCGAGAAATTAATTATTTTAAAACGAGCGTATTTTAAGGGCTGTATCCAAATTGAAGTTCGGTACTCGATTGTTAACCGAGAGAGCTCCCTTCTTGATCACGGCACCTTAAGCAGTGAATTAAGCCTGTTAGATTACAGAATAGCATAAGAAATTTCAAAATATTTAATCACTTCTATCATAGACGGCCCCTTAAACCATCATTTTGTCGTATTTAAAGTACAATTTGAAAACTACTTGGAAGAAAAATGTCAAATTTTGGATTTCCATAAAGCAGGACTTAATAAATCTGAATCCATAAAAAAAATTGTATGTTACAATTCATAATTTTTTTAAATATTAATTTCATAATTCATAATTCATATCAGAAAATTATAAAAATTTCAAATCCAACGTATTTATGTTTGGGTATATTAGTATTATTGCTACATAAAAAATTAAAACAATAGGATCATAATTTCAGAAGTTATAAATAAAAATATTAAAATGTAATTTAACATTAGAAGAACTCAATTTTGAATGTTTATAATTCAATAATTTATCATTCAAATGACTTGAAATTTGGTGTCTAGGCATATTTTGAACCAAAGATTTGAAATATCTCGTTAAATTTGGGTACTGCCATTGAACAAAATGAAGTTTGAATTCGTTTTAATATGTATATGACCCCCTAATCAAATTTTATACACACCATTTAAAAGTAGACTTTATTTCCAATCGTCCGGTACCAGTAACTTTCGTCTACGATAATTTGTTGAGGAGTTAGTAGGGGGTGTTTACTTTTTTTTCCACGACTGTACACTTATGTTTCTAAGCAAATTGATGTCATAAAGTTTTTTGTAATGTTACATGATAAAGACTGTGAATAAAGATGAACCCCTGGTTCAGGATTTGATACAATTTATTAAAATAATTTTCAAAGTATCATGAAGGATCGAGAGGTGGTGGTGATGCTAGATTGTATGACCAACAGTACAGAGAGAGATGGAGCTAGTGAGTGCTTAAGAATCCACTTCGCATAACTTTGAATGATTACAATCTCGCCAATAAAGTTCCCTGTTGGCGGGATACGCTTCTATGACAAGGAGAGAATCCGAAGTTGGAGTCATAATATATAATGAACTTCTATGTATCGATTCAGTATAGTTAGTATATAAATATATGACAGTCATAAGGCGCAACATCCAGGGGGTCTCCAGAAACTGAGTCGCAAAGTTTACGCTACAGTTTATAATAGGATAAATTTTCTTCTTTGGCAAACGGATCAGTAGCATGGACGTCAGCATACCGGGCTTGAGATTTTTCTTTACCTGTTCGAATCCCGCTTCAGCTTATTTTTTGAAACGAAAATGTCCATGAATATTTTCGAACCACAATTGAAACAAATATGTATAATAATTAAAATTTGTGAAAAATATAAATTAAATGGATGTTTTGTAGCATATAAATGCATTTTTAACTACGAAATTTTGAAAAGCCGATACAAGCAAGTCTTACATCTGGATAAAATCGTTAAGCGTGTTTCGATATATATATTACCACAGAAAGGTATGGCATGGATTTGACGGTTACGGAATGAAACTAATTTAAGTTCTTCTTTAATATTTTCTTCTTTTTTAATATTACAAGAGATAGCTGTGAACGGGGAGGGTATATATATTACAAGTCAAACGCGAGGGAATGGATTCAATAAATGTAGCTATCTTATATTGCGTTACATTGTAATACAAATACATGATTTTGAATAAAATAAACAAGTTACATAAAATGAAAAGGGGACACTTTAGGATGCTTATGACGGTGATTTGTGTACCCAGGTTCCCAAACAATACAAAATCTCCAACACAATATTTTAGAGGACTTAAACTTGTTTATTTATGAAAAACTTTTTAAAGGGAGGGCCGTGAAGGTACAAAGAGAGACGGGGGAGAAATTTTAACAAGACTGCCAATGGTGAGGCGGTCCCCACAAGGGGGATCGCCGACGTCTTTCATCCTCGAGATCAGAGACAGCAGTGGTAAAATATTCATTACAATTACTCACTCATTGGCGAGCTGAAGAGGAGCATATGTAATATATTGGCGATGAAACGGGTGGTGTGGACAAGGGAATCAGAAGAATCCCGAAGTATTACATTGAATTAAAATATACGCCATGGCGGGCTATAGGGTTACAAGTGTTTAAAGTTCCTGTGGCCCGGCTGGATGCCTGAAGGAAGCTAAACACGTGATAATACATGTACGTTAGAACTTAACAACTGTCTGTATTAGTCAGGATGGCATCTGGTCATTATCTGAGAAACTAAACAGTGGGAATTAATAGGAATGCAAGCCCAAAAGGGTGAGAAAGATCTAATACGTAGTTCTGTGTTACTTATAAAATATGCTTTACATATTGAGGGGAAGGAAATTCACTTCTATTTTATTCTTTTATTTTATCTCAACGGAAAATCACTGCGGTTACGATTTATTTCTATTCACATGTCTGTGAGAAGTAAAAGAAAAAGGAAATGGTTGATAAAAATTATGCATGCATTTTACACGAACTTTAAAAAACTGAATCATATAAAATTTCACAAAACTTTTAGTGCACCGATAAATTTTGGAGGCATATTTCACAATCGAGTCACTGTAGAAAAACACTAGATGATGATTTTTTTTTAAATAGCACAACAACACGTAATATTATTTTCAAAAATGATCAGTACACTGTAGATTATAATCCCTAAGGATCACAAACTGAGTAAGCACTGGAAAAATTTGGTGGATATGTCACTTTAACAGTTGTTCACATTATTACTATCTGATGAACGCTTGAAAATTTCATTTCTTTATTGAAAATTTCATTAAATTTTTTATGACAGGAACAAAACAAATTGAGATACACTTGTGGGGGTAGGATTTTTTTTAAAAATCTGTGAATTTTCACCACAAGATCACAAAAAAAGCGAGGCGGAGCAGATTTCTACTGAGAGATGATCGCCCAAACAAATATATATATATATGATTTCACAAACGGAACAGGGTTAATCGGAAAACACAGGGCAATCTTTCACTTTTTTCATTTTGTGGGAGGAATCACAGTCGCAAGAGGTCACATCTGAGATATACACAGACTCGCAGATAAGATGGAGGCACACCGTGGGCTAGCAATAGGTGGAGTCAAAGTCCGGGCCGCAGAGATGTTGAGGGATCGTCGAAAGAAAAGCGGGAATCCATAAAAGTAGAAATCTAATTAAGGTGCTGAAGGGTCCCATGAAGTTGACGCAGGAGATGAGCGCTTGGTGCAGTCAGCCGCAACCCAAGTGGGAAAAATCTATGAATGTTCTTCCGCGTCGCTGGTAAGGCCTGAGACGGAACAACATCTCCCGTATTTTTTTTTAAAGATTGGAGAAAAAAACTGGGAACGCACCAAGATTATGTAAGGATGAATTGTGTACCCAGGTTCCCAAACAATGCAAAAACTCCAATACAATATTTTAGAGGACTTAATATTGTTTATTTATGAAAAACTTTTTAAAGGGAGGACCGTGAAGGTACAGAGAGAGACGGGGAGAAATTTTAACAAGACTGCCAATGGTGAGGCGGTCCCCACAAGGGGGAACGCCGACGTCTTTCACCCTCGAGATCAGAGGCAGCAGTGGTAAAATATTCATTACAATTACTCACTCATTGGTGAACTGAAGAGGAACATATGTAATATATTGCCGATGAAACGGGTGGTGTGGCGAAAAGGAATCAGAAGTATTACACTGATTTAAAATATACGCCATGGCGGGCTATAGGGTTCCAAGTATTTAAAATTACTGTGGCCCGGCTGGGCGACTGAAGGAAGCTAAACACGTGATAATACATGTACGTTAGAACTGAACAACTGTCTGTATTAGTCAGGATGGCATCCGGTCATTATCTGAGAAACTAAAGAGTGGGATTAATAGGAATGCAAGCCCAAAAGGGTGAGAAAGATTTAATACGTAGTTCTGTGTTACTCATAAAATATGCTTTACATATTGAGGGGAAGGAAATTCACTTCTATTTTATTCTTTTATTTTATCTCAACAGAAAATCACTGAGGTTACGATTTATTTCTATTCACATGTCTGTGAGAAGTTAAAAGAAAAAGGAAATGGTTGATAAAAATGGTGCATGCATTTAACACGAACCTTAAAAGTGTAAATGAAACTTACAGTAGTTTGAGGGGGGGGGGGGGGGGTTAATGACGCATACAAAAATGAATCAACAAAGTTAAATGTTGTTTTTTTTTAGGGGATAGGAGGTTAAATGAATATATAACGGGAAAGCCGTTATAACGCTAAGTAAAAAAAAGAAGAATTTTATTAATATATGATTCCAATACCATGCCATGAAAATTCATTCTTATTCCTTAATATTTCTAAAATTTCGATCACAATTTTGACTTTACAAAATCGCATAAAATTACTCAAAAAACAAGAAATATTCAAAATATTCTTATCTGTTTTTGTTTGACAAACCGTAGTTCAAAAGCTCTCATACGCGAATAAAATATAGATAATAATCACAAACTAAAGAAAACATTTGTTTTTCGAGAGATTTAATGAAAGGAATTGAAATGGAAGTATTCTTTAAATAGAAAGAATGTTGTAAATGCTGCAAGTAACATATTTGAAAGTTACTCACACTGTATAAACGTTGCCACCAAATGTCTGACAACATTATTTGAAGATAAAACATATTTGAAGCACAGTGTATATTTAACAGAAACGTTTTTTAAAAATAATTTGTTTTACCCCACCATACCCTATGCTAACTAACAGATATGCGTACATAATATAATTTATATAAAACAATGAAAATGTCTTAGGAAAAAAAGTAAATTTCACTCTATTGGATGCAAAAATTTCCACCTTGATTTCTTGCTTCGAACGTTTTGTGTGATGACCACTTTTTTTCTTCGTACCCATTTTCTTTGAATGAGAGAAAAGTTCAAACATTTAGGTGTTCGGCATCCAGAGCATTTTTCGTTTTAGATCTATCACTAATTTAAACGATTTTCTTAGCTTAATCATTCCAAAGACGAATTTCATATTATTTTAATACTATAGATGGGAGAAAGAATGCATGTTTCGGTTGAAATTGCAACTTGCGAAAATATTAATGTAGAAAATGTTTGCGCTGGAAATGTCATATTCACTAGATACAATAATGAGTAATATAAAAATATAGATTGCGAAATTGTACTCTTCAAATGATTTTGCAAAACACTGGCACTATTAAGTGCAGATTGAAGATATAATTAATTCCAGCCACAGGGAAAAATAATTTCATGAAAACAGTCAGAGACATCGCACAGAAATCCAGTGTCGTACAACAACTTTTGCGAGTCACTCCCAGCTAGTTAATCCGATTACCCCTCCCTTCCCACACAAAGAACTAGTTGGATGTGCCAATCCCAAAACTTTCTTCTATCTTATACATCTTAATATTTCAAAAACTAGTTACACATGATAATATTTCAATATTATTAGTTCAATACTATACCAACTTTGATTTTCATCCTAAATTTCTGCTTCAGTCAATTAAACGAACTAAAAACGAGTTAATCTATATCATGATATTTGCTAAAATTAATAGTTTTTGCTTATTCTGTTGTTATCAGATGTTTGCGAATAGCCGGCTTAGCAGGAAGCGAGTTCCCGCCTTTGCACGAGCCGCCGATGGACAACAGAACTACAAAAAATCAAGAAAAGTATACAAAAATTGCTATCACAGAACCCCTTTACTGAGCAATATTTCCAAATTCAAGGAGACCTCTTGTCCAAAGCCAAAAACATGCACAAAAAATTAGGTTCAATTGTATGCATAACTCCATACACTTTTCGATTGTACAATAATGAAAATGCACAGAGATCGCAATTATAGCGCCCCCTTCTGGCGGAATTTTTTTAAGTTCAGGGATGACTTGCTTGCCATAGCCAGAAACAAACACAAAAAATTTGGTTCAATGCTATGCATAACTTCATACACTTTTCGACGGTACAATATTCAAAATGACACAAAAATCGCTATTACAGCGCCCACTACCGGCGATTTTTTTCCAAATTAAGGAAGGACCCTGCTTGCCATAGCCAAGAACTTAAAGTAAAAATTTGGTTCAATTATATGCATAACTTCATACACTTTTGGATGGTACAATATTCAAAATCGCACAAAAATCACTATTACAGCGCCCCCTACCGGCGAATTTTTTCCAAATTCAGGGAGGATCTGCTTGCCATATCCGAAAACTTAAAATAAAAATTTGGTTCAATTCTATGCATAACTTCATACACTTTTGGATGGTACATTATTCAAAATCGCACAAAAATCGCTGTTACAGCGCCTCCTACCGGCGAATTTTTCCCAAATGCAGGGAGGACCTACTTGCCATATCCGAAAACTTAATATAAAAATTTGGTTCAATTCGATGCATAACTTTATACACTTTTGGATAGTACAATATTCAAAATCGCACAAAAATTGATATTATAGCGCTCCCTACCGTCGAATTTTTTTCAAATTCAGGGAGGATCTGCTTGCCATAGCCAAAAACTTAAAATAAAAATTTGGTTCAATTCTAGGCATAACTTCATACACTTTTTGATGGTTGAATGGCGACAGACAGACGGACAGACGGACACACAGACAGACAGACATTTTCTATAAACATGTTTTTGGGGATCTCTGACCCCTAAAACGTGTAAATCCGTCGAAAACCGGAAGTCGAAAAAAATTTCGATTACAATACTTTCTTCTATTGAAGATAGAAGAAAGTAAAAATCCCATAAAATCCTTATGTGTGTGAACATGAACAACAATATTTGAATAATAAAAAGGTACGTTGATTAAACAATAAAACATGCAATTTTATACTAAAGAACATTTGAATTTTTCAGAAAGATAAAAAAAGCATTATTGCATTATAAATAATAAGTAAAGTATAATTGTCATTCACTTTATTTTTAACAGTCCGTATCCAAACTTCAATATTTTAAGTTAATCATATGCGTACAGTTTTGAAGATCAGTTTGGCTGAATAGATAGCTCAATTTCGTTATTTTCAGTTTATTCGCATGAACTAGTGTGATTTCATTCCTGTAAAATTCAAAATTTACACACGTATAAATGAAAAGGTCAAAAACACGAACTTAGACTGACATAATTCGGAATCATTTGAATGTTTAACATTCAATTTTGTGTTTTCCTAAAAAAATATATATGGTTTTTTTTTTTTTTTTTTTTTTTTTTTTTTTTTTTTTTACGCGCGTGAGTCCTTTTTAAGATGAAGCCCTGCTTGCCTAAAGATATCGCAATAAAACATTCAATTACATCGTGCTATCTAAATAAACTATTTTTCAGTTTTTAAATCTGCTTAATTACATACAAAATACATACTACATGCAAAACAAATATAAAATGTTGATATGTTAAATTATGTTGAGAGTTTCTACATTAACTAAATGTATAACTTTTCATTAAAAAATCGAAATACGCTGCAGATGCGGTTATCTTTGAGATTAAAGTTATAGTGGGCGGCAGTGGAGCGATTTGTGATTTGTATTAAGGATCTACATAAATAACTTGTGAATTTAGTCTTACAATAATTGGTATACTCAAAATTTGTAGATTGTTGTTAGGCTTATAATGGAATATTGAAATTAAAGCATAATTGTTTAAATTGAAATGTATGTTAGTGAATCACTGTTAAAATAATCTTTGTTATCCTCCAAGATATATTTGATAACAATTCGTAAAAAAGCGTTCAGTAACACTTAATGAGCTAAAGCTATGATAATATTTTTTTTTTTTTAAATACACAATTAATACAACTTTTCATTTACACTTCGGTTTTCCGTAATTAAAAAAAAATAAATTCTTCAGTCTTAGTGTTTTTTTTTTTAATTATGAAAGACAAGTAATATAAAAACTTTGTTTTTAAAGTCAATTTCTACTTAGGTCATCAAAGAAACATTTAATGTAATCCCTTAAGCTAATATTAGTTTTTGTTGCATTAAAATATCTCAATTTGTTGACTTTCTATAAGCAAGTAGGTTTACAATGGAACTCTATGGGAATTTGGCTAAATATTAGAGATATCAGCAAGTTGGCGCAACTTTTGGCGACTCATTTCGGTGGACAAACTTGGCGGTATTTGGTGACAAAACAGGGTCCCCCTATGGTAACCCCCCCCCCCCTTATAGACATGAAGATGCATTAAATGCTTCAATAACCAATGGCCGACCTTTTGTCTGCCATGTAAAACTAAAATTAATTAATTAAAATTTAATTAATGAATTAATATTCGAAAAAACTGCATTAACATCAATTGTCATCCAGTACAAGTTTAAAAAATTTATTTCAACTTGATAGAATGAATAATAAGTATTTTATTAACGATTGAAAATTTGAGCAAGATATATAAATAAATAAATAAATATAGGGAGAGTGTGATCTAATAGTAGGAATTGAAAAAATCAAAGGGAATAGATTTATTAACTTACTAAATAATGATATTTACTAGAATTGTAATCCCTCTACGTATTTCTTTAAAAGAAAAAAAACATATTTTTAGTTCCTCCAAGAAAAATATAATAGATTTTAATATATATATATATATATATATATATATATATATATATTCTTTTTTTTATTTATTAGTGAAATTATTAATTTTAAATTGGAAACAAAAGTTTTCTTTGTAATTATCCAGATTTTTTTTTTTTTTGAAATAGAAAAAAAAAATATATTTTATCATTATGACATTATGAGAAAGTTATTGGTTTAGTGCCAAGAAGCTGCCAAATGAACTGATAGGCGTTTGTGTGACTTACAAATAAATCACAATTTAGAATTACTTAGAATACGGCAGAATCACTATGAGAAAGTCTACTTTTCACAAAGCTACGGTTTTTCTTATATAATTTACGCACGTGAAGAAATTTTTAATATTATTACAATGAACATTCTAAATAGGTCATTATACTTTTTACTTTCCTTTATCACTTAATTTTTTTTCTGAATTTTGCAAAAGAAGATTAATTTTGTCAAATGATTTACGTATGATCTACGAGTATAATATATAGATAAACAAAGCGGAATAAAAAAAAAAGTGTTGCTTCTGTCAAGAAAATTATTTAATTATTTTTGCTATATTCGGAAAATTGCTCGCGAGATAATATAGCGAGGTAATAACGAGAATCTGATTGTTTCGTAATTAACTTTTAAAATTGATAAATAAGGATAATCATAAGGTTAAAATAAAATAATATAATAATCTCGCGATATTTAATATTTTTTAAAACATTAACTTATATGTTAAAACCAGTTAAATTCACAAATTCAAATTTAATGACTACTCATACTATTTATTATATAAAAAAAATTGTAACTGCTTCATAACAAGACGTTTTCTTAAACTTCATATTATACTTTTTTTTAATTTTATATGTTTTTTTTTCAGTGTTATTAAGTGTTTAAAAATTTAAAATTACAGAATTACTACCATAAATCTAAGGGGAGTTGTCCACTTTAATTTAATGTGCTATTCATTTACTTTAAGAACGAAAATATTAAAAAGTAATGCGCTTCCAATAATATTTAAAATTGCGTAAACTTATTAATAATACTAGTGACCACATCTTTCCAAGAACAAATTCTAATTACTTGCTCTATAACTTAAAAATTTCTACAAAACGGAAACTAGTCTGTACATCTAAAAAAACAAATCTTAACCATCCAGTGCATCACGTGCATATCTAGCACACACTAACAGTATAATTATCATTATGTGTCATGAATTTGGCCAGTATGATCTCTGTGCCTGATGAAGAACAGTCCAAAGGATAGATTATCACTTATTTTATCCATGTCAGATGGCTTCATTTGACAAAAAAATTGAATTTGTTCTTCAAAAACAAAAACAAAAACAAAAAAAAAAAAAAACAAAAAAAAAAAAAAAAAAAAAACGACCAAGCTATTAGGGTAAGATTTACTTTCATTATTTTTACTCTGAATACTTAAAATTATTAATATTAAAAAAAAGTTGCAGTGTGTTAAGCAGATAAAATTAATTATTTTAAGTTCATTTAGTTGCAAAAAATAGCAATACAATATTTAAAAACCCGAATTGTGTATATATGGCCCACACCATAAAATATCAAATTTTAGCTGAAAATTTGAAATTTAATTTTATTACTATTTTTCCAATTATTATACCGATACATAGATTTCAAATAATTTTTCTCTTAAAAATAGAAAAAATCGTGCAGTGAAGGGTTAAAATATTCAATTATTTCAAGTCTCGTTGGATTATAAAACGTATGAATTTTAAACGAAAAAAGTGGAATAAATAGAGAGATTTCTGATTATTTTTATGGTATTACATAGATATTTTGTTCCAGTATAATATCCAATCAATTTTACATTCTCCATCTTTCTAGACATTGCATCGGATATTTAAGTTACTGTATAAATATCTGATGAATCTAATCTTAAAACATCGAAAAATCTAATATAAACCGAAATTTACATGTTGTTATGCTTCCGATGAAATATTGAGATGAATCAAGAAACAGCTTACAGTAATAAAGTATATACGGTGAGCCAAATGAAAGTGAGAATATTTTATTAGGTTACTACACTATTTAAACTAGATAACAAAATTTCATTATGCTTGTCAAAAACTCATAAAAATATTTTTTAAAGAGTTAAGGGGAAATGAAAATATTTTTTATCAAAAATACATCTATATATATAAGCATATATGCACATACACAGAAACGCTTACACACATACTATATATTTATAGTTATATGTGTGCGCATACATTTGTGTATGTATATTGTATATTCGTCTGTATGTATATGTGTTTATTAAAGGTACATATATATTAAGACACACTTGAACACAACTAATACAATAACCCAACAGGAGTGAAAAATTAGCCAGCGCCAGGATTCGAAACTGGGTCCACAGGGTGTTGCTTGACCACTAAGCTACCCTGGCCGATATCCTAGCTGGGCAATTTCTCATTGATAAACCATGTTGGGGGTTATTAGTGATAAATTGCCAAGCTAGGATATCGGCCAGAGTTGCTTAGTGCTAAAGCAAGAGCACGGTACGCTGTGGATCCAGGTTCAAGTCCTGACACCTGGTAATTTTTCACTCCTGTTGGGTTATTTTATTAATTGTGTTCAAGTCTGTCTTAATATATATCTAATAATAAGCTCGACGCAGCAGGGGTCGTTCGGTAGCTTCAGGGTCCAAAATTCTCCCTTCCCTCTTTTCGGTGTCTTTAATTTGTACAATTTCCCTTAAAAATTTGTCCGGTTTCAATTTTCAATTTTATTTCCCAGCCTGTCTTTCGCTAGCGTGTCTTTTACTCGGGACGTGGCTGGGGACCTATGAACCTTGCTTCCGCAAAAGAGTCGGAATAAGTAGAAGAATAAAGGGCTGCAGAAGAAAAGAGGCCGCTCGCCGCAGCGGTTAGTAAGACGGCGGTTAGTTAGGCCGCCGTAGGAAAACACTCCATCAGGCTTGCAGCTTGGAGCTACGGTTCGGATTTCTCTTCCTTTCGGATCTGAAATTAGAGCTAAAATTCCCAAAATGAAACTCTTTGTATGAAAAATGCAAGTATTTTGACAGTAATAGAATATTCTATAATGAAACGAATTTCGATACTGAAATGGTAAGATGTCAGACACAGAAACAATTGAATTTTTATCTAGGGAAATAATATATATATAGTGTTTGGGCATGTGTGTGTGTTGGGTACGCGTGTACCTCATCAATATTATCGATTTTGTGAAAAAATATGCAGACTAAAATTTATATTTTTTCAGAAATTGTTTGAAAGTGAATATTTAATTTTTTTTTTCTACCTCAATGCTTCAATTGCAGGCATTTTAAATTTATAATAAACGAAAGCAATAAAATATAAAAATAAAATAGATTGAATAAACATAAATTATTATTTTCATTTTCTTCTTTCGAATCGAATAAATATTTTATGATTCCCACAGGCTTGACATATAAAAGAGTACATCATTTAAAGCTTACAAATTTAAAACAAATCATCTTTAAACATATATAATTGTATTTCCTGAAAAGTGACAGCAGCAGAATTCCATATGATTTATAACGCCGCCGTTATTTTAAATCCAACTGTGACAAAATTTCCTATTTTATAAGGAACTTTAAAGGTTTTTAACATTAATATTTTATAAGATATTCTTGCCTTTAATATTTATTTCACTTTACTGCATAGATATACATATATAAAGAGAGAGAGAGGGTGGGATATGATATATTTTCTCTTAATTAAAAAAATATTTTATTTTATTATATTTCTTATGAAATGATAAATCAAATATTTATTTTTAAATTGTGTCGTCTAGTTGCAAAAATTTTTGAGGAAAGCTGATTTTTTGTCACACTTAGCCAAATAAATTTTGGAACGAAAACTCTTCAGTTTTATAGCCATTAGGCCAATATATTTAAAAACACGTAATAAGGTGGCAGGGGAACATAAAGGGAGGGGGTTATTTAAGTCTTTGTTTTGGATATAGCCACCTTTGCAACTTACTTTGGAGTAGGCTGGTTTTGCAACAAACCAGAAATTAACCTTTGCTATGTTTAATCTGAAATTGGGTTTTTAGGTGTAGCAAATACACAAAAATGTTTTGTTCAACTAAATGTTATTTAAGAAAAAGAAGTTTAGGAAAGTTATTACCGTAAAATGACTTTTACACAGTTACTGATTGTTAAAACTGACTAACAGTTAAAAGTAACTAACTAGCTGTTAAAACTGACTAAAATGACAATAAAAAAATATGTTAAATGACATGATATTATTTTAAATAAATTTATTAATTTTTTAAAAATTAAACAAAAATCATACTATGTGCCCGTGCATACAATTTCAAATTTTAGTGATCTCATCGTTTTCGACAGTCTCAGAAATTTCATCATGATGGTCCATCCATGCGTCTTCTTCTTCATCATCTCTGTTTTTGCTTCTTGAGCAGCTGATGCCAATATACTTTTGTAAAAAAATAACCGCTTGTCAGCATCCCAGTTTGGTCCGAAATGTTTTCTCAGTAAGTTTTGGACATCCCGAAGTTTTCATCACTGTATCCTGAGCCACGTCCTCAAGATTGCTGCGCATAATACTTCTCTTACTCTTGACAACAGACTTTCTGACTTCTACCTCAGATTTGTAGAAGACCTCCCCTTGCACCAAGACCTTATTTTTATATTTTTTTATGAATTTTTTTTTCGTAAGAGCAAATTTGAAATGCCACTGTGCAGGTGGTTTGAGGAAGAAATTGCTGGTCTTCTTCCAATCTTGGTCTGTGTAATCTCTTCCCGACTTGAAAACTGTTCCATGTTCAGATAAACTTTCTTCATAATTTGCAGGCTGAACGGGGAACTCGATTTTCTTCAATCTCCTTTCAATCTGAGCTAAAACACGATCTGGAGGGATAAAAGAATACTGAATCAACGTAGGCATAAGTTATTAGATTAATAACATATTATGGCATCATGAGGATTAATTAATCAAAATATGCTAACTATGATTCTATTATGTTATCACTTAATTATGTATTATATTATCACCAGAGTGGATTACATATAAGGCCAACTTAGGCCATGGCCTAGGGGAATACGTTGGGCAGGGTTCGCAAAATTAAAAATTTTAATGTATTTAAATTTAATGAAATAAACAAATTTAAAATTTTAACGAAAAGTGTTAAATAAAAAATTAATTTGTAACAATTACATTTAAAACAATTTTTCTACTTTTCAATACACCAACTCAAAATTCTCTCAGATTTTAAGTGTAACAAAAGCCCGTTCATTACCAATCTACAATCCTCAAAATACTAAAATTTATAAAACAAAAATTAAATGGATTATTAATTAATTAAATAGATTAAAGAATAATTAAATTTATCAGAGAAAATTCACTTACAGTTTTCTGAAGAGGGCGGAGGACCCAGAAAAGTATTTTGACCTAGGGCGTCAAAAAATGATAAACCGCCCCTGGTTATCAAAAGGTGTACATTACCTTTGAATTTTGTCTTTTCTACTTTTCCACATCGTATGTCCACTTTACCGCTTCCTTGGTTGATTAGTAGACGCTTCTACAAACTTTTCCATAGTCGGAAAAAACACGAAGCTAAATTATAAAAAAAAAAAAAAAAATTGTATGCACCAAGGGAGAGCTGTCACGGCGAGAGAAAACACGGTAACGTTAATCTAATCAAAAAGTAAGAGGCTATTGTGGGGTCGAGCAGACGCGTAATCCAGCGGATATGGAGATGTCCGGTTTTGAAACTCACCGGCTGAAGGACTTCGCCGGTTTTGCAGCACATCGATATTTTCAAACGCATATAACACAGGGATTGAGCGGTTTTGGCATGGTTTATCGTTTCCAGATGGCTGAAACCTTTACTTAGAACTGAATAAACTGAAAAAAAAAAAAAAACACATTTTTCATTTTTGAGGAGTTAGCCAGTGACGCCCAAGTTAGTTCCAGTTAGTGATTTTGCTGTGAAGTCCCACTGACGATTTCCTTGCGACGATTTATTTGATTGCATAGGAATGGACAGATGACAGACACAATACAAATTAATGGAATTGCAAATCAGTTTTTCGTTTGGTCAGATTTTCGCAAACATACTCCCCATCATTTTTCAGACTGATATTGAAAATAAGACAAATTTTAAAATTATATTGCTGTTGTTTCAATTTCAATATTATATCCTGTATTTGTTTTACATCATACATGCACATGTAATATTTTAAGAATTTTCATAGTAAGAGATATACATAAAAACTTTATATATTTTTTCGTCTCAAGAAAAACGCATTTAAATATAAATAATTCAGAACGGGATGAAGTAACAAATATGTCATTTTAAAATCTTAAAATCATTGCAACTGCTGGTATTATAAGTAAAGTCTGTGCTTGCAATTTAGCACGAAATGTAGTTTTTTCTCAGTGGAATTACATCAGATGGAAATTATATTGTTAATGATAGCTGTTAAGGGAATATTTATGCATGCGAAATGGAAGCTAATGCGATTTTTTCTTTTTAGTTATTGATTTTATTAAGTATAAATATTGGCTAAGAGAAAAGAAAGGAGCGATGAAACTCAGTTAGGAAACGGATTAGTTTCCATAAAAGAAGAAAATCTTGGAATTTTCTTATGAATATATACTTTACATAGAATTCAAGAAGTTTTATGAAAGCTTTTAATATGTTATAAAATGAAAAATTATTTACCATTAAAATGTGATTGTCAATGTTTACGCCTACATACATACACTTTTCACTATATCAGGGAAAATAATATCAATTTTTCATGACTTTCAATTGTTTTCGTAAAAAGTAATATACTAGAAATTTAATGACATGCTTTCGATAATGTTGTTCAAATTTAGGTAGATAAAAATTATGTGTCTAGGTGCCCTCTATTCAGTTTTCTTTTTTTTTTTTGAAATTTTAATAGTTATATTGATGTAATGTAAAAGATTTTTAATTCTCTAATCTCATAAAAATATTCTTTTTACAAAAGGTATGAAACATAATGTAGAATATTTTGAATTTTGTATTCTTATTAAAATATTCTTTTTTTTTTTTTTTTCAAAATGGAGGAAAACGTTTTAAAAATTATGAGATTTTTAAATTTTTCCAAAAATAATTTAATTTATGGTTTTTTTTTTTTTTTTTTTTTTTTTTTTCCTCAGCATTAAAGATTTAAAATTCAATATTAGTTTTCCTTCGTCGTATAAACACGCAGAAATCCACAATTAAGACATCATTAATGAATCAGTTTATTTATTTATTTCTATCTTTTCAGTATAATCGCGTAAATGTCACGGAATTACCCAAATATTAGCCAGAATAATCTCTCTTGATTTAAGTTAACAATTATGTTAATTTGTTCTTTAAAAAATAATTAAAATAATTTTTATTTTTCATAAATGAAGATTGAAAAGTGTAATTCCTTTTTTATTTCGTCAAATGAAGAAACAGAAATTCCCAAATTGAAAATCTTAATGAATCAATGTATTAAATATTTTTTTTTATTATCTCTCTCTATTTTTTTTTTAATATGAACGCGTAAATGTCATTGAAATGCACAAACATTAGCCAGAATAATCTTGCTACATTCTAGATATTAATTAAATTAAATGAATCCTTAATTTACAGTTAGAAATATATGAAAAAGGTTTCCGTAAAATCAATGTATTTATTAATAACTCTTTGTGTTGCTTGTTTATCTGAAAAAAAAAAAAAAATGTTGAAGGTGTTAAAAAAAAAATTGTGATTTTTTATTGTAGCGCTACGTTATGTCACATATGTACAGAGATCACACCGCATCGTTGGCCCTGTTCAAAGATGGTTTACGTCATCATGTTTCATAGATGCCACGATAAATACTGTTAAGGCTGCTGTCTGACGGCGCTTCTTATGCTCGTCTGACGGCTGTACTTCTGAGCGATTAGCGTCTCATTGACAATTTTTAACGTTTAGACACGGATTACTTCATCTGGATCAACTGTACAATACGATTATGTAATTATTTCCTTAAATTGAATGCTACCTGTTGTTAAAAAACTTAACTATTACAATACCAAGCACATTAATGTTGAGTTTTGAATAATTCGAATCAATTTTTATTTTGTTCTAAACTGCATTTTACGATCGTTAAATTTCCTTATATCTATACTAATAAAAGAAAGTTTCGCTCTGCATGTGTATGCGTGTGTCTGTCTTTCTGCTATGGCTAGCAAAATATATCGCACATTTAGGATATTCCAAGACAAGTCCTCATGCAGCTAATGCTCATATTTTTCAATGTTTAAGACTCGTCCCCCTGAACATCTTTAACTTTTTATGCCCTAAATTGTTAATAACTTGCCTCATTTTTATCCTATTATTTTTGTTCTTGATGCCCATTCTCCAATTGGTTATTCCTTCATTTCTACATTCTAGTTTAGGCCACTAGCTCCTTTGGTGTTATCCTTTATTGTTTTTGCGTCCTGAACTGTTTATAAACTACCTCATTAAAATCCGATCTTTGTTTCTGGGGCACTTTTTCCATTTTGTTATTCTACCGTTATATATCACAGTTAAGCCCTTTGGCCCCTATGTCCCGGTCCGGGACCCATTGGACTTTCTGTGCGCCATGCATTTTCACCCTCTCAATACATAACTTTAAAGTTCAGTCTACGACTCCTCTCCCAAAATAACGTCTCATTTTTTTATTGGGGCTCTGGTATGCATTTTTTAGCATTTTCCTCCATTTTTACATATTTCTTTAAACTTTCATTCTTATTAATTATTAACTTATGTTTAATTTCGACTAAATGAAGATCTAAAGCGCTATGTACTAAGACATCTTAACGTGTCTTTTTTACTCTTTTTTACATTTCTTCTTTACTCTTTTTCAGTTAGGGCCCTGCTCTAAACTATCCGTTAGCCCCTTTTAGGCCCCACTATTATAGCCCCATTTGAAAATGGTCCGATGTCCTAGCTTTTCTCCCTCAACAACTTCTTGGGTGCTCCAGCTACTAGAAAACGACAAAAAAGTCCTTCCGATCAGTGCCGGGAGGAAGAGGTAGCTTTCATATTCCTTATTTTTAAAAAGCCAGCTTATATTATTCAAACACACGCAGATCAATTTAGTGGAAACCGATTATAGAAGATTCATTACTAATTTTTGTCAATACTAAATCATTATCAATGAGAATTTCGCGAAATTAGTCAGCTTTATCCAAGCTGCTTTTATTTAAAGTAACTTATATCTGGTTGCTAAATTCGGTGATATCTTGAAATGTCTGCCATTTTAAGACAACATGATGGATGAGGCTAACTAGTGAACTTGGTCGAGACCTTAGTAATTCCTGTGCACATGCTCACTCACATCCGAATCGGTTGATACATACGAGTGCTGTCGCAGGCAAAATATCAGATATTTCAAAATGTGATCCACATTAGAAATTGTAACTGAGCCATTTTTTCTGAGCCAATCTGAGCCATTTTTTATGATAAGGACAAAATAAAAAATGCTCCGGAATCCTTATATCAAGGTCAAATACTTAAAACAGAAACCTTTTTCAATTTCTAATTTTTTTGCACCTCACTTTAAATATATATTTTTTTTAATTTAATGGCCGCTATTTTGAAACAAGATGGCGGATGAAGCTGGCCACCAAACTTTGTCGAGACATTGCTATATACTATCCACATGCCTTCTTACATCCAAATAGGTCAAAAAATGCGTGTTATCGAGTGACAAATGTCAGATCGTTTCAAAATGGCAGTCATGCTTGAAATTCAAACTGCTATAATTCAACCATCTTTTAAGATATAGACGAAACGAATACTGCTCCGGAATCTTTGTATCAAGGGCAAACACAGAAAAAAACTTTTTTATTTTCCAATTTTTTGATACCTCATTTATTATTATTTTTTAAATGGCAGCCCTTTTGAAACATCATGGCGAATGAAGCTGGCCAACGAACTCGGTCGAGATATTGGTATGTACTATGTACACATCAAGTTACATCCAAATCGGTTCATAAATACTCCTGTTACCGCGTGGCAAATGTCAGGTCGTTCAAAATGTCAGCCACAATAGAAATTCAAAATGCTATAACTCAGCATTTTTTTAGATATAGACGAAAAAAAAACTGTTCCCGAATCTTTGTATTAAGGTCAAACACATAAGAAAAAAATACTTTTCATTTTCTAATTTTTTGGTACTTGATTTTAAAATTTAATTTTTTAAATTTTTTTTAAATGGCCGCAATTTTGAAACAAGACGGCGGATGAAGCTGTCCAGCGAACCCGGTCGAGACATTGATATGTACTATGAATACACCAAGTTACATCCAAATCGGTTCATAAATACGCCTGTTATCGCGTGACAAAAATCAGGCCGTTTCAAAATATCAGCCACGCTAGACATTTAAAGTGCTATAACTCAGCATTTTTGTAATATATATACAAAACAAAAACTGCTCCGGAATTGTTGTATCAAGATGAAACACATAACAAAAAAATATTTTTCAATTTTCAATTTTTTGCTACCACATTTAAAATTTTAAATTTTTTAAGAAAATTTTAAATGGCCGCCATTTTGAAACAAAATGGTGGATGAAGCTGGCCAACGAACCCGGTCGAGACATTGGTATGTACTATATACACACGAAGTTATATCCAAATCGGTTCATAAATACCAGAGTTACAGTGTGACAAAGATCAGATATATATATATAAATATATCAACATTTGAACGGAGGTGGCTACAGGGTCTGGGGGTCATGATCGGTGAAAATATATCAATTTTTTTTTTAATCTCTTTCCTCCGAACGGCAGCAATAAGTAGCTTTTTGTAACGAAAGCTACCTAAAAATTTCTCAGACTTTAGCTACTTCTCATTTTTAATGTTAATCGCCTTCGTCGAGCCCTTTGTTCAGCTTTTTGAAATATGATCCAATTTTTTTAGAATGTTCTTTAACACAGTTCTGGCGTTCGCTAGCCTTCTACTTTAAAAACTACTAATAAATTTTCTTATACCCATCTTCATTCCAGTTAAGACCCTAGCACTTTTTGGGCGCGGTAGAGGGCCCCTTGAAGTTTTTGTGCCGTAAAATGTTAATTAATTGCTTCCTTTTAATCCGATCTTCCTTTTTGGGGCCCATTTTTCATTTAGTTATTTCCCTATTTCGAAATTTCGGTTAAGACCCTCTGCCAATGTATTTGAGTACATAAATTTAAATTTGAGTCTTGGATTCATTTTACCAGGACCAAGATCCCCAAATTTTTATTGGGGCCGTAGTTCTCTTTATAAAACTTTTTCACCCATATCTCCCGCATCCCTTTAAAAATATTTTTTAATGATTAATTCATACCCTATATATATTTTCAACCACTTGAAGATCTAAAGAGCTAATTTACAAGGACTTTTTATCATATTTACACCTTAGTTCCTGCTCTCAACTATAGGTTCTTACCTTTTGTTAAAGTTGGCTAAAACAGCCACCTTTAAAATGGTCCGATTCGCTATATTATTTTCTAACCACTTCTAAGTTTCTACAGATACTAGATGAATGACAAAAAATAAAATTCTCAGATTTCAACTAACAGCAATTGTGAATATTAATTGCCATCTTGGGACCCTTGATGCAGCTTCTTTAAAAATGTCCGAATCTCTTGAAATTTTCATTAACATAGTTCTAGCGTCCTCCGATTAGTTTAAAAAATACAACAAATATCTTTATAACCAAATTCATTGCCATATATCCAAGTTGCAATTTTCTATAACATAGTTATTGGGGCCTAGGTCTACTTATAATCTACTAAAAAATTCCATATATCCCGGCTACCGCTTTTTTTTAATATTAATCTTTATTTTCGACATCTACTTACGTTTACTCACCTCAGGCCATTAAAAATCTCATTACTGTTAAAGGTAAGCGGTTAACATTAGAGGGATGTGTGTCATATGTAAATTAAATATCGTGTTAACGTTAAAGAAGACTCGTTATATTTACTACAGCAGCATTCCGCCGCTTGTGGGCGTATTCTTTTCTCGGGTTCTATTGAACCAATTTCAACGGAATTCGGTTCATTCAACTTAGATTGCTATTCAGCTGATTTCTGTATTATAAACGTTTATCTTAGACATCAGTTACCAACAGTTCTGAACATCACCGGAGCTTTCTTTTCTCGCGTGTTCTATGGTCCCGATTTCAATGGTAATTGATTCATTCACCTTGATTTTCGATTGCCGAGCGTGTGGCGGGTACACACTGACATAGGTAGCGGGGAACCAGGTCACATTTTCCTTCGGAAAGAGGTTTCTCGAAAACACTCTAGACGCTGGCGAAGGCTTTGGACAGCCAAAATTAGGTTCATTGAAAAGACTTCCAAAATTATAAAAAAATAATTTATTAAAAAATTAATTAAAAATTGTTAATTTATTAAAATTTATTATAAATAATTTATTAAAAAAATACCAGTTAAATAGTCAAGTTCCGTTATTATATCCTGAAAATGTTGGATAATATTTCATAATCTATTCGTGATGCATGACGTGTATCTCTCTTTTTACTTGTCTAATATTTGTAACTGTTTTTCCCTGGCATCCTTAGCGTGTATCATGTTCACATATGTCATGATTCTGCTCTTTTGTAAATCCATTGTTGTGTCACATGAAAAATTCAGTCAGCTTAGATTATTTTTTTCTCACATATGTCAGTTATTTGTAAGTAGCTCAGAAGAAGAATGAAAATCAGAATAATTATTAACAAAAGTTTTATTACTCAACATTTTCCAAATACTTCCATTTCCAAGTAATTTGAAAGATCAGAAATGGATGCATTTAAATGTTGATTCATGTGCAATATTTTTAGTGCAATTACTTAGATAATATTTCTTAGTAATAATATTAATTTAAAAATATAATAATTTATCAAAGATAGTAATAATAACAATAACAATAATACTAATAATGACAATAGTATAAAAATGGCAATACTAATAATAATCTGCTACAGAAATTGAGTTCCGCATTATTAATTTTTAATTATAATCTTATTCTTTTGTACACATTCACATTTTCACAACTAATAACTGAATAGTTTCACTTGTCCCGCCCAAAATAGAATTTTTAAGAAAGAAAAGGTTTTTTGGAAACAGTTTTTGAAATTGTAATTATAGACATTGGAATATATGTAATTTTTCCTCAAATGATACAAATTTTATTAAACTTGTAAGCATATTTTTTATTAACAGGGATTTTTCACGATTACGTTTAATCATGCCTACTTGTTGCATTATTTTTCTAGACGTGTTCTAAAACTTTCTAAGTGATTGATCCAAAATACGTGTAAACTACCCTATGAATGAGAAGATTGTGAATGGAATTACATTTAAATGTCCATAGCTTTTTGATAGCTAATTTGCTTTAAAATCCCTAATTTACTTTTAATTTATAAATAATAACAACATGCGTGAAAGGAAAAAAATCGTTGCTAATAACATATTTAAATATATAATACGTTAAATTATTTCTGCATAATTAAATGTATTATTAAAATCCATATCTTATTAAGCATAAATGTATAATCCCCAATAATATAAAAGGTATTAATAATCTAAATCTACACTGTAAAAAAAAAAACGACATTTTTACAGTACAAAGTACTGTTCATCTCGTGCACAAACTCGATCACAGTGAATGTGCTGTATCTTTCTTTGGTTTCCTGACTATATTAACATGGAAAATACAGTTGTTGCGTAAAATTAACAGCACAATGTTCTGGCAATTTGGACGCCAGCAGTTCGTGCTGTAAAAAAATGCGTCCAAATTGCCAGCACATTGTGCTGTTAATTTCACGCAACTACTGTATTTTCCATGTTAATATAGTCAGGAAACCAAAGAAAGATACAACACATTCACTGTGATCGAGTTTGTTCTGGCAAATCTACAGTGGTTTTTTTTTTTTTTTAGGTGTACATTTTCAAGCACCCATTAAAAACATACCAAAATTAATTAATTTCCATGAATTTACCTCTTCTTTCCTGTATTAACTATTCATTACTATATCCATTTGCTAATGTAATTCTAAATTTTAGTACAGTCGAACCTCTTTTATCCGAAACTCTCGGTTAACCGAAATCTTTTTTTTTAAAGCCTATCACATTCCTTGTGTGTAAAATCCATTTTGAAAGCTTTTTTTTTTAAACTATCATATTCATTCTATGCAATCAGCCCTTTCCGAACTACGAGTACATATAAATATTTTCGACCCTATTTCTTAGAGTTTGTTTGAATTTAACTTCAATCCCCGTAAGCTGTAGTGTGGAATGAAGAAAACGAAGAAATAAGCAATTCTGAATCTTTTGAAAAAGGTTTGCCATGACTAGAGCAACAGAAAGACTGATACTGGTGAACTAATAATATTAAAAAAATCCGTGTAGAGCTTCAAAGCAAAGGCAAGCGAAACTGCGACAAACAAAACGTTCTTTTAACTCTTGTGATATATGTAAAAGGCATTTAATTTCAAAATCAAAATTCAAGTAATTTATACTTGTTTCTATTCTGCTATTGCTTTATTTTTATTAACCCTTTCGCTACGAAGCCGCCCGAAACGGCCGAACAATCAAACTACGGCGAAACCGCCCGAACGCCTGAGAAACAGGTATTCCGTTTCCACCCCCCTCGGAAATATCCAGCTATTGTCCCTGAGTAAGTGCGAGGGGAGTGATTGATGCGGGGACTATTGCAGTGAACGGATGGGGAATTTCAGAAGGAAAACACTTTCTACATTTTCTTTCTATTGGTGATACATGATATATTTGCTAAACTTTATGCGTTATTGAAATTTGTATTTTTCAATGATATTATTTTTTAAATTTAACATAGTTATCTGAATTTTATTCAGTTATTTGTATACAGTACATAAAATGTGTCGCAGAGGAAAAAGTCTAACTCAAGAAGAAGCGTTAGCAATAATTTTTACGAGGATACAGATGAATCTGAATCTGATAAATCAGAAGATGAATATGATTCTAAGGAAACTATGCAATTACCCTATGACGAATCAGTGATGCTGATAATCTATGGGATTATTGTTTACATATTTTTAGCTTGCATTTTAATTATTATTTTTTAAAGGTTTTATTTTTTATTTATTTATTATTATTATTATTATTTTGCATAGGGTACCTGAAGTCGATAACTTTTATTGTGCGTCAGGATGGAGAGTGTGGCGCCGAAATACATGTTTGCCCCGGGCGCAAAAAGATCTAGTTTCGGTCCTGATAATGAATATTAGATCCATTTATTACAAATTTATAAAAATTGACTATGTCCATTTTCCAGAATTAAAAAAAAAAAAAAAAAAAAAAAAAAAAAAAAAAAAAAAAAGATATTCTGCTAACTTCATGATTATTAATAACATGAATCCATTTATCACAAATTTGTAAAACTTTAAAAGGTTGTCCATTTTTCAGAATTAGAAAAAAAAATCCCCTAGATAACTTTATTTTCTATATTCTTTTCCTTTTTTTAGTTACCGTATTTTCTATATGTTTGGAAACTTAGAAAATCCATTACATCCATTAGGATCTATATTAATGAACAGGGCCGAAACTAGGGGCGTATGTGCCCGGGCGCGAGCAAGAAATCGAAGGGGGGGGCGAATTTAAGATTTTGTTTGTTGTTTCATACTAATATATATATATATATATATATATATGAAATACAAAGTAACTCGCAAGCTAATGTTAAACTTATGAGAGATTTCTTTTCAAATTTTTCGCCTGCACTTAAATATTTTAAAATTATTGTTTTGTTTTTCTTTCTTAGGATAGCTTAGGTTGATCTTTAGAGTTTCTATACTTTGAGATTTTGAAACCTGTATTGGAAGTGAAAGTAACTTTACAAAAAAATATCTGCAACCAAAATCGGAAAAGTAATATAGGTTTAACATTCAGGGCTGCGGAGTTGGTGGGAAAATGGACGACTCCGACTCCGCAGCCCTGTTAACATTAGCGTCCTAGTTTTTCGCGTAACTACTATTAGCTCTCAAAGCTCTAGCTAATGTTAATTCTATGGGACCATTGTTTACATATTTCTACCTCACATTTTAATTATTATTAAATTATTTTTAAGGATTTTCTTTGTTTGTTTGTTTATGTATAGGATACATGAAGTCGATAAGTTTTATTGTGTGTCAGGATGTCGGTGGTGTGTGTGTGTGTTTGGGGGGGGGAGCAAAATACATGTTTTCCCCGGGCACAAAAAAGCTAGTTTCGGCCCTGATAATGAATATTAGATCCATTTATTACAAATTTATAAAATTGAGGACGTCCACTTTCCAGAAAAAAAAAAGAAAGAAAAATAAAGGCAATTTTAATTCTTCTAGATAACTTTGTTTTCCATATGCTTTTCTTTTTTTTAGATACTGTATTTTCTATAAGTTATGAACTTAGAAAATCCATTACATCCATTCGGATCTATAATAATGAATCTTAGATCCATTTATGACAAATTTATAAATATTGACAATGTCCATTTTCTAGAATAAAAAAACAGAAAGAAAATTTTAATTCTTCTAGATAACTTTGTTTTCTATATGCTTTTCCTTTTTTTTAGTTACTGTATTTTCTATACGTTTGGAAACTTAGAAAATCCATTACAGCCATTAGAATCTATAATAGCGAACCTTAGATCCATTTATTACAAATTTATAAAAATTGACGATGTCCATTTTCCAGAAAAAAAGGCAAAAAAAGAATATTTTAATTTTTCTCTAGATAACTTTGTTTTCTGTATGCTTTTCCTTTTTTTAGTTACTGTATTTTTGTGTCTGGGAACATTAAAAAAATCTATTAATAATATAAAGATTTAATGTTTATTTCACTTTTATTACAAGTTTGCTAGATTAAAAAATATGTACAGTAATATACATATATTTTCTGTATTGCATAATATTTAAATACATTTTGGAACAAATATTAAGTTATTATTATTTATTAATTCAAGTCATTATTATTTATTTTAACGTTAAACATTTTTTAAACATTTTTAAAGCTTTGACTTCTAGGAAAAAGTTGAAATTTTGTTAAGAAAAAATAAATTGAATTTTTGAGATATTAGTTTCTAGATACAGCTTTTTTAGTTACTATGTTTTCATAAATCGTATGTGTTTAATAATTGATAGAAAATTAATATGAACTTTTAAAATGCTAAAAATAAAAAAATAAATTGTTTACTATAATTCTTTTAATGGCATCAATCAGTAATTTTTTTTTAATCACAATGATGTTATTCCTTGAATAATTTTAAAATTCGATATTAAAAATTTGGTACTTTCTTAGGATTCACAAATATATTACAAAAAGTAGAATTTTTATTTTTGATGTGATTTGTAAAATAATTTTCGAACAGAATATTTTTTAGTTATCTTTTAGTTCGCATCTGATGTTTCTCTTTTAACGATTTGACTTATGACATAAAAAAAAAATTATCTGTCAAATACAGTTAGGCAATTTAAAAATACCCGTACAATGGAAATATTGGTATATTTTTTCATAAATTTTTTTAAAAACAGAAGTCGATTTTTTTAAATGTTATTTGTAGAACAGATTTTTTTAGTTCACTGCAAATATTTTGCGGGAAAAAATATACAGTAAAACGAAAAGCAAGAAATTGTATTCTCCCTGCGGCAAATTTCATTATTGGACAAAGGTTACTCTAATTCTAACACGTAAAAAGCTAATTTCGAGAAACTCTAAGAAATAACATGCCAGGAATAAATCCTGAAAGATAAAACATGCACATATAATTCGGGCTTTAGTACAATAAAAACATTCCCTTGAACAGAATTAGCCTTTTGTATGAGTGACCTTACGAGGGATAGTAGGGGAAAATAAGTTCTACTTTCGAAGAAGGCTGCCTTCTTATTGTGCTTCTGACAGGCCAGAAGCGCAGAAGAAAGGGGGTGAAAAAATCTCGCAGCAAAATTTCAGCATTCGGGCGTTTCCGTATTTTGAATGCCAGTGCGTTTTCAGACTTCAGTATTCAAAGGGTTAAGCACTTGTTACCATAATACGAAATATTGTTATATCTCCTTAATTATTGCTCCTTATTGTATATCTCCTTAATCTTAAAATTGAAGCATTCTCGATTATCCGAAAATTTCGATTCTCCGAGAGATGGCCGGTCTCAATTAATTCGGATAATCGAGGTTCTACTGTAGTTAAAATCCAATTTATTAATGGTGTTTTGAAGTAGATACATAAACTTTTTTGTATAATCCTCTAAGCATCTAATTTAATATTTGCAAAATATATAAAAAAGAGCTAGCAGCCTATTGCAAATTTTCTATCATACGTGGTATGGAAGAAAGTTTTGAGATCGATTTTTTTAGACTTTTCAGTATAAACACATGATGTAAAATGCGAAAGTGTTCGAAATAATGTAGACATACAGAATATTTTAGAGAAACCGACCTACCAATAATTTTCAGAAAATTATACATTTTAATTTTATGTGAATCAGAGAAACCTGGAGAAAATTGTCTAATTAGAAATTGTTTTCCGTACGCGGCAAGATTATTACAAAAACAAGAAAACAGGAAATATGAATTTTCAGAATTTAGTGTCCCTTCCGATGAAATATATATACAGGGTGTTCCGTTAAAGGGGTCCAATATTAATAGGGGTAATAGAGGAGATCACACGGAGCATAAATCAGTATATAATGCCTGGCCGGATCTCAATAATTTTCAAGTTACAGCAAATAGAATGAAAAATCGGAAATTTGTAAAAAACCCTCATTGCTGATCTATCGATAATGCTACATAAAAACGAAGCACATATTTAGAAAGAGTAGACAAAATCCTATGAAATGACATAAGTTGTTTTAGAATATTGAGAATTAATGGCGAGTTACAAGCTCTGAAACAGTGAAAAAATACAAAATCAAATATTTAGCAAAATAGTTAATCGTTAATTCCAAAAATGCAACTCTACCTACATCAAGGAAAATGTTATAAAATTTGGTCCATTCCGAAAGCTTTCGAAGAAGCTGACAATAAACCATATCAGTTTAATTGTATGGGAGAAATCAAGCAGTTCCCTAGTTACAACTCTGTACTGTTGCACGCTCGGAAAGGGCGAAACTCCGCCCATGACGATTGTAAACACCCCGTTTTAATATCTTTCAATTATACATTTCTGATCAACCTCTATCAATACCCTTTCATTATTCAGTCTGGTCAAGTGAATGACATATTGTGCAGCTCTCGCCTTGTCTTAAAGCAAACTCTGTGACTGCTGCGTTTCCTCCATGAACTTTCAGGATGATGAAGAAGAAGTACTTTTTATGCAAATTTTCTATGTGTATAGGAAGAAAAGTGTAATAAAACAGCAGACATCAGTGGGCGTTATGTTAAAGGGAGGCTGTTGTAAGTGGGATTGTAGTAAGTTGATGTATAATAATTATGCCGGAATACTCTAACGAAGAATATGCGGACATGCATCTGATGTACGGGCAAGCTCATGGAAATGCATGTCTAGCACAGCGCATGTACCGTGAGCAATTTCCAAAGAGACGTTGCCCAAGTTCGAAACTCTTCATAAAAATCGATAGACGATTACGGGAGACTGGATCGTTTAATACAGCAAGCATTGATGCAGGGAAACCTCAACATGTACGAACACCTGCAATGGAAGAAGATGTACTGAATATTTTTAAAGATAACCCCTCCACGAGTACACGAGTTGCTGCGTCTGAAGTCGGTGTTTCCAACCAAAGTGTGTGGCGTGTTCTGCGTGCAGAAAACATGCACCCCTTTCATGTGCAGCGGGTACAACTGTTATCAGTAACAGATTGTGCTCAGCGGACAGAACTCGTACGCTGGTTGCTTAATGTAACAGAAAATAATCCACAATTTCTGGAAAATATTTTATTTACTGATGAAGCAACATTTACGAGAGAGGGCGTGGTAAACACGCACAATATGCACACATGGTCATATACAAATCCGCACACTGTTTTTCCGTCGAACGCACAACAAAAGTTCAGTGTGAACATATGGGCAGGTGTCCTCGGCGATTATCTCATAGGACCATATTTACTCCCAGATGTACTCAATGGCAGTACGTACTTGGTTTTCCTACGGGATATCTTACCGCAGTTACTGCAAAATGTGCCAGCAACATTGCGCCACAATATGTGGTTTATGCACGATGGCGCACCGGCACATTTTTTCATAGGTGTTCGCAATCACCTCAATTCAACATATCCTGGGAAATGGATTGGACGCAGTGGACCTGTTGCTTGGCCTGCACGCTCTCCAGACCTCAATCCGTTAGACTTTTTTGTTTGGGGACACCATAAATCGCTGGTGTATGAAATGCCTGTGGATACACCGGAGGATTTACTAGCGCGAATCGTTGTCGCTGCAGGAGACATTCCCAACTCCGTCGGAGATTTTCGGCGTGTTCGCCAATCTTTACGACGTCGCTGTCGGCTGTGCGATTCTGTTAATGGGCGCAACTTCGAACACCTATTATAATAATGTCCGTTCGTCTGCCTTCCGACATTGAACTGTGCAGCGCAGGCCAGAAGACTATGCTTCACATATGTCATAAAGTACGTGGAATGTAATTCTTTATTTGTCATTTTTCTTTTATTTTCAACACTTTTTGGCACAGTATTTTGTAAGTCACAGACTGTGGTGTACTCAAATTGTAAATTACAAAGTTTGTATGAATTAATTTAAAATTTAGTGTCTTTTTTAAATTTATAATTAATAAATTATTATGCTATTTGTTATTATTATTTCCTATCATAAATTATGATGCACATATATATACAATAATTGTCCATGTAAAACATGTACTGAAACTTCTTGCATAGTTACAAATCGCAATATTTTTAATTATTTCCGAATTTTCACCACCAGTTTAATTTTAAAGAATTTAACTTAAGCTTTATATCAATAAAAGACCACATTAAAATGTAGACTATTATTGTAAAGTTATTTTGGTTCATTCAACTCTTGAATAATTAAAAATGTTGCATCTCAGAAGAAGCATGATCGAAAATGTATAGTTGAGAGTAATTAAAAAGGCGGTGTATCCAATCGTGATGGGCGGAGTTTAACCTTTGCTAGTGTCAAAGAAAGCGGAGTTGTAACTAAGAAACTGATTAATTTCTCTCACACAATTAAACCGATATGGTTCATTGTAAGCTTTTTCGAAAGTTTTCGGAATGGACCAAATTTTACTACATTTTCCTTGTTGTAGCTAGAGTTGTCTTTTTGGAATTAACGATTAACTATTTTGATGTATATTGGATTTCGTACTTTTTTCACTGTTTCAGGGCTTGTAACTCGTCAATAAATATTGCTATTTTAATACAATTGATGTCATTTTGTAGGTTTTTTTCTGTTCTTTATAAATATGTGCTTCGTTTTTATGTAGCATTATCGATAGTTTAGCAATGAGGGTTCTTTTACAATTTTCCGAAATTTCATTCTATTTGCTGTAACTTGAAAACTATTGAGATCCGACCAGGCTTTATATACTGATTTATGCTCCATGTCATCTCCTCTATTACCCCTATTAATATTGGACCCCTTTAACGGAACACCCTGTATATATATATATATATATATATATATAGACAGATAGATAGATAGTACAAAACACATTTCAGTTTTAATATTTAAAACACACGCTTTTGTTTTATATAAAATAACGTGATTTGCATCCGTTGAAGAATTCTACATTCACGATCCAGTCCTTAAACAACATCTACAGAAATATATGCATATGACATCACTATCGCTGAATAATACACAAATTCCTCTAAAACCGATGTCGTCATACAAGAACCTCGACACAAAAAATCGGCTTTATTGATTCATATGTCTTTATTTGTTTGTAACATTAATAGAGATACTTAAAATTAAATATAGTTTACAGTAGCTACATGTTTTATTAGAAATCATTCATTTATATATATATATTTAAATAGTACGTATTTTAATTACATTTGTTTCATTTGTTATGGTAAAATGGCAACAAAAAGATATTATTACTTTTTTCCAACTATTTTTCCTTTACTTTCTTCAGAAATGGAAGTTTCAAAAATTAAAGAAATTGCGATAAAAACTAGAAAAAAATTAATATCTCAGAAATAAATTGCGTTGCTATTTTCAAACAAATTGCATCGACGCAATTTTTATACTACGGAATAAAAATTGATAATGTGCAGAGCTTTGAAGTTTTAAAAATTGCAATAGAAGTTATCAGTATTTAACAGTACAATTATACGTCTGCTTTATTTTACGGCTGACTTCTGTAACAGAACTTTTTTTTTCTTTTTATAGACGACATTTTAATTGCTGGCCAAAAGAAATAGCATATCGGGGGCTAATCCTTCTCTATATAAAAAAAATAACGCTTTGGAAATGGACCAATGAAAATCTGCGTTGATACAGCAAAACGATTGGTCAGAACTTTCTGACGCTATAAAAGGGGTTACCAAGGTGGGGGGGGGGGTACGACCCTGTCGCCAAACGTTGCCAAGTTTGTTGCCAACTTGGATATATATCGCCATATTTGGCGATCAAAAATAGTAGACAAATGTGAAGCCAAGTTGACGCTATTTCCTGTAATTCGCCAATTTTCCATAGTATCCCATTGAAATACAACAGGGTTTACTTGCTTGCAGAAAGTCAACAAATTGAGATACACTGGTGAAAACAATTAAAGGGACAAACGGTTTTTTAAAAAAACAAAGCAAAATAAGTTATCCCTATGCGCAAATAAGGTATCAGATGATAGTAAAGCTCGTCGCAGACACTTCTGCCAGGCAGTGGTATGTGTGGTCATAAGGCAGTGGCGCTGTACAGAAGTGCCTCATTTGACCGCCGAAGTTTGTAGCGGAAGCACGTTTTGAAGCATCGTAGCATAAACCAATGCTTGTTTTTTGAATTTCTTTGTTTACCCAACGTTAGTGTGGCTAGTCGACACCGTTTAGATGATGCCAAAAGATGACAATTTGTTGGAAGACTCGAGGTCGGCCAATCACAGGCTACCTGTTGTAAGGACCTCGGTTTTTCGTGAAATGTGGTGTCTATTCTGTGGAAACAGTTCACAGGGACCGAAACAGTGATTCCCTCGATTTAGTCGAGGCCTAAAAAAGGGCAACAATGCTAGCAGAATACCATTATTTGAGACTTTTAACCAAAAGGGATAGGTCCGCGACAGCGACACAACTGTCTCATCACCTGTATAATGCTACAGGAACATTCATTTCACGGAAAACAGTCACCAAGAGACTTAATGCAGGTGGCCTGTAGGTCAGGTGCCCTGTAGTCTGCATCCCTTTGACTGTGAACCACAAAAAGTCCCGTCTAGCATGGTGCCGAGAACACCTGTCTTGGACAGAGGATAGTTTGGGGCAGTTCTGTACAGAGATGAGTCGCGATACAGTCTGGACAGCTACTCGAGACATGTTCGCATCTCGAGAGAACCAGAGAGTCGATATCGGCCCTCTAACATTGTCGAAAATGATCACTGAACTGGAGGTGTTCTGATGGTCTTGCAGGCATCAAGGCAGACGGGCGTACCGACCATAATGAGTTTGATAGAGGTACTCTGACAGGTCAGCGGTACAGGGACGAGATCCTTGCACCCTCTTTGAGACTTTTCCGCGAAGAAAATGGACCAAATCTCGTCTTTATGGACAATAACGCCCTTCCACATAGGGATCAGTTGGTGGACGAATACCTCGAATCGTAGGATGGTCAACAAATGGAGTGACCTGCGATGTCCCCTGACCTTAATCCCATCGAACACATATGGGGCGCCCTGGGACGATCAATTGCAGCTCGAGGACCAGCTCCAACGAGCATCGATGAGCTCAAGGGTGTCTTGGTGCAAGAGTGGGTGCAGTTGTCACAGAGATTGATAAGGACGCTGGTAAGCAGTATGAAACGCAGATGCGAGAGTTGTGTAGCTGTTACAGATGATTATACACTCTATTAGACATGCTTTTCTCTGACTGACAGGGTGTCGGTCAGCTGTGCTGTACACGTGACCAGTTACCTTATTTACGGGGCAGGTTGTGCCCATTTTTGTTTTCCCATACATTGGTCTTATATTGAATAATATATTTTGGCCAAGTTTGGTTTTATTTGCTTTGTTAGTCTTTTTTTAATTGCAAAAAACCATTTGTCCCTTTAATTGTTTTCACCAGTGTAGTTCAACGCAACAAAAACTATTATTAGCTTATGAATAGAGCTTAATTGAATTATTTACAATATTTTTAAGCACAAAAAATAATCTGGGGATGACTAGAAAATAGCGATTACGCGGGGGGTTGGTGGGTGCAGCGAGCAGGGGGGCGGAGCCCCCTTAGTAAACTAAATAAAGTATATAGTAACTCCAATGTCTTCGCCATGGAAAAAGTAGACTATCCTGTAAAATTTCATTTTTGGCACTTAATCCCCTTCCCATGTCAACGGCTCAATTAAAAAAAAAAAATGTAAATAAAATATTAGATAGAAACGGCTCTACTCCCTAATTTAGTGAAGTTATAGTTTAAAAAAAAAAGTTGAATGTATTATTTACTATGACAAAGCTATCCGTTAAATTATATTAGAATGAAAAGATTATGCGTATGAAAGATAAATTAAGCTTTTAAGTAACGTGCTTTTAAGTAAAATGGTGCATTCGATATCGGGAAAAAATAATTTTACCAAAACTACGTCTTCTTGATTCATTGCATGTGCGCGTGAAGAAACTTGATTTTTAAGTGTAATAAGCATTTTCAGTAGAGTAGAAAAATACTCATTTTCCATTACCTTCAAAAGATTTTTTTTTTTATAGTGCATAAAAAGTTTCATTTTGTTAATTGATCTAAATACAGCATAACTTAGAAAAATAAACCAGAAAATGAAAAATGTTCTATCACCACTCCTGTCATTATACTAATAATATACCTTTTCCAAATTTGAAAATTATTTCAGGTTTCGTAGTTCGTTTGTTCACGTTTTTTTTTCCTTTCTGTAACGAATATTTTCAAGATCATGCTTTACGTTTTATTTTTTTTTTCTATTCTTAATTTTTTGCAGAAAATACTTAAAAGATTATGGTATTTCGATTATTTTTTAAAGATTGCTAAAGTAAAAATTTTCAATAACAACTATGTTTTCTTAAATATTTTTCCAATGATATAGTTTTCACTGCAATAACAGAATTATTTAAATTAATGTTATTCTACAAATGTAAAACAATTTTAAATCATTTAGTTTTGATTATTACTCTGAAGGATTATATTCATATACGTAATTTAGTTTTTTATATCATGCTGAAAAAAACTTTTTATCACTTTTTAAAAATTTAGTATGTAAACAATATTACAATTTTTCCCATTTGTGGACAGCCATGATGTTAAGTAGTTTAAATTGATAATATATGAAAAAAAAAAAAAAAAAAAAAAAAAAAAAAAAAAAAAAAAACTTAAATCCTAAAGCGTCAGAAGTTTACGCGCTGTTACAATATATATAGTATATATAAATTGAAATTGAAGTAAATGCAGTGATCTTTAAAAATTTGAAATTTGAAAGAATTTGAGTATAAGATTAGGAATATCTTGCATTTGCCTTACTTAGTATTACACAAAATAATAATTATATCTTAATCTTTGTTAAAAATTTTGGAGTTTAAAGGCACAGTAGTGTAAGTCATTTACTTCGAAAATGTATGTTAAATACATAAACTGTATATATGTGTATCGATCTATACTTACTAAAATCACTGTAAGATATTTTTTCACAAAATTCACCTCTAAAATCATCTACATATATTTTACTTTATGAGAAATCATCATAACGCAACCAGAAAACCGATGTGTTTGAAGAGGAAGTCAAAAACTTGCAATGCATCGGTAAGTTTTGGCTATATTGCTGTAGTATGTTTTCTTTTAGGAAGGACGTGTAGGGAAAGTGGCCGGAATTATCACTCTCTTACAGACTCAACCGTAAAATATTACATACCCCAATTGCATTGAGCTGGTGTGAAATCTGCGAAAATCGTCCCAAACTACTCAAAGACCGGGAGATGGCAGCACAGACAATTACCTTATCAAGTTTACGGCTGAAATTTACAATTCGTCAAAACTCGATTCGCATATTAAAACGCAATCGATATGGCAAGTCCTATCTCGGTGGAAAACTCCTGAAAATTCGATTTTAGCGGTTGACTCGTAGGTTTGCCATTGTGTTTTCCTGCTCCCAGAATTCCGTATTTACATACCTTTGGGTGCAGGAAAACATAATGATAAACCTACGAGTCAACCGCTAAAATCGGGTTTTGAAGTGTTTTCCACCATTATATGACTTGGCAGACTGATTGCGTTTTAATATGCGAATCGAGTTTTAACTAATTCTGGAATTTAAGCCATGAACTAGATGCGGTGATTGTCTGTGCTGCCACCTCCCAGTCTATCACTTTGTGTTCAGCATGTATACTACTGTGTTTGGTGCCTTTGACAGAGTATCCATCACATATCACGTTTTCTTCAAAATTAATTTAAATCATATTTTTGCTTTTAAAACTTGTTGTTCTCCCGCCCCCTCGTTAAACTAAAATTTGTAATTTAATTCTATGCTTAAATCCAAAGGGTCAGCTAGGTGGGGAGGCCTACCAAATGGTTTAAGCACTCACAAGCCCCACCCAATGCTAAAATCCTGGAATTTTATCTGTTCGTTTTTTCGGTACTTTTCGGTTAGCCGGGAGCCAGTGTTATATATATATATATATATATATGTATATATACATATATGTATATATGCATGTATATATATATATACAGTAGACGCTCGATTTTACGAACTCGATAGGACCCATATAATGTGTTCGTAAAATCGAAAGTTCGCAAATGGGAGTAACATTAGTTCAATGGGATGCTGGTCGGGACCAGTAGTTCAGTTCGTAAAAACGAATAATTCGTAAAAAAGAGGTTTGTAAAATCGAGCGTCTACTGTATATATGTATGTAGCATTTTGCTACCGACTTTCAGATATTTAGGGGACACCAGTACACCTCGACAAAAAATGTAGTAGAGCAATCAAAACCATCCATCCGTTATATTGAAAATATCGGATTGCAGTCAGGGTGGTGAGTAAAGACAGGATCGAGACACATTGAGATAATTTCCCTTACGTAATGAATATAGAGAGTCATCGTCACTTGAAACTGGTTTTATTGACAAAAAACACAGTAAATCTCTTCCAGTAGTTATTCCATCAACTCTCAAAAATTGATCATCACTTCACAAAACTTTAGATATTACAAGCATAGGGTCTACACATTAGAACGTTTACTCCAAGCGACACAGGTTAATTAGACAACCAGAAAAACGTAAAATCTTCCTCTCCTTAGCCGATGTAACGATATTTGTACTCCGAAAAACAGCGGACGGTTACAGAAAGGTAAAACACCAATACTAGAAGAGAGTTGGGGAAGGATGGGACATAATACAGATTACGATTCGATGGGAAAGGATGACGTCGATAATGAAATCTTTTATACGGCGTCAGAATTAAAGTGCAAATAGTGCTGGCGGACGAATGGAATTGTGGGTATAGAACACCAAAGAATAAATGATATTAAAACATTCGAAAGAAAGAGAATTTAGTTTTAGAATAAAATGAAACAGTAATTTAATGTATTTTATAAGATTAGGCGAATGGATTAAGGTTTTTAGAATAATAAACGAATACGCAGCTTTAAATGCATGAAATAAAAGACAAAAGATATTAAGATATTATTAAAGATAGGTAAAAAAGGAAAAATATTAAGAATTTGGAATAGTTTTGCTAAGAGAAAGAGGCGCAAATTTCTATTATTACATGTATATGTATGTATATATACAACAAATGTATGTATATACATATGCATATATACATATATGTATGTATATATATATGCATTTATAACACTGGCGCCCGGCTAACCGAAAAGTACCGTTTTTTCTTTCCCTTTCACTAATCTCTTTAATTCAATGCAGTAATTTTCAGTTTATGATTTGTAAGCCATTCTCGCAAATGCAATTTATTTTCCAATTAAATTTGGGCCATTAAATAAAACAGAAGAGATAAATGCAGCTGTCTTTAATATTAGAATGAAAGTTTTTTTTTTTTTTTTTTTTTACATTTGCGTCGCCCACGCGGTCCCATTCACTGCTTAATTTTGAGCAGTTGCAATAAAATGTCAAAAAAGTAAAAGATAGTTATGCAGATGCGGTCTTTAAATCATTTTCATGTATGTTAACTTTATTTATGGGTCGTATAAAAACGTATGCCTTATCTCGGCATTGCACAATTATACGTAGCAATCATTCAACTTAATCATTTGTGTTAGATAACCATTGCCAGATTATCTGGCTTCGCTGATATGTACATATGAACCGTTATTCTGGCAACCGTTTTGCATCACGCGTTTTCATCGGATTGATAGATTATGTGGGGTAATCAATTAGGTCACCAAAAAAACCTTTGTCCGCTCTTCGATCACGGTGCTAATGTTTTAAATTGGAGATGAATTGTAACTCTAAGTGTTATAAATTTCTTGTGAAATCAATCTCTTTACTGTCTGCTCGCGAAGATGTAAAAAGCAAATATTTTTGTGTTGCGTCTCCGCGCACTTTTTATGCAGGTGTTTTCTCTCTCTCACCTTAAGTAACTAATAAATATAATTCCCTTTTGGAACTTGTTAAAAATGTTTTAAGAAAATTGTTGGTTCCTGTAATCAAAGGTTTTTTCATTTTAAACACCCATTCCACTGAACTACTTCACAGTGCCTCCCATTTTTTTTATCATTTAAGAAATGCTTGTTACACCACTGCTTTTAAACGCCTCAAATATCTGGCAATTATAATATCCTCTGATACAGTCATAAAAATACCTGTTTTTATACACACGATTTCCCATAAACTAAGTAATATAAAATTTTGTTGTGATTTTTGCAGTAGATTTGTTTATAATCGAGCTCTAAACACCACGCTTTCGATGCCAAGATACATTTTAAGGTTTGTAACACTATTCTCTTATTCAATAAGAGAAATGCGTGATTAAATTATAATTATTGTAATTGTAAAATTGTAATTGTAATTATTTTTTGAAGACTGTTGTGCTTAAAAATAAAAAAAATATATAGAAGTCACGTTTTTTACACTAACAAGAGATAAGTAGAATGTAAAAGCTGCAGCAATTGGAATCCCTCTTACTTTTAGTTACCCACTATTACACTTAGTTAAGCCTGTGAGCTGTACGTAAATTGGTAACTCTTAATAGAAGTATCCGATTTGCTTCCACTTTTTTTTTCTAGTATAATTCAGATGAGGTGCTTCCCTGATGAGCTTTAGGGGTCATTGTTGAAGTATAAAGGAGGGAAATGGAGTACTATCCCCCCCCCCTTAATTTAGCTAAATGGTTTTTTCATGAGGAATTTTTCGATTTGCTTCAAATTTGATATATCGGTTTATTCCGATAAGGCGATTCCTTGATTAGATTTGGAGGTCCATTGGTTAAGTATAAAGGACGAAAAGGACGAAAGCCCTCCCCTCTCCTAAATTTAGATAAATAGTTTTTCAAGCAAAATTATCCATTTTGCTTCAAATTTATTTTCTAGTTTCATTCTGATCAGGAGCTTTCCTTTTTAGATTTGGCGGTTCATTGATTAAGTATAAAGGGGGAAATGGGGGAGCTAATACCCCCTTAATTTAGCGAAATGTGTCTTGCATGCAGAATTATTTGATTTGCTTCGAATTTGGTGTACAGGTTTATTCTAATAAGGCCCTTCCCTGATTAGATTTGGCGGTTTATCGGTTAAGTATAAAGGGGGTAAACATTTGCTAATTCATTTCAATTTTTTAGGGGCATTATTCTTTGAAATAAAAGTATAATGTACAATTAGTGTGAATAGCTTGTGAGCTCAATGCCATCAGTTTATCTGGGAACTTTTCTTTTCATTTTTGCTAAACTTATTTGTAATTTTTATAATACTTTCCAACACAGTAGAACAGTGCTTATATATTAGCTTTGCCTATATGAATGCCTCAACGTGCTTTAATTTCCGTAAATATGCTGAGAATGATGCGTATTTTTAGGTGCGTCCTTAATTATATAAATACGTAGTAACCCTAGTCCTCATGTAGTAAATCAGTGTATCTGTCAGTCTGTCCGCATATAACCACACAAAAACTACCCAAACGAATGGTTTGAAATTTAAAATATATAATCGTTACAGAATTTTTTCGAGTAATTTAAAGTTTTATGAAAATCGAATCAAAACTTTAAAAAATATATTTATAAAAATTTTCTTTATTCTATTAAATCCTATCACATGTAATTAATTCAATTATATCCCACGATAGGTAACGATTCTTGGTTGGCATGGTGATTATCTCATATTTACTTCCTCATATAGAATCGTGATAAAATCTGTATTCCTGCATTTTTGCGTAAAAGTGCAACGGCTATTGCACGCAGATCTGAATATTTATAAGACTAGTTATAGTACGAACGCACCTCTATATAATTTCCGACTTGTTATATGTTAATGACGTCCTTTATAGAATGTTTGCAATTGAAAATCAGAGATTCATCTATATCTTGTTTTCGAACAAGATTTTCACACAAACGAATTCTATTACATTATTGTATAAAAGGGAAAAATAATTTGCGATGCATTTTATTTAAATTGCTCATAAAGGTTCATTCATTATATCATTTTCTTTATCTCTATCATATCTCTATCATTTTCATTATCTTACATCATTTCATTATATGAAAAAAAAAATCTCTTAATAACATTAGTAGTTAGTGTTAGTATTTGAATATATTTCCTAATCTATATCCCTAATCCGTGATTCATGATTTTTTTTTTTGTTGTTTCTGTTGATTTCTGCGCAACGTTTAATCACTATTTATGGTGTAATCCCATAAACGTACACTTCCAATTGGTCCAAATGCTGTTTCCAATTGGTAGGCTTTTTTTTTTTTTTTTCAGGCAAAAAGCAACTAACGTTTTAACAATTAATGCCAAATATGTTAACAGCCTCTGATAATAGATAACAGGTGAGAGGTTTATATGATTAAAGTACAAAGATTCTCATGAAATAATTCTCAGAGCAAATAATGTATTTTGATGCAAATGCTTTCTGAGAACCGCCAAAAGAAAATTCCAAATTTAAAAGGTTGAAGTGAGCGAAAAGCGTTCTAAAAACGTTCTAAATTACAATTTTTATGCAATCTTATGAAATATCAAGACTATTTAAAAAATAATGGTTGCAAATTGGTGGTGATAGAACCTGCACAAACATAAATTGTATTTTATGTTGCTGCCACTACCACACCAGAGTGTTTCAGAAGCAAAAAACATTCTGTGAAAGTCGCCTATACTCCGTGGTCCAAAGACTTTTTAGGTAACTGAGAATGGCAACGGCGAGGAGAGAGAGACGAGGTACCTTCTTAAATGGTTGTGTTCGAACTCTCTCTTGTGAAATATGTAATTCGAAGATTATTATCATGTTATATTATGCGTGCGTGTGTTGTAACTGTGTAGTCTAATGTAAATAGTAAACTTAGTTAATCATATCCCTGCTTAGACCTCTCTGCTTTGATTATATCTTGTGTTCTTTCTTCATCAATATCTTGGAATACCGAACCGGTCATGATAATGTCGCAGACGACTAGGATGATGATTTTCAGCATTTAAAAATCAAAAGCAGTGTTACTGCCAGATTAAATGGTATCGTGGAATGGTGTTGTGAACAGCAATAAAGTTGTTTCGATAGCATTTGATTGACAGCAAAGAAAGTTGCGTACATCGTATTTAATCGACATCAAAGAAAATTTGATGGCAGGCCTGGCTATCACAAAGGTATATATATATTTTTATTCCATCGAGAGCATATTTCAAATGTATGTTATTAAAATTGTTATTTAAAGTGTAAATGTTTTATATTAGGCTTTGAAACAACGGGTTAATGTTTATTCAATTAATAGAATAAATATAGTATCTTATTCAGTAATTACGTTTGAAAAATGAATAATTATTGATGTTGCGCTGTTTGTAAAACTTAAGAATTATATTTTAAAAGTATATTTCATAATATGAATGTAGAATTATGTATCATGATTGTTAAATTGATCGAATGTTCAGATAGAATGGTGTTTGAAAATAACTATGTTTAGAATGAAAGTTTAAATTCTGTTATTTAAATAAATATTCTCTAGTTATTGTGTTAAAAAAAGAAAAGAAAAAGAAACATAAAAATGAGTTTAAATTGTCATTTTAAAAGTTCATAACACGTCTGTCTATGAAGCTACTTCCCTCATAGCATGCATGGTCACAGTGACGTCATTGTGACGTCACTGTAAGTCACTGTGGTCACGTCACATCTGTGACCAAAATGCCACCACTCAGTTATGTCACATTGTGACTGAGATGTGAACTTCTTAGAAAACTTTAAAAAATTACAAAAATTATTAAAAACATGTTATTTACTGTAAAATATATTTTTCTGCCGGATTAACAAATTTTTTAAACCGTGGTCCAAGTTGCATCTGTGCCTCTAACAAAAACTTTTTATTTTCATATAACATAAAATGTAATTAATTCATCAGCAACACAAAACGATTTCCTAATTATGAGAATTTCATATTATTAAAAAAAATGTTTTAGGTAAGCAGACCTCGACTTATCTTTTATAAAGATTTTTGTAAATGATCATCTGTTATACTAGAAGTTTCTCAAAGAGTAGTCGAAACATTTCTGTCGTTTCAAACTAAAAACTCTCTATTACAGTTAAGGCTGCAGCTTTTAATGAGCACGCAGAAAGCGTCTTCAAAGTTCAGTCATATATGCATTTCTTGCTTTATAATTTGCATTCAAGTCATTTTTTTCCCTCTTAGTGTTTCACTATTTTAAGTATTTTTTTTTAATTCTACTTCTTTCAAACGTTTAAAATAGAATTGACATTTTCCGAATATAAAATTAATGTACAAAATTTAGGCAAAGCCCACGACATAATTAATTATTCATGTTTTATTTTTTGTTTTCAAAATATATCTTTAAAAATTATTTTACAAGTTTTATTCTACAGAAAATTAATATTAAGAGAATGACAGATTGACAAAGAAAAACTCATCTCTTCTCGATAATCTTGTTGTATTTTTTAAGAAGATATTTTGTATATATATACAAAATATCTTCTTAAAAAATACAATAAGATTATCGAGAAGAGATGAGTGTGATACAAACTGATACCTGTGATACAAATTTTACTTTAAAAAAAAAGGAGGGAGTCATCATTATTACCAATAAATTAATTTGTATACATTTTGAAAATTTAAGCAATGTTTTATCTAGTAAACTCTAATTATGGATAATATTATTATTATAATTTACGTAAATGAAACTTTACAATTCACTAAAACTGATAAAAATAAAAGATGAAATACAATAAAACATTTTCAAACAGGAAATTGAATTAGAGACAAATTGACAAAATTATTACGCATTTAATTTCCTTCCGAAACTGTGGTATAGAAAAACAAATAAAACCAAAAAACATCTGCTTCGAACTTCGAAACTTAAAAATCGTCTGCATCTGCACTATTTCAGTTGTTACCACTCAACCGCAGAATAACGGATAAAAGTAACAGTGAAACTTTTTAGAATAAACGCCGGACACTGGACAGTTCTGTGGACACTGTGGACACTGAAGTTCTGTGGACACTGGACAGCATAGATGTGTTGACACGGATTTAAAAACTGAAACAAGAACGTTCTCAGGATCCAAGTTAGTTCAGCTAACAAAATATAAACCCGAGAAAATTACGGTAGCTTTGACTTGTTGAAGATGATTCAAGTCATTGCTATCGTACTTATAATCGGATTTAATTGGTTCCCCAAAATCAAAGTATCACATACAACGTCAATGAAATTAGGTATGTAAAAATATTATTTTCCCTGTTTGCTTTTTTTTTTATTTTATTACAACAATTTTAGTTAGTTTCTCATTAACATGCTGTAGAACATAAATATTTCATTACATTTATTTTTTATTTTGCTGAAATATCTAAAATATTATTTTCCTTGTTTGCTTTTTTTTTTTTTTTTTTTTTTTTTTTTTTAATTACAATGATTTCAGTTATCTTCTAATAAACATGTTATAGAATACAAATATTTCATTACATTTATTTTTTATTTTGTTAAAATATCTAACTTCCTTTTCAACAGCTTTGATCAGATTATTAAAATTAGTGATTTAAATTGCATTTTAATCTGGTTTATTTTCTTATTTAAATATTGGGTTAAAACCACATGGTGGCATAAATATAAAAGTATATGGACAAGTATTATCATCAATCATTAACATAATTAATAGACATTTAAAGATAATTAAATTATTTAAAATTTTTGGATGTTATTAACGTTTACCATAGCAAGACCCCTATTTGTAATGAAGTTTGTAGCATGTTATTTCATTTACAGGGACAGTCAATTGTATTCCATTACATTACGGCTTGTGGGAAAAAAAAATCGTTTCAAATGATATTTAATGATTTTACACGCTTTCAAACAGAATAAAATTGATATGCATTTATGAAGCGCACTAAAATGTACATTCCATAGAATATACGATGCAAAGAATAGTTATTGTTCATTTACAGGGCTAAAAAAGGAATTCCAATACTTAATGATATAGGGGTGGAGGGAATTGTTTGCGGCGTACTTTATTTATGTTAATCTATTTGATATGTAATGAAATTGATATACGTCGTTGAGGTTTACATACTATGAATTATTTCATGTATAATACGAAGTGTATATAGCATTTACAGGGACACACAAAATATTTCAGATACTATATTGTATCCGAAGTACTGTTCATTAGCGATGATTGCTGGAAATACATTTTTAATTATGATATACACTTTTATGATTCACTACATTTATGCATAGTATATGGTGTATATATATATGCTATAATTCATATACAGGAATATACAAAAGTATTCGAAATGGTTACTGGGTATTGCTTAAAGGAGGTTTTTAAATAAGTTATGCATTTTAACGCTGCACTGTATTTAATTTACTAAGAAATGTTTGTAGTATATAGATAAAATGATATAAAGGGTCACGCAAAGAATTGGATACGTTGCCATCTATGAATTATAATTTCTGGAAATGTAATTTCAGCAGTTTTAAGAGTGTTTTAGCTTGAATAAAATTTTAACTAAATAGTGGCGTGTAATAAAGGTTCTAGGTAAACTACAGGGTTGTACAAAATTATTTAAGTATTTTTCCATATATTAGTATAAATTGCTAAAAGAGAATTTCAACCTGTTATGCGTTTCCTTGATAAACTAAATTTTTCCATTATATAGTATATATATATCAATCTACAGATCAAATACAGGACTGTTTAAAAGAATTAGAAAACATATTTGGCTGTGGATGGTAGGGTGTCAACGATTTTAATCGGTTGATTTAAATCAGCGATTAAATCATGATTTTAATCAACCGATTTAAAAAAAAATCATTGATTAAAATCAAAAATTTTCTAAATGTTTAAAATGTCAAAAAAAGTATTAAAATCTAACATGAACATAATTTGAAAGTTTCTACAGGTATTTTGACTTATTAATAAACAAAAAAAGAGCTTTAAATAATTGTTTCTAAGCTTAATTCATTAGTATTGTAAAAAAATTAAAAGCATTGTTTTTAAGTTTTTATCCAAATTAAAACAGTTTCATTTAAAAATGATTTTAAATCTAACATAATTTGCAATGTCATAATTTCCTTTAGGTAATCAATTTATGCATTATTTTATATAAAATACACATAGCAAGTATAATTACATTTCTACAAGTAAAATAATAAATAGTAATTAATAGCAATCTCAAGTTAAAGAAGAATGAAAGAATGACATCTGCTCAGCAGCTAAATTATAAATGAATGCATAAGAGAAAAAGAAATAATTGGTATAAAAATGCTAAGCACAGCAAGAGCTTCTTTGGTATAGGTTGAATAAATGTTTATTATTATTATTATTATTATTATTTATTTATTTATTTTTTTTGTAACTCATATATATTAAAAAATTGAACCATTGTAAGCTAATAGAGGTAATAATGCTGTTACTTAAATATTTTGAGGATTTCAGATATTAGTGGCTAACTTATATTTATTCTATATGAATGGGTTTAACTCATTTTCATTTTTTTCTTTTTGGTTAGCATACACGTACATGTGTGTAAGTATAGATTTTGGTGGTTTACAGAAATTTTCCTAAATACAAATGCAAAATGAGCTGCAAATAATATTTGTTAGTTTTGTTATTTGTGCTACTAACTAATGAATTTTACTTATTTGCAGTTTTTATTAATTCTGTAAGTACTTATACTGCTTCTTCTAGGCCATTTTGTTTAATGGTGCCACACCATGCCCCTTTTGAAATTGGCAAAATGCAACCTGCCTTAAAAAAAGAAAAAAAAAGTTGAAATTTACCTGTAGTTGTAGCCAGAGATTTCTTGTAAAAAACTTCCCCATTCAACAGTATTCTAAATTCATGTGGAAAAAATCTTGCAAAAATATAGAACTTTATTTCTTTAGAAAAAACAGGATATTATTAAAATATGTTATTTAATTGTATTTTTCAATTTGTTATTCATAAAATTATTAAAAATTAAGGACACTTTACTTTTAATGCTAAAAAATATTCTTTTTTTTTTCTTACATCATTACTAAACACATTACTAATATATTTCCTCATGAAATAGTGCCCGTTTTTTGAACTAGCATCCTGTCCCTTTTTCTTTCTAAAATGAATTATTATCATTTTAATAATTAAGGCTTAAAAATGCATAATATGTTCCTAATTAGAGAGTTGATTGTTTAATAATTAATTTGAAGTAATGTTAGCTATTTAGTATAAAATGCAGTTAATAATTTTCATAAATGTTAAGTATCTCTAGTATTTATAAAGTTTTACATAATTATTACAATATTAATGTATATAACATTATTGTATAATACTATCTAATGAAACTACTAATTTGCAGTTTTTATTTCTGTAATTACAAACTAACAATTATAATTTTATCAATTAAAGTGTAAAAACATAGATTATGTTAGCAGTTAGTGGTGTAATTGTTTTGGAAACCTAAAACTCATGATAGCTATTCAGTATTTGAACGCTGGGGAAAAATCATACAAATCTGATTTAAATAAAAAAAAATCTGATTTAAATATAAAAAAAAACGATTTTTTTTATTTATTTTTTTAAATTATGATTTTTTTACACCTTAGTGGATGGTAACTGCGTAAATCAGTTTTTAAATGTTTTACGCGTTTTCATGTTTACTTAGTTATCTTATTTACGTTATTTCCCCCGATGTCTTGATAAAACATTTAGGAAGAGTTGGAAAGTGTTTTATAATCTATGCCTAACGCATGATATATCTTACTTGTTGTTTCTATTTCCCAGATCAGTCTTTTCATATAAAACATACCAAATCTAATTAGCTCATATTCACAAAATACAATATATACGGGAATAAAAAATTTAAATAAATAGGGCTTATCATGTAGTTCTATAAGTAACAGTTGTATTAATGTCCGTTAGACTCCATGTTCGTATTTAAAAAAGCAATGACAAATCATAACACATTAAAAAGCTTACACATTCTTAATATTAAGCTTGAATTCAAGATCAAGCTAACTTAATAAAAAAAGATTTCAGTTAATAAGCATTGTTTTTTAAATGGAAAATTAAAAATATTTTAGAAGAATAGGACTCCAAAATAGCGATATCTTGCTAAAAAGTACGGTAAAAAGATAAAATTTTATATTTCAAACAAAACTTTACTTTAAAATTATCGTAGTTTTTATGACAAGAATCATCACAGTATTAATACTTGGACATTTTTCCAGAGAGAAACATTCGCCTTGCATACAATATTTCAAATGAAAATCAAATTTCAAATAAATTGCTTAAAAGGCGCAAAGGCCAACATAGTGAAAAATATCCACGCCGGGTCTCGATCCCGGGTCATCAGTATAGCGCACTGACATTCTACCGACTAAACCACATGGAACGATACCCAGCCTGGAAATTTTCTCCTTATTACATGTTGGCAAGGCTACAAACGCCGCACAAGATGGAATATTTATCGTGAGCCACCGTCATGGGGCAAACACGAAACTTAATTAAACCAGCATCGATTAAATATATATTAATACTTGAAAATTTTTCCAGAGAGAAACATTCGCCTTGCATACACTATTTCAAATGAAAATCAAATTTCAAATTAAAATTGCCTTTTAAGCTATTAATTTGAAATTTGATTTTCATTTGAAATATTGTATGCAAGGCGAATGGTTCTCTCTGAAAACATTTCCAAGTATTAATATAGTTTCAATCGATGCTGGATTTAAGTTTCGTGCTTGCGCCATGTCGGTGGCTGACGATAAATATTGCATCTTGTGCTGCGTTTGTAGCCTTTGCCAACATGTAGAAGTGAGAAATTTTCCAGGCTGGGTATCGTTCCATGTGGTTTAGTCGGTAGAACGTAAGTGCGCTATACTGATGGCCCGGGTTCGAGTTCCAGCATGGAATCTTTTTCACTAGTTCGCCTTTGCGCCTTTTAAGCAATTAATTTGAAATTTGATTTTCATTTGAAATCATCACAGAGTTTATGACAAGTTCGTCACAAATGACACATATTTCACAAATTGGTCACAGTGTGACTTCAAAACATTGTCACTTTCGTCACAGGTTCGTCACAAAGTTAATGCCAAAATAGTCACAAATGACACACTTTTTACAAATTAGTCACACCGTGACTTCACAGAGTGGTCACAATGTGACGTCACAAACGACCTCTAAAACGGCCATAACGACCTCACATTCTAGTCACTGTGACGTCACATCCACGTCACGTGACGTCACCATGCCTTACGGGTTATTCTCTAAGAATAAACTTTGCACTAGAATAATTGAAAAGTGTTACCTAAGTAAATTATCGTTTGGGAAAAAAAAGGAAAAACAGATTTATTTCAAATGTTTTTTATTTATTCTTTTATCTTTGGGATTAAGATAAAAAGGTGCTATTTCAAAGTATGTAGAGGAGGTGCTTTTATTTATTTATTTATTTATTTTTTATTTTTTATTTTTTGCGTATTATTCTGGAATCCTTTGAAACTTCTGATGGAAATATGAAATAAAAGTTGTGTAATCTTTGTTCAGTGAAACGGAGAATGTATAAATTTGATTATTACGGATTGGGTTGTTTATTTATTTATTTTTAATTGTGGCAGAATATTAAGCGTTTGTTTGTTTTGTTTTGTTGTTGCTTATTTTCGATTGACCAATTGAAAGGAAATATAGAGATTTAATTTGAGTTTTAAATCAAGATAAAGAAAAAGATTTTCATATCTTGGATAGAATTTAATTTAATTAAAAGGTGTTAATTTAATATTGAGATTTATAAATATTTGGTTCGTTTTGAAATATAATTTAGTAAGAGAGTGAAGTGTTAAAAAGAAAATTGTTAATGTATTATGTATTTTTGAAGGATGTATTTAAAATTTAATACGCAAAGTATTGACAAATTCTTATTTGTGAGAACGCAAATATTTTATTTATTTTTTAACTTGACATATTGGTAAAAGTATATTTTAATTATTGCAAAAATTGTTTTCTATATACATTTTTTTTATTATTGTGCAAATGTGTTTGAATTTAGTCAGTAATATTAATATAAGTTATTTAAATAAAATAAATTTCATTCAATTTGAGGGGTTATTTACAAAAGAATGTTTAGGTTTAAGTTAAATTTGGTTTAAGGCGTTCTTAGGGAAAGTTCCAATTAGGGTAGAGACACTGTTTAAATATTGCTGATTGCTTCAATTTTGCTTACATTTGGTTTTTCAAATATGGCATTTTTAAGCAAAGGTAGTAGAAAAGAAGATTTACAGAAAGTAGCGATTGAACTTGGAGTTCAGGATGCCGAAAATTAAAAAAATATAGATCTGAAAAAAGCTATACTAAAAGTGCCGGACTATGAAGAGGAGTTTGTTAAGGGATTTTTGAGTTCTGTAATCGAGGACAGGAAAAAGAAAGAGGAAAGGGAGGAGCGAAATGCCAGGGAAGCGAAAGAAGAAAGAATATGGCAAGAAAAAAGAGAGGAGCGAATTGCCAGGGAAGCGAAAGAACATGAACTAGAAATGAAAAAACAGGAACAATTACAGAAATTTCCGCAACAAAGGAATGAATCAAAAGTTGAGATAGCTCCAAAAATTCAATTAGCCCAGATTGTCCCGAAGTTTGATGAAAAACGTGATGAGATGGGATTATTTTTGATAAATTTTGAAAGAAGAGCGGAAATGGCACAAGTACCAAAGAAAGACTGGGTAGCTTACCTATTGGCAGTGTTACCGGTGGAAATTGCAAATATGCTAGCTAGAGAACCCCCGGAAGATGCAATTAATTACGATTTTGTAAAAACTCTTATCTTTAAGCGATACAAGTTAAACAGTGAAAAATTAAAGCAATGTTTCTACAGACATCACAAAACACATGAAAAATCATGGAGGAATTATACACAAGAGCTTTTAAGTTATTTTACTGAATGGATCACAGAATTAAATATTAACACTTTCCAGCAATTAAAAGACTTAATAGTAACCGAACAATTAAAATTTCGCGTGCCTGTAGAAATAAGAGAACATTTCTTAGAAAATTGGCTCACATTTACCACGCCGTTAGAACTGGCAGAAAAACTTGATGATTACGAGAGCATTACCGACAGTTTTAAAAGAAAAAAATTTCCAAAGAAAAATTTATCTAACTCTCGAAATCAAAGTTGGAATAATTACAGTTCGGAATCAAAAAAAGATATGAGAGATGGTAAACCGAAATTTGAATCCAAGACTGAAGCCTCTTTCGGAGTGCAACGAGAAAAAAGAGAATTTCGCACAAAATATACCTGTTTCGCATGTGGTAAGGAAGGGCATGTAAAGAAGTATTGTTCCAAATTGAATACAGTAAAACAAGATGGAGGAAAAACTTCGAAAAGCGATCTTGAGAAAAAGGGTCTAAATGCAATTTGTTTGAATGTGAATATTCCAGTGGAAGAAATAGATGGGAGACACCTTAAGGTAGATCTAGGAATCGGTAACCAGAAGTTTCAGGGAATCATCGATAGTGGTGCGGAGATTACAGTGCTGCGGAAGTCGGTGGTGCCAGAACAGTATTTACAGTCATGTGGAAAAGTATTCTTGAGCCCCGCAATAGGGAGTCCTGTAGAAGCAAAGTTTGTTTCCGTTCCGCTCACTCTTCGGACAGAAGATGAGGTTATTCCGTATGTACGAGTACAGGTTGCGATAGTGGAAGGATTACACGAAGAAGCTTTGATCACTCCCAAGGTTTTCGCTCTGTTAAAAGAACAGCAGAAGTTGTATTTAGGGGATGAGGTAGATATCACCCCGGTTGAAGAAAAGAAAGAAAAATCTGTATTCAATGTGGAGGGAAGGTGTCCAGAAGGAAAACTGGAAACAAATCTAAATAATGATGATGCAGACAAAGAAGCTTCAGATTTGGAACTGATTCCTACTCCGGTCGAGGCCACTGTTTTGCCCGAAGATGTTGGTAACGAGGACCAGAAGGAAAGTTGTAACGTTTCACAAGCGCAACTGTCGAAAAACGAGCAATTGGCTTGTTCTACATTAGAAAAATGCTTTGAAGATGCAAAACGGCAGAAAAATAATTATTGGGTAGAATCCGATTTGTTGTATCATAGAGGCAAAGTTGGAGGACAAAATTATGTTCAACTTGTTGTACCTGCCTGTAGAAGACAAGAAATTTTGAAATTAGCATATGAAACACCAACTGGTGGGCATTTAGCTGCTAAGAAAACAAGAGATAGAATTGCTATGTCGTTTTGGTGGGAAAGAATGCCAAAAGAAGTAAAACAACTATGCGCAGCTTGCCATGATTGTCAAATGCGCAGAAAAACAAAAGTAACAGACAGAACACCTATTGAAGCGGTCGGAAAACCAGAGCTCCCATTTTAAGAAGTAAATGCAGATATTTTAGGACCAATTGAGCCGAAGTCTTCTCGAGGCCATCGGTATGTTCTGGCTATTATGGATCAACATAGTCGTTGGCCTGAAGCAGTCCCTATTAAATCGTTGACAGCAAAAGCAGCTTGTGAAGCGTTTATTGAAGTTTTTGTTAGGACTGGAATTCCTAGAATGATTACCATGGACAATGGAGCAAATTTTGCTTCAAAACGGACAAAAGAACTTTTGAAACGATTGGGGTGTGTCCCTAAGTTTTCTAATCCAGGTTACCCACAATCAAATGGATTGGTTGAACGATGGGTGGGAACAATGAAATCAATGCTACATCATGCCATAAACTCTCATGGTAGAGGTTGGGGCAAACAACTACCATTTCTGTTATGGGCATACCGAGAAGTCCCCAATGCCACCACTGGTGTTGCACCATTCTTGTTGGTGTACGGTCGTCCACCTGTAGGACCATTAGCTATATTGAAATCAAGTTGGGAAGATGAAGTGGTACTTCCCCAAGGAATTAGAGAGTCTGTAGCAGATTATATGCAGAAACTCCGGGAACGTTTAAAAGACGCGGCAGAATATTCAAAGACCGTGGCTGAAACCCAACAACAGCGATACGTTCATCATCACAATTTGAGGTCGAAAGATACAATATTCTCCGTCGGAGATGAAGTAGTAGTTCTAATCCCTGATTCCACTAATAAACTGTGTTCAAAATGGAAGGGACCAGGAGAAATAGTTCAACAAAAATCGGTGCATTCCTATGCAGTCAAACTACCTGACGGAAGTATTCGACATCTACATCAGAACAAATTAAGAAAGTATATTCAACCGATTAGAGCTATTGGTGTTATTTACGAAGTGGATGCAGAGTTCGGAGAAGTTCAACCTGCTCCGATAGAACAACACAGTGTCGTTGACGAAGAACTGCAGAAAAATATTAATTCAAGCAATTTATCGCCAGAACAACAAAAGGAACTAGTAGCACTTATGCAAGAATATAGAGTGGTTTTTGATGGAGAACTGAAGAGAGCCAAAGTTGGTTCACATAGCATAAATTTAAAACCTGGTGTTGTAAGAAAAATACCACCGCTTTATAAAGTACCAGAAACTTTGAAAGCTAATGTAGAAAACCAAATACAGGAATTACTAAGGAAAGATCTTATAGAACATTCTTCTGCGGAAATAGTGTATCCACTGGTGTGCGTAGCTAAAAAGGACGGAACAATCAGACTGTGTGTAGATTATAGAGAGTTAAACGCCGCCACCAAGATCTCCCTTTTTCCTATGCAGGATTCCGACAACCTAAAATTTAAAGCTGGTTCGGCGAAATATTTGACCTCGCTAGATATTTTAAAGGGATATTGGGATATCCCACTCGAAGAGAGTAGTCGAGAATTGACCAGTTTTGTGTCACCAAAAGGCCAGTACCAATGGAAAGTAATGCCTTTCGGATTGTCTGGAGCACCGGCTACTTTTCAAAGAACAATGAATCAGACCTTGAGACCGCATAGTGATTATGCAGAAAGTTTTCTTGATGATATTATAATTTTCTCTTCTAACTGGGAAGAACATTTGCAACATATAAGAGAAATTTTGGAAACTTTAAAATCTCTGAATTTTTCAGCTAACTTGACAAAATGCTCCTTTGCAGCATCTGAAGTCAGATATTTAGGACATATCGTGGGTTCAGGCAAACATGGACCTATTCCCGAGAAGCTAGAAGTAATAAAACATCTCAAAGCTCCCAAAACGAAGAAAGGACTGAGATCCATATTAGGTCTATTTAACTATTACAGAGAATATGTCCCGCATTATGCTAACCTTGCAAAGCCTTTGACACATCTGACCAGAAAAAATGTTCCAAATGATTATTCCATGGTCGGAAGATGCAGAAAAGTCGCTCAATAAGTTAAAGGAAAGCTTATGTGAAGTTACAAACCTTTATACCCCAGACATGTCCAAACCGTTCGAAATAAACACCGATGCTTCCATATCGAGTATTGGTGCCTGTTTAATGCAAAGAAACAAAGACGGCATGTTAAAGCCCTTAACCTTTGCTAGTCAAAAGCTTACTCTAGCTCAATCAAAGTGGAGCACAATTGAAAGAGAAGTATATTCAGTAATCTGGGCACTTTCGGAGATTCGAAATGTGGACTTATGGAACCACCATAATATTGCATACTGATCATAATCCTCTAAAATACTTAACAGAGGGAACTCCTAAGAACGCTCGATTACAGAGATGGTCGTTGACACTATCTCGCTATCAGGTTTCTATTGCTCATAAACCAGGAAGTTCTAATGTAGTGGCAGATGCTTTATCTTGCATTTATGGGTAGGAAAAAATCTGTATATATATATTTTGTATTATTTCATTATTATATATTGTATAATGTGTATTTGTAATATGTGTATTTTTAGTATATAGTGTATAAGAATTTATATATCTTAAGTAGTTTAAGTAAATGCTCCCGATGGGACAGGTAAAGGAGTTTTTAAATAGAACTTTTTTTAAAATAGGACTTTTTAATTAGGACTTTTGATAGGACTTTTTAAGTAAGACTTGTGTTAAGACTTTAAAGAGTAGTTTCACAGTGTGGGACACCGTCCAACATGTAGAAACTGGAGGGAAGGTGTGAAAGTCGCCTATACTCCGTGGTCCAAAGACTTTTTAGGTAACTGAGAATGGCAACGGCGAGGAGAGAGAAACGAGGTACCTTCTTAAATGGTTGTGTTCGAACTCTCTCTTGTGAAATATCTAATTCGAAGATTATTATCATGTTATATTATGTGTGCGTGTGTTGTAACTGTGTAGTCTAATGTAAATAGTAAACTTAGTTAATCATATCCCTGCTTAGACCTCTCTGCTTTGATTATATCTTGTGTTCTTTCTTCATCAATATCTTGGAATACCGAACCGGTCATGATACATTCTACATTTCGATTTCTGTGATATAGGCTGTGAAGAGGCTAGATACATTAAATATGGCATGGTAGTTACGTATAATATATAAATGCCCACTAAGAACAGTCTAAATTCGAATTAAAAAGTGGTGAAGCGAAAAGCGTTCTAAAAAAGTCCTAAATTACAATTTCTATGCAATCTCAGGAAACAATAAACCGATTATAAAAGTAACCGAAAAGTAAAACCGATAATAAAATATCACAAATTTATGAGAACCAACCACTTCTTGTAATCACATTTGCTCACATAACGCTTTTTCTCTTGACAGCAAAGGGTTAACCTTTTTTTCCGGCAAAAATCCTGAGAATGGGTAAAAGATTGTCCAAAAGCCGCAAATTAGTTCAAAATTTAGTGAAACCCATCAAAACTTTTTTGGCCAGCTGTATTTCGAAACAGGTGACTATGTTCCTTTTTGTTGTGCTGCAAGTAACCTCACGTTTTCAAAAGAAGCTACAATCCCTTTGGATTAAAATAGCTGGATTCTCTTTTGAGAGAAGAAAGGGAGGCAGGGTGAAATTTTTGAGGAAAGTACAAAGCTTTTGGAGGAAATCAAAGACGTGGATTAATGTCACCTGTGGATGGACAGCAGTAGAGAGATTGAGGTCTGGTAGATCTGTAATACTTTTGCAAAACTGAAAAACACAATAATAGTTTGAGTCTGGCTGATTTCTTTTTTGTATTTCTTTCGATAATTTAACTTGTTTACTGTTAAGCACTAAGAAACGTTATCATCAAAACAATAAAAAATTTGCTATTTTCTTACTATTATTTTTTAAAAGGAAAATGTCTCAAAAATCTAGAATTTCCAAACTCTAAGCTCAAATTTTTCAAGTTCACATACATTATAATCAGAAACGTAAACCCCAAAACAATTTTAAAAATTCCTATTTTTTAATACTATTTTTTAAAAGGAAAATGTCTCAAAAATCTAGAATTTCCCAAATCTGAACTCATTTCCCAAGTTCATGTATATTCGGGGGGGGGGGGGGGAAGCTCACTCCCACAACCCCCAAGGCGACACCTCTGTTCACACTACCACTGGGGGAGGGGGTTGCAAGAGCAAAACATATTCTAATTTGCGTTTTTTGCACAACTGAGGCGTCTAACATTTTGAAATTTAGCATGGTAATTACTTACAAAGATGCAAATACTTTCTAAAAACCGCCAAAGAAAATTCCAACCTTAAAAGGATGAAGTGAGCAAAAAGCGTTCTAAAAGCGCTCTAAATTACAATTTTTGTGCAATCTTATCTAATACCAAGCCGATTTGAAAAATAATGGTTGCAAATTGGTGATGATAGAACCTGCTCAAAGATAAGTTGTATTTTATGTTAGTGCAATTACCACACCAGAGGGTTTCAGAAACAAAAAACCTGCTAAATTGCGATTTCTGCGATACTAAAGAGGTTAGATACATTAAATATGGCATGGTAGTTACTTATAACATATAAATGTCTTCTAAGAGCAGTTCAAAGTAAATTCGAATTAAAAAGGAGTGAAGCGAAGTGGAGGAGCGAAAAGCGTTCTAAAAAAGTCCTAAATTACGATTTCTATGAAATCTTAGGAAATATAAAACGATTATGAAAGTAATAGTTGCGAATCAATGGTGAAAGTCTCTGATCCTGCACAGGCTATATTTTATACCGGCGACTGTACCACATGGGGTGACCAGGAACAACAAATATTCTAAAAAAAGGCATTTAAAAGTTATCTAAATTACGTTTCTGTAGAAAATTGGGAAATACCAAACCGATTTCAAAATTAATGCTGGCAAATTAATGGTGACAGTGCCTATTTTTACATAGCATTTTTGTTGAGAGAGATGGTAGACCGTTAGACAAGAAGCTGGGAACATGATGTTTTATTTTAAGATGTAAGAAGATGATTCCTATAAAATTCAAAACTTCAAACGAATGCTAACATGAGCATATTAATTGAGTATAAAAGTTTGAAAATATTTTCTAAATTATCATTTATTTAGTTTTGGTTCTTTTTATTAATTTAAGTCTCATTTCTGCCTAATGAAGTGTAATAATGAAGTTTAGTCAAACTGTGTTTTAAACAGTAATTTTTGAATTATTCCTGAAAGTATAATTTCTTTTAATAAAAATTAGACACATAAATATCACTTGGCATATTTCAACTATTACAAGAGCAAAGCCGCGGGGTTTGCTAGTTTATGATAAATGAAAACAATAAAATATAATAATAAAATACATTTAATAAACATGAATTATTTATTTTCATTTTTTCTTTCAAATCAAATACATGGTTTACGATTATCACAGACTTGACAGATAAAACAGTACATCATTTTAAAGCTTACAATTTCAAAACAAATCGTCTTTAAACATATATAATTGTATTTCCTGAAAGTGACAGCAGCAGAATTCTATATGATTTATAACGCAGCCGTTATTTTAAATCCTACTGTGGCAAAATTTCCTATTTTATTAAGAGCTTTAAAGATTTTTAATATTAATATTTTATAAGATACTTTTTTATCCCTATATATATATAGAGAGAGAGAGAGTAGGATATTATATGTTTTCACTTAATTATAAAGCTGTTTTATTTTATTATATTTCTTATGAAATGATAAATCTGGATATTTATTTTTAAATTGTTCCATACGTCAATTGGGATTAAATAAAATTGCTGTAACATGTATAATATGTCTATGAAATGTGAAATGTCATAACATGGTATGTCATTAAATGTAAGCATTTCTATAAATTTTAAGAAACTACTTTATTAGTTTATATGCATATGATATAATAATGCACTCCTGGCTCAAATCAAAATCAATATAGAGTCGTATTTTCCTTTTCCAAATCATTTATATAATTTCAGTCACTTGAATAGACGTAGAGACGTGGAAAAAAAAGTAAACACCCCCTACTAACTCCTCAACAAATTATCGTAGAAGAACGTTACTGGTACCGAACGATTGGAAATGAAGTCTACTTTTAAATGATGTATATAAAATTTGCTTAGGGGTGCATTTACATATACGAACCATAACTTTATTTTTTTCAATAGCAGTACACAATTCTGGCAGAATAAATGAAATCTACACCCTTCAATTAGTCTAAAAACAATTTTTTATGCAATTCGTACCATAAGTTTCCGAGAAATTAATTATTTTAAAACAAGCGTATTATAAGGGCTGTATCCAAATTGAAGTTCGGTACTCGATTGTTAACCGACAGAGCTCCCTTCTTGATCAAGGCACCTTAAGCAGTGAATTAAGCCTGTTAGATTACAGGATAGCATAAGAAATTTCAAAATATTTAGTCACTTCTATTATAGACGGCCCCTTAAACCATCATTTTGTCGTATTTAAAGTACAATTTAAAAACTACTTGGAAGAAAAATGTCAAATTTTGGATTTCCATAAAGCAGGACTTAATAAATCTGAATCCATAAAAAAAATTGTATGTTACAATTCATAATTTTTTTTAATATTAATTTCATAATTCATATCAGAAAATTATAAAAATTTCAAATCCAATGTATTTATGTATGGGTATATTAGTATTATTGCTACATAAAAAATTAAAACATTAGGATCATAATTTCAGAAGTTATAAATAAAAATATTAAAATGTAATTTAACATTAGAAGAACTCAATTTTGAATGTTTATAATTCAATAATTTATCAATCAAATGACCTGAAATTTGGTGTCTAGGCATAGTTTGAACCAAAAATTTGAAATGTCTCGTTAAAACTGGGTATTGCCATTGAAAAAAAAAAGTTTGGATTCGTTTTAATATGTAGACGGCCCCATAAGCAAATTTTATATACGTCATTTAAATGTAGACTTTATTTCCAATCGTTCGGTACCAGTAACTTTCTTCTACGATGATTTGTTGAGGAGTTAGTAAGGGGTGTTTACTTTTTTTTTTTCCACGACTGTACTTCGAATGCGCTTTTTACGTAAAATCTGCAGGCTGTTCTTTTATAGTTAACTTAAAACTAAAACTTATTGTTAATAAATTATCCACCAGTTTTCCCGAGGTACTAGAATTTTACGATAATTTTGAAATTCTACGATAATTTGTTGAGGAGTTAGTAGGGGGTGTTTACTTTTTTTTCCACGACTGTACATATATTTCATTAGCAATTTACAATAATATGTAGACTTTTTAAAGATTAGTTGCTTCAAATGCATATCTTGCAATATTATTTTGATTTGCGGTGAAATTTATAAAATATCAAATTTATGAAATTGCCGGCAATAAACTTGCTAAAACGTTGCTTGTATTATAATCTCTTTATCGTAATTATGAGTAATGATTTTTTTTTACCTTGCTAATTCATTTAGCATAACGTTAAATTGTTGAGTGTAATTATTATTTATATAATATATTATACTAATATATACATATATATTATTTAAACACTCATATGCAATATTGGATTTCAAAACTACCTATTAAACATAAATAAAAAAAAACGTTTATAAAATAGTAATTTCATATTTTTCAATAAATGGTTGAAATTTTAAATCTACTGTATTAAAAAATGTAACATTATGAAAAAATAATTATTAATAGAATATAATTTACTCATAATATTCATTTTTATTTGTAAAAATTAAAATTAATGAAATTTTACGAAGGAATCTTTTTCAAATGCTTTCCTGAAAAGAAAATTAAAAGCTAAATTTTCTTAACAGAATGCTGAACTGTAAAAATAACTCCGTATGGACACGGATAATTTCGTATGAAATATCTGCTGTTAAACGAAAATTGTATTTTATGATTAGGAAACTTAATTATCCAGGAATAAATGGAAATTTATCATTTTATTCTTACTCGTTGAATGTGAAAAAGAGAAATGTTTTCTCCAACAGAGACAAATGAAAATGTTCATTTTTATTGACAAAAAAAACATAAATATTTATTAATAGAATATGGTTTATTCAAACTGTTTCATTTATATTTTTAAAAATAAAAATTATAATACTTACAAGAAGCAATACCTTTGAACTGTTTACTTAAAAAGAAAATTAAAAGAAAATTTTCTTAATAGATTCTTATACTGCAAAAATACAATTTCACAGGACATATCTGTTTTTATACGGATACTCTATATTATGATTAGAAATCGTTAAAATTCCCAGAATAATGGAAATTTTCCTTTTTATCCTTACTCTTTGAATTTTAAAACTCAAAATGTTCTTTTCAAAACACATAACTGGAAATGTTCTTTTTTTAATTAAAAGAAATCGTGAAAATTCCAAAGTATATGTTTAGGGTTATAAACAAGGCGTTAGATGTGGCGAGATGGTGTCATAGTTGAACAATCATCTTCTAAAGGCGTTTACGTAGTTTCGAATTCCTAGGAAGTCGAACAGTAAAAAACAGGTGGGATAGTATAAAATACAGATGCCTGTTCTGCATAAATACGGATCAGTTTATATAATTACTATTTGTATTTTTTAATGCGGTTTTGCTTGAATTTATTTCCAAAATCAGAAGATTCCTGTCTTGAATAACTGAAAATTTCCAATTTAAAATCTGTGGATTAACAAAATAGATGTTTTGTGAAAAGAATAGATAAAAAGGACTTTTTTTACGCCATCACATTTCCGTTTTTTTCACAGATTTTTTTTTTTTAAGTGTGCTCCTTATAGCACTTAAAATAATATTCTCTTTAAAAGTGGTGAAAAACGAAAAAAAAAATACTTTCAATGATGGAAATAAAATAAAAATACCAAAATGCATGCAAACTAATAATGATTTTGAGATTCATTTGGAATTTTATCTCTTTTATGTTCTGAAAGTCAATATAATTTTAAATTGTAATATTTGATACGCTTCATGTGTAGCTGAATGTGGATATAATAAATGCATTAACACTAAAAGGACAGCGAGGGGTCATTTGATCCTAGCAAATGCATGTTTCGGCTCGAAACCAGAAATTTTTTTTTATAATATAAGCTTGAAAGAAAAATAAGAAGTAATATTTTAGATAAAAAAGTTAAAAACTTTTTAATAAAAATTCTGGTGGCAAATATTTTATAGAACTTGAGTAAAATTGCCGGTCTTTTTTGTGTTAAGTAATACAAAACTGAATTCTTTATACATATTTTTTGAGGCTATTTTCACAAATTTAAATACGATTCGACGTGAACAGATCCTTCGACGTGAACAGATCCTTATATTTTATCCGACAAATTATTATTGATATTTTATTATTTTTAATCCATTCTCTACCTTTTATTGTTATAGACGTCACAGAGGAAAAAAACAGGTTATGGAAATCAAGAATAGTTATACTTCTGCAAATATTAAGGAAATACGGAAAATATTGATATGTCATGTGTTCTTAGTAATAAGAATAAAATATGTATAGTAATCACTCTGTCTCACAAATTAACACCAAAATATAATACTCTAATTATGAAAATAAACTTTTATATAATACTTTAGTATAAGATGAATCAGATAAATATGTAATTTTTCTACTAAAAAACTTTTCACTAATTATAAAAACACCAAAAGTTATGCGACGATAATACACGCAGTCGAACTCAAGTCACTTACGTCACAAACGTTCATAATTGTAAACATGGTACAACTGTATCATTTTGGTAGCTTTCATTACAAAAAGCTACCTATTGCAGTCATTCGGAGTAAAACGATTCCGAAAATTTTTGGTTTACTTTCACCGATCATAACCCCCAGACCCCGGTCCACCCTCCGCTCTGATCTTTGTCATTCTGTAACTCTCCTATTTATGAACCGATTTGGATATAATTTGGTGTGTACATACCAATGTCTCGCCCGAGTTCGTTGGCCAGCTTCATCCGTAATCTTTTTTTTCAAAATGGAGGCCATCTAAAAATTTAATCATTTAAAATAAAGTACAAAAACTTAGAAATTGAAAAAGATTTTTTTCTTATGTGCTTGACTTTGATACAAAGATTTCGGGGCATTTTTCGTTTCGTCTATATCTTAAAAAATGGCTGAGTTATAGCACTTTGAATTTCTAGCATGTCTGACATTTTGAAACGATCTGATATTTGTCAAGCGATAATAAGCATATTTATGAACCGATATGGATTTGACAAGGCATGTGCAAAGTGTATGCTCTCGGCTAGTTCGTATGCCGACTTCATCCGCCATTTTGATACAAAATGGCGGCTATTTAAAATTTAAAAAAATTTAAATGAAGTACAAAAAATTAGAAATTGAAAAAGATTTTTTTCTTTTGTGTTTGACCTTGATACAAAGATTCAGGAGCATTTTAGGTAGCTTTCTTTACAAAAAGCTACCTATTGCAGCCGTTCGGAGGAAAGCGATTTCAAGCATATTTTCATCGATCATGACCCCCACACCCCGAAACCACCCTCCGTTCAAAATTGATATATATATATATATATATATATATATCAATATATATATATATATATATATATATATATCAATATATATATATATATATATATATATATATATATATATATATATATCTGACCTATGTCACACTGTAACTCTCGTATTTATGAACCGATTTGGATGTAATTCGGTGTGTACATAGTACATACCAATGTCTCGAACGAGTTCGTTGGCCAGCTTCATCCGCCATTTTGTTTCAAAATGGCGGCCATTTAAAAATTTAAAAAAAAAATTTAAATTTGAAATGTGGTACCAAAAAATTGAAAATGGAAAAATATTTTTTTCTGATGTATTTGACCTTCATACAAAGACTCCGTAGCAGTTTTTGTTTCGTCTATACCTTAAAAAATGGCTGGGTTATAGCATTTTGAATTTCTAGTGTGGCTGACATTTTGAAACGCCCTGATTTTTGCCACGTGATAACAGACGTATTTATGAACCGATTTGGATGTACCTTGGTGTGTACATAGTACATACAAATAACTCAACCGAGTTCGTTGGCCAGCTTCATCCGCCATCTTGTTTCAAAATGGCGGCCATTTAAAAAAATTAAAAAAAAAATTAAATTTAAAATGAGATACCAAAAAATTGGAAAATGAAAAAGACTTTTTTTGTATGTGTTTGACCTTAATACAAAGATTCCGGAACAGGTTTTGTTTCGTCTATATCTAAAAAAATGGCTGAGTTATAACATTTTGAATTTCTATTGTGGCTGACATTTTAAAACGACCTGATTTTTGTCACGCGATAACAGGCGTATTTATGAACCGATTTGAATGTAACTTGGTCTGTACATAGTACATACCAATGTCTCGAGCGAGTTCGTTGGCCAGCTTCATTCGCCATCTTGTTTCAAAAGGGTTGCCATTTTTTTAAAAAAATGTAATTTAAAATTTAAAATGAGGTATTAAAAAATTGGAAAATGAAAAAGATTTTTTTTATGTGTTTGGCCTTGATACAAAGATTCTGGAGCAGTTTTTGTTTCTGAAAATTTGTTCTTTTGTTTATATCTTAAAAAGTAGTTGAATTATAGCACTTTGAATTTCTATCATGGCTAACACTTTGAAACGATCTTGTATTTGTCTCGCGATACCACACGTATTCGCCTATTTCGATGGAAGAAACATGTGGATAGTATACATCAATATCTCGACCAAGTTCGCTGGCCAGCTTCATCAGCCATCTTGTTTCAAAATGGCGGCCATTAAATTAAAATATATATATATTTAAAGTGAGGTGCAAAAAAATTAGAAATTGAAAAAGGTTTCTTTCTTAAGTATTTGACCTTGATATAAGGATTCAGGAGCATTTTTTGTTTGTCTTTATCTTAAAAAAATGGCTCAGATACAGGAGTTTCAATTTCTAACGTGGGTGACATTTTGAAAAATCTGATTTTTTGCCTACGACAGCACTCGTATATATCAACCGATTCCGATGTGAGTGAGCATGTGCACAGCAATTACTAAGGTCTCGACAAGTTCGCTGGTTAGCCTCATCCACCATGTTGTCTTAAAATGGCAGGCACTTTAGGAAATCGCCGAATTTGGCAGCCAAATATAAGTTACCTTAAATAAAAGCAGCTTGGATAAAGCTGAATAATTTCGCGAAATTCTCATTGATAATGATTTAGTATTGATAAAAATTAGTATTGAATCTCCTACATTCGGTTTCCATTTAATTGAGCTTCGTGTGTTTGAATGATATAAGTTGGCTTTTTTAAAATAAGGAATATGAAAGCTACCTCTTCCTCCCGGCACTGGCCGGAAGGACTTTTTTGTTTTGTCGTTATCTTAAAAAATGGCTGAAATACAGCAGTTTGAATTTTTAATTTGGGTGACATTTTGAAAAATCTGATTTTTTGCCTGCGACAGTACTCGTATGTATCAACCGATTTAGATATGAGTTAGCATGTACACAGGAATTACTAAGGTCTCGACGAAGTTCATTTGTTATCTTTGTTGCACCCATCATATTGTTTTAAAATGGCGGGCACTTCAAGGTATCCCCGAATTTGGCGTCCAAAGTTAAGTCACTTTAAATAAAACCAGCTTTGATAATGCTGACTAATTTCGCGAAATTCTCATTCACATTCAGTATTGACGAAAATTAGTATTTAATCTTCTATGATCGGGTTCCACTAATTTGAGCTCCGTGTGTTTGAATAATATAAGCGGGCTTTAAAAAAACAAGGAATATGAAAGCTACCTCCTCCTCCCGGATCATGCCGGAAGGACTTTTTCACATCATGACACCCAAGGTACCACCAGTTGGCGATTTTACTGTGAAGTCAAACTGACAATTTCCTTGCATGGAATCAATTGATTGCATAGCAATGGATCTACCTGACAGACACAATACAAATTTATGGAATAACAAATCTGTGGTTGTTTTCGCAAAAAACTCGCAATCATTTTTCAGAATGATATTGAAAATAAGACAAATTTTAAAATTATACTGCTGCTGTTGCAACTTTAATTTTATATCCTGTATTTGTTTTACATCTGACATGTATATGTAATATTTTAAGCATTTTCGTCATAAGAGGTAAATTAAAACTTTATATATATTTTCGTATCAAGAAAAACGTATTTAAATATCAATAATTTAGAACTGGATGAAAAAACAAATAGGTCATTTTAAAATCTTAAAATCATTGCAACTGCTGGTATTATAAGTAAAGTCTCTGCTTGCAATTTAGCACGAAATGTAGTTTTTTCTCTGTGGAATTACATGATATGAAAATTATATGATTAATGTTAGCTATTAAGTGAATATTTATGCGTGCTAAATGGAAGCTAATGCGATTTTTGCTTTTTCGTTATTGCTTTTACTAAATATAAATATTAGGTAACAGAAAAGTAAGGAGCGATGAAAGACAGTTAGGAAACGTGTTTTTTCCCATAAAAAAAAGAAAAGCTTCGATTTTTCTTATGAATACACGTTTTAAATGAAACACTATATACTATTAAAATGAGATTGTCAAGGTTTACACACACATATATTTAGCACTTTCTATACATCAGCAAAAATAATATAAATTTTTAATGAATCGTAGTTGTTTTTATAAAAAGGAATATTCTAGCGACTTTTTGATATGCTTTTCGACAATGTTGTTCAAATTTAGGTAGATAAAAATTATACGTCTATGTACCCTATGTTCTGTTCTTAAGGTTCCGTATTTAAAAAGTAAAAACGGAGACATTATAAGATCACTCATGTGTCTGTCTGTCCGACTGTCACATCCCTTTTACTCGTAAATAATGGAACGTGTGGAAAGTTCAAATTGGGGGAAGTAATACATACTATTGGCCCACATATTTAGAGATTAATAAGTATTCATAAATATATTTACTAAAATGTAGAGGGGCTAATTAATTTACTTGAAAATAAATATTTTCTTTGTATAATGTGTGGGGTATCGTGTGAAAACTCTCGTAACGCTGAACTCAAAAATATATTTCATATAATTTTAGTTATTATATTTTCAAAGTTATCGTCGAAATGCAGTGAAAAATTATGCCCCCCCCCCTTTTAATTCTAAATCAACTGAAACTAATATTATGAAAATATTAGAGGTAGTAGATGTTAATTTAAACCTTGCAGGAAAATTACAGCGATTACCCTAGGCCACATACAGTTTTTGAGAAAATAGCATTTTTCCGTTACACACAAATTTCGATTTACGGGCGTTCAGCAAATGTGCTGAGCAGCGCTGGAGGTACCTATCCTAGCAGAAGTATAAAAGCATTGTTGATCATGATTTACAGAAAAAACCGTCGGTAATTAGGCGGGATATTAACCCTTAAAAACAAGGACGGTTTGGACATAAATAATGACAGGGGCGGCATACCCTATGCTCCATCGGCATAAAAAGCCTAGATAACAAATTTTAAGGATACATTTGTGTAATACAGTGCCCAGTAGCAGCATAAAAGCAATAAATGTCAAATTCTTAAAATCAGACTAATTTAATTAGAATTAATCACATAAATACTATAGGATTCGCTAGTTTGCACTGAGTGGCTCTCTCAATACACCCACCGTGTCTTTAAAAGTTAATTAAAACTTATATTGAAAAACGCGGCATGGACCAAAGCGGCATTGCAACTTTGCAACGTCCTTTTAAAGCGCGCTTAGCACAATGCCAAGTTTAAATTTTGAACAAGGTTTTTGCTTTAGGTACACTGTAAAAAGAAAAGATTATTACTACGCTGAATTTAGGATTATGAAATGCAAAATGAAGTTTAAATATGCACTACTATTATTGTGAGCACCGAATTAAATTCATTTTAAACATATTAGGATAAGATTTAAAAAAAAAGAGTTATACAAAATAGCTATATTTGATATTATTTAGGTTCCGTATCTTTTTGAACTTTAATGCTAAATTCATTTTTATTTTTCTAGAATGTACAGCTATATCGAACCCTAAGTTGTGTAGTTTTACAAAGTCTTAGTTTTTTTTTTTTTTTTTTTTTTTTTTTTTTCTTTCCGAACGGAACCCTCTGGGCTCGAGTAATGCTCGTACTTACCGTTCATTTTTTAAATAGTTAAATTGACATAATGTGAAAGATTTTGATTTTTTTTAATCTCATAAAGGTATTCTTTTTTTGTATGAAACACAATGTAAAATATTTTGAATTTTGTTCTGTGATAAAAATATTCTTTTTTTCAAAATAAATGAAAAAGTTTTAAAAATTATGTGGTCTTTGGATTTTTGCAAAAATAACTTAATTTATGTTTTTTTTTTTTTCAGCCATACATATTTAAAATTCAATATTAGTTTTCCTTCGTTGTACAAACAGGCAGAAATCAGCATTTACGATATCATTAATGAATCAACTTATTTATTATATCTTTTCAATATAATCGCTTAAATGTCTCGGTATTACACAAATATTAGCCAGAATAATCTCACTAGATTTAAGATACTAATTTTCTTATTTTGTTCCTCAAAAAATAATTAAAATAATGGTAATTTTTTTAAAATGAAGATTTAAAAGAGTAATTCATTTTATATTTTGTCAAATGAACAAACAGAAATCAGCAAATTAACAATCTTCATCAATCAATGTGCCTATATTTTTTTCATTAATACTATTTTTTTTTTCATGTGATTGCGTAAATGACAGTGAAATGAACATATATTATCTAGAATAAACTTGCCGGATAATAGATATTAATGACGTAAATTACATGAGATTTATAGTTATGTGAAAACGTTTTCCGTAAAATCAATGTTTTTATTTATACATTTTTTTGTTACTTGTTTTCCTGAAGAAAAAAAAAATGAATGAAGCTCTTCAAAGAACTTTGTAATTTTTTATTATGGCGCTGTACAGAGATCATTACCCTGCATCATTTGCCTTGTTCAGAAATGTTTTACGTCAACGTATTTCATATATGCAACGAGATATACCGTACAGAACTTAGTCGTCGTCTAAAGGCTGTACTTCATCTAGTGATAACTTCACCTGAGTCAACTGTATAATACCATTATAAAATTATTTCCTTAAATGCAGCGCCATCTATTGTCCAAAAATGTAACTACTACAGCACCAAGGTCCTTAATGTTGAGTATCGAACAAATCGAATCAATTATAATTTGTTCTAAATCGTACTTTGCGATCGTTAAATTTCATTATATGTATACTAATAAAAGAAAGTTTCGCTCTGAGTGTGTATGTGTGTGTCGGCCTGTCTGCGATGGCTAGCAAATTCTACTGCACGTAGAAATCTGAAAATTGGTTGTGGATAGTCGAAAGCAGGTTCTGATGCACCTGCGGCTCAGATTTTTAATTATTTAAGACGCGACGCCCTGAACACCTTTAACATTTTATGTCCAAAATTCTTAATAACAGATTGCCATTGTTTTATTTGATTGACTTTGTTTTGGGTGTTCATTCTCCATTTATTTATTGCCTCATTTGTATATTCCAGTTAAGACCCTAGCTCCTTTTGCGCGGTAAAAGACGCCTTGAGGTTTAAGTGCCCTAATTTTTTTATAAATTACCTCCTTAAATTCCGATCTTCTTTTCTGGGGCATTTCCATTTAGTTCTTTTACCGTTCTACATTACAGTTAAGACCCAAGGCTCCTACGGCCCGGTACGGGACCCTTTAAACTTTCTGTACGCAGTGCATTTTCACCCTCTCAATACAATACTTTAAAGGTGAGTCTAGGACTCCTGTCCCAGACTAACATAACGATATTTTTATTCGGGCCCAGGGACGCTTTTTTATGTATTTCCACCCAATTTTTTGCTGATGATTAATTCTTAACTTATGTTTACTTTCGACTAATTGAAGATCTAATGTGCTATGTACTAATACCTCTTTACAAGGATTTTGTTAGAGCCTTGCTATAAATTATAAATTGGCCCCTTAAAGGCACCCTATTATAGTTCCTTTAAAAATGGTCCGATTTATTAGCTTTTTTTCTAACAACTTCTTAGGAACTCCAGCTACTACATGAGCGACAAAAAAGTCTCAGATTTTAGATGCTACTAATTTTGAATAGTAATCGCCTTCTTCGGGTTGGTGCCCTTGGTGCAATTTTTTGAAATATGATCAGAATTTCTTAGAATTTTCTTTAACACAGTTCTATTTTTCTACTTTAAGAACCACTAAACAATTTCCTTATACCCAACTACATCCCAGTTAATGCACTGGCCTCCTTGGAGGCCAGTATATTGCCCCTTGATTTTTTTGTGCCTTAAAATGTTAATAAATAGCCCCATATTAATCCGATCTTTCTTTTTGGGGCCCAATTCCCATTTAGTTATTCGCCTATTTCGACATTCCGGTTAGGAACCTGTGCCAGTGTATTTCAATGCATTACTTCAATGCTTGAAAGTTGAGTCTTGGATTCATTTTACCAGGGGCAAAAGCCTCACATTTTTATTGGTGCCCTAGGGCCCATTTTAAAGCATTTTCGCTTAAGTTTTCCGCATTTCTTTAAGATTATATTCTGATGATTAATTCTTACCACATATATATTTTCGACAAATTGTAGATGTAAAGAGCTAAGTACAAGGACCTTTTAACATGTTTTCATCTTAGGCCCTGCTCTCAACTATCTGTTGTTTACTTTTGGTCCCCCTGTGACATCCACCTTTAAGATGGCCCGATACACTATATTGTTTTCTTTCAACTTGTAAGGTCCTCCAGGTACGACATGACTGACAAAAAATAAAATTATCAGATTTCAGCTATCGCCAATTGTGAATATTAATTGCCGTCTTGGGGACCCTGGAGCAACTTCTTTAAAAATGTCCGAATCTGATGTACTTTAAAAACTACGAAAAATATCTTTACACCAAAATATATTCTCATATACCCAACTTGCAATTTTCCAAGGGTACTAGGGCCACTTATAATTTACTAAATAAATTTCATATATCCCAGCTACCAACTTTTTTACTTTCTTCTAACTTCAATAGAAGAAAGTATTGTAATTGAAATTTTTTTCAACTTCCGGTTTTCAACGGATTTACACGTTTCATGGGTCAAAGATCGCCAAAAACATGTTTATAGAAAACGTCCGTCTGTCCGTCCGTCCGTTCGTCTGTCCGTGTGTCTGTCGCCATTGTACCATCAAAAAGTGTATGAAGTTATGCATAGATTTGAACCAAATTTTTATTTTAAGTTTTTAGCTATGGCAAGCAGGTCCTCTCTGAATTTGGGGAAAATTCGCTGGTAGGAGGCGCTGTAATAGCGATTTTTGTGCGATTTTGAATATTGTACCATCAAAAAGTGTATGAAGTTATGCATAGAATTAAACCAAATTTTTATTATAAGTTTTTGGCTGTAGCAAGCAGGTCCTCCCTGAATTTGGAAACGATTCACCGGTAGGGGGAGCTGTAATAGCGATTTTTGTGCGATTTTGAATATTGTACCATCGGAAAGTGTATGAAGTTATGCATAGAATTAAACCAAAAAATTCTTTTTAAGTTCTTGGCTATGGCAAACTGGCCCTTCCTTAATTTGGATAATATTCGCCGGTAGGGGGCGCTGTAATAGTTATTTTGGTGCAATTTTGAATATTGTTCCTTCGAAAAGTGTATGAAGTTATCCATAGAATTCAACCAAATTTGTTATGTTCGTTTTTAGTCATGGCATGAAGGTCGTCCCTGAATTTGGAAAAAATCTGCCGGAAGGGGGTGCTCTAATTGCAATGTCTTTACCATTTTCATTATTGTACAATCAAAAAGTGTATGAAGTTATGCATATAAATAAACCTCATTTTCTGTTTATTTCTGGCTATGGCAAGCAAGTCCTTCCTGAACTTGAAAAATTCCTCCAAAAAGGGGCGCTATAATTATGATCTCTGTGCCATATTCATTATTGTACCATCGAAAAGTGTATGAAGTTATGCATAGAATTGAACCAATTTTTCTGTGTATGTTTCTGGCTATGGCAAGCAAGTCCTCCCTGAATTTGAAAAAAATCTATCGGAAGGGAGGCGCTGTTATAGCGATGTTTGTGCAATTTTCTTTATTGTACCATTGAAAAGTGTATAAAATTATGCATACAATTAAACCAAAATTTTCGTGCATGTTTTTGGCTTTGGCCGATAGGTCCCCCTTGAATTTGGAAATATTGCGCGGGGCTCTGCGATAGCGATTTTTTATACTTTTCTTGATTTTTCGTAGTTCTATTGTCCATCGGCGGCTCTTGCAGCGGCAGGAACTTGCTTCCTGCTAAGCCGGCGGTTCGCAAACAGCTGATAACAACAGAATAAGGAAAAACAATTAATTTTAACAAATATCAAGATATAGATTAACTTGTTTTTAGACCGTTTAATTGACCAAAGCAGACATTTAAGATGAAAATCAAAGTTGGTATAGTATTGAACTAATAATATTGAAGTATTAGCATGTGTAACTACTTTTTGAAATATTAAGATGTACAAAATAGAAGAAAGTTTTGGGATTGGCACATCCAACTAGTTGAATATTAATCTTCATTTTCGACATCTACTTACATATACTCATCACAGCCTTATTAAAAATCTCATTACTGTTATAGATAAGTGGCTAACTTTAGAGGGAGAGAGATTTCATGCGTAAATTAAATACCGTGTTAACGTTAAAGGAAATTCGTTAAATTTACTGGTGGAAAAATTACACCCCTTGTGAGCGCATTATTTTCTCGGATTCTATAGCCGAAGGCAGTGGGCCCACAAAATTAGGTTCATTTAATTGATTTTCCAATGACATAAAAAGTAATTTATTAAAAAATTGATTAAAAGTTAATGAATTTGTTATAATTTATTTTAAATAATTTATTTAAAAAAATCGATTAAATAGTGAAGTTTCTTTATTATGTCCTGGAAATGCTGGATCGTATTTCATAATCTTTTCATGATGTGTTTACGTGTCTCTCTCTTTTTTCTTGTCTAATATTTGTAACTGTTATTCCCTGGTGTCTTTAGCGTGTATCATGTTTACATATGTCCTGATTCTCCTCCTTTGTAAATCCAATGTTGTGTCGCATGAAAAAATGCAACCAGCTTAGATTACTTTTTCTCACCTCTGTCTGTTATTTTGAAGTCCATCAGCAGAAGAATGAAAATCGGAACAATTATTAACAAAAGTTAAATTACTCGACATTTTCCAAATACTTCCATTTGCAAGTAATTTGAAAGATCATAAATGGATGCATTTAAAAGTTTATTTATGTGCAAAGTTTTTTTTGCGCAATTATTCAGATAATATTTTTAATAAAAATAATAATAATTAACAAAAATAATAACTTATCAAAGGTAGTAATAATAGCAATAACAATAATACTAATAATCACAATAATATTAAAAATGACGATACTATTAGTAATCTGCTTCATAAATTCGGTTCCACATTATTATTTTTTAATTATAAACCTAACCGTTCGTACACAATCACATTTACACAACTAATAACTGAATATAACTAGTCCCTACCACAATAGGTTTTTGAAGAAAGAAAACCTTTTTGGGAAATAGATTTTGAAATAGATTTTAAGCTCCGCATTTAAAGACATTGTAATATATGCAATTTTCCCTCAAATGATTCAAGTTTGAATAAACTTGAAGGCATAATTTTTATTAACAGATATTTTTCCCGGTCACGTTTAAACATGTTTAATTGTTGCGTTATTTTTCTAGACGTGTTCTAAAACTTTCTAAGTGATTGATTCAAAATACATTGATACTACTCTATGAATGATACGATGGTGATTGTACTTATATTTAAACGTCCATAGCTCTTTTTTTACTTTCAATAAATCACCAATTTACTTTTAATTTATAAATAATAATAACAAACGTGAAAGGAAAAAGAATCGTTGCTAATGATATTTTTAAATATATAATAGGTTGAAATATTTCTACATAATTAAAAAGAATAATAAAATCAATATACCATTAATCATTAATGCATAATCCTCAATAATATAGACGCTATTAATCATCTAAATCTACATTTTCAAACGCGCATTTAAAAAATGTCAATATTAATTATATTCCATATGATGAATATGCCTTTTTTTATTGTATTAACCATTCATTACTATATCCATTTGTTAAAGTAATTATAAATTTTAGTAGTTAGAATTCAGTTTATGAATGGTATTTTAAAGTAGAAACATAAACTTTTTCGTATAATTCGCGTGGCATCTAATTTAATATTTACATATCACTCATATTGATCATTATCTTATCATTAAAATGAATACTAAGAAAGAAATGTTATTAATGTCTTCGAAAAAAATATTGCTGATAATAGCGTAAAAAGTCATTAATATATCTTCACATAGGAAAGATGAAATAATTTGCGATTAACTTAAGAACTTGTTAAGAACTTTTGAAATATTCATTTATCATACTGTTCTCAATAGGTATATTTACTCCTAAATAAATAATTAGGTATAAATGTTTTTGTGCGCTTTTATACAAAAGTAAAAAATATAAAAAAAGAGATAGCAGCTTATTGCAAATTTTTAATCATTCGAGGTATCCAAAGAAAAAAAAAATGGATCGCTTTTTCTAGAGTTTTTAACATAAACACACAATGTCAATTGCGAAAGTGTTCAAAATAACGTAGACATAAAGAATATGTTAACGAAACAGACCTACCAATAGTTTTCAGAAAAATACATATTTTAATTTTATGCGAATCTACGTGGAGAATATTTGTCAATTATAATTTTTTGTCCATATGTGGGAAGAGTATTACAGAAATAAACTAAATCGAACAAGTAAAAATTAAATTTAAAAAGTCAAAAAACCGGACTGCGTAAAAAGCGAACTAATTAATTATTTCTCATCAATTTGACACTATTTTTTATATTACTTACCTATTTTTTTTTATTTATTTGTATTGATGAATTTTAAGTTGTGATTAATTGTTAGTTTCTATCTATAAACACTGTTTTGATGAGACCTATAGATGTCAGAGTTGATGTTAGAGATGATGTTATATAGATGTTAGAGTTGCAGTAAAGCTAGAGATCTTACTTACACAACTTCCAGATAGTGTAATATTTAAACGGAGCTTCTGACTGTAAAATAGTCAATGAAACATAATCTTCATTTTGAAAGACCTATCCAATGATATGCCAGTTAATATGGTGTGTATTATTTTTTAGTTCTACCGCCATTTTGTATTTTACGGCCGCCATTTTGAATTTTTAAAAACAAAACCTAGCCTATAACTGTCGGACGGTTAAGACGAATCGATAGAGACCTCATTCATTAAAATCCATCCAGCCATTGGGATGTTTCGAGGGTATAAAGTAATCCACATACCCAGATACGCGTGAAACACATAACCCATCTTGGCAGTCGGGTAATAAGTAGTAACTGCAGTAACGGCATGGAAAATGTAGCTTTCGTATGAAATTTCATTTTTGGCACTCACTCCCTTTCCCATGTCAAGGACTCAATTTATAATTGTAAATAAAATATCAGATATAAACGGCTCTACTCCCTAATTTAGTGGCATTATGATAAAAAAAAGAAAAATGTTAATGTATTATTTACTATGCGAAAGTTATCCGTTCCATTATATTCTAAAGCAAAAGTTTATGCGTAAATAAAATGTAAATTAAGCTTTTAAATAACTTAGAAACTTGTGCATTCGATATCGGGAAAAAATATTTTTAGCAAAACAACGTCTTCTTGATATATTACGTGTGCACCTGAAGAAACTTTATTTTTAGGTGTAATGAGCATTTAAAGTAAGGTAGAAAATGTTCATTATCCGTTACTTTCAACAGATTTTTTTTTTTTTTTTAATGTGGCATAAAAAATCTCATTTTGTTAATTGATCTGCGTAACTTAGAAAAATGAAGCAGAAAATGAAAAATGTTCTTTCACCAATCCTATCATTAAAATAATAATATGCCTTTTCCAAATTTGAAAATTATTTAAGCTTTCGTAGCTCGTTTGTTCATAATTATTTTTAACTTTTGTAACGATTACTTTCAAAATTGTTTATTTTTTATTTTATTTTATTCTAATTTTAATTTTTTGTGGGAAATACTTAGAAGATTATGGTATTTTACAATTAATTTTTAAAGAGTGATATAGTAAACATTTTTAATAAAAAATATGGTTTCCTAAATATTGTATCATAATATTAAACGTAGTAATCACATTAACAAAACAATTAATTGCATAATTTAACTAAACATATCAGAAAATCTATTTTCTTTTAGATGTGTAACTTTATCTTCTAAACACCATGAACTGATATATCCACTCACTAAGCTGTAGGTTTTACAGCAACAGCAGCATTATTTAAATTAATATAATTCTACAGATATAGAGCAGTTTAAAATCGTTCATTATTGATTAACCCTGAAGGATTATAGTCATATACGTAATTAGGTTTTTTCTATCATGTTGGAAAAATCATTTTATCATTTTAAATAAATTATAGAGGAAACAGCATTACAATTTTGCCTCCTTGCTTGGCAGTAATGGGTAAATTATTTTACTATTTTTAAAATTAATCTGTAAAGTCTCTTTATTATACAGTTTTATTTATTATTTATACTATTAAAAGCCTTTAAAAATTCATTTTATAAACAGCAAAATAATTTACCCATAAAGATTGTACGTCCCAACCATTATCCGAGTATCAATAGAAATCTTCTTAGGCAGTGAGAATATATGCAATGATTCAGCCTCAATGGAACTGCCTAAAATTTGGAAAGAGATGCTTTACAGAACAACGAAACAATAGTATTAAATAATTCACGTTCACAAATATCCATTTTAGGTAGATTTCGTATGAAATACTACCTATTGGGATCGTTCCTATGTTGGAATTTCTGAAAAATTTTTGCAGATCTACACCGATCAGGACCCCTAGAACCCAAAACCACCCTCAGTAAAAAACTTTAACTATCTATCTATCTATCTATCTATCTATCTATCTATCTATCTATATATATATATATATATATATATATATATATATATATATATCACTTTCTTCTGGACACGATAACTTTCGTAATTCTGCACCAATCTCTTCCAAACATACATATAATCAAAGGGCATAAAATCTCGGTCAAGTTCGTTAATGGGCAAAATCGAACCAAGGGGATGGAAATAGGGAGGGGTTTTGTGAAAACCGAAAAAACTTCATAACTTCTTAATTTTTGTACATATCAAATCAGTTTAAAGTTTTTATTACTTCTAAAAATAGGGCCAAAATTTCATGTATCACAGATTTTCGATAAAGTTAAAAATGGTCTCAAGAGGCGCAAAAAATAGGGTTTTGGGGAGAAAAAAATTCATAACTTCGCCAATTCTAAATTTATCAATTCCAATTAATTTTATTATAAATCTCCTTAATATTATCTTCAACTTTTATATTCACAAGTTTTTGATAGGACCAATTCATACCGCAAAAAAAATTAAAAACGAAAACAAAAAGGGGGTTTAAAGAAGTAAAAAATCGATACTTCCATCAATTCAAAAGATATAAAATCCCCATGAATTTATCATATATATTCTTAATATTCTCTACAACATCTACATAGACAAGTTTTGGATAGAACTAATTCTTACAGCAAAAACAAATTAAAAATACATAGCGGTTGAAGAAAAAAATCATCTAGGTAAGGGTGTATTCAAATCCAAACTGTGTGTTTTCTGACTCATTTTACAATTCATTTTTGCTCTCAAAGGCTTCCAGTTGGTACGTTTTCTTACTCATAAACTATATAATGTACCGTAATGGTCGATTTTTTGATAGAGGCAGAATATATTTTAAAAAATGCTGTTAAAGTGTGCATTTTGAACCGAATTTCCCGAAGCGGATTGTGTTGGAAAAATCATTGCATTAAGGATGCACTCAAATCCAAACTGCTTATTTTCTGACTCATTTTTAAATTCATTTTTGCTCTCAAACGCATTTAATTGGTAGATTCGCTTATTCAGAAACTGTATAATGTACCGCAATGATCGGTTTTTTGATAGAGGCAGAATATATTTCAAAAAATGATGTCAAAGTGGGCATTTCGAACAGAATTTCCCGAAGCAATTATGTTATCACTTTCTTCTGGACACAATAACTTCGCAATTCTGCACAAATCTCTTCCAAACTGATACATAAAATCAAGGGACATAAAATCTCGATCAAGTTCGTTAATGGTAAAAGCGGACAAAGAGGATGGAAATAGGGAGGGGTTTTGTGAAAACCGAAAAAAACCCATAACTTCTTAATTTTTGTACATATCAAATCAGTTTAAAGTGTTTATTACTTCTAAAAATAGCGCCAAAAATTCATGCATCACAGATTTTTGATAAAATTTAAAATAGGCTCAAGGGACGCAAAAAATAGGATTTTGGGGAGAAAAAAATTCCTTACTTTGTCAATTCTCAAGATATCAAATCCAATGATTTTATTATACATCTACACAGTATTATCTACAACTTTTATATTCACAAGTTTTTGATAGGACCAATTCGTACCGCAAAAAAAAAAAATTAAAAACGAAAGCAAAAAAGGGGGGTTGAAGAAGAAAAAGTTTCAAAACTCCGTCAATTCACAAGATATAAAATCACCATGAATTTATCATATATCTTCTTAATATTGTCTTCAACATTTACATAGACAAGTTTTTGATAGGGCCAATACTTACAGCAAAAACAAATTAAAAATGCATAGCTGTTGAAGAAAAAAATCTTCTTATTAAGGGTGCATTTATATCCAAACTGTCTATTTTCTTACTCATTTTTAAATTCATTTTTGCTCTTAAACGCATCCAATTGCTAGATTCTCTTATTCAGAAACTATAAGTTTTTGATAGAAGCAGAATATATTGCAAAAAAATGATGTCAAATTGGGCATTTTGTACAGAATTTCCGGAAGCGATTGTGTTAGAAACGAAAAATATTGCCCTACTGAGAAAATAATTATTTATTAATCAAGTTTTAATTAATTGAAAGAAAAATAAAAACACAGGTCGCTTATAAATCTTTTCAAAAATCACGTCAGCATGTTTCATGTTTTTTTATTATTATTATTATTAGTATTATTATTATTAAAAATGAATCTGAAAATGTGCCAGAAAATTTCGAGTTGTTGAGTATGGAAAAAATATATTTTTTTTAATATCGCCTTAACATGATTCTGATAAAACCAGCTATTTTATAAAAAGGAAATAAAAACTCGTCAAAAGCAGACAGATAAAACTGTTAAAGTGGATTTATATCTAATAATACTGATTTAGTTTTTGTTGGTGAAATTAGTATACTTCAGTTCGAAATCTACCTCTGCCTGTAGGCCGGGCCGGCAGGGATTTTTTAATATTGCACTTAATTTCGTTCTGCTCGAGTTCGCGTGATTTTTGTTTACCTGTTTTCAATTTAAAATTTTATGCGATGAGTTTTATATCATATTTATTATTGAGAATGTTGCCGTCTGAGCAATGAAACATGGCTAATATGAATAAATCTAGGTTTTTTTTTTTTTTTTTTTTTTTTTTTTTTTTTTTTTTTTTTTTTTTTTGCTTTGTTAAAAGTATTTTATCACTTTAAGTAAATATTAAATTAGTTTGATGTATTCAAGTGATTTTTCATATAGTTTTATATACATCTTATTCAATAAGAGAAATGTGTGATTAAATTGTAATTATTGTAATTGTAAAAATTGTAATTGTAATTATTTTTTTGAAGACTGTTGTGCTTTAAAATTGAATACGTAGAAATCACGTTTTTCGCAACTAGAAGAGATATGTAGAATGTAAAAGCTGCAGCAATTCGCATCACTCTCACTTTTAGTTACTCACAATTACACTTAGTTTTTATCATTTTCCAACACAGTAGAACCGTGTTTATATATTCGGTTTGCTTGCATGAATGTCTCAACGTACTCATATCTCTGTAAATATACCGGCAATGATGTGTATTTTTAGGTGCGTCCGTAATTATACAAATACGTAGTACCTCTGGTTCTTATCTGGTAAATCACTCTGTCTGTCCGTCTGTCCGCATATAACAGCACAAAAACTACCCAAAGGAATGGTTTAAAATTTAATATATATAATCTTTACAGAATTTTGTAGAGTCATTTAAAATTATATGGATATCGTATCCAAACTTAAAAAATATTAATAAAAGATTTCTTGATTCTATTAAAACCTATCATACGTAATTAATTAATCGAATGATATCCCATGATAGGTAATAATTCTTGGTTGGCATGCTGATTACGTCATATTAATTCTTCATTACCGAATTAAATACATATAATCCTAATAAATTTTGTATTCATGCATTTAAGCATAATACTGTAATGGTTACTGCACCAAGATCTGAATATTTATAAAAGTACTTACAGTATTAACGCACGTCATTTAACACGTTTCATGTACAATTTCCGACTTGTTATATTTTAATGACGTACTCTATAGAATGTTCGTAATTGAAAATCAGAGTTTCATTTATAGCTTGTCTACGGTGGCACACAAACAAATTCTTTTACTACTACCTCTTCGGTCCCTGGGTCCCCAAACGCTGACCTCCGTTTTGTCCCATTTTATTAATGGTACTCTAACATAATTCCAATTTCGATATCGGAATGATATGTTTTGAAGTCTAAGATTCGAACTAATGCAAATAAAATAAAAATCTTTCTCTGAAGTCAAATGGGAGAAGAAATAATTCAGTAATAATTAATAATGCTCAATAATAGTACTCAGGTGCTAAGAGGTTAATGTATAAAAAGGAAAAATCATTTGCTATGCATTTTATTTAAATTGCTCAAAAAAGTATATTATTTCATTATATGAAAAAAAAAATCTTTAAATCACATTAGTATTTCAATATATTTCCTAATCTATACGTGATTCATGATTTTTTTTTGTTTTTATTGATTTAGTCCCTGGGTCCCCAAACGAGGACCTCCGTTTTGTCCTATTTTAATAATGGTACTTGAACATAATTACAATTTCGATATCAGAATGTAATGTTTCGAATTCTAAGGTTAGATCTAATGCAAATAAAATAAAAATCTTGCTCTGAAGTCAAATGGGAAAAGAAATAATTCAGTAATAATTAATAATATTCAGTAATAATACTCAGTAATAATACTCAGTAGTTAAGAGGTTAATGTTTAATAGGCATAAATTATTTGCTATGCATTTTATTTAAATTGTTCAAAAAGGCCAATATTTTGCATTATATGAAAAAAAATATCTGAATAATATTAGTAGTTAGAGTTAGTATTTGAATATATTTCCTAATCTATACGTGATTCCAGATTTTTTTCTTTTATGATGATTTCTGCACAACGTTTAATCAATATATTTGGAGTAATCCCATGAAGGTTCTCTTCCAATTGGCGCAAATGCTGTTTTTAATTGATAAGATTTTTTTGAGAGGCAAAAAACAACCAAAAATTTAACAATAAATGTCAAATATGTTAACAGCCACTGATACAGATACTGATAACAAATGACAGATTTGTATGATTAAGTACAACGTTTCTCAAGAAATATTTCTCGGGACAAATAATATATTGTGGTTTTTTATTTCATGGCCAATTCTAAATCGTGTTGGACATTTTCTCAAAATGTTTCAAAAATTAAAAATTCTCATGTATAGTTTAGATAAAGATTATTCAAAGATTTTTTATTGTATTTTTTTTCCCTATTTTATTATTTTCCCTAACAGGAATTTCAACTTTAAAAAAAATAACAACAACAACAAAATTATAAACTTCTGTTGGATTTCTAATCTTAAAATATTCACTTAAAATTTCCTTTTGTACTTTAGAAATCATAATAAATAAATAAAAAAAAAAAACAGTCATGACAGATTTTACATTAAATCATTTTAAAACTCATAAAAAAAAAAAAAAAAATTACTTCCCCACACGTTTTCTTGTATATCCTGAAAATGACAGCGACAAAGTTTTAGAGAAGTTATAACACCGCCGTTAGCTAAAATCCTTCTGTCATTCAATTCAACATTTTATTTAGAATTTTAAACAAATTATGATGTATTTTTATTGAAAAGGAAATCCACTATCAATTTTTATGGTTTTTTTTTTTTTTTTTTTTTTTTTTTTTTTTTTTTTTTTTTTTATCGGATAAATATGATTTTAAAATTTCTAAGTGAACGACAATTTTAAACTAATATAACCAATGTACTTTAATTTAACATTTAATTAATAAAATATGAATTACTGATAATAAACTTTCTCTTACTTTACAACGAATAGTTTTACAAAACGAAGTTATGCACATGACGAGGTTATAAGTGAACAAGCTTCTATGCGCAAGATATATGTACCCATATATTTGAGCTTTGATATCTGAAAATTAATCATTTTAATATTTATTTTTATATGATAAACGATTAAATCTGATGATAGATTACGCTGATGATAATTCAAAGTTATTCATTAAAAGTTATTTATTAAAATTGATAAATAGTTTTTTTTAATTAAAAATGTAATATCGTCGACTTAGAACAACAGTAGGACATCTTGTAATAATAAAAAAAGAGATTTCTGACTTACTGCTATGAATAATTGTATTTGCATCTAATGAAACAATTTCTGAAACACAAAGTTATGTTTAATACTATATCTCAGATGCGTTCTATAAAACGTCCCTACTGTTCCACTAGATACAGACACAGTTTTTCATAGCAGTAAGTCAGACATCACATTTTCTATTATTACTAGATGTCCTACTGTTGCGCTGAGACGATGATATATGCATGAACTCTAAATATTTACTTGAGTAATTACAAAAAAAAAAAAAAAAAAAAGTAAGAAATTGAATAAAATCCCCCCACGGGATTACCTATCGCTAAATAATCTGACATGGAATAAAATTGATTTGAAAAATGAAATGAATTTTGTTTTAAACAAATACTGAGTAATTCAATAATGTGATTGATTTCGCAATCAATGTAATGAAACTCTTTTAATCTAACAGTGAGACTTTGAAGTGCTCCTTGAACAGGAAACAATAGCATTAAACAATTTAGTTTATTGTTTTAGGTAGTATGCCGTTAGAAACATTTATCTATAAAATTTTAAAATTATATATCAGTTTGAGATTTTTTCCAAATACAATTGTAATCAGCATCTGAAACCATTGGTTTTTCATTGTCCGTCTGATCACGAAACATTGTGGCAAAATCCGGAAAATATGGTGAAAACTTGAAAAATAAATTTACTCTATAGGGAAGTTTTATTATACAGATTGCTATAATAATGTTTGGAGAGTCAGAATCTATATTTAGAAAAATATTTTCGCTTTACCCTAATTACTTGTTTCGTTTCAAATGTTACGCTCAGTCGAGGATAATCTGAATAAAAAAAAGAACAAAACCGTGCCTGTAAATATGTGCTACATTTTTACATATTATCCGGTTTTAAAGATTTAAAATGAATTCACAGGATGAATGTATGCCTTATAAAAATTATAATAACAACATATAAAGTAGTAATTTTGTAATTATTTTTGATAAATTTTATTATTTTTTTATAAACAAAGAAGTGTTTACCTATTCCACAGAGTTCTGCAACGACATTAAAGTAGATTAACAGCCTAAACTATTACCTAATGAATAATAAAAAACAGCTGCTAGAAACTGCTATTGTGCATTTCGTGCAGGTTTTTGCAACAACAGTTAGAAATTTCACTTTTTAGGTAGCTTAAAACATTCTGAAATTAATTATTTTTAAGATTAATTTAGCTGCGAAACAATTTTCCAATTTTTAAACAAATCAGTTTTTTATAGAGATTATTACATATTAGATTACAACTATGTAATCTAATGATAAGCATTAATGAATTTAATAAGCAAGTTTATAAAAAAAAAGGAAAATAATTCAGAATCAGTAATCTGATAAAAATTACATTTTCTTATGTTTATAACTAATAATCTTGTATATTGTATATTAAGCAAAAGGATTATGTCACCAGTTGGATAAATGTCGGAAGAATCACGCAATAAATTTATTAAAAGGTATCGAGAAGGTTTCACATGAAAATACAATAAGACGAAAACAATGGAACATCTGTTGTAAGGCTTTTAATCTCATCAGACCCCCTTCATTTCGAGCTTATATAAGTTACCTAAATTTGTATGAATAAATTACGTAATTAAATAAATTATACTAATTACATAAATTCATATGAATAAAAAGCGTAAATTACTGTTTATTGTAAAAAACTGTACTTTTGAATCAGAATTAGCATCCTGAAAATCACATGAATACGAAGCTACATGAAAATTTAATAACTTTCGAAACTTTTTAATTTTTAGTCCACCATTTTGCTTTTTGGAATTTTAACTTTTGAATTGTAATCAGCATCCTAAAAGACACATTTATACGAAATTTCATTTAAATTCAGTTTGAATAATGTTTTCAAATTTAGTCACAGCTTTTTGGGATTTGGTCCTACTGAAAGTTAGAGAAAATAATAGTAGGAAAAAATTGTTTCCACCAAAGAATTTTGCTTACGATGTTCTACATTCCTGTTCTAAACGACCATTACTGTGTCGTTTAAAATGATTGTATTCATAATTATTTTTATACGAACTTCAAAAATCTCAATATTAGCCCATATATTTCTTTACTCATTCAATTTTTCATTTCTAAATTTATCGAAGTACAAATCTCCATTTCTCTAATTTGAACAGCAATCTAATTATGTATAAAAATGTGTTAAGTGATTTTGCAATTTCCTAATACAGTTTGGGAAATATACTAAAAACACCAAACCTGTGGCTATACTATCCATGAAAGATCAGGGTTTACAGTACCCAACACTGTTTACTTGACCCTATATCACGAGAATATATGAAGTGGCCGCAATTAAAAGACCCCTACTCTGACTTCCTACATATTGAACTACTCAGTGTAAAGGCAACAAATTTAGTACACATGGTATTCAAGGCATGGGAAATGGATTATGCAAAAAACACTAGTTCAAGAAACATCGATCGATGGCGTTGTACAACAGAAAATAGTAAAAAAGACAAAATTAATAATAATAAACCAAACACATGGGAAATAAACTTTTTCGGTTTTTATATCTATTGCCCTAATAGCAAAAACTAAATAAACTTAAACTGTCGTTGTAACTGCAATTTCACTTTGTAAGAATAAAACATACCATAAACCTATGTTTTACAGCCATGTTCTGGTTACAGAAGAGGATAAAAGCGGGAGATAATGTTATTTCTTCTGCAAAATTTCTATAATGACAAAGCAAACCTTTCCTCGAATTTCTGACAATCTGGCCAACTTGTTATCCGGATCTTAATCCACGTGATTTTTTGCTGTGGAGACACTTAGAAAATATTTTTTTTATCGAGTACTTCTATTAACCTTGGCATACCTGAAATAAAGTATTGCTATACACATGAGAAGCATCTCACTCGACTGGTTAAGGACTCCAGTTGAACAAACTGTCAGATTTTACATCTTCATGAAGTAAACCATATTGAGCAGCATTCCTTGCGTAGATTAGGCCGTTTCCAGCGAACATTTGCTGCGTTCAAATACAGTTTGCGAGAGATGAATCTTTTTGGCCTATAACAAGTTGTACAGCACCATTTATTAGTGGTTTCTGAAACTAATTTTATTTTTGGGTAATTCGTTTCCCCATGTCTTGAAGACCATGTCCTCAAAATTTGAAGGTCATACACTGAGTATTTCAATAGATAGAGAGATCGCAGTAGGGATGTTTCAATTATGGCCAATCTGTACATCCAGAAATAATTTTCAATACTAAAAACAAATATATTAAGTTTAGAAAATAAAATACAAAATATTTAATATAATGCAAATTAAAAATTCATGAATTTTCAAAATGCATTTAAAATACAGAATTTGTTCTTTTTAATTGATATTTTAATTAATTGTGCATTAGTTGTCCTACGAAATTGCAAGGCGTGTTTGCAAAACGGATTAAACATACAATTCATTTAAAGTCATAAATTTACAACTTTTAGAAGCATATGTGATTCAATAAATAAGTCAGTGTATAAGAGAACGAATTTTAGGAACTAAAGAAAGAAAGAAAAATTTATGTACGCTGAAATATCAGCATAATTATGGATTTAATTTAGATTTAACTACAAATTTTGATTGCGATCACAAGCTAATTTAATATTTTTTTATAAGGTAGTTCATGTACGGAAATATTTATTTATATTACTTAATTTCCACACAATGGTACAGTGGTGGAAAAAAAAAGTAAACACCCTCTATTAACTCCTCATGAAACTATCGTAGAAGAAAGTTACTAGTACCGAAGGATTGGAAATAAAGTCTACTTTTAAATGATGTACATAAAATTTGTTTAGGGGGCATTTATATATTAAAACGAACCCATTTTTTTTTTCAATGGCAATACCCAATTTTAACAAGATATTTCAAATTTCAGTTCAAACTATTCCTAGCCACCAAATATCAAGTCATTTGAATGAAAATGTTTTGAATTATAAACATTCAAAATTTAGCGATTCTAATGTTAAATTACATTTTAATATTTTTGTTAATATCTCTTGAATTTATACTTCTAATGTGCTAATTTTTTGCGTAGCAATCATACTAAAGTACCCAAATATAAATACGTTGAATTTGAAATATTTTAAATGTTATGACATGAATTATGAATTATGAAATCAATATTCGGAAAAAATATGAATTGAAACATACAGTTTTTTTCATGGATTTAGATTTATTAAGTTCTGCTGAATGGAAATCCAAAATTTCACATTTTACTTCCAAGTAGCTTTCAAATTATGCTTAAAAAAGGCAAAATGATGGTTTAAGAGACCATCTATGAGAGAAGTGACTAGATATTTTGAAATTTCTTATGCTATCCTGTAATCTAGCAGTCTTCAATGACTGCTTGAGTGGCGCTTCAGATACCTTGATCAAGAAGGGGGCTCTCTCGTTCAACAATCGAGTACCGACTTCAGTTTGGATACAGCCCCTAAAATACGATCGATTTAAAATAATTAATTTCTCGGAAACTTATCGTACGAATTGCATAATTTTTTTAAAATCTAATTGAAGGGTGTAGAGTTCAATTATGCTGTCAGAATGGTGTACTGCTATTGAAAAAAACAAACAAAGTTATGGTTCGTTTTAATATGTAGTTGGCCCCCTAAGCAAATTTTATATACGTCATTTAAAAGTAGACTTAATTGCCAAATACTTTCTTCTATGATAATTTTTTGCAGAGTTAGTAAGGGGTGTTTGCTTTTCTTTCCACGACTGTACCTTTATAAAATAACAAAAATTAAATTTATTTCTTCTTCTCTCATTTTTATCCATACAATTTAACTTAACAAATCACCATAATCATTCTACCCTAAAAATATGTCAATTCTTTTTTTTTTATAAATTTACCCACTCTTTATTTTACGATCAGGTTTCAAATATTTATTACAGTAAAGCATCCACTTTGCTTGCCGCAGAAATCATTTTTCTCCTAGCTTCTGTTTTGAAATATATGCGGAAGCCACCGCCCTATTTAAATATACATAGAAGGATTGCAATTATATAATAAGGGTATAACGGAGACAGATAAGGGATGAATGTCCACCATCATTCTTTCTCTAGGGACTATGCCGAGTCTGTTAGTGATATTGGGTGTGTTCTTTTATCATAAGTAACAAAGGGGAATTTGGTTTACAAGAGTATACTCGTACATACGCTGTTGTGACTGTAAAACACAATTAATATTTTATTCTTATAATTTTGTCATATATTTTTATTTTGTTTTGTAAAAAGCCTTGAATATATTTTTTATATAAATTTAGAGTTGGAATAAAAAATACTTAAGTAATATCCTTTTCCACCAACAAATGTATTCTTTTTAAGATTGGTCAGGGTTCATTTTTTATTTAACGTCCTAGATATTTACACAAAAGTGCAATATTAGTGATTCATTAACATATACTATTTTATATGTCTAATTATTTTATTAGATAATAAAAAGATATCTTTTTGTTTTACATACTTATTTTTAGAAATGTGTATATATATATTTATATGCGTTTGACTTCTACCATTTAAAGAATTTGAAGTGATAGGGGAATATAATTATCCGAACAATAAAAGAAAAAAAAATATCCTACTTTTGAAGTGTTTCATAAATTATACTTGATACAGGATTTTTCTTTCTAGTTTAGGTAATTATTTCTTATAGACGGGAATTAAAACTTTTCATAAAGTCGCTGAAAGCGGAATTTTTTAGCTAGAAGAAAACTATTTTAATAATTGATTTTTTTCATTGATTTGAAATAGTTTTCTCTAAATGCTTTCCTTTTTGTTTTCGCTGTTTTGGATGCCGTAGAGAAAAAAGAAAATAATAGGGATTATTATATTTATGTCGTTTTGTTTATAAAATTTATAATAAATATACTTTATTTGAATACATGGTGAAAATTATTGCGTGATTAAATTAATTTTTAAGAAATAAAATTTTATTTTCGCAAATTTAATTTTTGAAATCCATTTATCTTGAAAAGTAAAAAATAGTCGCAAAAAATTATTCCATTATGGCTTTACTTTTAATTTTATATACATCTAAAAAAGTAAAACAAAAGCAAAATTGATCGTCTTTTCTTTACAGGTTTCCTAAGGACCACAGTCTTAGAAATACGTTTTTTAATTCACGGAAATATATTTGGCAGCACTGCTACCGGTATATATCCGATAATTGAAGTAATTTCGGTTATGTGTTAACCGAAATTACTTCAATTCACGGAAATATATGTGGCAGTGTTGCTACCGGTATATATCCGACAATCAAAGTAATTTCGGTTACTTTTTTCATTTCTAGGACAGAAAAATTCCGGAATCTGAAAAAAAGGAGATTTTTTTTTTAAATACGTCTTATTATTGTTATTATACGTCTATATTAAAATACGTAATTATTTCTTATAGATGGGAATCAAAACTTTTCATAAAGGCTCTGAAAGCGGAAATTTTTATCTAGCTAAAGACTATTTTTAATAATTTATTTTTTTCATTGATTTGAAATAGTTTTCTCTAAATGACGTCCTTATTGTTTTTGCTGTTATGCATGAGAAATAGAAAAAGAAAATAATAGGGATTATTATATTTATGTCGTTTTGTTTTTAAAATTTATAATAAATATGCTTATTTGAATACATGGTGAAAATTATTACGTAATTAAATTTATTTTTTTAGAAATAAAATTTTATTTTCACATATTTAAATTTTTGAAATCCATTTATCTTAAAAAGTAAAAAATCGTCTCGAAAAATTATTCCATTATAGCTTACTTTAAATTTTATGTACATCTAAGGAAGTAAAACAATAGCAAAATTGATCGACTTTTCTTTACATGGTTCCTAAGGGCCATACTCTCAGAAATACGTTTTTCAATTCATGGAAATATATCTGGCAGCATAGCTATCGGTATATATCCGACAACTGAAGTAATTTAGGCCATGTATTAACCGAAATTACTTTAATTCACAGAAATATATCTGGCAGCAATGCTACCGGTATATATCCGATAATTGAAGTATATTCGATTACTTTTCTTCCGTTCTAGGACAGAAAATTTCCGGAATCTGAAAAAAAAGGAGTTTCTTTTTTTTTTTTTTTTTAATACGTCTCTCGATCTTGCTTAAGTTCACTTGGCTTTGAACTGGCACCGCGCATTTCTAATCGAATCGAGCATCTTAACCACTTGACCCGCGAGCATCTGGCAGAGTGCGAGTTTAAAATGAAGATACGGGTTTCTTATGGGGGATTGGCAAGGCTTGTTAAGGGGTCTTGTACCTTTTAAACGTGTCATAAATGCGAAATCAGCAAAAGCATTCAAAGTTTGAATTAGCGTATCTCCAAAATATTTTGCTGCATACATATGAAATTTTGACTATTAATTAAAAAAATAGTGTTTTTTAATATACTACCATTAGAAACTGGCTAGTCTTTTACAGAATTTGTCTATTCTTGAAATTAAAATAGCTCTTTTTTTTTTTTTTTTTTTTTTGCTTTGTCAGTCATTGCGCGCACGATTTCTTGTGAACATATACATGGATTGTTATGAAATATGATACATATAATAAGGACATATTTACTTTTAAAATGATCTATTCTTAGGTCAAAACTGTTTTATTAACCACGTAAAAAAATATACATTTTGTAATGAATAAAAATAATCATAACTAAAAATCTTATCACCGTAAATATTTAAGCAGATCATTTTAAAAATACTTATGTGTTTATCATATATATCGAATTTCATAGAAATCCATTCATATGTTCTCAAGATATCATGCGCGCAATGATTTACGGAGTGAAAATAAAATGCTATTTTAATTTCAACAGTGCACAAATTCTGTAAAAATCTAGTCAGTTTACAATGTTATATTAAAAAGCATAATCTGTTTAATTAATAGTCAAATTTTCATGTTTATACATAAAAAAGGTTTTGTGACACTAATTCAAACTTTGAATTTCTTTATTGATTTTCGTCGCGTTTAAAAGGTATAACACCCCTTAAATTCCATGTTCAGAAAGATCGGAAATTTAAATTGCAGGAACATTTCGTCGTTATGAAATAATGGTTAGTGTTTTAACGCATATAGAATATTAGAGGATACAAAATATTACATATTAGACATATATTTAATAAGAAATAACTTGATTGCTAGATGTAAAATATGAATATTATATTTTGAATAAAATTCGAGAAGAAATATATGTTTTTTTTTATAAAATCGATTTCTTTAACTTGATTGAACTACTATATATTTTTTTAAATGTGTTCATTTAGAATATATTTTGCATGCGAATATTTTTTTTAATACTCTAAAAAATAAATTGAGAATAAGTTTAAATGAATATGAAAACTGCAATTTTATTAAATTCGAAAGCATTATTTTTGTTTGTTTGTTTTTAAATAAATTAGACATTTTAATTTATTGAATTTTGGGGGGTTTTCATTTAAAAAATAAATACTAAATTTGTTATTAATACATCCAATACGCATGCGTCAAGAAATAAAAGGAATTGTTCCCTCTTTTTCAGACTACCGGGAAGAATTAACAGGAAAATCATGTTTTCTATGAAATCGGAAATTATATTTTTAAAAATGACGAATAATTTTTTTGTATAAAGACTATTTTTCTTTCAGTGCAGAAAATTCTTCAGGGAAAATACCAGGATTTGTTTTAGGGTAACTCGCCTTATGCAATTATTATGGCGAGTTTTTATGTAAACAAGAAAGAAAAAATCATGCGTCAAGCATAGATTATGAAACACTTTCCAACACATACAGTATAATGAAACAAAACTGCACCGTTTAATAAGTTAAATTATCATGTGTAATTCACCATATTGAAACGCATATCACATTTTAGAACCCAATTTAAGCTGTCCCAATCTACAATCGGAAAATTATCCGATTTCTTTGAACAGCCATGTATATGATATAAAGATTTGCATCTATTAACTATATGCCTGACAAAATTTAGTTCACTTAAGAAATGCATATACTTCAGTTGGAAATTCCTTTTCAGCAGTTTCCACTAATAGGAAGAATGGTACTCGAATTCTTTTGTGCAGCCCTGTAAATGAGGTATAGAATTTATTTACAAGTAACATGCCAAAAACATATTTAAATTTTAAAGCGCATACCCAAATTTAAAACGCATTCCCAGCAATTAATTCTCGAAGAGTATATAATTGTTACCGATTTCTTTTGTGTGTCCCTGTAAATGAACAGTAAACACTATGAATGCCCTAATTTATAGTAATTAGCTTGCAGTGAAATTCAGTGATGATTTTTATCAGTTTCAATACATTTGAGATAGCGTAATCTCATTAAAATACTCTGCAAACGATTTTTCCCAATACACCTTAATGTGTTAGAATTATTTTGAGTATCCCTGTAAACGAACTGCTAATTCTACATACTTTATATAGAATACCAAACATGTTTTGGTGAACTTAAATAACGTTTATAAATTGCATAAAAATCCGAGTATATTTACGGGAGTTATAGCGTGGACAGACGGACAGACAAACCGAATGCATAAACACTTTTCAAATTTGTTGGAAAGCATTAAACAATATTGGTATTAACCCTGCAAAATTCCCTGACCAGTAGCAGCCCTGGTTTAAAGAGACAGTGCTTGCACCTTGTTAGACAAAGGGAAGTTAAAAAATAGAAACACGCATTATCCATAATTCCTTGAATTTGTGATTAAAATTTTTCCCAGGAGTGTTAAAGGCGAAATATCGTAGAGAGAAAAATACACCTTTTTGAAATTCTTATTTATTTTAATTCATAAATCGTGTACAAGTATTATTTATTTTAATTCATAAAATAAATTTCTTTGGAATGGTTATGTCAAAATAACGTCATTTTTTTTGTAAGTTCGCCTAAATGACATAATTTTTCTGCAACAGTTACGAAATTACAAGCCAAAATTTTAAAGAAAGAAATGTTTTTGATAAGCAAATTTATTAAAAATGAGAATTACCAGATAAATGTGTTCTTAATTTCCATTAAAGTAAGATTTCATTTCCCCCAAAGAATCTAATCATCACATGCAGTTCAAATGCAACAGATTGGGTTGCTCCACAGAGAAAATATATTGAAATTAGTTGCGTTTTAATTTTTTTATAAATATTTTTAATGTATATGTGGTGTAGTGCGAGCAATGCATTCAAATAACAGAATAATTAAAACATTTAATGTAAAAAAAAAAATGTGTTTGACAAGCATACTCCTTCCCAGATAGCATGCACATTAGCAGCAACTTTGATTTTTTTTTTTTTTCTGATATTACCGTGAGAAATTTGGCTTGATAAATTCGCAGCGAATCTCCCGCAAAATAGACCATTACACATTTGCATGAATAGACTGTTGTGAAACTGATGCAAGAATGTCTTTGATTCACGAAAGTGATGAAAGCAAAAAATCCGTCTGTTGAGAAAATCGACAATCTGCACATGTTCCGAAATTGCTGAAATTGTGTGCTATTCAAAGGCAAGACACTTACATCATTGTTACTCCTATGGAATGTCATTTTCATCGATTGGTTAAGTTAAGGAACCCAGAAAAAGGTATTTATTATTTTAACTCTTCAAATGTAATTAATTTTTTGTAAAGTAACATTTTATCTATAATCTACAACTTAATTCATATAAAAATTCTTAGAAATTAAAAAGTTATGTTAATTTACTAAGTTATGTTTAAGTCTGCGGCCATTTTAAATTTATATTGAAAATTTTAATTTTTAAAATGAATTTTTCTCAATATTATTGGGTTTTTTTTCTAAAATATCGTTTTAATGGATATTTATTTATTTAATTATTTATTTATTTTTGCCTTTAACCCCATTCGAGTCTATGATTTCTAACACTTTCGCGACTGCAGCCTTCACACAGTTTTTTTAAACGCTATATTTATCAAATACCAAAAAAGACTTGAATTTAAAAGTACAAATTTTTCCTTTTTTTATTAATGGTGATGAAAACTATGCATGCACGTTCTGACGATGCGTATACGTCAGTGCGTATGCTTCAATATCCCTGAAAGGATTAAAGTTGTAGTGTAACAGTTGTAAACTGATGGTGTGGCATGAGAAGATTACTACATTGCAATAAGTTTGCACTGTTTGCTAGACAAAGCTAAATTTTCTACTACACTGTTAAAAATCTGCAGCTTTAGCTGCATAGTCACTCCACCGCTTTTATAGAATATATTCATTCTGATCAAGGAGAATGTTCCATATTATAGTCAACTAATCATTTTCTATAAAAGCGGTGGAGCGATCATGCGCCAAACTCTACAGTTTTTTTACAGTGAAGCTTGCAAATAATTTGAAGTACTTTAGTCATGACAGAATAAAATTTTCTGCTTGTTTGACGTTAATTTGCAATAAATTTGATATGACATGTATCTAACTTGCACGACAAGTTAGCTGAAAGTTCAAAGTGCGGTGACCTCGGCGTTTGCGTTATCTTGCTGCAGTCTTGTCATGAATTTACAGTGTTGACATGCTGAATTTGCTGCAACTTTGCACGTTTGCAAAGAAAGACTGCTGCAAATTTTCTAAAATTGCTATATGGATTGCTCTTTCTTAGCCTTATTTGTACTCCTTATCTACACCTAAAACTTTTTTCATGATACTTTTTTTTTTTTTAAATTCAATGGCTTTTAAATATCATCTCAGGTAGATATATAGATTTCTAAGGGAGATATCGTTTATTTTTCGTTTAATTAAATAAATAAATACTGTCAGTAAAAACTAAAGCCATGTCCATTGACAAAAAATGAATAGTGACTTAGAATAAACGGTCAAAGTTACATCTATGCAAATTAAGTTTTCATTATTTTTTGTACGTATATATTAAGCCCTTGGTATATTGGGCAATATGAAAATGGGTACGTATTTTTGAAATAGTTAAAAAAAGCTGAATAATACGTAATATTAATTACACAAAACATAAACCATTCATTTAAAACCATTAATCTGATGAACCAATAAACCGTTAGCCTGATGTATAGTCTGTTAATAGTAATTTAGGAGAAAAGGAGACATCTGAATAATTCAATGCGCAGAGAAAATGTTTAGGAGCGTATACGAGAAGAACATGTACGTTAAGAAGCATATACGTAATGTAAAAATACAACCTCATTAAAAAATTAATCACGACCTGAAACATTACTGCCATAATATTATATAAGCCCAAAGCAACATATATATATATATATATATATATTTTTTTTTTTTTTTTTTTTTTTTTTTTTTTTTTTTTTACTCTTAATGTTTAAAAAAAAAAAAAAAAAAAAAAAAAAAAAAAACAGCAAATCTAGTATTGAAATAAGTAAGTTCCAACAAAAATGACTCGATAATTTATGATTGTTAGTTTAAAATGTGTTAGTGATTTAAAATATTTTTTGATAAAATTGTCCTATATTCCTTAATAAATTAATCATATTTCGATGCAGTTATTCGTGAATGTAGTAGAAAATCTTCGTATTATTTCGGTAGATAATTTCAGAGTGAAAAAGAACTAATCTAAAGTAATCCATAAATATAGAATATTAAATAATTAATTCTGATTGCTTATATAACCATCTCAGATACTATAAAACTGAGTAAAAATATTTGTTTACAAGAAAATTCTGCAAATTTTAATCTTTAAATGAAAATGAAAATGAAAATGAAATATGTAAAACATAATCAGAAATCTTTCTGGCTGTCAAATATTTCTTTCTCATTAGTGAAATAAAACGAATCTATTTCGCAAAACCTTTGGTAATTATTTTTTAAATGTTCTGTTAAAAGAGAAATAATTACTTTTTGAAATATCGGTGAATGTAAATTTCAAGAGAAAAACTCATTAATAATGATTTGACATATATTAATTTATAGTTTATTTTCATTTTATCATTTTTTGTCTGGAGGGAAATTAGTTTTTTTTATAATTAACATAAACATCTGTAACGGAATGTAATAAAAATAAGCAAAAGCTATTTATACGAAAATTGATAAAAATTATTACTTAAATAAAAATAAATTCCTTTATTATTTAGGGATATCTTTCTTTGTGTCACGGACGTATTAAACATGCATGAAACGTTCCCACATTTGTTAAAATCACAGCACCATATAGGATATATCTAACAAATATGATATTTATAGTATAAACAAAAAATAATATAACATTCAGAATTTCAATTTGATTGGACATGATAAACTATAACTCTCTCTGAACTTCGTTGATAGTAAAATATTAAAAAAAATGTTGAATATGCCTACTTTTATATTCGAGTAATGAACGCTTTGGGAGAAGTCAATTTGATTTATCGAATTCAAAGATCAGTACACTGTTAACAAATTTCTTTTCAACATTGAACCAATATATGGAGTAAAATATAGAAAATCGCCAAAATATAGTTCTTCTCAATTTTCAAAAATTCCATTTCATGGTCTAACCTTGGATATCAAGCTGATTTGGTACTAAGTTGAACCATTTAATGGTATGACTCATCAACATATCAGAACAGTATGTCTACGACAGTAACGGATATTAATAAAATGATTATATATGGAAGTCAAAGGCAAGTCTTATTTAATTTCGATACTTTATACCTGTAGATTTTGTATCTTGTGCATATGAGTCAAATAGTTTTTATGTTTTATAGAAAAAGATTGATCTCTTTTTTTATGATTTCACAAGCGATTGTCTATTATATTCCTTCTTTACGTAATGATTTGGTATATAATTTTTTTAACAATTAAATAACAAACATTACTTCCCAAAAATTAATGAGAACTTTATTCGTTTGGCTTTTGTGATGTGAATAATTAAATGAGTGTAAAAATTTTGTTCTTCTTTTTCGATACTGCGATGTGAAATCTTTTAATTTATCATTTTCGAAAACAAAAACAAAACGTGCAATCTCTTACGCTTGAAATACTGACAAAGAGATTTCGTGATTCGTGGCTTCATTCATAGCAGATGTAAATACTGATTTGCAGTGACTTGAAATTATATTTGTTGATATTGGATTTTTCATTTAAACTCTTACAGTAAATAACTTCAATTGTATTTATTATTACTTGGGAATGAAATATAATATTCGATGATTATGATATTACGAAATGGTGTCAGATCGAAAAAAAATCATTATACTGGGAAATTTTCCTTTTAAATAATACAGTTTTTAATTTAGGAAGTAAAATTTTGAAAGATTTTTTTTTTTTTTTTTTTTTTTTTTTTTTTTACTAATAATATCTTTATTTTGTATTTAAAATCCTAAATGTAAATACCCAATGTTTGAGATTCATTTAACATTTACCAAATTTTTTAAATGAATAGATATATCTTATATCATATGGCAAAATTTTTGGCAAACGTTGTTACATCTAATAATACATTTTATTAATCTACTGTAGTTCATGCTGTTGTTTAATAGTAAAACTATAAAACACTAAATAATAAAACATGATATTTCAAAGCTTTTAAATAAAATGTGGTTTTTGCCTGATATATGGAAAAAACTGTTTCAGTATATTTTTCAAAAAAGTTCATATTTACTTATATAATATAGGAGTGGATATTTTTATAGAGTTTAATAACTACTTTTTACATCAGAAATATTTTTCTAACAATAAGAACAGTATATATGCGGTCATTTCTCTTTTTTTCTATTTCCTAGATCAATCTTTTCCTATAAAACATATAAAATCTATTTAGCCCGTATTCACAAAATGTAATATATATGGGAATAAAAAATAAATATAAATATGGAATAAGCATTGTAATAATATCAATTTTAGAGAAATAGTGGGAAAAAATGTAAAAAACATAATTAAGGAATATGAAAACATGTATAATATTCACTTATAAACAGATTAAGTAAAAAAAATGCTATAAAAAGTGATAAAATATCTTTATTAAGATTGACGATCGTTTCGTCGCACAAACGGTGATATTTTCAAAATCATTCACGATAGAAAATATTTTCACATAATTTAAAAGCAATGTCACAAGACATTATGCATCAAATACAACAGAAGAACCATAGCTTTGGCCAGATTATGTAGCGAAGAACCTTTACAGATCGTTTTTAAAAATAGCAAGTTAATTTATACATCAAGATTTATTTTACCATCCATAATCCGATAGTCAATAGAGATATTTTTACGCAACAAGAATATTTGCAATGATTCAGTGTCCCTTCATTTAGCTAAAATTTGGAAAGAGATGCTATGTAATTTTAGTAACAATAGTAAAAATTAATCCACGCACGCAAATAGCGAAGATAATATTATTTTTATTTTATGTTTTGCAATGCTTTTCATTATGCGTGTTGTCTCGTGACATTGTTTACCATGTTACTGTTTTGTTAAATTATACGAAAATTAATTCACGCTCGCAAATAGCTAATTTAATTTTAATTTAAGTTTATGTTTGCAATGTTTTTCATTATGCATCATGTCTCGCGATATTGTTTACTATGTTTATTGTTTTTAAATTAAGTGAAAATATTTTCTATCATGAATGATTTTGAAAATGTCGCCGTTTGTGAACAACGCGGTTGTGAACGAAGCGATCGTCAATCTTAATAAAGATATTTTATCACTTTTTATTGCATTATTTTACTTAATCTAAGGAATATGTTAATTTTTTTTAAAAAATTACGGATAATATAAACATTTCGAGTCAATGTAGATGTTCATATTTACTAAAATCATGACAAATTACTACACATAAAAAAATTACACATTCATAATATTTAGATCCAATTTATTCGTTTCGAAAATTTTACACCTTGATTTTTTCCTTATAATTTGGATGTTCTGAGGGATAAACGACACAAATAATGTTATAATTATATTTATAATCATCACAAAAAAGAAAAGCAAACATTGTATGCGATGAGCAAACTTACAGACTCAGTATCAGCTAAAATTGCATCAGTAATTCGATAGTAACATTTTCAAATTCTTATCTTCTTATATGCAATTATGTTTTTCTTAACTTATAATTTTTGAAGGAAACTCATAATATTTATTATATTATTTGGAATTTCTGTGTATCCTTTCGATATAATATACACGAGATAAAACATATTCAATTGTATGAATGAATTCGGAATGTCGGATTTATAGGGAAAATTCTTTAAATTTGCTTTTTATTTCATTCTTGTTTCTTTACCTATACAGGAACACACTATATATTTCTTATATTTTCAATATTCATAAAAAAGTAATTGAATAAAATATAGTCATTTAATAATAATATTATTTTACCAGTAAAATCATCAATAAAATATAAACTAAAGCATTTAAAATATTAATCTTATATGCATTTCACCAAGATGCATTTTATTAATTGACAGACTCAATACTGCATCGTAGAAACTACTACAAATACAAATTAATATAATTCTTAAAAAAATCGTTTTGGTTTTAATTGTATTCTAGTAGCAGAATTCTTATATCTATCAATTTTAACGGGACGATGATAGCATTAAATAAGATTTCATTTTAGTACAAATGTCAAACACATTCATATGTGTCATATCAAACTATTTCGGGAATGTCATTTCATTTTATTTCAGACAGTTTCCATGATTCCATACAAGCGTTTGACATTTGATGAAATATTTTCGACAGATTTCAAAAGACTGTTGATATTGACATCTCCTACCTAATTTCTATGCATTTAGTGATCATTTAGGCGAATGCGTGTTTGCCGCAAATTTGTGATACAATAGGGATATTATTAATATTTTAGAAAGCAAGGAATAAAATGAAACATGCCACACACTCATTTTTAAACTAATAAAATTATGAATTTTCATTTTGATGACACACAGCATTATTTATTGCATTATTTCTTTGTTAATTTTTTTTACATATTTATTTATAAATTTCTTCTTACAATCTTAATGTTTTAACCCTTTATCTATTGACACTGTACTTATAACTACCATTAAAACAATTTATTATAAAATTAATTTAATACATCGATTAGTAGTAATACAGTTTAGAATGAGTTATAGATGCATTACTTTATCTTGTTCCAAAAGCATTATTGGCTACACAAAGCAAAAAATATTTTTAAAAGGATAATTTCTTTTGCCTTTGCATCTTTTCAGCTTTCTTGGCGTTGGGGGGGGGGGGGGGGGATTTTTCTATTAAATAGTTCTGTATTTCTATTGTAAGAATATTATATTTGTACATTTCCTAATTCCACAAAATACTAAGAAAAATATTTAAAATAAAATATTTGAGTGGTGTAATAAATATTGCACAAAATCCCTATAAATTCAAATTTAATTAATCCTTCTAAATTCTTCAGTCCTTCTAAAATTCATTAAACGATTATGTAATTCTTCTAGTTTAGTTTTAAAAATTCACGAAAAATGCTTTAGAAGATAGATTTTTCCAGAAATCATAATTCAGTACATAAAAGGTTAAAAAAGGGACCACAGATTTTGATAATTACAAGTCATTAGCGCAATCACTCATCGTCTTCCGGTTCCACACAGGGGGCTAAAGAAAGGAATGTTAACTCAAAGATAATGTAATGCTTACAATAGCTTTATTTTCTAATATAAAAACAGTTCTAAAAATTAAAAAAGGAACCGGAAGATATTTTACTTTATCCAGTCTTCAATTTTGGACATCACATGAGGGCCAAAAAATTTAACATTGGTGTCAAACTTTGAAAGTTCCTTTCGTTACTTGATTGTACTGCGAATGTATCCATTCATGTCTTCTGCTCCACATGTTACCAATGATGGTTGTGTTGCTAGTCACACATGACTCTCTACTGCTTGAGAATGACAAGGCAGCTTCTCTATTTCAAATTATGAACCGTTTCTGATCATACTTGCTATGCCTTCATCACTGAGGTTCAAGGTAGCTGGTGGTTCCAAAGGATTGTCCCAGTGAATCATCTCAAAATAGTTCTTTGCTTCGAAATCAAATTTTCTAAGGTGAAATTGGCGTATTTTCCCCTTCCAATCAGTTTTTCTTGCTTTCAGTATATTCGGTGTCTCAGTTTTCGAATATGTGATCGATCTTCTAACAGTATTGTTAACAGACCGCTTTTACAGTGAACAAAATAAGGGTTCCTCTGAATAATTTTGTGAACGATTTACTTAAAACCTTCTGGCCAGAATGAGCTTTTCATATCATTCTCTGCAGGCGACGCAATCCATGAGCAGCTCCTGGATTTTCTTTATTTCAAACAGGGATGGCAGGTAAACTTTCATGACATATTCTACTAAGAGCGTAACGTTTTCTGTTGGTTCGGCAGTCGACACATAGAGGCGCAGGACTCGGTTGGTTTTATTGAGCCATTTTGAATGAGACATCGTTCTGGACTTCTGTTTGCTATATCTGGAAGGCACTCGCTCAGAGTTAGCGCCCTAGAAATGCCGAAGAGATATTTTTTGTCTGCACTGAAATCTTTTTTATGAAATTTACGCAGATCAACTGGAATAGAAGCAAAATTTATCTCAGCAAGGGTTTCGCATGTTTCCAGAGATTTTCCTATTGTTCCGGAAAATTGGTGTTGGCCAAATGCAATTAGGGCGTAGAGGTAGTTCAATAGTATGCAATAAGCATAAAGACTAGTGTATTTGTGGCCAAAAAGATTTCAAGCTGTCTAACTGCGTCATTTTTTATCCCAACATTGACGTTCGTTCCATCACAGCGAACGGCAACCTGTTTCGAAACTGTAATCAACGTTCTTGCCTCAGCGTAATCCATTAAATAACTTTGGATGGAGTATCTTTGTATACAATCCCTATATACAAAAGCATAGATGATGCAATGATAGCAGCTGAACAACCCGATACTCTCGTTCTATCACAAGAAACGGCTAGATCTGGCAGTGATATTCTCATTTGGCCTATCTTGCAAGTTTAGGGAGTATCATAGATATTACATTTCCGACATTTGGCTTCATGACAAATGTAATCGTCTTCATCTTCAGAGTTATCTTCCAATTTTGAATCAGATCCTAAAATGGCGTTTTGTTCTAAATCCATAATATTTTTATTAGCATTATTATATATATTATATATTATAAACCTTATAGCAGTTCCTCTGATTTTAGATTCCTGATTTTTTCTTTCTACATTGCCTTTCTCTAACACGTTTCAATTTTTGAGTTGCAGAAATGTTAATTGATCTTGTTTTTCTCTAATACGTTGGTCTGCTAAAAAATTTCGTTCCATGTTCATTTTTTATCCATAGGAAATTCTTCATTAAATCAACATATGTGGGTAACACTGTCTCTTTCAATTGTACTGGAGATCCAATAACACTACAAAAAGTTTCCTTTTCAGTTGAGGTCATGTTTAAATTAAACTTCCGTATTGCCTTCTCCAAAAAACAAGTTAGTGTCTACATATTAGTGGTTGAAAGAAGACAAGGATCAAACAAAGACAACCATCGCAAAAACGAATCATTTCACATAATAAAAATCACGTGTCAGTCTCAGTTTTTAGATAAGAATACGTGCTGCCGTCTTCTTATCTTCTTATTAAATCTTCTAATAAGATTTAGAATAAGATAATAACGTCTTATTATCTTCTTATCTTCTTATTATTAAACTTCAAAATCTAATTATTTTGAAGTTCAATTTGCTATTTATGTACGAAATGCCCTTTTTAGCACTAACATATGACAATAACGTTTTAATAAAGACATTTATTAATGAAATTGTAAGTAATTAATAATAATTTTCAAATTAATTAATTATTGAATTAAATAATTATAATTTTTTGTTTAAAAGGCATTAAGAACATTTTTAAAATGCTATAGAAATATTCACTTGAGGTGTGGAACCTCAAGGTGTCAATATTTTGAGCTAAAATTTGGTGACAATTTTTTTCTGCCAGCTTGGCACCATATAATGACTCAGATAATATTAATTTCGAGAAAAAGTTTTTTCGCTACAGCCTAATACGCATTATGGCATGCATTTATCAAAAAAAAATATTTTTGAGAAAAAAATGGAATTTTACGTGTCGTTTTAGAAATCTTCGAAATGCCCCCTACGCATTGCATATCAATGAAAATCCCCACTATTTTTTTTTTTTTTTAGTAAAAGTTTGGTTTATATATATAAATAAAACTGTGCATCTAATTTTATATATTTACATATAAAAGTTAAAAAAAAAAAAAAAGAATATTAATTTTTTTTTTTTTACATTTTTAGAAAAAATTTCAAAGTTTCTCATTTCTTTTTTCTTTTTGAAAATTTCCCTTTAAATATTACTCAAGGGTTCATTATATGCATTATGGTATGCATTTTTCACAAAAAATTGAAAAAAAAAATATTTTTGAGAAAAAAGTGGAATTTAGAAGTGTCTTAGAAATATTCGAAATGCCCCTGCTCGTTCCATATGAATGGAAAACCCCAATATTTTTTTTATGAAAGTTTGGTTTATATATATAAATAAAACTGTGCATCGAATTTTATATATTAGGTAAAAAAAAAAAAATGAATTTTTTTCGAAAAATGTTGAAAAAAAACTTTTGATTTTTTTTCCCTTTAAACCTTTGTATTCAAGTATATAAAATTCGATGCACAGTTTTATATATATATATATAAACCAAACTTTTATAAAAAAATATTGGGGATCTTCATTGATATGGAATGTGCATATATTGTGATAAATGCATGATATAATGAATATAATCTACCCTTGAATAATAATATTTAAAGTGAAATTTACAAAAAATTAAAAATTGATTTTTAAGGTTTTTAAGGTTCCTTGTCTCCTTCAGTATAAGGAATAAACTGTCAATTCGAATAAAAAGTTGAAATTATTCATGATGATTTTGTTTCATGTCTTAATTTGTTTGTTTCCATTTGCTCTAATATAAAGAAAATTAAATATATATAAATTTGTTTAAAATTAGTGTAGTGCCTATTTCTATTATTATTATTATTATCATTAACACATAACATTCGGAAGACTTTTACATAGTTTTATAAATAGATTTTTTTATATTTAGTTTTCTCTACTGCACATTCCTAGTGCAAGTTTCATTAAATAATGTGAATGAATGTAAAATATGTTTTACTTTTTTTTCTCTATGAATTGCTGATCTGAAACATTAATGAAATCAATCCATGTTTTCATTTGTTTATGCTTTTACATAATGCAAAAACTTTTTACGCTTTTACTGTAAATTTATTTATTTTTTCCATATTTATCACTGAATTAGCTATTAACGAACTACTTTAAAAAATTAGAAGAAGTAAGAATAAAATTTAAGAATATAAGTAACTTTGTTATTAATAATTTGTTATCTTTTTTTGGGTTTGTTTGATATATCTGAAGTTATGAATTGTGAAGCATAGGTCTGTGTAATTGTTGCTTTTTGATAGGCTCTTTAAAACATGTATATGTCATATAAAACATATTTAGGGACGTTTGTTTATTTTATTCCAATAGCTCCTCATTTCATGTATCCATGTCATATTTGATGATTTCTGTAGTAAAATTTATATTGTCTCTTTCTACATAGTTTGAAAGGTTTCTCTGGTGAAGCATACGCATTTTCTGAATGTTTACGCCTGAATGCTTCTACATGTTTATGCCTGAATGTTTCTACATGTTTATGCCTGAAATATTTGCAAACATTTCTACGAAATTATGATAAAACTGCTGTTTGATTGAATAGAGAAATAAAAGTGACATATGCGAAATTCTTTCGTGTTGCTATGCAACGTATACCATTTACGATTGCAATAGACATATTTTTGTAATGTGACAATTCTTCACTTGAAAATAGCCTTCCCCTCTTACAACATCGCGAAATCAGTTCACAACTTTTTACTATTCGTTTATTTGATACAGCTAAAGAAAATCTAAAATTCTATGATGTGACAAAATTTAAGGGGTCTCAAGAATCTTAAAATCGGAAAAAGGAAAAAAAAAAGACCATTTTCAACCTTTAATATCTTAAAATGTATATGATTTTAAAACACAATTTTTGTCGGGGATGAAAGATATATGTTCTTTCATTTCATGTATTAAAAAAATTGCAAGATGAAGAATTAGCCTTTACAGGGGGCTCCAAACAGCCAGACATTAACCGAGCAGAAAATTTGTACAACTGTTTACTCACAGGATTAAGAAATAAAGTTTGTAACTCGAATGAATATTTTGTTGCCTACTTATAATTAAGATTTTAATAATAACTGAACCTAAATAAATTTGTATTTAAAGCATTTTTATATTTTTAATACAAAGTTGTATTTAGCTAATGCAAAATTTTGAAAATTGCAACTGTATAATCGCAAAAAAATATTTTCTTTGAACGATAAAAAGGAAATTTTAGGTTCAGTTTATACAGACTAATATAAAACATACGTTTTCAAAATTTCACAGAAAAATATTCTGAAGTTTTTGAGATATCCTGCGCGTTATACCCAAAAACGTCATTTGGAGCAAAAAGACTTCAAAATTTCGGAATCGCTGCTTCAGCTATTGAGCGGGTATAATTCTAAAAGCCATAACTTCTGTTCTAATGGGAATTTCGAGGAAGCAATTATATCAAAAAGTTAAAAAAAGATGCTAGTTTAACATGTAAACAAATAAATTTTCGAAAATTTTGAAGCTCTTAAGAGTCCTGAGACCCATTAAGAATCTTTACTAAATATTGTATTACATGCAAGAAAAAGGGTGATATCAAATGTAAAATAAGACAACAATTTGAGATAAATGTAAACAAAAATAATGTATTTACCATTTATTTGTTTCTCAATAAACAGAAATATTCGGAGGTATTGTTTTCATGCGTGTTAGCACAAATAGAACTTATAAAAATATGTGTAAACAAAAAAAGCAAGTTCATCCCTTATTCTTTCATAGTAACAGAAGACAAATACTTATGACTATGTTAATACTATCTTGACTTCACCTAATAAATAAAGATAGGTTTCGCTTTCTATAGTAATTTCACCGTGACAGGACTCCTGAGTAATTTGCTTATTATGATGAATGATGCTATCTTTCCACTACAAGGCGCTTCTGTATAAGTGATTGCAGGAATAATAAAGATTGGATAACATATTTATGGTATTTTACAGTTTACCTCCACCCCAACCACAAGGTGATTCGCAATTTCGTAACATCATCATCGTTATTTTATATTGGGTCGTTCGGAAAGTAATGTCCGTTTGGGGAAATCAATTCGTACCGGAAAATTCTGCCCGGTAATTATTAGACATTAGGTATCGGAATCAATGTATAGTAATTAAATGATAGAATTTTCCGGTACGAATTGATTTTTCCAAATGGACACGTCTTTCCGAACGACCCAATAGTGTTTCTTCCTGGGCGTTTTTAGCTAATCCAGAGTGACGAAAGCAAATCTTAAATGTAGTTTTTGTGACAATAGCAAATATTTCCCAAATATGAATTTCGTGCTTAAAGAGATACTTTAAAAACACCTCCTTGCTCTATTATATTTCTGTAAAATGGCCAAACTAAGTTGTTTTCGTATCAGATACCTTCGAAACTGAGAAATTACATGTTAGTGTGATATGGACATGGCTTGCAAAAATTCCACATTTAATGAAATTTTTTGTACGAAATGTTGGATACAAACAAACATTAAAAAAGATGTATGCGAACAGTTAACGTTCTGAAAAAGAGTTTAAATGCATATAATATATTTTATTTTTATAATGAAATTTAACCCTTAAATGCCTGGTGTTGCTTTTCGGCAACATACCCAATTTAGGCTCTAAAATACTATTAGAATAATATTGAAGCTATAATGCCTAATGTTACCAATAAAATACATTCTGAAAATATTATTAAATCGGTTTTCAACGTTTAGATGGCAACACTTGTGCTGTTTAAGAATAAAGATAAATTTATTTTTTCAAATGTTGCTACTTGTTCTTTTTGTTTTGTTTGGAAGCTTACGAAATACCCTATTTTGACCTGCACACTGCAAATAGAGTCGTCTTAAATTCAGACACATATGTGACTGAAAAAGAAATTCAGACACTTAAGTGTCTGAATATGAAATTTCAGACATCATAAGTGTCTGAATTTAAGACCCTTAAGTGTCTTACTGTGATCATGGTATAAATGAGCTGAGAAAAATGTCTGAATAATGATCATGTGTCTGAAATTAAGACATATAGAAATTCAGACACTTATATGTCTGAATATAATACAATTGTATCATATGTATGATGAAACGACGATTGTATATGAGGACCCCTGCGGCCAAAGGATATAAGTGAAAAAATTTAGATTTGGAATAAATTGAATTTAATGATTAACATCAATAGTAAGTGACTGACTTAAAATATGAAGCTGTTGCTAATTTCATAGCGGTCTTTCAATTCTTATTTCAATAACTGTGGAAGGAAAGTGAAGTACAATATATTTTTTAAATTTTAAGTACAGATTAAAGAGGTTAAGTAGTTTATAGAGCTTAAGTAGTTGACCTCCAGAATGCAACACAATATTAGGAAATCTCTTATATTTTGCGTTTTTGTTTAGCAAACAAGGCAGGGGACTTCAGTCACATCTGTCCAACGTTTCCCCTCCCTATATTTTTCTTCTGAGAGCAATCATAAAAGAAATAGCCTTATTTCCAGATAGCCTGTATACTGATCTGAGTTTTTTCAATTTTGTCACTTACAGCCTTTAGCTTCTGGTGTCCTCATATGCAATTGTATCGCAATATATCTGGCAGCACCGTCAGAAAACGTTTTCGAATGGATGAAATGCTTTGCCATCCACTAAATTTGGTATTAGTGTATAAAATAAGCAACTTAATTTGACCATGGGGACGTCTGCCAAAATTGTAAATGCCCGTTTACTAACTTTCGAACTAAATTATTTTTAGTGCAAAAGTACAAGCTAAAGAAACTTTTCACAAAATATAAATTTCTCAAAAACTACTTCCACTCATAGGTATGCTCATGGCTCACTCATAGGCCGTTCCCTAAATACAAAGAGATATGATTGCTCTTAGAAAAAAATGTAGAAAGGGGAAAGGATGGACAGATGTGTCTGGAGTCCCCTACCTAGTTCGCCTAACTAAAACGCAAAATATAAATATGAAATAAGCTAAACCAAGAAACTTTTGTGAGAACACCTTGTACAAGATAATTTTTATATAAAAGGAATATAAAAAAATTAACAAGTAAGAAGTATTAAATATTAAATAGATATATAAAAATAAATTTCTAACAATATTTTTCAAAATCCAGAACATTTCTTTCCCTCTAGTGGAAGGTTTTGCCCTTCTGAACACCCCTTATCTAAGATAAATTGTAAATATACGAACGTCAAAAGGAAATATTTAAAAATTGATTTCTATTAGTGGTTTAGGAAGAGAGGGGGGGGGGGCGGTGCTCCTCTTACGAAAATTTCTTAGTTCTTTTTACTTTCTTCTATCTTTACAAGAAGAAAGTATTGGTTTCATGAAAATTTTCGAATTCCAGTTTTCGACGGATTTACACGTTTTATGAGTCAGAGATTCCAAAAAACATGTTTTTACAAAATGTCTGTCTGTGAGTCTGTCTGTCTGTCTGTCTGTCCGTCTGTCTGTCCGTCTGTCTGTCCGTCTGTCTGTCTGTATGTGACACAAATTTTGTGGGCGCTCTATCTCAAGAACTAATGCACGAAATTTCACAAAACTTCATACTTAGTTAGACCTTGATATAAACTGGAACTGATTAGTTTTTGGGGAAAATCGCCCAACAGGTGCCGCTGCTATGCGGCATTTTTAACGATTTCTGCAATAGCTGTATCTCGAGAACTACTGCACGGATATTTATAAAACTTCAGATTCAGTTAGTCTAGGATATAGTTTGGTACTGATTTCTTTTTTATGAAAATCGCCCAACAGGTGGCGCTGGTATGCAGCATTGTTCATGATTATCGCAATAGCTCTAACTCAAAAAAAAAAAAAATGCACGAATTTTCATCAAACTTCAGATTCAGTTAGTCCCTGATATAAATTAGTGCTGCTTATGTTTTGGTGCAAATCGCCCAACAGGTGGCCCTGCTGTGCTGCATTTTTCACGATTTCCACAAGAGGTGTATCTCAAGAACTATTGCACGGATTTTCATCAAACCTCAGATTTAGTTAGTCCTTGACATGAATTGATGTATAAATTAGTGCTGTTTAATTTTTGGTGTAAATCGCTCAACAGGTGGCGCTGCTGTGCTGCATTTTTCACGATTTCCACAAGAGCTGTATCTCAAAAACTATTGCACGGATTTTCATCAAACTTCAGATTTAGTTAGTCCTTGACATGAATTGATGTATAAATTAGTGCTGTTTAATTTTTGGTGTAAATCGCTCAACAGGTGGCGCTGCTATGCTGTATTTTTTGCGATTTCCGCAATAGCTTTATCTCAAGAACTAATGCTTGGATTTTCAACAAACTTCAAATTCAGGTATACCTTGATATCGTTTAGCGCTGTTTACTTTTGGTGTAAATCGCTCAACAGGTGGCGCTGCTATGCTACATTTTTTCAGAATTTCCGCTATAGCTCTATCTCAAGAACTAATGCACGAATTTTCATCCAACTTCAAATTCAGATACACTTTGATATGAATTGGTGCTAAATCATTGTCATTTCTTGTACTATTTAAATGATTTAATGGATGTGATTTATATATTATAGTTTTGTGATGGCCACAACATACTAGTTTCTCTTAGTGTTCAATTATGTAATCATTTCGAAGAATAAATGTTATTTTTTTAAGGGTGTATTCGAAAAAAAAATTTTCCACCCTCAACAGCTTGAAATTTTCTGAGACATTTTCAGATTCATTTTTAAAAGTAAAAATATGAAACTTGCCGGGGTGATTTCTGAAGACATGTTTAACATGCCGTGTGATTTCATTTTCAGCTCAATTAATTAGAATTTGATTTTTAAACAATTATTTTCTCAGTATGACCATTTTTTTCATTCCCAGATCGCCCGCTTCGGAAAATTCGGTTCAAAACGCCAGCTTTGACAGCGTTTTTTGCAGTTTTTTCTGCATTTATCAAAAAATTAAGAAGCACCGCACATTATGTAGTTTCTAAATAAGAGAATTTCCAAGTTTGATGCGTTTGAGAGCAAAAATGAATTTTAAAATGAATCAGAAAAGAAGCAGTTTGGATCGGAATACACCCTTAACTAGCGTTACGACGATTTTTTTAATTTATAATATGTTTTTTACCCTCTTACTGAAAGAATAAAAACTGTAATAATTATATTCATATAATTTATAAGTGTAAACATTACGAAAAACGCCAAATAAAGAAAATAAAATGCTTCTGATTTCTTCTTATACAACGTTCCACTTTTCCCGCTGATAAAAAAAGTTTTAACAACTTATCATACTGTAACCCGTAGACTGACGTAATGAATAAAGCCATCTGTTTCCAATGGAAATGCTGACTTGCAGCTTTTTTTTTCTTTGAGAAGCGAATCTGTGTTCTGAGTCCGGAGTCTGTTGTCGTATTCAAATTTAAACGTTCTTCAACAGTTCGCATCTTTGACCGGTCCGGATTTTTTACTGTGAAAAATGTTGTCATTATGTTATTACTGCGGCTGCGTTATTAGTGGAAGCGTTATATTTAGAAGTTTCTTGAATTCTGGATGGCTGGAGGGATCTTATGTGCTTCATATATGGATATAACGACTGAAATTACATCCGGATGACTCTACAAATAGTTCCCAACAGAGACAGTATTACTTTTCATTGCTTTTCGTCAAGAATATAGTTATTCATCTCGTTAAACAAGAAAACTAACCCCAGACCTACAAACTAGTCCCGCGGGCTCTGTTTTCAGAATGGAAAATTTCCATTATTATAACAGAGCTAGCAGGATATAGGAAGGGGTTTTCTTCAAAAAAGAAGCAAGTTTTTGTCTCTCATTCACTATGACAGTTATTTTAAATCAAGTCATATCGATATCAGTAAGTGTTTTTGATATTTTGTTTATAGTACCACATAAAATGTTGCATGAAATATAACTTAGGTTTGAATTTGTTTGCAAAAGAAAACAGCTAATCCTAGAAATATATATTTTTACATACTTGTAATTCTAGAACTGCAGCTCCAGAATTATGTATTATATTTTTTGTGTGAGTGTAGGCTAATTTGATTATGTAAAAACATCAGTAATATTATGTAAAAAATTGGTTAACTTAGAATGTCTATAAAAATAAAGCAAAAACGTAAAATTGTCGAAACTTTTGTTGAAGAAGAAATACTTTGTTTGGATTTAAAAGAAGTAAAAAAAAAAAAAAAAAAAAAAAAAAAGGTTGTTTTTTAAAAGGTTAATTTAGCGTTTTGATGAACATGTTGAATTCCTTGTAACGTTTTCTATCGCAGTTATAACCACATTTTGTTTTAAACTTACTTTTAAATTAATTGTTTGTTCGCTATGAAGAATATGCAACTCACTCGAAGTTTAATATTTGATAAAAATTGGAAAATTAACAAACATCTGTCGTGATTTATTTTTTATATAATTAGAGATGTATAATTTTCGAGGAAAACCTTTTTAGCCAAAAATCTGTTTTTGGCAACATTGATTTGTGTTTTGAAATCCAATTTGTCAAAACTTTTTTGTGTCACCTTAAATATATATTCTGCATGATATTATTTGGTTTCAAAGCAATTTTTAATTATATGGCACACCCGTATAAACTATACAGTTGAAAGGAAAAAAAATACTGCAATTTTGTGATTATTATATGTAAAATCAGTTTTCGAAATTTTCATTTTTTAATAGCACATTGTATAGAATTTAAATTATTTACAGCTATAATTCCATTTCCTCAAAAAAAAAAAAAAAAATCATTATTTACTTTGATTTTTTTGTTCAAAATTTTAAATTTTGGATTTGCAAAACATGAGAAATTGAAAACTAAGCTTATTTTACTTTAAGGCTGTTCTCAAATCCAAAAGGGCAACTTTATGACGCAAGTTTTAATTTATTTTTGTTGGGAAATGAATGAAACTGCCTGGTGTTGTTGTTCTGAAACTATGTTATCGAACTGTTTTCTCCGTTTTTTTTTTTTTTTTTTCAAACGCAACAGGTCTTTCAGAAAATAGTGTCCAAGTGGGCGTTTTGAACCGAATTTCTGCGTAAACGAAGAATAACCACTCAAGAAAGGGCGAAAAACGTGTTTGTCATGTGATTAAAATCGCTTATAACTCAATAGGTAATTTATGGATCAAAAAATTAAAAACACAGTTCAATTCCATGCTCAGGCTTTCCAATTTTATACCTTTCCGTTAAAAAATGAATTTGTAAATGTGTCAAAACGTTTTGTGCTTGTTGAGCAGAGCAGTTGAGAACAGCTTTAAGTTAAAAGGTTATTACAAGTTTAAAATGGAAATTAGAAAACAGCTAGAGTTTTGTATATTTCCATGCATAACTACATTTCGCACAAAAAATTGCGGTTTTCCTCAAAGTTCATTTATACAAACAAGGCCAAAAAAAAATGTATATTTAGGCAAAATAGGTTTTGAAACTAGAAGTGACTTTTCCTGTATGTTATTATATATGTGTGTGTGTGTGAACATGAAAGCAAATCATAGAAGCATTAGAATGAAGCTATCGTGAAATTCTGAATATTTTATAATTAAGGGTGTATTCGAAAAAATGTTTTTCCACCCTCAACAGCTCGAAATTTTCTGAGACATTTTCAGGCTCATTTTTAAAAGTAAAAACATGAAACTGGCTGGGGGTGATTTTTGAAGACATGTTTAGCATGCCGTGTGATTTCATTTTCAGCTCAATTAATTAGAATTTGATTTTTAAACAATTATTTTACAATTATTTTACAATTAACAATTATTTAAACAATTATCTCAGTATGACCATTTTTTTCAGTCCCGCAGATAGCCCGCTTCGGAAAATTCGGTTCAAAACGCCAACTTTGACAGAGCTTAATACAGCATTTTCTGCATTTATCAAAAAATTGAGAAGCACGGCACATTAGGTAGTTTCTAAATAAGAGAATTTCCCAGTTTGATGCGTTTGAGAGCAAAAATGAATTTTAAAATGAATCAGAAAATAAGCAGTTTGGATCGGAATACACCCTTAAATTCTCAACTTTTCTTATGGTAAATAAACCCCTCTTTCAAAAAAAAAAAATCGAATTTACTCTTTAAATGAAGAGTTTCATACTCAATTTTTTTTAAATATTGGGTTCTCATATACTGCAAATTTTGGGGAATCTAGTATTAGATTTTATTTAACACGGAAATAAAAATGCAAAAAATGCTTAAACTGGGAATTGCACTGGGAATATGTTATTTAAATAGGAAAAAATTGAACTACAAAGCAGGGATGGAATTCTTTTTGAAGGAGTGAATTCTTTTTTATAAATGGGAATAATTTGTTACCATAAAGCGGAGCTGATTACAGCATGGGCAAACTGGGCTGTTTCTATGGGCCTTTAGCTTTACGGGCCTCTAAATTCTGTATGAAATTTCCATAAAGCTGATATTTTAAGTTTGTTTTGATCTTATACTTATTTTAATAAATATTTTGTACTTTTAGAACATGATTAGGTTAAAGAAAATGATATATTTATCCAAATATGTATTTGACGGCATCGAATAGGCTTATTTATTTTTTTTTCTTTTTAACAGTATACGAAGGCAGTGGGGGAAGGGGGCGAATGAATACTAGGTCTTCGGACTAGAATTAATCTGAAGTTCACTAAAAGTAATAAACATTTTTGATGCCGTAGGGCATACATATCACATAAATACATATTTATATATATATACATATAATTATCCCATTCTAAAACTACAAAATACTGATTACAATCCTCATAAGGTCAAAACTGATTTAAAATATCAGCTTTATGAAAATTTCATATCCAATTTGGGGTACCCTAAAATAAGGGGGTAGAGAAGCACCCCATTTTTCCCACGCTGCAATCAGCTCTGCTTTATGGTAACAAAGTATTCCCATTTATAAAAAAATGATTCAATGTGGTCAAACATGATTGCGTATATGGCTTAGAAAGAAAAGTGGTCAAAGATGGCTTCATATTGGCCAAAAAAAAAGGGGGAATGGTTCAAAGATGGCCGCAATTAAGACATTTGAAATGCCTGAAATTCAGACGTAAGAAGTGTCTGAAAAATTTAAGACATTTTGAAACGTCTTAAAATTGAACACTCTTGTTTCAGACACTTAAGTGACTGAAATTCAGACACAAGAAGTGTCTGAAAATTTTAAGATATTTTAAAACGTCTGAAAATTGAACACTGCGGTTCAGACATTTAAATGTCTGAATTACAGACATTTCAGTTTACAGTGCAGTGAGCAAGTAAAATTTATTTCTTATTATAGTTCCTAAAATTCTTGTGTGTTTAATATTATAGAATTTTATCAAGGGAAATTATTTTTTTCAATTAAACACCAGTATTGCCGATCAGTAACACACTGTTTTTTAGACGTAAACTATACTTAAAAGAAAATAGGATTTTTAAAAGTATTTTCCCATGAATTATTTAAAAAATGAAAGCCAAAAAACATTATTACAATGGTTTTTGAAAAATCAGACATTTAAGGGTTAAAGCTTTTTTCATAAATGAATTCACCTTATATTTTTTTCAGGATAGGATTTCTGTTAACTGAAATATCACAGTGAACCAACTTTTATTGAGTAGTGCTATAGTATGTGTTTAAATACTCTAAACTGGAAAAAATTTCTCAGTTAACCGTCACCGTAGTCCCGTCACTCTGTTATATTACTGATTACTATATTGTATGTGTGTATCATACTTATTTCAACGAGCTTATATCTTGTATTAATAAGTAGTTTATTTTCAGAAGATATGTTAATTTCTTATGTAGGTTATTCATTAAATAAATTTTCTTAAGTGTATTTTTCTATTGATATTAAATATCGTGTTCATATAACAAAAAATGGACGAACAACGCGACTTTAAATGTGTATATATTTTTTAAGTTTAACAAAGCTATGTAGTATTTATGTTCTCTATTTAAATAGATCTATTAATAGATTGAAATAATATTTGCCATCCGAAAATGATACACTTTATAATGCAACCTTCTAATTATCAATACACGTGAATAAATAGAGTCACGCTACTGAATATGTGTCAATTTACGCCAATAAATCCTTAAATATTGTAGCTTTTTTTATAAAAAAAAAAAAAATGTATTTTGATAATGTACTTATTATTAAAATGTAATGATGGTGATACCTTTTAATTGAATGTTAAAATAAAGCAGTCGATCTAACTACCAAATTAATAATGTAATTATTCAATTAAATACAGTAAAATCTGATCAGACAGAAGCACAAAAGACTGGAAACATATTTCGTTTTAGACATATTCAAATTATATAGGTTTTTCTGAATTAGCTTTGAACTTTTCACCTGGTGGTACGTGGAAGTATGAACTTCTATTTAGTGGTACGTCGGTCTAAAAGTTTGGGAGCCTCTGGTCTAGACTAAATTCTTCACCCTGCTGTATACACAGGAATATCAGTATCACAGATAGTCTGTTATTGATATTTCTATGAAATTTTCCTGTAAGTAGTATCCAAAGATTATTTTTACCCCGTGTGGAAGTATTGTCGAACTTTCAGAAAATTCTTATTTTTGAACATTAGAAAATTAGAGGGTCGAACTGATTATTCAACAGGAACATTCCGGGTTAGATAATATTCATGAAAACTACTTTTATTTAAATTGAAAACTCCAAAGCATTTTTTACATTTACTGTATATTTTTAGGTAGCCAAGTAACAGCACCTGCGCGGATTTATTATATGAAAAATATCAATAATATATTCACAAAATTTAAAAATTTAGTAAAATTAATATTTTCGTATTAGCCCCGTGCCAAGTCCAAAACCAAACCAAACATAACCAAAGAAATAGCCAAAGATTTCGTTACTTACACAGGCTTTTTGATTCTGATATTTTCATTGATTGTAACGCATTGTTTGATTAAATTTCAGTTAAATTTGTGTTTTATTTATATTATTTTCTTTATGCATTTATAAAATTATAATTTATTGGAATATTAGACGGAAACATTCGTTGAAATCGTTATGTTGTTTTGAGGGCAAACGAATTGATTTTTCATTATTCTGCCAGTCGCAATAGAAATATATTTAAATAAAATCGTGATTGAACATTACTTTAAAGCCTTGAGAAATTAGTTAATTGACAATGGGTTTATAAAAAAAGTACAATTGTACGTACATTTTCCTTTCTATTCAATGGTGTAAAAATTGAATTTGTCCGCAGTTTAGAAATTAATCAATTTCTGTTAGAATAAAAATTGATTATCTAAGTTGTACTCCCCGAATATTATGACGTCAGCATTAGTCATGCTCTCAGGCATATTGCTTCTTTATAATACAAAATATCCAATATTAAATAGGCTGCACTAAGCGTGTTTTGTGGCGCGATCTAATTGCGAGAAGGGAGATAAATTTTCTAGCATGATTAGGCAAGACGTGAGAGAAAGGATTCCGTGAAAAGAAAAAACACACACATATCTTCTTAGTGGTGAATCCCGGTACTATTTTTGCGGAATTCTTCGTCCTCTGTTTTGTTTAATCATCCTATGGAATTTGGTTCCATACTGACAATTAGATCGCGCTGCAAATCATATTATCAGTTCAACCATTTGTGACTGCACTACTCCAATTTCAAAATATTTATTCAGTGTGAAAATACATAATTTTAAGCACGGTCCTTTTGACTAAAATGCACTTTTTTCGTATCTGCAATAAACAGAAATTTGACACTTCAGCTAAATATTGTCAAATTTCTAATACACGTGGTAATGTCAAATGTCAAATACAGGATTACAATGGTTAGGAATTCACCTTAGTAAAAAAATATATATTTTTTAATTTGACCAAATTTTCGAAGTTTATTTTAACAATAACGATGTGATACTGATCAAAAGCTAAATAAAGTTTTATCGTGAAAAATCAATTCAGTATTGCCGTCAGTGGAGAATTTTATGACAAATTTATATTAACTGGTTTGTTAAGTGATAGCAGAAATAAGTACAATCAAATTTTAAAGCCCATTGTATAAGTAGCATTGACTTTTGTACCAGGTGTACCAAAAATGACTGATGGATTTTAAAATTCAATAACTTGCTAACGGTCAAAGATATTAAAAGAGTTTTTGCATCACAGTAAGACAGCAGCCACTTTGACCAATAATAGTAACTTTTTCTCCAAGCTGGCACACACACATAACGACCTCACCATATGCAACACGTGGATGTAGTTTCGACACTTCAGTTACTCGACCGACAAAATAGTAAATAATTCTTTATTTTATTGTGGTTTAAGTTACATAATTTTCTATTTTAGAGTTTATTTCCTTCAATATGACATATATTTACATAACCAAACCTAGCTAAAACTAATAATAGACTATTTCGACAAAACGACATATACTTTTTAAAGAGAAATTGATGTAAATGATGTGGTATCCATTTTGTTACAACATAACGAAAGTACACAGTGAGACACACAGTTGTGATACACAGTGAGGCATATCTATTTGTGTACCTACTATGTGGTTCTGATGTTTAAAAAGTTATTTATTAATAAAAGAAGCTTTTTTTCTCTCTCTCTCTCTTTCTGTGTGTGTGTGGGCTTTAGGTTAGGGCGAAAAAAAATATTTTTTTATAATCAATTTCTAATAGCACGGAAAACTTTCGCATTGGCATCTTAATAACGGGAAGAATTATATTAAAAATATAAGTTGCTTTTGAAATCGCTCAAGAGCCTTAACTTAGAAAAAAAAGAAAAAACTATGCAATTTTTAAAAACATATAATTTTTAAAAAAAATAGTTTGCTTTATTTCTATGAGTGTAAAATCTACTCTTTGTAGATACCTCAATGCGTGAAAATTATTCTTGGATACATTGCCGTTCATTTGAGTTCGCGCAGAAAGCCTTAAAATACCATTTATGTTTGTAAAAACCTTATATTGCAGCTCTTCGCCTATTTCAGCATGTTATTCCTTTATGCTTAAATGACCCAGGACTCACCCCATGGAGTTGGCTGCAAGTCGAGTCCCACCCACATCCTACTCAACCAACAAACTAACCAATTTGGGAGCTGTTACTTACACTAAAGTCTCTTTAAATTCTGACTTCGTATCAAATTTTGGCATCGAAAACCTTGATCTTAAAGTTGTCCTAAGAAAACCTTCTCGGTTTGTATGTCCGCAAACATTTCCAGCGGCCTCTGTAACAAGTTTCACACTTCTCTCTACCGAGTGAGTTTGGTATGGAAATTTCAAACACTCAAATTCTGGCAAGATATTTGCCATATTTGACAACATTGGAGGTGGTGTCAGCTTACAATTTGTCCAGACAATAAGTTCATAGTGTGGATTGAAAATTAATTAAAGAAAGATTGAAGGCTCTAACTTGACCTACTACTGGCGGCACATTTCTGGCTTTCAATATCCTCCTGTAGCCTAATTCTAGAATGTGTGGTCTCTCGTCCAATATTACCACCAACATCATATTCCCTGGATGGCCGAAGAACGAGTTTCTCTGAATGATAGGATCGATGGTTTTTTAACGTTGTCCGGGAAGTGTCTTGTTGTTTGAATGATCTTCAGTATGTGCTTCGGAGCATCTTTCACAGTGCAATGCATCAAACCAACAGGAGCGTATCTCTTTACAATGTAATTTATAAGTTTCTTCATTTCATTTGTCGGACTAATTAGGGAAACATAAAGTCTTAATGCCCGTTTAGGAATGGCTGAAGAATGCCTGAGGGGTCTGGGATCTTTAAGTACTAATTCTGGATAACAGTCTAGCGAAGAATGTCTAGAAGATACTGCTGATCTTTATTGAGGTCAGTTTTATTTATTGTAAAGACAACTTCAGATGGAATCGGCACAAAATCAACAACAGCATTTTTCTCACACCTAGTCTGGCCCAGTTGTTGTTCCGTCTAGGTGCTCAAACACATATTTAAAAGGCAGTTCATTAAAGTGTAGAAAACAAATAAAACACTACAGTGTTCGCTGACACCTAGCGTTAATGTTCATTAATGTTAAATGTACAACACCACTCTTCCAACCGTTGTTTGTGACTGCCCCATCACATCAGACGGCTACCACTGCACTCATGTCAAAATCTTTCTTAATCATGTAGTCGAAAATACTTTCAGCAATATCATTAGCGATTCTTGTTTTTGGTGTAACATGGAGAATGTATATGACAGCAGTCTAACAAATAATGCTAATAGGTTCTTATTTTCTTACTCTGCGGTACATTTTCGCTGCTATTTTTTCTTGTGTTAATGTACTATCTTTTCTACCGTCGAAGTAGATTCCTTTTACTTCTTTCGGCTGGGGCTCTTTTTCCTTTGTTGCTATTCGAATCTTCGCTTTTTCCCTTCGAATCTTACTTTTGTCAGTCACTCGTGACATATCTGAATCAGAAATCAATCCAAGATCATGCAGGGCACTAGAAGCTATTGCTGATGTGGCTCTGTCAGAAACACCGTACCTATCGCTTAAGGGGCCGCTGCACTGAAACTCCCAGAACTCGAAATCCCATGTTAACCTATGGGAAAACTTTCAAGTGCGATTACTCATTACCTAATATAATTATTAAAATAGCGTTTACATCATCAGAAAATAGACGTCAGATGCAGAAGATGTGCTTTTTTAAAATTTGTCTTTTAAAAATTTGTCGCAACTGTTACGTATTTTTAAGAAGATGATAAAATTTAATCAATTTGTAATGGAAATTTCAAAGATTATAGGGATTTTTTTTTTACTTAAAATTTACGGAGATAATTTTTAAAAACGCACATCATCGGCATCTGACGTCTACTTTCTGATGGTGAAAACGGTATTTTAATAATTATATTAGGTAATGAATGATTACGCTTGAAATTTTTCCCATAGGCTTACATGGGGTTTCGCGATCGGGGAGTTTCAGTGCAGCGGAGCCTTAATAAGGAAGTATACGACGCATATTCTTATGGAAGTCTTTTGTTTAACTTTTTTCTTATTTATGCCAGGATTGACGGGGTTGGAAGTAATAGATTGCTGCCTAGAAAGCTGCTCAATTCTTTCTTCTCATTTAATCAGCTTAATTATCGCCTTTCTATCTAAATCACCAATAAACAGCATCCTGGTTGTTCGCTGATCGTGCATAAACCTCAATCTAATGTACGAAATTTTTTTTGGCTTTCTCACAATTGCATTTTACAACCACTGGACAGTTATTGTCGGTGGACTCACGGACAGTTATTGTGGATTGGTTTATTCCCACATGTAAAAGAAAATGTCATAGTACATTTACCAGCTGCAATATCGAAAACTTTCGTCTTAGCGTTGGTTATAAACACATCAAATCTTTTCTTATAAGATTTTTTTATCATCGTCTAGGTTGTATGATTTTTTTTAACCCAATATAAGAAAGAATAGGAGTATAATATAAACTATAAGAGTAGGAAGAGGTGATCATTTGCACAACACTAGTGTGTGTGACTATTGGAATTGAAGCTCTTCTATAAATATTAACTAACTGAGTTACAGCTAACTCGGCAACAGGTGAAAAACTAACAACAGTAGGTTCGTAAAACCTTAAAACGGTTGTTTAATGGTGTATTTTTTTAGCTTTATGTCCGCTTGCGAATTTTTGAAATAATGTAACTTTTGCTAAAAAAATGGTATTTTAAAGCTTTTTGCGCGAATTCAAATGAACGGCAATGTGTCCAAAAGTATTTTTTACATACTTCGGTAACTACAAAGATTAGTTTTTACACTATTAGAAATAAAATAAACTATTGGAAAATTTTTATAATTTTTTTTTTTAAATTGCATATTTTTTTTTCATTTTTTCCTAAACTTTAAGGCTCTTGCGCGATTTGAAAGCCAATTTATATTTTTTTATATTATTTTTCCCGCTATTAGGATGCCAATGCGCAAGTGTTACGCACTATTAAAAATTAATGATAAAAAAAAGTTTTTTTTTTCGCCCCACCCTAGTAGGCGTGCGATGGCTAAGGAAATCTACTAAACGTAAGAGGCTGAAAATTTACATGAAGGTAGCCCAAGGTTTGAAACTGTCCACTCGAGGCTCATTTTTTTAATATTTTGAAAATCTAGAAATATTAATTAGAAATCACAAACTGGAGAAAATCATTGATAGAGTGTAAAAATATATAATTTATGAAATAAATATGTTGTATCACTGTGTACCACAATTTGTACACAGTGGGGCAATTTCCGATACTCCGTTATGCTGCTTCTCCGCTTTTAAAAAAAGCTCTTTTAAAACCATTTACACATTAATGTGTAGCGTATTTGTGTAGCAATTTTTTTTTTCAAAAGAATAAAAATCGTTGTCATACGTTAAGTAATAATAATTTTCGTCTCACTGTGTACTAACCTCCCCTATATATATATATGTATATATATATATATTAATGGATGCTGGATTAATTTCGACTGATAATTGCTGCAGACTTGTGATTCATGAAGCTATACCATCGTGTGCTGCGGTTGCAGCTTTACCAGCATATAAGACGCAGGTTGCCAGGCTAGGTGTTTTTCCCAGGTAGCTTAGTTGGCAGAGCATTGATGCGCTGAACCAAAGTCCAAGTTTCGAATACAGACCTAGATACATTTTCACTTTCTTTGTTTCACGCCTGTTAACAATATGGACACAAACTCATATTATTAAGGGGTGTCAGGTCTCATAAAGTTTCAAAAATTTCGAAATTTTAATTTTTTTGGATGTTAAACTTCTATCTTTTCTGAACATTTTCATAGAATTGTTTCCTTGAAATTCTTATGAGAACAGAAGTTATGGCTTTTAGAATTATTCCCGCTCAGTAGCTGGAGTGGCGTTTCCAAAACTTTGAAGTAATTTTTCTCCAAATGACGTTTTTGGGCATAACGCGCTGTATATCGCAAAAACTTTTCTTCATGAAATTTTCAAAACATATGTTTCATGTTAGTCTGTATAAACTGAACCTAAAATTTTCTTTTTATTGTTAAAAACAAATACTCCTTTAGGTGATTATATTGTTGAAATTTTCTAAATTTTCCACTAGCTAAATACAACTTTGTATTAAAAATACAAAAATATTTTAAATACAAATTTATTTAGGTCCAGGGTAATTATTACAATCTAAAACATTAGTAGGCATGAAAGTTTTCATTCTAGTTGCAAAATTTATTTTGTAATCCTGCGCGTAATCTGTTATGCCTATTTTCTGCTCGTCAAATGTTTGACGGTTTGGAGCCCCCTATAAATGATAATTCTGCATCTTACAATTTTTTAAATATATGAAATATGTTTCATCCCAATTAAATTTGTGTCTTAAAATCAAATATATTTTAAGATATTAAATGTTGAAAATGGTCTTTTTTTTTCATTTTTTGCCAATTTAAGAGTCTTGAGACCCCTTAAATTAAGATTTTTCAGTATGTTATATTTTAAAAATAACAATTATTACATTTTTTTTTATCAAGAAAAAAGTAGTACGTATACTACATGGAATATATATACGAAATAGAAATATATTGACATATATTTTATCTTTTAGCTATTCTGAGTGAAAAGTTTATTCTATGTTAATCCACGTAGATTTTGAAGATAATTTTCATCTTCGCGTGGAGAAATAGTATATTACATTAAACAGATTCTTTGATCCGTAACAATGTACTGACTTATTTCAATGAAAGCCTTTCAAAGTTACGAATTTTATTCAGATGAGTGAAATGGATCGGGAGTAAGATATTAATTGGATTTAATATTAGAGAACCAAAAGGGCATGAATTTGAACCTGATTCAATCAGAAAAGAACACTACATTCCCTAAGTAAGGGACGTTGGTTGATAATGAACGTTAGAATTTATTCATTCGTGCTGCAGAAGTTTTGAATGATTTCGTGAATAAGTTTCTCGAGTACATAAATGTTAAATTTTGAAATTAGAATATTATTTAAAGTTTGAAATGAATTCAATCTATTTGCGAGATATCTATGGGAAATTCATCGTCTATTTAAAAGATATTCTACAGTTATTCAAGAATAATTTTCCTGTTCAAAAATAAAGTTATTTTTTTAAATTTTACTAAAAAATATTTAATACATGTTTTGAATTATGTGTGTAATAAGTTCTAATAGCTATGAAACAAATGTGCAATAAAAAGGAAACTGCCACAATTGGCTTTTTTTCCCTTTAATTTAATGTATGTACGCTACGTTTTCCCTAAAACTTTAATTTTAGTTTAATTGTATAGAAATAATACATTTTTAAAATTCATTGAAATTTTTTAATGGAGAATATTTTTGATGAAAACACTTATTAAATTTCAAAATTAAAATCAATATACTGATATAAAATATGTTATATTAATAGTAAATATGATACAAATATAATAATAAAAAATACAATTAATAAATTAAAAATATATACAATTCCAAAATTATTATTACAGTTTTAATAACTTATCTATTTTTTAGTGTATAAGTTGCCTTTTTATCCTGTTAAAATAAAAAGAAAATTAAGGAGTCGACATAAATGTATCGACTATAAAATGAGGCAAACGACGATGATTCCCTTAAAATATATATACATATTTTATGCTCAACAACTGACTCATTTTTAAACATAAAAAATCCCTGCCGGCCCGGCCTACAGGCAGAGGTAGATTTCGAAGTTAAGTATACTAATTTCACCAACAAAAACTAAATCATTATTAGATATAAATCCACTTTAACAGTTTTATCTGTCTGCTTTTGACGAGTTTTTATTTCCTTTTTATAAAATAGCTGGTTTTATCAGGATCATGTTAAGGCGATATTAAAAAAATATTTTTCCATGCTCAACAACTCGAAATTTTCTGGCACATTATCAGATTAATTTTTAATTAAAAAAAAATATGAAACATGCCTGACGTGATTTTTGAAAAGATTTATAAGCGACCTGTGTATTTATTTTTCTTTCAATTAATTAAAACTTGATTAATAAACAATTATTTTCTCAGTAGGGCAATATTTTTCGTTTCTAACACAATCGCTTCGGGAAATTCTGTTCAAAATGCCCACTTTGACATCATTTCTTGAAATATATTCTGCCTCTATCAAAAAATCGATCATTACTGTACATTATATAGTTTCTGAATAAGAGAATCTAGCAATTGGATGCGTTTGAGAGCAAAAATGAACTTAAAAATGAGTAAGAAAATAGATAGTTTGAATTTGAATGCACCCATAATAAGATAATTTTTTTCTTCAACCGCTATGTATTTTTAATTTGTTTTTGCTGTAAGAATTGGTCCTATACAAAACTTGTCTATATAGATGTTGTAGACAATATTAAGAAGATATATGATAAATTCATGGGGATTTTATATCTTTTGAATTGACGGAGTTATGGATTTTTTACTTCTTCAAATCCCCTTTTTGTTTTCGTTTTTAATTTTTTTTGCGGTACGAATTGGTTCTATCAAAAACTTGTGAATATAAAACTTGTAGATAATATTAAGGAGATTTATAATTGATATCTTGAGAACTGACGATGTTATGAATTTTTTTCTCCCCAAAACCCCATTTTTTGCGCCCCTTGAGCTCATTTTTAACTTTATCAAAAATCTATGATACATAAAATTTTGGGCCTATTTTTAGAAGTAATAAAAACTTTAAACTGATTTGATATGTACAAAAATTAAGATTTTATGGGGTTGTTTTCGGTTTTCACAAAACCCCTACCTATTTCCATCCCCTCGGTCCGATTTTGCCCGAACTTGACCGATATTTTATTCTGAGTAAGAAAACGAATATTCTGAGTAAGAAAACGTACCAATTGGAAGCCTTTGAGAGCAAAAATGAACTGTAAAATGAGTCAGAAAATACGCAGTTTGGATTTGAATACACCCTTACTTAGATGATTTTTTTTCTTCAACCGCTATGTATTTTTAATTTGTTTTTGCTGTAAGAATTGGTCCTATCCAAAACTTGTCTATATAGATGTTGTAGACAATATTAAGAAGATATATGATAAATTCATGGGGATTTTATATCTTTTGAATTGAAGGAGTTATGGATTTTTTACTTCTTCCAACCCCCTTTTTGTTTTCGTTTTTAATTTTTTTTGCGGTACGAATTGGTCCTATCAAAAACTTGTGAATATAAAAGTTGTAGATAATATTAAGGAGATTTATAATAAAATTAATTGGAATTGATATCTTGAAAATTGACGAAGTTATGATTTTTTTTCTCCCAAAAACCCTATTTTTTGCGCCCCTTGAGCCCATTTTTAACTTTATCAAAAATCTATGATACATAAATTTTTGGCCCTATTTTTAGAAGTAATAAAAACTTTAAACTGATTTGATATGTACAAAAATTAAGATGTTATGGGGAGTTTTCGGTTTTCACAAAACCCCTCCCCACTTCCATCCCCTTGGTCCGATTTTGCCCATTAACGAACTTGACCGAGATTTTATGCCCTTTGACTTTGTGTATCAGTTTGGAAGAGAATCGTGCAGAATTACGAAAGTTATCGTGTCCAGAAGAAAGTGATATATATATATAGAGAGAGAGATAGATAGATAGATATATAAAGTTTTTTACTGAGGTTGGTTTTGGGTTCTAGGAGTCATGATCGGTGTAGATCTGCAAAACAATTTCAGAAATTCCAACATAGGAACGATCCCAATAGGTAGTATTTCATACGAAATCTACCTAAAAAGTATAATACTTGCAGGCATGATAATAGAAGTAAATTTTAATCGAATATTTTTTTTTTCATTTTCTGATAAATAAGTTTCAATAGTTAGTTATAAGCGATTGTTTTCTCAGAAGAGATTTTTTTTCCTTAGCTGTGCTGCTTCGCCCTGAAATTTGGTTCAAAACTATAACTTTAAAGCATTTTCTGAAAAATATTCTGCCTCTTCGGATAAACGGAATTTAAAGTTTGATTACGCAGTTTATTAGTAAGAGCAACTGTCAATTTGATACTTCCATGAAAAGAGTGAATTTAAAAATGTTTCAGACAGTAAAAATATTATTTCATGCCTATCTAGCATTATTTAATGTAAAAAGACAAAAATAATAGAATATGTTAATAACAAATCTTCGAAAAATTTAAATTAAAAAAATATGCATTAGAAAAGTTTTTTTTTTATATATAATAGTCAAACAATAGTACATAATTAAACTACAATTGGAAAATAATAACTAAAATCTATTTTGAAAATTTTAGACTCTTTTTTTTTAAATATACATCGAATGGTACCATGATAATTTGTGTCCCGTGCACAAAATACATTTTCGTAGTGTTCGTAACGCTTTCTCAAAAAATTGCATCATTCGCAGACATCTGAATACTACCACTTTTAGGAAAAGTATAAGGATGTGTTAGGATTTATCCATAAAGTTCTATCATAGTATTTATAACTTCCCTAGTGAAATTATTGCTGAACAATTCGACAACGATTCATTCGAGCTAAAACATATAAGGCGCTATAGATACTCCTGAATTATGGATAGTGAGTGAACCTTAAGTACGACAAAATATGTTATATTTGACGCTTTTAAATTAAATTATATTTAGAAAAACTGGAAAAAGACTAGTACATTCTAAAAACAACAAAAATCTGCTTTGCAAATTGCGTTTTCTTTTACTTATTTTTTACCCTTTAACTTAGACTGACCTCTATACCATTATGAACTAGTGCTTTACATTATGTTTTTTTCTCTCCTTTTCTGTGACTTAAGTTTGTTAATTATTATTATTCTTAAAATTATTTTTTGTTACTCTTTAAAAATTCTATTATCGGAAAAAATAGTTGCCCTTATCGTACCGGAATAATTTCCGATCCAGCTCGGAATAAAATCCGTAAAAATCAGACATTATTTCTTCGCCTTTATTTAATTATTCTATTTGCAGTGTTATAGCTATTGGTATGGCTTTATCTATTAGCAAGACTCTCACATACAGAATAGGCAGAAAGTTGATGTCAACTCTTAAGACCTTTAAAGCTGACTACACTTTTCAGCATATTTTATATCACTTCTCTTTAATTACCATATTTTAGAATATTACACAACTGTTTCCGTCGTTATTGAATGAACGTAGTGTTCCTATTCGATCTGTGATATATTACATGAAAGAACTTTTACTAATGAATCTAAATAAAGGTAATCTAAAATTGACTGTTTCGAAACATTTAAATTATCCACTATTAGAGAATTATTAAATCATTAATTGGGTATCGTTGAACGATATTACGAAACAGTAATTTTTTAATGTTTCTTTCTAGCCCAATACAAAGTACATAAATATATGTTATGACACATGCGTTTTAAAACGTAAAATCGGATTATACATAGCCATCAACTGGCGATGGGAACCACTTTTGGTGTTCCTCGCACCTCGCATTGATGCCTGGTGCATTTTAAAGCCCTATATTATGAAGTTTGAGAATTGATAAAATTTTTCTGTTAAAATAATATTTCTTGATTATACAGTAGCATAACTTTCTGAAAATGCAATTTTCGAAACCATTTATCGGACTATCAACATTGAATTTTTTTTAAAGAAAAGCATTTAAAAATAAAAATTAGTTAATAATAAATATAAAATATTTAAAAAAAGCTTGAAAATTCCTTCAAAACCACAATTCAATCACGAATTTGATTTTGAAAAATTGCAGCTTTATATTCATATTTTTGGCGGGGAAACAGCGTTTATTTTCAAAAGTAGAGCTTTCCGGCAACCCCAACCAAATGTCATAGCTGAATTTGTAATAGCTAGAAATTGCAATGACCGACGTATTTCGCCACAGTAATTTTTCTAAATTGTGTAAAAATATTAATTTACTTTATGATTACTTTTACCGAAGGACCATTTAATACAGCAACATTTCATTTTTAACATTCGAAACTTTATTTCAGTTGATTTCAAAAGAAAATAGTTTACTTATTTTGTATTTCACTAAAAAACAGTTTTCAGTGATCTTCGAAGCTTTTATAGAATTATATTTATCGTCTGCAAAGAAAAAAATAAAAACCTAATATTTGTTTCTTATGCTATCAAAAAAAAAAAAAAAAAAAAAAATCCCTGCCGGACCGGCCAACGGGCGGAGGTAGATTTCGAAGTTAAGTATGCTAATTTCACCAACAAAAACTAAATCATGATTAGAGATTTATCCACTTTAACAATTTTATCTGTCTGCTTTTGACGAGTTTTTATTTCCATTTTTATATAATAGCTGGTTTTATCAGAATCATGGTAAGGAGGTATTCAAAAAAATATTTTTCCATGCTCAACAACTCGCAATGTTCTGGCACATTTTCAGATTCGTTTTTAAAAAAAAAATATTAAACTTGCTGTCGTGATTTTTGAAGAGATTTTTAAAATACCTGTGTTTTTATTTTTCGTTCAATTAATTAAAACTTGATTTATGAACAATTATTTTCTCAGTAGGAAAATATTTTTCGTTTCTAACACAATCGCTTCGGGAAATTTCTGTTCAAAATGCCCACTATGACATCATTTTTTGAAATATATTCTGCCTTTATCAAAAAATCGATTATTACGGTACATTATATAGTTTCTGAATAACAGAATCTACCAATTGGATGCGTTTGAGAGCAAAAATGAATTTAAGAATGAGTCAGAAAATAAGCAGTTTGGAGTTGAATACAGCCTTAATAAGATGATTTTTTCTTCAACCGCTAGGTATTTTCAATTTGTTTTTGCTGTAAGAATTGGTCCTATCAAAAACTTTTCTTTATCATAGTTGTAGACAATATTAAGAAGATATATGATAAATTCATGGGAATTTCATAGCTTGTAAATTGACGAAGTTTTGGATTTTTACTTCTTCACCCCCCCCACCCCCCTCCTTTTTGTTTTCGTTTTTAATTTTTTTTTCGGTACAAATTGGTCCGATCAAAAACTTGTGAATATGAAAGTTGTAGATAATATTAAGGAGATTTATAATAAAATTAATTGGATCTGATATCTTGAGAATTGACTAAGTTATGAATTTTTTTCTCCAAAAATCCAATTTTTGCGCTCCTTGAGCCCATTTTTAATTTGATCAAAAATCTGTGATACATAAATTTTTGGCCCTATTTTTAGAAGTAGTAAAAACTTTAAACTGATTTGATATGTACAAAAATTAAGAATTTATGGGGTTTTTTCGGTTTTGACAAAAGCCCTCCCTATTTCAATCCCCTTGGTCCGATTTTGCCCCTTAACGAACTTGACCGAAATTTTATGCCCCCTGATTTTATGTATCACTTTGGAAGAGATTTGTGCAAAATTGTGGAAGTTATCGTGTCCAGAAGAAAGTGATATATATGTGACCTGTGGCAACAGTCTGTAATAGACGACGGCAGCGCCACGAGTCGGCGTAGAAGAATACCCTTTTAGAACATTCGACAGACGCGGGAAAAGAATGTAAAAGAGGTGGTTGCAAAAACACCGAGCTCTCAACGACGTTTCATTAAGACGCATTAAGACGAATGAGTGTTTAATTTCATTAATGTTCTACTTAATTGTAATTGTATATAGTGTAAATAGTTCATTTAATATATTTAATTCTTAAAGTTAGCAAGTGTTATTATTCGAGTAAGAGTCTCCTTTTCCCCGTCACATGAGGGCTTGAGCAGGGATTGGATTATTTCTGTTTTCAATTCTCTACCCTAGACAAGACAAGTATCATTTTTATAACGACGCCAAAAATCTTTCAGAAAGTAAGTCGGAGCTGTAAATTTATAAAGATCATGTCGTGTGTGAAGAATACAATTTTTTTTTTCTACAGCCTTGGCGACTGGCCAACTTCAGTTATTTTGAAATAACTGCAGCAATATATTATTCCAAACTGGAAATAAATTGTTTCATCTTTTTTCAACGACAGAAATTAGTGGGTGAGTACTGTTTACTGTTTTTTTTTCTTTTCATCATGATTTTTAATGACATTCCAGTCATCGCTTTTGCATTGAAAAACGAAAAGACGAATCGAATAAAATATTTTGGCCCTTACAAGGTTACATCTGTCAAAGCTAACGACAGATATGAAGTGGAAAAGGTTGGACACCATGAGGGTCCAAACAGAACATCCACTGCAGTCGATATGATGAAGCCGTGGTCAACCACGTAAAATTTGACATTCAAAGTGTTTTTCTTCTTCTTTTCTTCCTTTCCGTTATTGTACATATTGTGTGGTGCTTCAAGAATATGAGAAAAGGGAGAAAAATTCAAGAATTCGTCTTTCTACAAAATATTTTCTTTTGTGTGTTTCTTCTTTTTTTCATCACCTGTGTTTACATCAAGAATAATTTTAACAAAAAGTTAAAATTTTGTTTGTGAAATATGTGTTTGTGAAATATTGTGATTCAACTATCCCCGAGATGTCCTTTTTTTTGTTTTCTTCAATGCTGCTGCTGAAAAGTGTGTTCCGTAAAGTATTGTGGGTTTTTTTTTTTTTTTTCTGTGAACTTCAAAGACATTTTTTTTACTTTTTTGTGCTTTGCATAAAGAACTTTAGAACTGTGGACAGCTCCATTTTTTTTGTTATATGAACATTCTGTGACTTTATTTGATTACAGACTATAATTTTTTTTTCTGCATGAAGTTTCAATTTTTTTTTTTTTTTTTAAGAAGAAGACGATTAGAAGAAGCCGATTTGTGTTTTTTTTTTCTTGCTGTTTTTCAGACGTACCACTTTAAGACGTATATAGGTGGGTATATATTTTTGTTATTTAAGATGAGTACGAAGTAAAGACGAGTACGAAGTAAAGACGGGTACGATTTAAGACGAGTACCATTTAAGACGGGTACGATTTAAGACGAGTACCATTTAAGACGAGATGGAAGACGAAATGCCAACCGGCATTGACGACGATTTTCATTTTTTCTCTCTTTATTTTTTTTTTCTGTTTTATTCTGTGTAATTTTTTTTTTAAAGATATGGTATTTTTTTTTTAAGTTTGTGTTTAAGTGTATGGTGCGCACGAGGTCGTGCGTATCAGGATGGACGAGTGTGACCTGTGGCAACAGTCTGTAATAGACGACGGCAGCGCCATGAGTCGGCGTAGAAGAATACCCTTTTAGAACATTCGACAGACGCGGGAAAAGAAGGTAAAAGAGGTGGTTGCAAAAACACCGAGCTCTCAACGACGTTTCATTAAGACGCATTAAGACGAATGAGTGTTTAATTTCATTAATGTTCTACTTAATTGTAATTGTATATAGTGTAAATAGTTCATTTAATATATTTAATTCTTAAAGTTAGCAAGTGTTATTATTCGAGTAAGAGTCTCCTTTTCCCCGTCACATGAGGGCTTGAGCAGGGATTGGATTATTTCTGTTTTCAATTCTCTACCCTAGACAAGACAAGTATCATTTTTATAACGACGCCAAAAATCTTTCAGAAAGTAAGTCGGAGCTGTAAATTTATAAAGATCATGTCGTGTGTGAAGAATACAATTTTTTTTTTCTACAGCCTTGGCGACTGGCCAACTTCAGTTATTTTGAAATAACTGCAGCAATATATTATTCCAAACTGGAAATAAATTGATTCATCTTTTTTCAACGACAGAAATTAGTGGGTGAGTACTGTTTACTGTTTTTTTTTCTTTTCATCATGATTTTTAATGACATTCCAGTCATCGCTTTTGCATTGAAAAACGAAAAGACGAATCGAATAAAATATTTTGGCCCTTACAAGGTTACATCTGTCAAAGCTAACGACAGATATGAAGTGGAAAAGGTTGGACACCATGAGGGTCCAAACAGAACATCCACTGCAGTCGATATGATGAAGCCGTGGTCAACCACGTAAAATTTGACATTCAAAGTGTTTTTCTTCTTCTTTTCTTCCTTTCCGTTATTGTACATATTGTGTGGTGCTTCAAGAATATGAGAAAAGGGAGAAAAATTTAAGAATTCGTCTTTCTACAAAATATTTTCTTTTGTGTGTTTCTTCTTTTTTTCATCACCTGTGTTTACATCAAGAATAATTTTAACAAAAAGTTAAAATTTTGTTTGTGAAATATGTGTTTGTGAAATATTGTGATTCAACTATCCCCGAGATGTCCTTTTTTTGTTTTCTTCAATGCTGCTGCTGAAAAGTGTGTTCCGTAAAGTATTGTGGGTTTTTTTTTTTTTCTGTGAACTTCAAAGACTTTTTTTTACTTTTTTGTGCTTTGCATAAAGAACTTTAGAACTGTGGACAGCTCCATTTTTTTTGTTATATGAACATTCTGTGACTTTATTTGATTACAGACTATAATTTTTTTTTCTGCATGAAGTTTCAATTTTTTTTTTTTTTTTTTTTTTTTTTTTTTTTAAGAAGAAGACGATTAGAAGAAGCCGATTTGTGTTTTTTTTTTCTTGCTGTTTTTCAGACGTACCACTTTAAGACGTATATAGGTGGGTATATTTTTTTTTTATTTAAGATGAGTACGAAGTAAAGACGAGTACGAAGTAAAGACGGGTACGATTTAAGACGAGTACCATTTAAGACGGGTACGATTTAAGACGAGTACCATTTAAGACAAGATGGAAGACGAAATGCCAACCGGCATTGACGACGATTTTCATTTTTTCTCTCTTTATTTTTTTTTCTGTTTTATTCTGTGTAATTTTTTTTTTTTAAGATATGGTATTTTTTTTTAAGTTTGTGTTTAAGTGTATGGTGCGCACGAGGTCGTGCGTATCAGGATGGACGAGTGTGACCTGTGGCAACAGTCTGTAATAGACGACGGCAGCGCCACGAGTCGGCGTAGAAGAATACCCTTTTAGAACATTCGACAGACGCGGGAAAAGAAGGTAAAAGAGGTGGTTGCAAAAACACCGAGCTCTCAACGACGTTTCATTAAGACGCATTAAGACGAATGAGTGTTTAATTTCATTAATGTTCTACTTAATTGTAATTGTATATAGTGTAAATAGTTAATTTTAATATATTTAATTCTTAAAGTTAGCAAGTGTTATTATTCGAGTATGAGTCTCCTTTTCATCCAATCCCGGATTTTTTCGGTTTTGACAAAAGCCCTTCCTATTTCAATCCCCTTGGTCCGATTTTGCCCCTTAACGAACTTGACCGAAATTTTATGCCCCCTGATTTTATGTATCACTTTGGAAGAGATTTGTGCAAAATTGTGGAAGTTATCGTGTCCAGAAGAAAGTGATATATATATATATATATACAGTCGGACCTCGTTCTCCCGACACTCGGTTTTCACGTCACTGCGCTTAATACGTCAGTTTTTCGAAGTCCCGATTTTCTGTATATGATTTTAATGTAAATAAATACCGGATTTTATGTCGTTGAATAATTTTCAACTCCGGATTTCCCGACTGTTTAGGAAAATTGTCCATTTTTCATAATCCATCTTTTAAGCACGGAAATTAAGCGGTAAGAAATATCTTAGCCAAAATTTTCACAAAAGTGCCTAAAATACCCATTGAGATAAATGAAAAATTTTACTTCAATGCTTTATCTGAATAAGTAAACACAAATATTATTAATGACCCACTTAAGCTTCTGATAGACGTATCAGTCTAATCCGGGTCTTGGTCAGACGGCGCTTTCTTGTGGTTTTTCATCCGATTAAAACCGAAGCGTTGCATTGCATTGAAACGATCAGAAATTATCTATCATCCATTTCTGAAACAACGAATATTGATTACAATTCATTGCATAATATTGAAAAAAGAATTGTAGAAATCACATCTAAGGATAAGTTCCTTAAAATTCAGCAATATTTCATGTAGCAATAAAAAAACAGTCATCATAAATCTGATTTTTATTCTTTTGAATTCTGTTTTTGTGTTTATTTTGTTTAATAAAAAGGTTTTATCTCTTGAAACTGCAAGAGCAGAAATTGTCTTAAATTAATTAAAAATAGAACCATTTATAAACATTTTTCTACAATTCCGCTTACCGCGACATCCCGCTTATTACGACACTTTTTTCTGATCGTTAAAGTGTCGGGATAACGAGGTTCGACTGTATATATATATATATATATATATATATAAAGTTTTTTTTTTACTGAGAGTGGTTTTGGGCTCTAGGGGTCATGATCGGTGTAGATCTGCATAAAGATTTCAGAAATTCCAACATAGGGGATATTGTAATAGGTAGTATTTCATAAGAAATGTACCTAAAAATCGCAATCTGATATAATTATAGTAATATGTTCTGTACATTTTCTCTTTGGATAAAGCGGGTGGAAAAATTATAGCGCCATATTTGGCGACTTAACTCACTTTTGGCGTGACATAAACTATTAAATATGTAATAATAAAAAAAATTAAAAGTATAAAAAAGTATATAAAATATTATTTTAACAGAGAAGTTTTTTCGGTTCTCAAACTTTTATGTATAGGGCTACAAAACTCCCCAGGTATCGATGCGAGCAACACCAAAAGTGGTTCCCTTGTGAGAAAGAAATTATCATGTATGTCATAGCACGGAATACTGACTGTATAAGTTCTGCAGGTGTACGCTCCGATAAGAATTGAATGTGCATACGCGGAAATTAACTGATCCACTTTTTTTACCTGACAATACTGTGTAGAGTTACCCAGGACTGGAGAAAGTTAAGAGCGTTACGCTCTATATTAGAACAAATTTAGAAATATATTTTTTAAGATTTAGATTAAGAGCAATTCGCTCTACTGTTAAAATTTCAGTTGTAAATATTAGCCCAGGCAAATTAAGGTAGATACACCTTCAACCCGGGCAAAATTGTAATAGAAGCTCTGTTAACTGATTTGTAATCAGTAACCATTATTGAGAAATATTACCAAAATCAGACAAAATCCGATCACGGGAACACCCTTAAAAACGGATTTCAAAACGAACTGAATCATACGTTGTGCTGTTGCATAGTTTTTAGTAGAGACGGAAGATAACAGTGGGTAGCACTAAACAATTTGGACCACAAATACTAATTTTCTATCGAACAATTGACAACCAATATTGCTTTTGGAACAACATAAAGTAAAGTATCTATAACTCATTCTAAACTGTATTACTACTAGACCGATCTCCTAACAGTCATCCAGTATGCAACGAGTTTTTCAAACTCCGGCGACGAGGAGATAGATCTCCGGCTTCGGGTCAGCTGGTACCTTATACTTTCTTTCCTGAGATTTATTCTTCCTGAACATTTTAAGCCCTATAGCATCAAAATCGGTCCAGTGGTTCGTGAAATATAGCTATTTTAAATTTCTCTATTTTCTGTTAACCTCGTTCCTGTTTGTCATGTGTCCGCCATTGCGGCTGGCTTCGAATCGATTCCAGTGCTTATAAATAGTTGTACATAATTTTAACAGGCATCTGAACATTTTTCATAGATGCAATGAATATTTATGAACATTGCATCACCAATTTTACTTTGCTAAGTGGATTTTAAGCAAAGATATCGATATATTTTATACGTGCTGTGATTACGATCTGACCTGAGTATTCTGTCATGTCAGTATTTTTCAAGAATACATTTATGGTACTAAATGATTACTTAACTACGGTTTATAACATTATTTGTGTGATTTGAAGCTTATAAAACACTAGTGAGTGAGTTTTAGATTCTTTTTATAATTTTTATTTTTTAATGAGTCTCTGAGAAATACATACTTTACCATTGGCGGTCATTTAAAAATGCATCTCTAGGGAGATTAGTGAAATGATTACCTTTTATAATTAAGATCTAACATACATAAAAAATGCTAAAAATTGTTTCATACTGGAGTTTTTATTAACTTAAGAGCATATACTTTGCTCCGCCGCCAGTTTAAATTCAAAATATCAATTTTAGGTGTACTAAATGATTTTTTTTTTTTAAATTGTTAAAAAATGTGTTCTATGCTAACTTTTAGCTTCAAACTCTCATAGGAATAACATTGGGAATGTGTAACTTTTATAAAATTATTAAAAATACTTATAAGGGACTGCAGACAGTACAGGGACTGCAACGACATTAAAAAAGTGGTCAATGTACTAGAACCCATATCGCCATTTCATTCTGACGCAATATTGTTACAGGCATAACAGTTGAAAAAGAAGTTAATGTTGATGAGTTGCACTTGTATGGTACGAATATCATCTCCAAAATGATAGGGAAGGATATATTTACGTATTCGGCTAAAAGGTCAGATAAAGTGAAAACTCTAGGATCTGCTGCTGCCATCTGTAGTAAAAAATATCATTTAGATATACAAATAGATCCAGCGCTCTGCTTCCAAAGAATGGTGACTGTTGTCACTTGTGGTGAAATGAATATCCAAGATGTGATGAGTTAGGAATTGCGAGCATACCCTGCAACATTATTTCAATCACCAAGTATGATGAGGGAATCAGACAAATCTCAGTTAGATCAAGCAGTAGTCAAGCACGTTAAAAATATGCACACGTGGAAAGTACACAAAGGTATATTTTGGATGGAGGATATTTCTTGCAATGTATTTTCTGGTGTAACAATGACAGATATGAAAACATTGCTATGTCTTACGCTGATTTTATTGTTAAACAATATGTAAAACATGTCATTGTTTTTTATGGTTACATTGGGTATCCAACGATCAAATATGTGGCTCACAGATCATGCTACAAAAAAAAAACACAAAAAAAACCAGTAGAGATATTAATTTCAGCCCATGCATGGAATCTATTGGCAAGAAGGAAGTGTTCCTGGTCAATGAAAAAAACATGCAAGCAATGATTTCCCTCATAGACGAATTGCTTAAGAAACAAGGCTGCACTGTTCACAATACAAACGGGTGTGCCAATATAAATATTGTTCTTGCTGCAGTCTCATCTTCAAAACATGCACATACCACTGTAATAGGTGAAGATACCGACTTGCTGATTGTCCTTCTTTACCAGGTAAAGACTAATGGATTCAAGCTGTACTATCACAGTGACATAAGACGAAGATCATATTCCAATCCAGTCTATCATATCCTCAACATGCAATTTCTGTTAGGCAGTGAAAATTGCAACTTCCTTCTGTTTCTGCATGCTTTCACGGGCTATGATACAACATCCAGAATTTTTTCCATTGGGAAATTCTCAGCATTTTTCAAACTGATGGAGGAGACAGACCGCCATTCTATTTCAAAAATATTTTGTTCAAATTCATGTCTACATTCAGAAATCACTGAGGCTGGGAGAAAAGCAATGCTTCTGTTTTATGACTGCAAGACACTGGAATCTACAGATAAACTACGTCATCAAATGTTGGTAGGGAAGGTACCTACAGTAAAATAATTTGTTAGACCTGAACGTTTGCCTCCGACCGATTCTTCTACAAAATATCATAGTTATCGCACTTACAAATAAATTTCTGGTAAGCAACTGAAGAGAGAACCAAGCCAGAAGAATGGGGTTGGTATGTAAAAAAGAACTCATACTACCCAATACCCTGCGACTTACCACAAGCTTCAGATTACTTAATATGATTCGGCTTTCTTGCAAGTCAAACTGCGCTACTCTACGATGCGAATGCAAGCGTAATTGATTGCCCTGTTTTACAGCTTTTAGGGTGTGCCAAGTCAATGGATGTAACAACAACTACCTAACTTCAAACTATGAATATGATGAAAGCAATGAAAATTATTGATACAAGTCTTTTTTCACTGGAACATTTCTGTAAAAATTAACTTAAGCAGTAAGTTGCTTAAGCTGTAAGGAATAGTATACTTGTGTACTGTTTAACGTTTTTGACTTCAAAGTTAAGTTGTGAAAATAAAGCGAAATATTCTTTGCCTTAGTTCCAGAAAAACCCCTCCGCCATTTTGAAATCTGTATATAGGGGCGTTCCCGTGCTCAGATTTTGTATGATTTTTAGAATGCTATTAAGCAGTAGTTCCTGATTAAAAAACTCTGTAAAAACTTCTATTACTATTTAGCCCATGTTCATTCATAAAATGCCTGGAGTATATACTGAATTGCCTTTGATGTCTACTATATGTTCTGCAGCTTAGTCTAAATTACAGTGTTTTCTGAATTGATTATGCAGTATTTAATTTAGAAATTTTTCTGGTTAGTTAAAAAGTTATTAAAGTTTTTAGCAGCAAAATGCATTCTCATGTCGTCAACTGAAGAAATCACAATCAGATAAATTTTCCAATTCCTGGATCTTTTGGATATTTTTAGGTAAGATAACTTTAATTATATTTCACCTTAGTTTAATTTTAATGAAAGTGCACTAATTAAATATATAGAAAACAATATGCAAGAGAACGACAAATTCACCTTAATATTTTAAATTAAAACATGAATACATTAAAATGATTCTCAGTTTTTATTACTAAAATAGGTGCTAAAAAACAATAAACAGGTTTTAAAACATTAAAACCTGTTATAAACATTGTTTTAAATATATATTTAAAAATATTTGTTTAAAACATGTTCCTCCGAAGAAGACTATGTTTTATAGTTGAAAGTATACTAAGGTATTAAAATAATTTAACATTTTAAATACTGTGTCATCTTTTAAGTAATTTTGCACTTAGTGTAAGTTTAACTTTATCATTACAAGTGTTCTTACCTCTGGCTAAAATTTCAATAGATTCTCTCAAAATTTCAATTGTTAAACTGATTTGTTTGTGTGATGATCCTTGCTTTACTAAAAAGGATGTCAATATCACCCTCTAAATTTAACCCAGCTAACGCTGTAGATTGTTTTTCCCTTTCCTATATCAGCCATAAGGTGTGTCCCACCGAAATAAAGCCACCATGATTATGGGCTGTAACTGGGCACGAAACAAACCAATAAAAATGAAACAAATATTTTAAGAAAGCCTATTTACAAATAGAGTGGAACCCCGATAATTCGGACCCCCGTTAATTCGGATCTCCGGATAATAGGGATCGCTCTGGTCGATTTTTTTTTTTTAAGTTTGAGACGCGATCGGCAAATTTCCATAACATTCATTTATTTCATCCACGTATTCTGAATAAAAAAGTCTTTTCTGAAATCTTTAGAAGAATACCTTAAGCATTCTTATTTAAAAACTCTGATGTTATCCTTCAAAGAAACAAGAATGTATCAATTTAAGTTTGGCAATTTTATGGTTCCGGGTGTTACAAAACATTTAAAATCGTGCAACTTACCCATCAAAGCTGTCCTCCTAATTGATAATTCCCCGACACACCCCGAAGAAAGTCAACTGACAAAAGGAAACATAACGGTAAAGTTTTTACCACCTAATGTGACAGCGCTGGTACAGCCAATGGATCAAGGGGTTCTTCAGAACATTAAGAAAGTTTATGAAAGAGAAATGCTGAATGAACTTTTTGAAGATGGAGAACATGGAGTGGCAGAGATTCTCAAATCAATCAATATCAAGAAAGTAATCTGTGCGGCCCGCAAAAGGTATACAAAACTGGCACAGCAGAAGATTACAAACTTTATAATTACAAAGTAAACATTTTTTACTGTCTGTAAATATTCAATATCTTTAATATAAAGGTGATTTTCTGTAAGTATGTTTTATTTTATTTCATTTTTTTCACATTCTCCGGATAATCCGGATTGAGCCTGGTCCCAATTAATCCGAATTATCGGGGTTTTACTGTACATATTTACAAGGAGTAGCTCAATCCCTGCCCCACTTGGGTAGGGAAAAAAAGAATATGTAAAAAAAAGAGGGGGGAAAAGTGCCCCGCCGAAATAAAGCCACTACTATTAATAGCCAATATATCCGCGATGTTCATATATGACTTGGTATATACGATGTGACATACCATTTACCAATTCCTGGAGCACAGTAGTATCAATATCACCCCAGGCTTCAATGATGGCGGCCTTTACTTCTGCCACAGACTGAAACTGTCTGCCACTGGCATATACCGCCCTACTGAGGATATCCCACACATTTTCTTGGGGATTGAGATAAAGGGGATAGCGCAAGCCGTTCCATGACATGCACCCCATTATTCACAAACAATTTCCAGGCAAATTTTGCAACGTGAATGGCGACATTGTCCTGCTGGAAACCCAACTTAGGGCACCAATTCTCTCTGCAAATGGCAGTAGATGAGTTTCTAGCATTTCTTGGTATTTGGTAGCCTTCATGCGGTCTGAAGGAAAAGCCAGGTTAAGTTTACCGCCATAGCCACATCCTCCCCACACCATTAAACGATCCTCCATCTTGCTGTCTTTCGGAGAAAATTTCCACTTCTTTCCTCATGTTATGCCAATATAAAGTAAGGCCGTTTAAGCCATCCAAATTAATTTTTTTTTTCTCATCTGAGACTATAACACGATGCCACTGGTCCTTCAAGGTTTGATTATATTGGGCTCAATCGATTCTCCTTAACGTATGGATAGCTTTCAAAATGGGCTGCAGTTTCCTTTTCTTATATCGTAAATTGCTTTTACGTTTTTCAATTCGTGGCAGGGTTGATCTTCTCACTGGGATGTTATCCTCATTGGCCAACAAGTTTAGGGAAATATCACTTCGTGAAAGACGACGCAAAACATCTCTTTCCTGCCTGGAAGTCATTTTTCTGCATGTGCACCTCATTTTTTTTATACCCGTACGCATTGCCCTGATTTAAAAAATGATCTATTACGGTTTAAGATCGTTTGATTTGCTTACATATTAGTTTATGTGAAAGACCTTGTACCTTAAAAGCTGTTATCTGAAATTTCTCGAACTTTGATAGCTGTGTTTTTTACCGATGCAATGCTGCAGGAGAAATAGAAATTACAACCTGCTAAAGTCTACAATAAGTTCGAGAGGCACAGAGCAAGTATTTGACAACATCCTGATGTCATAAACATGTTTAACTGCAGCATCTGGAATCTCGATAGTTGCCAATAAATACTAATATTGACAGTGGCTTTATTTCGGCGGGACACTGTTTCCCCTCTTTTTTACACATTCATCGTTTTCTCCTGCCCAGGTGAGGCAGGGAGTGAGTTACTACTTGTAAATATGTATTTGTATATGGACTTTCTTAATATATTTATTTCGTTCTTATTTGTTTGTTTCGTGTCCAGTTAGAGCACAAAATTACGGTGGCTTTATTTCGTTGGGACACACCTTATGTTCTTTCAACCTTTCCTGTAGTCTTCTGGTTGGCATTCCAATGTAAGTAAATGTTCTATTATTATTTTTATATCTGAATGGGATTATATAAATTCCAGCTTTTTCATGTGAATTTACTGGATCGACTTTGCTGTGAACTAGATTTTGCAGTTTAGCTGGAGGTATAACTATTAGAGCTATATCATATTTTTTTAATGCATATCTAATTCTCTCATAAAGTTGAGGTACGTAATCAATACTAGAAAATTTTGAAAAATGTGTACTCTTTTTTATACAATTCCTGCTTTTAAACTCATTAATTACTTTATTGATAAATTTTCTCGGGTAACCGTTTTCAGCTGCGATTGTTTGGATCTTAGTTAATTCCTCCTGTATATAGGCATCAGTATATACTTCGAATGCTCTTTTTACATAAAATCTGCAGGCTGTTCTTTTATGGTTAACTTAAAATTAAACTTATTGTTAATAAATTATCCACCAGTTTTCCCGAAGTACAAGAATTTTATGTGAGATATTATTTTATATTTTATATCACAAATAATGCTAAATGAATTTTTTTAGAATAAAGAAAGATAATAATCCAGAAATGCCTCTTGTTTATTCTGGTATTTAAATAGTGTATCGAAAACTTACAGTCCAAACATATCTCACCTTTTTTACTTAAGTACTAGAATCAATGTAAAATGTATTAATGTTATCAGAGCTAACCGCATTCACTTTTTTTTAGAAATTTTGTGAAGATAAAAAGGCAGTCCATATAAAATATTTGTGTCACACTGGGTTAAATTAGGCAAGAAACAACGAAATACTTCTTGATGTAAAGGTGAATATATATATGAAATCTTTTGTGTATGGGATTATGTCGAAAGCACGTCTTTGAAAAAAAGTTAACCAAATTCATACGTCAGAAAGCTGTGAAGTAGCTGATGATACGGACCTAGTCATAGTTCATGTTCTCTTAGACTCGTTTTTAAAATAATAAAAAATATGTATTTTAGTATACCACCATGAATACTGATATGCGTAGGTTGGAGGCCGGTAAAAAAAATAGTTCGGAACCAGTGTTCTAGATCTCTCTGATATGTATATTGAATATCTTTACATTTTTTTTTTTTTTTTAATTTCCAGAACAATAATATTAAATATTTTTCTTTTCACTTCGTAAAAAAAAAAAAAAAAAAAAAAAAAAAAAAAAAAAAAAAAAAAAACACCTTATCGTAAAACATATTACATGTAACTACATTATTCAAGAAATAAATCTTTAACCCTTAAATGAGTGATTTTTCAAAAATCATGGTAATAATGTTTTTCGGCTTTCATTTTTTAAATAAATCATGGGAAAAATACTTTAAAAAATTCATATTTTGTTTTAAGTATGGTTTACGGCTAAACAACAGTTTGTTACTAATCGGCGAGACTGTTCTTTAATTGAAAAATAATTTTCCTTGATAAAATTCTATAATATTAAACACCCAAGAATTTTAGGAACTATAATAATAATTAAATTTCACTTGCTCACTGCAGAACAAAATAGGGTATTTCGCAAGCTTCCAAACAAAACGAAAGGAACATGTAGCAACAATTGAAAAGATAATTCTAACTATATTTGTAAACAGGACAAGTGTTGCCATCTACCTATTGAAAATCGATTTAATACTATTTTCAGAATGTATTTTATTGGCAACGTTAGGCATTCTAGCTTCAATATTATTCTAATAGTACCGGGTGATCCAAAAGTCAGGACGAACTTTAAAATTGAATAATTCAAAAACGAATCAAGATACAAAGATACGGTTTGCACCAAACGGATGGAAAAGAAACCGGGTTTTGTGTGGTAACGAAAAAAAAGTAGTTACGTTGGTGACCAACAGATGGCGCTATAGTGTTTTATTGCACCAGAAGATGATTTACAAGTGGAAAAATGTTGACAACTTATAAGTCAGCTTAATTACAGTTAATTAGTGCTACAGTAAATGTTCAATGTGCTGCCCATCATTCAGAAGTACAGCTGTGAGACGATTAACCACACCGTTCACAGCATTTAGTAGCATTACTAGCGTTATGGCAGACACATTTTGGCGGATGGTATCTTTCAGTGCTGCTAGCGATGCCGGTTGGTCGCGGTACACTCCCCACAGCCAAAAGTGACATGGTGTCAGATCGGGAGATCTTGGAGGCCATGCTTGATTAAAGAAGCGACTGATAATGCGACCCCCCCCCTCAAATGTTGAGCGTAGAAGGCGTTGCACAGGCAGAGAAATATTAGGTGGTGCTCCATCTTGCATAAAGGTGAGTGTTTGGAATGCCTGTCGCGCTTGCAGTTCAGGAATAATGTTGTTCTGTAACAGTGCTACATATCGCTGACCATCGACAGAAACTGTTTTGAAACCCGTCTGTGTGACTTCCTCGGAAAAAAATGGACCAATTATGGAATCAGCATTGAAGCCACACCAGACTGTCACTTTAGGCTGTTGCAAGGGTTCCTCAACAAATGCATGTCGATTTTCTGTGGTGCACACTGGACAATTGTGGGTGTTAACAGCGCCAGAGAGTGTGAAATGCGCTTCATCTGTCCAAAGCGCAGTGTGAAGCCAGTCGTGCTGCTCTTCCATCTTATTGAATAACAAATTCGCAAAACCTCGACGAGAGCCGAAGTCAGGAGGTTTCAGTTCTTCGTTAAGCTGCAACTTGTAGGGATACCGTTGCAAAGTTATTCGCAGTGCTCTCCAGACATTTCCGTACGACACTCCTGTCTGCCTCGAAACTTCTCGAGCACTGTACTCCCCATGTGCAGCAACCGCCGACATGGATTGCACCGTCTGCTCCACTCTCGTGGCAACAGCAGCGGCTGTTGAGGGACGTCCACTTCTTTGACGTGACGCCAAAGAACCTGTAGCTTCAAATTTCTTCATCATTTTGTTCAATGCTGAAGACGTTATTGGTCCTTTGCTATCTCGCATACCCTTCATGTAGCGATATGCTCCCAATGCCGCAGTGGCACTTTCCGCATTCCTATAACACAGTTTAACTAAGAGGGCTTTCTCAAAAATGGACAGCATTTCGATGCATGCAAGCTTCGACTACCATTACCTGCTGCAGTAGCTCCTTTTTATATCGTTTGTTGCTTTGCATAATCCTACATCAGAAATCCGACAGCACCATCTGTTGGTCGCCAATAGAACTTTTTTTTTTCGTAGTCACACAAAACCTGGTTTCTTTTCCATCCGTTTGGTGCAAACCGCATCTTTCTATCTTGATTCGTTTTCGAATTATTCATCCTAACTTTTGGATCACCCGGTATTTTAGAAGCCTAAATTGGGTTTGTTGCTTAAAAGCAACACCCGACATTTAAGGGTTAAACCGTGAAATCAAAAATTAATATGTCTTCTTGTCACAGTTCCGGCGCGAAACAGATCCAGCAAACACGCCCACAACTACACTGTAATAAAAGAAAGACATTTGAAAATCTGGTTGAGGAATAACAATATTCTTCAGGCGTTTTCAGTGTTGTGTTTAAGAATTTTATTAATATCACATCAAATTTGGGGGGGTGTTCATGCCAAAGAGTTAAACACCAGCGAATTTAGATAGAGGGACTTTTGGAATTAAATATGAAAAGCTATTATGTTATTATGTATCTAAATATTTATTTTTGACCAAAGACGACAGATATTATACATATTTTCTTATGCGTCGTTTCAAATTGTCCTTTAGTCCTAACCATGTAGGTCACAATATTACATTTGTCATTTACAAATAACTAACTTAGCAATTGCTGAAATACATATCAAATTATTTTGATTTTCACTTTCTGTAAAGGGAAGATTATAAATTAATTCCGAACTATTAATTTAATTTTTCAGTCCGATGAGTATAAAGGTGTTTTTCTCGAGTTATTTTGAAACACGTATGCCTATCAAGAACTTACAACTTTTATGAAACCATATCTTATAAGATCTTCAGTTTGCTTTACATTGTTCAAAATAAATTATTTAAATATATATAAACATAATTAAATTAAATTAAAGCAATTGTTTCTGAATAAATAACAAAGGAAAATGAAAAATACTAGCTGTGTAACTAAGGAAGAAATATATTAGGAACAAGATTAAATACCTCGGCAGTTTTCTTTTTTTTTAAATATTAATCGTTCATATTACAACATTTGTTAAAAACGAAAAATTAAAGAATAAATTTTAGTTTCAACAACCATTTAATCAGACACGTAAAAAAAAAAAATATATATCTTTCCGAAATACTTTCATTTTACTCAAGAAAAAGGGAAAAAGTTAATAAAAATATTTATAGCAGAAATTAAAAGTAGTGTAACAAGACAGAAGAAAATTGTACTACCCTTAGATTTCTTTTATTCTAATAGGGACATTTCATTGCAACTTACATTGCGCAGCTTAATCATTCACAGAATCTAATTAAAAATAATTCCCCAGGGTTTTTATAAATTCAAGAAATATCCATATATTTACATAAAGAAGTATTTGAAAAATCCCTCTAATATTAAAAAATTGAACTTTAATTATATTGTTAAAAAATATTTTATGAACTAAGCGATAAAATTGTAAATCTACTTTCAAAAGTATACATTTAAATGTTTTTTTTCGAAATATGGATTTACAAAAATTTTAAACAAAAGGAAAGGTATAGTTTGCTTTAAAATAATTTCGAATGACAAAGAAACAATTATTTTAGAAAATATGTAGCATGTTTCAAGATAAATTAATTATTTTCTTCAAGACACATTTTTTTCAAGTATTTCAAATAAATAATTTTTTTTTAAATAGATTACAATTAAAAAAATAAAAATAAGTTAGTATAACATGAAAATGAATTTTACGTATTAGAATAGCAAAGTCATTTGAAGTTGAAAGCTATTAGAAATAAGTGTAACGATTAAAATTGTTTCGACTTACTAGCTACGACCAACGTAGTCATCGCGTTACAATGTACGTATTTAAGGTGGGTTATAATATTAGACCTCACCTGTTTCTCGAGAACTAAGGAGCGTTGTATAAAATCAGCTGAACCTGCGAATAAGGGGCCTCTACCCTACAACATATATAAAAATAATCAAAATATATGATTATCATCGTTATTTCTCGATGTAAGATCAAAATATTACTTAAATGCCTAACCCAGCAAAGAAAGAAACAGTGGGCCATCAGCTGGAAAAAGGATGGCAGCCAGCAGTGCCATCAGCGGTAAAGTGCAAGGGTACCATTACTTAAACCTGTCGAAAAGTGTCCGAGTCGAATGCAGCGGGCCCATCAGTGATGGCCAACAGCAGGCCAGCATTGGTATGTCATCACATTATTTCAATCCGGCACGTTTCCTGCAGTGCTAGCCCCTGTCCCACTGTTATTCCTTTGCTGGCCCAGCACTTTCCCTTACAAAAATTTCTTATAGAACTCTATAAAAAAAACAAAGTATTATATAATTAGGGCTCTTTTTTCTATAAGCTAGTTTCGCCAAGAGCTATAGAAATATCTGTAGAAGTGTCTATAATAGAAATGGCTATGGAAATATTTGAACTGTATGCGGTCACCCTCCCAAGTACTGACCGCTCTCGATGCTGCTCGGTTTTCGTGATCGGACTTGAACAAGTGCTTTCAGCGTACGCTACGACTGCTCGTAGTTTTCAAGTTCTCATTATACTATTTCAAGTTTGTTTCTTTTGTGATTTAAGTTCCCAATTATTAAACTGGTATAGAAATTATTCTATTGTATAGAAATCCTATGTATTTTATACGCTTTTTTTTATTATTGATTCTGAACTGCGTAAATTATGAAAACCGAAATCCTTTGTAACCCAGTAAAACTAGATTTAAGGAGAAAAAAAATGTGCGTTGAAATAAAGAATTTATTTATTTATTCACTTACTTATTTATTTTGTTGGTGGCAGTGGTGCTATATTTTTTACAGTTAAAAAAAATAGCTTCACAGCTTAAATTGTGTTAAGATATTCATTTCAGATTTGTGTTCAAATACTCAATGTCTTCGATATTCGCAGCGCCACCTAGCGTAAGGGTTCCCAGCAATAATACTGCAAAAGTTCGTGCATTTCCATGTAGTGGTGGGCCAGCGCATGAGATAAAATTGATGCCCAAAAGAATTTTATCTCATGATTTCCAACAGCAAAGTTGACTGAAGCTGTCCAGCAGTGGTCATGCAGTGGTAGGCCATTAGCCAGCACTTCTCCATCATTGCCAGCACCTATCTTGCTGCTGGCCAGCAAGATCCTCTTTGCTTGGAAGATTTAAAAAGGGGTGTCCCTGTAGGTAATTTAAGCCCCCATAGATAATTATAATGTTTATACAACGCGACGATCCATTTCTTTAAATCGCAAAATTTACACACAATTGAACGCAAGAACAATGAAATAACGAAATGAGGGAGGCGCCTACACTCGCTTGCATGATAAATATGTACCTACGGCTCCACCTATTGAACTACTTTTGGCAGAATGCCAAAAATCCTCTTTCTTTTGAAACGTTATAAATGATAGAAAGCTTTCATTAATTCCCTGATTGCCTATCTAGGGGTCAATGTTACTCTATTTGGAATATCTACAAAAAAAAAAAAAAAAAAACTGATCTAAACTTACTAAATAGATAAAAATGTTTAGCATACATGTTCTAAATAATAATTTAAAAAAAAAAAACTTCAAAATGTCCAGACATGTTCAAATTGGCCCCATCTTAGTACTGCGAGGATTAAAGGATAAAGTGTTTTGAAAAGGATATTAAACGAAACACTCCGTCTGATCTACGATGACTGTTATCCACTTTTAAATACAAAAAACGCTGATCATGATCAAGCAAGTCAATGGAAACGTAACTTGATGTCTGTGTGAATCCCCAATAGCAAAAGAAATGTCAGAGTTCAGTAGAAAAAAAAATTATCACATAAAATTTACGACGTGCAAAATGTGTTCAAGGGTAGCAAAATCGAGATGTTGTGAGATACTTGAGCAGTTTTTGCTAGCCCAATTTTTAGGTTCAGTACATCAAATGGGAAAATATATATATATATATATATATATATATATATATATATATATATATATATATATATATATATATATATATATATATATATATATATATATATATATATATTTTAATTTAGAAAAAAAATTTCAAATATACTTTACAAAACAGCTATCCATGATTCATGTGTCATACGTTATACCACTTATTAAAAGTGGCTTTACTTGACCCTTTACTTTATCATAATAAATATCTTTCAAAAAATCCTTGTATAAGTGTATCTACTAAAAAACAACTTTTCAAAAGTAAAAAAAAAGCCAAGCAAAAAAAAAAAAAAAAAAAAAAAAAAGAAAAGAAAAGAAAAAAGGGGAAAGTTGTGGCTAAAAAATAGTGTGATATCAAATTTCCAAGCTAATATTATGGTACTTATTTAACATTTTTTATTAAAAATTTACCATATGTAAGTCGAGTACCTAAGTATGCGTTGATAGAAAGCCTTTTCTCCTTTACTAAATACATCATAAGTGTTTCTGAAAATTAATTTTTTTTAATTATGCATGATGGGCTTGGCGGCCATCTTTCCATATTTTACACAATTTTCTAAGCACACAAGTACATTGTTAAGATCGGAAATTCGAAATTGTTGCTAAAGCAAACATTTTATGCTTTTAATTTATGGAAATGAGTGCCTAGAAATTTGTGTCTTAAAATAAAGTTGAAGTAACTTCAGGTTTTATCTTATGATTCTCTTTTTTCGGAGGGGGTTAATTAATTAGTTAAAGCAGTAAAAATCAATTTGTTTTTTTTCTTCAAAATAAAAGACTTTCTTAATTTATCTGTCTGTAGCCAAAACTAGAAGTTCAAAATTCTTAATAATGCAAACATATTACGAGCTTGTCTGCTTAGAAATTTGTGTAAAATATGGAAAGATGGCCGCCAAGCCCATCATGCATAATTAAAAAAAATTAATTTTCAGAAACACTTATGATGTATTTAGTAAAGGAGAAAAGGCTTTCTATCAACGCATACTTAGGTACTCGACTTACATATGGTAAATTTTTAATAAAAAATGTTAAATAAGTACCATAATATTAGCTTGGAAATTTGATATCACACTATTTTTTAGCCACAACTTTCCCCTTTTTTCTTTTCTTTTTTTTTTTTTTTTTTTTTTTTTTTTTTTTTTTTTTTTGCTTGGCTTTTTTTTTACTTTTGAAAAGTTGTTTTTTAGTAGATATCAGTTCTTTTTTTTAAACAGATTATATATAATTGAAATAATTCTACTCGCTAAAATTAGTCCTGGTATAGCCTTTATAAGTAGGGAACAAACACAATAGTATACACTTTGTTTACCTATCATTCATTTTTTAGAGTAATTAATAATTTAAAAGTAAGGAAAGTCAATTTCTTCTTTCAAAGTATCAGTCTTTCTCAATTTATATCGCCTTAAAATTTTCTATGAAGGATGAAAATTTAGTAAAAATCAAATAGAGTCAAAATAAAATATATATTTACAGTTAGTCTGTCAGTTAATTGTTTGTTCTAACTTTTTTTTGCTGACGGTTTTGCAAAATAAATTTATCTTTACAAATAGCTACGGAAAATCCGAGAATGAAGCCCCGCAGGCATCCAAAGAATCGAAGATCTGCCTAAAGAAGTAAATCTAGCAATTCTAGACATGATGATGAAACATTTTTGATAAAAAAAAATCTAAAAATTTAAAGATATAAACTGTACATATAACTTCATCTTCATTTAGATCGTGTTATAGAGAAGAAAGAATAAATATGTAATTTTACTCAAGTCTGTTTATCCATACCTATTTGCATAAATGTGAGAATATAATTTCGTACAAAAATTCCCGTAAATTGATTATATTTAATAGTCTATTATTAAAGCCGCATAAACATTAGAATAAATTTTTTTTGCAGTTAAAAATTGCTTGAAATCTATAGTCTTATCATTCGTCAAATTTGTTATATGTTTTTTTTAATACCCAGACACCTTTTCTAAACTCTGACCAAAGATCACAGAAATACTGAAATTATCCAAATACTTATACCTTTCTATCGTATTTCTTTTTTTGAGTGGGGGGAGGGGTGAGGAAGGGCGCTTAAGAACTTCGTTTTGTTCTTAGAATTCTGAATTAATCATTGATAAGATCTGCCTACGTAAGTCTTGTTGCAGAATTTTCATTACGTAAGAGTTGCATCAACTTATACATCATGTGAATATCTTAAATTACTTTTGTAAAATACTAGATGGGAGCCATTGATATTTTCAGAGCATTTGCCTACATTTTAAACTTAAATTATTTACAACTATTCATTAATTTTCTATACGAATTAAAGAAGTCGTTGTTTCCATGGCAACTGTACCTTTCACTATTGCTTGTTTGTTTGTTTGTTTTATTGAACACATATATATCAGATCACGTGAGGATCACGGCGGTATTTGAACCCGCCCCCACCTACGTTCTCAAGCGATTAGCGGCTTGGTGTCTTATCCTCAGCCACGGTGGGCCACTATTGCTTTATCTAATACCCAGATACTCAAATTTAACCAGCTGCGCTTAGAATCATGCTCATAACAGAGTACATTTATATGTAAGAGTGGTGACACATATGCACAAGTCGTGTACTTATATTCAAGTTTTTGTCCAAAGTACAGTAACTCAGTTTTCATTAATAGACGTGGAAGATTTCGATTAAACTAACCAAAAAAGTTTAAAAACATTTGCTTTCTGATTTGATTTTATTCAAAATCGTCTTAACCAACCAGAGTTAATGTCCGGGATCCAGAGTGTTTACTGCAAACATAAAAAAAGTTTTCAAAAATGCAGGCTTTTGATTGATCAATCTCATCGCGCTAATAGCGTGAAATCTATCTTGATCCCGGTCTATTCAACGTCCTTTAAATATTCGAGAAAGCCTTGACAAGTCAGGAAAATATCACACAAAGCAGGCAAAACAAAGAAGAAAAATCATTCATTGGCTCGTTCATATCCACGAGCGAATGAATGATTTTGTTCCTTTGCTTTGCCTGCTTTGTGTGATGTTTTTGTGACGCGTGTCAAGACTTTCTCAAATATTTAAGGGGCGTTTGTTTATTTCACCACCATGAAGCTATGAAAGGAGAGGAGCAGGCATGTCAATCTTCCCGTGTGAAAAACTACATAAAGAAAACGAGTTCTTTCCCCCTCTTCTGCCCTTTTCTCTCTTGATTTTGACCGATAGCAGCCCATTTAGCAGTCTCCATAGCAAGATGCAGCTATATATGGCGGACGCAAGGGGGAGGGTGTTAGCGTGACCAATGACATAATAGGCCAGTTTATGACGTTTAAAAGTCACACGGAGTTGGATCATCTTTACACGATGATTAGTACAAAGCGGTGCGCCGATTTTTTTTGTGTCCATTGCCGTGTACAGATAATCAACTCCACACTTAGGAACAGCTTCAAATGACGTCATCTACTTCGAGGCAAACGAAAAAGGACAGGCTACCGCGGCGCTACAGCGTCTAGAATATATAGTGTGGAAATCCAATCAGTCGATCACAGCGATATCTGCAGGATATTTCCCAAAACTCCAAGACAATTTGGTCTAGACGCTGTAACATTTTTTTTAAACGTTTTATTAACTTACATTTGACCTGTGTGCTTGGCGTCAAACCCGCTGTAATAATACGATGTTTACTTTGAAATTTGAAAATATGTAGCAGATGTCGCTGCGATAATCTCCCTGGATTTCAGCGTCAGTGCACATTTAAGGGATACACTTTTTAGCGGTTCTTGGATAGCAAATTTCCACATTATGTATTCTAGACGCTGTAGCGGTGCATTACACATGTCTCTTTCTTCTTTAAAAAATATCCTGCAGATGTCGATGCAAATGACTGTTTGGAATTCGACATCGTTGTACATTTAAGGGATTCAATACTTTCGCGCTTTTTTAAGTATTGCCGGGATAGTCGATTTCTACAACATATAATCTAGACGCTATAACGGAGCTATAGTTTCTAGAAGATATAGTTTAAAAATCGGCTTATTAAAAAAGTGCTAAAAATTGTATCCCATAAATGTTGAACGGGGCTGAACGACGAATGTCGATTACAGCGACATATGGTAATTCCAACATAACTATTTCAAAAGAAAATGTTTCGCTCAGAGAAGATCTAGAAAATGTTGCTCCCATCGACATTTGTCATTCAGTATTTTTCAATATTTATGGGATTCAATTTTTAGCACTTTTTAAAGAATTACTGGAATAGCCGGTTTTCACACTGTGACCGTGATCTAGGTAGATTTTTCTGTGTTATCGTAACGAGATTGACCAATCAGAAGCCAGAATTTTTGCTAACTTTTCACTGTTTGCAAAATTGTACCTGGATACCGGCCTATATTTCTAGACGCTATAACTGAGCTCAGGAATAGTACAGAAAGCAAACTCTGTATTTTGATACATTAAGGCCGGGATCTAATTAGGAACAAGTGTGTCTCTATAACGAAGTAGCGACATACGGCCAATAAGTGTTTATTGGTAAAAGTGATAAAAAAAAAATCGTTAAAGTTCTTTACGAGCATGCCATTATCGCCAGGTTAATGCATGCTGAATTATTTCCCTAGTCTAATAGAGATCGTCCATGCGCGTATCTTCTAATGGAGGATATTCCAAATATGGGTTCGAGGCTGAAAAAGTCACGTGGTACCGGTAATTTACCCAAAGAATTTCTTACTGATAGAAGGGAAACAGGAAACTACACTGTTAAAAATATCGTGAAAAATTACCTCGGTTCTTACAGGTTCTCTATTTTCTGACCAATGAGAACGCTACATAAACGCCTATGAAGCGTTCTCATTGGTCAGAATACAGATAGCCTTTAAAAACAGAGGTAATTTTTCACGATATTTTTAACAGTGTACTACTGCTTTCTCCCATGAACTGTTTCCTTGGCTAGCGGGGATTTACATTACGTAGACGGAGCCTTCCCTTCTTTACGCTAGACGTTCTTGCCTTGACCATGTGATCATAACGTAGATTGAATATCCTCTATTCAAGAAAGCGGATTGCCGTACTTTCGACAAAAGCTTGAAATGAGCATGTCTCCTGTGCATATATCACCACTCTTATGTATAAAGGCTCTCTGTTATGGTGTTGTTTCTGATACAGCGCCTAGAATACCTAGTGTGGAAATATGCTATCCAAACAGTTCTAAAAATTTGTATCCCTTAAATGTGCGACGATACTGCTAAAATTTCAAGTGTCGATCGCAGCGACATCTGTGGGATTTTCGTATTACTATTATTACATTGTATAGACTAGCAATTTCTTGCAGTTGTAGAAAATATCCTGCAGATGCCGCTGCGATCTGCATATTACAGCAGTATCATTGCACATTTAAGGGATACAATATTTTAGCGCTTTTTTAAGTATTACAGGGTTAGCCGATTTCAACACTATATATTCTAGGCGCTATAGTTTCTGAGCGCTGTTGGTTAAATTTCGATATTCGTGTTTTAGAGTGAGCAATAGAGAAAAGTACTAAAACTATTGAAACAACAACTTCTTTAATATTGAAATGTATAGCAAAGGAGTTCAGAATCAATGCCTTAAATAGTTTCGAATACGCACTGTTGTTATGACATCAATACCCTTCCTGGATGTGGAAATGCAAAATTGTGTTCAACATAATTGGCCGCAATCTAGATAGATTTTTCGCTGTTAGCGAAACGAGATTCATTAATCAGAAGCTTGCACTTTTGCGAACTTTTCGCTGTTTGCAGCAATGCAGGCTATTGATTGGTGAATCTCGTTTCGCTAACAGCGAAAAATCCATCTGGATCCCAGCCTAAATTTCTGTAAACATTGCACTTCATCCATGGCACTAAGAAAATGACTCAAAACTTTTATGACATAGGCCGGGATCCAGAAGCAGCAAAAATTCTCAAACATTCTGACTTCTGATTGGTCAAACTCATTTCGCTAACAGCGAAAAATCTATCTGGATCTCGGCCATAGTTTTCTTCGATGAAATCAATGCAAAAGGATAATATAAAAAATTTTAAAAGACTTCTAAAATGATTTGGCGGGTTTATCGCTGTTTGGCATAATTTATAAACTTTAAAATTAATTAACAGTTTTTCGCTAATTAAGAATAGAAAATTTGTGTTTTTAAAGCTGAATTTTACAAAAGCACGTAGATTGAGTAAATATCTGTCCAAAAATGCAATCCTTACTTTTTTATGTCCATTATTTAAGTCTCTACCTTGATTGAACCATAAATTGTGACGAAGAAAATAAATCGATCATTTTCAGTATCTCGACGTTATTTTAAAAAATCTATATCTCTGTTTATAATTAATTTATGAGGATGCATTTGGTCTCAAATTGAAGATATTTTCCATTGGGTCCTTCTGGTTTTGGTTTTATTTTTCTGCGATGATTGGTTCTTTTGATATGGGAAATTTTACGCTGGCATGTTTGGTTGATTTTACATGGAGAAGTTGTCATCAGTATAATAAGCAGTTACGGTGTCTTGCGTTTTATTCTTGGCGTTTGTTTGTTTGGCGAGGTTAGCATTTTTTTTTTCAGCTTGGCTTGGCAGAACGACCGTCCTGCTTGATAGCAGATATTAAATGTTAGAAATTCATACGAATAGAATTTAAAAAAATAGTTGCTAAGATGTACGGTTTTCTAACACTGTAATGAAAATGTTAAAAATAGGAAAATATAGTTTATTAAGTGAATTTTATTTAAAACGAATTTTTCATTTTTTTCACTTATTAATTTTTTTTAATTATTTTACTTTCAGTGCCTTCTATTGCTTTCCGTTAAAGATATTTTTTATTAACGAATAGTCATTACAAATACATTTACTTGTGTCTGTCCACATTTATTTATGTTGATAGTTTAAATGCTACGCTCACACAATGCAATGGTGAAAGGTAAAATCTTTTCTGCTTTTGAGGTTGTAACATATTGGCTATCTGCTCTTACATAAGAGTACTCTAATGGTAGATTGAGTTTTGAGATTTTCCGTGCGGTCATGGTTTTCTGAATTCTGACATTCAGTGTGTATGATAGATATCGTGAAATTCTTTTTAAAGTTTCCAAAAACTATGTATGAATTTCAGGGAATCTGACTGTCACAGTTATTATTGCAATGATATAATAGTTAAGAGTCTTTGGTTGTGTAATTTCTGCATATGTTTTTTTAGGAACTGGATTCGATGAATTTTGAACTCGTCTTTCTCTTGGATATTCGAGTTTCGTACGTGTTTACTTCAAACTACGTTTCTAGTTAGTTCTTTTGGACAGAGTCTACAACTGTGATTTTTCATTAGCTTGTTAAGACGTTAAGCTTCGTATTACAAATAAAAAGACATTTGATCCGGTATTCAGTTTTATAGTTATATTGTCTTTTAATAAGACCTTTCTTATGTTTTTCAAGATCATATAGTGAGCCCACTGTCGACGATATAAGTGAGTTAAAATTTGTGTTAGGATTTTCCATCTCTTCGTCTTTGGTATCACTGAGCATAGTTTTGACCGTCCGTATTTAAATCTATCGCTCTACGAAGTTCCCTTACGGCTACTGTCAGGGGTCGTACGGGCCTTGAAATTTCCAGGTCAGGAAAGTCTTTGGTACCAGTATTTTCTTATAGAACATATCTTCTTGAAAAAGGCGAAATTTCGCACGTTTAACCTAGATTTATTTTTTATAAATAATACTGATACTATGGTCATGAAAGATTCCCTGAAGCGTATGAGCCCTGAACTATAGACAAAATGTTGTGCGTTTTTGTTATGTATAATGACCTCCTTTCAAGTGAAAAGGACAGAACGGTATGTCACATGACGAAACGTGAATCTAATTATGCTTTATATAATTCGTGTTCCTATATAATCTGAACTAAATATAAAACACAATCAGGTAGTTGGCATTTTTTCAAATGTTACAGAAAAATCTTTGAAATAATGTATTAGAATTTAAGTAATTTTCAACAATGTACCCAATATTACCGAATTTATATCCGTTCACATAGTATTAGAGATTTTAATACGTTATTGTTACAGATTTTGAATATGTCATAGGAGAAGATGATGCATAAAAACTTCCTGACACATTTTAAAATTCAAAATAAAAACACTTTACAAACGAGAGTGAGGTTCTAACGAAAATGTTTCTCATGATCAAGAGATTTCGTTTGAATATTTTTAAAATTATCATTCCAAAATGTATCTATTGATATGTTAAAAATTGCCTATCTGCTATGCGTGCTAAGTTTCAAAACTAAATTAGAAATTTCAATGGAAGAAGTTACGTATAGTTTATTTAAATAAGTTACTACTAATTTACTACTAAATTTCAATGAGTTACCAACGAAGAAATTTCCGCTATACTACTAAATTTCAACGAGTGCGTCAATTTTTAATTTAAACCGCGTACAGACGGTACCTAATTTCGTTCCGCCTGTCTAAACTGTAAAAAATACAAATATTTCCTAATATGTGAAAATATAATGTAATCATCACCCTAAAATATACAATTACCTCTTCTGACTTACCCAAGATTCTGTAAAGAGTTCTTTATCTCACATACGTTATAATTACTAAATTACTAAATTGCAATTAGTTACCAACGAACAAATTTCCACTGTACTACTACATTTCAATGAGTGCGCAATTGGTAGTTTGAACCACATCTAGACAGTTCGAATTTCGTTCCGCCTGACTAAACTGTAAAAACTGCATAAAAACTTCCTGACACATTTTAAAATTCAAAATAAAAACACTTTACAAACGAGAGTGAGGTTCGAACGAAAATGTTTCTCATGATCAAGAGATTTCGTTTGAATATTTTTAAAAATATCATTCCAAAATGTATCTATTGATATGTTAAAAATTGCCTATCTGCTATGCGTGCAAAGTTTCAAAACTAAATTAGAAATTTCAATGGAAGAAGTTACGTATAGTTTATTTAAATAAGTTATTACTAATTTACTACTAAATTTCAATGAGTTACCAACGAAGAAATTTCCGCTATACTACTAAATTTCAACGAGTGCGTCAATTTGTAATTTAAACCGCGTACAGACGGTACCTAATTTCGTTCCGCCTGTCTAAACTGTAAAAAATACAAATATTTCCTAATATGTGAAAATATAATGTAATCACCACCCTAAAATATACAATTACCTCTTCTGACTTACCCAAGATTCTGTAAAGAGTTCTTTATCTCACATACGTTATAACTACTAAATTACTAAATTTCAATGAGTTACCAACGAACAAATTTCCACTGTACTACTACATTTCAATGAGTGCGCAATTTGTAGTTTGAACAACATCTAGACAGTTCGAATTTCGTTCCGCCTGACTAAACTGTAAAAACTGCATAAAAACTTCCTGACACATTTTAAAATTCAAAATAAAAACACTTTACAAACGAGAGTGAGGTTCGAACGAAAATGTTTCTCATGATCAAGAGATTTCGTTTGAATATTTTTAAAAATATCATTCCAAAATGTATCTATTGATATGTTAAAAATTGCCTATCTGTTATGCGTGCAAAGTTTCAAAACTAAATTAGAAATTTCAATGGAAGAAGTTACGCATAGTTTATTTAAATAAGTTATAACTACTAATTTACTACTAAATTTCAATGAGTTACCAACGTAGAAATTTCCGCTATACTACTAAATTTCAACAAGTGCGTCAATTTGTAATTTGAACCGCGTACAGACGGTACCTAATTTCGTTCCGCCTGTCTAAACTGTAAAAAATACAAATATTTCCTAATATGTGAAAATATAATGTAATCACCACCCTAAATTATACAATTACCTCTTCTGACTTACCCAAGATTCTGTAAAGAGTTCTTTATCTCACATACGTTATAACTACTAAATTACTACTAAATTTCAATGAGTTACCAACGAACAAATTTCCACTGTACTACTACATTTCAACGAGTGCGCGATTTGTAGTTTGAACCACATCTAGACAGTTCGAATTTCGTTCCACCTGACTAAACTGTAAAAACTGCTTAAAAACTTATTGACACATTTTAAAATTCAAAATAAAAACACTTTACAAACGAGAGTGAGATTCGAACGAAAATGTTTCTCATGAACAAGAAAGAGATTTCGTTTGAAACCTTCTATATATAAAAAAAAAGTTTTGATTTGGAAATGGACCAATGAAAACATGCGTAGCATGGCATTTCATCGTTAATATTAAAACAACTGTTGCATACAAAAACATGAAAATCGGTGGTATTATAGAGAAATGTTTGATAAACACGCTGATGCAAACAGTTTTGAAATCGAATAATTATTTTAAGCGATATTTAATGTTAAAGTTGGACAAAATCGTTCCTATAAAAAAGTTTTATTGGAGCAAAAACTATACATGAGAATTTAATAATTTTTAGATCATTTTATACGTTATAAGTTCCCGGTGTGCAGATTGTATTTAGTTTTCTTATTTGACTCATTTTTTGAGGATGTATTTCAATTTTAAATTCAAATTTTCAGCATTTCGAGAGATATTTTTTACAAATTTTTGAAGATGTTATTAATTTAAACTGTTGCCAGTTGTATAAACAGTGCAAACAATAATGTTTACTTCAAATTAAAAATTTATTTACACGTAACTATTACAAACAGAAAAAAACCTAAATTCAAACCTGAATTAAATGATTACATGTTAACAGCAGGAAAAGAACCATACGTCATAAGAACCATAGGCACAGATGTCATATATAAAGTATTTTGCACATAGTGTAATTTTAAGTTTAACTTTTTAAAGATGAATTTAGCATTGTATTTATTTATTTGCTGATTATTTTTGTGTTTTACTCCTTTAATAGTTCTATCATAGGTGCCTCTTACTACAGGAGAGTGGAGAGATAAAATTAATCAATCCTTCAAACCTTATCTACTTTTTCATTGTGTTTTATTTTTTTATGCACGATCTTACTGCTGCGTGCAAAGATAAATGCTATAATCCCAGGTTATAGTAAAAACATGCGAATCTTCTTTACTGCTCCTGTGAAATTTACATTTGTAGAAATGTGCCATTTTTCTTGCATGCAAACGTTATTTTCGTAGATTACGAAGCATTTGCCTTTTTTTATAGGTTACAAAATAGTTATATTATAATTTTAATGTCGAATATGTGTTTCCTTTTTCACAAATATAATGCGTCGTACTAGATATTCAGACTTCATATTTACATAATTACAAAATAATGGGTAATTACAGAAGAATCTCTGCTCATATGGATGCTGAACAGAAATGACAATAAAATTTAACGTATATTGTTTAATGTGCATAGTCAGTCAATGCAAATGTACGATTCAAAATATAATCTGACATGAAGAAATTCTCAGCATGCGGTTGGTATTTAAGTTAAACGAACATATTTATTTGAACCTTGAATTAAATGTGTATTACGTTGAAATCTGGATAGTGACTTTTTGTTGTTGTTAATTAGTTTTATAAATAAGAATATGTATTTAACTACATATGTCTGTGTCTCCTGCCACATTCGCTAAATCTATATATGTTTGAAATTTGTATAGTAATTATTTTCATTCTTTTGTTTTACAAATAAAAAGTATTTAATTACATAAGTCTTAGTTTCTTGTCAATTACAGTAATTCTATATTAAATCTGAAATCTGTATAGTGATTTTTTTATTCTTTTATTTTACAAATAACAGGGCTCGCACCGTGCCTAAAATTTTCGCAATTTTCTACCAGTATTTTAAATAAGAATTCTTCGTGGTAGATTACTTTAACATCTATAATAGAATTATGCAACAAAGATTACAGTTTTAATTTAGTGGTAGTAAAGTGCGAAAATTTTAGGAACGCTACGAGACCTGAAATAAGAATTCGTATTTTATTACATATATCTGTGCTTCCTGTCTCTTGCGTTACATTATATTACTTTTAAAATTTGGATAGTAGTTTTTTTTTATTCTTTTGTTTTAAAAATAATAATACGTATTTAATTACATCTGTCTTTGTTTCCTGTTACTTACGTTAATTATATATTACTTTTGAATACTCGATAGTATTTTTTTTAATTATTTTGTTTTACAAATAAAAATATGTATTTAATTACAGATTTCTATTTGTTCTGTTCCTTGCAATAAACTTATATTACGTTTGAAATCGAGAAAGTGTTTATTTTATTCATTTTTATGCAAATATGAATACATATTTAACACGTTAAGCGCCAAGTCAGTCACCAGTGACTGACACTGAACTTTTCATTTTAAACGCGTCATTCATCGATGACTGAGGTCTAAAATATGATATAAAACTAAATATATATATATATATATATATATTGTTTTAGTAATTACTAAATATTTATTTAAAATTTGCTTACCTTTTACTTATATCAGGATTATACTTTCTTAAAAATTACTTAAAACATTGTAACTTTTTTCAGCTTCAGTGTCAGTCGCCTTGGCAATCAACGTGTTAATTACAACATGCCTCTATCTCTTGTGTTTGGATGAATAATTTATGAATATTTTTTTAACTAATATAATTTTGTGTGCAACTTAAATTGTATAAAAGTAACACATGCTACAATTTCAAATTTTATTTATACTTTGCAAATATGAGCATCATACAATAAATTTATGATACATGTGGAAACAGAAATGATTTCCAATGCTACTTACAAAAGACAAAAAAGCTAAAGCATTAAAAAAATTCTTATTAAATTATGTTGAAGGAAACATATGGAAATACTGAATAAAATAAAATATGCTTAATAAAAGAAAACTTTCGTAAGATGTGTATCTATCACAAGAATTATATGATAAGAACTAGTTTTCATTATTACACAGATTGTTAGTGGAAAATATTCAATGACATAAAATGATTCAAATATTTTTATTACTATCAATTTAAATTATATAAGAAAAATAAAACTGAAAATTTTTAGGTACTTCCCTGTTACAGTTACTTTCCGCACATACAATTACTCAAAGGTAACAGTTACGCTTTCGCAAAGGTTGTTGCAAGCCCATATATATTCCATATACAGGGTGAATCTATACTCTTTAGAAAACTTTAAGCGGTAATAGTACACATCAAGACAAACAATTTTAAATAGGAAACTAAGGGTCCCAAACGTCGTATTTTCTTGAAAATAAATTTTAAAGATAAAGTTTAAAAAATGCCGATAGAAGTCGCTTTAGGCTTTGGAATAACGAATAACTATTTTTAGCGTTATTTTTTGTATCTCATTGAACGCTTTCAAAAGATTAGATTTAAACTTAAATTTCGAGCTCAAAATCTAAATCGTTGTGAGTGGTTAAGTAGAATAAACAGAACTGTGTTTAGGAGAGAGGGGAGGGTTCAAATTTCAACTCTTGAACTCAATTCAGTTTGTGCTACTTTACCACTTTCAACGATTTAGATTTTGAGCTCAAAATTTAAGTTTAAGTTTAAGCTTTTGAAAGCGTTCAATGAGATACAAAAAATAACGGTAAAAAGTAATTATTCGTTACTCTACTGTCTAAAGCGACCTGTATCGGCATTTTTTGAACTTTATCTTTAAAATTTATTTTCAAGAAAATACAAAGAATAGTTTTAGCGAAAACCGCAAACGAATCGACTGATTTTTCCGTTTTTTTTACAATCATTTGGAATTTTGGACGCTAAATTTTAATGGCGCCTACCTCCTTCGAAAGAAGTTTGGGACACTTAGTTTCCTATTTCATATTGTTTATGTCGATGTGCACTATCACCCCTTAACGTTTCTCCCAAGAGCTTAGATTCACCCTGAATATGCCATTTTTCTACACACAGCAAGCGATACAGCCATATATACGACATAAACATCATACATGTATGTATATATATACATATATATATACACATGCGTAATATATACCTCGTTTTTACATATTTTGTGTGATGTGTAAGTCATATATACGTCATATAGTCTTACATATACGTCGTATAAGATTCTATCAGGATCACAAGCATCCTACATGTTCATAACGTCATATAACTTGGCGTTTGCTTGGCAATTCATCCATAAGTCATAGTTTCTTTGTTCATTCTATAACACAGAAGTACCCAATTTTTAATAGAAATTTTGCAATATTCATATACAAAGTGATTTTTCACCGAAAGGCTTAGTATAGCTTAATTATAATGATGCGCTCAAAACTCATTGTTACACATTTCGAAAGTCAAGCAAAAATATATTCTGTACATAACCTGGAGTAAGTTGTATGTATTTACATTGCACTGCGAGTAAAGAAAAATATACAAAATTTACATCACTTGTTTGTGAAATCATCATATAATAAATCTTCTTACCGAGTATATTTAAAACATGAATTCATACAAACAAAATCAATACCATCAATATATGTTTATGCATTTTTAAGTTAATGTATTGTAAGAATGTAATAATAAAAAAAAAGTCACAGATTTAAATTTGTATAAATAAATGAGCTTATAAATTTCCAAGTAGCTGCCTTTAGGGGACAAAATCCCTCCAGTCGCGTAATGGATAAATTATATGTTGACTGGTGAAACACAAACTCTTTTTTTTTTCAATTATTTCATTTAAGATATCCAATCCGGACAGCCCGGGTTACATAATGAAGTTGGAGACAATTTTACTTTTAACTTGAAAACTATAATAAATTTTGTACATGTAATATATATATATTTTTTTGGCAACTAACAACTACGAAACAGCATTTGTATATGAAAAAAAAATAATACATTTTCTGTTCAAGTTAAGTTTTCAAATTTCTTGAAAGCGATATTTTCCTATTATCCGCATGCCAGACACTAATATATGAAAAATTCTTCAAAGATCGTTAATTACAAAGGTTTTCTTGAATAACTTCAGTGATTTAAGAGTGCATAGTTTGTTACATGTATGTAAATTTTCTCTTTGACTTCCATTATTTCATTTGTTTATTGACGAAGTTTCAATATAGTTATATAATATTAGTTGAAAACGAATGCTGAACGATGTATATTTTTTAAGCGCATACGAGTCAGTCTTTTGTATTCAGACTGCACATGCTAGAGAAGGATAAAAAAAAATCATGCTAGGAAATTATTTTTAAAATAATAAAAATCAGTAAATTGACATACAGTTTTGAAACAAATTGTGTTCGAAAGAACTTTTTTGTCATTATTTATCCGTGTAAAATTTTAAATTGTGTTATGTTTAGAACTTTAAAATAAATTCATTAAAATGGGAATGCATTGGTCACGTATTCCCACAGCCTATATGACTCCAGCGTTACTTATGGCCATATTTATTGGTTTATAATATAGATTATTGTAAATTTCGTTAGATTTAATAATATTCCATTAACGTCTAAGAGAGACATCTTTTACATCAAGAGACTTCTTTTTTTTTCTTCGTTAAACTTAGTTTATAACAAGCAAAAGAGCAAAACTCCTTCATTTTTATACATTTGAAACATCATATGAAGAGCGAATAATATCTGTATTGCAAAGGTGCTTATTTAAAGTACAAAAATAAGCGGAAAGTTTCATACAAAGATAAACTATAATTTTCTAAAGTATGGGAAATAAAGCGTCAGGTTTAAAAAAATTGCACGTAAACATTTGCATTTAAAATTGCACGATCCGCATAAAGGAAAGCTTACCGAAAACGATAAAATCTGTTGTTCTCACAAGTATCATCCTACAAGGATTATTATTTTCTAGCAACATACTGTTTTCAATTTGCTTTAATTCTTAGATTTAGGGTGTGGGGAGAATTTATAGCAAAAGCTTTTATTGGCGAATTTTTTTAAAGGAATTTTATAATGGGGAAGCTGAACTCCCACTTCTATGTAAAAGTCGAGTTACATTTTGGCCTTTTTCTATTGTTTTATATTTATTTTCTCTTAAGTAAATCTTAAAAAAAAAACGGCATTTTATATAAGTAAATTACCTACTAGGGAAATGATGTTACTAACCTGGCATAATTGCATATTACGTGTTATTAAAACCGCTCGTTACGTAGCTATGCATGTAATATCCATCCTCCCTCAGCAAGGCCCCTTATATTCCTTGAACAATAAAGAAAGCTCTATTATTTTAGGGGGTTTGCTGCCGAATCTGGCATTTCAGTTGGGGCCTGTTATAAAAATTTTAGTTGAAGTTCGCAAAACTGTACTGATACAATTTTTGTTTTTCATTATCATGCTCATAATTGTGTGGATCAGTAACAGAAAATGTTAACTTTAAAATGCATAAAAATATATTCCTAAAATGCTTGATGTATTTCTATTTCATTATTGGCAATATATCATTATATTTTAACTTTTGAAAGACAACGGAAAATTTCACATACTAACAATTGATAAAAAGAAAAAGTAATATCTATTCACAAATAACTGTGATGTTTCAAAAATAATTTATTTACAGGAATGTAGTCAATTTATACTTTTTTAACTATAATTTTTACTAAGTAGTTATAACCCTGTAAAATGGAGCACCAAGACAGCGCGAGTTAATAAATGACTCAAAAATGCATTTTCATCAATGTAATATAATAGCAAATGTTCAGAGAGGCAGCAAAAACTTTTAAATATACAAATATTCGGTATTTTAAACAAACTTGATTGAATTGTTGTATGATATATTACCACTAGTAAAGATTAAGAAAACAGATAATTTACATGTTTTTTTTTTTTTTGTAATCTATATATGCGAATGATTATTTGATATTTTTAAGGTAGTTTGTGGAAGTAAAATTCTTTATCTATCAAGACCAAAAACAAATTCTCAATACTTTATTTCATATCTATTTTAATATTATTTCATATTTAAATATTCGTTAAAGAAAAACTCTTTTATTGAGGAAAAATGTTACTTTTAGTGTTTCAGAGCATCAATGTTTGGTTACAAGTATTAAAAAGAAATAATTTATCATATAATTTGACGCTGTAACTTAAAGCAATTTTTCATGATTGTTGACACATTTAATAAAAAAAAAATAGCAAAGTGATGTTTGTAATGATGCCTTAAAATTTTGAGAATTAGTGAAATATTTCGTTTAAAGGAAACCTGCTAAACTGTATAGCATTGAATCAGTTAGTTATTTGCTTGCTTTAGATTTGATACAAACTAAATAGCTGAGAATAACATATTATTTAAAAGGCACGTGAACGACAAGATGATTCAAAAGTGAAATATCTCTTTATAATTTATTTTCCTAACATTTACAAAATTAAAATAAAAGGATTAAAAAATCCCATTATAATAAAAGTTATTAAAATTTGCGTTGTAGAACATTTTAGACCGTATTTATACACGCCTTCAATTTTCCCACTTTATTTTTGATTAAATTATAAAAATAACAACACTGTTTTTTATCAAACTATGCAATTCATATTCTATTCGTTTAAATTGTATCACTAAAATTCTCAAAATAATCAAAACACAAAAAACCATTAAACCACACAAAAATATTTATATTCTTTTTAATTCGCATATTGTACTCACTATGAATTAAATTTTACGAAAATTAAATTGTTTTATATTTTAATGATAATATGCATAATGCCCGTTTTAGGATTGTTATATAAAAAGTTCGAAATTATATATTATTAAAATTAGAGATTATTCAATAATGAAATTTATTTTTCCAAGAATATATCACGAAAAAATATTTTAACCCTTTAAATACAGGCAGTGTTGCGACATCTTGCCTTTTTTTTAATTTTTAAATTCCGAATTCTCACCAGAATCATTTATTTTTTATTTTTACTTTGTAAGATGATAGAGCAATGGAACAGTGTAAATGTTTCCTGGATTCCCTATTTTTCATGCAACTTCACATCCGGTATACAAGTAGAAGCATTTTATAATGCAATGGGAGCCATAGAAGAAAGTTTAGTCGCGGCTGGTGGCCACAAAAATAGAAAGTTTCAACGTTAAATAAAAAAATAAAAAATTGCAAACATAAGTTATGTTAGTTCAATAGTATACACACACACACACACACACACACACACACACACACACACACAAAAAAAAAAAAAAAAAAAAAAAAAAAAATGACCGAGATTCAATCAGCCTGAAACAGTCCTTAAATAGGCGAAAAAGTTACGGAAGGGATGTCCAAGCATAGAAAAAAGACCCTTTATAGACACCATATATTATAGTTTTACATATTCTAAAATTGCTCAAAAACTGAAACTAAGAGAAAAAAAAATATTTACAATTTGAATTTTTTTATTTAAACATGGGAAATTAATAGATGGAGGTAATGAAAATTTTTCCATAAATAATCTAAAAATAAATTACTATTCAAAATTTTCCGGTAAAAAAAAAAAAAAAAATGCTAGATTTAGCGGTCACGGCCTGCAGATGACATGTTTCTGAAAGGACATCCAATCTTAGATTTGAAGTGAATATCTATGGTTGCGTCTTTATTCGTATATAGACAATGTTGCCTAATCATAGAAAATAGTCTAAAATCTCTCGGATTTTCTGATAATTACCATAATCTTTATAAACTTTGAATCTTCTCCAAACAAGCAAGGTATTGAGTTGATCTTCTTTTTTGGGATAAAAATGTCAAAAAACAAAACAGTAAGTCTCCATGTTTATTTTTTTCACGTGGCGATTTTTTTTTTTTTTTTTTTTTTTTTTTTTTTTTTTTTTTATAAAGCTAACAAATGTTGAATTGGTAATTGAAGAATTCGAATGTTTGATTAATTTTTGTTACTGTAATGAGACCTTGAATGTGGTCTGTCACATACAGGTGACTAAATTATCAACCCTGCGGTTGATAATTTGAAAAATTTGACGAATTTTTGATAAATTCGTTTTTATTACTCTAATGCTATCAATACTACAAATATTTCTGAGAACAGAAGAATTTAGAACGATTTTTCTATTTATATTGTAATGTTATGGATTTTGCTTTTGAATGTCCCTGTAAACGAACTACAAATGGTACGCACTTGCAGCACTTCTTTTCAATATCGAACATGCCATAATAATTTGAATAACATATGCCAATTGCATGGCAATCTGGGTATATTCACTTCAGTTAGATCACGGACTGACAGACAGAAGAAAGAGAAGGCCGTAAAAACCGAATATATAAACACATTTCAAATATGTTGGAAAGTGTTTATGCAATAAATAAAAACCCAAATAGTATTAACGTAATACGTTACATAATAACGTCAACAAATAGTACAAAAAAAATCAACAAATTTCAAAAATCTAAAAGGAATTTAAATTATTAAAGTTAAGTTTAATATTAAAAGAAGTGGCATTTATCGATCTTAAAATCTATTTTCTACTTGAGGAAAAAAAAATCTGTATCATATATAAGACAATAGTAAAATAATTGTTAAACACAGGCTTTTAAAAATAGCGACTGATAATTTCCTATTTAGCATAATTATAAAGAATAAAATAGCTATCTGCCTGCAAATATACAATACATATTCTAAATATTTTTTTTTTTTAATTTCCTAATAAATTCTCAAAATATAATACAAAAAAATACACAATCACACAAAAACATTTATTCTCTCGTTAATTCACTTACTGGAAAATTAGATTTGTTTATTGAATGATAAAAGCAACTCATTCATGAACGGGTGGAATTACTTTTATTTACTCTTACAAGCACCTTCATTGTCTTACGTAAAAAAAAAGCCATCCATATACGACATTGGCAATTATTTATTCTTTAGCACACTGCTGAATCTCTGAACAAGAGCTTATATTAAATTAATAAGAAAAATGAATAAAAGTACAATTTTCTCTGCTTTACAAAATCCCTATGGAAGAAAAAAAATCCCAATAATGAACTTATATTCTACAGATATGTTTGTTAGATAATACGTACCTAATAATTCAATTTGCTACAAATCGAGTTTATGAAAAATTTGACTTTTTTTTCTGTTGTTGTTGTTATATCCATTCGATGCGGTAGTAATGATCCAGAACACACGTAGATCAACACATTTTTTTTTTTTTTAATGTTTTCTCCTCGTCTTATTGATTATCTGAAATAATTGGATGAAGAAGAAAAAAATGTCTTGAATTTGGCGTAAATTGCATATTTCTGTAACTTTGCGCTTGCAAATGATACTGCAGCACGATTCTTCTGCATCATTTAAAGAAATGCAGTTTTTCTGGGTTTTTTGTTTCTTTTTTAAATAATAATCAGTGCTATAAGTCTGATCATGACAGCACACAAAAACTAAGTCGTTGGCACAAGGTAAAGTATATTACATAATATGAACAAGCGTAAAGAATATTTGTTGTAGCAGAAGACATTGGATCAGCTCCTAAAACAAAATAATAATAGCATTATTAATTTTTTTAAATAACATATTATTGAAAATTAGAATCAAATGCAAAACTAATGAAGGAAGAAGATTGTGCATAGTAAAATGTTCTTCTCTTAAAGTTATTTAATAAATCAGTAATTGTTTTGTGCATAGTAACAGATAAGATATTTGTCAGAAACAAATAAAATCATCTAAACTTCCCTATCATGTTTCACAAATCATTAATTTTTTCAATATGCACTACAAAATCATTAGTATGAGTAATTTCGAGATAGACTTTTTTAATGAAAGTAGTATTTTACGCAACAACAAAATAGTGTTCAAATGATTGCTGAATTAGCGAATAATTATTATTGAAATAGTGTGTGCAAAAATTAGTTTTTTATATAGCCGCAGGCAGTGTAAGTCCACGTAGCGTTAACGGTGACATGCATGTCGGCATGCTTTAGATTGGGCAATGCAGTGCCACCTGCTATCAAAAATTTTAACTACACTGTAAAAAAAATTCCGCAACGTTCCTGGGAAAAAATGGGCAGCTGAGTTGCCCATTATTTCCAGGAAACATTTCTTGAAAATGACTGGAACTTTACTGTATATGTTAAAAACATTCTACAGAAATGCCAGTAAGTTTCCTGCGAAATACCAGGAATATTTCTGTTGACAGCAAAACATTACTGACATTTCACAGCATGCGGGATCCGCAGACGATTTTTACATTTCCTGTTGACAATTTTCGCTTTATTATCATTATTTATTGGAATGAAAAAATATTTTGAAATTGACATCAAAATTATTATTTATATTCAAGGCTGGAGTAGCACAGTTCAAGTTTATTCCAAAAGAGCGAAAAATGTTCAGACCAGGGATCGAACCTGGATACTTGGCGTGCCGTGCCAATGCCTTACCTGTTAGGCTAATCGGACCGATACCTGGCTGACATAATTCAATCTTATTAGTTGGACTTGGCTGCGAACTGCAGCGCTAGTTATTATTTATAATTTACACGAAAAAATAAATTTCCAGTTAAAATTCAATAAAGTAAATATATATATGATATATTGTTTCTGAACTTTGCTTAAAATATAAAAATATATAAATGTAAATAATAATTAGAAAAAAAATCTAGACGTAAAATATTTTGGATTTTCGTCAGTAATTATGTTAGTTTACAAGTTAGATAAAATACATATAAATTTTCATGAAAAAAAAATCCTAAACGTAATTGTATATTTTTTCCTAAAAAAAAAAAAAAAAAAAAAAAAAAAAAAAAAAAAAATCAAATTTGCAGCAATTCAAAGTGTCAAATATATATCAAATTTAAATCAAATTGTAAAGTGTTAAAATATAAAATTAATTTAAAAAAAAAAAAAGTCGAGAGGTAGCATCGAACTCGGGCCGTACGGGTGGCGGGTGAACCTTCTGCGTCCACACTACGAAAGACACATTGAGAGCTGCAAACTAATGGGTATTTGAAACGTATGCTAAAACTCGGCATCTAATTTCTGAAAATCTAAGGCCCATTTGAAGAAATTCTTTCACAAGAATAATTAGAGATAAGAACTCTAAAACATACTTTAAATTAATCAAAATCGGTGAGAATCATATTTGATGGTCCCCTGGTTAATGGAGATCAAATAATAGGTGTATTTTTTTTACACGGTCTGCTCCTTAAACATTCCACAGTCTTGGCAATAGAGACGTAAAGGATTATGTCGTCTATTGATTTATTTGCATTCCATATTAATTTTTTTACATTCATTTAAGGAATTCGTTTTCGACACTCGCGCGCGAGCAACAGATTATAGCAAAAAAATAATAAATGGCGGCCGCAACGTTTTGCTGTTTCCAAATTTTGTTCAGGAACGTTTCAGATAAGAAAACCAGAATTTCACAGGAAAGAGCTAAATTATTCTGGAAACCTGAGAAAAGGCGAAACGCTCCTGGATTTTACATGTAACGTTACCATTTTTTTTTACAGTGTATTTGTAAAACTATTGTAATAAAACTTTGCTATATTTTCCTCGAACTATATGATTAGTTCCAACTTTATATTTATAAAAATATCGGAGTTTGGACATGCATTTGTTGTACAACCTGTCTGTAGGCAGATACATATCTATGATTCTTGGTGTTTTTGTTTTTTCGTTTATATATTCAAAACAAAATGTTAAGTTTATGGTTTGTTAAAAAATCATTAAATAAATATAAAAAAAAACATTCAAATTACTTTTTGATATACCTTTGCGCTATTTTAAATAAATGATTAAAATGTATTTTAGATAAAATGATAATTGTTTCACAATTATGTTACTTTCAAGATGTTTTAGATATGTCAAGTAAGTTTCAAAATAAATTACGTTTTATAAACCATATCGAACTGCCAAAAATCTAAGTGTTTATCAATATAACGTAGGTTTTTATTTATTTATTCTTTCTAATAATTTTTGATTTATTAAATTCATGCCTCCACATTAAAAAATATTCGCCATTTAAGTTACTTATGTATAATGGCGAAACATATATCTTTACTAAAACTTTTTTGATTATGTAACTCTTCGACCCTTCAATATTTATAATTTTTATACAGGAATTCCATTACCTAAATTTATTTAATGATAGATAATGATCACTGATACTCTCTTTTATATATGTGTGTGGGATTCAGACTGATAAAAAAATAACTTTAGCACAACTAAGGATCATATTTGAATATGAAGACGAACACATATGTTTAATGCATCCATACTCAGCCTACAGATCGCGGGCCACATGTGGCCTGGCTACAGCCACCCTAAACACACAATCATGTAACCATATTTATAAAAATTTAAAGTGAGAATATAAGGTATTTATAACTTTCATCTTTTTTTTATATAAATTTTTATTGGAAAACGAAAATTATATTCTTATTCACAACTAATTTAAAATTATTCTTAAACATGCTATATATTTCATTTGCGAACTTATGATCGGTTGTGGACCTGTTTTGCGTATAGTTTTTAAAACGTAAAGCGTAATCAAACAATACTTCAAATTATTTAAATCTACACTATGTATTTTTACATTTTAAAAAGATAAAAATTGCTTCCATTAAGACAAAAAAGGTTAAATTTATTATCTATAGAAATTGGAAATTCTCAATTATTATAATATTATATTTTACTAAGGGGCTCGGCCCCCAAAGAGCTACGCTCGCCAACCCCCGACCAGACACCGCAGACTCTAAATGCACGCTAATTTGATCGGCTTTAAAAAGGTTTCGAAAGATTGAATTATAATTTAAAAAACAGTGGCGATCTCCCTATAAACGGATTTCTATTCATTTCTCTTTGATTGGGGAATTTTAACGCCAAATCCGCTGCGGTACTACTTGATTATCCAGACGACCAATTTCGCCAAATTATATAAATCGCCAAACCACTCGCCATAAAAATACAAATAAAACGTCGAAATAAAAATAACTTAATGACATAGACACGTGTAACAACATTTCAAAATAAGCTAATATAAAAGGAACTATAAGTAAACAGAGTCTTTGTCTCCTGGTATTTTTTAACAAAGCGAAAAGACAGGTCTTTTAAATGAGACATTTTAAATTAATCGTTTTTAATCTGACGTAATTTTGACCAAGCTATTCTTTCTCTTTTAAATATTCACGTGAAAATACTTTTGTTAGAAATGAAATATTATGTGCGCTTTCCTAACAAAAATAGTTGAAAAGATCCTCTCAAAATATCAAATAAATGCCTAGCGCAATTTCTAAATGTAAACTGTTTTCCAATATTATTCTGTGTTCATTTTATGTAATAACTGTAATGCAACGTACATATGACGTAATTTTTCCTATTTCAGACTTCTAACGCATGTTAATAAATTTATTATTTTACAATATCCTTTCTCTTTTAAAATTCACGTGTGTACTTTTTATGACGTAATTTTTAATAAGTTCCTGCTTTTTGTACATAATTATTTAATTCTATTCCCAAATGATTTTTTTTTTGTTTATAATAGTCACGTGTAAATATTTTTTTTTATTTCAAGCAAACATTATTGTTTGCGTTGTTTATACGTTTGGCAACAGTATAAATTAATACCATTTTCTAAAATAATGTAAAAAATATCTCTAGAAATGCTGAAAATTTGAATTTAAAATAGAAATAAAACCTCCAAAAATGAGTCAAATTAAAAAAAAAAAATTAATGCAATCTGCACACCGGCAAATTCTAACGCATAAAATAATCTAAAAATGATTACATTCCCATGTATAGTTTTTGCTGCTATAAAACTTTTTTAATGGAACGATTTTGTCCAAATTTAGCATTAAATATCTCTTTAAATAATTCTTCGATTTGAAAACTGTCTGCATCAGCGTGTTTATCAAACACTTCTCTATAATACCACTGATTTTCATATTTTTGTACGCAATATTTTTCTTAATATTAACGAAGAAAGACCTCCTGTCACAAAAAATTCAAAACCGGCGGCGGCGGCGGTGACAGCGGTAGTTACTTTTTTTTTAGAATAGAGAGATACTTATTACTATATAGCTGATTATTTAAATTTTGTTACACATCTCTGTTGTACTGTTTTTGTTGTATTTTTGAAATTATTATAAGTATATTGTATTGCGACTAACCTAACGTGGCAAACAAATATCTTTGGCCCGAGAGAGAAAAAAAAAAAAATGTTGAGTGCGGCTGGTTTATTGGGGCATGTGATACAAAAAACAAGAGTTCGATATATAAACAGATGACTCACATGAAATGTTAAAACTCTCTTTCTGTTGAATGCTTGGCATAAAAAGTGCATTGTCAAAAATTATTGTAACCTCTTTTTATTTACTGCGTTTCATTTTTAATGTAGATGTTATGAAACTTTTGAAGCGATAGGTGGGCGTTATAACAGGCTCTCTCTGAACCAGGCTTATGGCTTGGTAATAATAAATTTCTTAATTAGAATTAAATTCCGAGTTTTTACTGTCAGAATTCATTAGTTAGATTTTAGAGTAAAAGGTTGATCAGAATATTTTATCGAATTAAGTTGTCAGCGATCTGATTCGAAGAAGAACTGTTATTATCTTTTTTTTATATTTTTCTTGAAATGATAATACATTTTTGCCTATCCGAGAAAAACATAAAAAAGTGTGCACTTATGATTCACTTTATTGCAGTTACATCTGGTCTCAAATCCAAATACTTTCTGACACATTTTTAAATTCATTTTTATTCGAAAACGCATGAATTGGTCAGGTGCTGTTCTTGAGAAACTATTTAATCCTCTCGCTGCGCAACCCGAGAGTTTCTCGGGCACGGTAAAAGTAGCAAAATCTGCGCAACCCGAGATTTCATCGGGGATGCATTTTTCCGTCTAATTAACCCTCCTTTATTATTCCCACCATTTAATTTTTATCGTAAATTTTGCCTTATCCAATCGGAGCATTCTCCCGATTAAATCAAACGAAATTTTTTGCTTTGAAAAACCGGTGGCAAAAGAATAAAAATTCTTAAAAGACGCTCGTCGCGAAGGAGTTAAATACGCAATTTTTGAAGCGATTTTGGTAAAACAATTACGCAGCGAGAGGGTTGATCGAAAGACGTTTTTCAGTTGTTGGTAAATGCAACAGTCTTTCTAAAACTAGTGTCAAAGAGTGCGATTTGAACCGAATTTTCGCACACGGCTCCTTAAAAAGAGGGAAAAACAGCTTGTCATACGAACAGAATCGCTTATAGCTCGATAAATAATTTCATTTTTTAACAGAAAGTGGAAAACTCATTTCGTTTTAAATCGCTTCAATAGTCAGGCTTACCGATTGCATGCAGTTACGTTTAAAAATGAGCCAGGAAATGTATCAGAATGTTTTGCGTTGTTGAGCAGGAGATTGCAGAACCGCTTTAAACTTTATAAACTGAGCCTTATTTTCCTTCTTTTTCCAACATATCGCTGTCGAGTTTATTCTACCACTCAGAATTTCATTCTCGTGGAAAGCAAATTCGTGCTTATTTATAATTTTATCATGCGTACTGTGACGGCTGCGTTTGAAAGAGATTTGATACTTTTCGTTTGAACGTTCCTTTTCATTCCCACATAAATATATATGTAGTAGGGGCTCTGCCCACTGCAAGCTACGCTCGCCAACCGCCATTCAGACACCGCATAATCTAAAAGCACGCTAATCTGATAGGTTTTTAACCCTTTGAATACTGAAGTCTAAAAACGCACTGGCATTCAAAATACGGAAACGCGCGAATGCTGAAATTTTTTGCTGCGAGATTTTTTCACCCCCTTTCTTCTGCGCTTCTGACCTCTCAGAAGCACAATAAGAAGGCAGCCTTCTTCGAAAGTAGAACTTATTTTCCCCTACTATACCTGGTAAGGTCACTCATACAAACGGCTAATCCTGTTCAAGGGAATGTTTTTATTGTACTAAAGCCCGAAATATTTGTGCATGTTTTATCTTTTAGGATTTATTACTATCATGTTATTTCTGAGAGTTTATCGAAATTAGCATCTTACGTGTTAGAATTAGAGTAACCTTTGTCCAATAATGAAATCTGTCGCAGGGAGAATACAATTTCTTGCTTTTCGTTTTACTGTATATTTTTCCCCGATAAATATTTGCAGTGAACTAAAAAAATCTGTTCTACAAATAACATTTTAAAAAATCGACTTCTGTTTTCAAAGAAATTTATGAAAAAATATACCAATATTTCCATTGTACGGGTATTTCTAAATTGCCTAACTGTATTTGACAGATAATTTTTTTTATGTCGTAAGTTAAATCGTTAAAAGAGAAACATCAGATGCGAACTAAAAGATAATAATTAATAAATATTCTGTTCGAAAATTATTTTACAAATCCCATCAAAAATAAAAATTCTACTTTTTGTAATATATTTGTGAATCCTAAGAAAGTACCAAATTTTTTATATCGAATTTTAAAATTATTTAAGGAATAACATCATTGTGATTTAAAAAAAAATTACTGTTTGATGCAATTAAAAAAATGATAGTAAACATTTTTTTTTTTTTTTTTTTTTTTTTTTTTTTTTTTTAGCATTTTAAAAGTTTATATTAATTTTCAATTAATTATTAAACACATACGATTTATGAAAACATAGTAACTAAAAAAGCTGTATCTAGAAACTAATATCTCAAAAATTCAATTTATTTTTTCTTAACAAAATTTCAACTTTTTCCTAGAATGTTTAAAAAAAATGTTTAACGTTAAAATAAATAATAATGACTTGAATTAATAAATAATAATAACTTAATAACTATTTGCCCCAAAATGTATTTAAATATTATGCAATACAGAAAATATATGTATATTACTGTACATATTTTTTAATCTAGCAAACTTGTAATAAAAGTGAAATAAACATTAAATCCTTATATTGTTAATAGATTTTTTTTTAATGTTTCCAGACACAAAATTACAGTAACTAAAAAAAGGAAAAGCATACAGAAAACAAAGTTATCTACAGAAAAATTTAAATATTCTTTTTTTGCCCTTTTTTCTGGAAAATGGACATCGTCAATTTTTATAAATTTGTAATAAATGGATCTAAGGTTCGCTATTATAGATTCTAATGGCTGTAATGGATTTTCTAAGTTTCGAAACGTATAGAAAATACAGTAACTAAAAAAAGGAAAAGCATATAGAAAATAAAGTTATCTAGAAGAATTAAAATTTTCTTTCTGTTTTTTTTTTTTTTTATTCTGGAAAATGAACATTGTCAATTTTTATAAATTTGTAATAAATGGATCTAAGATTCATTATTATAGATCCGAATGGATGTAATGGATTTTCTAAGTTCCTAACATATAGAAAATACAGTATCTAAAAAAAGGAAAAGCATATAGAAAACAAAGTTATCTAGAAGAATTAAAATCGCCTTTATTTTCCTTTCTTTTTTTTTCTGGAAAACGGACGTCGTCAGTTTTTATAAATTTGTAATAAATGGATCTAATATTCATTATCAGGGCCGAAACTAGTTTTTTTGTGCCCGGGGAAAACATGTATTTTGCTCCCCCCTCCACACACACACACACCACCGCCTTCCTGACGCACAATAAAACTTATCGACTTCATGTATCCTATGCAAAAAAAAAAAAAAAAAAAAAAAAAAAAAAAAATCCTTAAAAAAAATTTTAATAATAATTAAAATGTGAGGTAGAAATATGTAAACAATGGTCCCATAGGATTAACATTAGCTTGAGCGTTGAGAGCTAATAGTAATTACGCGAAAAACTAGGACGCTAATGTTAACAGGGCTGTGGAGTCGGAGTCGTCCATTTTCCCACCTACTCCGCAGCCCTGAATATTAAACCTATATTACTTTTCTTATTTTGGTAGCAGATATTTTTTTTTTGTAAAGTTGTTTTCACTTTCAATACAGGTTCCAAAATCTCAAAGTATAGAAACTCTAAAGATCAACCTAAGCTATCCTAAGAAAGAAAAAAAAAACAATAATTTTAAAATATTTAAGTGCAGGCGAAAAATTAGAAAAGAAATCTCCCATAGGTTTAACATTAGCTTGCGAGTTTCTTTGTATTTCATATATATATATATATATATATTTGTATGAAGCAACAAACAAAATCTTAAATTCACGCCCCCCCCCCCCCTTCGATTTCGTTCTCGCGCCCGGGGCACATACACCCCTAGTTTCGGGCCTGTTCATTAATATAGATCCTAATGAATGTAATGGATTTTCTAAGTTTCCAAACATATAGAAAATACAGTAACTAAAAAAAGGAAATGAATATAGAAAATAAAGTTATCTAGAGGATTTTTTTCTTTTTAATTATGAAAAATGGACAACATTTTAAAGTTTTACAAATTTGTGATAAATGGATTCATGTTGTTAATAATCATGAAGTTAGCAGAATATCTTTTTTTTTTTTTTTTTTTTTTTTTTTTTTTTTTTTTTTTTAATTTTGGAAAATGGGCATAGTCAATTTTTTATAAATTTGTAATAAATGGATCTAATATTCATTATCAGGACCGAAACTAGCTTTTTTGCGCCCGGGGCAAACATGTATTTCGGCACCCCACTCCCCATCCTGACGCACAATAAAAGTTATCGACTTCAGGTACCCTATGCAAAATAATAATAATAATAAATAAATAAATAAGTAAATAATAAAACCTTTAAAAAATAATAATTAAAATGCAAGCTAAAAATATATAAACAATAATCCCATAGATTATCAGCATCCACTGATTCGTCATAGGGTAATTGCATATTTTCATTAGAATCATATTCATCTTCTGATATATCAGATTCAGATTCGTCTGTATCCTCGTAAAAATTATTGCTAACGCTTTTTCTTGAGTTAGACTTTTTCCTCTGCGATACATTTTATGTACTGTATACAAATAACTGAATAAAATCCAGACAACTAAGTTAAATTAAAAAAATAATATCATTGTAAAATACAAATTTCAATAACGCATAAAGTTAAGCAAATATATCATGTATCACCAATAGAAAGAAAATGTAGAAAGTGTTTTCCTTCTGAAATTCCCCATCCGTTCACTGTAATAATCCCCGCATCAATCACTCCCCTCGCTCTTACTCAGGGACAATAGCGGGATATTTCCGAGGGGGGTGGAAACGGAATACCTGTTTCTCAGGCGTTCGGGCGGTTTCGCAGTAGTTTGATTGTTCGGCCGTTTCGGGCGGCTTCGAAGCGAAAGCGTTAAAAGATTAGAAAAGATTGAATAATAATGAAAAAAAACCTGTAGTGATCTCCATGTAAACGGGTTTCCATTCAATTCCCTTTGATTGCGAAAATTTAAGGCCGAATCAGTTAGCGTTAAGATATCCAATGGTTGTTTTCGTGTTTGATTAAAGAAGATCAGTTAAATATTGAAAGGAAGCTAAAATAAAATGAATTAAGTAAACAGAAACTTTCCCTCCTAGTATTTTTTAACAGCGTTATAAAACGGTTAACAAACCTTGACCCTGAAAGGGTTACACGCATATTAATGTATTTATTATTTTAAAGTCTCCTTTATCTTTTAATATTCACTTGTAAATACAATTTTTAATATTTTCCGGCTTTTAACACGTATTCATTTAATGGTAATTTTAAAGTTTTTTCATCTGTTTTTAATAGTCGCGTGTAAATTATTTTTTAATCTTTAAGAAATATTATAATTTGCGCTGATTTTAGAATGGAAAATAATCTCTATAATAAGCCTAAGTCATGTGACTATAATCAAAAATTACGTGCGGAGCACTTCGCTTCTTATATTCCAGGCGGCCAATTTGGTACTTTAATGTTAGCCAGCCACAGGTGATAAGTCGCCAAATGTTATTCTATCGCCATCATTTCACCTTTATTATAATACTCCAAGTCATGTAACTGCCATAAATAATTACGGGCTCATCCCTTCGTTTTTAATAAGAAAGGTATCTATTTTGATTAAAGAATCAAAATTATTTTTTCGAATAAAACCACATAGAAGTTGCCATGATCGCAAAACTCGCCAGTTAGCATATTTTTATGTTTCGAGTGGTAAATTAAAAGGTACTACTTGGTTATCCCATCGACCAAAATCTATCGCCAAACTATAAGGTTAAATGCCAATAATGGTTGATCGCAAATGTCACGTTCACTCGACTTTAAGGAAGTTACACGTGTTTACGCCATCAAATGATTTTTATTTCGACTTTTTATTTGTATTTTTATTAATATTATACTAATTTATTTATTCTTTATTTATTTAAAATAAAAATTATATCAATTTGTATAATTTGGCGAGTGGTTCGGAGATTTATATAATTTGGCGAAATTTGTCGACGGGATAACTAAGTAGTACCATTAAAACATTGCTTTGGAAATTTGGTGAAACACCTCGTTTTCGAATACCAGTTACATAGGTATTTTTAAATTATTTTCTATTATTTTTAAAGTGAAATAACAATAATTAATAAAAAGTTTAATTAATAACTGTAGAACAAAACAATTTTTATATATTTTTTATGTAAAAAGAAAATAAATGTAAATAAACATTTATTAATAAATAAACAATAATAGCAGGGTTACCATGTCAAGCAAAATAACGCCCTTTTAGGGCCAATTAGGTACCCCAGTGCGTATATGACATCTGCGCATAATATTTTTCGTTTCGTTTCGTTTAAAAAAAAAAAAAAGAAAGAAGTGAAAGCCATTAATTTTAAATGGTTCAGTTTTAAACGAAAGTTTTGTATTAAATAAAATGATAATGAAATAAAATAAATGCGACGGGAGAAATGCTTGGCGACTTTATCACATGCGTCGAGCTAACTAAAAATAGCGATTTTTTTATTTCTCTACCAGAATCTTCTGATTGGGCGAAAGATTGTTCAAGTAAATTGAATTATGAATAAAAGGACCATGAAACATTTCTTAGCATGCCTTTAAGGGAGGCCAAATTAGTTTAAAATAATAACCTTTTCTAAAATATGAAAAAAAATGTGTATGATTAAAATTTGAGTTACCATCATTAGAGAAAGGTATTTAAAATTAGCAAATAATTAATATATCGAAAACTATTTGAAAATAAAAAATTCTAATCCCAGTTTCGAGATCTGCGTATCAATACGGATTTTTGGTGTTAATTTCATCGAATAATATTCCATATTTTGGGAGAAATCGCCGTGAAAGATAATCAGTTGTTTAATAAGTCGTTTCATAAGATTGTTTCATAAAGTCGTTTCATATAGTCGTTTCATAAAATCGTTCCATAAAGTCGTTTCATATAGTCGTTTCATAAAATTGCTTCTTAATGTCGTTTCATGATTTTGTTTCATTGGGATTTTATATATATAGGGTAGATATGCATATGCAAGCTGGCCATAATTAAACTGACGGTGTTCTGAGTGTTCTGTAGCGCGATTTAATTCCGAAAATTGTCCGAAATTTTGTGTGGAAGATTAAAAAAGACAGGACGAAGATTACCACGAGAAAAAAAAAAAAATGAGTTTCAAATATCACCGCTACGGTAATATGTAGCGCTGTTTAATAGAAGAGTGAGCAGAATCAATTCTGAAATAAATATACCTTTTATTCATCGCAGTCAAATCAGACTCAATTTGTCTGCCTTTTTGTGGACTAGATATTGCATTATGTGCACAGCATGCACAGTAGCTGAAACTAAGATCCGTACACTCCGTGTTATGTTATCCTTCAACATAGCCAGGTTTTGGTCAGTCTCGCGATAGACTCCGGAGTTTATGAAACCCCATAGCCAGAAGTCGCATTAAATAAGATTAGGGGACCGAGGTAGCCATGTAGTTGGAAAACAGCGGCGAATGACTATTTAGATTGTGCATTTCTGTTGCAGAGCTGTTGTACCCGCAAAGCGATGTGTGGAGGTTTCAATCAAGTGCTTTCTAAACGTAACACATTGTCTTTAAACGTCCAACAAAATGGTTTTTTGTTGAAGGATGTAACGTGAAATTTGAGTACAGAACTTCTGCAGCTGCTGCTGCTTTCTTTGGGACTCAGTCAGTGAAATTCTAGATAAATAATTTTTATCAGTGTTTATATATAATTTTTAGCTTTTTAAAAAGTATTGCTATATTGAGCTTAAATTAAATCGTTAAATGTGCTAAATAAGAATTTTATTTCAGTACTGATTCTGCATTTTTAAAAACTCTCTTTTCTTTTACACAACGCCACATATTCCCCCAACGGCGACTTTTGGGGCTATTTTTTCGCGGAATCCTTCGTCTGCCTTATTGTTTGATCTTCCCACAAAATGTCGCGTCATTCTTTCAATAAGATCGTGGTACAGAACACTCGGAGTACTTTAATTATTGCCACTGGGCCATATATTTTATATACCAGGTCTCCTAAAATGGACTGATTTTATAAATTCAAATTTTTTTTCAAATGGTAACAGCTATTAAAAATATTTTACTGGAGGGTTATGTAAGATGCCAGGAGATTTTTTACTGCGATTTCCAATTTTAGTTTAAAATAGCAGCCATGGATTGTGCTGTAAGTAATAGCCGCTAAATCGCGCCTGACTTTCGGTCTCTCTCTACATTCAATACTGATGCGAAAAAAGGAATTTAAATATATTGATTGGAACCCCAAGAAAAAAAAAATTCGCGACTGAGGATCACTCTATATATTTAACTACTATCTTTATCGTCAAAACTGAGAGAAAAGACAGGACAAAAATTGGGCTTCAATATAGTTCCTGTTGCTTGCAGATTGATCAATTGTTTGTTGATTGTTGATTGCAGATTGATCAGAGCCTATCGATGCTTATTTTAAACAGAAATCGAGAGTAAAAAAAAAAATCCTGACATCTTGCATAATCACCCTGCAAGATTTTTTTTTTAAATAGTTGTCACCATTTGCAAGTTATTTGAATTTTGAAACCCTTCAGTCCATTTTATTACATTCGGTATATGTATATAGAACGTTATCTTACCTGGCTCTGTATTCAAATTTGTCGGCGGAAAATAATTTTCACTTGAAAAACTACTAGCGTTAAGACTCGGTGAAGGGCCATACTGTACTTCTGTTGAGCCTAAAAAATAAATTTAAGGTTATTCAGTAAAATGCTTGAAAATATCTATCAGCGAATTAATATTTCAAACAAAATTCAAGAGTAAAAAGAAAAAAAAAACGTTTGCTATAAATTATTATCACAGATTAAACAATGTAAAATTACTTTTACGTCCAGGGACACTGCTTTTTTTCTGTGATTTTGATTTAAAAAATTGGCAGAGCCTGACTAGCACAAAAGCACAGACTGCTCTGGTTATAAAAACCACTATTTCCGAATAGAAAACGTCGCTTTATTTAAATGAAATTAAATCCATTCGTAATGCATTTGTACTGTGTGACTGATTGATACTTTCCAACTAATATAGCGTCATGGGTTCTTATTCCTGCAAATAAGTTGGATAAAAATTTATCAATATTATCGTTTTAGAGATTCTCTCTGTAGTTTTAGTTGGCTTAACTTGTAGTCCGCTACCTTTGCTGTCTAGTGGTGCCACCCATTATACATAATCTTATATATACCTATCTCTATCTCTCTCTCTCTCTCTATATATATATATATATATATAAGCCCCTTCAGGACGACCGTCTTTCACAGAATTTTTAATCTTTTATAACCAGTTTTTTAAAAGTGAAATTTTTGCGTAATTGAATCGGGCAAATGTTCGAGTTAAATAAGGCAACGTTTACAGTAAAAATTTACTAGTGAGAATAATCACTGAATCTGAGTACCTTACACTACGCGTATAACGGAGGCTCGTCCCCAAGGTGTTAATAATAGTAAAATTAATTTATTTGTTGGTACAGTTCCTGCAACAACAGTTTTAATTTTTTTGCATGACTTCGGATTTTTAATATTAACTATCAGAAAAAGGATATGAAGAATATGAATTTATGTTATAATAAACTTTTCTGCACTGCTCTTCATCTAAAATATTACAGAAGAAAAAATCAATATGTACAGAAATCTACATTATACGTACAATGAAGTATTTTAAAGTTTTACCAAATCACAACTGAAATTTATTCGATTAACTAACAGAAAAATTGAAGTTTTTCACAAATTCGTATCTGCGTTAATAAAAATGACATTGCATTGGAGTGAAAAACCATATTCTCGGAGATTTTCTTGAAGGCTCCGGTTCAATGTGAAATCGACCTGCAGACAGACATTTGATAACATAGAAACTGTTAATACATTTCATAGTTATTCAATCACTAAAAATATCACAAAATAGCGTATAGTTTTTTTTTTGTTTTTTTTTTTTTTTTAGATATTAAATTTGAAAAATTTGATTATTGTATACAACGTATCATGTCTTTCTCGTCCCTTTCTCAAAAAACTATATGACATAGAGAGATGGTGTTTATGTCATTTTATCCAGTTTTACACAACTTATAATTTGATTACCTACTTGACTAAAAATCTCACAATTCGAACCTTTATTCTCCTACCCCATCACCTACTTTTCAAAGTTCAAAAAATGAATTTTTTTTTTTGGAAAATTATATATGTTGTTTTTATTCAAATTGAGAATGCGAACTGCTAAGTTTCAGAATAGTGTGCCAATAGAATCTTATATTAAAACAATAATTTCAACTATACAGTGAGAAATATTACCTGAATAATACATTTATTTGAGTTATTTAATTTGAAAAATTCAATTACTGTATATAACATATCATGTTTTTGCAGTTTCAAATACACCTTTCTCAAAAAAACTGTATGACGTAGAGAGATGGTGTTTTTTACATATTACCCAGTTTTGCATAACTTATTATTTGATTAGCTACATGACATTCGAGCCATTAATCTCCCCCTTCATTACCTACTTTTAAAAATTCAAGCAAATTTTTTATTTATTATTATTATTTTAAATTACATATGTTGTTTTTATTCTAAGAGAGAATTCGAAGTGCTAATTTTCGCAATTGTGTGCCACTAAAATCTTATATTAAAAAAAGATAACTTCCAATTATATAGTGCGCAATATTAACATGTGCTATAATAAAAATGCCATCAGACTTACGTAAAATTATCTTTTTCAATATATATCTAATAAAATTAAACAAATGATTATGGTAGCGTATTTATTTTGTCCGTAGCGTTTATTTCTGATTTAAAAAAATCATGCAAAAACGTTTAAGGATATCCTTTTTTGCTTTGTTGTGGGTATGACTATTCTTTTATGTACTCTTAATAAAGCAATCGCCATCGGTAACCTGCTGCATGATAAAATTACAACAAATAATATTAAAATTTTAGTTAGCCTAAAATGAATAATCACATTATCACTACTTAATTCTTTCTTTCTTGATTGTTCTCAAAATTTATATTTATTTTTGTAATCGTCTTATGAAGGTATAGCTTACAAGGTATATTGTACCCGTAGCCATGCATAACAATATTACTTAAATTTATAGTAATTTCTCTTACAGGAATATAAATAATGTTACTTCCAATTTAGTCTAACTGTTTACTCATTTCGATCGCTAAAAATCGTTCACTCCATAGTATGGTCAGATGTTCAAAATACTCTAAGTAATGAAGTAATCAAAACATGTTAATAACTATTTTAATGGAAAACAATACCTGTTTCTTCTGTTCTTGTTTGTGAATTTTGCGGATGACCATTCCTTAATTTCTCTGATTTTGCTCTCAGCGGTTCAGGTTGTTGAGACGTTGATGGTGATGATGGTGGTGGTATTTCTAAAAATAACAAAAAGTAATTTTTAAGTTTTATAACATTTTTAACGTAAAAAAAAACTTTTCTCTAAATTCAGATTTCATTTCTTACATCATCTACTTTAACTGACGTTTTACCATGTACTACAAATCAAGAAATTAAAATACTGTGGCACTTTTATGTTAGTGAGGAACAAACCAATATTTTTTTTTTGTTGTTGTTGTCAACAGAAGCTTTTATTAATTGTGTGTGTAAATTATAAAGAATGGTTTGACTTTAAAATAAACTATTTTATTTTGTGGTATTTTTTATAAATCTTATTATAAATGGTTTATATTTAAAATGAAATGGATGAAAGGTATGTATTTTACATTAATTATTGGCAATTTACCGCAATTTACTCAAGATTTTCAAGTGCTATATTTTGCTAAAGATTTCGGATACTGCGTATTTAAATTAAGCATGATGTTACCGTTATTGTCTGATTGCTTTAGGGACGCGAGACCCTTTAGAGGTCTTTTCGAGGAATTACACTTATTGAACTTCGCGTTTAAATTTGTACGGTACTTTTTAATTTTTTTCTATCGATGCGGCCAATTGTGGCAAAGGATATAAAGACCCCCACAGGTCGGCGCGTAACCGTGAAGGTTTTCCCAGAAGTGTCCTTGTACCTGAAGATTCTTCGGGGTACTTTCCCTTTCAAGAGTTGCGCCTGAAACTATCCCTCCTCTAGAAATAAGACCGAAACTGGATGATGATTAATAAAATATCTCCCCTAATCAAGTACCTGAAAATATTAATGGATTACTAAAAACATGCCTGCTTCCTGAACATTATCCTTTCTTTAAAACAAAAACTCATTTCTTAGGACTTTCCGCTTTCTGTTATTGTCATCAGCAGTTTCTCTTAGGGTCATTCCACGTAAAATGAGCAAAAATTAAAAAAAAAGTCTTGGCCACATACTAACCAATTTTAATAAAATTCGATCATCAGGTTCAATTCATATTCAAGTAATGCTCTGCAAAATATCTTCACAAAAAATAAATTTTTTTAGCAGTTTTGGACATTTAAAAAACTTGTAATATAGAATGACATGTGCGCAATCGTACAAAGTTGAAAGTTTGAAGTTCTGTATCTTGAAAACTGTTTAACAGAAAGGAATTTTTTTTTATAATTTTGTAAACTCTGAAAAATTATCTTCTTATTTACTGAGTTATAATAATCTAGTAACACCATGATTATTTATAAATTGGTTGCAAAAATTGAAAATTTGTGAATTTTGAGAAAATTAGAAACGTTATTAAAAAACCGTTTTTAAAACGAATTAAAAAACCTCTGTGAAATTAATGCCTGATTTAGTATGTCATATGTAGATCGAATTCCCCAAGTTTTAAAGTGGCCATTTATTTCCTTCATCTTCAAAAAAACTTAGAAACTTTTAAAAAAATTACAAAATCATGATTTTTCCTCTTCTGTATAAGCAAAACATAAATAAAGGACAGGCCCGACATTAACAATATTGCACAGACATAAAGATTAATAAGTCCATGATACGTTAAAAAAAATTCAAGATTGCCTTTTGATTCCTAACATAAGAAAAATGGGTTCAAAATAGTAATGTTTTCTGCATTCCATTAGCTATACCTCTTTGAATTCGCCCGCGTATCTTAAAATATTGCACGATTGCGTGGGAAAAAATTAGTGCTGCCATCTAGTTTTTTTATTTGAATTTAGAATTGATATATAGTTTTTCGTTTAGCTCAGTCTGTTCTTTCTACTCTAATTTAAAATTCTCCTGAGGCAAAAATAAACTGAAAGCAAGAATAAAAATTTCTGCATTTAAAGTATACACATTTATCTGTAATATAAAACAATTTAAAAGTTTAATAAAGCTTTCCTTGACTTAAAAAAACGTAATAAAAATATTGAATTTTACCCTCAACATTTTTTACTATTTATTTTTTTTCTCATTAAGGAATAAAAAAGGCATGAATAAAACTTCTGATATTTCAAGTATATACTTTTAGCTATAAGGTGTAGCAATTTGCAGCTTGTCAAGGCTGTCCTTCGTGTGTAAAGGATTAATAGAAATATTGCTTTTTTCTCTTAAAAATGTTCAAAAATAATTTTTTTCTCGATACGAAATAAAAATACAATTACTAACTTACGCCAGTCTGTTAATTATCATTCATTCCTAATTATAAATAATTTTTAATATATTCTTTCCATTACTAAGGCTAATAATTGAAATTGAAATTTGAAGCACGTAGACAATACCTCGATTTTACATTCACTTTTAATGTAAATTTTAATACTTAAATGAACAATCCAGAAATATATTATTTTACATTTACTCATAAATAGATATGATCTACTTATAGACTGATTTTGATTAAAATCTGTGACATGTGTGCCACAGCTGATTTGCTCATTTTGCATGGAATGACCCCTTATGGAGTCAGGTAACCTTTGAACCAATAAAGTACATGGAAAAGTGACCTCTGTAAGAATTGCAATCATTCTTTAACTAATTAACTTTTAATCATAAAATTGAAAACACATGTTAGGAACGATTTATTTTATCAATCGAAGTTGTTAGAAAAGGTATACACATATATAGTTTTTTTAAATTTATTTATAAAGATAATACAATTTTTACGAAAGAATTATTCTTGCATGCATTACGCGCATGATTTTTCCCATTTCAATGGCTGGAACAAGCCAAGATTTTTTTAATGAGTACAGATATGAAGTGTTTTCAGAATGACCTACAATGAAAAAAATAAAACTTGTAGATCTCGAGAAAAAAAAAAATTTTTTAGAGAAATTCGAAATATCGAGATATTTTTTATACAAAAGTAGCCGTGAATTCTAAACTTCTTACTTGAGAAACATAATAATAGGTCATTTTGTGCTTCTGTACGTTTAATACATCCACCAAAAATTTTGTGAAATTCTAGGCAACTGTTATTCAGAAATCGTGCGCGCAATGATCAAAATCGCTGTTTTGAGAAAATTGGCTTTAAAGATTAAAAAACCCGTTGATCCTATAGCAAAAGCTAAAAGTGTTTTAGACATACCTTCTCTTCTAATGCGAATTTTTGTATGGTGTTTGATTTTAAATGTTCCCAAAGAATCATATTTAATTATAAGCTATTTAAAAAAAAATACGATTTTTGGACGCTTCAAAGGTTACCTGACCCCTTATCGAGAGTGCGTAAATTGCCAATACAAGGATAAAAATGTGAGGTTAAGTATTGGGATACATTGCAATTTAGATTAAAGTTTTTTGGGGAAAATATTTTTTAAAATGTAGATCTACAAATGTGAATTTAATTTTTAATTTCATATAAGTTTCATATAAGTAAGAGCACACTTAAAAAATAAAATAACGTATAAAATACTGGGAAACATTTTGATGTTTATAATGACGAACCTAATCCTTTATCTAAAGAAGAAACCCATTTCATAGGATTTTCTGCTTTTTCTATTATTTTCACCAGGAATTCATCTTATCGAAAGTAAATAAACTTTCAATACAAGATCAATAATGTAGGATTTAAGTATAGCGATACAATAAAATCTAGGTTGAATTAGTTTAAGGAAAACAGTTATAAAATGTAGAAGATCTTCAAATGTAATTTTATTTTTTAATTTCAAATAAGCTTTTATAGCAAGCACATGTAAGGAAATAAAATAACATATATAATGCTGGGAAACATTTTAAAGTTTATAATTAGCAGTCTAATCATTTCTTTAAAGAAGAAACACATTTCACAGGGCTTTTCGCTTTCTGATATTTTGATAAGAAATTTCTGTTATCGAAAATAAAAGAAAATTCAATACAAAGGCAACGATATAGGAAATGCATTGCGATACACTGCAAAGTTATTTAAAGTTATTTTGAGAAAACAGTTTAAGAAAGTAGAAAATCTTAAATATAATAATATAAATTTAATTTCTAATCTCAAATAAATTTTTACAACTTATTTAAGAGAAAACATGTGGGTAAGTATAATGAGAGATCGCACAGTGGGTTTCGTTTAATATTCCTTTCAAAACACTTTATTCCTTTGCCAAACCTGTTAGTTCGACATTTCGTAACTAGGTGGTGCATCTATTCCAAACAAACATCTATCCGAACGAAACTCCGTTTTACAACTTATCCGTAATATATATAATTCGAGGGTATCGGGCCCATAACACCCGAGTTAGGTAGGCGCACCTGGCGGTAAAAAGTGGAACTAAAATGTGTAAGGGTATGGCGCATAATATGAAAGGTTCGTCAAAGTACTGTGAAATGATATATTACGTGAGGAGTGTCGGCAAAAGTTAGAAAAGTGCAACTCGAGTGAAAAGGGGTCGCTGCTAGAAAAATCGCATAAAATAGACAAGTTAGAACCCAGAGGGATAAATAATACAAGAGTTTTTGAAAATTTTATGATTTTTCGTGTGATCTCAAGTATTCTGCTATAAGTATGCAAAATGTCAATTATTAAGGGTAATTAAGGGTAGAGTTAGAAAAATTGCTTAAAATATACAAGTTAGAGCCCTAAGGGGCAAATATAAGACTTTTTTCAAAATTTTATGATTTGTCGTTTGATGTGAGGTATTAAGCTATAAGTATGCAAAATTTCAAGTCTCCAACATGTATAGTTTTTGAGAACGGGTTCTGTGAGAGACCGACCGACAGACAGACATAGGAGTGAGACGAATAAGGTTTCGTCAGATGAATGAAACCCTAAATTTCCTATTTAAAAATTTTATAAATTCCATTTTATTTCATTTAGCAATTTTGTTAGACGGATTTATATTTTTTTGTTTAAAGATAATAAATTATATAAAATTATATTTTCAAATGAATCTAGTTTTTAATCGCGTATTAGAACTTCATTTTGGTAACTTTTGGAACCTTGTTACATAAATTGTTTATAGAAAGAAATGTTCCATTATACATTAACGGTGTACTAAAAGCACGGCTGATTTACGAATTCAATCAATCTTTAAAGAAGAAATTCATTTCATTGTACTTCTGATTTATCTTATTTTGATAAAGCATTTTTCTAACGAAAGTAAATAAATTTCCCGGCCGTTGGCTGCAACTGTGCAATTTAAATATTTAGATAAACTGCAAACTAGATTAAAGTAATATTGAGAAAAGAATTAAAGAAGTTTAAAATCTTTAAAGGTAATTTATTTTTTTTACCTTAAAATAGGTTTTTAAATGAATATTTAAAGGGAAGATAATTTACAATTTAAAATACACAATTATATATTTAAAAAGTACAACGAAAGTCAATGCTGATAAATAAAAAATAACTGTTATAATATTTTTCCTATTTAAAATAAGCATAAACCTAAATTTTTTCAGACAAAACTTCATCTCATATTTAATAATTAATATATAGGTTTAATGATAATCTGTTACATAAAATATTTCATCAAACGAATCTAATCACGTAACCGGTTTGTCATTAATAACTTTTGGAAAATAATTACTACCTAATAAGCCTGGTACAAATGTTCCAATACCTAATAACAGCTTACATATAACATGCCTGTTTCAAGAATAAAATTCTTCCTTTAATCCTTTATGCTGAGCAATTCCTTCGTAACTGACGTAACATTTTACCATCGAATTTTGTTTTCAAATCTATGTAGAAAATTTAGTAATAAAGCTAGAACAAATTTTTACAATTTAAAATATTTCTCAATAAGGTCTTAATACACAAATACCTGCAGATTATTTCAATCTCTCTTTGAATCCCAAAAATTACAATTCAAAATTCCGTAACTGACGTAACATAAAATATACAAACATTTTTTCTGCCTTCACTGAAGTGTAAAAAATATCAAAACTATCCCGTTAAAAAAAGTGATTTAATGTTCTCATCAACACTAAGTAATGCCAAATTATAACAGTAACTTGTTTAATTAATTTCTGAATAATAAAAAAGAAAAAAATGGTATTTATACGTGTAACTGATGTAACTTTTATTGTGTAACTCACGTAACATTATGACTTTACAAAGACAATAATCGTACTTAACTTAGTTTGTAAACAGTAATTTACAATGCCTTTTTATTAGGATTTTTCTATAGAATATAAAAATATCAAGTTTTTCAATCATACCCTTAAATTAAACATATTATAAATTTGATTCCCCCCCCCCCCCAAAAAAAAAGATGATTTTTTGTGTTATTGTCCTGCTTTGGTGGTACTTTTGAGTATCATTAAACAAAATGCAATATAAAATTTATTTAATTCACCTACTAATAAAAGTATATTGTACTTTTCATACAAAATTTTTGCCGGATCACATTTAAAAAACAGAGAGAAACAGCTGAAACTAAATATTTGTTAATGTGGTTATTTTCTCAACCATTTACATAAGTGTAGCTTTTCTTCTATTAAAATCAGCTATACGAAAAATTTCCAACTACAAAGCACTTCTCAGTTACGGATACGATCAAAACACATTTATTTACATTGTCCTTACAGGAATTTTGAGATTGCAATAACAGTATTTTTTATTAATTAATCTAATTATTCTGGTAAATATTTTACAAAAGGGCTCTAGCTACCAATTTATTAAATCAATTTTTGTTAAAAAATTATACAAAAATCAAATTATTATTATCTAAGCTGTATCGGATATCTTCAGACATTAGCAAATGTAATTATTGAGGTGGAGAAATTTTTTTATTAATAATTCCGGACATAAGGGTTTATAGAAGAACGTCATTTCGTAGGATATTCTGCTCTCTTTATTTTATACTGACATTTTCTTTAGCGAAAGTAAATAAATTTGTAATACAAGGGCTACATTGCAGAATTAAAGTTTCGAGAAAGACTGCAATATAACAATGCACCCTATACAGCAATATTTAGAGAATATTTAAAAATGATTATTAAATATAAGATAATACTCATTATATAATATTAAAATTAATTTTTAATTTTTAATTTTCAATATTTTTAGACTCCATATGTTATCGCTAAAGCTCGAAGGCCGTTAATGTGCACTTTACCTAGATAATCTGCAGATTAACCGATTTCATCCGTTGACGTGCGGAATCAAGAGTTTTCCGCATTTCACCTAGGTAATGTGCACTTCAACGGTTTCCGTATTGTTAAAGTTCAAAAGTTTGTGTGAAGAATTAAAAAGGAAAGTTTCTTATAGCAATTATGATTTTCTATTTATCTATGATTTTCGAAACTAAACACAATTTCTTCCATTTAAGAATACTTTTATATGTGGTTTCATATGTGTTTTAAATGTGTTTTAAATGCGTTTTAAAGTTTTTAATGTTAGTTGTTATTCAAGTTTAATGGCATAATCTGTTACATAAAATATTTTTTCAAAAGAATCATTCTTCTAATCACATATTCGTACAGTTATTGCAACCTTTGCAGCGTAATCGCACAAAATGCTCAGGGGAAGAAACGTTCTATCAAATATTAATGGGTTACTGAAAAACATGCCTGATTCCAGAACATAATCCTCTCCTTAAAGAAGAAACTCATTTCATGGAACTTTCCGATTTATCTTATTTTGATCAAAGACTTAGGTAAAGTAAATAAATTTCCAATACTAGGTCTACGGTGTACGAATTAAGTACTGCGATACGCTGCAATCTAGATTTAAGTAATAGTGGAAGAATAGTTTAAGAAAAAGGAAAATGGAAATAGAAATTTCAAATAGGTATGTTTAAAGAACAAAAGAAAAGAAAAAAAATCCTTCCTGCAAACTAAATATGTAAAGTGTACATATCTATTATTTCTAATTCTAAATATGCTATCCAAATTGCTCCATCACGTGCCATTTTTCCGAGAAACAGTTTTATAATAATAACAAATAGTAAAAGATTATTATATTAATTTGCAATGCTAGATAAAATTGAAATAATGAAAAAAGTACTTTCACTGTCTGCGATATCAGATTGATAAAATATAAGCATGAAAATGTAGTTTGTTGATACGTATAGTGCATTTTTCTTTTCATGCCCCCCCCCCCCCCCTCCCACCTTTAGTGTCCCAACTTACTATTTGCTATCCACTAATATATTGCCTTTTCTTATGCCGCTATAACTCAAGTAATCATATTTATACATTTATTTGCAGCTAATTTACATATTAGTATCTACATTTTATGGTTTACAAAATTTCTACATATGTTTTCGCAAGATACAAAATACCTTAATTTTAAAAGCAAACCCTACTACCGAAAAAGTAGTACGTGATACAGTAATTTCGTTACCATATTTTTATTTAGCCGAGTGAAATCTATCAGAATCAACTATTATTTTTAAAGAGAGGATTTTATTGCCGACCAGTATAATTTAATGTGCATAATGCAGGAAAATATTTCGATATACATATTGAAAGTTAATATAATAATTCAAAAATAAAAGTTTTCCATAGCTCTAGAAAGTTCTTATTTGAAATTAGCATTTTTCTTTAATTTAAGATTTATTCTGTTCTTAATGTGATTTATTTTTTTTATGGCTCATAGTAATATATTTTCAAAAAGAATCTAAATTAATGTCGCGCAGAGAATCTTTTTCAGTAACTTTTCGAATTTAATTATATAAAATTATCACCCCAAAAAAAGTTTTACTATACAGGGTGTCCATATCCCATGTGTAAATTTTAATAATATCAAATATAAGCATTGTACTGTGTTGGTTCAAGGTCAAAAATAAAGATTAGATAACCGCGTGCACGAGTACTGCTTCATTATTTACTTGCTTGCACTGCCACATAAGCAAAATGGCGACTCCTGGACGTAAAGCGTTATTGCTGAGCTGACGATATAAAAACGCGCACTACTGGCGTATGCCATACGAAATTTTCCTTTGCGGCTTTACAAAATATAGTGTCTGCGTTCCGCCGCTTCCTAATGATTTATCAGTGTTAAGAAACAAAATTTAATCCTCTAGTGCATGATTTTTTTTCTTCCTTTAAAGGAATATATTTGATTCAATAATGGACATACATTAAAGGAAAAATACTGAAAAAATTATCACTCTTATATGTTTCCGTATTTTGGATTTTTTTAAATGGTTGCCAAATGACAACACCATGCATTAAGCGTATTCTAAGCATATTCTACGATACTTCTCTATCATTTTTCTATTAATTGTCGGGTGGCATTTTGCTGCACGGGATTCTGTGTTTTATTATTATTCCAATGCATGGAAATACTTTTGATTTTAAAAATGTCATTAGGTATCATCAAAATACAGTTCATGATTTATAGGTTCAAGAACTGGATGCGTTAGTCAAGCATTCAGTCAAATGCTAACATCCAAGTCATGGCCATTTGCAGACTGGTTGTATTTTTTTTTTCGCAATAAATATCAAAATTATATGCAGTCTTGATACTCCTGCGGCAAATAACAATTTAAAACCATATTTATGCGAGTTTTTTTGGAGGGGGGGGGGATATACTGCTTCACATGGTGGCGAGCTTTTGTCGCACTTATTTCCTCATAAACACAGAGAGATTCTTCCATGGGAATGGATAAGAATTTCCATCCAGGGCGCCGACTATTGGTCTCAATTTGAAATGTATTATCCTTCAGATGGTCAAATTGTCGTATACTTTCATATGTATTACAGATCATAGTGCAACTACCTGGTGGTACACACCAATGACAGGGTTCTCAAACAATCTTATGATTTTAAAGTTTGACATGCTACTCGAGATACAAATTCTTAGATACTTTTTTATATATGTCGAGCATATAATGAGTGGCTTTTGAATATGTTATAGAACACTGTATAGGCTTGTTTGTTCAGAGATTTGCTCGAAAAGTACTGGCTGGAAAAACACAAAAACTATTTATATGGTGTTTTTTAATGATAAAATACTTTCAGCAGAGAAGCATCTCCAATAATCTTTATCCAAGAAAAATCTTGCTGAAGAGTACAAAGCTTTCACTTTTTTCTGTTTACGTTTACCTGGCTGCTTTTGTTTTGATGTAGATGGAATATTCACTATCCCAACGTTTGCATCACCATTCTAGTAAATTTCATTAGCTGATTTATCTGATTGTAAATCACAATATGTCTCATCATAAGTGTCTGAACCGTTTTTTAACAGAAGGTTTGGATCAAAATGTGGATCGTCATTGCTGTCATTGTAAGAAATGACACTTTCACTTGACAATACAATCCATATTTCATCTGTTAGTAATTTTTTTTAGTCTCTTTGCTTTAAAGTATATGTTGAACATGATTAGGCTTTATCAGAATAAATTTTTGGATGAAAAAATAGACAAAAAGCAAGATGAAACAATAAAAAAATTCACTGAACAGAATACTAAAAATGTAAATAAAAGCGGAACTCAATTCATGGTGTTGCCAAATGGCAAGAAACGTACATTCGCAAGCATGCAATATTTGTAATAAATAATAAAAAAAAACTTAATGAAAATTATTTAAAATAATTTTTAAAAGTTTATTCTTTTGAAAAATATTTTTCTCAAATGAAATTTTGCATTTTAAATATTTTTTATTTGTATTAGATATCCATCTATGGCTATGAAAATTGAAGGCTACAAAAGTTCCTATTTATTTGTATCTGATAAACAACTATTATCACATATGGTATTTTTAATGAAATAAACTTAAGTATAGTGTCAAAATGAATAGGTAAAGCGTAAAGTTATCAAGAGGCAACGGTAAATAAACGATAAGGAGAGAAAATTTAATTTGTTACCAATTGGCAACAGTATGCACTAGAGGGTTAAGAGGCTATTGCTTCCATTACTCCGGATTTTTAAAAAGAATTGTGGGACAAATTGAACTTGAGGTTAGATGTTTGTCCGTATGACTAAAGGTGCACATATACAAATTGTTGACATGCACACATGTGAAGATTTGTAAGAAAAACTGGGTTAGTTTACTTTCAATTTGATGTATGTTTTGTTGTAAATTTTCTAAATTAAAATCGTATAACATACTATGGAAACTGGGATATTCATTTATAAACATTCTACTCTCTTAAAAAAAATTCAGCGATTTTAACTCCAACTGAGTGTATTTTCACTCCTTTCCAGTATTGAAAATGCACTTTTCCTATAGGAGTGAATTTCATCCATCTTGCGGAGTGGTTTTTTTTCATTCCTTTTTGATAAGCTGTTTTCGCTCTTTTTTCGACTAAATTAATAGGCAAAACGAGTGACTGCACTCATTATTGACAAGTCATTTTTAAACCCCTTCTTTTTGTCAAATTTAATAGGCAAAATAAGTTATTTCCCTCTTATTTTCAGAATTTTTTTTATAATTTTATTTTTTAACATATATAACTCCCCAGTTTGCAAAATGTATTATTTTTAAAACTCCATTTTGGTTTATTTTAATCCAGATGCAGAAGAACAGAAGAAATTTTGTTTTTCATTTTCGAAAGATAAATTAAATAATAATAATAAAAATAATAATAAAATATGGTTCGCGCTATAACAAGACAAGATTTTTTAACTTGTCAATATCCTGAAGTACGCTGTTTTTACTTTAACTTTCTTATTATGGTTTTCTTCTTTTTAGTATTTTCACATTGTATATATAATTTTAACGTTATTAGTTTTAATCCGGAAATGTCGGTTTCTTTAATTATTTCTGATATTATTATATGTTCTTAATATATTTTGCTTATGACACAGATAAATAATTATGGACTATAGAATTCATGTGTTACATAACTGCAGACTTTTTTTTAGTTAAACTTTTGAATATGAACAGAGCGAAGTATAACACAAAAATAAAAATTCACAAAATCATAATTTAAAAAAAACTAGTTGTGTCATAAAATAAATTAATCATATTTTTTACTAATCTATTATTTTCTAATACTTTTTTAAATTATCGTTTACATTTCGTACTATTTACATAATACTGTGTCAATTAAAAAAATAATAAATAAAGTGTAGATGTGTACAACTATCTAACTGAACACAATTTATTAAATACTTGTACTTACTGAAACATTAAAAAAAAAATAGAACATATATTATAAGTTAATAATAATTTAATAATTTTTATAATCATGGGCTGTGTTCCGCAAATATTTCTAAGTGTCATGAGCAAAGTAGTATATTAATAATCAATAATATAAGCACAAAATGATATATGTTTAATAATGTAAATACAAATTAGTGTAATTTTACACAATTTGAATACGAGAAAACTACATATCTAAGCGCATTTTATTAATTATAAAAATTATGGAACAGTTGCATTAAAAAAAAAGAAAAAAAAAGTAATTTAAGAAATTCATGTTTCCGGTTTTAAAGTAATAACGTTAAATAACGCAAAAATCATACATACAATGTGAAAATACAACAAGGAATGACGAAGGAATTACAAGAAAGATGAAGTAAAACAGCGTACTTTACCTTAGAATTTTCAGTATTAGTAAAATCCTAGAATCGCCGGTAGCCATCTTGGTTTTAGCTGAGAAACAAAAAGGAAATTTATTCAGTTCTTTGTGATGATTGCCCCCTACCCCCTGCTTTCATAGCATAATCCATCTATCTTATTCTATACCATTTTTAAACCAATCAAATTATAATTGTAATATTGTTTTTATCATGTAGGTAACGCTAACCTTTGACGTTTGAAACAAACAAGTGACTCCCTTTTTAAAATGGTCTCCCTTTTCCAAACTATATATCGCGTTACACGATTTCAACCAATGGGGAAGCTTCTTAAACCGCTCTTTTAGAGATATTTTTCTGTTCCGATCTGAAATGAGCGGTCCTGAGGATGCTACTCCTAAAAAGGTTATTTGGCAAACCAGTTTTTTGTGGGAAATGTCTCTTTTTGATAAAACAGATACTCAGAAAGAACAAAAACACGCGTAAAACTTTTCGTCCTTTTGTTGAGTTAATAATTCGTTCTTTTGAATTAAGAGTGTATATTTTAATGTATTACTAAAAACAAATCTGCTTAGATTACGCAAATTACTCTGTAAAGACGAAATTCATATTTTGTGACTTTTCTAGCTTCAAATTTTTCGAAATATTATTTCTTTTAGATTTTACACTCCTATCTTTTCTGAACATTTTAATATAATTGTTTCATAGAAATTCTCATTAGAACAGAGATTACGGCTTTTAGAATTATAGCCGCCTAATAGCTGAGGAGGAGATTCCGAAAATTGGGAGTCATTTTTGTCCAAATGACGTTTTTGGGCATAACACGCGGGATATCTCAAAAACTTCTGAATTTTGTTTTAATAAAATTTTCAAAACATGCGTTTACTTTTAATTTGTATAAACTGAACATAAAAATTCTTTTTTATTGTTAAATATATATATATTTAGGTGATTATGTCGTTGAATTTTTCAAAATTTTGTATTAGCTAAATACAATTTTGTATTAAAAATATAAAAATTCTTTAAATACAAATTTACTTAGGTTTGGGGTAATTATTACAATCTGAGTACACGTAGGCACCAAAAGCTTCATTCCAGTTGCAATAATTATTTTCTAACCGTGCGCGTAAGCTGTTATACCAATTTGGTCAATTTGGCCAAATATCTGATAGTTTGTAGCCCCCTGTTAATGTTAATTCTACATATTGAAATTTTTTAAATATGTAAAATGAAAGAACGTAGTTATATCTTTTATCCCACAAAAATTGTGTGTTAAAATAATGTACATTTCACGATATTAAATTTGAAAATGGTCTCTTTTTTTTTTTTTAATGTTTTTCTAATTTTAAGAGTGCTGAGACCACTTAACAAGGGCTTATAGATCTTAGAATGTGTAACTAATTTTTAAATACAATGGTTAGTATATACTACAATTAACCCATTTGTGCCTAGCGTCCCATTTTTGGGACGTTTCAAATTTTCATGAATAAGTATATTTTTCTTCTCCTTTATAACATGAAACTTGTATGAAATAATTATTTATAAATGTCTTTATCTATTACCGAGAGATGACTGCATAAGGTAGATATTTATTTCTTTAAATCAAGGCTTTTCTCGGTGTTTATAAATTTTTAATTTTTCAAGATGGCGAAATGTAAAAAGTAAGTTTATTTGTATTTTTTCTATGAAGGATCCAAAATCGCAAGTCATAATTTTAGCTTGTAGACTTTTTTAAAATACGTTTTTTTTTAAATTGCGAAATTAAATGTTCAAGGCTATTTTCTATGCATTTTTTAACGTCCAAAATATAGGATTCTAGGCACAAATGGGCACATATTTTTGTTGGACATTTAGGAGACAGTTATTTATGTAATCTTCTTTTGAAGATTATTATGAAATAAATTGTTTTTAAGTCAGTAATACGATTATTCTTATTTTATTATTAATAATAGTTATAACGTTATTAGTCTCTGTAAAGGAATAAATATATTTTTTTCTAGTTCATAAAAATACTGATTATAGTACATAATATACAATTTAAAAACTTTTTAAATATAAATATAGACAAAACATAAAATTATGCATATTATTCTACTAGAAATACTCATATGTAGTTTTTTTACATTTTATTAAATAAATACAAAATTATTTAAATGTAATATTTTTTAGTATTTTTCCAGTTCACTTTGCAATATTTTAAAGTGATTTTACCAAAACATTTGAGAAAATCAAAATTCTGGCACAAATGGGTTAAATATTTCGAAAACTTCAAACTGGATAAAAGTGATATTGAGAATATCGTATAAAAAATCGGGAAATCTTCAAGCTTAATTTAATTTTTAAAATTTATATTTTCTTAAAATACGTTTAAATAACAAGTCATTTTAAGTTTAAAATGCAGGAAAATATTTTCAAGTATACACTATGATCTTGAAAGAACTCAAAATCCATCTAAAGCGAGAATCCTTGCTCCTATTTCGATAAATTTGACAAAAGAGCAATAACCTCTATCAACATTTAATTTTGAGCAAATGCGAAATAAACGGTTTACTTCACATCCAGTTCTTAAAATTAAGTTTATTGGATACGAATAAATGAATTTTATGTATTACATGCTGTGTGCATAAAAGAAATTCTCAAAACGAAGCCAATTTAGGGATGTTTGCTCACAACATGCAATAGATGATGTAGTAGATGAATGAATACAATCCGTTGTCGTATAGTCCAACAACGTCAGTACCCACATTGGTGTTAAATAGAATTTTGTTAGAAGGCCGCTTCGCTGAAACTACGCGATCGCGAATCCTATGTTAACTTATGGGCAGCAAAATTACTCATCTCCTTATATATATAAAATACAAACGGAAATTTCGTTCCGACCCTCTATATTTCGAGTTCTACTGCATGGACCGAAAGTTCTGTTATTTTGGACGAAAAGGTTGCCATTGGCATATGATTTTCATCTTGGCATATTAAGTTATCATTTTGTTAAAGAATTGAAACATATATATCATTTAGAAATTAAAATATACAAACAGCCCGGAAAAAGCTATTACTGATTTTATTACAAATACAAAGAAATAAAGTTTTAATGAGAAATAATAGTATTAAAAAAATATTTAATTTAAATATGAAAGAAATGTCTTTGTACGGCTTAAAAGAAGATTCACTTTCAAAGTCGATCTATTGAAACAATACTTGGCGATTTATCATCTTTGTGGTTTATATTTGGCACCTGGATAAGAAAATATTTATTGAACTTTTATTTAAAAAATATATTATTTTTTTATTTCGCCAGATTCAAAAGTACAGGATGCATTTCGTTTATACCATTTTGCCAATGCAATTACACCATTGGATAAGTTTTCGGAATCATTTGTATACATGATTTACCTATATAACTATTATTATTATTTAATTAAAATTTGGTGTTTCTCTTTTTTTCGAGAGCAAAGGTTGCTGTTAGTCATTGTTTCTCATCTTGGCGACGATATATTATGTTAATTTTTGAGGAATTGAAACGGCTATATGATTTAGAAAAAAACAAGAACAACATGGGAAAACTGTTTGTAATTTTATTTAAAATGTATAATTTAAAAAATCGAAATTTAGGGAACTTAGAATTATTCTTACGGGGATTTGTGCAATTACGCATTATTAAAAAAAAATTATGGTGAAGTAAATTTTTATGTTTATTTATTGTATTTTTTTTTACTTCACTACTTTTAAGTATAACTGCGTAAACACCCCCATTTTTCTGATAAGTGATTACAGGATTTTTGAAAAATCTTCCGTAATTGAGCACCTCAACAATTGGCGTATAAATTGTGTTTGGAAGCATTTTTCATGCTTGAAGAAAATTCTTCAGGATGAATCTTGTTACAAAAGATGAACCGATTTCACAATCAGTGATTATATATTTGTGGCTTTTCACTTAATCAATTTTCACATTGGCACACTCAATGCAGTAATGAACAATGTGGCTGAGAGTGAAAAATTGAGAAGCTTGGGCCGTTATTCGCGGGTTCGAATATATATAATTATGATTTTAGGTAATAAAATTGGCTTTTTTTTTCTCTTATGCGGGAGCAAATGTTTCATAAATGAATTTCTTTCATCTTGACGACAACATATCTCAATATCCTTGGTTAAAATTTTTAAACTTCTAAACCAGTTAGATAAATATAGGGAACAGTTCCATATACTATGTTTTATATTATGCGAGTATTGTTTGGCGATGAATTTTTCGATATTGTTGTTGCGATCTCCAGCATTTGGGATTGCTTTTTTTCATTACATGGATGCTACTAGTGGATAAGTAACAATTTTGAGTAATTTTTTATAATTACTTTTTTTTATATGTATTTTTAATGTATAATTTTCCGGAGATTTTTTAAACGTCATTGTTCTGTATATGCAATATTATGTAAATATATGTAACATTAATACATATATATAATATTAGTAATTTAAAAATACATATTTATAAATATTTAAAAAACATATCTTTGACATATTTACGCCATCTTGAAAAATTTCGTAAAATGCCAAATCGGCCTATTGGTGCCATTTTGGATTCGTTCCCTAATCGCGCCAACCGGGACAAGATACGGAACTATTATCAAAATATACAATCTCTCATGCCCTTTATTTTGCTTTTTCTTTTCTTTAATTTGTTTTAGTTTTATGTTAGTATTAACATTTCAGGAATTTGGAATTCAAGATTATTCTTACGGATATTTATGCAATTATTTATTAATGTCATTTGCATAAATATTGCTATTTTGGAAGAAAGAAAATATGCTTCCTAAAAGAAAACTTAGATCATCTGTTTATTAGGTACTACTTGATTATCCCGCAGACCAATTTCTCCAAGTTATACAAATCGCCAAACTATTTAGCCAACTTATACAAATGGAAGAATGCTGCCATCCTAAATTTTTATGGTAGTAAAGTTAATGAATTTAAATTAATAAAATTACATAAGAATAGGGTTACTTTAAAAATGACTACCACTTATGGTATAGCAACATACCAGATATAAAATTTGATATATTTAGATGATTTCCGACAAACGAATGCTAATAGTTTACGTATTTAAATACATAATTATTGAATTAAACCATAAACAATGCGATAATTTTAAGATATTGTATTTGTGAATAAAATGTAAGTAACTTAAATATAACAATCGAATTTATTAAAAACCACAATAAATATGAATGATAACGGAAAATTATAACGAAAGTAATGCTCTTTATTTAGTTAAAAAATGTAGACGGATACAGCTAAAAAATGCATGTAAATATTAGATATAGAATTGAAGAAATAAATCGAAATTTGCTGTAATTTTAAATACGAAACAACAGTTAAATTGGTAAAACATTGATAAAAATGCATATAAAACGTCGAATTAAAAAGACTTGATGACGTAACAAACGCGTTTATCGTGTTTAATGTCGAGTGAATGTGGGATTTACGATCATCCATTATTTGCATTTAATCTTACAGTTTGGCGACAGCTTTTGGTAGACGCGATAATCAAGTAGTACCGTTCATACCATTCCGGGCTAATATTTCGTAGCTGGATATTTCGCAAATTGACACATTAAACATGATTTTCAAAGCATCGTTTTTGCTTGAAACACAACCTTCATGATGCATTCCATTACAGAAAATTATATCATTTTTTACCATATCCATTTGCATTTCAACTGAACGGTTTATATTATGTTCATAGAAATTACAATGTTAGTTTTGGGGATTAGGTATACAATACATTGTTCTACAAGGCTTAGTTATAGAATTAGGGGGAAATTTACGGGGAACATTCTGTGAACCCTGATTATTAAAGATTACCTTTTTTAAGAATTTCACGAATTAAAATAAGGTTTTTTTCTTTTTGAGAGAACTTTTCGTGACGTATTAAAAATAGTGCTGCATTTTAACTGATGATGGAAGCTACAGTATTATTTATTGCTATTACAGTTCTAACTGCATTTTTTTCTGCTAAAATGGAAATATGAAAAACTGTGGCAGAATAGCGTTTTACGAAATATAACAGAACATAGAGCGATATAGCATTTAAACTACCAGAATGACACACTGCGCAAAACCGAGAAGCTCGGAATTTAAAAGATAGCAAATGAGAATGAATCAGCTGAACATTATTTCGATGTTACGGACAATCTAAGCAATCATTGTTATGCACTTCATTTCAGTAGTGTAGCTATTAAGGGTAATTTTGATTCCTGTTGCCATAACGTCTTCATTTTCCTGCTACATCAAACTATAATTGATCAACTAAAATAGTAGTTGATGCTTAATAACTCAAATTTTGTCGCAACACATTAGTAAATATAATACTGCAGTGATACATCGTTTACATCGTTTCTCTAAATCAGGAAGTACATTACCACAGATATAATTTCTTTGCTTCAAGTTGGGAAAATAAGACCAGCATAGCGGGCGTATACTGCTAGTTACCTAATATAATTCTCAACATATGCCTCGCACCATACAAAAGTAGATATAAGTTTCCGACGATGTGCGTTTTAAGGTGCGTTCGTTGTTATATAAATACGTAGCATCTATAGTCGTCGTTCGGTCCGTCCCTCCGCATATAACAGAGCAAAATCTACGCAACCGAATGGCCTGAAATTTAAATATATAATTGTTGGAAAATTTTGTCTAGTCATTTAAAATTTTATGAAAATCGGATATATAGTTTAATTTAAGGGACAGTCAAATTTTTTCCGTTACATTACGGCTAATAGGGGAAAAAATTCCAGTGGATTTTAATGATGTTACAGAATTTCGAACAGAATGAAAGTGATATGCACATATGAAGTGCACAAAAATATACATTCAGTACAATATGCAGTGCAAAAAATATTTATAAAACTAGTTATAGTGCGAACGGACTGCATATGCCATGTTTGACGTGCAATTTCTAAGTTGTTAAAAATTGTCTCCATGAATTGTAAGTACTTTCAAGATGATAAATTTTCACCAAGTAGAAATTCCAAAGTTTATAGAAATATTTTATATGTTTTTATTAAAGTTGACAACTGTTAAAAACGAACATTATTGTCATCTTGCTTTTAATTTCAACATTTAGTAAGTAACTATATCATGAAAGTAAATATGGATAACTGTAAATAAAAGATTTTTGTCGATTTGTCTATTTTCTGATTTTAAATAGCATTAATCGCCTTTTACGTAAAACAAATTCATGTTTTTTTATGTCATTTATTGCTTAATATTATAAATAATTTGTTACATGGAATTTATATAAAGAATCTAAATTTTAATCACGTATCAAAACTTTTTTTGTATCTTTTGCAACCTAATTACATAAAGTGCTCGCGGGAAGACATGTTCAATTACATATTAACGGCTTACTAAAAACATGCCTGCCACGAAAGCCTAATCCTTTCTTTACAGAAGAAACTTATTTCGTCAGACTTCTCCATTTCTCTTATTCTGATCAGGGATTTCTCCTAGCGAAAGTAAATGAATTTCGAAAACAGTGGCTAAAATGTACGATTTAAGTATTGTGATACAATTCAACTTAATTGAAAGTAATGTTGAGAAAACAGCTTTGGAAGGTAGACAATCTTCAAATGTTATTTTCATTTTAAACTAAAAATAGGTTTTAAGAATATGCAGTGTGATGTCGAATTCGACCAACAAATTCAGATGTGAGATAGTAGGCATCAGGGGATGAAAATTTTCCATTAAACAAGGGGTCGCAAACCAATTATTTAGTCACAAATACAAAGTGTTTCATCCTAAATGATATCATCTTGACGGCAATAATTTTGCAAAGAATAAAAATATTGCAATAAAAATGTAAAGAATGAATAAATGTAAATAAAAGATTTTTTTCGATTCAAATATTTTCTAATTTTAAACAGGATTAAACTCTTTTTATTTAAAAAAGTTTTATGGTGTTTTTTAATGTGATTTATTATTTAAGTTTAAGAATAATTTGTTACACGGAATATATATAATCTAAATTTTAATCATGAATCATAGCTTTTTTTTTCTTTTGTAACCTAATTACATAAAATGCTAACGGGAGGTCATGTTCAATTATATACTAACGGCTTACTAAAAACATGCCGGCCCCGAAAGCCTAATCCTTTCTTTACGGAAGAAACTCATTTCGTAATACTTCTCCATTTCTCTTATTCTGATCAGGGATTTCTTCTAGCGAAAGTAAATGAATCTCGAATACAATGGCTAAAGTGTACGACTTAAGTATTGCTATACATTTCAACTTAAATTAAAGTAATGTTGAGAAAACAGCTTTAAAAGCCGGTAAATCTTCAAATGCAATTTTAATTTTAAACTTAAAATAGCTTTAAGAGTATATAAAGACAAACTAATTTAATCCTGAAAGCACAGGAAAATATTTTAAACTAGAAAATAAACGCTAATTTTAATGATTGAAAATAGAAAAATTTCAACAATTCAAATGTTCCCTATTTAAAACTTATTAGATTTGTATTCCATTATGATGCATAGGGAAAAATCATTTGTTAATTTAATGGTCTGTTAATTGTGGAAAGATTTTGATAATGTATGCCTGATGGATGATTTTTCGTTCTTGTTATGTATTCCGGGTGACGATTCTTGTTCTATACACTTTATACTTTCCCCTATATATTGAATAAAAAAATATGACAGTAAATAAAATATTTTTGTCGATTCAACAATTTCCTAATTTTAAACAGCATTAAACTTCTTTCATTTAAAAAGGTTTTATGGTGTTTTTTAATAATATTTAATACTTAAGTTTAAGAATAATTTATTACAAGATATCTACACAAAGAATTTAAATTTTAACCACTTATGCTATCTTTTTATGTATCTTTTGAAACCTAATTACATAAAGTGCTCACGGGAAGTCATGTTCAATTACATATTAACGGCTTACTAAAAACATGCCTTCCACGAAAGCATAATCCTTTCTTTACAGAACAAACTAATTTCGTAAGTCTCCTCCATTTTATTATTCTGATCAGGGATTTCTCCTAGCGAAAGTAAATGAATTTCGAAAACAATGGCTAAAATGCATGATTTAAGTATTGCGATACAATTCAACTTAGATGAAAGTAATGTTGAGAAAATAGCTTTAGAAGGCAGATAATCTTCAAATGTTATTTTTATTTAAAAGTTAAAATAGGTTTTAAGAATATACAGGGTGATGGCGAATTTGGACAACAAATTCAGAGGTGTGATAGCAGACATCAGTTGATGAAACTTTTCCATTAAACAAGGGGTCGCAAACCAATTATTTACTCACAAATACAAGGTGTTTAATCCTAAATCACGCTATCTTGACGGCAATAATTTTGTGAAGAATAAAAATATTGCAATAAAAATTCAAAGAATGAATAAATGTAAATAAAAGATTTTTTTCGATTCAAATATTTTCTAATTTTAAACAGGATTAAACGCTTTTTATTTAAAAATGTTTTATGGTGTTTTTAATGTGATTATACATTTAAGTTTAAGAATGATTTGTTTCATGAAATATATATAAATAATCTAAATTTTAATCACGTATCGTAATTTTATATATATCTTTTGAAACCTATTTACATAAAGGGCTCACGGGAAGACATGTTCAATTACATATTAACGGCTTACTTAAAACATGCTTGCCACGAAAGCCTAATCCTTTCTTTACAGAACAAACTCATTTCCTAAGACTCCTCCATTTTCTTATTCTGATCAGGGATTTCTCCTAGAAAAAGTAAATGAATTTCGAAAACAATGGCTAAAATGTACGATTTAAGTATTGCGATACATTTCAACTTAAATGAAAGTAACGTTGTGAAAATAGCTTTAGGAGGCAAAACATCTTCAAATGCTATTTTCATTTTAAACTTAAAATGGGTTTTAAGAATATACAGGGTGATGTCGAATTCGACCAACAAATTCAGAGGTGCGATATCAGGCATCAGGGAATGAAAATTTTCCATAAAACATGGGGTCGAAAACCACTTATTTAGTCACAAATATAGGGTGTTTCATCCTAAATGATGTCATCCTGACGACAATAATTTTGCGAAGAATAAAAATATTGCAATAAAAATGCAAAGAATGAATAACTGTAAATAAAAGATTTTTGCCTATTCGACTATTTTCTGATTTTAAACAGCATTAAAAGCTTTTTATTTGTAGAATTTTAATGCTATTTATTTTTTAATATTAAGAATGATTTGTTACATTCAATATATATAAATAATCTAAATTTTAATCACGTATCTTAACTATTTTTGTATATTTTGCAACCTTAATTACATAAACCGCTCACGGGAAGACATGTTCAATTACATATTAACGGCATACTAAAAACATGCCTGCTTCGAAAGCCTAATCCTTTCTTTACCGAAGAAACTAATTTCGCAAGACTTCTCCATTTCTTTTATTGTGATCAAGGATTTTTCTTACCGAAAGTAAATGAATTTCAAATACAATGGCCAATATCTACCATTTACATTTCAACATAAATGAAAGTGATGTTGAGAAAATAGCTTTAGAAGGCAGATGTTCCGATGTTCCCTGAAATTGTGCGATGCCGAATGGAGACCTAAGGGGGGTCCCTGCCTTGGCGATCTCATATCCGAGAGTTGACCCGCTCACTCGATGGGCCATGAAACTCATATCATCGGTCCTCAGGGAGTTAGCGACCCTTTGTGGGCGAGTCCGAGCGCATATGAAATATGGTTCCCTTGGTAGCTTGGACGCCGTGGTGGTCAGGTGCACCATGTGGGGACCAGCAGTGGTCAAAAACACGTACGTAGCGGCTTTAGAAGGCAGATAATCTTCAAATGTAATTTTAATTTAAAAATTAAAATAGCAAATAATAATAGATTAAAAACACAACTACATTTAATGTTTAAAGTGTAGGAAAATATACTAAACTATCAAAGAAAAGCTAATTTGAAAAATTAAAAACGGAAAAAAGTCAACGATTTAAATATTACATATTTACCTTGTACGCAGACGATTTTTTTTTTTTTTTTTTTTTTTTTTTTTTTTTTTTTTTTGTAACGTAAGCAAACGCATGGGCAAAATCTTACACCATTTTGTCTCCCACTATAATTTTGGTTAAATACGTTTTAAAAACAAATCTACTGCTGTATATTGTAAAACGCATTATCTCTATTTTGTTTTAAGGGTAAAAATCATGCTTTTTATATTTATTTACAGATTTTGCAGCAGGTCCTGTAAAAATCACGTTTTTTTTTTTTTTCAGAAGCATTCGATACACTTGAAAACGATGTATTTTACGTCTTAAAACATTAATTATTTCCCTAAATTAATAATAATTACATTTAAAACCCTTTTATCAATATATACAAGTAGCTTTAATGTTACAATTTCTTTAAAATTATTTGAATGTGTATTATTCCGTAAGAAATGAAAATACCGAAATAAAACGTTCGTAATCGCGTGGAATTATTCGCTAGCAAGAAGTATATTTCTGGCCTCCTAGCGAACAAAGAAACAACGTGCCTTCATTCGTCGCTTCTCGACATTGTCTTTGAGGCTGGTCAAAAGCATCCAAAAGTTTCAAGGCTGGTCAAAAGCATACTCAAAACAAAATTATTCCTTTTTACGATGATGTATATCGCGCGTCTCCCATGTGTTAAAAACTGTATATTTCACATTTCTTTTTACTTAAAAAAAATTATGTTATCTCCATTTCACTTACTGTAGAATGAAAATATCTTATATAAAATATATTTTCAAATAATCTAAATTTTAATCAGGTATCCGAACTTTTATTGGTAACATTTAGAAGGTAATTACAAAAAATGCTCACAGAACTAAAATTGCCTTACATATTAACGGCTTACTAAAAACATGCGTGCTTCGGGAACATAATCCTTCCTTTAAATAAGACAATGACTGCGTCGGACTTTCCGATTTCTCTTAATTCGATCAAGGAATTCTCATAGCAAATGCTTTTTATTTTCAATACAAGGGCTTCACAGTCAAATTAAAAAACAGCAATACTTTGCAATCTAAATTAATGTAACGTTAAAAAAGTACTTTATGAAAGATGAAAATATTTGAATGCACTATTAATTTTTAACCGCAGTTATGTTTTTCTAAAATATTTCAAGGACAATTTCCTTAAATCTTAAATTGAAACGAAATATTTTGAAATATACAATGGTAGATAACGTGAATAATAATAAAAATGCATTCCCAGCTTTAAGGAATTTATTTAAAAAACAGCATAAGATTTATTTACATTTTTGTTTAAAATATTTTTGTAGCCATTTATTATTAATATTGAATTTTCCTGGACAGTTCATTTACCAAGCTTCGAAGTCCCTTTATTCGATTTTTTAAATTATGTTACTAAACCAGTAACGTCTATACCTCTGATTAAACTTAAAAAATAAACTAAAAAAGGCTGAAATGTTTATATAAAATACATTCGATTCAAAATGAAAGTTTGGTTACAGAAAATATTTTATTGAAGAATGACACACGTTATCCAAAATCTAAGTTCCCTGAAATGTGATTAACTATCCTAACTAGAAGTGATTGAAAGATAAAACTTTCAAAAAGATCATACTTCTTTTTTTTATAACAGGTAATACTCAAATTGGTTAGCTTGAGAAGCATACAATTGTATAGGAACATTGGATTCAAGCAAGAATGAGATTAACCAATAACTTCTGGAAACTGGCACAAATGAAGAAGAACGGTGAAATTCGACTTACATGGTGTAAGCATGGTGAATAACTACACAGTAAAATAAATGTTCATTTTACATACGTTACTGGTACCCCAGCTACCAGTATCACATCGTTAAATTAAAAACAATAATCTGTAAAGAAGTATTAGTATATAGTCTTATAAATGAATTAAGTCGTATATTATTGCTTAACGGTATGCTACTGCTTATTTAAGGTTTATTACTGTTAATTTTACGATACAGTACTTTCAGTTGGGATGCCAGTATTATATCGTATAATAACAATATATATATGTATATATACAAATTTATAATTTTACAATACAATTTTACAGTGTAACTATCAAATGTCTGTGACTCTAATCTTCTTTCCACGCGGCTTTCTAGTTTTATATGTTCATTTAGTTGGATCTTTTTATACTATGTTTCCTTATCTTATTTCATATTCATTACTCGGGATCAAAAAACTGTGAAAATAATCTTCTCTAGCCGAAACATTCATTAGAAGAGGCGTTTGTGATTAAATTTGTTAAAATTAGACGATTCTACAATACTCGGGCAGACAGTTGTCCTATACAGCTCTTCATAATTAAAACTATTAGTTTTAAATGTTTTACGAAAAGCTAAAAACATGGTTAGTTTGTGATTTAAATTAATTTGTGTTATTATTATTATTATTATTATTATTATTATTATTATTTAACGACTGAAATACAAAACTTCAACAATGCTCCAAAATTACGGTTACTTTGATCTTATTTAAATGCAAATAAAAATTATTAAGTATTAATCTAATTAAGTATAATCAATAGAAAACTTCCCTATTTTCCTTTCGATATCAATCGATTAATTATGTATCATGTATAAAAATACATAAGATTTCTAACAGTGTTGTTGTTCCATAAATGTTAAAAGTGACATGCTTTGTACGAATAGTAAGAACCCACCGACCAAGTGCTTAGTCTACTAGCCACAAAATGATAATTTTCATCAGATTTCTGCCGGTACCATGCCAGCGCGTTTTGACTGGACTGAATGTGCAAGGATTTCATTATGCGAGAGCGCTATTTCGGGTCACATTCCTTTCAAATGTCACCCCCACAAGGCAGCCCTTCGACAGTGATCTGGCAAAAAAGAGCTGATGCTTAAAAAAATGCCATCCCATCCTGTATTAATTGTTGCCGATAGCGATTGCTGTTCTATAATGCCAATTTGTATCGTTGAGGAAAATATTGAGCTTGTCATGGCTTCATGGGGAATTCGAGATAGATAAAGATACAAAATTGCTTTAGGACACTTGAAAGTATAATAATGTATATAACATCATAAATGATATCGATACTGATATATTCAAAAGAATCAGTCAGTTAGCGTTTTATCAGTCGGTTAGCGTCACACATTCAATTTAAAAGTTAAAACATATGGAATGAAATGATTTTTAACACGTTGGATGCCAAGTTTATTTTATCTGTCTTTCCATTTTGGCCAAGAAATAAAATTCCCGTTACACAATCTATGAGTATCAGTCACCGATGACTGACGTGACCTGAACGGAAAGTTCAGTGTCAGTCACCGCCGATTGACGTGGCACTCAACGTGTTAAAAAAAAATAAAAATAAAATAATAATAAAAGTTAGTTAAAACATGTTTCATTTTGGCGCAGCAGTAAATACCGAAAAAAAAAGAATTAAAATATTATGTATATATAATATATATTTATGCTTAAACATGCCTTGTGTCACGCGCCATTAAAAAAAGCAAATAATAAATATATAGGAGATTGAAAATACATACCACAATTTTATTCACACTTCAAAAGATCATAAAAAATAAAAAAATATTTTGTTGGAGTGCTATTTTCACTTCTAAACTTCCCAAAGTATCGGATATGTTTTGTTACAAAATATAATTTTCAACAGTGTTACAAAATTTGGATTTAAAACATGCATTAAAAGGTGACGAATTATCCTACCAGAGTGTTGTTTCAATCTCAAAGCTTGTGACGATTGGCATCTAAAATAAAAGTTCAATGTTTCTAAAATGCTTATTCATATTTTATAAAAACAGCAACAACAAATTCAAGTTGCTTGGGTGTGCGGTGTGCACTATAAAACTTGCCAAAATGACGCATTTTTATCTAGAAAAAAATATAGTTTAAATAGATGCATACATCATTTAAATTTCATATAGTCGTTTAAGATTATTGTACTGTAGTGTTATTTGCATCATAAAACTTATCAAATAGTTATATTATTTACAGGAAAAATAAAAGTTATAACATTTCAATATGTCCGTTCACATTTTAGAAAAATAACAATAATAAAAAAATGTTGTATCGGAGTGCAACTTTGACTTACTAACTTACTTAAAACTTACTAACGTGTCGATTTGTTTTATGACCAAAATAGTTTAAAGAGATGCATACATAATTAAGATTATACATACTTATTAAAATGTATTGCAGTCTTGTTTGCACCATACAATTTGTCAAATAATTTAAAATAAAGTTCAAAGAGTCCAGAGTATCCAGACACATTTTAGAAATTAAAATATATACATATATATATTTTATCGGCGTATGGATTTAATCATAATAACTGCCAAACACAATTGTTTGTAAAAATAGCTGAATTTTTTTTTTTGTATTTTTTTATCCTGCTTTTTCTAGAAGACATCCAACGCTTTGGCAAGTATTATGATAAAAACGACTCTCGGATAAGCAAATTTGTTATTTTTTATTAATTTTCGAAAATTGAATGTTTTTATAAGATACCCGTCGTATCTAAAAAACTTAAGGCCACCTAACTTAGATATAAAACGCATTATAGAAAATGCAGTGACATAGCTAATAAATACAAACAATGAAGAGCTTATGCACTTCGAATTACAAAATAAGCATAACAGTACAGTATTGCTTTTCGAAATGAAAAAGGAATAGCATTCATAAGTTCTAATTTTCCAGTTCTTGAACAATAATAAGTTCTATGGATTGTATAACAACTTATTGTTGCGTTTAGGTAATTCTTGGACGTAAATTTCGTAATTATGTCAATTTAAATCAATTTATATACGCAAACATATATATACTTTTACACATGCATTTACTTTTATACACACACGATGTTTCCTTGTGTGTATAAATAAATAACTTACCATACAAACGAATCGTTCCTTCTGTTTCGCCTAATGAATTTTTCGCTACACATGTGTAAGATCCAAAGTCTTCTGGTTTGAGATTTCTAATGGTAAGTCTTAAAGTTACTTTGTACAGACCTGTTGAAAGGACCTCGCTGTTGTACTTGTCGTTTGTAAGTACCATAGTTCCCCCATCTCTGTTCCAGTATGTTACAGACTGGGGGAAAGATTCCAAATTGCAATCCAGCGATACGTCTGTATGAACTGGTGCACCAACTAGCTGATTTGGAATCCATATCATGGGCGCAACTGTATAAAAAAGCAACAACACATGTTAGTACTTTTCGTATTGTAATGGCATTGTAATAAAACTGAAAAGCGATAGTGTACTTTAGGTATTAGAAGAATTAACAAAATAGATTTATTTATACAGGGTGTCCCAGAAGTAATGGGACAAACTTTAAGGGGAGGTAGGGGACATCACAAGGATTCAGATTTGCATAGCAACCCAGTGTCGGAAACGCTTTCTAGGCGCGGTAGTGACGACACAAAACACAAGAAAGACAGGATACGAATAAGAGGAGAAAACATGTTTATTATCCTTAGTACATAAAAAAACTAAGAAGAAAGAGGATTAAAGGGACAACGATCGTCATCAAAGTGTGTTCGAAATTACGACCCCGGGTCGTGATGCATGGAAGCGCATCTCCTGCGTATGGAAGATCTAATGTTCTCGAAAATACTCGGAGTGCCCCAGACTCTCCCAGCAGCTGCCACAATGCGTGCAACAAGTTCCTCAACACTTTCCATCATTGCTTTGGCATTTTTGCAGTACTAAAAATAATAAACATGTTTTCTCTCCCTGTTTGTGTCCTTTCTTTCTTGTGTGTCGTCACTACAACGACAGGAAAGCGTTTTCGACTCTGGGTTGCTATGCAAATTGAATCCTTGTGATGTCCCCTACCTCCCCTAAAGTTTGTCCCATTACTTCTGGGGCACCCTGTATATTAAAATTAAATTAGTATATAAATTGAAGCACATAATAAGTAAGTCATATTTAATATTATTATATAAAAACAAATATTTATAATTGAGGACCCCAGAAGCCAAGAGGTATAAGTGACAAAATTGAAAAAAAAAAAAAAAAAAAAACTGAGCTAAGTGCACAGGCTATCTGTAAACATGAGTGTTTGTTTGGAAGTGAAGAAATATAAGTGATTTTCTAATTATGTGCTGCGTTCTAGAGGTCAACTGCTTAAGATCTTTAAACCGTAACTATTTAACCTATTTAATCTCTACTTAAATTTAAAAAAAATATTGTACCCCACTTTTTATTACCCACACTGTAAAAAAAAATGGTAACGTTCCATGTAAAATCCAGGAACGTTTCGCCTTTTCTCAGGTTTTCAGAGTAATTTAGCTCTTTCCTGTGAAATTCTGGTTTTCTTATCTGAAACGTTCCTGAACAAAAGTTCGAAACAGCAAAACGCTGCGGCCGCCATTTATTATTTTTTTGACCATTTATAATCCGTTGCTCGCGCGCGAGTGTCGAAAACGAATTCCTTAAATGAAGGTATTTAGGGCCCTAAATACCTATATCTATAGAGCACTATATATATGTTCAACAGAAAAGTTATTAAAAGAAGAATTAAGGATTATAGAGAACATAGGGCGTAACGCTGGCCATCCAAGAAAAACAATAGACAAGCTAATCAGAAAAGCGAAAGAAAAAATTAACTGGATCCAACCAGGACAAAATAAAAAGGATTATACACCCCCCCTACCATACATGAACGGAATAGCACTAAAAATAAAACGCGAAATTAGTAAACTCGGAAAGATAGTCCCAATCACACCCAACCCTTCCCTATTTAAAACGATACGAAATGAAGCAGAAAGATACGACGAACTACAGACGGCAGGAGTATATAAAATTAAAGCCTCAAATACAGATAATAAGGAAATTACATACATCGGGATGACAAAGCGAAAAATAAGCGAAAGGTATAAGGAGCATATCCGCGACATAAAATATAATAATCAAGCAACAGCCTTCTCAAGAACAAATTTAAAAAACCCCATAATACCTCAATCAATAAAAATAGAAAAAATAGCTGCATATGATAATCCCCACAACACCCTAATGAGAGAGGCTATCGAGATTAACCTCGAAAGAAAAAATGTATGCAACGATATGGCGCATGCAAATGTTGACTCCCGTTGGCTAAAAATGCTGGAAAGAGGGGGAAAGTGAAAAGGGAGAAGGGGGAAAAAATGGAAAAAGAGAGATGATAAAAGGTCGAAAATGAAACTGCGAGCCGCCAAGTGAAACTGAAGAAGTCCAAGAAATGGACGAAAACGTTTTTTCAGAGAAGTGCCAAAGAGTATGGACAATGCAATATATATTTATAAATAGCATAGTTTAAACGATATACCGGAATTTATGTCCTTTTTAGGTAGAAAAAAAATGTGGTTTGGTTTTTTAAGAAAAGTAAAGAAATGTAAATTATAATGTTTGTTTTTAATATGTACAAAACGAAAGATAAAGGATTTTTTTAAATGAAAATTAAGTGTCATGAATCTTTATATATTAATGTAAAACAAATGTGGTAAAAGTGTCTATACTGGTGGCTACTATAATGCCTGAAATATAGGTATAAGAAAATTTAAGACAATTTTTATTGAATTAAACCAGCTGTGAGAGATCTTGCTTTGGCTGTGTTAAGTAGAACATTCTGTTGGGAAGGAAGCGTTTTTAGGAGCGATGGGCAGCTTTAAATTTCCCCCAAAACTCTCTGTACTCTCCTCATAAAATTAAAAAAAAATTACACAAGCCTCGAATGGTTGTGTTTTATAACTTTTGATAATTGATACTTGTGTATTTTTTATCGCTGAATCCAAAAATGATCTTAATTTTCAAGCATCACGTGAGGAATTTTTGGAAATCGTAAATTAAAAAAAAATATATAAAATTCTAAATATTGCTAAAATATGATACTAGAAAATATATTAAAAATGTATATTTAAAATATTTTATTCACACTATTTTATACCATTTACTCACAATAGTTTAATCACTAAACAGTTGAAGAATCTAACCACGGAAGGTAGGAGGAGGGGGGGGGGGTTGTTCATTGAACAGCGTGAGGGAAATAACTTAGAACGTGGCTCAAAGCGAAAGGAAACATACGTCATGCATAGATAAGCTAAAAAAAGGAATAAATTATTATAAAAAAACCTTTTAAGCCCATTTTATACTATCAGATTTTCGCAATATTTCGACATTTTAAAAATTTAAATATTTACAATTTAAAAAAAAAATTCCGGGCATAATAGGAAAAAAAAAAGAAGATCATTTTCAGATTCAGCGCTGAAAAATACATAAGAAACAATTATAAAAAGAAAAAAAAACAAGACTTAACCCAATTCTTACATGTTCGTGTTATTAGTGGTAATTATTTAGAATTACTGCATAAAAACATTTCCGTGTTTTTGGCGCCCTTGCATACTGATTCACCTTGTTACACCGTCATCTCGGCTATTTTGAAACAGATTGTGGCATTTTCATACTTAACACCTTGATAGGGTGCGATTTCCTTGTTGTACATTTTATCTGCGCTATATTTCAATAGGTTTCACAGCGTCATTTCTTGAAAGTTTATTAATTACACTTTTTGCAATCACAGAAATTGATTTACGTTTATTCATAAAGCTAGCAAACAACTAAATAGATGTATGAAAAATAACATGATGTTAAACTAATTTTTAAACCGTAAAACAACAGATGCAATTAATTTTCTATGAAAATAATTTTCGTTTACATTTCCTCTCGTTACCATTTAAAACAAAATTTACTTGAAGCCATCTGGGAAAAGAACGTTTAAAAAAAAGCGCATTTATGAAATGAATCATCTCACAAAAATACATCTGCCTCAACATATGTGAAAAGATTCATAAACACATAAACAAATTGTGTACAATTATCTAACATAAATTTTTTTATGAGTTAAGAGGCGGTTAAAGGATATTTCTAAATGATAGTTGTAATGTATGTGCTAGAAAATATAAGATCGATGCAATAATAATTTTGGTACTCTGCAATTAACATTGTTGAATCGTTAACTTACTATACCGGCGATATAAAATACAGAATTTTTCGTACAGACAAAGTTTATGTTACGCGTAAAGCTTCAATTATAAACTTTTGTAGAATATTTAGTAAATTTTAGAACATAAATAATGAGGATATTAAAGAGTGTGTAGCATATTTTAGAAAATCTAAAATATGTAGACTTCAAACTATGTCATACATTTTTCTAAAAGTTGTCCAAGAAATTATAAAATCTTACAAAAACCCGGAAATTAATTACTTTAAAACTTTGTGCAAGTGACATACATAGCAGATATTTCAGATAAAAAGTAGCTCTTATTTTCTAGATAGGCCATTTTTAATTGAAATTTTTCAGTTCGTTTATTTTACACAAAGATTTTGATTTAAGTTTTTTTTCTTTCGTCTTTCTTGAAAGAAATTATTAACATAAATTCCCATGTTGCATATTTTTCAGTACCTGAATAGCAATAGTAACCCTGAAAGAAAAATGTGTAGGGGAGGGCCTTAAAAACCCTTTTTAAAATTTAGTTTAGTTCCACTTTCAAAACTTAAATGATATCTTTTTTTGTTCTTGTGATTGGAAAAATAAATAACTGTTTTCGTGTATTAATAATAAATAAATAAAGTTAATGAAAACAAATAAATTATTGTTAATACATAAAAATATCTTTATTAATTGGAAATATATCTATATACATATATATTTCATGGTAAATCTTGTCTAAGCGAAACTAAGTTTTTTAAAAATAATAAATATAAATTCTACTGAAAATACAAGATACAAGAACTTAAAGAAGAAATAATTTTTAAATGTTACAGGACGTTAAAATTAAAATTTATTATATTTCAATACTGATAATATTATGTGAGTAAAATTCGATATAAGTAAGCTTTAAATAATCGACTACACATTTCAATACGATTATTTTTCTTTTACTTTCTTTACAGTTAAAATTAAAGCAATTTGGATGCATATATTCATCAAAAATATTATAAATAACATGAAGCAATAAAATATTCTAAAATTGCAATACTCTCGCTAATTTAAACTTCAAATACAAAATGCTGATAGTTTAGGCTTTCTAATACGCTTGTTTGATTTATGCGTGTTAACATTGTTATATACAGGGTGGTCATAAAAATATTTGCCGATATATGGGGCTGTAGCGGCCGGACCATTCAACCGATCGAGGAAAGATTTTAGATATAGTTATTCAGAGGTATGAGCTCGGGATCCTGTGAACGGTAACAAAGTGGTACTCACGGATACGGTTATAGGTACAGAAACTCGAAAATTTCCCATGGCAACACCCTTTTTTCTTCGTCGCAAAATGCTCAGCGCATGCGAAAACCCTAAATTTGAAGTTGGCTGTTATGCACGCCCCAAAAACAACTCTGCGAATGCCCCCCCCCCCCCCCGCAAAAAAACAACAACACGAAGGGGTGCACGGAGGAAATTTGAATATGGCAGAGAGTCAATACACCAATCGCTGATTACAACACAGATCGAGAAAAGAAACCTTTTACTTGGATTACATATTTTCCACATGTGTGCATGCGGGCGACTGTGGCCAATACAGCCGAACGTAACATAGCATGAGGAATGTTTGCAATCTCACGTTCAATAGAATCCTTCAAATCCGGCAAAGTTTGCGGATTACACATGTACACTCAATATTTAACATATCACTCAGAACTAGAAATCCATAGGAGCGAGATCAGGGGATCGTGGAGGCCTCGGAAATGGAAAATGGCGTGATATGATACGGTCGCTAAAGTGCTGTTCCAGGACCCCTACGAACAGAATTTGCTATATGTGGAGGTGCACCATCTTGCATCCAAACGTTGTCATTTAGTGCATTTTGCTGATGCAATTATGATAAGACGTAATTTTACATCATTGCTGTATAAAGGGAGTCTGTCACAAAGCAACTTACAAATCCCTTTCGTATCGCTTTATCAAAGAAGTACTGCCCGAGAACAATTGTGCCTGCAATGCCGCACCACACAGTAACCTTGTAGTCGTATAAAGTTACTGGTGCCACAGCGTGCGGATCATATCTGATGAGTGCACACAATTTTTGGAGTTGAAATTGCCAGTAAAGGTGAAATGTGCCTCGTCCGTCCATAGTATGCGTAGATGCCAGTCTTTATCGCCATCATAGCGGATAAGTAATTCATTTGCAAAGTCTTTACGTTGTTGATGTTCTCCCACGTCCAATATCTGGACGCGCTGGTATTTGTATGGAGACATGCGGATTACAGAGCGCAGTAGCTTTAGGACCGTTGATTTCGGTATATCCTATACACGAGCTTCACCTCTTGCAGTTTTCTTGTGTCCTGAAGTCACTATGTGATGCACTTCCATAACAATATCCTCAGAAACAGTTTGTCGTGCGGATCGCGGTCTATCACATGTGCAGCTAGTTACTTCGAATTTCTTTACTAAATCACGAAGAACATTCGGACTACATGGGCCACGTATCTCGCGATGGTTTCGACGGAAAATACGCAATGATTCCACTACATTCTTCCCATTTTGTTAATAGAGATTTACCAATTCACCACGAACTTTCTTTGGCAGAGTCATATCATAGGCGTGTGCGAGCACGAGACTACATTCCTACCCCACTTTTTATTGATTTTCTACGCTGAATATCTAGCGAACGTCTTTCTGTGATTGGTGTCTTAACTTTGTTACATGGAAATTTCCTCCGTGCGCCCCGATCGTGTTTCTTTGGCCGTTTGCAGAGCTGTTTTTTGTGCGTGAATAACGAGTCCGTTTTTTGCGATACACATACCATTTCAACGCTCTTTTGTGTTTTGCATACACTGAGCATTTTGCGACGAAACAAAATGGGCGTGGCAATTCAAAAATTTTGAGTTTCTACACCTATAACCGTAACCGTGAGCGACAATTAGTTGCCGTTCACAGAATCCCGAGCTCATTTCTGTGAATAACTATAGTTGAAATCTCATCTCTATCGGTTGAACGGCCCGGCAGCTAGAGTTCCATATATCGGCAAAGTTTTTATATGACCACCCTGTATATATCATGTTATTTAACAAATAACTTGCAAAAGGGTCATATTTTAGAGCTTCATATTACCCTATATGTGTAACTAAAAAATAAGTACAATAGGCAGCTAAAAAAAAGTACTCTATACAGTAAAACGCCAATTTGTAACAGAAATAAATGAAAAAAGACATTCCACTATAAATTCAGTCTTCTTTCGATTCTTGTAAAAAAAGGGCTTAATTATTTGTTTTCGAACAGAAAATGTATTAAACTTAAATGTTTAATGCAAACAAGTAATTTTGACATCATATTCGTATTGTTTGGTAAATTTTACCTTAATTCTGTTCTCAAATCCAACAGGGCATTTTTTATTACATAAGTTTGAATATATTTTTGTTCGGAAATGTGAAACTAGCAGGTGTTGTTGTTCAGAAACTATGTAATCAAACTGTTTTTTCGGAGGTTTTTTTTTTTGCAAACGCAATAGATGGTTCAGAAAATAATGTCAACGTGGGCGTTTTGAACCGAATTTCCGCGCGAAAGAAGAATAACTACTCAATGGAGGGTGAAAGACGTCTTTTTCAGGTGATCAAAATCGCTCCTAACTAAATAGGTAATTTGTTAAAAAAAATGGAAAACATAGTTCGATTCCAAATCGCTCCCATAGTCGCCTTGCAATTTTATTTTTTTTTTCCGTTAAAAATTGAGCTTGCAAATGTGTCAAAATGTTTTGGGCTTGTTGAGTAGAGCAGTTGAGAACAGTCTTTATGCAAACAAGTAATTTCGACATTATATCCGTATTTTTTGGAAAATTTTACCTTAAGATAGAGAACCCTTACCTTAAGATAGCGTTAAACGTATAAATAATATAGGAATTAGTAAGGTTTATATATTAAAACTCTTAATTTTAAATTCATTTGTAATTACTGCAAAGCAGTTTGCAATAGGTGTAGTTTGAGAATTGATGCGCTACATGTCGGAATCATTTCCAGTTTGCGATTCCCATTTTTTAAGCTTCTATAAATTAATATCTGTTTTAAAAAATATTGATTACAATTTCTATGTTTTTCGAAAATTCAATTCGAAAATATAAACTATTTGAAATTAATTTTCAAAGAAAGTATTAACTGGTAACAATATTATTTTATAAAAGATATCGATTTTTAGAAACTAGATGGTAATCCAGATTCACAGCTTTATTTGCCAGGTAACTTTTGAGACATACTTAAAAAACTAACCGCATTGTGATCTGTTTTTCATCGATTACAAATAAAATTAACATTAGGATTTTGAAAACTTAAACATTAATAATTCCTCATTTATTAAGCATACTGACTGTCCATTTAGTCTACTAAGGTAAAATTTATCAAAACAGGCAAATTAGATGTCAAAATTTATTGTTCATACTGAAAAAGCAAATGCGTTTGACACAATTTCAATATGTAGACCTAAGTCTTGAACTGAAAGGAGACATAATTTCACGTCATATGACAATTTTGTTTTTTCTATGACAAATTGAAGATTAAATGGAATGGTGTGTTTTCTGGTATTTTTTCGACTTACCATTGGTATTATTATATGTTGTAATGTAGTAAACAAATACTAATAGTGGAAATATGTTTAAAACTGTGATGGAACATCTATAGCGCTGAAATATGTGATTTGATAGACCATATTGGCAAGATAGCATAGATGCTTGCAGAAAACACTACTCGTATTGTGATCTGTTTTGCATCGATTGAAAATAAATTTAGCATTAGGATTTTGAAACTTTAAACTTTAATAATTCCTAAATTGTTAAACAGACTGACTGCCCATTTAGTCTACCAATTGTAAAATTTATAAAAACATCCATATAAGCTGTCAAAATTTATTATTCACTGAAAAAGAAATGCGTTTTATACAATTTCAGTATGTAGACCTAAGCCTTGAACTGAGAGGAGACATAATTTCACGTCATACGACAATTTAAGTTTTTTCTATGACAAATTGGAGATTAAATTGAATGGAGTGGTTTCTGTTTTTTTTCGGCTGTACCATTGGTATTATTAACCATTTGGAAAAATGGGTATTGTCCTCGTCAGGGTAGGAAATCAAAAGCATATCTGAAGCTTTTTATTGGTTTAATCTGCAATTTATTCGTTTTCTGATTGGTCTATACAGTAATATATATTTCTCTTTACTTTCAACAGAGTTGGACAACAGAGTGTTGCCACTATGACAAAAAAGTAATAAAAACTACAAAACAAATTAATAACTCAGAAACAAATTGAGATACAGCTTTCAAACAAATTACATTTAAAAGTACATTTTTTTCTCTATACGACGGTATAAAAAGTAATATTGTGGGATGTTTAGAAGTTTAAGAAATAAATTTCATTTAAAATTGGCCGTCAGAGTTCTTGGAAATCTGACGATGGAAAAGCCTTTTCCTGAACAACCAATGAAATGCTTGGATAATACTTAAGTTTCAGGGGGATAATATGTACGAGTCGTAGGCGATTTCTGTCGCTTGCAACTTTTGCGTGTAATAACACTATTAATGTTTAATCCATGGCGTACGTAATGTAGGATCAACTCCGTGCTATTTTTTATGTCTTAAATTTTAGTCTTTGAAAAAATCATTTTCCAAGTGGTCGTTGCAATTTGTTAAATTGCATTTTTTTTATATGTTATCCTGTAGTAAATAAATACTAATAGTGGAAATATGTTTAAAGCTGTGATGGAAAATCTATAGAGCTGAAATATGTGATTTGATAGAGCATATTGGGCAAGATAGCATAGATGCTTGCGGAAAAAACTGCTCATATTGTGATCTGTTTTGCATCAACTATAAATAAATTTAACATTAGGATTTTGAAACTTTAAACTTTAATAATTCAAAAATTGTTAAACAGACTGACTGCCAATTTAGTGTACTAACGTAACATTTATCAAAACATCCAAATATGATCTCAAATTGTACTGTTCATACTGAAAAAGCAAATACGTTTGATACAATTTCAGTATGTAGACATAAGCCTTGAACTGAGAGACATAATTTCGCGTCATATGACAATTTTTTTTCTATGACAAATTGGCGATTAAATTGAATGGAGTGTTTTTTTTTTGTTTGTTTGTTTGTTTTTCGACTGTACCATTGGTATTATTTTATGTCGAAATATGGTAAATAAATACAAAAAGTGGAAATATGTTTAAAGCTGTGATGGGACATGTATCATTCTGAAATATGTGATTTGATAGTGCATTATGAACAAGATAGTATAGATGCTTGCGGAAATATATTGACGGGAAGAAATAGCCAGTAAATCGTGCGGAGTTGTAAAAAAATACATTGGTATTTCACCAATTACCTGTGTCACCCAAATACATTTCTGGCAACTTAAACATGCCCTAAACCTAAATATTAAAATATAGTTTTATTAGTACAATGTTGGAGTATTTAGGTCGAATTTATTCAGTTTTCCTTTCGATTGCACATTTATTATTATTTTTATTCGGCTTATACTTGGGTGGGCAGAAAACTAGAGGCATAGGCAAGAGGTTAAATACTCTAATTTATTTCTTCCTTCAAACAACATCTTGAATGAACTCGAAAAAAGTGTAAAACGAACTTTTAATATTAACGAAGAGCATATAAGAGATAGTCAAAGATTTTGTTTAAAATTTTTAAATGTTTAACTGGAAATTTGAATACATTTTCAAATATTCTTTTTCACTGAATTTCTTACCTATGAGCTATTTTACAGTTTTAGAGTTTCAGAGTTTTAGCGTTTTTTCTGATCCTTTTAGAAAAGACATTAAATACAAATGATGCACTTATTCCTGTAAGATATTAATTTAAATATCAGGTGGGGAAAGAATAATAATCACAGATATGTCGAAGATTCATTAACGATGAATAACTACAAAACTATTTCATCGTTCTTCCATTTACGAGCGTTAACTCATTGTTCTTCTTCAATTTCATCTTTATGCCAATTTTTTTGTTTCCAAAGTACTTTTATCGTTCTTTCCCCACTAATACATATCTACAACTGAGTTTTTTAAAGGCTTGCCTTCATTCTTGCCTCAAGTTTGTTAGGCTCACGCGTCTCACTGCTATCGGACAGCGTTGTTACGATAAATAACAAAAAAATTGGACTATTATCGTTTTAAACACTGGTTCTTAAATTATGATTTAAACATTCCTCTCACAGTACTTTATAATGCCTGTAGCATTTATTTTAAATTCCAAGAGAGATGTTTAGTTAGACTATTTTCTCTCTCTTGAAGCTTAAAAAAAACAAACAAAAAAAAAAAACGAGGTTTTTCCAATCAAAGCATATACGTGGCAAATCATACAGTTTTCAAAAGATATCCCAAAATAAGACGGATTCCATGTTGCTTAATGAACTGTCGAAAAACTTGTTTATTTTTCAGTAATGTACAAATTACAAGTTTTGGAAATATAACTGAGTTCAGTTATTTAAATAAAACTGATTAAAAATGTTTTTAATCGCAAATCAGAGAAAGAAAACATGTATTAATAAATGGAAAAAACATGAATTCTCTTTTTGACTTAATATTAGATACATATATGTATTTTATTTTGAAATAGATTTTAATTTTTATACTTACAGTTCACATTTAGCACTATTCTTTTGCTCACAGATGGCTGAACTCCATTTGAGGCTATACACAAGTATGCTCCCATTTGTAATCTCGCTACATTTGTGATGTTTAAATATGGGCCTTTTAGTATTGTTACTGAAATGAGAAAAAACAATAAATGAAAGAAAACATTATTTCTTTATTTTAAGTATTTAGATAACAGAAAAAGATAGACCACTGTCTATGTACTTTTATCATTATTTAATCTAATTTAAATACCGAAGAATCTTTATAATCATAAATATTATTTTATATATCCCTAATAAGAATTGTATATATATATATATATAAAGGGGTAACCGAAAAGTCAGGAAACGTTCGAATAACTCAAGAAATACGCATCTTTTGATAAGAAAAAAAAATACATATGCAAATATATTTAAAAAAATCCCGGCCTACAGATGGAGGTAGATTTCGAAGTTAAGTATACCAATTTCACAAACAAAAACCAAATCATGATTAGAGATAAACCCACTTTAACAATTTTATCTGGCGCTTTTGACGAGTTTTTATTTCATTTTTATATAATAACTGGTTTTATCAGAATCATGTTAGAGCGGTATTCAAAAAAAATACTTTTCCATGCTCAACAACTCGAAATTTTCTGGCATAACTCCAGATTCATTTTTAATAGGAAAAACATGAAACTTGTTGACGTGATTTTTGAAGAGATTTATAAGCGACCTGTGTTTTTAATTTCCGTTTAATTAATTAAAACTTGATACATAAACAATTGTTTTCTCAGTAAGACAATATTTTTCGTTTCTAACCCAAGCGCTTCGGGAAATTCTGTTCAAAATGCCCACTTTGACATCATTTTTTGAAATATATTCTGCCTCTGTCAAAAAATCGATCATTACGGTACATTATATAGTTTCTGAATAAGCGAATCTACCAATTGGATGCGTTTGAGAGCAAAAATGAATTTAAAAATGAGTCAGAAAATAAGCAGTTTGGATTTGAATACACCCTTACTAAGATGATTTTTTTCTTCAACTGTTATGTATTTTTAATTTGTTTTTGCTGTAAGAATTGGTCCTATCCAAAAGTTGTCTATATAGATGTTATAGGCAATATTAAGAAGATATATAATTAATTCATGGAGATTTTATATCTTTTGAATTGACGGAGTTGTGAATCTTTTTCTTCTTCAAACGCCCTTTTTGTTTTCGTTTTTAATTTTTTTTGCGATACGAATTGGTCCTATCAAAAACTTGTGAATATAAAAGTTGTAGATAATGTTAAGGAAATTCTAGATAAAATTAATTGGATTTGACATCTTGAGAATTGCCGAAGTTATGAATTTTTTTCTCCCAAAAACCCTTTTTTTTGCGCCCCTTGAGTCCATTTTTAACTTTATCAAAAATCTGTGATACATAAATTTTCCGCACTATTTTTAGAAGTAATAAAAACTTTAAACTGATTCGATATGTACAAAATTTAAGAAGTTATAGGGGTTTTTCGGTTTTCACAAAACCCCTCCCAATTTCCATCCCCTTGGTCCGGTTTTGCCCATTAACGAACTCGACCGAGATTTTATGTCCCTTGATTTTATGTATTAGTTTGGAAGAAATTGGTGCAGAATTGTGGAAGTTATCGTGTCCAGAAGAAAGTGATATATGTAGATAGATACATGGATATATATATATATATATATATATATATATATATATATATATATAAAGTTTTTTACTGAGGGTGGTTTTGGGTTCTAGGGGTCAGGATCGGTGTAGATCTGCAAAATTTTTTCAGAAATTCCAACATAGGAACGACGTCAATAAATAGTATATCATACGAAATCTACCTAAAAGTTATTCAGTCATACCAAAGTTGATCTTCTACCACGACCACCTGGAGGTCAAGGGGTCCAACTTTGAAATGTTGTACCAAAACCTCATTTTATATTGAATATTCGGATCCTACGAGAAAAAAAATGCGCGAATTTTGCATTTAACATTTTTGGGGGGATTACCGTTAATGGCACACTGTAAAAAAAAAAAAAAAAAAAAAAAAAAAAAAAAAAAAAAAAAAAAAAAAAACGACATTTTTACACACAGCCTTTATTAGATTACATTGCACTGTAAAAAAAACCACTGTAGATTTGCCAGAACAAACTCGATCACAGTGAATGTGCTGTATGTTTCTTTGGTTTCCCGACTATATTAACATGGATTATAACATGGATATATTAACATGGACTATATTAACATATAACAGCAGTTTGTGCTGTAAGAAAATGCGTCCAAATTGCCAGCACATTGCCAGCACATTGCAATCTTAGGCGATGATAAAGAACGAAAGCATGTATCGCTCACCCTCAAGAAAAGTGACACATCTAGGCAAAAGTAAATTTCAGAGGAGAGTCAAAAGAAAATTTGACTAATTTTACTGTAAGATGAAACTGCATCATTTAGCTCTGTACGCAGGAATGAAAATGTGCATAAAAGCATAAAACCCTTAAGCATGAAAGCTTAGGATAAGGTTTGGAGGTTTGGGCAATTTTACCTCCCCACGCAATCTACACTTCTTCTGTGGTCACAAATAGACATACAGCGTAATAAATGTTATTTCGTATAACTACGCTTGTGAAACTGTTTGTGTAGCAAGGCACACCTATGAGAGGCCTATTTGTGGAATAAAACGCAAAATCAATTTTTGCGAGAAGCGTCAATTTTCTTGCGGTGAGCGATATGTTATGTTTAGCAATTCAAAGAAAAAACCACACCAATTTTTCCCTAAATTTGTAATATAATAAAAACTATTTTTTAGAGAAATTAAATGTATGGAAGACTCAAATTCAGGAATTAACATAACTTGCAAGTTAATGTATATAACACATATTTATTATTTCTATTTTTACCTACTTCGATCTCCAAGAATATTGTTTAAAATATTTATACTTCTAACTAGCCGCCTTCGCCCGCTACGCTGGTCGGTTTTTCTGAAGAAAACTTGAATGAAACAAAATATGTGAGTTTGATCATGCGTTTTAAAGCAATATGGACATTTACCTGGTGTATCCAACCGAATTGCTGAAAGCAATATGAATGTCATTACGCTATTATACCTTTTATTGAGTCATACAAAATTTAGACTGTTAAGGACCAATTTCTTTAGTTGATCTGTTAGTGTAGGATTCGGTAAAGAACAATATGTAATATACTAAAAGCGTTCATGAAAAATTACCAATGCAAGTCTCATGAAAATCTGTTAATTGGACTTATTGAAAAGGCTGATCGTTCATAATATTTGGTTCGCCTGATTCTTGAACTTTCATCTATAATTCTACAATCAAGCAACCTAACAACCAAGCAACAACAAATGATGTGTGCTTTATACTAAAACATTCACTGAAAAATTAACTAACCGATCAAGTTGCATCGAAATCCACTTAGCAGAATCTTTTAAACTGGAAAATATACCGAATCCTTCCCTAAAAATGATCTAATTAACAGTTTAAATCCCATAAAAATTCATTCAGTGGAACCTTTAAAAAAAGTAAATCTTTCAAAATTGGGTTAATCTGATTTAGAACTTTCCCCATAATTATTTAATTAAGCAACGTAGAATGTTATGTTTTATACTAACATCTTTTTTGAAAAGTTATTTAACTAACAATGTAAGTCTCGTCAAAATCTATTCAGCAGAACTCAAGTTATACGCGGCCTGAATGAAATTTCTCTTTGCATTATATATATATTGAGATAGTTAAATATAACTTTCATAATCGCGTTAACCTGATTATAGAACTCTCTGGGAGGTAGGGGTAGGTATATATTGCATCACTTCTGAATTTTTTAAGGAACTCAGCTCAACTTCCATAACTATAGCATATATACTCTCTAGTATACCCTATCTCTGTAGCGTATATCTTCCAGTTTTCTTTACTGTACCACTGAGAACTTTTTCCGCATAGCTCGGTAATTAAACAACACAGAAGGATAAGATAAATATTGGAAAAATCCCTGAAATATTATTAAACTTACTGTGCATTTAATTAGTTGACTTGAAATCTTTCATAATCGAGTTCACCTAATTTTAGAATTCCCGTAGCCCCTCAGAATGATGGTTTTTACATTAAACCATTTATAAACCAAATTTACTATTTAGCAGTGTAAGTTCTACAAAATTCTGTTCAGTAGAATCTGGGTTATAGTCATATTTACAATATTTATTACTCATTAAATCTTTATTCTTTACATTTGAAATAAAATCAGTAATTTTTTTTTTATTTCCCTGTTCTGCTAACACCATTGTCACCAAGCGTAATAGTTGGCACAAAAATAAAATGATACATTTGAAAAAAAAAAAAAAATTGTTGATAAAAAAATGAGCATTTAAAAATTATAACTTTTGAAAATTACAGACTTTTACCGACCATTTTTTAAATCAATAAAAATAATGGTACTACTTGGTTATCCCGTCGACCAAAAAGCTATTGCCAAACTATAAGATTAAATGCCAATAATGGTTGATCGTAAATGTCACATTCACTTGACTTAAAGCAAGTTACATGTATTTACGTCATCAGGTGATTTTTATTTAGACGTTTTAAATGTATTTTTATTAATGTTATACTAATTTATTTGTTCTTTCGTTATTTAAAATAAAAAATATGTCAATTGGTATAATTTGGCGAGTGGTTTGGCGGTTTATATAATTTGGCGAAATTGGTCGACGGGTTCCAAAATAAATAATTAAAATATGAGAATAAATAAATATTTTGCAAGCAATAAAATTTCGTCAATTTAAACTGCAGTCTTGAAATTGTAAATGTCTTTTTCTACTGAAGCATGGCGTACGTAGTACGAATGTCTCACATTGCAGTAAACATTTCATTCTTTCAATGAAGACTTTCATGGTTTTTGAACAAAACATTTTTATATGTATAATTCCTAACTTCTGAAATAATTTTATTGTAGCTTCCTCATCATCAGATAACTGCGAAATGGTAAAATATATATCAGTATCAGTAATAAATATTTTCTATTCAAAAAGTAACAAATTAAAAAGTTTTGAGAGATTATGATGGAATAAAATAAATTCCATCATTAAAAATTCCTTCATAAAAATATTCACGTTCAATAATTAGCAAATGTTAATGTGTGGCACGGTTTGCAATAAAAATCATTTACACGATTAGGGTTGAAATAAATGGCGCGATACCATACATTTTGGTATGGTATCGCGACGAAAATTAGAACGAAAAAGTACCACAGTTTTTTTTTTTTTTTTTTTTTTTTTTTAGTTTTAGTTTTTGAGGCGTTTGAATTTTTTTTTTTCTAATTGACGAAGTTGTTTTTATTTAACTAAAAGGCTTGGTTAAAAAATTATTCAATTTGAATTTTTTCCCTTGCTATAGTAACAGAATGAAAAGAATGAATTTTTAGAAATTATCACTTGGACAATTCAGGTTTTGACGCCAAAGATAGTGCCAAACTAAAAAAATATGAAATATCTCTCCAACTATTGGGCTTAAAAGAATTTCGTTAGTACTACTCGATTCAGCATACAAAAATACACCAAAATATGTTATCAGTTGAAAAATAACTATAAAATCAGATTTTTAAGGAATTTTTTTTAAGTTCGTTCTCTTTTTTACCCCCCCTTAGGGGTGGAATTTTGGAAAATCCTTTCTTAGCGGCACTCTATATCATAAGAAGTATTTTTACTCCGATTTTCAAGATTTTAGGCTCTGTAGTTTTGGCTGCGCCTTGATTAATACAAAATCCAGACCTTCTTATATATATATAGATTATTAAATAACCATTATTTATTATTTTACATAGGCATTAATGTTAAAAACATTTTTTAAAGCAGAAAATTAATAGTGATTTATTCCTCAGAGATAAATTGTTTCGCCATCTACGGTTTATTTCTTCTATCTAAAAAAGATTTATTTTCAAATAGAAAAGATTCATTTTCATGCATTTTTCATGAGTTTTACTTTCCCTGTACCACGCTACAGAAAATTCTCTATGCGAAGTTTGAACTGTTTAAATATTGCAAATCTATTTTTAAAAGACGATTACATTTACAACATTTGCATAAAGAAACATGTTTCAACGTTTAAAAATCAACCTTCTAGTCTCAATTGTATACAAATTAGATCAATTATTGTTGTATTTTTACCCGACTGCCAAGAAGGGTTGTGTGTTTCACGCGTATCTGGGTATGTGGATTTTTTTATATCCTCGAAACATCCGATGGCTGGATGGATTTTAATGAATGAGGTTTCTATCGACTCGTCTTAACTGTCCGACGGTTATAGGCCAGGTCTTGTTTTTATAAATTCAAAATGGCGGCCGTAAAATACAAAAACACGGTACAGACGAAAAAATATTTTAAGCACCCTATTGAGTGACATATCATTGGATAGATCTTTCAAAATGACGACGAAGTTTCATTGACTATTTTACAATCAGAAGCTCCGTTTAAATATTATACAACATGGAAGTTGTGTAGGTAGGATCTGTAGCTTTACTGCAACTCTAACCATCATAGACATCGATAGGTCTCATCAAAATAGTGTTTATAGATAGGAACTAACAATTAAACACAACTTAAAAGTCATCAATACAAGTAAATAAAACAATAGGTAAGTAATATAAAAAATAGTTTCACATTGATGAGAAATAATTAATTAGTTCGTTTTTTACGCAATCGGGTTTTTTGATTTTTTAAATTTAATTCTTTATTAATTCCTTCTATCTATAATAGATAGTGAGCCATTTTCATTTTTGACCATGGAAACGAGTATGAAGTTATGCATAGTATTGAGTCAAATTTCATATTTATATTTTTGGATGTAGCACACTCTTCCTCCTTGAATTTCGAAATTTTACGCTAAAAGGGGGCGCTGTAATAGCGATTTTTGTATACATTTTCTCGATTTTTCGTTGTTCCATGGTACATCGGCGGCTCTTGCAGCGACGGGAACTTCGCATCCTGCTGAGCCGGTTATTCGCAAACAGTTGATATTCAACACAATAACAGAAAACTATTGATTTTAATATCATGATCGAGATTAAATAGTTTTTACTACCATTAATTGACTGAAGAAGAAATTTAAGATGAAAATCAAAGCTAGTTTAACATTGAATTAATAATATTCAAGTATTAACATTTACAGCTACTTTTTAGGGTTAGATACTTAAAAAGTAAAAACCGAACCATTATAAGATCACTCCTGTGTCTGCCTGTCACAGCAATTTTACTCGTAAACTATGGAACGTGGAAATTTCAAATTGGGGGAAGTAATAAAGACTATTGACGCACATATTTACAGATTATTAAACATTCACAAATTTAATTAGTAAAAACGTTAAGTGGTTAATTAATTTACCTGAAAAAAAATATTTTTTTTTTGTATATCGTGTGGGGCATTGTGTGAAAGCTTTCATAATCCTGAACTCAAAAATACATTTCTTTTAATTTTAGGGATTATATTTTTAGAGATATCGTGGAAAATGTAGTGCAAAAATATGTCCCTAACCCCCGTCTCTTTCCGAAACAACTGAAACTAAAATTATGAAAAAATTAGAGGTAGTAGACGTTAATGTAAATCTTGCAGGGGAATTATAGCGATTACCCTAGGTCACATAGTTTTTGAGAAAAGCTCATTATTCCGTTACACAAAAATTTCGATTTGCGGACATTCAGTAAAGGTGTTGAGGAGCGCTGGAGGTACCCATGGAAGCAGAAGTATAAAAGCATTGTTTATAATCATTTTCGAAAAAAAAATGTCGATAATTAGCCGAGATATTAACCCTTAAAAACACGAATGGTTTGAACATATATAAAGATAAGGGCGGCGTACTCTATGTACCATCGGCTTTTAAAGCCTAGATAACAATTTTTAATGATATATTGGTGTAATGCAATGTCCAGTAGCAGTATAAAACAATAAACGTCAAATTGTTAAAAACAGACTAATTCAATTATAAACAATCACATAAATACTATCGGATTCGCGCATAGTTGTATTGAATAGATCAAGAATGCGCTTCTCGTGTCTTTAGAAACCTATCTGGAAAAACACGGTACGGGCAACGGCGGCGTTGTAATTTTGCGACCTCTTTTCGAAGCGCGCGTAACACAATGCAAAGTTTAAACTTCGAAGAAGAGTTTTGTTTTAGCTACACTGTAAAAATGAAAGGTTACTACTACGCTAAACTTAGTTTTACGAAAGGGAAAATGAAACTTAAATATCACTGCTTTTATTGTCAGTAAAGAATTAAGTTCAATATTAGCAAATTAGGATAAGATTAAAATATACTGTCAATTGCGAGTACTACTGGCGCACAGAGGTTCCGTAGAATAAATATATGAATTTGTAATTGTATTTAAAAAAAAGTTGCTAAAATAATACCAAGACTTTGTAAAAAAAAATATACAACGTAGGGTTGGGTATAACAGTATATATTAGAAAAGTGTAAATGGATATATCATGAAAGTTCAAAGAGATATGGAACCTAAATAATATGAAATACAGCTATTCTGTATAACTCATTTTCTAATATTATCCTAATCTGTTTATGATGCACTTCATTCGATACTGACAATAAAAGCAATGCATATATACACTTCATTTGGCATTCATAAAACTAAATTCAGCCTAGAAATAACCTATATTTCTAGAGTGTAGCTAAAACAAAACCTTTGTTCAAAGTTTAAATTTGGCATTGAGCTGAGCGCGCTTCGAAAGGAGGTCGCAAAGTTGCAACTCCGCCTTGATCAGTGCCGCGTTTTTCCAGATAGTTTTTTAATTAACTTTTAAAGGCACTCGAGGTGTATTGAGACATACACTCAATACAAACTAGTCGCAAATACCGCAGTATTTATGTGATTCATTCTAAGTAAACCTTTCGAGGGCGGTGTCCTTAAAAAAAGGACACCTAATTTTAATTCCAAAACAGACAAACGGTACCAAAATATTTCATTAAAAATTTCCTTTTATCATGTACGTGAAAATAAGCAAATTCATATTTTCTAATATATTTGTTTATAAATCCTGGTGTCGGTCCATTATTTCATAAGTTTATAAACAGAATTACTCCGCGCCGGAAAGGGTTAAAGTGGTCGCAGGACTCTCTAAGCTTCAAAATTTCAGAAATTAATTTTTTTTTTTAATGTTAAACTCCTATCTTTTCTGAAGAGTTTGATATAATTGTTTCCTTGAAATTCTCATTAGAACAGAAGTTATGGATTTTAGAATTATATTCGCCCAATAGCTGAAGCGGAGTTTCCGAAACATTTTTCTATAAATGTCGTTTTTTAGGCATAACGCGCAAGATACCTCAAAAACTCTTGAATATTTCTCTATGAAATTTTCAAAACATATATTTCATGTTAGTCTGTATAAACTGAACCGAAAATTTCCTTTTTATTGTTCAAAAAATATTTTTTTAGGTGATTATACTATTGAAATTTTCAAAATGTTGTATTAGCTAAATGCAAAATTGCATCAAAAATATAAAAATGCTTTACATACAAATTTTATAAGTTCAGGGTAATTATTACAATCTGAAATATATGTATGCACTAAAATTTTCATTCTAGTTGCAATATTTATATTGTAATCCTGTGCAAACTGTTTCCAATTTTCTGTTCGACAAACGTGTAACAGTTTCAAGAACCCTATAAATACTAATTCTGCATCTTGCAATTTTTTAAATACTTGAAATGAAAGAACATACTTATATCTTTCATACCAATAAAAATTGTGTTTTAAAATAATATACATTTTAAGCCATTAAATGTTGAAAATGGTCTTTTGTTTATTTTTTTCCCATTTTTAGAGTCCAGAGATCCCTCAAATTAGTATATTTTTAACAATTTGACATTTATTGTTTTTATACTGTTACTGGACATTACATTACACATATATATAATCTGACTACTTTGAAAATGCAATTTTCGACCCAAATTGTCAAATTTATTTTATTTTATTTTATTAAAGACCAACTCTTTTCCTTTCCAAAACTGCATTTGTTTTTATTGTTCGATAAATAGATCCGGAGTTATAGCGGTTTTAAAACTACTCAACAGCTGTAATTCAAACCGAAAGTGCTGTTTAAAGGGCTTTAAAATTTAAAATTTTTAAATTGCTTTTAAAGGGTCGTATGTTTGGAGAAATTTCGCGATTTTGGATGCATTTGTTCAATAATAAGAAATGTAAATAATATGCTCCATGAAATTTAGATGTACATTACTGTAAATTCTTGTAGCAAAACATAAATCTAAACTTTAAATGCATTTTTTGGAAAATGTAATTTTCGGTGAAAATTCCATACGCAAAACATGATTTCTCAAAAAGTTACTTTAATATCACTATGAAATTTAAAATATATGTTATTTACACTGTTGTGAAGGCAATGAACTAAAGATTTAAATTTAGAATAAATATTTTTTGTTTTATGGATGTTTTTGTGGAATGACATCGATGAATTTTATGAAAATTAACATGTAAACAGTTGCGATATGCTATAAGTTTTGAAATACTTAAAGAATCTCTTAGTTTTTGGTCCATTGCCTTCACCAATGTCATAAATATAAAGTGTAGGAAGGAAATTAAGATACATGCAGTAGAATTTTCTTTAGAGCGTTTTGCGTTTCGGGCCAAATTTCACCAAATTTTACTATAAATTCCTCCATTTACCAAATTTTTATCAATAAATGAAATATTTTTTACTTTTTTTCACATTTTCTAGTCCTAATCTTAGTAAAAATTAATTTAAAAATTAATTAAATAGCTTTTTTGGAAAAAAATTGCTCCGTACGTAGGTAGGAACCTTAAAAGTTTTTAACTAGGCATAGAGTACGCCACCCCTGTCATTGTGTATGTCCAAACTGGCCGTATGTTTAAGTGTTAATATCTCGTCCAATTACCGATCGTTTTTTTTTTCGTAATTCATTTTCAACAATGATTTTATAATTCTGCTACGATAGGTACATCTACCGGTGCTCAACAATTTATTCGAATGCCTGTAAATCGAAATTTGTGTGTAACAGAAAAATGCGATTTTCACAAAAAGTATGTGACCTATGGTGATCGCTAAAATTTTCCGGTAAGGTTTAAATTAACGTCTACTACCTCTATTTTTTTTTTTTTTTTTATATAATTTTAGTTTCAGTAGATTCGGAATTAGATAGAGGGAGGACATATTTTTGCGCTACATTTTTGGCAATATCTTTGAAAATATAATATTTAAAATTAAAAGGGATGTATTTTTTAGTTCAGCGTTACGAAAGCTTTCACACGATACCCCATACGATACGCAAGGAATTTTTTTTTTTAAGTACCATAATTAGCACCTCTACATTCTTACTAAATATATTTATGAATGTTTATTAATCTGAAAATATGTGGTTTAATGGTCTTTATTACTTCCCAGAATTTGAAAATTCCACGTTCCATAGTTTACGAGTAAAATAGCTGTGACAGACAGACACAGGAGTGATCTTATAATGGTTCCGTTTTTACTTTTTAAGTACAGAACCCTAAAAAGAGCTGTACAGAACAGAAATATTTGATATTATTTAGGCTTCATATCTCTTTGAACTTTTGTGGTATAACTATTGCTATTTTTCAAGTATCTACAGCTATACCCAACCCTAAGTTGTATAGTTTTTTAACCCCTTATCTGTTTTTTTTTTTTTTTTTTTTTTTTTTTTTTTTTTTTTTTTTGACGCACTAAATTAAAAATAAGGACTCGGCACCACTTTTTGTTTACTAAAATATTTGTCTTTGTACAATCGAAAAAGTTATGCCATTTAACAAACCAAAGATTACAGTTGAAATTAATTGGGTTCCAAAAGCTTTTGCATCAAAGATAGCAAACTCTTTTAGCCCGAACGGCGTTCGGGGAAATCAGTTAAGGGGTTAAAAAGTCTTATTATTCTTGTAGCAATGTTTTTTTAATAATACAATTAATAATTCGTATATTTATTGTACGTAACCCTCTGAGCGCGAGTAATACTCGCACTTGACCGTTTATTGAAATATTAAGATGCATGAGATAGATTAAAGTTTTGGGATTGGCACATCCAAATAGTTATAAATAGATGACTTTGGACTTTGCAAAGATATATTAATACAGTAAAATACATGTCTCGGTATAACTCTCCACCGATCGCAAAATTTTAAATTTAATTCACATAATTAAGTATATTCCATAATACAAATAAACTTTATAGAGCAATCAGTATATTTACACTAATATAAACTTCAAAAATCCCAAAGAATTACAATAAAATTTATCATCCTGCAAATTTTAACAGCCTTTAAACACTTATTAATGTTATGGACATAATTATATTTTTATAAACTGCAAATTATTTAAAGAATGATAATATATTTCATTAATTTGTTGTTATTTATGTAAAATAAAATCTTAATTAATTATGTATTAATAAAGTAATATTATAAAAGGTTTATATTGAAATTATGAGGAAATAGAGGTGATTTTTAAAAGATTATTTAATACAGAACAAAACCAACGAACGTTAAGTGTATATATAAATATTTTTCTACTTTGCATAAACTTATTATCGTTGTTTACCAACAAAAATACACCCACGTCGTGGCTTGTCCTTTTCATAGACATATTTTATTATGGTGACTTTATTTGGAATGTAACAATGGTTATGCTGTGAAATAAAAACGGTTTTGCCACTTCAGTGCATTTGTAAAGAGTTTTTATTCTTTATCATTTCAAAAACTATAAGTTTAACAAAAATGTTAAAATTATTGATTTTTTTAACACTGTTAGAATTATATTACTTTATCAATGATTGAAGAAAAAAATATATTAAAAACATCGACTCAATCAGAATCATATTCCGGATGTAACGAAAAAAAGATGAAACATTTAGAAAACTGTTTATTCATATTTGCAAGGCAATTTTAGAGAGATCATAGAACATTTAACATAAAACATAGAACATCTAACGGACGCCTTCCAAAATAGACTTATTTGTAAATTGTGCAACTTATTTACATACACAAAATATAATACATAGGGTATCGAATCTCAATGTCCAATTGCTAATTTCTAAACCGTTACCTATATAAATACAGGGTGGTTCAAAACTATATGTCAAAAATGTAAAGGTACAAAGAAGGGACCTAAAAAAGGAAATTTTGTATAGGAATGTGGGTATGGAAAGGCAGCGTTGTAGCAGTAGAAGGGTGCTGTTGAGTTCGGCTGATGAAATGGCTTCGATGACTTTAATCGTCATTTCCCCGCAGGGATTTCGAGCAATATGTATCATTACAACAATATGGAGCTTACCGAGATGCCTTTTATATATGGCGCTACAAATGGCTCACACACTTCACGTCTAACAGCTCTCGAGCCTGTTTTAGTACTATCCTCTACTATGCGTAATACATCTTCTTTCACAGCAAGAGTTCTACGATATCTTCCAGTGCCCGTATCACGCCTTAAGGATAAAACGATCTACTCGTTTATAACTTCCAATAAAAACGATAAAATTTCGGCGATCCAGCATATTCCCACTCAGGAATATTTTAATGTACATCCTCTGAGCAATCGCTGCAATTCTTTGCGCAGCCACATACATGAAATGCATTTCAGCAAGCTCCGCATTCGTGTAAGAACGCATGTTGCTCGAAATCCGTGCAGAGAAGGACTATTCAAGCCAGCGAGAGCTTTTATCCACAGAACTCAACAGCGCCCTCTACTGTTTCAGCGCTGCATTTACGCACTCATATTCCTATTCGAAATCTGCTTATCTAGGTTCCCTCTACCTGCCTTTACATTTTTGAAATATAGTTCTGAAACACCCTGTCTAGTTCCAATTACGAAAAATATTTTAAGTGAGGTAATCTACTTTTTTAAAAGTGGTTTTGATCAGTAAAAACCTTTCAAAAAAAGTTACGAAATGTATATTGTTATGCTGTCACTCGGTCCTGTAAGCGATATTTAGTAAAAATTTCCTATTACGCTAAAAAGTAAGACAAAAAAGGTCCCATTCATATAACGCTAAATTTGACCGATGTACTAAACTTTGAATTACAAAATTTACACAAATTTTCTGTATATGATTGCAGATGAGTTGGGCCATGCTTCGAGAGATTGTGCACAAAGTGTTTAAAGCATTAGAAGGACATATTTCATGGGTACGTTTCTTCACTCCAGTAGAACGTATTATCATTTTCTAAAGAATTGCGACTATTGCTTTTCATTATTTCATTTAACAAAAATTCTGTTATTTTTTAACTTAGTACAAGATGTATAAGTAATTCGGGGGAAGACGCCAAATATAAGGATGTTTTGCTTAGTAGAACCAAAATTGCAATGATAAGATGAATAAAAACACACCATGATGATCTCTAATATTTAGTTATTTATGTAAACTCATTAATTCCTTTCCCAGTGTTTAAATGATTTAGAAATTTAAGGTTAAATAAACTCGTGTAATTCTGGCATGTTCCCGATAAAAATGAGGAAGATGACACCTGTTATGGGGAAGATGCCACACCACAGAAAATAAGAAAAAATAAGACTAACATTGGAACATTACCTCTGAATTAACAATAACTATGGTCAAACAAACAAATCTGCAAACTGAAATCATTTTTATTTCAAATTTACTTTGCGAAAACTATGGCACAAGCCTGCACAACATTTCATTTAGTGCAAATGATCACCACTGTAATCTTCGTGCAACCATTTCTTGTATTTCATGCCATGATCCCAACTACACTGTGAGACATTTTTTATCCTAAGTATGTCCTTTACATACAGCACAAAAATCATCATCATTATCTTCATCAAAAGTATAACCATTGGTATCCATACGAATTTCTTCACTTGAGGGAGATGCGCTTACACGTCTGTTTTTTCGGAGGTTTATTATTCTTTATTTTACATTTTCTCTACCATTTCTTTTATCTTTTACCGCATAGTTTTTCTTCTCTCTGATGCAGTTAAGACATCTACTGCTTCTTTCTTATGCTCAGATGGTTTAGATTTTCTGACCTGAGGAATAGGACTGATTGCTTCTATACAAGAAATCTCTTTTTCTGTGCTGGTGGAGGCAACTGCTGGTGTAGCTCCGCATGATATGCTGGTGGAATCAACTGCTGGTGTAGCAGTGTCACTTGCGCCGCTTGTGGAAGCAACAGCTCCAATCATTAATGGAACCCTCAGAGATATCAAACGCATGTTCTGGGATTGTCTGTGGGTTATAGGGATAAATGCCAGTAACTTAAAACACAGAAGTGCCATTTCCTACTGTGGCTGCCTTGCTCCAAGCTGTATTCATAAGAGAAATAAACTGAAGTATTGAGAGTTTACGATGTGGCTTGCTGAGGATCCAGGCGTTCAGAACGTGCCGCCAATATATTTTTAATGGTTTTAAAAGTGAGTGATCAAATGTATGACCGTACTGCGTAATGTGATTTGGAAGAGAGAAAATAGTTAATTAAATTTTGTCTTCATTTTAGCTTATTCCTGAACTATGTTGCTTCTTCCCCCAAGTATAGACGGAGATGCCACACACACTTATTTCCGTATTGCTACAATATTATGACCGCTTCTGATTGCCTTGTGTGTGTAACAGAATGTGGAACTCACTTATATAGCTAGTATCTCATTTAAAATAAAACATCCTTTTATAAACTTTAAATGTGTGCAACAGAATATTATAAGGGCTTTACTCACCCGGTTAAATGTTCCCAAGATAAAAAAATAACGGCGATTATTGTCGACAAATTAAAGTAAATTCACAAACCACGTGCACACTAGGTCAAGACTCGTCACACAAGCTGGTCATTATTTGCATCTTTTGACACATAAAATTACTAGAAACAAACTTGCGTCTTCCCTCTAATTAGCCTATTTTTTTTATATCAGAGCGAAAATAAATTTCATATTTATATTGTAATATACATTTGACCCCCAACTATTATTTTTTTTATATCTGACGATCTTCTATATTTCTAGTAAATGTGTGTATACGCTGTATTTCTCATAAAAAAAAAAAAAAAAAAAAAAAAAAAACATACTCCAAATTTAATCAGATATTACTCGATCAGTTTTAATCCTAGAAGAATGGGGATTGATTTTTCTTACTTTTTAGGATAATAGGATATTTTTACTAATTATTAGGTATAGGATTAGGAGACCATATAATTTTGTAATGTTTTAAGAAATACTTTTAATGACATCGCTTTTAATATACTACTTTACGTCACTTAAAATAATGTTTAAAAAATATACATACAGATAAAGTCCATTCATTAATAAATACAAAGTTCGTTTTTTATTTATATGTCAGAATAAAAGTGATTATTAACAGGTAGCAAATTCATATATATTAATTGTAAAAGAATTAACAAAAACACTCGTGATGCAGCCAGTGTTAATTTTTTTATCTGTATCGATATATACAAATAGCCGCTTAATCACACATATATATATTAACTTATATAACATTTGTAAATAATGTCTTTAAAATATACATTACAGATAACGTTCATTCATTAATAAGTAGAAAGATCGCTTTATATTTATAAGAAGAATAAAAGGGAATATTATCCCGTAAAAAGGATATTCTATAAATGAAATGCATAGGAATTAACAAAAATATTCATAATGAAAAAGTAATAAAATAAAGTATCGGCATCTATATATCCAAATATCCTCTTAATCTCACTTATGCAACACTTGTAAATAGTTTCTGAAAAATATACAATATATATAAATTTAATTAACTAATATGTAGAAAGATCGCTTCATAATTATAAGTAAGAATAAAAGTGAATATTAGACTGCATCAAAGTTATTCAATACATGCATTGTAAAGGAATTAACAAAAATACTCATGATGCAGCCATATTAAAAAATCTTATATGTATCTATATACACAAATATCCGCTTAATCACACGTATACCTTAACTTACATAACATTTATAAATAATGTCTTCAAATATACAATACAAATAAAGTTTATTCATTAATAAGTATAAAGATTGTTTTATATTTATAAGTAAGAATAAAAGTGAATATTAGACGGTACCAAACTTATTCTATAAATGTATTGTAAAAGAATTACCAAAAAACTCATGATGCAGCCATGTTAAAAAAAAATGTTATCTGTATTTCTATATCCAAATATCCGCTTAATCTCACATATACATACACTTATGTGACATTTTTTATGTACCTTTCTTTTTCTCAATACTTATTTCTTGATTATCCTCTCTTCTCCATGTGATTTCAGGTTCAGGGGAGCCACTGGCGACACACCGAAGACTTACGTCACTTCCTTCTCTAACTTCTGTGTCAGAACTCGTGTCGTTTTCTTCGATGTGTGGAGGAACTAGAAAAGAAAAAGAACGGTAGAAGAAAAAAAAACATTACGAAGGATAGAAGGTATTAGCTGAAAGTAACAAAAAGTCAGAGTAACTGTCAGTCTACGATAGTATTTATTTCTAAGGTACTTCTCAAGCAAGGAATTGGATTGCGCTGCTAAGTCTTAGGATAAGATTTTTCTTAGTTGTGATTCTGATGTTATAATGTGACCAAAACACATAAAAAGAAATGGTAATGGGATTTTTCTTTCTGGAGAAAGAACTCTGTATTACTTTAGCGATTATTTTTACCGTATTAAAGTGAATTATATTGATTATTGTTAATGCTTTTGAATTGCGTATAATTATTTTGTATTGAATGTGTAACTGATTAAAATGAATAAAAAAATATATTCAAATTTTTTTTTTTCAAGACAAGAATGTATATTAATGAAAGAGAAAAGTTATATATATATAGGGTTTTTTAAACTAATGAAACTAATTTTCATTGGTAATAAATATGTGGAATGACAAACAATTTAAGTACGAGATAACAGGATCATATTCTACTTATTTAGAAGATAATACATGATGTCTCAATTTAAGCTTAACCGTTCGTACTTTACCGATAATGACTAAATTTTAGCGCAGATTATCTTTTCTTTGTATGAAATGTGATAGCGTGTAACATGCTGGTAGTGCACTGTCATTAGATCGGTGATACTATATGTACGTCCAGCTACTTTCAAATTTATGCATGATTCTGTACTGTCAGTCTACGATAACATTTATTTCTAATATACTTCCCAAGACAAGAATTGGATTGCTCTGCTATGTCTTAGTATAATATTTTTCTAAATTGTGATTCTGATGTTATAATGTGACCGAAACACATAAAAAGAAATAGTAATGGGATTTTTTTCTAAAGAAAGAATTCGCTATTACTATGTGATTATATTTATGGAATTAATGTATATTATATTCATTATATGTATGTTTTTGAATTGATACAACTATTTTGTTTTGAATGTGTAACTTATTAAAACCAAAAATGTTTATTCAAATACGCTTTTTTTTCAGAGAAGAAGGTATATTAATGCATTCATGACGGGAAACAAGAATTCTCGTTTTCATTCAAAAAACATCATTGACTAAGGGCGTGGCTTCTAACTTACAGAAAATGAATTTTTATAATGTTGTCCACATTTGTTATACACTGGTGTCCAAAATTAAGAACGAATCACAAAATGCTAATTTTTAAGTACGCGAATACTCAAAAGGAAATAATATAATTCGAATAATCGCTATCTCTACAGCACAGCTAGTCCATATAACATCTCATGCATGTCACACATGGTTACAAGTGTCACAATCACTACGGTGAAGCAAAAAAATAGGAAATTCCATACATCTCATTATGAGTCTCAAATGATCATTATATGTGACATCGTCAGTGCGACTGCTGCTTTGTGACGAGTCACCATGTGACTTTACAATGTAGTTAAATTGTGACTCTCATGTGACTGTCATCTGTAGACTCAATTTCAAAGTCATCGTGAACGCTGCATTGTGATAAGTTATCAAATAATGTTAAATTAAAGTCACATGATGATTTTCAGGTGACAGAGAGACTACTGTGAAGTCACCATTGTGCCCTTTTGTGAAAAATCACCATGTGACTATAATGTGATATTATTTGGTGACTTATCCTAATGCAACGTTCATGATGACTTTGAAATTGAGTCTAAAAATGACAGTCACATGACAGTCACATGACAGCCACATGACAGTCACAATGTAACTACATTGTAAAGTCACCTGGTGACTCGTGACAAAGCAGCATCATATTGGCGTCTCAGTGGAGTGAAATATAGTGATCATTTGAGACTCATAGTGAGACGTGTGGAATTTCCTATTTTTTGTTTCACCGTAGTGACTGTGACATTTGTGACCATATGGGACATGAATGAGATGGTATATGGACTAGCTATGCTGTAGGGATAGTAATTATTTGAATTGTGTTATTTCCTTTTGAGTATTCGCTTACTTAAAAATCAGCATTTTGTGACTGGTCCTTAATTTTGGACATCAGTGTAGTATTGTAAGACATTTTATATTAAATTCGTACATTGAAAAGTATCTACCGATGCATAACTTGGGGAACCTATCTAGAACACCAATTTACAAAAGACTTTCAGAACAGGGAAGAGCTTCTAGTTTTTTTTAAATTCAGATTTGATAAAAATTGCCTGTCGGCAATGTGGTAAAAGTTCAATTCTCGCACACGAGAATTTGGTGGACAGCATAGGCTGCTGCTTTCTTGTAATTCAGATTGTTGATTCCCACCAATTCTCGCCTACTTTTATCTACCATTAAATAAGGTGAATATTTAAACTTCAAAAAATGGTAGTAATCGGAATTTTTAAAAAAATGCCGACACTTATCGGCGCGGGGCATAACTGGTTAATGTGACGTGATAAGTTTGTTTTGGATATATATAGTTTTTTTTTTATTAATGAAACATATTTTTATTCGTTATTGATATGTGGAAAGACAAACAATTTTAGTATGGGAAACCAGGGACGTAATCTACTTATTTAGAAGATAGCACATGGTGTCTCAGTATAAGCTTAACGCGAATTTTCATTCATACTTTAACCATAATGACAACATTTTAGCGTAAGATTATCTTTGATTTATATGAAGTGATATCTTGATACGCGCTGAGAGTTCACTGTCTTATTTCAAAGACACTATAGGAACGTTCAGCTACATCCGGATTTATGAATGCTGTTCACTGATGTATGGATGCAAGTTATTAGAATTTCAGAAATCCTTGTGATGTCTCTCGTTATTCGTATTTCAGAGAAAGTCAAATAAGCGTATTGAAAATATTGTTGCATCATTTCAAAAATTATTGAAGAAAATCCAAGGTTGGCTTAGAGTAAGACTCTGAATTTTGACAGTAGATTCCTGTGCACGATTGGTTTCATTTGATGCATTTAATCGCTTTGGAAAATTTCTCAATGAAACATCGTCTTATATATATGTATGTACATTGCAGTTACGATACGTTTATTTAAAGACGTTTTTAGTAAACACACTTAAATGTTTCACAGGTCGTGTCGACTATTATTCTGCCTTCAAAAATATAATCAAACACTAAATAACTTTTAAAGTTTCGCCTCTTTATATCTGTTTTTCATTCTTATTCACAATGATATAACCAGAAATCATGGAATAAATCAATAATCGTGATTCATACTTAATATAGTGTGAATGACGTGGCGTGTGGACAACATTATGTGTTATTATTACAATATTCAAAACTGGATTCTATGTTCTGCTGCTATATTAACCCATTTATGCCCATGTCCCATTTTTGGGGCGTTTCGAATTTTAGTATTTTTTTATAATTTTCTTCTTCTTTACAACATGAAAATTGTATGAAGTAATTGTCTATAAATATCTTTATTTATTACCGAGAGATGACAACGTAAAATTGATATTTATTTGCTTAAATGAAGGCCTTTTTTTTTGGTGTTTATAGATTTTTCATTTTTCAAGATAACGAAATGAAAAAGGTAAGTTTATTTGTTCTTTTTGTATCAAGGATCCATATAAATATTTCATAATCTTAGCTTGTAGACTTCTTTGAAATACGTAGTTTTTAACTTGCATAATTATACGTTCAAGCCTATAAATTATGCATGTTTGTAACATACAAAATATAGGCAGCTAGGCGCAAGTGGGTATATATTTCTATTAACTATTTAGGGCACAGTTATTTATTTAAAGTCCTTTTCAAAAAGATTTTGAAATAATTTTTTTTCAGCAAAAAATACGGTTATTCTTTATTTATTATTAATAATACTTATAATGTTATTAGTGACTGTAAATAAATAAATATATATTTTTAAATGTTCATAGTAATACTAATTGTAGTAGGGGAGACTAGGGACGGTTGACCATGCAGGAGGCTTGACCCATTCATCAATTTTCATATTTAAAAGAATTTCAGAGTTTTATGAATAGGTGTCAACCAAAGCTATTGAAATGCTCAAAAAACAGTCTTTGTTTCATACAGCTAATCGAAATAGGTGTGGAAAAATCAATTGTGAAGCGTTTTCAACCTAAAAGTTGTGTTTTTTAGAAATATTTTGTAAGCTTTTTTCAGATAAAATACATAATAGAAATTTAAGTAAGTAGGTTTTAAGTAATGCAGAAATATCGAGCTTTCATTCCAGGCATAAAGATTGTACAGTAAGTTAGGCTTAACATAATAATGTAGCATTGTTTAGAAAAGGTCTATGTAGGGAGGTTTGACTCAGTCAATGTGAGGGAGGGTTGACCAGATGCTCAAGGCTTCCTTAATTAAGTGGTTTAGGAAATATTTTTATTATACTCTGTGCATAATGAAAAGTTCATAACATATATATAAAAGAATGTGAATTTGTTCTGTAAAGCTTCAGTAAAACGGTGTGATTGAAAAGAAAATGTTTAAAACTGACTATAGAAAAATTGCTAGAAAATGGGAAAGTTGATAGGAACTTTTTCCATTTAAATATTGCTTACAATAGATAAATAGAAACAATGGGAAAGACTAGAAAAGCCTAGAAAGGATGAAAGCATCAGTCTTAACCTTTGAGGGGCAGTGGTATATTTATAAAACCACTTAATTTTAATTCCGAAACATTACAATGGCACCAGAATTTTGCTAAAATCTTTTCCATTTACTATGTATGTGAAATATAGCATTTTTTATTTCCAAATAAATTTTTTCGGAAATTCCGGTGCCAGCCATTTATTTCAACATTTTAGTACTGAAAGTATTTTGCCCCTTAAAGGTTTAAGTCATGTTAATGATAAGTTAAGTGATTATGCGATTGCAAAAGAACACAGCATCGATCGAAAAACTTTAGGAAGGTATGTAGAAAATTTTCACCAGGGTGAATACAGTGACATGAAGCCAAACTATGTGACAACTACAGTTGTCAGATCGAGTGTCACAAAAATGGAACAACGAGATAAAAAAAAAGCGGAACAGTGGCTCCTAAATCGGAACATAATAACATGAAACACTATGAAAACGGAACCTGTCTCTAACAGAATACTGCCTTAAATGTTAAAATTTCATTTTCCTTGCTGTACAAACATACCTGGTCAGATAAAATGCTGTTTAGAACAAATTTTTTCTCCTCTGACTTCCGATTGCGTCTTAACAGGTTTGTTTAAGCCTCATATTTTTAAAAAATATATTTATTTATAATAATTAAAACATGTAGAATAAAGTTATTTTGCTTTTTTTAAACTGATTTTATTTCTCTTCACAAATAGTGCATTATAAAATAAAATGGATCAAGCCTCCCATATAGTGGGTCAACCCTCCCATATATGGGGAGCCTTGGCCCATTATTTTTTCATGATTAAAATCAATCATTTTTCAAATTTCTTATATGTTACACTTATGTAGCAATTTTATTTTGATAAATGATTATATAACGAATAAAATGATATATAAAACTTTATTATACGTTCAATATTTAAAAAATAAAAAATCATTTTGTAAAAAGTGGGTCAACCCTCCCTAGTCTCCCCTACATAATATACAATTCAAAAGCTTAATTTAGATAAATTTAGATAAAATGTATAATTATGCATTTTTCCACACATTGTTTACTTTTTACCGAATAAATACAAAAACATTTTAGCATAATTTTTTTTAGTATTTTTCCAGTTCTTTTTGCAACATTTTAAAGTGATTTAACCATCAAATTTGAAAAAAACAAAAATTCAGGCATAAATGGGTTAATAATTGCAATGGCGATAGGACCTATGATCCAAAAGATATTCATTTTTCAATATTTCAGAGATATATCTTGTAATGTTTTGAACCAAAGAGCTTTTTCTAGCATCAGCTTTTCCTTGTATAATAGATAGCATAAGATATTCTTCATCAAATCTGATATGTATCCGGATTTGCTTATCAAAAAATCGTGGAATTTTCTATGGTCTACCAAATAATCTTATTTTTTCGATATTCAAGGTCACTAAATATCTTCTCTGCCTATTGCTTTAGAGTGCTGAGGTAAATGTGAAAAATCTGTAGCGGAGCGGAAGACGTATTTTTAATTACACGCAACAGCAACACCTTATCAAATGCAATCTTTTAAGCAATCTCCGACAATGCATGTATCATATTTGGAACATCGAAATAAGAAAATTAAAAGTAGACAATATTATATATATGATAAAGTTCTGTTATAAATTATAACTTGATTCTCAAACGTTAAACGGAATATTTGCACTAAAAACATCACTACAAAATTTCGCACAATCAGGCAAGAAATAAAGCAACTTCAGGTAATTTTGTGTTATCCACATACTTTGGCACAATTTGGAGCACTTTCTTATCAAGAAATATTTTTCTTCCATGGAGGCAGTCATATAATCAGTTAAAATAATATTGCATACAAAAAAACTACTTATAATTAATGAATACATAGATACATAGGTACACAAATACATGCTTAAGCTCAAAATTGGTAATCGAAGATTGACATCAAACTTGAGCGTTGTTGGTCACAATGTGGTTTTAAATAAATAAAAGAAATTATACCGCAGCCATGGGGGTGCGACAGCCCGCGATATATCTACTACTCCTGAATGTTACATGGCCAATGTAAAATTTCTCGTTCGGTTGTGCAACTTCTGTTATCAAGGTCAGCTGAAAAGTAGCCGATAAATGTGGTGCGCGCAGACACATGTCTCCTTCGTTAGGTTATATAACCGTAGAAGCAAATGTTTGTATTTGAATGTAAATTATAAGAACGTGGTTTATCTATGTAGTTATAAAAAATATTAATTATACAAACATAGAAGCATATTTTTTAATTCAAGAGTAAACGCCCGCCGTACACATGCAAAAGAAAAACACAAGTTCATACAATGAAATTATATTTGAGCAAGCGAGGCTCACTTAAATAAAAGTGTGCCAAAAGTGTGCAAACTCGATTTCGAAAATTTCACATAGATAAAGAAACTTAAAAAGAATATATACATACATCTAATCTAATATTTTTTTTTAATTAGGTCGCTGTATTAATTCTTAAATTAAAAACAAGATGTGCGTTCTTGTATTTTATCTAACAAATATACATTAGTTAAAGTTGCATATTTTATTTCCCAAATTTCAAATACTTATAACTTTACACAATTCTTCTTTAGTTTTGATTTACTTGTTAAGTAACCCCAATGAAATACTTTTTAATAAAGAAGCAAACTGATACAAAAGACAAACAGAACTAACTCGTATCAGATTTTTACTTTTAAAGCAAACAGTTATTATATTTATTATATTGTTTAATTAATTTCATTGTAATTTGAAACACATGAATCAATAAAGAAACGCACATACCTATCATTTATTTTCATTCTTATTCATTTTTTTTTAAATCCCTTTGAGATTTATCCTGAAATATTATCTTGCACAAAATAAATGCTAATGTTTTTCTAAGCATATCATTATTTAATTTTAATTTATCACTGAACATTAGATTTATCGTTAAGTCGTCTTCGGTAAAAGAGAAAAAAAGAAGAAAATGAGACTTTAAAGTATTACATTCGTAGATTAAGTAGTCTAATTATTTTCCTTTAAGAATAATAACTTTAGTAAATGATATCCCCGAAAAATATTTTCTTGAATTTAAAAGAGGCTTATCAATGCTCCGAGCAATTTATTGCCTCATGAATATTCATGGCTTCCAAAATACTTAATTTCATTTTGTTTAATCAGTGATTAGTCAAGTTAATCTCTATTTACTTAAAACAGGGAATTTGGTAAATAACATAAAATGAACAAAAGTTAATTATTTATGCGTGCCTTTCATTATGCCAATAGTAGATCTTTTTTTATTTAAAATTAGATTGATGCAGAAAAAATATTTTGTTTTTTATATACCATTTTAGATTACTTCTATTTTTCTATAAGAAAGATAAGCTTTTTAGGCAAGATATTTTTTATACTTTCTTCTATGTAATTATGTAAGATTTACATAGCAAATTTTTTAAAAAAATTGTAAAATAATCTTCAAAGGAGGATTAGATATTTTCGAATTTTTAAATAAATGGTAAACATTCTTCCATCGAAATTTTCAGAAAAAAATGCCAGTTCAAAGGATGCTTTAAATTTAAATTAAGTCTTTTTTTTTGTTGTTGTTGTTTTCACATTTCCAAATTATAAAATAAAAAGTTAAACGTCTATATATTAAATACGACTCTGTTATACCCGTTTAATAAATATTATATACCAATTTCCTTCTATATAACGGAAGAAGTCGCTATTTATTGCATGCAAGAAAACAAGTTATCCACTTTAATATAAAGTGTGTTCGAAAAGTGCAAATTAAATTTCCGATATTTTATTCTTTAAAATATTTGTACATCGTATTCAAACGCAATCCTGTCTGAGAGTGTTTAAGAAACTGAAGGTAATTTATTCTTTATGTTGGTATAATAATTTTCGATAATGATATCTATTTGGTGATATTAGTAAATTTGAATAACTTATATTGGGCAGAATTCAAATAACGTTCAGAGAATTTACATGACAAATATAACAACAAAATAGACGGAATCGTACAATGTAAAAAATAAATAAATAAAAAATAAAATAAATAAAATAAAATAAATAAATAAATAAATAAATAATAATAATAATAATAATAATAATAATAATCTGTAATTCTACAGATGTAAAGTTACAAAAATATGTATGTTTGATAAAATTATATCTGCACTCTGTACAAAAAAAGATGTAAATCTACAAAACTAGTTTTTGTAAAGGTACAGAAATTGGAAGCCTTGCAAAAGAATACACTAAAATTGCAGTCATCTTAATAAACTTTTATCTGTAACCTGGGGTGCAGTTCAGAAAAAGTTCTAGGCATCCCGGTTTCCCAAAATATTCTTAGTAACCTTACAGATTTTTTGATTTACTATGCAAAAGTTTATCTGTTACAAGAATATTTGTTTTTGCCGTTACTTAAAAAGTTCTAAGAATCCCAGTTTCCTAGAAAAAATTTACTAACTTAACAGATTTTTTTTTACAGTGTACACTACTGTGCAGTTCTTGAGTAGTATAAGATCGAAAATAATTTCTTAAAATAGCATAAAATATCGAAATGCGCTATGTCTTTCGAAAGATGTTGGTCTTTCTTCTACAGGCGCATAGAACACTTCTTTCTACGTTAAAAGAAGAAGCAAGACACTTTCTACTACATTCTACTGCAAGAATCTCCATGCTTTCAAATTAGAAGAATGTGTTTTTTGCGGAGTTCTTTCGGAAAAAATAACGCAGTTCTATATTTTTATGGTGTTTTAATATGTTCCTTTGGATCTGATACTATCACACCAGCTTTTACAAATATTACCAAGAATAGCATACCTGTATAATTGAATTCGTTTAAAACGAGCACGGCTTAACAGAGAACACGCTTAAAACGAGCAATTTGATCATTCAGAATGGAAACTTTGAAATTGAAGATTTCCATACACTTAAAAAACATAATTAACGAGTTAAACGGGCTAAACCGAGTAAAACATATGTTCACTGCAATGTGATTTCCGACAAAAAGTAGGATAGAATTAGGAAATGAATCATAATCTTATCGCTTACAGATCTCTCCCAGCGACAATTATTCTGTATTACAACTGACATTCAAAACACCTATTTATTAGTGTAACTGCGTAGAATTTCAAAATTCAAGTAAATACTCTGCACATACACCTAAAAAAAGTACAAAAGTATGTCCTGATTTCTTGAGAAAAAAAAAAAAAGAAAGATGAATTAAGGTAGTGTCAAGTACGGTCCATTTGTAAGATTTACAACAGAACAATAGAGAAGAAAGGAGCATAGAAAATTATTTATTTATTTTTTTATATAATCTGTTCCTTCCAATATGATTTCCAACAAAAAGTAAAGTAGAATGAAGAAAGAAATAGTAATCTTATAGAACACTGAACTTCTCTCTCAGAAATAATATTTCTGTATTACAACTATCCGACAAAATATATTAATTCATCATTTTTACCTCATATAATTTCAAGATTCAAGAAGATACTCCGCACATACACACAAAAAATAGACAAAACTCATTTAATACGAGCACTGTTGGACTGAGAATATCTTTAAAACGACCAATTTGAACATTCAGAATTGTCCAGCATTTAAACATGTAATGCATGAGGATTTTCGTGCTCCTTATTATCTGAAAAATCAGGATTATGTCTAATACGAACAAAACGTCTGTTCATTTCAATGTGATTTCCAACAAAAATTAGGGTTGAAGGAATAAAAATATCCTAATCTTATCGAACACTGTTTTGTCTCTTCGATAATATTTCTGTATTACAACTGTCTGTCAAAACATACAATTTTTCAGTGTTTCCACATAGAATTTGAAGATTCAAGAAGATACTCCGCACATACACGCAAAAAAATAGTCAAAACTCGTTTCATAGGAATACATTTGAACGAAGATCACCTTTAAATCGACAATTTTGAACATTCAGAATTGTTCAGCATTTAAACTTGTAGTGAATAAAAATTTTCATGCTCCTTATTACCTGAAAAATCAGGATCATGTCTAAAACAAACGAAGCATATGTTCATTCCAATGTTATTTCTGACAAAAAGTAGGATAGAATGAAGAAAGAAATCCTAATCTTATCGAACACTGTTTTCTCTCAGTGATAATATATCTGTATTACAACTGTCTATCAAAACGTACTAATTTATCAGTGTTACCACATACAATTACAAAATTCAAGAATATACTCCGCACATACACTCAAAAAATAGTCGAAACTCATTTAATACCAGCATGGCTAAAGTGGGAACACATTTAAAACGACCAATTTGAATATTCAGAAATTGTTATCATTTAAACATATAGTACCTAAAGATTTTCATGCTCCTTATTTTCAGGCATTTTAACTTTTAAAAAGAAAGCTTTAAAAAAATTATAAAGACCAATTTTTTTATTTGTTTAAATTTGCATGTTTTGCTATTATTTTCAGCCTGTAACAATATTTTACTAGAATGGATGAAAAAAACAATGTCTATTTGAAAATTTCTAATTCCCTAGGTATAATTTCCCCCCTTCCACGCTGTACGTCTAAAACCACTGGTTTAGAGGGTCATTTAAATACAGAAATTATGGCAAAATTTACAATATTAGCTCTTAATTCTGAGTTTATTTGGATTCTTCTTCATCATTTGGTTTCCTCAGTAACATTTACTTTCTGATCCATACGGTAAGGTAGTTTAGGAAGTAAGCTTGACTAAAATTTGGGATTCTTTAGGTTAAATTCATTTAAACCCGTATGTATACGCGCCTACTTTTGTGACATTAGCACATGCACGGGCCCAAATCTAGCCCAATTTTTCTCCCATTATATTTTTGGCTAAATTCGTATTAAAAACTAATTTTCTGCTCCATTTTGTAAAATGCGCCAGTTTTCGTCCTTTTAGGGAAAACAAATTAAGCTTTTTATATTTATCACCAGTTCTCATCCTTTTAGGGAAAACAAATTAAGCTTTTTATATTTATTTACAGTTTCTGTAGCAGTTTGTGTGAATTGTTTTTTTTGGAAAATATGCTATTATCTGTAAACAATTTATTTTAAATCTTATAACATGAATTATTTCACAAAATGGAGATTAATTACATTTAATACCCTTTTATCAATATATACAAGTGGCTTTTATGTTACTCTTCCATTAAAATTATTTTATTTCGTGTTATCTACAAAGAAATGAACGTATCGAAATGAAATGTTCGTACACGCGCGGGATTATTCATTCCTCAGTGGTGAAATTTACCCCGGCGCGTGTGCTTACGCGTTATCCGTTGAAAATCAGATTGTAATGTAGGCATTTTTTTAAAGCATAGCTCGAAATAAACTTAGCGGAATGACATGTAATTTTGAATTCGGAATTTGAAGATTCTGAAAAAAGAATTCCATAAATTCACGATGAAAAAAAAGTACGAATTTCTTCTACGATTAAACTCTGTTTTGCACGGATTAAAAATGATTTTACCAATATGATTTCCATGCATAATTTAAAAAACTACCGGAACAAATGACTTCGATTTGGTGTCAAAAGGTAAAGTTTCCGAAGAAACTAAAAATGTTCTCAAAATTAGGTGTTAGTATTGAAGATTTTAAAGTTTATATGAAATTTGTATATGTAAACGCCCATCTAAGTAAATTAATAATTAATATATTGGAACTGTCACATTTTATACGGTGATTTGCAGCAGAATAAGCAGGAGGACTGTGGTATATTTTCTCAAAGAGTGCATATAACGAAAACTCAAATCGCATAAAATATTCTCTTGTTTTATTTAGAAACTTACTTTGTCTACTATGAAATATATATTAGATGTTAAAATTCCATCGATGAGCATCCGATAATATTTACTAACAAGCAATTTATTAATTATAACTAAATAATATACGTGTAATTGTAAGAAATGTAAATTTTGACGACACATAAAATGCACAAATTTAAAATTTTGAATAAAATTATTTTTAGTGTACAGTTATAAATTTTTAATATAAATTAATCTTAAAATTTACTTGCATGTTCACAAAGCTATTTTACTATTTTAAATTATTTATAAAAAGTACTTTCAGATTTTTGTATTTTGCACATCCGGTGGATGACAGGTAAGGATCTGGTAAGTAATCAAGATGTTTAATATATATATCTCCATATGTGTTGATTAAAAATACCTCTTTAAAAAAGCAGCTAATGCAAAATAAAAGAATGTAATGGTGAAATACTTTTTTTCCGTGGAAAGTTTTTGAGTAAGAGAGAGTAACATGTTTGATTCCATGCGTTTATTACGTATTTTTGAAACCAACACCACATCTCAAACATCATCCATCTACTTGCATGTTACACCTTTTGTGCATGCAAGTTAGAAACAAATTCAAAATTTCAATGTCCAATAAAAAAAATAAACTGTTATTTAAAAAGTTAGGTTTTAGATTAGTCTGCAAGTTAGAAACAAATTTAAAATTTCAACGTCCACTAAGAAAACTGTTATTTAAAAAGCTAGGTTTTAGATTTCTCGCTTGAAAATATTAATGAAAAAAAGTATGTTTTATTATTGGTGTTACATTGCTATTTAAAATACGTTATTTAGCGTAAAATCATCAGTGCTCAAACTGTGCGACTTTTATTGTGTTATAATTCCTGTGGAAATTTTTGTGTTCAATAACTTAACATCAAGTTACCGGTTGTTAAAACCTGTATTTTCCTTCTTACGATAATTTTAATAATAGCACTCAAGTTTGGGAGTGAATTTATTATATGATGGTTTGAAAAAAGAAAAGAATATTTTCATAGAGTAAAATATAAGATCCATAAGAGTATATATTTGTAGAAATTTGAATTTCAAACAAGATAATCATGATTTTTTTTTTCAAATTGTTTTATACAATGTATTTACATTGTTTGTATAGAAGAACAACCTTATTGTAATTTTTAACAAAGGGGGTAATGATAGGTATAATCGTCACTGGTATTTGTAATTGTGTTCAAGTATACTACATAATGAAACTTTGTAGTATATTTCAATGACTATTACCAATAAAGTAATCAACATGTGTGACATATTTAATATTATTAATGTATTATATTTGTGCTTGTCATTATTTTTTTTCCTTAGTTCTTTGTTAAATTTTAAGCCTGACCAATATGTTAATTATTTATTACATTTCATTGAAAACCATAAATTTCAATATTATTGACAAGAAATAAAAATATATTACATTAATATAAAACAATAAAAACAAATAATATTTTCATGCAAAAATTATCCCATTTCTATTCTTTTAAATATAAAGTAGCACAAACTCTATTATATTTTACTAATTTAAAATATTTCTGTTATTTACGTTTTCAATTCTTTTAAAAAGCATCAGTTACGTAAAATCAACAGTGATTTCTAATAGTACGATTTGTTTCAATTATATAATTTCGGTAAAGATTTTATTCATATTTTTACTTCAATGAATATATCTTCTCATAAGTATTTTTTTCTTAGATACGTGCTTTTTAATTACAATAAATAAATACGGTAATAACATGAAAATCCTTGTATTGTCCATTCATAAAAAAAAAAAAAAAAAAAAAAAAAAAAATCAGTTTGTAATTCAATGCAAAAAAGAGGCATTTACAAAAATGTTTGTTATAAATAAACGAAGAAAATGATGAAAAAAATGCAAACAGCATTTGAAAAACATAGTAAGCCCACATATATATTATTTCTGAGTGTTTCAACGAAAGCAAAACTTACGCATTTCACTGTTAAGTGATATTATTTTTTCAGATTTATATAAAGTTCAAAATATAACATAAAGAAATTTGTGGTGCAAGGAATAAATTAGAATTATTTCATTATACTAAATATATATTTTATTTATTGGATTTTCTATTTATTCATCCATGCTTATTGGCTCATTTATGTCTTTTAGAAAATGCAATTATATGTATATCATTTGACTTCATTTTATCTTTTTAATGAGAAAAATGAATATAAAATAATACATATTGGATAAAAAATGAGGCAGATATATCTGGAAGAGAATAAAATTGTGTAATGAACATTTTTTTTCAAATATAAAGTAACAACAAGGAATGATCTCGAAACAAGGACTTTAGTCTAACTTCGACGAGATTCTTCTTCTGAATAAACCGGTACAAGTTGGATTAAAAATTCCTACCGTTAAAAATATATATTTTTTAAATTTACATGCCAACACATATGCATTTTAGGTTTTCAAAGCTTAAAGAAACAATGACGTAATTAAAATTGATAATAGAATCTTCTGAATTTTGAAAGACGGGGCATAACGGTATGTTTTGAAAAATAAAGAAAATAGAAAGTCTGGAGAATGTTTTTTTTTTTTTTGTTTTTTTTTGCTGCATATTAGGGGTCATTCACAAATTTAGTAGAAATATAATTTCGTCAGATATATTATAGAAATGGTTGAGAGTATTATTAGCATTGCTATGTAAATTTGCAATCTTTAATCATCCTGACATATTACTGCAAAATGTACAATTTGTACTGAACATTATAAGAGGATAAAAATAACAGATTTTTTGTTAAATAAAAGGATGAAAAACAACAGCCTCAATTCTTTACAAAATGATACATACTATTTTAAATGCTGTTAGAGTACACTGTCTTTCAAATTTTGAGTTGTGGCGTGTTTTTTAGCTTTTGAAAATTTATTCTTATGTATTTTTAAGCACGGAATTTGAAAATGACCTTCATTTTAAACCATCAATCACTTCAGGAATTTTCTTAAATCGCAAATTTCAAAGTTAAAAAGCTAAAAGTTAAAATTGATACCCCATCCCCTCCCAGCCCCATCGGACCCCCGAGCTGTTTAGCTTTAAGAAACCCAGTATAATCCAAAAAATCTAATAAATTATTGAATTAAATAAAATTAAACTGAATGAAAAAGGTCTTACTGTATATTTTACTGTATCGGATTTTTCGTTGAAATTTACGATTTGCAAAAAATCGTGACATGATGGTTAAAAGGAAATGTAATTTTTTAATTCAGCGTTAAAAAATACATAAAATGTAATTATAAATGATAACAACGATCTTGGGTTTATGTTATCTAATATAAAACTCTTTCTTAAACTTCTTGACGGTAATCTATCTGGCTTTTTGCGTGTTATCTAATAATTTGAGTATGTGTCAGATGGTAAGATTCAAAAATCGTAATAATATTGCATTGTCATCGGATTTAAGTCAGTATATAAAATTTAACTTCGATCGGACATTTGAAAGTAAGTTAAAGTTCGAGTACAAATTTTAAACTGGAAAGACGATCATTGCAAGATAAATAAAACCTTATGAAAATAACATAATTTTAGTTTAAAAAAATCATAGCCTATAATCCTTACAAAATAAAACATATGTTTAAATACAATTATTTTAAATAATCTGAAACTTAACTAATAAAAGTTAACCGTAATATTTGTACAATTTCTTTCAAAGCGCAGAAACTTTGAAATAAGTTTAAGTACTTTATACACGACCCCTGAAAGCATGCTCGAAATCATATCTTTTGATACGCAAAAAAGTGGTATCAGTCATGCATTTGAAAGTTTCATAACTCGGTCAATTTTAAATTTAGTGTGATAGGACTTAGCTGTCTTAGTTGTTAGTGTCACTTTGTTAGTAATTATCACTTATAGGACCGAAGGACCGTATAAAAATTTAAATTTCGATAGCTTTCTCGATAAATATATATATATATATATATAAATTTAAATAAATATTACATTCATGCATTTAAAATTCCACACTATTCATAGATAAAAATAACTTAATCATAGATAAAAATAAATCCAAAGTAGTTTATTAAATTATACATCGTATATAAATTTCATGGATGTAAATTCTGTAACAAGAAACATTTCCTAATTCAAAGTGTACAGAAAACTTTCGACATCTAGAAAATTTTACAATATCTTATAAATATTTAAATTATATTCCATATGATACATTTTTGTAACATATACAATATTTTCTCAAACGAAATAGTATAGGAAAATACCACACTATTTCCTTCTGCGGCAACCAATGTATTCGAAAGCATGTGTTTGTGTATACTTCTAGAACTTCAGTTCTGTGTTCGATGAGACGAATTTTGTTAACATTTTCTCCTGTTTTGCAAGTATAATTCTTATACGGAAAAAGAAAAAAGACACCAAAATGGAAATTTAAAACTAGTAATTTATTAGTGATATATTATGCTTAGAATAAACGCGCATAAGGGAACACGTAATATATTATGTATCTTCAAAAATATAGCTTTATTTGATAAATATTTCCATGTAAGCAACATTATATCGCTTCAGATTTTCTCGCTTCAATAGTAGTTTATTTTGATGACATTAAGAATTTATCTTCAATTTGTAATCGTGCGTCTTATGTGTTAAATTCTAATATTGATATATTCAATTAGAACGGAAATCTGATGCAGCCCACAAATAGTGCATTATAAAATAATTATTGAAATATATTCTAATAGGCACCTCTAGGAGAAATTTAATATAAAAAGTCATTGTCCCGGAATGTCTAATTTCGAAATTAAAGGTTCGGGTAAAATCACACTCGAAATGTAAAAGGTTTAATTCATTTTTTATATTCACCCGTTTTAAATTTTACGTGAATTTTTTAATATTCAATTATATTTAAGAAAATTTCAGAATTAAGACTAACTTTTTTTAAATCAAATAAAATTTATTAAACTTTATCAATAGAATGTATAATGAATTTTCTGCGTTATCAGTAAATTACGTTATAATTGTTTTACGTTATTAAAAAAACAATCAGAAATAACTCTATTAAGTACATAAAAAATTACTAAGTTGTGTAGTTTATACATACACCCTTTTAAAGGCGGTGATCAAACGGCGTGACCTGTTTTAATATTATTATATAAATATATCTATTCGGCGTGACCACCTGCTTTTAATGGCAAACTGGCAGAGGCACAAAGAATATTTTAATAAAATGTCACTTTTATAATTAAAGTTTAGAAAAACAAGTGTTTTTTATCTAAAAAATCCGTTTGTAAATTCTGGTGTCATTCAACCATTTCGGAATTTTGCGAATAGGATTCTTCTGCGACTGAACTGGTTAAACTTCATATCCTACCGTTCATTTAGCAATGATCTATTTGAAACAAAATAGTATAGGAAATTATCTCACAACTTTTTTCTGCGTCGACAAAAACTTTCCACAACATATGTATATTTCATGCTATATCCTGAGATGAAACAAATTTTGTACACCTTTTCTTCCTGCTATGTATCATTTCTTTTACCGAAAAAGAAAACATGTACTCGAAATAGAAATTTATAACTAATGATATCTTACTGATATATAATGCTTAGAATCAACTTTCATTGGTGCATTCGTAAAGTCTTATCTTCAAAAAGCAAAAGTTTTATTTGATAAATCGCCCCGTGTATACACATTATGTCACTTTAGAGGCCGTTGTTTCCAAAACAGTTTATTATAGAGGCATTAAGGATTTAACTTTAAAATGTCTTCTTCCATCACAATCGTGTCACATTTAATGTAGTTTAGCCAAGAGATATGAATTTATTTAAAACAATCTTTGCGGAATTTATGCGGCCACTCATTTTTTATTTGTTTTTCTTTCCAGAAAATTTAGATCAGTTTTGTTTAATAATAACATTACTTTCAGAAAAATCTACATTCACTTCGAGATTTGAATTTATTTACATTAAATTACGATTTAAAAAAATTAACAGAAATATTCTCATTACCATACCAAATGTGTAAAGATTTGAGAAATTCGACACTTTAAAAACCATATTTCATACAGTTTACATGGTCATCTCATTTACATTTCATGCAAATGAATGATATATATATTTTTTAAAATTCCGGTAAAATTTTAAAAAGGCAGATTTAATATAATATATTTATTCATTTTGAAAGTATATTACTTTAAAAAAGTATAGTTTGTAGTATAGTATGTAGTTTCTTCTGTACTCAAACGACCAAAATAACCAAGAGAATAATTTCAAGATGTAAACAGAAAAATATTACATGCTATGAAATGGAAAAAGCAATACAACCTTTTAAATAATTAATTTATAGCAAGGAAAAATAGTAATATTACACAACATACATAATAAAATCCCTGTTTTTTATCCAAATATACTCCTGCATATGGTATCCTAAAACACGATAAGTTTAAGGTAATTTTTAGCGTTAAGTTAACACAGATTTTAAAACCTAACAGATACAGTTAATCTATTTTGAAATATCGTGATAAATGCAATTAAAATAATATAAATAGAAAATAATTACATAATTAGTTCTTAAAATACCTATTAACATTTTTAAATTTTTATATTGCTTAACAAAAGTAAAAAATACCAAAACTTTTAGTATACAATATCGCAAATAGACAGCATTAAGCACCACCATGTGTTAAAAATGTAAATTATTATTCTAACCGAAGCCACACACAGAATGCAAATTAAATTTTGGTGCTGCAATCTAGTATAATAACTTGAAACTAATATGATCAAAATGTCATAAGATTAAGCTATTAAAAGCTAATTCTTTCAAAATATACCAACAGCTTTAACCCAACAAATCCTAATATAAAAATACCATATTGTATATCACTATTCATATAAATAGTAAATAAATACAAATGTTAATAGAGTGCTTACAATATATTCTACTACCATACCCAATTAATCTATACGGAAAATTTAAATAATTTTATAACTTTGATAATATTATTTAGCAATATGCTATAACACAAAATAAATTATATATAATAAAAATATAAAAAACTATAAGAGATACCTTTAAATATAAAAAATAAATAATTAATAAAATGAACAGGGAAAAAACTGGATGATTATAGAATTTTGTCAGAATCTTCAGTTCCCAATTGCCTAATGATTACAAAAAAAGTGTGTGGTTTATTTTCATATTAACCATAAAAAACTAAAGAATATGAATTTGGGATTAACATTTACATAAAACCGATAGTTAATCATTTAATACTAAGTTCAAAATTAAACAATATTAAAAAGTATAGAGGAATAATAAAAACTAATAACCCAATTTTAATACAAACTGTAGTAACATTAGTTATATCAAATAAACTTCTTATGCTTATAATTCTATTTAAAGATAGTATACTATTAGAAATTAATATGATATTGTCCCGAGAAGACTAACAATTAAAAACAAGTTATTGTTAACTTGATTAAATATTAATTAAGGTAATTAAATTTAATATGAATTGAAATATAAATATAACGTCACCATGTGCATATAAAATATCGAATCAACATCCATATAAAATGTGTATTAGAAATGTAGTTATAATTTAAATGCCACATCATTTTTTAAAAATAAATTAACCATTGCGTATTATCCAGACAACACCATATATATATATATATATATATATATATATATATATATTGTTTTAATCGTCTTTAGTAAAATTTCTCAGTATTTTTTCATATATATTGTACTGGGTTTGGAAATAAAAAGGTAACTTTTACTATAGCAGCATTGTATGTAAACAAAGATGCAAATACCAGGGTAGGCTGAAAAGAAATGCACACATGTTTGTTGAACACGGATAAACAGAAATCGCAAGTTCGGGCAAAAAGTAAATTAATGTACAATTCCTAGGTTTAAAAATCACATATTTATTTTTCAATATAGTCACTGTTAAGGCTAACGCGTTTCTACCAACCTGTAACAAGTTTTTTTTTATTACGTCACTGAAAAATTCTTCTAAATTATCTTGAATCCAGGACTTGGCAGCTGCATTTACCTCATCGTCCGAGGTGTAATGACTATCCTTGAGTCTCTGTTGAGTAGAGATAAAAAAATAAAATCGAAAGGCACAAGATCGGGGGAGTAACGAGGGTGTAACATAAGTTCAAACTTAAGGTTTCGCAGAACCAATTTTACGGTATCTCAGATGTTCAATAATGAAGCCGACACAATCCTTGGATATTCCAATGTGGTTTGTTATACGCTTTTGAGTGATTTGCCGTGCATTTTGAATGAAATCGTCGGCGAATTTGCCATGTTTCTGATCTGTGGCAGTGATCGGACGTACGCTGCGTTTTTCATTAACAATTATTGATTTGGCAGGCTCGGAATCGAGAAAATTTTATTGCCCATCGGTTTACAGTAGATCTATCAACAGCATCGTCAGCGTAAATAGACATCAAACGACGATGACTCTCAGTAGGAGTCACTTTTTCAGCAGTTAAAAATTCGATAACAGCACGCTGTTTACTCGCGTTGGCATAGCACTAGAACATGTCTCCATACTTTTTCTTCCCAAAATACACTTGATGAATTCTACAACCTAAAATCTACGCATGCATATAGAAGGAAAATGCGACTTCCACATGGCACCAGGTGCGCTTCTTCAGGTCATTTCCTTCGCCTACAAGCATGTGTGTATTTCTACTCAGTCTACCTCGTATATTTGTCAATTTTTTTCCTATAGTCAATTGTGCCGAACGCTTCGCTATCTGTTTTCCAAATTTAGAATATGTGTTTTGTGATGTTGGACCTAAGTGTGTGATATATTACCTCAGATCAGCCTACAGAGCTATTATCTAATTTGTTCGCTCATAAGGGTACCAATTCTGCTTCAGCATGCTTCAGGAATATATCGGAAATAGGAGATAAAAATCCGTGCTTTCCGGCAGCTGAAACTTTTTTCTTTTATTTAAAACAGTATTAGTATTTCAAATTTAATATACAGGGTGTGTATAAAGTCCCGGACCCATTGTGGTGTTTAATAACTCATAAAATAATAAAGAAAGATTAAAATTAATAACATAAATGGTTAGACAGACTTAAAAAGTTTCATGACCCTTGTAAATGAACTTCCACGTGTGCCCCCTTCGTCGCACGGAGAATATCAAGTCGATAGTCAATTTCACTCTAGGTAGCGGCAAGCGTACTTCTTTGAATGACCATTTTCCAGGAAGATGGATTGGGCGAGGAGGTCCAATTCCTTGGCCACCCAGATCACCTGATATAACGCCGCTGGGCTTTTCTTTTGGAGATTTGTAAAGGACAATGTTTACAGGAGGAGAGTGTCGAACATTGATGACTTAAAAGCCAGAATTACAACCGCAATAGCTTCTGTGGAGGCCGACATGCTTGCCGCTACCTGGCGTGGAATTGACTATCGACTTGATATTCTCCGTGCGACGAAAGGGGCACATTTGGAAGTTCATTGACAAGGGTCATGAAACTTTTTGAGTCTATTTAACCATTTATGTTATTAATTTTAATCTATCTTTATTATTTTATGAGTTAGTAAACATCAAAATGGGTCCGGGACTTTATAAACACTCTGTATTTTTACACTGTTTTATTACACACAACTTTGTTTTTGTATGTAATGATGGAGCGTTGTAATCAATTTTTAACCGTGTTTCTTGACAGATTTGAGGGCCTATATCCCTCGTGTAGATAATCGGCCGTCAACAATCAACCCAACCCTTGACAGATTTGAATCATACATTCACAGATGTATTGGAGATGGTAATACAACGTTTTAATACATTTAAAACTTGATTATACATTAATAACTTAATTTTGAAGCATTTTCCTTTAGATCGCCACAAGCGATAAATCGCGAAATACCCTGTGTAACTCTTACAATTGTATACGAGCGCAACAACAATAGATTTAAAGTTGCGCTAAAATAACTCTGGCCAAAATTTACCCAGTGTCTATGAAATTGCAACAACTGAATATTTTGAACGGTAAAATTTAGAAATTAAATTATAAAGAAATAACCCTGAAATATTAAAAAGATCTTAAAAAGTAAGCTTAATTAGTTCTTCTAGTTAAAATTTCGCATTTTATACATTTTATTCTAAAAAAAATCTATATACACATACATTTTGTAAGGATAGATAAACGATTTTGCTATTTCTAGAACAATTTTTAAAAATATATAATGCGATAATTAATTTGTAATCCCACACAATACAAATTGCAGATATACAAATCGCAAGAATAAATTTAAAGTAGATTATCAAATTATATACCTTAGAGATAAATTTCACGCATACAAATTTACAGTCAAGAAAGTTTCCAATCAAATTTTGCATATTCCTTTCTACTTATAGTAAAACATTGCAAGGCCTTATACATATTTAAATTATATCCTATGCAATACACAACCACACTACATAAATTACTACACTACCTTTCTCTGTGGTAAAATATGTATTAAAAAACATATGTGTGTTTTTAGAACTGCATTCCCATGTTTTATTCTGCTATGAGACGAATTTTGTAAACATTTCCAACTGTTTTGCAAGCATAATTTTTTCAATCGGAAATTGAAAAAAAAGATAGCAAAATGGAAATTTAAAACTAATCATAGTGATATATAATGCTTAGAATCAATGTGCGGTAGGGAATATGAAATATGTTATTTTTCAAAAGTATTGCTTTATTTGATAAATCGCACCGTGTAGGCCACGTTATATCATTTTAGAGGTCTTCTTTCCAAACCAGTTTATTATGGTGACATTGAGGTTTTAATTTCAATTTGTAATCTTGTGATTGAATTGCTTTACATTCAAGGAATTATTTAATTAGAACGGAAATATGTTATAGCCCACAAATCATGTGTTATAAAATAATTAAGAAGATATATTCTATTACGTAGCTTCTATTATGCAGCATTACAAAATATGTAATAGGAAATGTCCTATTTCTTGAATGTCCAATTTCGAAAGTACATAAGGTTTTGAAAAAAAATGATATTTTTAATAAAGTGATTCAAGCAGTTCATGCGTTCACCCTTTTTTAATTTTACGTTTTACTGTTTTATAATTTCATTACATCAAAAAAAAAAAAAAAAAAAAGATTTCAGAACTAATATAATATATATTTTTAATAAAATGAAGTTTAATAAAATTACTTAAGAGAATGTTTAATGAATTGTCTTCCTTAAAAACAATTTTTTTATAATTCTTTGCCATTGCAAAACAATAAATCGGAAATAATAATATTAAGTATATAAAGACTTAATAAGGTGCGTATCTTAAACATATTTAAATTACATATCCAATCCTACATTTAATAATGATCTTATCTTAATTAAAATAGCATAGGAAAGTACCGTATTTTTTTTTTTTTTTATGTGGCGACCCAAACCTTCGATATCCTATGTATATTTTTAGTACTACACTTTCATATTATATGCTGAGAAAACAAATTTTGTCAAAAATTTAACCTGTTATGGAAGTATAATTTCTTTCACCGAAAAAGAAATCATATACATGAATGAAAATTTTAAACGAATGATATTTTAGTGATATATATAATGCTTAGGAACAACGCGCACTGAAGAACGCATAATATGTTATCTATAAAAGGATTGCTTTATTCTATAAATAGCAATTTGCAGGCCACGTTATCTTGTTTTACAGGCCGTTGCTTTCAAAACAGTTAACTATAGTTGCATTAAAAATTTAACTTAAATTTGTAGTCTGGTGTCCAAATTGTGTCATATTTTAGAAGTTATTGAATTCGACTGGAAATCTGTTACAACCAACAAATCATGCATCATAAAATAATTAGTAAAACATATTGTAATATGCAAGTTTATAAGAAATGTAATTGTAAATGTCCTCTTCCCCGAATGTATGATTTCGAAAATAAATAAACATTTCTGTAATATGGTAATGATCCGTGCAGAATTTATATTCACCTGGTTTAAATTTTCCGAGGATTTCTTATTATTCTACTATAATACATTTTTTTTTTTTTTTTTTTTTTTTTTTTTTTACAATTAACCTATTAGATTTTCATAAGTAATGTTCTGTTAAGTTACTGAGATAATGTATAATTTCCTTTGTTAGCATTACAGGGTCCGTACGCTTCAAGGACTTTCAATCCACTGCTCGCGATAATGTGTATAATACGTATAAACATAATACATAGAGATATAATACTTAGAGAACCGTTTTTACCATATTATACCTATCCAAAATTCCGAATCTGTATAATAAGTATTATACGTATAATCGCGAGCACGATTTTCAAGCACCTTTTATCGGAATTTTCGTAAAGTGATATTTGGCTTATTAAATCAAGAAAATTTCTATCGTCAGATATAGCAACTAGTATGTTACGAAATTTCTGGTACTAAAAGACCTAAAATACCCGGATTACCAGTATGCGTACGAAGCCTGCATTAGTCTTGTTATTTATTTGTAGGGTAGACCGGGGCACGTTTACGCAGCGCATTTTTTTTCCGAAACGAGTTATAACTGGCGTGCCACCAGTCATGACAGATTGATGCTTCTCCCTAGTGGTTATTCTCACACGTTTTAGCTTCGGTCTAGCATGAGGAAAGGATAATCTGTTTTCTGTCAAGGTGAGTAAAGTTTGTGTTGAACTTATTGAAACTTATTGTGAACTAATAATACTTAGTTAAGGATAAAGAAATATATGAACATTAGCAGAATTTTATCTTTTATTGAGAACTGTATTTGTATGAACATAAATGTTATTAATTTTCGTTTCACGTTAAAAATAAATCCGAACATGGCGGCGGGGAACGTTTACGCATTGACTTCGGGGACCTTTACGCAAGTTAAAAGAGAAGAAATTGCGTAAAATTTTACTAGTTTGTATGTTTGTATGAAGAACAAGAAGAAAGGAAAGGAAAAATCATGAAACCAAAAACTGCAAAAGGGAAAAAGTTTTTAGACTCTGGAATAAAGGAAATAGTAAATGAATCTGATGACGAAGGTGAAAACTGTGTATGTGTTTACTGTTTGAAATCATATAACCAATCCAAAAAAGGTCAAGATTGTGTTCAATGTCTTAGATGTAAAATGTGGTCCCATGGCAAGTGTGCAAAAGAAAATACTTTATTTTTGGTTTCTAAAAACTGTAACAGTGATGATGAAGGTGACTAAATAGTTTCTGTTTTTAATGTTTTTAATTAGCAATAAGCCTTATGTTTTCAATTTAGCTTATAAAATGTTCTCTAATTAATCTCTTTAATTTTTTTAAACAGTGTTTTAAGTTATAAATAAATCATTTCAATTTAATTAAATATTTATTTCACTTACTCCGTGGTATCATTTATAATATGCGTAAACGTGCTCCACTTGATGTGTAATCATGCCGCGGGAACAGAGCAAGTTTACGCAAAAAACTTAAAAGGACCTAAAAAACAAAGACCTACGCAAAGGACCTAAAAAACTTTTCTCTTACGGTTAAAAACACAAGTAGGGCAACAACTGAATATAAAAATTTTGCCTTTATTAACTGCTTTATAAAACCACAATGTCTAAAATTTCCTAAGTTGAAACATAAAAATTAGAAAATTCAGTGAAAAAAACCCGCTTAAGTGTGCCCCGGTCTACTCTACAGTTATTAAAAAAAAGTTGGAAATAATCCTATTAAAGATTTCATAAATTACTAATCTGTGTAGCCTAAATCTAAGCCTAAAATATATAACTATATTTCTTAGAATACATTTATCAAAGATTTTTAAGCAAACCAAATAATATAGTGAATTACCACTCTGTTGTTTCCTGAAACAACCAAAATCTTCGAAAACATGTGTATATTTTTTGAACTACGCTTTCACGTTATGTCCTTAGATGAAATAAATGTTCTAAGCATATTCTTCCTGTTATGCAGGTATAATTTCTTTTATTGAAAAAGAGAAGATATACCAAAAATAGAAATTTAAAGCTGATAACATCTTATTGACATATAATACGTAGAATCGATTTGTATTGGGGAATTCCTAAAGTCTAACTTCCAAAAAGAAAGTCTTTATTTGATAAGTCGTTCCGTGTAGGCCAAATTATATAACTCTACTGCACGTTATTTCCAAATTTATTAAATTGGCATTAAGGATTTAATTTCCATTTGCTTTCTTCTATTGCAATCGCGTCACTTTTTTTTTAGGATTTTTAATTCCAATGTGAAACATGGTTTAATACTATAAGTTTAATTAATAGAATCTATTTTAGTTTCTATGTTTCCAAGGATTTTCTTAAAACAAATATTTATAGTTTTAGGAAATTAACTCCAGTGAATACAAAGTTTTATACAGTTTACAAGGTAATCTTATTTGAATTTCATGTAAATGAATGATATATTCTATAATTTAATTACAATGAACATATAAAACTAATAATTTAACATATTATATTTAAATATTTCATAAAGTATCAACAAATTAGAATCAATGCGCATTGGGGGGCATGCAGTACGTTATGTGGAAATGAATAGCTCTATTTCAAAAATTGTTCCGTGTAGGTCAGGTCATATCGTTTTTTTTTTTTTTTCGTTGCTTCGAAAACAGTTAATTACAGTAGCATTAGGAATTTAATTTCAATTTGTAATCTTGAATCAAATTGCGTCCTGTTCCAGGAATTATTGAGTTAGAATTAAAATCTGGTACAACCCAACTATTCTGCATTATAAAATATCTAATAAAAGGTATTCTAATATGCAGGTTTTCAAGAAATTTAATAGGAAATGTCCTATCCCTCAAACTGTAAATTCGAAAATAAATAAACTTTCAATTATCAGATCATTTTCAATAAAATGTTCCGTGCAGTTTTTATAAACACCCGTTTTTTATTTTAAGTGGATTTCTTATTATCCCATTAGATATAGGAAAGTTTTAAAATACACATATTAGAATTTTTTTAAGTGAAGTTATATTAAGTTACAAAGCTATTATATAATTTTTCGTCTTTATCATTAATATTATTACTCATTTGTGTATTTATTAAAATAAAATTGGAAATAAATCTGATAGGGATTTCATAACTTACTAAGCCGTGTATCCTAGATTTAAGGAAAAAAAATATTTAAACTATACTTCTCACGATACATGTATCAAAGATATTTTCTCCAACAAAATAATACACTAAATCACCACTCTTGTTTTCTGCAACGACCAAAATCTTCGAAAACATGCGTATCTTTTTCGAACTACACTTTCATGTTATATGACTAGATGAAACAGATTATGTAAACATTTTCTTTCTGTTATGCATGTACTATAATATCTTTTCTCGGAAAGTAAACAGATACCAAAAATGGAAATTTAAAACTAATGATGTCTTACTGACATATAATGCTTGAAATTCAATTTGCATTGGGAAATTCGTAAAGTCTTACCTTCATAAAAAAAAAGTTTCATTTGATAAATCGTTCCATGTAGGCCAAATTATATCACTTTTGAGGCCTTTATTTCGAAACAGTTCCTTATAATTACGTTATAGACTTAACGTCAATTTATCTTTTTCTGTCAGTATCGTGTCACAGTTTATAGAATTGTTGAATTGAAATTGAACTTGGTTTAGCTCACTAAATTTAATTAATCAAATCTGTTCTAGTTTGTAGGTTTCCAAGAATTTTCTTAAAAAAGATATTTATAGTTTCAAGAAATCGGGCACATTTAATAAAATATTCCAATCAAGGTCATCGTATTTTATCTTTTTTACAACGTCATCTTATTTTAATTTCATGCAAATTAATGTCATATATATTTTTATCACGATGAATTTAGAAAACTAATAAATTAACATTTTATGTTTATTTATTTAGTAAAGTATATTACTTTCAAAAAATTGTATATTTATGTATATATTATCGTCATTAATAAAAGTAGTCGTTCATATAACATTTTGTTGTTACTTCAATATGTATATATATATATATATATTCTGTTTGTAAATAAAAGAGTAACTTTTCAGTCACAGCATTGTAATGTGGAGTATTATGCCAAAGTGGTAAATGTATTTTGCGATAGGTGAAATAGTATTTTTAACAGTAGGCAATGGTTGCGAACGGTTTCACTTTCTGTTTGATTTGATGTGTCTAAGAGAGATTGCTCAGACAAGGAGACCAAGTCTGTAGAGCATGGTGTCTCTCCCGGTTCCTTTTATTGAGGTTCATCCAGAAAACGCGAGAGTGGGTGGTATTTCGATATGTTCGACAGAAAAGTTATTGACCTACAGCCAACACTGCCAGGGAAATCTCAATAGCAAGCAAGGACCAGGGACTGGTTAAAGCTTTACAGTAGCGGACAATCGCTGCCGGAAAACAGATTTCACACGCAACAATGGGCAGTTAGGGGCATCATTAGGTGGTGTGAACTTCTGTGTGCTCCAGAGAAACTCCCTCGAGTTCCTAAGTTTATACTATTTGTTTTGCGATCTTGGGCATTTGACGGATTGCCCCGGATCAGAGTAAAGCTATTATATAATATGTTCGCTCAGAGAGCTGAAATCAACTATACTTCTGGAATATATCGAAAATAGGGAATGCAAGCCGTGTTTTCCGGTATGACAATTATTTTTAACTGGAAACTATAATATCTTTTTTTTCATTTAAACAATTTTTACACTCTTTTATAACACAAAAACTGGTTTTTGAACGTAAAGATGGAATTTTGTAATAAATCTTTAACCCACTTTCGGATTGTCTACAGTTATAAAACAGATACGTTCACAAGTGCGTTTCCGGTGACAATACAACATTTTAATACTTTTAGAGCTTAGTTACAAATGAATAATTTAATTTTAAATTATTTTTTGTTAGCCCGCCACCGGTGATAAATTGCTAAATATTCTTTGCAACTAGTACGATTTCAGACTATAATAGTGAAAAGTAAGTATCTTATAAATATTTATTATATAAGCGTAAAATACGCTTAATTAGTTCTTCACATTAAAATGTCGTAGCTTATATAATTTATTTTGAAATAACCTATATACGCATTTCTTATATAAGTATTAATAAAATATTTTACACTTTCTATAAATATTTTTAGTAATATGAAATTATTCCATCTTATAAATATATAAGATCCATCTTATAAATATATGATACTTAAGATTTATGAAATTAAAATGCCACACCATCCAAATCATAGATGCGAATAAATATAAAGAAGAATATTAAATTTTACACCATAAATAAAAATTTCATTCATAAAAATTTACAGCGAAGACACATTTCCTTATCAAAGTTTACATATACATTTCGACTTTAACAAAATTTTGCAGTGTTTTATAAATATTTAAATTATATTCTACACAATACTGCTTTTTAACATACATGATCTTTCCTCAAATAGAATAGCACAGGAAATTACCGCACTATCATTCTCTGTGGCAATGAATGTATTAGAAACATATATATGTCTTTAGAACTGCATTCCCTTGCTGTATTTCGATATTAAACGAATTTTGCAAACATTTTCCCCTGTTTTGCAAGTCTAATCTCTTTACAGAAAATGAAAAAAAAATGCAATTTAACAAATTACAACGACCGTTTGGAAAATGATTTTTTCAAAGACTAAAATTTAAGACATAAAAAACCACACGGAGTTGATAATACATTACGTACGCCATGAATTAAACATTAATAGTGTTATTGCACGTAAAAATTGCAAACGACAAAAATCACCTGCGACTCGTCAGATTTCCTGAAACTTACGTATTATCCAAGCATTTCATTGGCTGTTGTTCGGGAAAAGGCTTTTCCATCGTAGAAATCTGACGACCAATTTTAAATGAAATTTCATTTTAAAACTTCTAAACATCCCGCAATATTACTTTATACCGTTGTATAAAGAAAAAAGTGTGCTTTTAAATGTAATTTGTTTGAAAGCTGTATCTCAATTTATTTCTGAGTTATTATTATTATTTTTAGTTTTTATTACTTTTTTGTCATAGTGGCAACAGAAGTATCCATCTCTGTTGAAAGTAAAGGGAAAATACAGTTTACTGTATAGACCAATCAGAAAACGAATAAAATGCGGATTAAACGAATAAAAAGCTTCAGATATGATTTAGATTTCCTACCCTGACGAGGACAATAACCATTTTTGCAAATGGTTAAAAATACCAAAAATGGAAAATTAAAGCCAATAATTTCTTACTGATATATGAAGCTCAAAATGAACTTTCATTTTAGATATTCTAATATGTTATCCCCCTAAGTATAGTTTAATTTTATAAATCGTTTCATGTAGGCCACGTTATATTGCTTTAGAGACCCCCCCCCGCGCTTACAAATCTATTTATTATTATGAATCTAAGAATTTAACTTCAATTTGTAATCATGTCTTTAAATTGCGTCAAATTCTTTCAATTATTGAATTATAATTGAAATATGTTAAGTTAACAAATCATGCATTAGACAATAATTAGTAAAATATATTTTATTATCCAGGTTTATAAAAAGTTAAATAGAAATATCCTAGACCTTGAATGTATGTGTGGAAAATAGATGCACTTCAGTGCAATATGACAAATCAAGTAAAATATTCCATGCAGTTTTTATATTATCACCTTTTTAACGTTTGCGTGGATTTCTGACTCTTCCATGTCATTTAAGAAACTTGTAGAATTTAAAAACTAGAATTTCTTTAGGTGAAGTTATATTAAGTTACTAAGGTAATATATAATTTTTCTTCGTTAACGTTAGTCTTATTATTCATTTGTGCAGTTATTTTCTTTTATTAAAGAATTCATAAATCACTATGTTATGTAGACTAAATGTAAACCTAAAAAAATATTTAAATCGTATTTCTCAAATTACTTTTTTTAATTATATTTTCACAATCCAAGTAATATAGTAAATTACCGCTCTGTTCTTTTTTTCAGCGACCCAAACCTTCGAAAACATATCTATATTTTTCTAATTATACTTTAACGTTATATTCTAAGATTTAAAAAAAATTGTAAACAATATCTTCATGTTATGCAGGTGTAATTTCTTTTATCGGAAATAAAAACAGATACCAAAAATTGAAATTTAAAACTAATGATATGTTACTAATATATTGCTTAGAAACAATTTGTATTTAGGAATTCGTAAAGTCGTATCTTCCCAAAAGAAAAAAAACTTAATTTGATAAATTGTTCCGTGTACGTCACATTCATAAGTCACTATGTTGTGTAGACTAAATGTAAACCTAAGAAAGATATTTAAATTATATTTCTCACAATAAATTTTTTAACGATCTTTTCATCAACCAAATAATAAAGTAAATTACCACTTTATTGTTTTCTTCAATCGCAAAAACCTTAGAAAACATGAATGTATTTTTCTAACTCTACTTTCACGATATATTCTAAGATTTAAAAAGTAATTGTAAATCAGTTTCTTCCTGTTATGCAAGTATAATTTCTTTTATCGGAAATGAGAACAGATACCAAAAATGAAAATTTAAAACTAATGATATGTTACTAATATATTGCTTAGAATCAATTTGCATTGAGGAATTCGTAAAGTCTTATCTTCCCAAAAGGAAAATCTCATTTGATAAATTGTTCCGTGTAGGCCACATAATAACACTTTAGAGGCCGTTATTTTCAAAACAGTTTATCATAGTGGTATTAAAGATTTAGCTTCAATTTGCCTACTTCTGTCTCAATCGTGTCACATTTTTAGGAATTATTGAATTCAAATAGAAACTTGGTTTAGTTCAATAAATTTAATTAATAAAATTCATTCTAGTGTGTATGTTTCCAAGAATTTTCTTCAAACAAGTGGTTATAGTTTTAAGGAACACATTAAATACGGCATTTCGTACAGTTTACAATTGTCATGTTATTTGAATTTAATATGAATGAGTGATGTATATAAGTTAGTTAATTTAAGTTAAATTGAAACTTGATTTAGTTCAATAAATTTAATTAATAAAATTCGTTCTAGTGTATAGGTTTACAAGAATTTTCTTCAAACAAATGGTTATAGTTTTAAGAAATTGAACGCATTAAATACAGTATATCGTACAGTTTACAATTGTCATGATATTTGAATTTCATGTGAATGAATGATTTATATAATTTTGTTAGGATACATTTAGAAAACTAATAATTTAACATATATTTAATTATTTAGAAAAGTATAATACATTCGAAAAAGTCTATGTATATATATGAGGACAGGAAATCAAAACTCGTGTTATAAAAAAATTTAAACTAATCGAGTTTTTTTATATAAATTTATTCTATTCGTGAGCCCGCAGCAGAAAAACAATACATTCTAAAAAAAAAAAGTTTTATAGTGTATTTTTTGCACCGTAAAAAACCACTGGTCGCACTCAGAGATTTTATCGCGATTTTCGGATTCGATTCCCAAAATTTGATTTTCTGGATAAAGCAAGATTTTAACTCAAGTCCTCTTTTTTTTTTTTTTTTTTTTTTTTGTCATTCGTAAAAGTAGTCGTTTATACAAAATTTTGCAGTTACTTTGAACTTTTTTTACATAAACTACCGGGTGTCCTAAAAAGGGCTGACTGATTTTGAAATTCGACTTTCTATTTTAGTTCGTATTTCAAACAATAGATGGCGCTGTACGCAATAAGCGCTCAATACAGGTTCCATTTTTTTGCTTTTCTCTTCTTCCATACGGAAAAAGGAAATTAAAATGTATTGAATATTAATGATGTAATTATCACATTGCTACAAAGCGTAAACCAACTTAGTGAAAAATAGTTCCAAATAGTTAAAAAAATAATAATAATAATAATTAAAATTAAAATGTATTGAGTGGGTCCCGCCGTACCGAAAATGGAGCCTGAATTTAGCGTCTATTGATCGCAGCGCCATCTATTGTTTGTAATACGAACTAAAATAGAAAATCACTGTAAAAAAACTTTTGACCTCATGCATAACCCTCCTGCAAGAATTTTTTTAAATATCAGTCACCGTTTGCAAGTGACTGAAATTTAAATTCAGTCAGTACTTTTTAGGATACCCAATATATTCTGTTTGCAAATAAAATGGAAACTTTTATTGTTACAGCATTGTAATGCGCAGTATTTTGTTCAAAGTGGTAAATATATCATGATGAAGATAACGAATATGTTTTTTTTTCCAATTGGATTAAAATATATTCAAGGCTGGAGTAGCACAGTTGAAGTTTATTCTAACTGAGGAGAAAATGTCCAAGCCAGAAAAATTCCAGGTCTGGATAGCTTAACAGGAAAAGTATTGGCACGGCATGCCGAGTATCCAGGTTCTGTTCCTGGTCTAGACATTTTTCGCTATGCTGGAATCAACTTCTGCTGTTCTACTCCAGCCTTGAATAATAATAATGTGTTAAATATATTTGGCTATAGATGAAATGGTATTTTTTCCAGTAGGCAATTGTGGCGAAAGGTTTCACTTTCTATTTCGAAATTTTACAGTATTTGTTAACCGAGGTTGAGTGTTTGATGGATTATCCCAGTTCAACGTCAAGTTGTTATTTAATTTGTTTGCTTAGAGGTCCGAAGTCATGTATACTTCAAGAATATATACAAAATAGGGAATACAAGCAGAGCTTTTCGTCATGGGAAATTTTTTGTAAATTGAAAACTCTAATAGGTTTTTTAAATTTAATATATTTTTACACTCTCTCATAACTCACCAACTGGTTTTTTGTGTAACATGCAATTTTATAAAATGTAATGATATGTGAACTTTTTCTAAACCATAACCTCACAGTATAGAATTATAAATAAAATACATTCACAGGTATATTTCCAATTGCTAAATATTCTTATTAACTATTACAATTGCATACGAGTTGAAACAACAGTAGACTTAACAATCCGGAAAAAAAAAAAAACTCCCTCGCCAAAATATGCTCAACGGCTATGAAAAATTTTATAAGTAAAAATATGGAAATTAAATTAGAAAAAAAACTGAAGACCGTAATATTAAAATAATTATTTTATTAAATAACGCATAATAAGTTCTTCAACTTAACATTTTGTATCTGATACACTTTATTCTATAATGATCTTTATACAGAGGTGTGAAAAGTATTAAAATAATTGTGAAATTTACGATAAAATCTTGTTATATTAAAAAAAATAACACATTAATTATATTAATGCATTTAATATTTAGTGCGCATCACCTTGATTTTCATTAAATATTCTATACGTCTTGGCATACTTGGTATGAGTTTTTCACAATTAGTGTATATTTAGTTGTCATGGTGCCAAATTTCGATGAGTCTTTCTATTAGACCACTTTTGTTTGAAATGTAGCATTTTTTTTTAATTTTTTTTCTTTACAATGGCCCAAAGATTCTCTATGGGATTCATATCTGGAAGGTTTCTAGGCCATGGAAGTGTTTTCTTTAATTAAAAATTAAAGAACTGCAACATCACAAGCAAGAATGGTTTGATAGAATGACTCATCCAAATTTGGCATCATGACAACGAAATACAAATTAATTGCCCAAAACAAAAACTAATACAAAGTATTCCAAGACGCATTGAATCTTTAATAAAAAACAAGGGGAAATATAAATATTAAATGTATGAATATTTTCAACTAATATATTATTTCTATAATATAACAAGATTTTAATGTAAATTTCACAATTATTCTAATAATTTTCACACCTCTGTGCACATTTTTTGTATAAGTATAAATAAAAGATTTTAGAATTTCTAGAACACGTTTTAGTAATATATAATAGATTTATGAATTAAAATACCACACCATCCAAATCACAGATACGAATACATTTACAGTAGATTATTAAATTATACACCTTACAGATAACTTTCATGCATGTAAATTTACAGTCAAGAAATATTTCCTATTCAAAGTTTACATATACATTTCGACTGCTAGCAAAACTTTGCAAGGTCTAATAAATATTTAAACTATATTCTATAAAATACACTTTTGGAAGGTATACGATCTTTCCTCAAATAAAATTGTATAGGAAATTACTACACTAGCTCTCTCTGTGGCAAATAACACATTCGAAAACATACAAATCTTTTTAGAAATACATTCCCATGTTGCATTATGTTATATGTCGAATTTTGAAATATGTTCTGCTGTTTTACAAGTATAATTTCTTGAATCGGAAAATTAAAAACTATACTAAAATTGAACTAATGATATAGACCGTGAGCCGGAATCACAGACAACCACCTCATCGAGTTGGAGGCTGAAATTCCTGAATTATCTAAAACTCAACGCAATACGTCTGTCCATCATATCTTGGTGGAAAACACCTAAAAACCCGATTTTAAGCGTACGACTCGTAGGTTTACCATTGCGTTTTTCTACCAGAGGCGCCATTTAAGGGTGACTGGGGGGGGGGGGGGCAATATGCCCCCTAAGGAATTTGATTTTTCAGATTATTTATATACCATCAATTTGCAGACTCAAACAAAAATTAAAAAATTACTCAAACGCTATAATAATTTACCAGATTTCATTGCAATAAAAACATATGCATTAAATAAATGCATTATGAATAGAGATTAATAATTATCAAAAAAATTTCCTATCCAAATTTTCTGAAGATGAGACATATATCGTACTTTGGCTAATTTAAAAAATGCATGAGAGATTTTTCTTTTATCAATTGCTTCTCAGCTGTGTACAACTTGATCATAGGAATATGGCTAGAAATTCAGGGATAGAATTTTTCAAGATAGTTTATTTTGTTGTTATTGGGGAGGGTAGGGGAGGTAGTTGAAGGGACAAATATAATTCAAGTTTTTAATTATCCAACCTTTTTACTTTTTGATTATTAATGTCACATTATATTTACTGCAATCATTGCAATGTTCCCAAATTATTTAATTATTTGCATTATTATATCATATTATGTATGGTACACTCTCTAAATTGTTTGACGCCTAGGAATGGAGTCTGCGCGCACCCGACAAAACAATTTCTTCAACCCAAAAAACGACAGACTTCCACAAAATCCCAAAGTAAACGAAAATTACTGCATATTTTAACACGTTTATAATAAAGTAGCCTATAATTTTATCACTTATGTACAGAAATGAACACTTGGGCTATTACTGTGGGGCACCATTAATAGTCAAATGTATAGTTTTTCATTTGAAAAATATTCAGGACTTTCTTGTTAAAAACCAGTTCATCTCGATTCCGACCGAAAGAGATAAAGCACAATCCGAAAAACTTTAAGTGTACCCTCACTCGCAACGAAGAAAATACGCCAACCTATCCTGACGCAGGACTGTAATTTCATGTAAATACGAAAACTGCTAAAAAGATTTCATTGAAAGGCAACTCGACCCGAAATGAAAGAAAATTAATCCATAATTTAATACAATTATTGTAAAAGAAATCTACAATTATATCTTTAATACAAACTTTACCTTTTATGTAGAAAAATGAAGATATGTATATACTATGCATTAATGTTCAAATATGTAGCTTTTTCATCTGAAAAATATTCAGCGTTTCTTTGAAAAAATAGTATTAACACATACCCGCCTCAAATTAGTGAAAACGCAATCCGAAACAATTAACCTTACCATTATTTGCAGAAAATTACTAATGAAAATTATCTTATCGCTATAGATCTTGCAAATTTCGTGACCTATACATGACGTTCGCGGGCTGATTATTTCATGAGTGATTAAATTTCATGATTCATTTTTCGCAATCATCTGACGAAATTTGCGATTTTTTCCGCGACCGTTTCACGGAATTCATGATTTTTTTTGCAGTTGTTATCAAAATTGTTTTCACGACCATTTGTCGAAATTCACAATCTTTTTCCGCGACCAACTGACGAAATTCCATATTTGTTTCTGTGATCTTTTGACAAATTTTTCGATTCTTTTTCTCGATCATTTGTTGAAATTTATGATTATTTTTCTCCACCACCTGCTAATACTATTTGTAATTTTTTGCGCGAAAGTTACACGAAATTTTGTATCTTAGTTCACGATCGTTTGACGAAATCCCCCTCGATTAAATTTTCGTGAATAAATTTTTGATTAAATTCGCGATTTTTTCGCAATCCTTCAACAAAATTCGATATTTTGGTTTGTACAATGATTTGACGAAATCTGCGTTTCTTTTCTCGATCTCTGATGAAATTAGCAATATTTTCACGGTCGTTTAGAGAAATTAGCGATTTTTTAGGCGACGATTTGGTGATTTTTTTTTTCAAAATATGCAAAATTCGCGATTTTGTTCTGTGACCCATTGACGAATTGATTTTGCGGAATTTGAAAGAAAAAAAATAGTGAACTTTCACGAAAACTTAAAAAAAAAAAATAAATAAATCCGCAGGATAATCACATGTTCGTGAAAGAATTAAGGTTCTTAACTGCTCAGCTCGACAAGCGAAAAACTTTTTGACACATTCGAAAAATCATTTTTTTAACGGAAACGTATAAAATTGTAAAGCCTGGCCATGAGATTTGGAATTGAAATGTTTTTTTCCATTTTTTGATTAATCAATTACCTATTGAGTTATAAGCAATTTTGATTAGGTGACAAACACGTTTTTCGCCCGATCTTGAGTGCTCTTTCTTCCTTCGCGCGGAAAATTCGGTTCAAAACGCCCAATTTGGTACTATTTTCTGAAAGATCTATTGCGTTTGCAAAAAAATGGAAAAAACAGCTCGATTGCATAGTTTCTGAACAACAATAACAGCTGGTTTCATGCATTTTCGAACAAAAATAAATTAAAACTTATGTCAGAAAGTTGCACTTTTGGATTTGAGATCAGCGTTAAGGAGACAAAATCACACGCAGCTTTTTTATTGGGTGGCATTTCCCATTTTCTGTGAAATTTGTGCAGTTTTGTATGTTCTGCAATTCTGTACTTTCCATGTTCCTCAAACAAAATTTTTCCTTGTCCTTCCAGGAAACTCTTGAAATGGCGCCCCTGTGGTAACATCAGAAAAACAGAAGTCGAAAGGGACTAGAAAAAAGTCTCTGTCTTAGAAGTATAATTGTATGATGTTTCTTCATTGAAATTTGATTTTTTCCCATTTGAGAAAGATTCCGTTATAGACAGGCTTCGTTTTCACAAGTTTTACTGTAATACACCTCTTTTCAGAGCTATACTATACAGTGGATGTTTTAACAGTCTTTGATGATACCTGTAAAAATGGAACCTGTAATAAAATCCTGTCTAAAAAAGAAAAGTATTCATATTCAATATATTGAAAATTTCGTCTTTCTAAAGCGGAAACCTGATTAAAACGAAGTATTTCATTGGTTCTTGAGTTTCCCTATTCAAAGTTTTTACCGTTTTTGTAAGCCTTTTTCAGTTTACGTTTCTCGTTTGTTTTTGTTTTTTTCGTTTTTTTTTTTTTTTAGGGGGGGGGGGGTAGGTGACGCCCGGAAAACTACCTTTAGTTGTATAACTTCCCACAAAAAAATATTTACCCCCCCTCCCCCCCCCGAAGAAAATTCTGAAACCGCGCCCTTGTTTCCTGCACAAAAGGTATGAAAACATGGCGGACTGGGAGCAGGAAAACACAATGGTCAACCGGTAAGATCGGGTGTTTAGGTGTTTTCCACAAAGATATGATTTGGCAGACCGATTACGTTTTAATATGGGAATCGAGTTTTAGCTAATTCTGGAATTTCAACCTCCAGTCCAGAGACCAAGTGGTGGTCTCATGGTTCGTACGCCTCCTTGAATTTTGGCAGGCCAGAAAATTTTTCGGCATCAGTGTTCTTTTATAGAAAATTTCTTCTTAAACGAAGGCGAAATTTTTCGCGTTTAACCTAGTTTTCTTTTTCTATAAAAGAATACTGGTTGTTTTAATAGAGAAATAACTGTCACTGTAAAAAAAAAAAAAAAATCTGTGAAGTTACTAAACTTTTTCTAGAAAACTAGGATTCCTAGAACTATTTATGTAACGGCAACAACAAAAATTCATGTAACTAGTAACTTTACATTTTTTTTTATTTATTTTTTTTTCAGTGTATCCGTACGAACCATGTGTCTGCGCTTCCGGCTCCCGGTCCAATATCTTAGTGATATATAATGCTTAGAATCAATGGAAACATAATAACAGCATAAGGAAACTCGTAATATGATATCTTCAAAAGTGTAGTTTTATTTGATAAATCGTACCGTATGGACCACGTTATATCGTTTTAGAGGACCTTGCTTCTAAAACTGTTTATTCTGGTAACACCAGGGATTTATCTTCAGTTTGTAATCTTGTGTCTGATTCGCGTCATATTTCAGAAATTATGGAATCAGAATGGAAAACTGTTACAGCCCACAAATGAAGCATTATAAAATAATTACTAAAATGCATTTTAATAGTTCGGCTGTCAAGAAACTTAATAGGGAATGTCATTTTTCTCAATATCTCATTTTGAAAATAAATAAAGATTTTTGGAAAATATGACATTTCAATTGTTTCATGCAGTTTTTATATTCATCGTAGTTTTAATTTTGCTGGACTTATTATTTAGTTACAGTTAAGAAGGTTTTAGAATTAACGTAATAGATATTTTAAGTTATGTTTTCTAAAGTTACTTAAGATAATGTAAATTTTTTCTTCGTTATGATTAATTTTTGTAGTTATTACAAGAAATAGAAAGTAAGGATTTAAGAAAATACTAAGATATTTACCTTTAAAATAGTTAAATTACATTTCCAAAATACATTTAGCAGCTATCTTTTCGCAAATTAAATAATATAGGAAATCACCATTCTGTTAATTTCAACGTCGACCAAAACCTTCGAAAACGTATGTTTATTTTTGTGGTACAATTTTACGGGAAAACAAAACAGGTAGCACAATGGAAATTTAAAACTAATGATATCTTACTGATATATAATGTTTAGAATAAACTTGCATTGTGGAATTCGCAAAGTCTTATCATCCAAAAGAAAAAGTTTCATTTGATAAATCTTTCCACGTAGTCTACATAATATCACTTTAGAGGTCGTTATTTTCAAAACAGTTTATTATAGTGGCATTAGAATTGAACTTTAATTTATCTTCTTCTGTCAGATTTGCGTCACATTTTCTGGAATTAATAAATTTAAACATAAACTTGTGTATTCAGACAATCGTTATAAATTAAATTTACCATTATTAGAATAAATGTGTAAATAAAGAAATTTGACAATTTAAATGCAGTGTTTCATGTAAATATAATGTTCATCTAAGTTAAATTTCCTACAACGGATTAATCTATTCTAACAAAACTAGAAAATATGTAGATTTAAGATAATATATTTGTTTATTTAGAACAACAATTTACTTTAAAAAAAGTGTAGATTTATTTTTACCGTCATTAGTAAAAGTAGTCGTTCATAGAAAATTTTGCGATTTCTTTTAAATGTTTTTTTTTTTACATGTTTTATATTGTGTTTGCAAATATGTGTGGGACTTTTACCGCAGCAGCATTTAATCAATACAAAATGTAAATATACATTTCGATAGGTGGAACGGTATATTTTCCAGTACACTGTTTAAATATATATATATATATATGTGTGTGTGTAAAGTTACTACAGTTTTTCTAGGAAACAGGGATTCCTAGAACTTTGTATGTAACGGCAATAACAAAAATTCCTGTAAGAGCGTCTGTTACAGAAATTTCTCTTGTCGCAGTTACATTAAAAGTTCTAGGAATGGGCAGTTTCCTAGAAAAACTGTAGTAACTTTACAGATTTTTCTTTTATTTATTTATTTATTTAATTTTTTTTTTTTTTTTATTTTTTTTTTTACAGTGTAGAAAATTGTGGGAAAGGGCTTCGCTTTCTGTTTTCTAAGTTTAAAATATTTGCATTCTGATGAAGAGTGTGTGACAGATTACCCTACACTGTTAAAAATTTGCAGCATTCTGTCCAATGATTGGACCGTTTTTTGAAAAAAAACGCTTTCCTAACCATAATTTAACAATATTCTAACCATAAAATGGCCACTAATATGGTCAGAATAGTGGTAAATTACGGTTGTGTAACCGTGTTCGATAAAAAACGGCCAAATGACTGGACAGAATGCTGCAAACTATTAACAGTGTACACGGTTAAAGATTTGCAGCATTCTGGCAGGTCATTCAACCGTTTTTTGAAAAAACGGTTTCATAACCATAATTTAACTATATTCTGACGATAAAATGGCCAATAATATGGTCAGAATAGTGGTTAAATTTACGGTTGCGTAACCGTGTTCGATAAAAAGCGGTCAAATGACTAGACAGAATGCTGCAAATTTTTAACAGTGTAGATCCGCGTAAAGAGTAGTTTTTTATATAATTTGTTTGCTCATAAGGCAGAAAGTTATTTTTTTAACTTCAATATTATTCAGGAATATATAGAAAATTGGGGATACAAGCCGCGCTTTCTCGACAAATGAAAACAATAAAAGAAAATTCAAATCTCTATTAGTATTTCTATATTTAATATACAATTTTACATTGTTTTATTAAAGGCAGCCTGGTTGTATGCAATGATGGAATGATATAATCAATATTTAATCTATATCATCAGAGGTTTGAATTAAAAAAATACGTTCATAATTGTGTTTCCAAGGACAATGTAACGTTTAATACTTTCAGGCCTTAATTAAAAATCAATAACTAAAATTTGAATTATTTTTCTTTAGCCCGCCACAAGTGATAAGTCACCAATTATTCTCTATAACTCGTATAATTGTATGGGAGTGAAACAACAATGGATTTAATGATTAGACAAAAACACTCTCCCCAAAATATGCCAAATGACTGTGAAACTGCAACCATGAAACATTTTAAATATTAACATGTGTAATCTGATTTATAGAAAAATGAAGATTTATAATTGATTTATGATTATGAACTGATTTATAGTAAAAAAACAAAGAACGCTTAATTAGTTCTTCAAGTAATATATAAAATATTTCACGTTATCTAGAAATTATTTAGAGATATATAATGCAATATTGAAATTAAAATCCCACGACATTCATATCGTAGATAAAAATTATTTTAAAGTAGATTATTAAATATACATCTTACAGATAAATTTCATGCATGTAAAATTTCAGTCAAGAAACATTTCCTATTCAAAGTTTACGTATACCTTTCGACTTCTACCTAAACTTTACAAGGTCTAATTATTATTTAAATTATATCCTATGCAATACACTTTCGTATCATATACGATCTTTCCTCAAACGAAATAGTGTAGGAAATTACCACACTAACTCTGTCTGTAGCAAAGAATGTTTTCGAAAACATATGTATGTTTTAAGACCTGCACTCCCATTTTGTATTCTACTGTGAGAAGAATTTTGCAAACATTTTCTCCTGTTTTGCAAGTATAATTTCTTTAACCAGAAAATGAAAAAATATACCAAAATGGAAATTTAAAATTAATGCTATCTGTGATATATAATGATTAGAATCCACGCGCATTGGGGAATAGTGTAATATGTTATCTTCATAAGTATAGCTTTATATGATAAATCGCTCCGTGTACGCTACGTTATATCATTTTAGCGGACCTTGCTTCCAAAGCAGTTTATTAAGCATTAATACATTACAAGCAGTGGTAACATTTTCCACTAATTATATTAAATAAGAAATGAAATATAGCAACCGTTTCTTTGGAGGTTTATTGTCTGCGCATAAATACGGAAAATATTTAATTTTTAATTTAAAGTGAAAGAAAAAAACTTTAAAAAATGTTTGAAAAATTGGATAGTAAATGTCAATAATATGTACCGTAAAATTTGTAGAAAAATTATATAATGCGAGGAAAGAAAGAATTTATTAAGTTACGTTTTAACAGCAAAATTACAGTACGAGCATTTACTGACTCGTCTCGCCGGTAACTGCGAAAAGTAAACATAGTGAGAAAAATACATCGGCACAGCGCCGTCTATGGGAGATAAGGAAAAGTACAATTATATTTTAACACTCTCCCTAAAATTGGACTATTCCTGAAATATGAATAGTTCACAGTCTTAAACGAGTCCAATATTTGCACATAGTTCTTTTAAACGTAAATGTCCCATAGACTTTGTCATCATATCTGCTACTTGATTTACAGTGTCCACATACTCTATCAAGATCTTTTTCTCTTCCACTAACTCTCTTATATGATGATATCTAATATCTATATGCTTGGTGCGTCTATGGTTAGTTGGATTACTAGCTAACCGAATTGCACTTTGGTTATCAACGAGTAGACGCCCTTGTATTCCAGGTTGAAATTCACTTATTAAATTGGTCAACCAGACCAACTCTTTGGATGCTGTTGATGCAGCCATGCACTCAGATTCTGTCGTAGAAAGGGCCACACATCCTTGTCTTTGGCTCTCCAAGTAATTGCACCATCACCTAAGGTGGAAATGTATCCTGTTGTGGATCTTCTTGTTTGCACATCCCCAGCATAGTCAGCATCAGAAAACACATTGATATAACCGTCTGTTGAGCCACTGTAGTGGATTGCCATGTTTATTGTACCTCAAAATATGTTTAATGAATTTCCATGATCCAACAGTAGGTGTTGACATCCACTGTGCAGCTTTTCCAACTGCGTATGCCAAATTTGGTCTTGAAACAACAACTAAATACATTAATCTTCCAATAGCTGATGCAACTGGATGTTCAGAATCTAATTCATTTTCACGATACAGAATATCTAAAGAACTTTTATCTACTGGCGCTTTAGCAGGTTTACAGTCACCCATTTCAAACATTGACAGTGTTCTTTTAGCATAAGCTGCCTGATGAATTCTTATGTTGTCTTTCATTAATTCCATTTGAAAACCAAGAAATTGTCTGACATTTTCCCAAATCGTGATTTCAAATTCAGTTTGTAACTGGCAAAGAAGTGTTTGAATATCTCCCTTATCAGTGGCAGCAATTAGTCCGTCGTCAACATATACAGCAATAATGACTAAATTTTCACCAACATACCTCAGATATGCACAAAGGTCATAACTACTAGCTCTAAGTCCAACGCTTGTTAGAAATTCAGTTAGTCTTTGATTCCAGCATCTAGTTGCCTGTTTTAGACCATATAGACTTCGAATCAATCTGCAAACACGTCCAGATCTATCATTATAACCTTCTGGTTGCTCCATGTATATCAGTTCATCAAGTGTTCCCTTTAAAAATGCAGTCTTGCAATCAAATTGTGCTATTTTTAATTTCTTAAAATAAATAAACCAAAATAGAAAACGTACAGTATCATACCTTATAACCGGACTAAAAGTCTCTTCATAGTTTACTCCATATTGTTGCTCAAATCCTCTAATTACCAAACGTGTTTTAAAGCGTTCAATTTCATCATTTTCATTTGTTTTGACACGAAAAACCCATTTGGCAGTCAATGGTTGCATCGTGTTATCACGTTTCACAAGTTCCCAAGTGCCGTTCTTTTGATGGGAATGCATCTCATCTTCCATAGCTTCAATCCATTTTTGTTTCTCTGGTACTTCCATAGCTTCCTGGTATGACTGAGGTTCAATTACCTTTTGACAAAGATGGGAATAGCGTATAGGTGGTTGTATCGTTGAACGATCTCTCAACTGGTATCTTACTGGTTCTTGTTCCAATTGGTTATCTTTGTCTTCCTTCTCTACCAATTCCACCTCTTGCTCTCCCTGACTCCAATCTATCAATGTATTTGGCACTTAAACTTCATGAAATTCAACATCTCTACTTATTTCTATTCGATTTTCACCTGTATACACTCTATAAATTCCAGTGACTTCTTCATAGCCCACAAAAATTCCCCGTATACTTGTTTTACCAAACTTCTTGTCAACACGTCGTTGCTTCGGAATTTGGACAATACATTGACTTCCAAAAATTCTCAAGTGCTTTAATGAATATTCCCTTCCATACCATGCTTCATAAGGTATTTTACTTTTATCACGACTCTTACCAGTACAATTTAAGATACATGCAGAACAGTTCACTGCTTTAGCCCAGAAGCGTTTTGACAATCCCTTTGTCAACAGCATTGTTCTCGCCATTTCTATCAATATTCTATTCTCACGTTCAGCACGTCCGTTCTGTTGAGGTGTATACGCAGCTGATGTTGCAATTTCAATAACAATTTTCACTAGGCAATCTATGAAATCTTGATCTGTATAATCTCCTCCATTATCTGACATAACTTTCTTGACTGTATTTCCAGTTTGAGTTTTAACATATGCTAAGAACTGTTGCAATTTATCTTTCACTTCACTTTTATGTTGCATAAAATATACTTTACGGTACTGGGTGTAATCATCTTTGAATGTAACAAAATATTTAGAACCTTGAAAAGCTGCTTCTTGCATTGGACCACAGACGTCACTGACAATTAGTTCACGAGCTTTACTGGCTTTTGGCATTTCTCGAAAATTTGTTCTCTGAAACTTTCCAATTGCACAACCATCACAATATTCAGTCTCATCAGTTTGAGATATTTCAATTCCTTTCGTTTTCAGCAATTCTTTTGTATGATTTTTACTCTGATGACCAAATCTTTCATGCCATATTTGAAGAGAATTTTCTTTGTGATTTCTTACCATAAGGCTACTTTCTTCATTTTCCAAAACATCTGTATCTAGAAAATACACATCTCCATATCGATATCCTTCAACAATAAGTTTATTATTTTTCTTAAATTTCCATTTATTTCCTTCAGTGGTTTGTATGAAACTTTTCTCTGCTGCTGATTTTACAGAAAAAAAAATTTGCCTTCATTTCAGGAACATACATAACATCACAAAAATGATGTCCTTTTCCATCTAGATTTGAACGAATTTTGATATTACCAATACCTTTGGCTAAAATTTTTCTGCCATCACCAAGTTCAAACATAACCTTTTCTTCTAATTCTTTATATGTTTTAAAATATTCAGGTTTCCAACACACATGTTGAGTACATCCAGAATCAATTATCCACTTTGATCTTCCTGATTCATCTGACTGAAATGTATTTACAAAGGCAAAACCGTTACTATCTTCTTTTTTCTTATCAGAATATCTATTATTTTGTTGATTCTTTATACAATTACGCCTCAGATGTGGCCCTCCACAAGTCCAACATCGTAATTTTGGTTTCCTTTTGTCATACTTACCTTTTTCATTATTGAAATGAACATTTTCTACACTTCTGGTTTTGGAAAAGTTCTTATTTGGCTGTCGTTTTTCCATTACCAATGCTGATTCACGATTTATATTCACATCAACAATACCTAATCTAGTTTCTTCAATCAACAGTCTAGATGTTAATTTCGACAATGTACGATCATCCAAAGGTGTTGAGTCCCAAGCACTATGAAAATGACGATACTGCGAAGGTAATGTATTCAAAATGGTTGTTATCACTAGTGAATCTGATAGTGATTCTCCAAGTTCACGTAATCGTCGAGCAAAACATTCGATTTTGCTAATATGTGTAGCTATATCATCACCAGCAACATAGCGATACTCTCGGAATTTAGTTTGAAGTAAATAAACAGAGTCCGCTGATCTTTGCTCATACACATCCAATAATTTAACCCACATTTCTCTAGCATTTTCACAGTTCATAATTAAAGCTAAGGGCTTTTTATCCACCATTGTCGCAAAAATCTCTTTCGCCATTTTGTTTGATTTCTTCCATTTCTTCATTTCAGCATCGTAATTATCGCTACCAACTGTCGGTTGTACATGCAGTCCATCAATCAGTTCTAACGCATCACGAGCATCTAAAATCGCCCGTAGTTGGAATTTCAACTGTGTCCATTTATTTGAGTCCACTAGCTTTTCTATTTTCACTCTGTCACTTTCCATTTTTGTCAGGAAAATCGAAAACAAAGTCCAGAAAACAGTTCAAAGAAACGCTTACTTCGTTAGGCTTAGCGATCGCCGTAGAACTCAAAAAATCAAAACGCAAACACAAGTTAAATTAAAACTATCAAATTCTTTCCAACATAAAACCTCACACGCAGGCCGCAAACGTGACTGGGCCCATAACCTGTAGAAAAATTATATAATGCAAGGAAAGAAAGAATTTATTAAGTTACGTTTTAACAGCAAAATTACAGTACGAGCATTTACTGACTCGTCTCGCCGGTAACTGCGAAAAGTAAACATAGTGACAAAAATACATCGGCACAGCGCCGTCTATGGGAGATAAGGAAAAGTACAATTTTATTTTAACAAAATTATCCATGTCTAAAATGATGTCATGACGAAACCCTGATCCATGAAATTCATGTCGAAATTGATAGCAACAAAACCCTGAGTAAAATTTTCTTCAAAACAATTAATTTTTTAAGAAAGATTTTTACGTCAATATGAAATAAAAAATTAAGAATAATAAAAGATGAATATATCGTCATATTGGAAATAAAACAAGAAATGTTCGAGCATTTTAAAATTATATAATTTGCATGAATCTGAATAAGTACGGAAAGCAAAAATATACAAATTTGACACCAAATACATCTAAAATACAATCTTCTAATAGAAATTCCAGCATTTTTTTTTTCGTTTTTTGAAGAGAGAGAGTCGTCGAGATTCTACTAAGCCTTCTTTTTTTCATTGGTTGCAGTTTCATTTTCGAAAGTGTTTATCTTATTTGGCACAAAATTGCGCTTTTTTATGACTGAGTTATATTAAGGCCCTATAAATAAGAAATACGACCATATCGTCTGTTATAAAATATGATAAAGAGTTGGATAATTCTATACTTTTTCATTATCAGGAGTGAAATGATTTTCTTAAATAATATATTTATCAATTTTTTTAATGCTACATGAACGACGTCACGGGTAACTGTTAGTATGTTTTATATACAAAAGGGTAGGTTTATTTGATAACTAATAGCACGCGGTTACGTTATATAGTTTTATAGACCGTTGCTTCAAAAATGTTTAATTACAGTGCCAAAACGTTTAATTACAGTGGCATTAAAGATCAAACTTCAGTTTGTAATATTCTGGCTAAAATTGATTCACATTCTACGAATTACTGAATTAAACGGGAAATATGTTACAGAAAAAAATCATGTATTATAAAATATATTATGGTATCCATTTTTACCAGAAATTTAATAGGAAATACGTTATTTCCTGAGTGTATATTTTTGAAAATATATAAACATTCGATTCATCTGACAATTTAAATAAAATGACCCTTGCAGTTTTTATATTCACCCTTTTTAAATTTTACGTCGATTTCTTATTTTTCCATTACATTTAAGAAAGTCTTAGAATAAACTCATTACTGCCTGAATTTTTGTTTTCTAAAATTTGTTGTTAAGATCATTTTAAAATGTCGAAAATTGAACTGAAAAAAAAAAAAAATACGCATTTTTTTTTGTATTTATTTGATAAAAAGTAAATGTATTAAGTGTGGGAATATTAATAATATTTGTAACAGTACAGGGTGTTTATAAAGTCCCGGACCCATTTTGATGTTTAATAACTCATAAAATAATGAAGATAGATTAAAATTAATAACATAAATGGTTAGATAGAATCAAAAAGTTTCATGACCCTTGTCAATGAACTTCCACGTGTGCCCCCTTCATCGCACGGAGAATATCAAGTCGATAGTCAATTTCACGCCAGGTAGCGGCAAGCATGTCGGCATCCACAGAGGCTATTGCGGTTGTAATTCTGGCTTTTCAGTCATCAATGTTCAACACTCTCCTCCTGTAAACATTGTCCTTAAAAAATCCTCAACGGAAAAAGTACAGCGACGTTATATCAGGTGATCTGGGTGGCCGAGGAATTGGACCTCCTCGCCCAATCCATCTTCCTGGAAAATGGTCATTCAAAGAAGTACGAACGATGGTACCCCAATGAAGTGGTGCACCATCTTGTTGCAAAATGACATGTGGCTGAAGCTCTTCTAGTTGTGGAAATAGGTGCCTAATTACAACCGCAATTACATTACATTTAAATTTCATTTAAATTACAACCGCAATAGCCTCTGTGGATGTCGACATGCTTGCCGCTACCTGGCGTGAAATTGACTATCGACTTGATATTCTCCGTGCGACGAAGGGGACACACGTGGAAGTTCATTGACAAGGGTCATGAAACTTTTTAAGTCTATCTAACCATTTATGTTATTAATTTTAATCTATCTTTATTATTTTATGAGTTATTAAACATCAAAATGGGTCCGGAACTTTATAAACACCCTGTATAATAAGTATAATTATATAAGTATAAATAACTGTCCCCTGAAAGACTAATAAAAATATTTTCCCATTCGTTTCTAGCGCTGTATATTTTGCTCGTTACAAAAATGCATAATAAATAGGCTTGAACAATATAATTTCACAATTTCAAAAAAAAAAAAAATGTATTTCAAAGAAGTCTACAAACTAAGATTATGAGTTATTTATTTTGATAGCTGGTAGAAAAAACACAAATAAACTCACTTTTTACATTTCGCTATCATGAAAAATGAAAAATCTATAAACTCCGAAAAAAGCCTTCATTTTAAGCAAATAAATATGAATTTTATGCTGTGATCTTTCGATATCAGATAAAGTCATTTATGGATAATTATTTCATACAATTTTCATGTTATTAAAAAGAAGAAAATTATACAAATGTATTAAAATTCAAATCCTCCTAAAAATAGGCATTAGGCATAAATGGATTAATTACTAGACTTTATTAAGTGACGTTACATTAATTTACTAAGATTATATATAATTTTTCTTCGATATCATTAGCAATATCATTCATTTGTGGAGCTATTATAAAAAATGGACCTCAATCTATTAAGGATTTTATAAAGTACTAAACTGTGTACCATAAATTTACGTTAAAAATATTTGAACTATATATCTCACATTATATTTATAAACGATCTTTTTCACAAGCCAAATAATTTAGTAAAGAGCTACTCTGTCATTTTCTGTAAATCTTTCGAAAACATGTGTATAATTTTCGAACTACACCTTTACGTTATATCCTAACACGAAGCAGATTTTGTAAATATTTTCTTCCTGTCATGGAAGTATAATTTCTTTTATTGGAAAAGAAAACAGTTATAAAAAATGGAAAATTAAAATGATATCATTCAATGATATCTTACAGATGTTTAAAGTGTAGAATCAATTTACGTTAGGTAATTCGTAAAGTCTTATCTTCCAAAACAAAAAAATATTTATTTGATTAATAGTTCCATGTTGTCCACATTATATCACTTTTGAGGCCGTTACATCCACAATAGTTCATTATAGTGGCATGAATAATTTAAATTCAATTTGTCTTCTCCTGACACAATCGTGTCACAATATTTGGAATTATTGAATTCAAATGGAAAGTTGGTTTAGTTCAGTAAATTTAATTACCAAAATTTGTTCTGCTTTGTAGATTTCCAAGAATTTTCTTAAAACAAATGTTTATAATTTTAAGAAATTGAACACATTAAATTATTTCATAGAGGTAATTTTACGGTAATTTTATTTAAATTTCATGTAAGTGTGTAATATATATAATTTAATTCCGATCAATTTAGAAAATGTATAATTTAACATATTACTTGTTACATACTACACTTGTAACATAGCTTGTTTAGTACAGTATATTACTTTTTAAAAAGTGCCCAGGTCAAAATTATTGCTAGTACCAGCATAAAATATATGCTAGTAGTTGTTGCTATGTATTGCTTTGTCTGCTAGATTTTCGTGCTAGTATATGCTTTACAATGCTAGCCGGTATCAAATGCTATATAGCTAGCTTGCACAGCAATACCTTGACAAGCTATATATAAGCCTTTTATGCTTGTTTGCTGTTTAAGCTTCTTCCAAAGCATGGAGAGGTAGGTACATTTACGTGCTGTTATAAGCTTTTTTATGCTTGCCAGCATAATATGCTATGCAACCAGTTTAGGGAAAAATAGCGTGACAAGTTATGTACAAGCATTTTATGCTTGTTTGCTGTTTAAGCTTCTTCCAAAGCATGGACAGGTAGGTACCTTAACGTGCTATTATATGATTTTTTATGCTTGCCAGCATAATATGCTCAGCATCCAGCTTAGAGAGAAATAGCATGGCAAGCTATGTACAAGCATTTTATACTTGTTTGCTGTTTAAGCTTCTTCCAAAGCATGGAGAGGTAGGTACCTTAACGCGTTATTACAGTCGGACCTCTATTTAACGAACCTGTATTTTGCGAATTTCTCTATTTTTCGAACTTTTCCTTGGAACCAAGAACATTTTGCGAATTTCTTCGTAAAATAACCTCCAAACAGCTATGTGCATTCTCTATTTAACGAATTTTGTCTTGTGATCTAAATTTTTTTTCCTCCACATTTCTCAAAATATTTCTGAACATTTCACACTTATTCTTTCTTTAAACACATTTTATGATGTTCAATGGCCGAGAACTGTTTTTACCATGCACCTTCTTTGTCAGTAGTGAGGAGGAGGTAAGTACGGAGGACGAAGACGATAATCCCTTAGAGTAACTTTAAAAAAATGTGGATACAGATGAGAAAAAAAGAAGAAATTAACCACGATGTGCTGATTGATGATTGTATTTCACTTAATTCTGCAATTGAGACATCGTAAACACTATCCGAATTGTATATTTTTGATAGTGTAAAAAATAAAAACAATACAGCAATGAATTTCGATGAAGACGTATATGATGATGGAAATGATCATGATGCAGGAATTAACAAAACTTCGTAGGATTAAATGCTGAAATCATTTGAAACAATTCGACGCGGATTATAGTTAGAAGAAAATACGCATGAAGGGGTTTTTGGTGCATTGCAAAGATGCGAGATGTACTATGAGAGGAAGCACTTTTTAAAAGAAAAAAATCAGACAAAATTAACAGAGTTTTTCAGAAACTAAATTTAAGGACGCATATGTTAATGTATGGTTAAAATTATTTGTTATTATAATAGTAAATACGATTAGGTCATTAAAATTCGTTAATTTTAATATAAAACTATTTACTTTAAACAGAAAATATAGTGTATCCCCGGACAATGCTTTGTTTTCCTTGCAGATTTCAAAGATTTAAACAGGTAGAAAAAATGAATTGATGATGGATATTGCTGGGTAAAATAAATAAAACAAATCGATATAATTTATTAAAAAAATATGATTAATTACTTTTAGTAAAAATATTTAGTGTTTATGAATTTAAAATGTTTTATGTAGTTTAAAGCATTTAAAAGGTGAATCTATACAATATCTATACAAATCTTTAACGATTTTTCCATATAACGAACTTTTTTACGGGATCTAGCGACTTCGTTAAATAGATGTTCGACTGTATATGCCTTTTAGGTGCGTTCGTAATTATATAAATAAGTAGCACCTATAGTCGTCGTTCAGTCCGTCCGTCTGTCCGTCCGTCTGTCCGTCTGTCCGTCCGTCTGTCCGTCTGTCCGTCCGTCCGTCCGTCTGTCCGCATGTAACAGAGCAAAAACTACCCAACCGAATGGTCTGAAATTTCAAATATATGATTGTTGCAAAATTTTGTCGAGCCATTTCAAATTTTATGAAAATCGGATGTATAGTTTAATTACAGGGACAGTCAAAAGTTTTTCTTTACATTACGGCCAATGGGAAAAATTATTGCAAGTGGATTTTAATGATATTAGAGCCTTCCGAATGATCTGAAATTTTAAAGATATAACTGTTGCAAAATTTTGTCGAGCCCTTTCAAATTTTAGGAAAATCGGATGTATAGTTTAATTACAGGGACAGTCAAAAGTTTTTCTTTACATTACGGCCAATGTTAAAAATTATTGCAAGTGCATTTTAATGATATTAGAGCCTTCCGAATGATCTGAAATTTTAAAGATATAACTGTTGCAAAATTTTGTCGAGCCCTTTCAAATTTTAGGAAAATCGGATGTATAGTTTAATTACAGGGACAGTCAAAAGTTTTTCTTTACATTACGACCAATGGGAAAAATTATTGCAAGTGCATTTTAATGATATTAGAGCCTTCCGAATGATCTGAAATTTTAAAGATATAACTATTGCAAAATTTTGACGAGCCCTTTCAAATTTTAGGAAAATCGGATGTATAGTTTAATTACAGGGACAGTCAAAAGTTTTTCTTTACATTACGGACAATGAGAAAAATTATTGCAAGTGCATTTTAATGATATTAGAGCCTTCCGAATGATCTGAAATTTTAAAGATATAATTGTTGCAAAATTTTGTCGAGCCCTTTCAAATTTTAGAAAAATCGGATGTATAGTTTAATTACAGGGACAGTCAAAAGTTTTTCTTTACATTACGGCCAATGGGAAAAATTATTGCAAGTGGATTTTAATGATATTAGAGCCTTCCGAATGATCTGAAATTTTAAAGATATAACTGTTGCAAAGTTTTGTCGAGCCCTTTCAAATTTTAGGAAAATCGGATGTATGTTTAATTACAGGGACATTCAAAAGTTTTTCTTTACATTACGGCCAATGGGAAAAATTATTGCAAGTGCATTTTAATGATATTACAGCCTTCCGAATGGTCTGAAATTTTAAAGATATAATTGTTGTAAAATTTTGTTGAGCTATTTCAAATTTTAGGAAAATCGGATGTATAGTTTAATTACAGGGACAGTCAAAAGTGTTCCGTTACATTACGGGGAAGGAGAAAAAAATGTTGGAAGTGCATTTTAATGATGTATCAGACTATGCGCTTTATGAAGTGCAAAAAATTATACATTCAGTACAATATGGGGTGCAAAAAATAATTATAAAACTAGTTATAGTACGAACGCACCTCATTTGCCACGTTTGACGAGCAATTTCCAACTTGTTTATGCTTGCCAGCATAATATGCTATGCAGCCAGCTTAGGAAGAAACAGCATGACAAGATATATACAAGCATTTTATGTGCTTAATTGCTGTTTAACCTTCTGACAAAGCATAGAGAGGTAGGTACAGTCGTGAAAAAAAGTAAACACCCCCTGCTAACTCCTCAAAAAATTATCGTAGAAGAAAGTTACTGGTACCGAACGATTGGAAATAAAGCCTACTTTTAAATGATGTATATAAAATATGCTTAGGGAGCCATCTACATATTAAAAAGAACCATAACTTTGTTTTTTTTTCAATAGCAGTGCACAACTCTGACAGCATCAATGAACTCTACACCCTTCAATTAGCCTAAAAACAAATTTTTATGCAATTCGTACCATAAGTTTCCTAGAAATTAATTATTTTAAAACGAGCGTATTTTAAGGGCGGTATCCAAATTGAAGTTCCGTACTGTACAGCAGAATAAATTTCAAAATATCTACTCACTTCCATCATAGACGGCCCCTTAAACCGTCATTTTGCCGTTTATTAAGCATAATTTGAAAACTACTTGGAAGAAAAGTGTGAAATTTTGGATTTCCATAAAGCAGGACTTAATAAATCTAAATACATAAAAAAATTGTAGGTTGTATTTCATACTTTTTTTCTTATATTAATTTCATAAATCATAACTAATATCATAAAATTGTAAAAATTGCAAATTCAACTTTTTTTTGGGGGGGGGGGGGATATAAGTATTATTGTTACAAAAAAAAAATAGCACATTAGGAGCATAATTTCAGGAGATACATATAAAAATATGAAAATGTAAATTAACATTAGAAGCACTAAATTTTGAATGTTTATAATTCAAAAACTTACCATTGAAATGACTTGACATTTTTTGTCTAGGCATAGTTTGAACCGAAGATTTGAAATATCTCGTTAAAATTGGATATTGCTATTGAAAAAAATGAAATTTTGATTCGTTTTAATATGTAGATGACCCCTAAGAAAATTTTAAATACATAATTTAAAAGTAGGCTTTATTTCCAATCGTTCGGTACCAGTAACTTTCGTCTACGACAATTAGTTGAGGAGTTAGTAGGGGGTGTTTACTTTTTTTTCCCACGACTGTACCTTAACATGCTATTATATGCTTTTTTATGCTTGCCAGCATAGTATGCTATGCAGCCAGATTAGGTAGAAAACAGTTTGACGCACTATGTGCCAGTACGATATGCTAATTTGCTAAACAGGTCTCTTCCAGTAATGGTGAGGTAGATACCTCAATGGACAATTGTGTGCTTATTAATGCCTGCCAGCATCAAATGTTTATTTATTTATTTTTTAGTTACTCTAAAAGTATAAATTTGACTATGTTTTTGAAAATAGAAGAAAAGGAAATTTTAATTATAAATTAAATTTTCAAATCCGGGCAGAGACAATAGCTCTCTTCCGCCTCCACCCCCCCCCCCCCCAACAGAAAATTCTGACCTCCTCTTTTATTTTAAGCTAAGAGAAAAGATTAAATTTCAATTTGTTTTTCAAAATTGGAGAAAAAAAAATAGTTAAATTTCAAAATCGTGAGAAGCTTAATGGATCAGCTAAGACCTCTTCCCTTAACGGAATATTCAGAATTTTGCGTTATGGAGGTTTTACTGTACATGGCAATTTTGCAAGATGTAAAATATAACTTTAATTATTTTTTAAATTATCTTCTATGGGGATGAAGTTAAATTCTGCGAGGGATTTAACTTCTATGAGAGTCTGCTAGGGGAGCCCTCCCCCCCTTCCCCCCACCTATAAAGGATTTTTTTTTTCTTCTTTTTCGTAGAATTTAAATTTTTTAACTTACTCGAAAAAAATGCAGTATGTCTTTAAAAAACGGAGAAAAAGAAAATTATGTTCATTAAAATTTAAAATCCACGGGGAAGGGCTGGCCGCCTCTTGAATTCAAGACTGTGTTAAAGAACCCATTTGAGATTAATTTTTAACACCTAACCATCAAAAGAAACAGAACTAAAAAATAGCGGATGTAGGTAAGTAACTACCTCCGCACCAACGGAAAATTTTAAACTGATCTTCCTCATACTGTTAAATTATTTTAACTTACCTGAAAATTATAAATTTTCTATCCCTTTAAAACTGGGAGAAAAATAAAATTTTGTTTAATTAATTTGAAAAGCTGGGAGGAGGGGGACCTGTCTCATCGCCATCTGTATTAAACACTGTCCCTTGAACACGTTTGAGATATTTTTTAAGGCATAAACTAAAAAAAAATTAACAATTAATTTCCATGGTAGATTTAAATGGACACCCCCCCCCCCCTCCCGAATTGGAAGAAAATTCACAGGTGCACTTTCTCTTAGTATTTAATTCTTTTAAGTTTCTCGAAAATATTAAATTGACTGTGTTTATTAAAATCAGAGAAAAAATATTAGTTTGTTAAATTTCAAAATCCAGGAACGGTAGATTTCCTTTTCGGAAACTACAACATAAATTCAACGCTGCCTTCGTCCACCGATTTTAGATAAATTTTAAACACATAAATCTTTAAAAAAAAAACTAAAAATTAATTTCTCTAAAAGATTTTTTAGAAAAATCGCCCCATTCGGTTTAGATAAAATTTTAACACATAAATGTTAAAAAAAAAGCTGAAAATTAACCCCCATGAAGGATTTTTGGGAAAAGCGCTCCCCATCCAAAAATTCTTAGCTGTTTAGCTGTTCATTCTCTTAGTGTTTAATTATTTTAGTTAAAAATATATCTTTATTTTTCAAAAAGAGAATTTTGTCCGTTAAATTTCAAAATTCAAGGAGTGCTGTTTCATTTCAGAAATAAGTTCATAACAACCGAATTGAAAATATGCACAATTAATCTCCCCCCCCCCTCCAATAAGCACTAAAGTTTTAAAATCATACCCCCTCCCCTGAAATTGATAAAAACTATCCTATATACCCATCAAAATTGTTTATTTCACTGCAACAAATAGTTCTGATCATATTCAAACCATTCATTAAGCAAAGAAAATTCCACTAATGAATTATATTAATCAAGCCATATTCTAATTATCCATTAAACAGAAAGAAACCCTAAAAAAATATAAAACTTAATAATTGAAACTTGGAGGATAACACCATCGATAAATTCACCCTCTATATTATAAAAATATTAAGACACATTAGAATTAGCTTCGTTACTCATTACCCGCATTTAAAATCACGTACAAACACGGCCCCAGTAGCACGGTAGGTAAAGCGCTCGTTTCTCAAACCACAGGTAATAAGGTCTGCCCTCCTCGGAAATAAAAAAAAAAATCCCGACATAAGTTTCCCCTACTAAAAAATGTAACTACTTCAGAATTTCTCCAAAGATGGCGCCACTATAGTCTTTTTCTTACTAACTGGGAGAATAGCAAAAAATAAAAGCAAGTGATGCTTGATAGATAATGCTAGAATAGCATAAATTAAAAGCAAGTGATGCTAGAATAGCAAAAATTAAAAGCAGCTGATGGCATAAATGTAATGCTAGAATAGCAACAAAAAATTGCTTGTTGTATCCGTGGATTGTGAAATACTGCTATATTAGCAGAAATTACAAGCAAGTGGTGGTCTTGATTGTGCTAAGCCAGCAACATATTCAAGCAACACAAGCTGGATTATGTGTGCTGGCAAAGCAGTAAAGTGCTCCAATGCACACCATGACTTGCTGGTAATTCTGGTGGAACCAGCAAATGTATTTTGGTAGTTCATGCTATTTTACTTGCTGGGATACCGTATTTAATGCTTGTCTAGCAAACAAATACCAGCATGAATTTCGACCTGGGTGTATATGAGTCATTTTCTGAAAAATGGCAATTTTATGTCTGACGGGTCTTGAAGGCATATTTTTAAAATTACAAAAAGAAAAAGTGATTTAAACTATCAATATTAATCAGTTATACATATAAACTGTAATTATTGGCTTATTGAAATTGAAATTTGATAAATTTAATGTATTTTTTAATGCAAATATCATTCCCTCACTATGTCCTCATTCACATATAAATGCTTTCTCTGCCATTGCAGCACGTATATTTATAATTATTTTTTTCTCAATCCATTAAACACACGTAAATACATATTTAGCATACTTGCCAACCTCCCGCTTTTTTTTAAACGAAGAAACACACTTTCAACCAGAAAATTTATTAAATCAAATGTTTATTGCTTCGATGTTGTAGTTAGTCGAAACCTACATGTTTTCATTTATTAAATAAAATTTCTTGTTTAAAGTAAGTTTTGTTGATTTTAAAAAAGCGGGAGGTTAGCAATTATGTATTTAGCCATTTAATTATATTTATATTTTATATAATGAATGAATTAGGGCACTTTTTAATGATGTCCCTAGCATATTTCGGCATTCCCTCACATAACAATAAATTTCCCATTATTTAGACAGTAGAAAGCAGCACATGCTTTATATATGTCTAGGATAGATTGTACAGGAGTAAAGAGAAGTATACATCTTGTTGTTTGCTGAAAAATGTTCTTGAATTAGTTAGTATATGGCTTTGAAGTACTAGATCAATGTATGTATTTTTAATTCGCGTCATTCCCTCATCTATTATAAATTTAATAAAAACTAATAAAATATCTTTTTATGTTATTATTAGAAATGCGTTTCAAAAGATATTTAGTAACTGAAAATATACCTAAGACTAATCACTTTTGTATGACATGGTTTCCAGAAGTATTTCGTCATTCCCTCACAATCATTCCCTCGTAATTTTAATATGAGCGAATGATTTAAATTGTGACGGAATGATCTGATTCCATTTATATATGTAATAAACAGTAAAATAAGAAAATCTAATGCAATAAAATACGCATTAAATAACTCATAAGACTTTTAATTACTGTAAGTAAAGATAATACATTTTCAATTTTTATTATATTACAGGGAGGAGTTAAAAATAAATAAATAAATAAATGAACTAATTCAAATAAACTATAACTCTTTTAAATGTTAATGCCTCATCTTTATTTTTTCAATTAACAAGAGTAAAAAAATATTATTTATTGACAGTATGACTTCTAAATGTAATTTATTTTCTTTTTTAACCCTTTCAAGGGCGGTGGTATGTTTATGAAACAACTTTCTTTTAATTCCCAAGCGCCACAATGTGACCAGACATTTTATAAACTTTTATGAATTTAACATGTATATGAAACATAGAAATTTTCTTACTTATAAATAAATTTTTTCTTAAATTCCGGTCCCAATCATTTATTTGAACATTTTAGAATTGGAAGTGCTTTGAAATTAAAATATCAGAAGAACTATGAGACACTGTTTGGTTCATATTATTTTTTGATAAATATAGCAATAAGTTATTTTTACGTTAAATTTTGAGACTTTTGAGGCAGTTTTATTGGCCCGCATTTTTTTTTTTTTTTTATAAAACAGCCACATTTCAGAGAATGGCCCATATATATTATATATTTTTTTACCCGATTGCCAAGAAGGGTTGTGTTTCACACGTGTCTGTGTATGTGAATTTCTTTACACACTTGAACAGTGTTGCCAGTGGGCTACTTTTTTAAAATTCAGATTTTTTGATTGCCACCACTTTTTTGAAATAGTAAAATTCGCCTAATTTAATGACATATTAATTAAGGCGCAAACAAGGGGAATTTCAATATTTCAGAAAAGTGGTGCCAATCAAGAAATCCGAATTAAAAATAAGTAGACTACTGGCAATACTGCCCTCGAAACATCCCAACGGCTGGATAGATTTTAATGAATGAGATCTCTTTCGATTCGTCTTAACCGTACGTTGGTTTTAATCTAGGTTTTGTTTTTATAAATTCAAAATGGCAGCCGTAAAATAAAAAATGGCGATAGAGACGAAAAAAATTTTCCACGCACCATATTCAGTGTCATGTCATTGGATACGTTTTTCAAAATGTAAACGATATTTCATTGACTATTTTACAGTCAGAAACCCCGTTTAAGAGAGCCGGGAAAGCAAAATTCAACTAAAAAATCAATTTTTACCTTTTTATATCATTAAATAGTTTAAACTTTTATGTTTCCAACAAAGTGTCACACATATTTATATCCAAAAAAAAAATAAGGGTTAAAATTAGTCATTCTTTCTACGACTATTTCACAGCTTAATGGCCATTTAAATCTTTAAATGATTTTTCTAAAAACTTCGAATTTTCATGTTTATGTTCCTTCTTTTTCCAATATCTATTAAACTTAAGAACTCAGATTTTTATTTAATACTTATATAATGATATATTGTATAGTTTAACACAGGTATTTAATGATATGGTGAGAATTATTTATTTTAGGCAGCGAAATCTTACCAAAAATTCTAATTTAAAAAGGACTTTCAATAAATAAATAATTAATTTTGAGTTTCACATAGAAAGAAAATGGTCTGTTAAAATACGTAAATCATGTTATTCTAACTACTCTAAAATATCTAGGACTCTATCTTTCACCATTTCTGAGAAAAAGGTACATAAAGTTGGTGGATTTAACATGGCGGAGATAGGGCTTTCCCGGCCCCCCTAAATATTATACGACTTGGAAGTAGGTCTCTATCTTTATCGCTGTCTTTACTAATCTTTATAGACATCTATAGGCCTGTTCAAAACAGTATTTATAGGAACTAATAATTAAACACAACTTAAAATTCATCAATACAAGTAAATAAAAAAATAAGTAATATAAAAAATAGTTTCACATTGATGAGAAATAATTAAATCGTTCGCTTTTTACGCAGTCGGTATTAATTTAATATTTAATTTTTACTTGTTATAGTCATTAGTAAAAGTAGTCATTCATTTAAAATTTGGCAGTTACTTTTAACTATTTGTTCATATATATTTTACTGTGTTTGAAAATAAAAAGGGGACTTTTACAGTAGCAGCATTATACCAATACCAAGTGGTAAATATATTTGTTGCTGGGTAGAACAGGAGTAAGGCAATTGTGGTGAACGGTTTCGTTTTCGATTTCCTCAGTTTATAATGCCTGTTCTCAGATGTTGAGTGTGTAATAGATTACACCACATTAGCTTGATGAACACCTTCGATTCATTTGCTCATAAAGCAGAAGGTACAAGGCTGCCAATTCTGCTTCACTATGTATGCTTCAATAATATATTGAAAATAGGGGATACAAGCCACGCAGACAACCAATTTTTGTTTAAATTCAAAGTTGTAATAGGCTTATTATATTTAATAGATTTTACACTGTTTTATTATGCAGGACCTGGATTTTGTATGTAAAGATCGAATTCTGTAATACATTCTTAACTCACATTTTGGTTATCTAGAATAAAAATATATATATATACGTTTTACAGATGTGTTTTAGGTGTTAGTGCAACATTTAAAACATTTAATACTTAATTATGAATTATGAATTATTAACTTAATTTAAAGTTGTTTTTTGCTAGCCCGCTACAGGCGATAAATTCCTTTGCAGAATTTGATAGATTTATTTTAATACGAGTCTTTGTAACTCGTGAAATGTTTTACGAGTTGAAGCATCAATGGATTTAAAGGTGCGCCAAAAACATTTCAGCCAAAATATGCCCAATGGCTGTAAAACTACAACAGTGTAACATTTTAAATGTTAAAATACAGAAATTAAACTGTAATTAAATGAAGACTGTGATATTTAAAAGTAATTTTTTCAGCAAAACAAAGTACGTTGATTAGCCTTTCAAGTTAAAGTTTCGTATCTTACATAATTTATTCAATATCTAGATACACATTTCTTGTATTAGTATAAATAAACGATTTCACGATATCTAGAAATATTTTATAAATGTATCTACTCTATGTAATGTATCTATGTAAGTTTAGAATGTCTTATAAATATTTAAATTATAGTATTTCATCGAATACACTTTTGAAACATATAAGTTCTTTCCTCACACAAAATACTATAGGAAGTTACCACACTGTACCTTTCTGTGGCAACTAATATGTTCGAAAACATATGTACATGTATTTTAGCAGTACTCTCTTGTGTTGAATTCTACTGCGAAACGAATTTTGTATATATTTTCTTCTGATATGATAGTATAATTTTTTTTAACTGGTAAAAGAAAAGAGATGTCAGAATAGAAATTTAAAACTAATTACATATTAGTGATTTATAATGTTACGACCAATACGCATTAGAGACTACGTGATATGTTAGACTTAACCCTTTGTAACTCGACAACAACGATTTGAAAAATTCTTACACAGATATTAAAATGTACCATTTTAAGCATGGAAAAAATAATAAAAAAAATTCAGAACAGAAAATAAAATTTCATTTGGAAAAATGGGTTTGATGCATATCTGCAACATTTTGCCAAATGGCACAAAAACTTAAAATATTTAAAATTTTAATTTGCATGAAAATTTTTGAAACAATTGTTAGTTTTGTTGTAGCGAAGTCCCACACCATATTTCTCACAAACAATTTGATAAAAGTTTTTCCAATCGGGGTATTTACAACGTATTTTTTTTTCTGCCCAATATGGCCGGTGCCCAATTTCGTCTAGGCGCACTTGTTTTGGTCGAATATGTTGAGTACGCGATCTATGTTTTTTTTTTTTTTTGTTGTTGAATTCTATTTTCTACGAGACCTTTCACTTTTTTTCTAGCTTGGGACTTGAAGTTAATTTTACAGATGGGGGGGAGATCCCTAACTTACCCTATAGCAATTAAATAATATAAAAACAGACTAATGTTTCCCCTTTTCAATAAATATGCTCTTCTAAAAGAAATGCATCTTAAATAATCATTGGAAAATATTTTCGATGCTCTTTCGATATTTCTAAAAAATCCATTACAAGGGAAGATATGGCGCGTTGTTTCAGATCTGCTACACACAAAAGTTTACGTTTACCTTATACATATTATAAATTTCTTAACTCGAAAATGGTCTTTAAATAAAGAATTTAAACTCACCTTTGAAAACAATATACTTTTAGACATCTGTAGACTTTTTTAATTCCTGCATTTCAAAGCTTAATTCAACAAAAATCACGTAAAGCTGATCAAGCGATAAATCAAGCTTTGGAACGAAAACAAAATCAGTATCGACATTTGTTGCGGATTTAATGAAATAATTATGTTGTTAGTAGTGTATTAGAATATCAACAATCAACAAAATCGTCTTTTGAAATTTACTGTTGAAATAACAATGACGTTTTGGGTATGTTGCAGATCTGGAACACGGTGATACAAAGGGTTAAAAGTGCAGCTTTATTTGATGTATCTTCCGCGTAGGCTGCATTATATTGCTTTTGGCTCTGTCGCTGGAAAACTATTTATTATGGTGTCACTGCGTCACATTGAAGGAATTATTGGATTAAAGTGGAAATCTGGTATAACCAATAAATTAAGCGTTAAAAATAATTAGTAGAATATATTCTAACATGCAAATTTACAAGAAATCTAATATGAAAATGTGTTATTTGATGAATGTCTAGTTGAAAATAAAGATTTGTATAATTTGACATTTCAACCTGTTTCATGCTCTTATGTGTTCACTCTTTTTACGGGTTACGTTACGTTTTTATTATTCCATTACATTTAATAAATTTTAGAATTAACATTTTTTTAATAAAATGACGTTTACTAAGAGTTACTTAAGAGAATGTGCAATTTTAATTCATTATGAGTAATTTTATTAAATATTTTTGCAGTTATTTAAACAAATTTGAAATAACAGTAGTAAGTGCTTAAAAATTTACTAAGCAGTGTAGCAACGTATTTAAATTCTATTTCCCACATTGTATGCAGCAACTATCTTTTCTCAAACAAATTACTATTGTACATTACCCCACAGTTTTTATTTTTTTGATGCGATCGAAACCTTCGAAAACATTGTGTACTGTTATTATTACACTTTCTTATTATATTCTGGGATGAAACGAATTTTGTGAACATTTCTTTCCGGTTAAGGAAGTATAATTTCTTTTATCGGAAAAGAAAACAGATACCGAAATGGAGATTTAAAAATAATGGTATTTTATCGATATAATATACTTAGAGTCAAGTTGCATTCGGGAATTCATGAAGTCTTGCTTTCCAAAACCTTTATTTGATAAATCATTCTGTGTAGACCACATTATCTCACTTTAGAGGCCGTTATTTTCAAAACAGTTTATTATAGAGGCATTAAGAATTTAACTTCAATTTGTCTTCGTCTCTCAAATTTGCATCACATTTTCTGGAATTATTGAATTTAATTATAAATTGGTGTATTCAGTCAATCGTTACAAATTAAATTAATAAAATTTATTCTAGTTTGGAGGTTTACATAAATTGTAAACGAAATTTTTAGGAATTTCGACTGTGTAGGAGATGATTCTATGGATTTTATGTGTCTATTCATTTTTAATTTATCTTAGAAATTTATAGTGTTTTCTTATTTCCACTAAATTTGGATCAGTTTCACATTCATTATTTCTCAAAATCAGGTATAGTAATAATATTACTTTCCAAAAAATCTTCACTGTCTTCGAGCTTTCAATTTATTTACAATAATTTGCATTTTAAAATATTTTTATCGGAAGCATTATCATTATTATAATAAATGTTAAAAAATATAAGAAATTTGTCACATTTTTATACAAATATTATTGTCATCTAAGTTACATTTCCCAGAACTGAATGATCTATTAGTCCAAGAGCTGTTAAACATTTTAGGGAAGGTATTTGAGGCACCCTGAAAATTTGTGCAACACTTCTTTTGTAATGGCTGAATACAAAATCGAATGTCTGGCTGAAGGATCGTGGCCCAAAAACTGTGCCAGACACGTGTCAAGTGCCATTTTATTTACTACCCAAAAAAGGTATTTGAGGCACGCTGAGATTGAGACAGAATAATATTTATACTTAGAAAAAAATATTTTGAAAACGACAGACACTTTAGTCGGCCCAAAAACTGTGCCAGACACGTGTCAAGTGCCATTTTTTGACTACCCAAAAAAGGTATTTGAGGCACGCTTAGATTGAGACAGAATAATATTTATGCTTCGAAAAAAATATTTTGAAAATGACAGACACTTTAGTCGGCACAAAAACTGTGCCAGACACATGTCAAGTGCCATTTTTTGTCTGGCACTGTTTTTGGGCCACGATCCTTCAGTCAGACATTCGATTTTGTATTCAGGCATTACAAAAGAAGTGTTGCACAAATTTTTAGGGTGCCTCAAATACCTACTTAAAAATGTTCAACAGCTCTCCTACTATATGTGTTTGCCCAACAAAACTAAAAAACCTGTAGATTTAACGTAATACAATATATGTTTTTTTAAATTTAGTAAAGTAGTTTACTTTCAAAAAAGTGTATATTTTTTTTTCGTAATTAGTAAAAGTAGTCTTTCATAGAAAATATTTCAGACCATTTTAAATAGTTTCCATTACATATTATATTGTGTTGTAAATAAATAGGGGACTTTTACTACAGCAGCATTTTATCGATATAAAGTGGTTATTTGTCAATAGATGGAACGGAATTTTTTCTAATTAATAGGAAATTGTGACGAACGTCTTCGCTTCCTGTTTCCTCAGTTTAAACTATTTTTTTTTAAGATGTTGAGTTTTTAAAACATTACCGTAGATCAGCGTAAAGAGTTGTTATGTAATTTGTTCCCTCATAAGACAGAATGCAGACGACTGCCAATTCTGCTTCAGTATGCTCCAGGAAGATATCAAAAGTAGAAGATACAACAAGTTCTTTCAGGCAGGTGAAAAGTTATTTCTTTTTTATTCAAACTCTCATAAGATTTTATATTTAATACATTTTTACACTGTTTTATTACACACAATCTGGTTTTTATATTTAAAGACTTAATGTATTAATCGATTTGCATCCCATTTCCTGAAAGATTTGAATTATAAAAAATGCATTCGCATGTGTGTTTTCAATGACCATACAACATTGTAACACTTTTAGAACTTAATTATAAATTAATAACTCATTTTTAGGTTATTTTTCTGTTAGGTCGCCGCATATGATAAATTGCTAAATACTCTTTGTAATTCGTGCAGTTGTATACATGTTGAAACAACAATGGATTTAAAGATACGCCAAAAATCTGTAGCCAAAATATGCCCAATGGCATGAAATTGCAATAATGAAACATTTTAATTATTATACTGTTGAAATAAAATTATAAAAAAAGTAATACCGTAATATTGAATATAAGCCTTTATTAAATAACGTAAGCTTAGTTAGTTTTTTAATTTAAAATTTCGTATCTTATAAAATTTATTCTATGATAACGTATATACAAATTTCTTGTATACGTTGGGTGGCCAAAAAATTAGTTGCACAGCAGTTTTTCTTACTTTTTTAAGTCCTACACTTAAAAACTGGCATAAATTTGTAAAAGGTTTCTCCCCAAGTCTTTGGATTTAAATGCTGACAATGTTGTCTTCATTTTTTACGGCCTATGTAACTGACAGTTGATTTTAACATGAGTTATTAATCGAGTATGTATGTGCATTAGGGATATTATGGAAAAACATGGTTTTTGAAAATTTTATGGTGAATTCTGTTCAAATGTGTGATACGTAGTGTATTGTGGACTCTAATTATCGTAATTCTCTATTTTTTTGTATTGTCAGACTTTAACGACAGTTGATAAAAATGGGGTAAAGCAAAGATTTGTTTCCTGTGATAATTTCAAAGATCACAACATTGTTGAGGAATTCCCATTATTCACAAAGGCAGACTTCTATTCGTATATATACATCCGCTATAACTGTAAGCGGAAAAAAATGTAAACTTGATAAAATCGCTTTCATAGGGAGCCAAAGGTATGGAAATTGTTCGTGTAGACGCTTCACTATGCCTCGAGATGAACGAAAAATCCGTTTCAATTGTCTTGAAAACAGACATAAGTTCACAAAAGAATTTACAAGAATCGTAAATTAGGCTGGCATTGCTATTTCTATTAGAACAACAAGTCGTGCTGCATAATTGGGGTTTAAATGACGCAGGTTAGCCAAGAAACCCAAACTGACTTTAACTATGAAATTGAAGTTTATCTCTTGAACCATACAGCATCTACACATAACCGCTGAAGACTGGGAAAATGTGAACAGAGTAGTTTTTCTCTTTGTGTTCTGCGTACTATACATATTTTAATTCCTCACAATACCTTTTCGAATCTGATTGTGAAAATTTTCAAATTTATCTCTCGTACGAGTTTCACATCGAAATTTTGATAGACAAGTTTTCATTTCAAATGAAAGACAAATTTCAAATTAATTGCTTAAACTGCGTAAAGGCCAACCTAGTGAAAAAGATACCATATCAACACTCGAACCTAGGCCATCAGTATAGCGCACTGACAGTCTACCGACTAACCGACTAAATCACATGGAACGATACACAACCTGGGAATTCTCACTATTACAAGTTTCCAATGCTACAAACGCAGCACAAGAGGGAATATTTTTTCGTGAGCCATCGAGATGGGGCAAGCACGAAACTTAATTAAATCCAGCATCGATTAAAACTATATTAATACTTGGAAATTTTTCGAGAGAGAAACATTCGCCTTGCATACAATATTTCAAGTGAAAATCAAATTTCAAATTAATTGCGTAAAAGGCGTAAAGGCCAACTTAGTGAAAAAGATTCCATGCCGGGACACGAATCCGGGCCATCAGTATAGCGAACTGACATTCTACCGACTAAACCACATGGAACGATACCCAGCCTGGAACTTCTCCTTTTACAGGTTGGTAAAGCTACAAATGCAGCACAAGATGGAATATTTTTCCATGAGCCACCGACATGGGACAAACATGAAGCTAAATTAAATCCAGCATCGATTGAAATGACCTGTAATAGTCAGATGTTCCAGGCTGGGTATCATTCCTTGTGGTTTATTTGGTAGAATGTCAGTGCCCTATACTGATGGCACGGGTTCGCTCGTGTTTCGGCACGGAATCTTTTTCACTAGGTTGGCCTTTGCGCCTTTTAATCAATTAATTAGAAATTTGAATTTCATTTGAAATATTGTATGCAAGGTGAAAGTTTCTTTCGGGAAAAATTTCCAAGTATTAATGAAGTTTTCATTTGTTCGACGGAGAAAATTCGTAATATGTCAACCGGATTGTGTTTCAGAGACAGTCAAGCACTTACTTAAGGTCATAGTATGGTCTGTCCTCAGTGGATGTATTACAGACAGTTCGTAAAATGTGGTTAGCGTGATGAATGACGTTCAGGAAAAAGAGTATTGAAAGGAAAGTTTATCCCTTAACTAAAGGAATGGTTTCTCGGTACCTTCAAATGTATTTTCATGCATGACTCCACGCAATTTCAAAAAGCTAAGACAATAACAGAATTCTTAACTAAATATGAAGTAAATATTTGCCATAGCCGAGCAATTCTCCGGATTTAAAGCCAATTGGGAACGCCTCAGAGCGTCTTAAGAGAAAAGAATCAAAAGAATCTTGGTAGAAGTCTGGTTTAAGGTCTGGCACCATGATGAGGAACGACAGAAAATCTAAAATAATGTATACAGAGCATACCAAAAACAATACAGGGCGTTATCGACGCTCAGGCACGTTTCACGAAATATTGAGGATGTTATCTTGAAACACTTGCGTTAAGTTTTTTCAAAATAAATTTCTATTTTAGGAGCGAAAGTTAGTTTTTATTTTTAAATCATATGCATTCTATACAAATATACTTAAAATAGCTTAATAATCCACCAGTATACAAAAATATATAGCTTTAAGTTCATCAAAATATAAATTTTAGGTGTGTAACTAATAATTTGGCGTCCAACTGTATGTATAAATAAAATATTTCACCATATCTGGAAATATTATGGAAATATATAATGCATTTATGAATGTAAAATACCACAACATCAAAACTGTAGATAAAAATAAATCTAAAGTAGTTTATTAATTTATAAACATTACAGAATAATTCCATGCATGTAAATTTACAGATGAGAAAATTTTCTAATTCAAAGTGTATATAATTATTTCGACATCAAGAGAAACTTTGTGGCTTCTTTTAAATATTTAAATTATATTCTATAGAATACACTTTTGCAACATATACGTTCTTTCCGGAAACAAATTACTATAGGAATCCACCACAGTATATCTTTCTGTGGCAACTAATTTATTCGAAAACATATGTATGTTTTTAGTACTACACCTGCTTTTTGTATTCTACTATGACACGAATTTTGTAAACATTTTCTTCTAATTAGCAAGTATAATTTCTTTAACTGAAAAAAAGAAAAGAGATACGAAAATAGAAATTTAATATTAATGATATATTAGTGATATATAATGCTTAGCATAAATATGCATTAGAGAATACGTAATATGTTATTCTATTTGATAAATCTTCCATGTAGGCTAAATTAAACTTCTTTTGAGGCCATTGCTTCCAAAACGGTTTATTATGGTGACACAGAGTAACATTCTGTGAAATATTGAATTAGAATGAAATCTGTTGCAGCCTACAAATCAAACGTTAAAAAATAATTAGTGAAATATATTCTAATATGGAAATTTACAAAAAATTCAATAGGAAAACTTGTTACAATCTGAATGTCTATTTGGAATAAAGATATGTATAATTTGATGTTTTAACTTCTTTCATGCACTTTACATGCTCACCCATATTAAAGGTTACGCGTCTTTTTCATTAATTCATTACATTTAATAAAGTTTTAGAATTAACAAAATGCCTTTTTTTATACAATGATGTTTAACCACTTCCCCGGCGACAGGTATAGGGAAACAATGCTTTTACACCCGAGTTATCTCGGGGCTAACGGTGAAGTAGTAATGTGTTACTTAAGATAATGTTAAATTCTAATTCATTATCAGTAATTTTATTAACCCTTTGTATCGCCGTGTTGCAGATCTGCAACATACCCAAAACGTCATTGTTATTTCAACTGTAAATTTCAAAAGACGATTTTGTTAATTGTTCTTATTCTATTACACTACTATTAACATAATTATTTCATTAAATCCGCAACAAATGTCGAAACTGATTTTTTTTTCGCGCCAAAGTAAAGTTTGGTTTATCGCTTGATCATCTACACGTGATTTTTGCTGAATTAAAGTTTGAAATACAGGAGTTAAAAAGTCTCCAGACTTCTACAAGTATATTGTTTTCAAAGGTGAGTTTAAATTCTTTATTTAAAGACCATTTTCGAGCTAGGAAATTTATAATATGTATAAGATAAACGTAAACTTTTGTTTGGGTCAGATCTGCAACAACGTGCCATATCTTCGCTTGTAATGGATTTTTTAAAAATATCGAAAGAGCATCGAAAATATCTTCTAATGATTATTTAAGTTGCATTTCTTTCAGAAGAGCATAATTATTGAAAGGGGAAACATTAGTCTGTTTTTCTAGTATTTACTTGCTATAGGGTAAGTTAGGGATGCCCCCCTCTGTAAAATTAACTCCAAGTCCAAAATTAGCAAATAACGGAAAAGTCTCATATAAAATAGAATTCAACAGAAAAAGCATACAGCGCCTACACAACATATTCCACCAAAAAAAGTGCGCCTAGACGAAATTGGGCACTGACCATATTGGGTAGAAAAAATAATCCGTTGTAAATACCCTGATTGTAAAAAATGCCATCAAACTGTTTGTGAGAAATGTGATGTGGGACTTTGCTACAACAAAACTAACAATTGTTTCAAAAATTTTCGTGCAAATTAAAATTTTAAATATTTTCAGTCTTTATACCATTTGGCAAGATGTTGCAGATATGCAAAAAAACCATTTTTCGAAATAAAATTTTATTTTTCTGTTCTGAAATTTTTTTATTATTTTTTTCCATTCTTAAAACGATGCATTTTAATATCTGTGTAAGAATTTTTCAAATCGGGGTTGTTGAGTTACAAATGGTTAAAATGTTTTGCTGTTATTTAGACCAAAATCATTAATAAAAGTATTAAGTGCTGAAACATTACTAAATTTTGTAGTTTTCAATTTTCTGCACACACTATACAACTATCCCTTCTCAAACAGAACAGTATAGGAAATAATCACCTTTTTTTTCTATATGCTGGTATGAATCAAATTTTGTAGATATGTCTTTCTTGTTATCCAAGTATAATTTCTTTTACAGGAAAAGAAAACAGATACCAAAATGAAAATTTTAAACTAATGATATTTTAGTGATATATGATACTTAAAATGAATTTTCCTTGGGAATTTGTGAAGTCTTACGTTCCAAAACCCTGTATATTATAAATCGTCTCGTATAGGGTGAATTATATCACACTTTTAGAAGCCGATATTTTCAAAACAGTTTATTATTGCGACATTAAGGATTTAACTTCCATTTGTCCTCTTAATGTTCTGTCACAATCACGTCGCCTTTTTTGGAATTATTGTATTTTAAGAGAAGTTAAGTTTAGTTCAATAAATTTAATTCTAGATTGTAGGTTTCCAAGAATTTTCTTAAAACAAATCTTAAAAAAAAAAAAATAAAAAAAAAAATAAAATAAAAAAAAATTGTTCACATTAAATACGATGTTTCATACAGTTTATACAGTGATATTATTTAAATTTCATGCAATTAAAATATAGACCAAGTTCCACTATTATGGAATGGTCGGTCAATATAGAATTCTTCAATATCTGGCCCGTATGGTGATGTAGCTCAACGAAAAAATTCAAAATGACTTCCTTAGTACTCAATTGATTCACTGTGGTAAGTTCCGTTTGGATACCTGTTATTGGAGGGGAAAACTGAAATAAAATTTTATTCTCAATTAGTGCAGTATTTTGCATGAAATTTTTAAAAACATCATATTAATTATTAGACATATTCGTGAGCTGTGTTAATTAAGTTGACTATTAAATTGAACAGTTATATCTATTCCTCTCTCAGTCAGCATACAGTTATGCTAACTTGCTGACGAGAGAAGAAAATACTTTTTTTCAAAATGTCCTGACGGGTAGTATGGAATAACAGCTAGACATTTGTTTCAATACTAATTTGGTGAATCTGAGCAATCATGCTACTCAGACGTTTCATCCGATTTGCAACTTTTAACACGTTGCATCCCAGATAAAAAAGCTGGAATGTGCCTTTTTTGCACTTGAAAATATTCAGAAGATGAAATAGAGTTGTATAATGTGGTAGGTGGATAAAATTCATCTGTGTGCAATGTGGGACTCAAATTGAATTTAGTTGGGCTGCATTTGCGATTTTTTGTAAAAATTAACACAAATTGTCAAAAGATATTGATGATATGTAGATGATGTACTATTGTTTACTTATTAAATCATATTGATTATTCTTATAAATCATGGTTTGTAAATCATGGTCAATTTTAATATTTCTTGTACTCCAATTCCAGATTACCAGAGTGGTTCATATTTCACAGAATGTGAAATTATTTTTCGTAATCTAAATATATATTTTTTTCTCTCCAATTTTAAACGAATAAAAAATGTGTTAATAAGCTCTCAAAGTTTTTACTAAATTACTAAATTTTAATATATCTCAGGGTTTTTTTATGCTGCCTTACTAATTAAAATGTAAATGCTATTCCATATTACTTGAAATTAATCTCTATGTAATTTAATTGCGATTAATTTAGAATGCTTAAAATAACATATTATATATTTTTATTTAGGAAAGTATATTACTTTAAAAATAATGTGTATGTATATTTCTTTTATGGTCATTAATAAAAGTAATCATTCATATAAAATTTTGCAGTTACTTTTAAATAGATTTTTTTTTCATGTATTATATTGTGTTTGTAGCCAGCACCACTTAATGTACAAGTAAAAATATATTAAAGTTTTTAAAAATTAAATTAAATCAGTGCAACTAAAAAAACAACGATCACATATTAAAAAATAAATATTTAAATCTCTATGAAGAAAGATCATACAATGAAACAAGTAAATAAAAATTATTAACTTAACGTATAAAACCAAGGCAGGCCCCCAAATAAATAAAAATCATGCGATCTGGGATGCCAGCTTGGCCTCCTTTTTTATTCAGATGTTTCGAATTCACCACAGAAAAAAGAATAGTGTTTTATGCTTTATTTAATAAGGGACATTTACCGATCACATAATGTAAAAATTCTTCTTTCAAAATTTTCGGTATGAATTTGAAATTTGAAATTAAAATTGGAGGCCGAAATGGCAGCCTTGCAAGCGACACGCAAAAATGCGAGCTCCTGCAAACAGAAGGTTATACGAATGGATAGATATGGGCGGTGACTCACACCTGGCACTCCACTAGCCGTTTTCATCCGATTAGCTTGTTTCGAAGATAATGTCCTCAATCCCATCTGCCATCCTACAAAGACAGGGCACTCTCAGTGCATAATATTCGAAACTTACATTATTAAAGTTTTGTCGATGTTTTGTAATACAAAAGAGATGTAGGTGGTGTCGTATTTAAGGCTTTGAGGGGCAAGTAATTGTGTTTCTGTAATGTCGAATTCATACTACAATCTGCAAAGATATTTATTGCAAAATAAGGAAAAGCAATTTTACGACTTCCAACAAAGTTTGAAAACTAAATTTAATAAAATTTTTCTGGCGCAAATCTTCATTAATCTTAGGTGGGATAAAATATATCCCACCGCCCCTCAAGGGGTTACACTGATCTTGGAATCGAGAAAACTATGAAAATGTGATTAATATTATCTTTATTATTTGTTAATTTATTTCTTCGCATTTCTTTGAGGTTTTACTTGCTGATGTGATCCTACAGAGGATATACCACGGACTCTAGCGGCGTTGAATGTAATCAAAAAGGGTAAATATATTTGTTGTTAAATGGCACGGTATTTTTTACAGTAGGCAATTGTAGCTGCTTTTTTAGTTGATGAAATTTGTTTTGAGAGATTACGTGTGCGATGGATTACCCCAGATCAGCATAAATAGATGTTATCTAATTTCTTTGCGCAAAATGCAAGATGCTTCAGCAATATTCGGAAAATAGGGGATCTAATATGACCTTGACGCCAAGAGAAAACTTTTCTAAATTTAAAGCTCTAATATATATATATATATATATATATAAGTTTTACACTCTATTATTACGCACAACCAGTGTTTCGAGATTGGGGACTTTTTAAATTCAGATTATTTGTCTGTCACCAATTTTTAAAAATAGTATAAGTCGCCTTATTTTTAGAATTTTTAATCTATTTTAAAATAGGCCGAATATTTCTATTTCAAAAAACCGGTGACAATCAACAATCTGGGGACAAAAAAAGTCCCCAATCTGGCAACACTGCTCTGGCAACACTGCGCACAATCGGATTTTTGTATCTAAAAGATTGAATGTGGTAATCAATTTTCTACCCACTTTTTTTTGTTAAACATTTGTAAAGTATGTTTAAAACGTATTTCCGATGACAATAGACACATTTTAGTACTTTTAGAAATCAATTATATATTAATAATTGTAAGGTATGTTTCGTTAGCCAATTACAGTTGACAAATCCTCAAATATTACATATAAATCGTACAATTGTGAACGAGTTAAAACAGCAATGGAGATTTAAATGATGCGAAATAAACCCTCGTCAAAATATACCCAACAGCTATGAAACTGCAACTATGAAACATTATAGAGGATTAAAATGTAGAAAATAAGTTACAAATAAAAAACGATGAGTGTGTTATTATGAAATACTCGCTGTTTTAATTAATAGTTTAATGTTATTTAACTTAAGCTTATTCGTTGGGAAATCATTTTAGAAATTCTAAAAAGATAGTATAAATAATGTATCATTTTTCATTCTTGTTCCCTTATTTTTAAAAGTAAAAATAAAGCAATAATTATACATTTTTTAATAAATTGTCTTGTTTCAGGTTTCTACCAAGCATTATTTTTTTCCTAATCGAGTTCGCGGTCCACGCTAAGTTATTATAATATTAAGATTTTTTTTTTTTTTTTTTTTTTTTTTGGGGGGGGGGGATTAATTGCAGTCAAAAAGTTAAGAGGGATTTTCAAGATGAACATTGAATGCTTTTAAAAGTGAGTTAAAAATACTTTTACTTCTATACGTATTCCAGATTGTACAGTAACAACAAGAAAAGTATATTTGTATGAAATATATCAATTATGTAGTCAAATAATTTTTGAAACTTATTAAAAGCGATACTTTTGTATTAACTGCATATTAGGAGTTAATAGCATAATGATCCGCCAAAGGTATCCTTATGTCCGGCAGTCTTTGTGATTCTGATAATTTCAACTATAAAAGCGCGTAAGTTTGATTACATGTCTGTTAAATATGCGCTTTATTTGTATCATTTTATTTAAACTTCAATATTAGCTGGAAACAAATGCTGAACAATTTATAACGTATTAAGCGCAAACGGATTGATATTTTATAATCATCTACACGCCATAGAGATAGATGAAAAAAAGGTATGCTTAAAAATTATTTTTAAAACAATAATGTGCTATCTGTTCGCAATAAAACATTTTTCAAGTTCATCAAACATATTTTACACACAGATATGATAGATTGACAGCAATAATATTAACATTATTAAATTACTTTTGCATATATAAATTCAATAACTCAACTGCAACTTTTTAACTGAGAATTTATAGAGTCCTAATAACCGATATTCTGGTTTATTAAACTGATCAGTTCGGTATATGAAAACGTTTATGAAAAGCAGAAACAGCAAAAGAATATATTGGTTTCTAAGGTTTGTAAAGGAAAAGGGGTCTTTTCTGTATCATGAGTAAATTTTAAAGAGGTTATAGTAAATATTTGTTTGCAATAGTCATATTTTAAGAAAAATCGCTCCCTCTCTTTTTGTGAATTTTTAAAATATTATCAACAATACACTTTGGCAGCGATCTTTTCTCAAACAAAATATACTAGAAATTCGCCAGACTATTTCTTTCGAGGGTAACCAATGTATTCGAAAACATATGTGTATGATCTTAGAACACAACTTTCATATTGTATTCTCCGATGAAACAAATTTCGTAAACATTTTCCTCCTGTTTTGCAAGTATAATTTCTTTAACCGGAAAAGAAAACAGATACCAAAATGGAAATTTAAAACTAATGATATCTTAGTGATATATAATGCTTAGGATCAGCGTGCATTGGGGAATTCGTAAAGTCTTATCTTCTAAAAGTAAAGCTTTATTTGATAAATTGTTTTGTGTAAGCCACATTATATCACTTTCGAGGCCAATATTTTAAAAAAAGTTTATTATAGTGGCAATAACGATTTAACTTCAATTTGCCTACTTCCATCGCAATCGCGTTGTATTTTTGGAATTAATTGGATTCGAAATGAAAATCTGGTGTAGCTTGTAATTAAATCGTTGGAAATTTAGTTAATACGTTTCCTTCTAATATGTTGGTTTTGAATAATATTACAATTATAACTAATGAAATGTTTAGGAATTCAGACTGTGTCGATAGTTTGCTCCATGCAACTTAAGCTGTTATTTACTTTTAATTTATTTAACCCTTAACTGGTATGGTGGGATGTTTTGCACCACAGAGAAATTTAAATTCAGAAATATTGCTTTATTAAATTACTAGATGCACTGTCACATATATATGTGTTTGTACACTTACAATAATTTTTCAGTTGTTTTTACACATGTAAATAATGCAAAATTCACAGGAAATTTTCTTATTTTAATTCTCTAAATTTTGTGGAGTGCACAAATCATCAAATTTTGGGTTACATATACCCCCACGCATCGCTTACGTTAAAAAAAAAATCCCCTCGGCACGTAAGGGTTAAGCAAGTGATAGGTTACTTTCATTCCTTTTTTCCCTATAATTTAGATCATTTTAAAATTAATATACAGGGTATATATGAAAAAAATTGGCAAAACTTTACGGGCTGTAAGAACGCAGCTATACGAGCAAATTTCGTCATAGAATGTATGGTCGGAACGCAAGCGTTTGGAAGTTAAAAGGTAGTTTTCCACTGTCCCATGGCGATGGATTGGTCGCGTGGTCATATAGCTTGGCCATCAAGATCGCCGGATCTCTCGTGTTTGGACTTTTTCCTGCGGGGCCGTCTGAATAGCGAAATTTGACTTTCCATAAGACTTTTAGCATTAGTTCGAAATCCGACAATTTCATTGGCTATCGGTGAACCGAACTTCTTTCCCTGAAAGGAAAAAATCCATTTTACGAGTAACAGCGCTGCTACTAATTTAATCTATTGTATTTCTTGATGATAATAACTTGATGCATTAAAAAAAGCTTATGTATTTCCGATACTGAGCACGGAATCAATTGTTATACATTTAATAACAATATATAATTAATTATTAAATTTGATTTAATTTTCTAGTAAGAAAATTATTAACAATTCTAAAACAACATTGACTTAGTTAAATTATGATAAAATAATAAGATTGTTATAATAAGCTGCTTAGAACATTTTTTTTTTTTTTTTACTCAGATGTTTACAGTCAGTATTAAAGTTCTAGCAGCTTAACTAAAAATAAGTAATTGAAGTTCCATCTAGATATATAAAAATATTTTTCTATGTCAGTTTAAAAGATACTATTATTGCATTTAAATAGATATTTTATTTTAATTATATAACATTAGCTCCAAAGTGGTATTATGTAGTAAAATGTATTCACAATATTATATTTCGAATAAAAATTGTAAAGCTGCTGATAATAAGTTAATAAATAAAGATAAAAACAAAAATCTCCATAATAATAATAATAATCGTTATTTTCAATATATATATATATTGCAACTAATAGCAAAATAATTTTCATTGTTCATGTTTGATGTATATTACATTTTTATTGCAACATATATATACATATAATAAAACTTTTTGCGAATAATTATTAAATCACAGATATAATGTATCTATATATATATTTGATTTTGTTGCATTTTTACCATACATTCAATTATTTAAAGTATAGTAATTTATTGTCTTCAATGGTTAAATTATCATTGAAATATATATTATTAATGTAATTTATATATAAAAGATAAATAATTAATTTTTAAAGATGAATAATTAATAATTTAATTCTGTTAATTACTACTTATATGTTAGTGGAGTTTTAGCATAAAAGTAGCTTTCATGAAAGTTTAGAAGATATTAAGATTAAATTTTAATATATATTCAATTTAAACATACAGTTTATACATGATAAGAATTTAGGAGTATTGAATATACAATAAAAAAATTAGAAATCAGCTGATAAATTGATAAATATTTTTATATATGAAAGATAATACTTAATTTTGAGAAATGAACACTTTAACAAATTACTTCTGCTAATTATATATGTATATATATATATATATAAATATAACTTACTAAAGTTCCAACAAAAATATTTTTAAGGTAAGGTAAGAATATATTATTATTACATTATTTTTAAAAATAGATTAAATGAATTTTTTAATTTAATTATTTAAATTTATTTTAAAAAATCTAATTGACAATTTTTTTTTTCAAAGGAACTGGTGATAAAGATCAAATGATTTTAACTGACTGACTTAAGAGTGTTCTCAAATCCAAAAAGGCTACTTTCTGACATAAGTTTTAATTTATTTTTGTTCAAAAATGCATGCAAGTATCTGGTGTTGTTGTTCAGAAACTATGCAATTGTGCTGTTTTTTCCATATATATATATATATATATTGCAAACGCAATAGATCTTTCAGAAAATAGTGTCAAAGTGGGCGTTTTGAACCGAATTTCCGCTCGAAGGAAGGAAGAGCACTGAAGAGCGGGCGAAAAACGTGTTTGTCACGTGATCAAAATCGCTTATAACTCAATAGGTAATGGATTCATCAAAAAATGGAAAAATCAGTTCAATTCCAAAACGCATACATGGCCAGGCTTTCCAATGTTATACCTTTTTGTTAAAAAATGAATTTGTAAATGAGTCAAAACGTTTTACGCTTTTTGAGCAGAGCAGTTAAGAACAGCCTTAAGAAAATATTATTATTACTCTTTAATTATTAAAGAAATTTACTTATTAGAAAAATACCGTATAAGTCATATGAATTTTAAAATTTAATTCAATTATCTGTATAACATTTACAAAAAAAAAAAAAAAAAAAAAAAAAAAAAAAAAAAAAAAAAAAAAAAAAATGGTAATCTAAATAACAGATAAATTTAAAATGATCAGAACTATATAAAAAATCTAACATGAAAATACTTTTAATGTAAGCTTGGGAGATTTATTATTGTATTTTAATAAATGTTTACTTTAATTATTAAAAAATAGATTAAATGAATTTTATAATTTAATTATTTAAATTTATTTAAAAAAATCTAATTGACAAAAAAAAAAAAATTACAACCGAACTCGTAATAAAGATCAACTGATTTTAACTAACTGACTTAAGAAAATATTATTATTACTCTTTAATTATTAAAAAAAAATTATTTATTAGAAAAATACCCTATAAGTCATATGAATTTTAAAATTTTATTATCTGTATAATATTTACGATAAAAAATTTTCAAAGCAACCTAAGTAACAGATAAATTTGAAATGATCAGAACTTTATTAAATTCTAACATAAAAATACTTTTAATGTAAGCCTAGGAGATTTTTTATTGCATTTTAATAAACGTTTACTTTAATTATTAAAAAATAGATTAAATGATTTTTTTAATTTAATTATTTAAATTTATTTAAAAAAAACGGAACTCGTAATAAAGATCAACTTTTTTAACTAACTGACTTTAGAAAATACTATTATTGCACTTTAATCATTAAAGGGTTTTTTTTTTATTCCCTATAAGTCCTATGAATTTTAAAATTTAATTTAAATATTTGAGTAATATTTAAAATAAAAAATTATAAAGTAACCTATCATAAATTAATAAAGATTTTTATGTCTCAAGGATAATTTTAAAATAAAAAACCTTTAATATATTAATTCTGATAATTTTGTATTTATCTGTTACTATAGTAACAGACAAATTTAAAATGATCAGAACTTTATAAAGTTCTAACATGAAAATACTTTTAATGTAAGCGTAGGAAATTTATTATTGCATTTTAATAAATGTTTACTTTAATTATTAAAAAATAGATTAACTGATTTTTTTAAATTTAATTATTTAATTTATTTTAAAAAATCTAATTGATAAAAAATTTTTACAAAAGAACTGGTAATAAAGATCGACTGATTTTAACTAACTGGCTTAATTAAAATCAAAACAAAACTCTAAAAAAGTGAAAACGCCAGCTAAAGGACAGAACACGCAACTTTAGGATTACAAATGGAAAATCTTAACCAGCCCTAGTCTTGACCACTGGGTTTACATTCATACGCTTTGAGATACCAAAATACCATGCGCCGGCTTTATACAGTATTTTACTCTTGTACTTGTCCTTTCAGGGAAAAAAGTTTCGTTCAATTTCATTGGCTATCGGTGAAGCGATAGCCAATGAAATTGCAGGATTTCACACAAATGCTAAAAGTCTTATGGAAAATCAAATTCCGCGTCTGAAAAGCCTAATCTACGAGTTCCCAACAGAAACCGATATGGATCTAGTCTCCAGGATTTCCGTTGTTGTCGGCGATATTCTGGTAAAGCCTGTGTCTTCGCAAATGTGTGTCAGTCCATTTCCCGCAGGTATTAAGCGTGCATTACAGCTGCCGGAAGATCTTTTGAGCAATTTCTTTGAGCATGTACATTAATCACATTCCTGTTAATAAATTGTTTTCTGAAGTGTCTCCTCTCATTCTTGTATTAATTCTTAAACTGCGACAGTGGAATACTACCGTTTCACTTCTAACCACTTGCGTTCCGACCATACATTCTATGTCGAAATTTTATCATATACCTGCGTTCTATCACCCCGTAAAGTTCACAGACATATCTTGTATATTTAAACCTTGTTTGATAATAAACGTTTAGAAAAGCATACATTCCCATCGCATTTGCATTATTTTGTATTTTAAAACATATCTAAATGTGTGTATCACCAATATTATAATTATCGAAAAATTTTAAGCTGTACTAATGGGAGAAACTATTTTGATCATTATTGTAAAATTATACTACTATGGAAAGTTTTTGTACACGTCCTTGAATCTGTGTCGCGGCTTATTAAAATGTATTCGTCATTGTTATTTTCTTTAACCAGATATTTTTACCAACATTTTTGTTGACGGAGTTTTGAGTAAATTGAATATGTGGGAACAAGATATGGAATTTGAAATAGCTGTATCATGTTTTATCGAGATACGTTTAACCCTTAAATGCATGATTTTTTATTTTGTTTCGAAAAAAAATATATGTGATTCTCAGAAGGGAAATACACCGGAAAAATAATACACCAGTACCGGAAAAAGAATGACGAAAAAATCAAACATATATTTTTCGTAAATACGTCAACCTTTTCTTATGTTGCACATCTGCAATACAAGAAAAAACTAAAATATTTCAAATTAGTAAACAATTTAATAAATATTTGTCTATATACCTTATTTTATATAATTTTTTACTTTGTAAAACTCAACCATTAAACGCATTAATTATTCTTTTAGAATTGTGTTTTTTATTCTTATAGTAAGGATCATACACCAGAAATTTTAAGATAGATTTTTAACATTATTTAGTAGCAAATTTTTGTACTTTTTACAGCATTAATATTTCTATAAAAAATATAGTGGTTGCTAAGAATTAAATGATGTAGAGTGATGCTAAGTGATGCAGATATATGTCACTATGCATTTAAGGGTTAAAAAAATTGGTTTTACTTTTAAATTATTAAATTTAATTGTTCCAGTAAAATAGTTTAAAAAAATGAATCAATTTTTCCCTATGCCTTACTAGAAGTTTGATATTATTTATATTACAGAACATTATTATCTGTCTTAATATTGATATTACAGACTTTGCATCAAATGTCTTTATCATATGTAAATTTATAGTTTCTTGCGTACATAAATTTATGAAGAAAAAGCTTGTTTTCGGTTTTCTTGAAAATTTAGACATAAAATAAAGGCACCTACATTCTTATATTGCTGAAAAAATTGTCTGATGAATTAATTCTCCTTTAAATTAATATTTTAGCCATTATACTAAATATCGTTATCAGATTTTAAACATTGACTAATAATTACGTATATAACATAATGGAAATTATTATTATAATTATTTTTTATAATTTAGACGTCTAAAATAATATTATGCCAATAAAAGCATATCAATTCTTATGTTAAAAAAAGCAGAATAATTGATGTATTAGTCTTCTAAAGAGACAGAATGACAATAGTATACCTGGAGTATTATGGTGTATATTTCCTAAATTCCCTTCCTATTATGCTTTGTTTAAATTAATTGTTAAAATCATGCCAGAAAAAAATAAAATAATAAAATAAATTCTACTTAATTTTATAAATAACTAGTACGTTTAACTATTTTTAAGATCTCTTCATATTCTACTAACTATTTAATGATCCGGCAGACTGGATTTCACTAAACTATATAATACAATAAAGCGGATGACCTTTCTTCTCATATATTATAGAAATAAAAATTACAATATTATTTCAATGTCAAAGCAGTATTATATTTTACATTGATATTTCAATAAACACAATATCGTTAGCAGAAAATATTGTATGTTTTTTACGGTCATCAGATAACGAGAGATCTCTATTTTCCGGCATTCTTGAAATTTAAGACGTAAAATAACGTCCTATAAAAACTTTTGTCCATTGAAAACGAAATGATTGATGTACTAGCATTCCAAAGTGTTAGAATGACTGTAGAATACCTAGAGAAATGGCCCCGTTCGTTGTTGACAACACGCATTTCTTAAATTCCCCTCCTAATGTACTTTTGCTTACATTGTTTGCTAAAAGATTGCCAGAAAAAAGACATAAAAATGTAAAATGAATTATATTTAATTTTATAATCTTAATAATATGATCATTTGCACTTTTCTAAGACGTCTCCATATTCTATTCAATTTTTAACGACCTTGAATCTATATTTTACTAAACTATATAATATTAAAAAAAAACGGATTATTTTCTTTCTCATGCATTATTAAAATGTCTAACGTTATTTCTGTGCCAAAGCAGTATTATTTTTTACATTCAAATTTCAATCGTTAAACTCAACGTCGTTATCAGAAATAAAATATTGTATGTTCTTTACGTACATCAGTAATGAGCAATCTCTATTTTTCGACATTCTTGAAATTTTAGACGTAAAATAAAGTCCTATAAAGTTTTATGTTCCTGAAAAACGAAATGATTAATGTACTAGTATTCCAAAGTGTGAGAATCATTGTTGCCAGATTGGGGACTTTTTTTAATTCAGATTATTTGACTCTCACCACTTTTTTAAAATAGCTAATTCGCCCTAGTTTTCAGAATTTTTAATCTGTTTTTAAATAGGCCGAATATTTCTATTTCGAAAGAGCTGTGGCGATCAACAATCTGGGTACAAAAGATTCCCCAATCTACCAACACTGGTCAAAATGACTGTAGAATCCCTAGAGCATTATGACTCCGTTCGTTGTTGATTATTTCATCCAATCAACACATTTTTTAAATTCCCTTTCTAATATACTTTTGTTTACATTAGTTGTTGAAAGCATGTCAGAAAAAAGAACTAAAAATGTCAAATAAATTATATTTAATTTTATAAACCGTATAGCCTGCTCAATTATCTATATTTCTAAGATTTCTTCATATTCTACTAAATTAATAATGACCTTTAAACCTGAATTTTCCTAAACTATTCAATAGAATAAAACGGTTAAATTCTTTCTCCTGCATTATACAAAAAAATTACAAAATTATTTCGACGACAAAAGAGTATTATTTTTACATTCATCTTTGAATCGTTGAACTAAATATCGTTATCAGAAATAAAATATTGGATGTTCTTTACGTACATCAGTAATGAGCAATCTCTATTTTTCGACATTCTTGAAATTTTAGACGTAAAATAAAGTCCTATAAAGTTTTATGTTCCTGAAAAACGAAATGATTGATGTACTAGTATTCCAAAGTGTGAGAATCATTGTTGCCAGATTGGGGACTTTTTTAAATTCAGATTATTTGACTCTCACCACTTTTTTTTAAAATAGCTAAATCACCCTAGTTTTCAGAATTTTTAATCTGTTTTTAAATAGGCCGAATATTTCTATTTCAAAAGAGCGGTGACGATCAACAATCTGGGGACAAAAAATTCCCCAATCTAGCAACACTGGTCACAATGACTGTAGAATCCCTAGAGCATTATGACTCCGTTCGTTGTTGATTATTTCATCCAACCAACACATTTTTTAAATGCACTTTTGTTTACATTAGTTGTTGAAACCATGTCAGAAAAAAGAACTAAAAATGTCAAATAAATTATATTTAATTTTATAAACTTTATAGTATGCTCATTCATCTATATTTCTAGGATTTCTTCATATTCTACTAACTTTATAATGACATTTAAACATGGATTTTCCTAAACTATTTAACAGACTAAAACAGATCATTTCTTTCTCATGCATTATAGAAAAAATTACATTATTTCGATGACAAAAGAGTATTATTTTTTACATCCATATTTGAATCGTTAAACTAAATATCGTTATCAGAAATAAAATATTGGATGTTCTTTTCGTACATCAGATAACGAGATATCTCTATTTTTCGGCATCCTTGAAATTTTAGACGTAAAATAAAGTCCTATAAAGTCATATGTTCCTGAAAAACGAAATGATTGATGAACTAGCATTCCAAAGTGTCAGAATGACTGTAGAATCCCTAGAGCATTATGACCCGGTTCGTTGTTGATTATATAATCCAACCAAAACATTTCGTAAATTCCCTTCCTAATATACTTTTATTTACATTATTTGTTGAAAGCATTTCAGAAAAAATAATTAAAAATGTCAAATAAATTATATTTAATTTTATAAACTTTATAGTCTGCTCAATTATCTATATTTCTAAGATTTTTTCATATTCTACTAACTTTATAATGACCTTTAAACCTGAATTTTCCTAAACTATTTAATAGAATAAAACGGATAATTACTTTCTCCTGCATTATACAAAAAAATTACAAAATTATTTCGACGACAAAAGAGTATTATTATTTTTACATTCATCTTTGAATCGTTGAACTAAATATCGTTATCAGAAATAAAATATTGGATGTTCTTTATGTACATCAGATAACGAGAGATCTCTATTTTTCGGCATTCTTGAAATTTTAGACGTAAAATAAAGTCCTATAAAGTCTTATGTTCCTGAAAAACGAAATGATTGATGTACTAGCATTCCAAAGTGTCAGAATGACTGTAGAATCCCTAGAGTATTATGACCCCGTTCGTTGTTGATCATTTCATCCAACCAACACGCATTTCTTAAATTCTCTTCTACCGAATTTTTATTTACTTTATTTTCCTTGGAAGAAGGCCAGACAAAGGAAAAGAAAATAGAAAAAAAAAGGGTAGGATATTAGGATCTTCTTTCTAGATATTATTTCTACTTTTCGAGCCTTATGATGATAATGATCATAATGGTACTAGCAGAATCATAAACATTTGGAGCCACTTTAGAAACACCCAGTTAACGCAGAATATAGCTCAGAGCAGACAGGTGCAGAATTTGTAAGAAGATAGAAAACATTTGTTCTACGTCATATGGGGAAGATTAGAAACATGAGGGAGATGTATGTCATCATACTTTGAATAGAAAGAAAATTGTTATAGAAAAAATTTGAACACGCAAGTAATATGTTCATAGAAAATATTAAAATATGAAGATATTTCTTGTAATATACGGTATTAGCAAATATTATATTTTCTTTGTTTTCATATATTGTTAAATGTTTTATTTTTCTTAGCGTGTATTTAGATTGCTAATATATTGTTTATATGTTTTATTCATAAGAGAAATGAATATATAAATTAAAACAAAACATACACATACTGCTCCCCACTTTATAATACATTTCTAGAAAGTAAAAAACTAATATACAGGGTAATTATAGAAAACTATTCCGGTACGTGAAGGCCTAGGAACCGTATCGATCAAGGAAACGGGATACAACTTTCAACACAGATATCTGAAAACGCGGGGTCAAGAATACTGTGATGAAATACAGTTGATCTATCACAATTATAGTTAGAAATGGCGAAACTGATTTTGTTTCTTTCTTAAAAGATCCTTTACAATAAAAAAAAAAAAAAAAAAAAAAAAAAAAAAAAAAAAAACATTAACAGCGTCAATTAGGTACATGTAGTACTAGAAACTGTCACGTAAAACAAAGAAAAAGACAAGACGTGAGAGGAACAAATGAAGATCATTGGATTAAACATAATAATAATTTGACGGATTACAATACGTTTAAGTGTGACACTTTGCAGAATATAACACATCTCATGGGTGAGATTCTGGTGAACAACAAATCATGTCATGAAGACAATGCAGTGTATTATGTTTATTTGTGCTTTACATGCAATACGCAATATCATGCAATAACATTTTAAATATACGAAGATGCCCATTAAGGTAATTGTTTTTGACAAAGGCCACTATGGAAACGACAAAAAAGGCAGTAGATGATAATCCTACGAAAATATCGGTTGAGCATAGTTAGAAGACTATTTTTTTTTTTTTTTTTTTTTTTTTTTTTTGTCGTCATTAATAGAGCTGTATGTAACGCTATATTTTAGCATATTTTGTGGTATATCATTGTGAAGATGACCTTGCGACGAAAAAACTTGGATGCGAATATTTACGAATTTCGAAAGTTCGTCACTGTAGGCCAATTGTGTAGCACCAGTTCGTTGATGTTCTATGCCATTGTTCATGAAACTATAGCTTAAAATACTTAATGAAGAATCCGCATGTAATTTTTTTTCATTTACTATTCAAATCCGCCTCATCCCGTGTCGAGTTTGGTTTCTTCCCACGAAGGGCTGGATTTTTTACTGCCCCTTGTCGCGTTTACGACGGGTTCAATTCCAACTAATCAGTGTAATTTTAAAAAACAAATCTTTAATAAAGGAAACCGGGAGGCACATTATGCTCTATATATTTGGTTTTATAGTCTGATCAGTCCCTTTTAGTCTATCAAATGAATCTTACAATACTTACATCCAAAATTGTATCTCATTTCCTTAAGTGATATAGGCACTAGAGAATCCTATACCGGAAAAGTTACATTATGATCTTTCTGAGAGTACTCTGAATTACAAAAGAAATCTTATAGGGAAATATGGAAAACAAATGGCAATATTACATAAAAAGCTTTAAAATATAAAGTTTCTTCTTGTATTATTAAAAATTATCAATAATTAAGTCTGCTTTTTTTTTTAATATAAATTTAAGACTTATTCTATTTATTAATTCACCTGATATTCAAATACGTAATGCTCATTCATGGCTAAAAAAGTAACTACCCCGCTTACTAAACTTACTGAAAATCATGGTATAACAAGTTGGAAATTGTACGTCAAATGTGGCAAATGACGTGCGTTCGTACTACAAGTAGTTCTATAAATTTTCAGATCTTTGTGCAATAGCTGTTGCACTCTTATACAATGAATAAAAATTTATTAATATTATATACATATATTAAATTCAGAAGTACGGAAATAATAAGACTCCATCTTAAATAGGACGTAATAACAATAGCAACCTAGAATCATTATCTATCATGGGATATCATTGAATTAATTACTTATGATAGAATTTAAAAAATGAAGAAAACATTCATTAATATATTTTTAAGTTTTTAGTCAATTTTCATGAAATTTGGAATGACTCGACAAAATTCTGGAACAATTACATATATATTAAAATTTAAATCTTTCTGTTGTGTAGTTTAGCGCTGTTACATACGGACAGATGATTACACCACGGTCCATACCGCGACTATTGATGTTATGTATTTATATAATTACGAACGCACAAAAAAAATTTACTACCACCAATCGATTAGTGATAATGTCTACTAATTAATGCTCTAGTTTAATATTACAAAGGAGGCCATCTGCATACATAAATTATTGAGAAATTTGAAAATTTTATATACTGACGAATACTCCTGACATCAAATTTGGATTTCTAGTTGAATGTTAGCTTAGGACACCCGACAATTTTTGGTTACTTAATTGAGGAATTGTCAAAATTTAAAAGTTGGAACTTCTAATTTTAGTTACATTTTTAATTATAGGGAAAAATTCATATTTTTATTTGATGGTTTACGGCAGAAATAGTATAAATTAATCATACGTCTTCCAATTATTCACATTTTTAATACTCTATAGAACGTGACAAAATTAATAAGAATATAAAATTAAAAATAAAAATTGTTCAAATCTGCTACTTAGTTAATAAAAAAAGTTCAGATTTTTGTGTTAGAAATTTAAAGGTTTTTTTTTTTCTTTTATTTTTTTTCTTTGGATAAAGAAAAAAAATTCATCTTCGGCATTATATCCATAGTGAGAGTTCAAACAAAGTATAAAGATAAGTTTTTGTATTAGGTATTACTAATTGCGGTGTTTTCTTTGTGTTTTTTTTGTTGTTGTTTCTACTTTAAATATGCAGTTCTAGTTGAATGTTAGCTTAGGAATCTAAACGATCTTTGGTTACTTAATTGAGGAATTATCAAACTTTAAAAGTTAGAACTTCTAATGTTAGTTACATTTTTAATTATAGGAAAAAAATCATATTTTTATTTGATGGTTTACGGCAGAAATAAAATAAATTAATTATACGTCTTCCAATTATTAAATTTTTTCATACTTTATAGAACGTGACGAAATTAATAAGAATATAAAATTAAAAATTAAAATTGTTCAAATCTGCTACTTAGCTAATATAAAAAATTCAGATTTTTGTGTTTGAATTTTAAGGGTTTTTTTTTTTTTTTTTTTTTTTTTTTTTTGACAAAGAGAAAAAATTTATCTTTACGGCATTATATCCATAGTGAGAGTTCATACAAAGTATAAAGATAAGTTTCTCTATCAGACATTACTAACTGCGGTATTTTCTTTGTGATTTTGTTGTTGTTGTTTCTAATTTTAATATGCAGGATGTCTCAAAAAGGGTTTTCTTTTCACTTTTGGCGGTACTTAAGTAATGGAGTTTACAAAGTTTTTCCAAATAAGGAACGAAATAAAATTGTTTTGATGAAATTGTACTTCTAGACGTATTAATTTTCAAAATGTTTCACTTTTTAATTTTTTATTCTGTATCTCGTTACTATAAATTATATTTAGGAAATCTGTCCCCCTGCTCTTACAGGTAAAATGTTAAAAGTTTCATTCTTCTACTACCAAACTTACCAAGTTATGATATTTCAAAGTTTATGAAATTTCGCAACATTACGGCACTAATAATGGACTGGCGAATTTTAAATGATGAAAAGATTAGAAATTGTTTCATTAATGTAACTTATAGGGCCTAAAAATCGTATAAAAATTTAAAATGCAAACTAATGATACTTATACTGAGGTCTACATCAACATATTCTTTATTCCTACCTTTACAATTTCACGATTTACATTGCTTCAATTAGCAAAGGAAAAAAAATAGCGCATTCCAATCTTTTGATTATTTTCTTTATATTATAGAATTTTATTGGTGATAGTGTTGTATTAAAATTTTATTTATAATAAGCCGAGTAGACATAATTGAAACACTTGTTAAAATGGTTTTTCAATATCCTCAGATTGGTATATTATGTTTATAGGAAGTAAAAACGATAAAAACAATATAAAATATGAAATAAGAATGCTGGACAAGTTTCTAAGAATGAAGAATCATCAAAGATATAATATGTGACATGAAAAAATGTGCGAGAACCAAAGATAATACAACGAAACATTTTATATGTTTTGATTCAATTATTGTTTTTTCATGTATATTATAGAGTTCTATTGATGGTAGTGTTGTATTACGCTTTTATATATAATAAGCCGAGAACACATAATTTGAACACTTGTTAAAACATGTTTTAAATAGCCTCTGCTTAGTATATTATGTTTATAGGATATAATAACAATAAAAACAATGTAAAAGAAGAAATGGGAATGCTGCACAAGTTTCTAACATTGACGAATCCTTAGAGATATAATCTGTGACATAAAAAAATGTGCGAGAACCAAAGATAATAAAACAAAGTATTTTATATGTTTTGATTTAATTATTGTTTTTTTTATGTATATTATAGAGTTCTATTGATGGTAGTGATGAATTCAGCTTTTATTTATAATAAGACTAATAATTATAATAACACATAATTTAAACACTTGTTAAAACACCTCAGCTAGGTATATTATGTTTATAGGAAGTAAAAACAATGAAAACAATATAAAATAAGAAATAAGAATACTGCTTAAGTTTCTAACAATGAAGAATAAAGATATAACCTGTGACATGAAAAAAAGTGCGAGAATAATACAACAAAACTTTTTTTTATATATTTTCATTTAATTATTGTTTTTTCATGTGGTCTGTGTATTTTAGCTTAATATCTGTGTAACCTGTTGCATACTTAAAAAAAATCGAGATTTTTTGTCATTGAGTAACTTAAAAGTACATATTTTGAGTTTCAATTCCAATTTTCTAAAACTGAATAAAACCTTTTAAACATTACCTCTGTCCTTTGATTTTATAAAATAAAAATACGTGCAATGATTTGAATTTGTTAGCAATTTTTAGTAAATGAATGTAGTAATATTATAATACTTAATATATTCACGATTAAACTCACCTACTACTTCTATGTACCCCGTTTGACTCTTCATAGGTGATGTATTGATCTGGCACATATATTCACCTTTATCTCTTTCCTGGACTTCCGATATGTGTAACCACCAAGTTCTGTGGCTGTTGTGAGTCACTTTGTAGCGCGAATTACGTGTGATGACGCGGTTTTGAAGTGTCAGGAGTGTGTACCGATCTGTGTGGATCCACGCCACCTGAAAATAAAATAAAAATTTTAATTAATCAAATTTCATCATTTAGAAGCCATATTCATTGCAAATAATAATATAAGCAGGTATGTTAAATATTATCTATAAAGAGGTGTTTAAATAGACATGAAGGGCACACACTAAAATAAGATTAGTTCATTCTTGATGTGCAAATGCAGACATATTTTACTTAAATAATTAAACACCTGTTATTCGAATTAATGTCAAAACCATACAATAGAAAATATGTATATGGTTTTTTTGAAATATGTATAATAATAAATTTACGCTGGAGCAAAATGGTGATAACGTCGTAAATATTTCGGAACTAGGATTCGTGATTCGTGGATATTTTTGCATATAGAGCATTAAAAGATATTCTATATGCATTAGACAGTTTTCAATATATTTTGAATATGGGTGAAGTGAAAAAGATTTTCGTCTTTTCAAAATGCCGAATCCAAGCTTATAACAACATACGTGAGTGAGAGATGATAGGCTGGATATCGTCCTCGTAGCTCAAATAGTAGATCATAGGAGGTTTACTCCATGGATCATTGATTCATTCACGGCTTCGAAATTTTTCACTCTGATGGTTTTACTCTTAGTGAGCAGTGTGATAATTCACATATGTAATATTAAAAATTTTTGGGCGTAACTTCACTTCTGAAAATTAATTAAAAAATTAATTACAATTATATATAGAATTTCTTATGTTTATATCTAAAGCTGCAAAGTGTTATGTGAATAACTTTTGAAAAAAAAAATCATGAAATAAAAAATGCAAGAAAAAATAATGAAAAACTAAATATTATAAGGGTGGAAAAATTATAATACATATATATATATATCTATAATTAAAAAACTTTATGGTGTCTCTGAAAATATCACAATATATTTTAATATTTCTTTTACATATAATCTGTAAATGGCAATGGATATTTACTGAAAATTATGACATTCAAATTATGATTTAATAAGACTTCAAAATTAGTATTCTTCGCATATTATTCATAAAACATATAGGATACAAAATACCGAAAACGGATACAAAATATGGGATGTAGATATGCTTTAGAAGTTATTTACCCCAACTTGGAAAATTTATGACTATTGTTTTTAACGAAAAGAATATTTGTTAAATTAGCACTAGCTGTTAAAATAGGAATAACATATTCAAATCAGAAAAATGTATCATTTAGTGCTAAGCATATATTTTACGAAAAGTTATCTTTTAACAAAACAAATATTATTTTGTGTAAACGATTGAAAATTTATCCAAAAACTTTCACAGTAAATAATGCTAGTTTTCGATGATAAATAACATTTGTTTGGACGATTTAATGTTATTTCTATGAAATATGGCGGAAACTTGGATCGTACACCTTTTGTAATTCATTGTGATTGGTCGCGCTTTGTTAGTGATAGGTTTTTATTTTTGTTTTGATAGTTATATTTTTATAATACTTGGTGTTACGTAAAATTCTTGCCTGGGTATAGGAATAATAATAGTTATTTTTTAAAATTTGAGGACGGCATTTGCTTCTCCAGACAAAATATTAACGAATTTGGAGAAACAAATAGAAAAAGAAAATAACAAAAGATGAAGAGCCGATATTTTGTGTTTGTAGATTTAATTTAAATGTTTTTAATTAAAAAAATGTCTATTTATCCCTCTATGAGTGTTTCTGTGAGTCATACGACAAGATTGCAGCTCATACAGATAAAAATATTTTATTTTAGATATTTCGAAAGATATGTTTAAGGGGGTCCGGGGCTCAAAATTTTATTATTTTATTTATAGAGATTTTCTTATGAAATTTTTTTCTGAATATATTTTAATATAAAAAAATTGCATGTAAAAAAATCTGAAATTTTTTAAATATTAAAAAAAAAATTAAAATTTTAAACATATTTAATTTTTAGTATAACTCTGGAAGTACTTACACGATTTACAAAATTTTTACACTTTTGTGTACAGAAAATGTGTCATTATAATTTATCTTAAAATATTGATTGTGAGTTTTATAAAAAAAAAAATAAGTAAAAAAATGATTTTTTATGAGCGACGTTTGCGTTAATCAGCATATTTTAACAATTATGACTCAAAATTAAAAATCCTGAAGGCAATTTGTTGGAAATATAGCATAAAATCTATGTTGAAAATTTCATACATATATCTTGTAAAGAGCTTGCGATATGTTCTTTTAAACTTGAGAAGTCGCAAAAAAATTCATTCCGAGATAAATGAAGTAAAAGATAGTTAAAGTGAAGTTAAAGTGAATCGCTTCTTAAGGCAAAAGGTTTTATATCTCTGGATCTAATGAAGATAAAAGTATGCGGTTTGCGGTTTTTAACTATAATAGTCTGTAATCACTGTTTTTTTTAAGACAAGAAAATTGCATTTTTTTTTTAGAATTTTTAGTCCCGGACCCCCTTAAGTACATTCAGATACAAGTTTACTTTTTACTTTTTTTAATTATTCTGATCATCAACAGATTTCCGAACCTATTTCAATTAAAAAGAGAAATATAACAAGGAACATTTTGTGAGATTTTCAAAGGATAATGTAAATTTTCTTTCTTGTATCCCTCGTTCCTTGCAATAGAGTAAAATATATTATATTCCGTTAGAAGAAAAAATAATCCCTTGGCACAGTCTGACAGAGAGACAGACTGTGATGCTTGAATGTCATATGATCAAGATCGACTATCAGTTAGTTTGTTAATGGATGCCTTGCTTTTTTGATCACATGATTTTCCAGATGGCTACGTCAATCACTTTCTTTCGATTTCGTACAGAGAAGTATTTGGAATTTCGTCACCGTTTTGCTGTTCGATAATTAAAGCCATAGAATAAACATTTCCTGTGCTTTAGGCACAAAAATTCCCAGAACTGGCAATTTTATGATGTAAGCATATAGAGCGCAGCAAATAAGAGTTGCAGATTGTGATACTTGGATGTCATATGATGAAGATCGACTATCAGTTCGTTTGTTAATGGATGCCTTGCTTTTTTGATCACATGATTTTCCACATGGCTACGTTAATCACTTTCGTTAAATGTTGTACAGAGGAATATTTGGAATCTTGTACCCGTTTCTCTGTTCGGTAATTAACTCATATTGGACCACATCGATTAAATATTTTTGGAATTTTTTTAAACTTCAATTATATCATTAATATGGTGTAATTAAGTAGATACTATCAAAATTTTGAAAAACAGTTATTACTTTTATAATTAATTAGTTGTCCTATAAACAGGACATATTAGTAGTACGCATAGTAAGGACATATAAAATGCATATATAAACTAATTTTATGAACAAATATTTTATTTTACTTTAAAAATACTGTTTATGTTGTACAAAAATACTCTATGATTTCTGTAATAAAAAGATAATAATAATGGTAAAATTCTAGATTATAAGATCACAATTCTTAAATAATTTTAATAGATTTTTTTCAATTGAATTTTAATTGGTTATTTGTTTTTTTTATGATATACTTTTTTATGTATTTTAAAGACGTAATAACAAAATGCATCCAAAAAATCCTTACCAATTTTATTTTTAAAAATATGTTATTAGCTGTCCTATTTATAGGACAGCGGTCCAATATGGGTTAAAGCTATCGAATAAGTACTACCTACGCTTTAGCTACAAAAATTCTCAGAACTGGAAAATTTCAGATATAAGCATATGGAGAGCATCAAACAAGAGTGACAAACTGCGGTACTTGGATGTCATATTAAGATCGACTATCAGTTCGACTGTTAATCGAAGACTTGCTTTGTTGTTTGTCTTTCGAGTTGGCTAGGTCAATCACTTTCGTTCGATGTCGTACAGAGGAATATTTGGAATTTAGCCCCCGTTTCTCTATTCGATAATTAAAGACGTAGAATAAACAATTCCTGCGCTTTAGACACAAAAATTCTCAGAACTGGAAATTTTAAGATGTATACAATACATGGGTCATAGTGAAAATTCTGCCCCAGACGTTGCTCTCATCACCTTAAAGAAAGAACTAAATATCCTAACAACACCTTAAATTTGTTGGAAAGATAAGGAAAAGAATGTATTTTTTTGTTTTTGTAAAAAATCCAACATTTTGAGCAATACTGAATTTCTGGAATAAATCAAACTTCATGTTAAAATATAATGATGTTGATATTATAACATAGTTTTGGAAACATTACTTGGTATTTTGAGAATGTAATACCTACAAAGGATAACAAATTGAGCTAAAACTAATTTTTTACACAAAGTATGAGTATTGCAGATAATATGTGATATTTTGTTGACACATTGTCCAATATATTATAGAGAAAATTAAGAATTAATAATTTGCACAGTAAATATTGTAGTATATACGGTCAGTTGCATAACTAAATTTTGTGTTACATGAATTTGTAAAATATATTTGAATTAATGATTTTTAAAATTACATTTGTAGAATATTTAATATACAGGGTGATTCAGCTCGTCGGTGACAAACTTTAAGGATCGATAGAGCACACCTAGACGAACATTTTTGAATAGGGAATGTAGGGTCCCTGACGCGATGGTAAGGCGCTAGGCGCTTTCGAAAATTTGGGTGCCGAAATTCGAAACGTCATAAAAACTAGGGAAATGGTTAGATTTTCTTGCTTGTTGCGTCGAAATGATTCTGTTTGTTTAGACTTTCTTCAGTACCAATTTGATAAGCGTATCTCTTAAAACATGGATAGGGGGCGCTGCAGACTTTGGAGAGCTAGACAACAACTTTAAGCCCGTTATTTTGATAATTTAACACATGCTCGCCAAAGTTTATACTCTAACTTAAAGTTTGAACCCAAAAGTAGAGCCCTGCAAAAAGCGTAAGAGCCGGAATAAAATGTCAAAGTACAGGGTGGTCGAAACTCGAAGGCTCCTAAGAGATAAACAAACAGATTTCTTGACTTATGGCATACATTTTCATGATTCTGTTTGCTGGGGCTCTCTGAAACTCAGTTGAACGGTACAAAAAGAAACATCGATAGGGGGCGCTTTGGGCAAAAAACATAATTCGTTGACATTTCGGACGCTAACTGGAAACGGGGCGCTACGATCAGTTAGTAATAATGAAAACACATTTTCTACCTCTGCTCAACACTTCTGAATAAATTTAGACCAAAAACATCAATGATACTGGAAATTTATTTACAAAAAATAACACTACAGAAGATGCTCGAAATTTCGACCTTGGGCCATGATGCAGGCTTCGCACCTCCGTCGCATTGAGGAGTGTGTGTTTCCAACAATGCCAGGAGTATCTCTGATCTGCCCTGCAGCTGCCACAATGCGCGCCACAAGTTCTTCAGCACTGCTGACAGGTGTATGGTATACCTCGGCCTTCAGGTAACCCCAAAGGAAGAAATCCAAGCAGGTGAGGTCTGGTGATCGGGCAGGCCAGTGAACTGGACCCCCACGCCCGATCCACCGCTGGCCATACCTTGCGTTTAGATGGAGACGCACGTCGTTCGTGTAATGGGCCGGAGCTCCATCGTGCTGGAACCACATCTGGCGACGCGAACCTTCGGGTACGTGCGCCTCATCCAGAAGCTGCGGCAGCACTTGATCCAGGAAAATCAGGTAATTTCCACCTGTCAGCCGTTCAGGTAACAAATAAGGGCCAATGAGGCAATCCCCCAGAATGCCGGCCCACACATTTACTGAGAAACGCTCCTGGGCTGCTCGGCTTCTGGTTTCATGTGGATTTTCATCACACCACACATGACTGTTGTGGGCGTTCCACATTCCCTCCCGGCTGAAGGTGGACTCGTCCGTAAACAAAATGCTGTTTACAAAACGGGGATCCCTGGATCTCATCGCCAAGTACCATCTTGAGAATTCCACTCGAGGGCCAAAATCCTGCTCTCGGAGCAACTGCACCCGCTGGATGTGGTAGGGGTGCAGATTCCGGGAACGTAAGATGCGCCACGCAGTTGCTTGCGAAATACCAACATGTCTGGCGATATCTCTCGTGCTAAGACCTGGGTTGTCCTCAACCAGGTTAAGCACAGTCTCTTCGTTGTCGGGGGTGCTCACTGATCGCTCCCGTTCAGGCCTGCCTCCGTCGAAAGATCCCGTTGTGGACAACCTCTGGTGTACTCGAGCGAAGAAGGCATGGCAGGGGATTTGCCTGTTGGGGTAACGCTCGGCGTACAACCGCTGAGCGGCTCGTCCATTACAACCGGCAGCGCCATACGCCAAATGCATGTCAGCCAATTCAGAGTTTGTGTACCGTTCCATCCTACTACCGATCTGCAGACAAGTAACCCGAAGCTTAAGTAGGTACCGCACGTTCAAAAGACGTGTCTGCGCATACAACTACGTCATCTCGCGTTGTCGTCTACGCATTACGTATCTTTTGCATATCGATATGGTACGATATCTTTTGCATAAATCAGCAAAAAGCACCTTATGTAAATTTTATTGCGCGCATTGTGCATGATTGAAACCAGCTATGTTTGTTAAAAAAAACAAACAAACTGCAGTTTTAATAGCTTCTTATGATAAGTAAATTACTCTCTTGTTTTGTTTCTAACTGATCGTAGCGCCCCGTTTCCAGTTAGCGTCCGAAATGTCAACGAATTATGTTTTTTGCCCAAAGCGCCCCCTATCGATGTTTCTTTTTGTACCGTTCAACTGAGTTTCAGAGAGCCCCAGCAAACAGAATCATGAAAATGCATGCCATAAGTCAAGAAATCTGTTTGTTTATCTCCTAGGAGCCTTCGAGTTTCGACCACCCTGTACTTTGACATTTTATTCCGGCTCTTACGCTTTTTGCAGGGCTCTACTTTTGGGTTCAAACTTTAAGTTAGAGTATAAACTTTGGCGAGCATGTGTTAAATTATCAAAATAACGGGCTTAAAGTTGTTGTCTAGCTCTCCAAAGTCTGCAGCGCCCCCTATCCATGTTTTAAGATATACGCTTATCAAATTGGTACTGAAGAAAGTCTAAACAAACAGAATCATTTCGACGCAACAAGCAAGAAAATCTAACCATTTCCCTAGTTTTTATGACGTTTCGAATTTCGGCACCCAAATTTTCGAAAGCGCCTAGCGCCTTACCATCGCGTCAGGGACCCTACATTCCCTATTCAAAAATGTTCGTCTAGGTGTGCTCTATCGATCCTTAAAGTTTGTCACCGACGAGCTGAATCACCCTGTATATTTTATAAAATCTGTAAAATGTTCCTTACACAAAAAAGCTAGATATCTTATAAAATGTTGCTGTGTTAACTACATTTATTAAATCTTAAAATATAAGTGATGTTTAAAAGTTATTTATTTTAAATGATTAAAGTTAAAATAATTTTAAAACTTTTGGACTTGTGTTGTTTTTGCAGTCAATACGTGTTTTAAAAGATTAACTTAGAACGAGTCACACTGTAAAAAAATTATATAAAGATTTTAACAAACGACAATATTTTCGAACAGTGAATATTTGTGACATTTATATTTAATTTTGTAGAATCCAATGGAGTATAACATTAATCTGCATAATTTATTAAGAGATAATATTGACATTAAATGTACAACTGCAAAATATTACTGAACTTTAATAGTTTTTCCGATTAGTCATATGCGTCTTTTTAAATCGCAGAGTTCAGCACTTAAAAAATGCAGAGATTAATATTTGAAAATAGTTATAATAAAACTAAGTTATATTTGGTTGTATTCATTTTTGCACATAGTCATCTTCATCTTCCTGTTCAATAATATTTCCCTCTTGTTTTATTACCGGCCACTGGAATGTATTAAGGTTATTGATTTACAGTAAGTGCTGAGGTGCCTAATATTACTGATTTCAATCTCACTATTTCCAAATAGTAATATCGGCTAGAAATATATGCTACTAAATATGTAAATATTACTATTTAAAAATAGTAGTAATCAAAATCTGTAATTCTAGGCACTTTTCATAATGCTCATAATCATATTCACAATCTTCTTCCATCACATTTTTACTAATTCTGTTATACGACACTGGATTATATTTTGGAATTGGTCATTGACGAATGTCTTTGCAATAAGCAACCATTTTCCGTGGCAACGGATAAATAGACCTATATCATTTTTGTGTACACATGCGATGATATCCTCTAGGACACGTTTGCAACAAAACAAAATGCGTTTTGTAATAAAGTGGTTTAATGTACCTGTGTACTTGTGAAAAATAATATAAAATCAGTTTTTTTTTTCAAAAACTATGCATTCAGACCATTATATTCCTTTATATACCAAGAATAATGCGTATACTCTATGACATACAGTTTTGGGGAAAAAAGTAAACACCACTTACTAACTCTGCAAAAAATTATCGTAGAAGAAATTTACTGGTACCGCACGATTGGTAATAAAGTCTGCTTTTAAATGATGTATATAAAATTTACTTTGAGGGCATTTACATATTAAAACGAGCCATAACCTTGTTTTTTTCAATAACTGTACACAATTCTAACAGCATAAAGAAACTCTACACCCTTCAATTAGCCCAAAAACAAGTTTTTATGCAATTCGTACGATAAGTTACCGAGATATTAATTGTTTTAAAACGAGCATATTTTACGGGCTGTATCCAAATTATGGCTCGCTACATAATTGTTTACCGAGAGAGCCCTCTTCTTCATCAAGGCAGCTTAAACGTCACTCAAGCAGTCATTGAAGACTGCAAGATTTCAGGATAGCATAAGAAATTTCAAAATATCCAGTCACTTCTATAACAGACGGTCTCTTAAGCCATGACTTTGCCGTTTTTTAAGAATAATTTAAAAACTACTTGGAAGAAAAATGTGAAATATTGGATTTACATAAAGCAGGAATTAATAAACGTAAATCCATCAAAAAAATGTAGGTTGCAATTCATAATATTTTTCGAATATTAATGTCATAATTCATAATTCATATCATAAAATTAAAAGAAATTGCAAATTCAACGTATTTATGTTTGGATATTTCAGTATTATTGTTACACAAAAAATTAGCACATGAGGAGTATAATTTCAGGAGATATTAATAAAAATTTGAAATTCTAATTCAACAGTAGAAGCACTAAATTTTGGATGTTTATAATTCAAAAACTTATTCAAATTACTTGAAATTTGGTGTCTAGGCATAGTTTGAACCGAAATTTTGAAATATCTTGTCAAAATTTGGTATTGCCATTGAAAAAAATGTAGTTTGGATTCGATTTTACATGTAGATAGCCCCCTAAGCAAATTTTATATACATCATTTAAACGTAGACTTTATTTACAATCGTTCGGTACCAATAACTTTCTTCTACGATAATTTGTTGAGGAGTTAGTAGGGGGGGGGTACTTTTTTTCCCACGACTGTACGATCTCATTTAACAGAAATTACCCCGTGAATTCATTTTATCATTGACTCCTGTAATTTAATGCAGGTTATTGTGGAACCACACTTTTATTGTATTTATTATCATGCTTTCACTGGTTTTGCTGTCCATTTTACCCTTTTGTATTCGTCAATAGTGAAATTGAATTATATTTTTGGCATGTGTTGAACATATCATTCAAATATTGTTTTTTGTTTGCCTTCCGTCCATCCTCCAGCAGCCTGTGGCGTACAGCTGAATCAATAGCATAAACAAAACTCGAAAATAAATGACTTTGAAGGTCTGAGCATGTTTATGTTGGCTTCATTTTATAATTTATGTTTTCTATTTTATTGGGTTGTACAGCTGTTTACAGTTTTCTTTCGCATTTAGCTGTTTTTTTCTGGAAACGATAATCCATATATACCAAACCTCGTAACAATTCTTGATACACTTGATTAGCCTACATCAACTAAAAACCTCTATTCTTATTGCCAGAAACACGTGACCATCCATAGCAATTATTTCTGCAGTGTAATATATAATTACACACCAATGCTCGAGCATCTCAGAGAGTGCAAAACTGACATTAGCCTCTTAAACACGGGAGCTTGATATACTTTATCTACACCAATTGGAAGAGCGATATTTCGCACTGAACAGAATAATTGCGATCCTTCAATACAATTGTTATTTGTACTCATCTTTTGTTTAATATCTCATTAAATACATAAATGTTCGCGTATCACAAAGATAGAAAAACTAACATCAAGCGGACCCAAACAGCTAAAGCTGAAATTACTATTTAAAGTTTAAAACCAGCCGACCCATATTCTTCTAGTCATCTTCTAACAGTTGCCACTCCTCAACTTTACAGTAAAGGTTTGAGTATGTTTAAGACAATAAGTGTCAAAAGCATTACTAAATTATCATTCTATATACAAAAAAAAAAAAGTAACGATTTCGAAATGGACCAATGAAAATCTGAGTAGATCTTCACGTTACTCTCCTAGATCGGCATCCATATTTTTGTGACCGGTGGTCATTCTTCGTTAATGTTAAGAAAACTGTTACATACAAAAATATGAAAATTGGTAGTATTATAGAGAAATGTTTACTTAACAGGCTGATGCAGAAAGTTTTTAAATCGAACAATTATTTTAAGAGATATTTAATGTTGAAGTTGGCCAAAATGGTTTCATTAAAAAAAGATTTATAGGAGCAAAAACTATAAATGAGATTTTAAACGTTTTTAGATCATTTTATACACCAGAAGTTCCCGGTGTGCACACTGCATTTATTTATTTAATTTGTCCCATTTTTTTGGATTTATTTCCATTTTAAATTGAAATTTTCAGCATTTCAAAAGATATTTTTTACATATTTTAGAAAAGGGTATTATTTTAAACTGTTATCATTTTTAAAAATAGCACAAAGAATAAGATTTCCTTCAAATTAAAAAATTATTTACATGTGGATATTATAAACAGAAAAAACTTTCAAACTAGAATTAAATGATTATGTGTTAAAAATCAGGAAAATATTGAAAATTACGTCATAAAAACCACAGTTATACGTGAATTTTAAAAGAGAAAGTAATATTTTAAATAATGAATTCCTTACTATAAGTTATTTATATTAATAGTCGTATATGGAGGAAATTGGTTAAAATTTTAAAATATATTTGCGCGAGACATTTTTTTCATATTTTGCGATAATCTTTTTAACTATTATCATCAATTCTAAGGCAACGCAAATAATATTTCATTTCTAACAGCAAAAGTATTTTCATATGAATAATAAAATGAGAATGGAAACTGGTAAAAATAAAAAAGAAAAGTGCCCAGCTAAACTGATGGCATTGAGCTCACAGACTATTCACACTAATTGTATATTATACTCTTATTTTAAAGAATAATGCCACTCAAAAAAATAAGTGAAGGGGAATTAGCCCCCGTTTCCCCCTTTATACTTAACCAGTGAACCTCCAAATCTAATCAGGAAAGGTCCTTATCATAATAAACTGGTATACCAAATGTGGAGCAAATCGAATAATCTTGCAAAAAAAAAAAAAAAAAAAAAAAACATTTATCTAAATTAAGGTGGTGGACTAACCCTTTATCCTTAGCCAATGAATCGCCAAAACGAATCAGAGAAGCTCCTTAACATAATAAACCGGTATACCAACTTCGGAGCAAATCGAATCATTCTGCATGAAAAACCCATTTATCTAAATTAAGAGGGGCGGGCTAACCTCCCTTTTCCCCCTTTACCCTTAACCAATGAACCCCAAAACTAATCAGGGAAGTTCCTTAACATAATAAACCGGTATACCAAATTCGGAGCAAATCGAATCATTCTGCATGAAAAACACATTTATCTGAATTAAGGCGGGTGGACTAACCCTGCTTTTCCCCCCTTTATCCTTAACCAATGAACCCCCAAAACTAATCAGGGAAGTTCCTTAACATAATAAACCGGTATAACAAATTCGGAGCAAATCGAATCATTCTGCATGAAAAACACATTTATCTGAATTAAGGGGGTGGACTAACCCCGTTTTTCCCCATTTATCCTTAACCAATGAACCCCCCAAACTAATCAGGGAAGTTCCTTAACTTAATAAACCGGTATACCAAATTCGGAGCAAATCGAATCATTCTGCATGAAAAACACATTTATCTGAATTAAGGGGGGTGGATTAAACCCGTTTTTCCCCTTTATCCTTAACCAATGAACTCCCAAAACTAATCAGGGAAGTTCCTTAACATAATAAACCGGTATACCAAATTCGGAGCAAATCGAATCATTCTGCATGAAAAACACATTTATCTGAATTAAGGCGGGTGGACTAACCCTGTTTTTCCCCCCTTAATCCTTAACCAATGAACCCACAAAACTAATCAGGGAAGTTCCTTAACATAATAAACCGGTATAACAAATTCGGAGCAAATCGAATCATTCTGCATGAAAAACACATTTATCTGAATTAAGGGGGTGGACTAACCCCGTTTTTCCCCATTTATCCTTAACCAATGAACCCCCCAAACTAATCAGGGAAGTTCCTTAACTTAATAAACCGGTATATCAAATTCGGAGCAAATCGAATCATTCTGCATGAAAAACCCATTTATCTGAATTAAGGGGGAGTGGACTAACCCCGTTTTTCCCCCTTTATCCTTAACCAATGAACTCCCAAAACTAATCAGGGAAGTTCCTTAACATAATAAACCGGTATACCAAATTCGGAGCAAATCGAATGATTCTGCATGAAAAACCCATTTATCTGAATTAAGGGGGTGGACTAACCCCCCTTTTCCTCCTTTATCCTTAACCAATGAACCCCCAAAACTAATCAGGGAAGTTTCTTAACATAATAAACCGGTATACCAAATTCGGAGCAAATTGAATGATTCTGCATGAAAAACCCATTTATCTGAATTAAGGGGGGTGGACTAACCCCGTTTTTCCCCCTTTACCCTTAACCAATGAACCCCCAAAACTAATCAGGGAAGTTCCTTAACATAATAAACCGCTATACCAAATTCGGAGCAAATCGAATCATTCTGCATGAAAAACACATTTATCTGAATTAAGGAGGGTGGACTAACCCCGTTTTTCCCTCTTTATCCTTAACCAATGAACTCCCAAAACTAATCAGGGAAGTTCCTTAACATAATAAACCGGTATACCAAATTCGGAGCAAATCGAATCATTCTGCATGAAAAACCCATTTAACTGAATTAAGGGGGTGGGGTGTGGACTAACCCCGTTTTTCCCCCTTTATCCTTAACCAATGAACCCCCTAAAACTAATCAGAGAAGTTCCTTAACATAATAAACCTGTATACCAAATTCGGAGCAAATTGAATGATTCTGCATGAAAAACCCATTTACCTGAATTAAGGGGGTGGACTAACCCCCCTTTTCCCCCTTTATCCTTAACCAATGAAGCCCCAAAACTAATCAGGGAAGTTCCTTAACATAATAAACCGGTATACCAAATTCGGAGCAAATTGAATGATTCTGCATGAAAAACACATTTATCTGAATTAAGGGGGGTGGACTAACCCCGTTTTTCCCTCTTTATCCTTAACCAATGAACTCCCAAAACTAATCAGGGAAGTTCCTTAACATAATAAACAGGTATACCAAATTCGGAGCAAATCGAATCGTTCTGCATGAAAAACCCATTTAACTGAATTAAGGTAATAGTGTGTGGACTAACCCCGTTTTTCCCCCTTTATCCTTAACCAATGAACTCCCAAAACTAATCAGGGAAGCGCCTTATCACAGTGAACCTAGGGAAAAAATTTTGAAGCAAATCGGATGTTTCTATCAAGAGTTATTGCGTTACGTACATACGTACGTACGTACATACATACATACATACATACATACATACAGAACGGGCGGGCACATTAGCTCTCAGGCTTTGATAGCCTCAAAAGCAGTACACATTTCTGACGGCATAAATGAACACTGCACTCTTCAATTAGCCCAAAAACAAATTTTTATGCAATTTGTACGATAAGTTTCCGAGAAATTAATTGTTTTGAAACGAGCGTATTTTAGGGGCTGTATCCAGATTGAAGTCCGGTACTCGATTGTTGACCGAGAGAGCCCCTTTCTTGATCAAGGCATCTTAAGCCTCACTCAAGCAGTCATTGAAGACTGCTAGATTGCAGGATAGTATAACGGATTTCAAAATATCTAGTCACTTCTATCACAGATGGCACCTTAAACCATAATGTTGCCGTTTTTTAAGCATAATTTGAAAGCTACTTTGAAGAAAAATGTAAAATTTTGGATTTCCATAAAGCAGGACTTAATAAATCCAAATCCATCAAAAAAAATTGTAGGTTGCAATTCATATTTCTTATTTTCATTTCATAAATCGTAATTCATATCATAAAATTATAAAAATTGCAAATTCAACGTATTTATATTTGGGTATTTTATTATTATTATTGCTACACAATAAAATAGCACATTAGGAGTATAATTTCATGCGATCTTAATGAAAATATGAAAATGTAATTTAACAGTAGAAGCACTAAATTTACAACGTTTATAACTCAAAAGCTTAGCATTCAAATGACTTGAAATTTGGTGTCTAGGCACAGTTTGAACCGAAGATTTGAAATATCTCGTTAAACTTGGGTGTTGCTCTTTAAAAAAATAAAATTTGGGTTCGTTTTAATATGTACACCCACACCCCTCTAAGCAAATTTTATTTACATCATTTAAAAGTAGACCTTATTTTCAATCGTTCAGTACCAGTAACTTTCTTCTACGATAATTTGTTGAGGAGTTAGTAGGAAGTGTTTACTTTTTTTTCCACGAGTGTACATATATTTCGTATCCCGAAAAGCACTGTTGGATCCAAAAGGTATCGTAATAGCTATAATAAATATAAAATATATATATATTATATATTAGGAAATCGTGTATATAATTTTAAATATCTCTTTCTATTATATAAAAAAGTTAAAGGCTATTCTTCTGTACTTTACATAGTAAATATTATATACGAGTAAATGATACAAAAATTGTTTTGGGTACATCGTACAGTATTGTAAAATATATTTAAAAATAAAACTTTAAAAAATATATCTTATCTTATTCCCTCATGTATCTATTTTCCTTTATCTATTTTTTTGTTCCATTACATTCCAAGCATGTTATATTCCTCCACAAGGTTTTCAATCCAATGAGATTTTCTATTGCGCTGAAATTCCATCTGTCATAGAGGATTGACAAATAAAATGAAAAAATGCGAAAATATATGTCATACGAAAATAAGTTAACAGAGAATTCTTTTAAAACATGACAGCGAAAGGAAATCCAAATTTCATATTTACAGAGATTTATGAAATCGGTTTTTCTTTTTTGTATAAAATACATGATTTTTTTTTCTGTAAACAAATTTGTTAAATTAATGCTTGTCGTTAGACATTAACTATTACACAGTAACGGAATATATATATATATTTTGTAATAGATTTTATCCAAATTATGTGCAATATTAATTAACATATTGTAATTATACCACATTCAAACATATTGTAATATAAATATGAAATTAAATATGCGTTGTTCTAGGTACTCAAATGTGAGAATCGTAATTGTGTTGTCTTTTTATTACGATTTGCATGTGTATAATGGTAGTTTATATTTACAGGTACATGTTCGCATTTTGGGAGAAATATTCGTAAACGTAGAAATCCTAGATCTGATGACATATTTTTTATCTCGAGGGAAATTGTCATTTTAGTAGTATGGTGCCGAAGCATAATTAACAAAAAATACGAAAAGTAAGTATTTCGTTGACCGGGACCGCGTGGTTTCTCGCGACCACAATTACTACATTAATGAATATAATTTTGAAGAGATAACATCTTCAAGACAATCATTTTGGCATAAAAATACACTGTTAAAATTTTGCAGAATTCTGTGCAGTCATTTGACTATTCTGTCCGTCTATGTCAGTCTGTTCATCATTATCGATCAGTAATTTAACACTATTATGAACTTATTATTGGCCATTTTATGGTCACAGTATAGTTAAATTACAGTTATGAAACCGTTTTTTCAAAAAAAGATCATGACTAGACAGAATGCTGCAGATTTTTAACAGTGTAGATTCGCAAACCGAAGTGATTAATATACAGGCCAAATGACAGTCTGATAAGAAGTAATGTGACTATTTAAATGAGTGCGGTCAAACGCAATTCAATTATTAGTTTTTGTGAAACTCAGCTGCATTATTGTATACCAGTGATGCTTCATAAGAAGTAATGTGACTATTTCAACTGAGTACTGTCAAACATACTTCAGTTATTGCTTTCGAGGTAAAACAGTTGCATTATTGTATACCAGTGATAAATTGTTTTACTATTTTATAATCTACGGTCGAAAGACAAAGTGAAGTTTAGAAAAAAAATATTGTATTTAAAAACTAGTCTATTATATGGTTTTATAAATGGTTTATTTATTTATAAAATTATTACGGTTTATTTAAAATGTGAAAACAAACCTTCAGTAATGGTAGGGACTATAAAAATATTTTTTTTAATATATAATAAAGTTTAAAAGGGAGGAAAACTAACTTTTGATTCAGTTAAAGTGAAATTGCAAATAAAAAATGTGACTCCATCAAAAATATATATTCAGTCTTCACTTTCTGATGTATGGACACAACTTTTTTTACCACGATCACTGCCACCGACACGCTAGCGCATTCGGCCGGAACCTCTTCGCACGCCGGCGACGCTCTGGAGCGTCGATCGATTATAACAATTTATATGCTCAGTTTTTAGTGTGGCATTTGGATGTTGAACGGAGAGGTTGTTTATGTACGCTAGAGAAGCTTGAACCGCACTAAATCGGAAAATTTTATATATTATACATCACGTTGTTTCTGGTTTTACTAGTAAAATATAAGGAACATTTTAACCATTAAAACTCTCTTTTGTAATCTGGCTTCTGAGGATGGAAATATCCTTTTTAGTAGCAGCTAATGTGTTAATTGTACTTGCATTCGTTCATAAATAAAATGACTTCGAACTTGCGAACTTATATGATTTCTAACTTGTGGTAATTAATAAACGTTCGACAGTACAAACCCCTCTCCCACGGCGCATCGCCTAAAAATCATGACTGTAAAACAGTTACTGTAACACATCTGGATAACTGAGTACTTTCCAAATCAAGTTACTGCGTTTTCCAAATTACTTCTACAGGCATATATATGTTTTAATTTGCCCAACATTTTATTACGACCAAATCTTGATAAACACCATGATAATATATCTGTGTCCACATATTGATTTTATCGAAAGAAAGTGAAAATAAAAGTGGAAGCAAAATATTAAAAAAAAAAAAACTTATTTTTTCCGTTAAAAATTATTTTAAAATGTTTACTAAAATAAAGGAACATGTAATTTAATGTTATTTACTATTTCTTCGTTATGTATCTAATCACATTTGAAAGTTACTTTATTCAGTTTAGTATTTGCAATATTAAGCGATATAAAATATCACTTTGTGGTTTTTTCTAGTCATAGCTTGATATTTTTTGTTTCGATTTGAAAGAAATGGACAAAAAGAATCAATATCAGAAAACGTTAAAAATCTTAGAATTATATTTTTAAATTAAAAAAAAAAAAAAAAAAAAAAAAAAAAAACAATCTTAAACATTAAATATATATTTATTAATCTTTTTTTTTTTCAAAATAAAAAATAAAAATAGATATTTTTCGCAATTTTATTATTCATTTCTTTATGCTGCATTACTTTCTACATATTCTACTATTTTTACAAGTATACAGTCAATTCCATGAGATTTCCCATTCTGTCCAGTAACCATTTCTCACGAGCATTTAAAGACAAAATGGAAAATACAAAAATTGACATCCAACAAATGTAACTTAAGGAAAAACATACCTAGAGAAATGAGTACTCGTGCAGCCATTGCATTTTATACGAGAAATAAATAGGAAATGTCTTCTGAAATAATAGTAATTTTGAAAATTCTAAAGGTTTTCAAAATATATAAATCATTTTTATGCTAATTAATTTATGATTTATTCGATTACGATATTTCCGAATTTTAATAGACTAAAGGAAATTTAAAACTAAATTAAAATTACGTAATTTGAATATTGATTGTAATTAAGTATGCAATTTTCATTATTTAAGTATAAGTTTTTATGCATATGAATTTATTATAAATTAATTTTGTTAGAAATATTTAAAACATTTGTTTAAGAAATTAATCAGATTGCTAATACGCTTTCATTACGTATTACTACCTATATTAGTGTATAATTCGAGGAATTTTGAAAAATAATACTAATAAAAGAAAGCTACAAAGTCTGTGTGGATGATAAGTGAGCTGGGGGGGGGGGGTCATTTTTACACGAGACCAAAAAAAAAACTCGATTTGAAATACAGGGTTGTTAAAATTAAAATGTATTAAAAATAAAAGTATTAAAATTAAAAGTACTCAGAGGCTCATAACTCCGGTTCTACTGAAGAGATCCAAATGAAACTTCAGATGTATGTTATGTAGATCATGCGGCCGAGGGTTTAAAAAAAAAGTTTAAAATTTCGCCACCAGGTGGCGTTTTAACAATGAAAAATGAAAGACATCATTTCAAAAATCAAATAGTAACGGAATATTTTATTTATTTACACACCTGTGTGCTCTTGTGCATACCTTGTCGGTCAACAATATGCTGAAAGCGTACTACTGCGTTATCAATGGCCGCACGCTACATATCAGTAGGAATGAGGGAGATATGGCGTACGCTGATAGCTTTTAAGCCCGCTAAATTAGTTACTAGTCCACGATAAACATGATCTTAAAAAAAATCCCACGGCCAGAATTCACAAGGGTTCAGATCTGGTAACCTTGTAGGCCAAGAAATCGACAAAATACGCCAAATGCCACGTTCATCAAAGAATTTGGTTCAAATCACATTCTTTACACATCTCGTTACAAATATTAAGCCTCTCCCTGTGTAGTTGTTTTTTAACAAAATATGAAAAAATACACATCTGTTTTATTACATATTACAAATTTACATATATTTTAAAGTTAAAATCTGTTAAAAGTTTTTTTTAATATAGAATTTTAATATAGATCATAAAAAAGGATGTCAGAAAACATAATTCGAAAAAGGATCATATAAAATTCTGAAAGTTATTGTTCGTTGAATCGTGAGTAATTTTATGAAAAACAAATTTAAAACATACATACTAATGGGAATATGCAAAATACTTAAAAAGGAACTAGAAATGTACTAGAAAGGAAGTTTAGTAAAATAAATTTGGAAACAAGGTACGAGGCAAAGTCGTACTTCGCAACCTTTTCACCAGATTAGCATTTCTTTGCGTATTTTTTTTTCCTGTTTTCAAGGGTTTTTTTTTTTTCAACAAACAGCACATTGTGAACGAGGTTCTTTCATTATAGGGTAGGGGGTGGGTGGGTATATGGCTAGAAAAATGTTGAGCGGTTAGTCCAATGGAGTGGAGACATTATTAAGCTTTCTAAAGAGCGCTCGGAATGCTTGCAAAACAAGCCTTTTAACTTCGCAGAAATATGGACACTTAACGCTATCTGTTAATCCAGACGTGAATCACCACTTAAACAACCGAAATAAACTATTAGACGGGAAAAGAGCTGGTTTAGCTTTTTTAATACTTAGAAAAAAAATCCCGCGGAAATCGCGGGTGCAAAAATCGCAGGATGCGCAGCGAGAAGTTTAATGTACTATCAAATATATCTTTAATTACCAATTGTGTATTGTTGAAAATAGTTTGATATTTGCTGTTAATATCCTCTTGTTGGTCTTATTAATTTTCGTTTAAATTTACTATGGTTAGATTTTTATTATTTTTCACTTAGAAATCTCAATCTTAATAGTTTTGAGAATGTAATGTTAGTTTTATAATTGAGATGATTTTACTATATAAGGCATTCTTACACACTGCTGCGTCATGCAGTTATGATGAAAAGTTCTGTAGATAGGTCTATTCGCACTTGATGTGTTTCAATGAGTGTTATTTGACACAAAATCAACTACATTCTGATTAGTAAGTCGATAGTATGGTTTAAAGAACAGTCTTTCGTAGTAGAGTTTACACACATTTTAAGTGCAGATTACATACATTTTAACTAAGGAAACACATATTTGTTTAAATTTTTGTTTCATGAATACATTTAAGTCAATTATTCATTTTCAGAAATATGTTTAATATTAAATCAAAATTTCAGCGTTGCCATATGGAGGAAGTTAAATATAAGGCATTTTGACCGAAGTAGGTAATGTGCAATGCTTTATATGTATATGCTTTATATGTAATGCTTTATATGAGATTGGGACTTTTGTCCCCATTTTGAAAATTTTTTAACCTTTAGCGTAATTATAATGATAATAAGTGTTAGTGGTGGAATTTTGGGTTAAAATCAACATCTTTTGAGACAATTTGGGGGACATTTTCCATTATTTCTCGTTTTCAAGTTAAAGTTTACATTTACTCATCTGGCAACAGAGTATCTCAACTCGGATTTAAACAAATACAAGTTTATCACTCGTCATCGTAATGCTAGTCCTTTACAGTTAACTTGGGTTTTAAGCTATAAAGTATTTTTTATCTCATTCTAATATATATTTATCTTTTCGTAATTTCAGTTATTTTCATCACGTCTACTTCATTTTTTAAGATAAGATTAATTTAAATGAAATTCAATAACTGAAAGAAATCTATCTCAATGTTCAATATTCATTTAATATCGCAGGGGGTATGGGTATGGATTGTGATTTACCGATGAATGCGCTGAAAAACGACTTTTAAATAATCCTCATAGAGTAATATACTATTTAAGAGAAAAAGTATCGAAAATAGACATTTCAATGTGGCCCACTGTGTTTGCAAAAATATAGAAAGTCAACAATATATCAGATTACAATATTTTAAAGAAAATTTAAATAAGAACTGTTTTCCCCTCTGAAATAAGTGTGTTGTGGTTTAACATATCTTATCACAATGTAATGAATTTTGTTCTAAATCATGAAAAGGAACTTGATGGACCTTAATCTAGGGTCCTGTTTATTTGCCTTAACAATAATATATCTTTCTAAAGAGGTAAATATACATGTATTTTAATTTAACAAACTTTTCTGTGATTGCTTCACAAATACATCAGTTTTTATGCCTTTCATTTAGCTAGTATGCATATTAAAGCAGATAATTTATGAAAAGGTGATTTATAATGACTTTAATAGAAATATTTAAAAAGAAATACAAAATTATCTTTTCCTCACGGTTTTTAAGAAACTGGATTCATAAACATTACGAAGCCCTTTCCACCACAACAAAACCGCTGCAACAACAAAAAAATAACATTTTATAAATTTTAAAACAAATAAAAAGAATTTAAAAAATGCAACTATTTAAGGAATTATCTCTTTTTTCTATATTTTATTCTTATGTGTTTTCTATAAATTAAATAAATCTTTGACTCTGAATAAGTGTACATATTCATATTTCTGGTGCACATTTATCATACTTTATGATTATTTCCTTTCCACTGCATTATTTATTTTACTTTTTACCACAATATTGAGATACAAATATATGAGAGTTTCCAATTCCTCCAAAATACATTTTCCACGATGATTTAAAAATTGAAAAATGCATAAATTTACGTCTAATAAATATAACTTAAGATACACCTACCAACATAAATGATTTTTCGTGTAGCAATTGCATTTTATAAGCGAAATAAACAGAAAATATCGTTTATTCCGAAATATTAGTTCTTTTAAAATTGCCAAAGGTCTTTCGAATATTTCAAAGGACTGTTATTCCAACTCTTTCATGATTTATTCCATGAAGAAATTTAAATAAGTGAAGGCGTTTAATGAAAAAGAGGATTTTCAAGTAAAAGAAGTTATTAAATGTGAATATTGGCTTGAATAATATATATATATACATAATATATATATAAGCATATACATATACATATATTACGATCAATAGCGGTAAAAATCTACTTTTCTTGTGTAAGTTTTAGTAAATTTGCGTTAACTTTGTAAAAAACATGTGAAACACATTTTATATATATATATATATATATATGTACTAATTAAACTTTAATGTGCATTATTTATTTCAGCATTTAAATAAGTAAATTATACTAAATGTAAAATTAATTTATGGAGTACTTATATCGTTAATAAGTTCACAATTTGTTAAAATAAAATTTGCATACGTTTATTAAAAATATTATCATTAAATATGTATCTATTAGGAGTATTCAAAGACTCGTTCGAAGCGTGCAAATTAACGAGTTTGGAAATACACATCATTAAGCAACGTCATATGCATGAAAATTGCATTGCATTGCGAAACTATTATTGTGCTTTCGTTTTTGAAGATGTCAATGTTGGTGCTTAAGGTGGGAAATGCGCATGAGGAAATGCCGTCATATGTACGGAACACGAGGCTGACGGAAAAAACAGGCTACGCGGTGCATTTCACGTATCTTTTTTTACAGATCGTTGTAGTCACGTGATGCCCGACTGCACCAATGCAGGTATACGAAAAGAGCATCCTGTCATGTAGTGGTCTGTAAAAGACCCTTTGGATGCGCCGCGGCAGCCTGTGTTTTTCGTTAGCCTCGTATGGTGGCAGTACGTTCAATACGGCTGGCGTTTACGAACTCGTGCAAACAAACGGACTTGCAGTAATAAAGTTTTTAAAGGCAGATGAATGCAAGCCTATTCGGATTCATTGTAGAATGCTTGTTGTGTATGGAGAAAAGTTCTTTCAAAACATAACTGTTACGGAAGGGTCGCGAATGTTCCGCGAAGGCCGTGAGGAAATGACGGATTTGGCGTCAGACCCTGAAAGTTTCTACCGAGACTGATTGAAAATGTTGACACTGCTTTTGAGATGAGGCATTCGTGACTTGTAAAGGGAATTTTAAGCTGCCGTGTGTTCAACCAACAACTGAAATATTTCTTCGCCGTCGGCATTCGACGTCTTTGCAAACAATGAGACATCTGTCTCACCGCCGTTCTTTTTTTTTTTTTTTTTTTTTTTTTTTTTTTACAAATGTGTATGTTGTACGTTTATAGGTGCCCCAAAAGCATAGACCTCGACTATTATTCCTTAAATATTCACCACAGACATACATTAAAAACTACAAATTTGTGTAAAAAAGGGTACATAATTTTATGAAATCGATTAAATATTTCAGGAGTTGTTTTAATTTGAAGAAATACAAAATTTAAAACTTTATACTGCCCTTGCAGAAAAAAAAAATCCAATGAGTAAAATGTGCCTCATACACGAATAAGGTCATTTACAAAATTGCTGCATTTCATCATAAACATTTTTTTATATATGAGGAGCAAACATTCAAACCGTGTTTTCTCACAAAAAAATAAAAAAATGAGTTACTGTTATTTTTATGAACTCTGTGTTAAATTGCACAGAAATAAACGGTATTTTTTAAGAAAAGACATTTTTCTCCGGTTATAAATCAATTTTAAAACTTGACGTTTCAATCAAAGAGTGTTTCCTCCAAAGCCTGCATTCAATCAAGCAGTGATTTCTCCAGTCTGCCAATCACAGTTGTCACTTAATGTGCTTACTTTCGAAACCTACCATACATATCACAATTGAAACGGATTGTTTTAGAGAATAATAAGAGAACTGTTAAGGTTAAAGGCTCCCAGAATTATAGATTTCAAGACCTAAGTGAAGAATATGATGTAAATCTTCTTAAAAAGGGAGTTACTATTGCCCTTGTTCAAAGGGTTGTTTTAGAATCTCTTCCTCTTAGCCACGCCATATCAGTTGAAAAGAAAAAATATGTTGAAAAACTTTTGAAAGTAATGTATGGTGAACAGTGGCAAAATCAACCTGATGATGTCTTCAAATGGTACAACCACATTATCCATGATTTATAAGCCTACAATGAAGAAGAAGGGGATGTGTATGTCTATCTAGATCAAAATATTGGTTTTGAAATTTGAAGTGGATTTCTGGCAAACGAGTATTTATTTAGTAAATATTTAATGAATACTATTGGGTACTGTCATTTTATTTTATCAATAATCAACTGAAATTCGGTATTTATTCAAATAAAATAATGATTTTGTATTATTTGTGATTTACAACTTATTTCATTCAAAAAGCGTTTTATCCACTTGTCAAACAATCAAAACATGTTTCCTCCTTTGAATTCGGTCAAACCGTGATTTCTCCAAATATTAAATGCACTTTATTAATTTGTTTTATGTTTAATATCTTAGGTATGCTTGCAATAACCAGTAATAAAAATTCACAATAAAAATTAGAATTAAATACAAGTTATTTTCTAACTTATCAGTTTTTTTGTGTTTTTAGAAAATTTGCATCTAAAGAAGAAAGCTTGGATTGAATGTTTGCTCCACATATGTTTAAACAAAGTTGGTTAGGGGTTAATCAAATTTTGCTCAAAACGAGACAATGCTATCATTGTCTTCTTTTATAATATTTTTACAAACCCTGAAACGCGATCACCCGACATGATTTTACTCTTCTGCAAACTCATAACCAGACATCGAAAAATGGTTTAAGTCAGCATATATATATTTTCATATCTCTCCTAGATTTTAAGGTAAAATGCTGAAATTTCGTACATGACCTTATTAATGTTTGGTCCACATTTTCAGACTGGGAACGTTTTGCTACGGAGTAAAAATTTAACTTTTTTTATTTCTTCAAAATTTTATCTCTTGAAACTTTTAATCGATTTCTTAATGTTTTTACCTTTTTTACGTAACTTTGTAATTTATAATGTAATTGAAAGATAGTCCGTCAAAAATGACGGAATATGAGATATAAAAATATACACAACACATGTGCAAGAATATAAGTTTTTCTCGCTTGTTCTGTAGCGATAGGTGTAAATAACAGATTTAAAAAAAAAGAAACAAATTTATGAAAAACTGTAATACAGTATAAGACCACTAATCCGCACACCTTGTGTGTTGTGCGGATTTCAGGCTTATTGCGGATTACAGATCAAATGCGTGAAAAAAATGCGTATGTATATGAAATGAAACAGCGAATAGGTTGCCAGAAAAAATGTTACCAATTTTCCTACTTAGCCAAGAACCCTAAAGTGAAAAAATACCGAAAATTTAATTTCTGTATCCAACCATATAAAGCGCGATACTTCTCCAGAATAGGGACCTTGGCATGCTTTTTTAAAGTATGCCTAAAGTATGCATGCTTTTTTAAAGTTTTCATAATTTGGTCGTCAGAAGTGAGATCTTTTGTCAAATGATAATAAACAGCTATGAAAAAAAATTATTGAACTTTTAAGTTTATTTATATAATCCATAAACATTTTATTTATATCTATATTATTGTTGTTTTTTATGTACAGTTTACTTCAATGTATATACAAAAATACTTAAATGGCTTCTTTATATTAAATAAATTGCATAAATATTTAAAAATTACTTGTATATTACAGTAAATAAGTTGCTAGAAAATATGTTGCCAAATTTCATTTTCTGTATCTTGTCAAAGCCCCTATACTGGAAAAGTACGTAAAGCACATTAAAATCAGGCAGTTAGGAGCTCAGAGGGTACAGCGCCGTCACTGGCTATTATGTTATTAGTAGCTTCGGGATGAAGATGTAAAGACGTATATTTTCGTGTATTACACTTTAAATTCTCAATCATACGTGTTGAAAAAACCCTTAAAAGCGTGGAGTTTAAATTAAATTGCGGTGACCTCGAGTATGAAATATAAATGGTTTTAAATAGCTATTTCGTCAAATTAGCTAGCCGTCGCCAAGTTGGTTTCATATATGACAGCTTATTTTTGGCGCCAAATTTGGCGATATTTCGGCAAGTTGGTCATTATTTGGCGCTACTATAGTGACCCTGTATTTCTAATTTTCAACAATTACTCATTACAATGAGGCGGTCCTACTAATTGTGAGGGTCTAATTGTGAGGGACACACAGAGACTTGAATTTCACATAAATAGATGTTTTGATCACTATTTAAGGAATAAAAGCAGAGCTCTATTTTTTAGGACACCCTGTATACTATTCATTCTATTTCATTTAGGTTTGTGTTTCCTTTATTCGTGTTCCGGTTAATAGAACGGTTAAACATTTTTATTTGAGCATGACTAACATTTTCGTACCTATTTATGGGGTAACCGAATATGAAAATATTATGCTTGAGAAAATGACGCATTGTGAGCAAGTAATCTATATTTTCTGTCTATACGATATTAGTTGGATTTATTCGTTTTAATAACTTACATTGATTAATGTACATCGATTATTAATTATTTACATTGGTTTTTATTTATTTTGGCAACACGCATACACACATACACACACACAGAAGAAAAAAATCTTTTGTACTTTTGATTAGAACACAATATTTGGAAAATTGGAAACAGCGACAAAACGAATAAATAATATTAAGGCATGTTACATCATGTTTTTTGCTTGAATTTTTTATTTCTTAAGCATTTCCTTAAAATCAGTAGCCTCTTGATTCTGAATAAATGAATATATTTGCATAATTTTTTTTTCATTTTTCCGTTATTCGATGTTGCATTTTTTTCTCTCTACTGCAATGCATACACTATTTTTTAACCACTACGCACAATATAGTGAGGTTTTTCATTCCGCAATAAAACCAGTTCTCAAGAATATTCAATAATGAAATAAAAATTCAAAAATTGACATCCGAGAAATATAAGATTATGAAAATCTACCTAAATAAATGAGAACTCGTGCAGTTTGTACGAGAAATGTTCAGAAATCATTTTTCATTCTGAAATATTAGTTATTTTAAGAAAGATAAAGGTTTATGTTTTACTTTTTCTATGCTAATTGAATTGCGAGTCATTTATAATAAATTATTATAAATCAATAATGGTAAAAACCAAACACATTTGAAGCTGTATATAAATCTGCAGAGTTTTAATGTAAGAATAATAATATTTCTCTTACGTTCAGTAGCGATAAATTTATATAATTTTTAATGATAAATATGTTAAGAAAAGATTTTACACAATGCCATTAAAATTTTTACATTCTATAATTCTACTTAAACTAGCCGCCTTTAGCGACCAGTTTGGTCTCCCTTAAATGTAATGCTAAGCATTGGATCATGTTACTTTTATTCATTATTTAATTTACTGGATCAATCATTTGCCAAATCGGAAGATTCTGATAGAGAAATCAAGGGCTCAGTATATTTATGTTAGCCGGACTCAAAGTGATAAATCGCCAAACATTGTTCCCGTCGCATTTTTTCTTATTCCATTAATTTCAGTTAAAATATATTCCTTTCACTCATTTTATTAAAAATACACAACTTTAATTTAAAATTACTGACTTTTAATTATTTCATAAAAAATAATAAATAAATAAGTAGAATAACATTTATTTTCAACATCAAAGCTCTGTCTTAATTTACCGCGCGAAAAATAAAAAATGCTAACTGGGGAGTTAAAAAATGCTATTTTCGAGATTTTCACCCGGCTAACATAAAGTACTAAAAATACTTTGCGATCATGGCAACTTTTATGTAGTTTTTTTCGAAAAATTTTTTTTGATTGAAAAGGGCTAATTTTTTATGTCAGTCACATGACTTGAACTATTATAATATAAATGAAATGATGACGATGAAACAATATTAGGCCATTTATCACCTGCGTCAAAAAACAAAATGGTCGCCTGGCATATAAAATGCGAAGTGGTCAGCCCGGAATTGCTGATGATTGTCACATGACTTAGACTATTATTATAGATATATCCACTAATAGATTTGACGGTTTTGAAAAATATAGAAATTTGCTACTATTATGACAGCGTTTATTTGTTTTAAAAATCTTCTCAACAATTCTCCGAGACTTTATTCAACATGAAATATTAGTTATTTTAAGAAAGGTAAACGTTATAATTTTATACTTTTTTAAGCTAATTGTATTGCGATTCATTTATAATAAATTATCATAAATCAATAATTGTAAAAACTAAAGCATATTTGAAGCTATATATAAATGTGCAGAATTTTAATATAAAAATTATAAAATTTTTCATATGTTCAGAAGTAATAAATTTATATATTTTCTAAAGATAAACATGTCAAGAAAGAATTTTTACGCGAAGTCATAAAAAAAAAACGTTTACATTACATAATTCTACTTAAATATCTACTAATAGATCTAACGGTTTTGAAAAACATAGAAATTTGCTATTATTGTAACAGGGATTACTTGTTTTTAAAATCTGCACAACAATTTTACGAGACGGAAAAAAAAAAAAAAAAAAAAAAAAAAAAAAAAATCCATATTTTATTAGCTACACAATATTTTATAAATGTCATAAATAGACAAAAGGAATAAAGAATCTGAAATAAAACTCTTAAAATGCTTTTTTTTCTTAACCCATTAATGCCGACTTCAAAATACTCGATCAATTTTGAAAATTTTGTTCATAATTGTTCATTCTGTGTCTATTAAGTACATCGTACATACATTTTATTTTTCCCATTGTATTTACTAACTTTTTTATAACGGTAGATTTTTGTACCAACCGGCGTTTGCGTAGTACGGAATCATTTTTTTATGCAAATTTTGAATTTGTTGTTTGATTGCAATAATAGTAATGATAATTATAATAATACATTCTAGATTTATGTACTAGTAAAATATGACTTATGCTTGTATAATAAGGGTTTTTTTAAATTAAAATAATATTTAAAAAAATTAATTGCAATTCAATTTGCAAAGGAAATTTTTGTAAAATATATAATTCTAAAATTCCAAAACTTAGAAAAAAAGATTTAAAAATTGCAATCACCTTTAAAAAATAGTAACATATTTTTATTAAACTGAATATTTATGCATAACAAGCAACATGATAACTTTTATGGCATTTGGGATGAAGGGGTTGATTACACTTTTCGCACTTATAACAATTTCTTCCGCCACGCTTTTTACATTGGGCATGTTTCTTCTCTGATTTGACTATCCAATGGTTTCATTGGTAAAATCTTTGTTCCTTTTTAGCTTTATGCCTTATTGTCTAAGTCCATAATAAGAGACTATGGACTCATCTACACTGAGATATTCTGGGATGTCTAAATCTTTGCATGCTCTGTTGATGTGCTCAAAAAGGAGGCGGACTTTATAAAATCTATCATCGTCCATTTCCATGTTATTTACAAAATGTCACCATTACAAAATGTAATCTCAAAATCACATCAAAAGTGTCTCTTCTCAACGATTGTGAAATTAAATTGTTGTGCATGTCAGTTGAAAGAGCTCAATAGAGTCTCCTGTTGGGCAATTTGTTATATACAGACACTAATAAAATGCCAATGAACGCAAGAATATCTTCCTTTGTGAGAATTTTGTGAGTCCAAACCGACATTTACACAGCACTAAAGAATTACGCATCTCATTTCGCGACACGTATTTATGCATGGACGACTTTATGTGCCCTTTCATTATAACTAGAGATTGGGAGTGGCGCAATCGAAACACTTTGCAACAAAAGGCAGCACGAACGAATGCCGAAATACAATTTAGATTTCGTTGATTGGGCGGGTCCACCGAAATGGTCGCTCAGTGTTAAAAAAGTGAAAAATTCGTTATATCGAGGGAGTCAGAATGGAACAAACGAAACTTTTTACTGCACAAACCGACATTTGCATAGCGCTAAATAATTACGTATTTCATTTCGTGACACGTATTTATTTACTATTTTCATAAGTGGTTTTCTATAAATGTCCTTCAGTTATAAAAATTCGTTATAACGAGATAGAACGGAAGTGGCATAAAAGAAGCTTTTTGCAGCACAAACCAGCACAAACGTAGCATAAACCAATGCAGTAATAAAATTTTCATTCCGTTGATGGTGTGGGGTTATCATTTCACTGGCCCCGCCCCATTTTGTTCGTTATAACGAGGGAACAGAAGTGGCACAAACGAAAATTTTTGCGGGAGAAACCAGCACAAACGAATGGTGTTGATTAATTTTAAAAATCAGTATGGGGGTGGGGCCAATGAAATGAAGGTTTATTTTTTTATTTTCTCGTCGACCTAAGATTGAGACTATATATATGCCGGTTGGTACAATTTTCTATCATCAAAAGTAAAAGTGAATATACGAAACGAAGCAAAAGTAAAACTAACTTTAATAGCATAATTATATAAAGTACACTATTACAATTGTGATTCCATTTAAAAACATTATTAAAAAAAAAAATGCGTAATTTACCTATTTCTTTTTGAAGGTAGAGGCATGCTGATTGATTTCGTATTCACTCAGTTTTTACTCCTACTACTACACACATTTTCCACAAAAATGCGGGAATTCTATTTTTATACTTATTTGTGATTACTTTAGATGTCAAATGCATCACTGTTTAAGAGATAGTGCCATATAGTGATTAATAATAAAATTAATTCTGTTTGGTAGATTTTTGTACCAACCGGCATTAATGGGTTAAAAGTATTTTATACACAAGCAATTAAAAATTAATTGTACTTTTTTAAAATTCTGAATAAAATTACAGATTCATATTTTTCAAATCTGAATTATACCATTTTGTCATTCTGATCTTTTTAATGCGGTATTTTATGTATATCTTTTTTCTCTGTTACACACAAATTTAGATTTGCAGGCATGCAGCAAAGTTGTTGAGGCGCGCTTGAGATACATATCGTAGCAGAAGTATGAAAGCATAATGATTTTCGAAAAAAACAATCGTCGGTAATTAGCCGGTATATTAACCCTTAAGGACACGGACGGTTTGGACATACATAATGATATGGGATGCGTAATCTATGTACCATCGGCTTTTAAAGCCTAGGTAACAACTCTAATGATATATTTGTGTAATGCAATATCCAGTACAATAAACATCCAATACAATAAACGAAATAACCAATACAATAAACGTCAAAAATTGCCAAAATCAGACTAATTTAATTAGAATTAATCACATAAATGCTATGTGATTCGCGACTTGTTTGCATCGAGTGGATCTCTCAATACAAACCCCTGCGTCTTTAGAAGTTACTTAAAAATCTATCTGAAAAAATACGGCACGGACCAAGGTTGCTAAGCTTCTTTGCGACCTCCTTGCAACCTTAGCACAATGCCAAGTTTAAACTTTGAACAAATGTTCTGTTTTTCCTACACTGTAAAAATAAAGGATTATTACTACGCTGAATTTTATAAAGTGCCAAATGAAGTTTAAATATGCACTACTTTCATTGTTAGTACCGAATTAAGTTCATCCTAAACAGATTAGGATAAGGTTAAAAAAATAGTTACACAAAATAGCAATATATGATAATGTTTAGGCTTCATATCTCTTTGAAATTTTATGGTAATACTCATTCATTCTTTTCTAGCATATATACCGAACCCTTTTTTACAAAGTCTTATCATTGAATTAGCAACGATTTTTTAATAATACAGTTAATATTTCATATATTTACTGTGCGGAACTCTCTGAGCGCGATTAATACTCGTACTTGACCGTTTTTTTTTTATTTTTTGACACATGCTAAAGAATGCATTTACTTTTCACTGAAAAACAATTTCTTAAGGGGTTTATTTATTTATGTTTTTTTATAAAAAAACTCAGAATTAAAATTTTGACATTTGGCAAATATAACTTAAGGAAAATGTACCTAGATAATCTAAGTCTACATTTTATAAAAGAAATACATATAAAAAAAAAAATATTGTGAAATATCTATATGTCTCGAAATGCAAGGATATTTCTAAAATTATTAGTGTAATGTTAAGCTAATTATATTAGTTTTCCTCAATCCAAAATCTAATAATTAATAAGTTTAGGGTATAAAAGGATTTTAAGGTAAACGAAAAAAAAAATCTCACAGCTTGAAATGTCTTTATCGCTACTGAACATAAGAGAAATTTTATTATTGTTCGAAATTTAATAATATACTTTTAAATATCACGATTGTTCAGTGGTGATTAATATAAAATTTGTAGCATTATTGTCTGACGAGGAAATTCCCGATTCTGACCTTTAAAGATCCTTTACGTTTTCTTTGAATGTTGTCATCTAGTTTGTATATCTAAAATGTACAGCGAATGCTGATTGAATTTCAATAGAAAAATATACAGGGTGTATCTGAAATACTTCAACAAGCTTAGAGGGATAATAGTACTTATGAAGACGAACAAAAAATGAAATGGAGTCGCAAATGACATTCAAAGGATGAAATAGAGAAAATGCGTCTTGAAATGGACAAACTGAGACAAGAAAGAAACACTCCAGAAAATTATTTATTGCAAAAATTAGGTACAACACAGCTCCTGAAGACCAGAGAAAACAAATATTTTACAACAATTGTACAAATTGTCGACCCCGGACAGTACTACACAGAGTACATCTACGGAGGAACTACTGGCGAACACGCTCGAAGACTTCGGGAGTCCTGCATACGTGGATTCCTGCTCACAGATTTGTTTGGCTTTCTTCCAAGTTTGTGTTACTCTTTCTGAGCGGATATGCACAAACTGAAAGGAAAACCAGCTTCGTGCTACTAGCGAGTTCTGCAGAAAAGCAACATGCAAGATTTCGATATTTTTATTAGTTTCGCGATTTTCACCCTTTAAACGTCATTTCCGGCACCATGGTCCATTGCATTTTTTGTTCGTCTTGATCAGTACTATCATCCCCCTAAGTTTGTTGAAGTATTTAGAAACACCCTTTATATTGCTTGAAATTTAATAAAAATATATTTAAATATCGCTTATATTCAATACTGACTAATGTAAAATTTTTGACAGTACTTTCGGACGAGAACAATCCAGATTTTGATGTATAAAGATCCCTTGCGAACGTTTCTCTTGATTGCAGACGTCAAGTTTGTATATCTAAACTGTATAAGTGAATCGGAATGAATTTCAAGTGAATCTGTATATTTCTGATATTGTGTGCAAGCTCGAAGCAGTAGATTTTTGTTATTTATTTATTTATTTACGTTATTATATACGTTATACGTTGGTAACGGGTTTTACGTCGCGATTTGTTTAATACTGCAAAATGCAAAATTTAGCTTAGATAGTTTTTTGCTAGCAACGATCCTTAGTTTAACTTCTATACTATTCTATATATGTTCCCCGACTTGTAAGAGTCATTTTATAATGTTTGTTTTAGAATTGTAGTTCCTACGTACTTGAAGAGGTGCAGTTTAATTTATATATTATTGTCTTTAATGAATTTGTTTCCTATCCAACGAAGAATATTTAATACTGAGTATCTATTTAAAACTATTTTTTTAGAAATATTCTCCCACTTAGAAAGTTAAATATATAAAGTATCGATTTAGAAGTCATGCTCTTTATTTTTCCTAAACATACATATTAAGATCAGTTACAGATTTCAAAAAACTGCAGTTTAAAACTAATATATATATATATATATGTGTGTGTGTGTGTGTGTGTCTGTGTCTGTGTGTGTGTGTGTAAATATCGCGCGTCCTGTACCTGTAGAGGAGTCATTGCCCATTCACTTTCTCCGCTGGCGACCGTACAGCCGGTTTTAATATGTAAGGACATCTTTGGGTTGACAGAACTAGTGGAATAAATAATTTAGACTCGGCAACATCTCGGTGGAATTTATTTCGTGCTCCATCGTACAGCCCGATTAAAGAGTCCGCCCGGAGGTCCTCCGAACCACTTACGTCGCTGATTTTAGGAGTTACATGCACATGGGTTTAGCAAGCATCTCAAATCTGCAAAAACTCAACTTTTTGGCGCGCGCGTTAGCTAATATATTGGCGCTTGTCATATTTTCCAGCAGTTGTAAGTATGGGAGTAACATTTCTTTAATTGGTTGATTAGCTTTTAATTAATTGTCCGGGCTCTGATGCCAGAACAGGATTTGATTAACTCGGGGATGAGCTAATCATACATGGCTACAAAATTTGCAAAGGAGCTTTTTTTACTAGTAACGATCGACCGAAAATGATGTCTGAAAGTAATAGAATGTATTGAAGGGAAACAAAGTTACAAGTGTAAAACTGGTTAAATTTTTGAAATTTAATTTGAATTTTGAATTTTAAAAGAGTTTATTCTCTTATATATGTATATATACATATAAATTTACAAACATGGAGGGGATAAATATTTCAACTTCTTTTAAAGCAACACAGCTTAAACTATTACGTATAATTTTTGAGCATTTAAAAAATATACTAAATATAATCAATCTTTATCCACTAAGTCCTAAAGAATTCGATTATGATTATTAAGAATTAAAGATATATAAAGAATATGTATTATTTACACGATAGATAACTGAAAAAACTGATTCGAAAGGAAATTTCCAATTATTTATTAGAATTTCTCATTTTGCGACTTTTCTTTAATATTTATTTGGAGAGCAGTCGTATATTGAAAAAAAGACAGATATTTTAGATTAATCTGTAATATTTAGAGTTTTTTTAATATTTAAAACAGATGTAGTTAGATTAATTTAATTTTTTGTTCCCAGAAAATACGATATATATCTTTTCGTGCTTTTTACCAAAAGAAATTCTTTGTCAACAGAAAATCTAGACAAAACTAATAAAAACATGACATACTACCCACATTTGTTTTAGTGAGTTACATTTTTTTTCGTATAATTCGTTTATTCTTATGAAATGTAAAATTGATACCTTCTTTTATTTTGAATAAGAATGTAGTTTTGGGTTTGATTTATCGTATTTATCATTCTTTCCTTAGCCTTGCATTTATTTCACTCGTTACTTTCTTTTTTACCATAAAATTTACAATTCGATGAGATTTTCCATTCCGTCGAAAAACCATTTCTCAGGAGGATTCAAAAAAATGAAACAAAAAATATAAAAAACGTCATCCGATAAATAAAACTTAAGAAATACCTACCTAGATAATTGAGTATCTTTTCAGCCATTACATTTTATAAAAGAAATAAATCGAAAATATATTTCTTTCTGGAATATACGAACCATTCCAAATGTTAAAACAATTATTTATATGCACATGCATTTTTCTGCTAATTATATTATGATATATTCGGTAAATAAATTTAATTTAATCAACGTTTAAAATATAAAGGATATTTTCTACTGAAAATAAAATTATGAAGAATTAAAATATATTGAAATATATGTAGTACTTTTTTACTTCAAACAATTGTAAATATAAATTTCAATGAGTAAATATGTTGAGAGAGTTGTTCCAAAATATTCAAAACATAAAGAATTGCTTCATATTCTTATGAATATAAACAATTTAATTACTACATCATTTCAGTTTATTCATTGATATCACTAGTAAATTAGTAACAAATTAAACAAAAACATTAACACCAAATGAAACTAAATAGATATTTGTAGTTAAATGATATAGTTGGAGTTCAATTGTTTTAATTTTGTTAAACATATTTAGTTGAATTCAATAACATATTTATATATATTTTTCTTATAGAACACAAAATATATCAATCCGATCTCTTCTGCAAAAGCAATCTTATATATTAAAACAGAAAGCTAATTTGTTTAAGTTAAGACAGAGTTTTTCAGACATATGCGCATGAGCGACCACCTGAAAGGTCTTCCGATCAGACCCCTCCGGGTAAACAGCGCATGTGCTAAGACTGAGCTCCAATGGGAGTTAAGTGACATTCCTGTCTATATACACATATCATCACGTGTATTCACTGATCTCAACAATACATTTTGCTGTCTCCTGTTTATCATTTCTTTGGATTGCACCTTATTAGGTATTTTGTTAATTTATTGTTTGTTTGTTTATTCTGATTTATTGTGATTCTATTTTTAACTTTTCCTTTGATTTATTTAGATTTAATTTGTTCTTTGTATTTTCCACCAATTTAACCTTACCAGTGAAACCTTTAACGCTATCGTTACGTAGGTATTACGAACCGTTCATTTTCTCTTGAAATATCTTTTAGTGTTTTAATATCCAGCATCAGTAATTATTTTTACAGTACCTTATGACTTTATAGTTGAAAATGTCTCTGCTGAATAACACCTTCTTCTGAAAGGGCAATATAAATAATTTTTTTGAAAACTTCTGCTTTGTTTACATATAGATTACGATAGAAATGTTTTAATAACCAGCAGTAAATATTTTGATAGTGTACCTTATAGATTCATAGTTTAACATTTCTCTACTGAATAACACCTTCTTCTGAAAAGGGTAACATAAATGATTTCCTGAAAACTGTTGTTTTGATTGCATATCGATTAACTAAAAACGCTCTTGAGTCTTTAGAAAATGTAACTGAAATGATAATTTTAACAATTGAATAATTAATAAAAAATTATATGTTAAATTATGCATGAAAAACTTAATACTTGGAAAGGCTGAGACAAATATAAATTTTTAAAGCAGATATCTTACAATGAATATTTAATCACAATATTTTAACTAAAGTAACTTTAAATATTAACACATTTAAACAAAATGAAGATTTTAATTCTAATGATTGACCTTTCGCAAAAAAATGTACTAAAAAACTTAAAACTATTTAGCTAGAAAAGTCTAGAATGTTTCTGTTGACAAATAAATGGATTTTTCAATGCTTACATTAAAGTAAATTTAAAATTCAATGTCAAAATTACAAATTAATTAAATTGTTTATTGTGGGATCCCCATAACTCAAAATATATTTGAAATGTAAGTTATCACCGTTTTTCCAATGTTTGTTGACAGCCAATTGCGATTTGTGTTAAAAACCACCAAAGTAACGTTCTCTATGATACATACGATACTCTCATATGATACATACCAATAGATTTCTCAACAGTTTCCACTTGAAAATCTGAAGACCATTAAGATTACTAAATCAAAAGAAAAGGTCATGAATAATTATCAATAAGTCAGAGTGAATAAATTTCAAAACACCTAATATGTGTAATCCTATTTTAAAAAGCTTTTTCCAAAAAAATAGAATTTTTTTTCACATACACTGACAATAAAATTATCAGTGTTTCGGTTGGTGGGAAAACATTTAATGTATTTTATCAGCGCTGTCAAACATGGCATGATTTGGGGACGGAATTAATTTCAATAATTCCAATGCTTTTCTGAGAACAACGCTTTTATTTTTAAGAGCAAGGGATGATTCTGTTCTGAAATCTCAGCCATTCAGTTCTGAAAAAAATCATTTTTTCTTAACCTAAAAATCTCATAATGGTTATTAATCATGAATGAATGTTTTCTCCTACTGACTGGTAATTTTTGTGTTTTTTTTACGCGACCAATTGACAAATTTTATGGTTTTTCCCTCAGAATCTACTCTCGATTTTGGCATTTTCCTCCGCGACTGATTGACGAATACTGTGATTCTGCAGGTGATGGATAGACAAAATTTGCAAATCTTTTGCATAATTTCTTGGAACCGACTGGTGAATTTTTCGATTTTTTTTTCACGAGCGATTGTGAAATTTCCCCATCTCTCTGCGGGCGCATGGCAAAATTTACAATTTATTCACGTGACTAATTGATGTATTTCATATTTTTTTTTCTTCTGCAATCAAAAAGGGTTATAAATCGAAAGGGTGCATCAAAAATGACGGGTAATATAGCATTGTATTCTCTGATATACTAGATTTATATTGCATATGATTTATATTCATTCTGATGGGCATAACAAACCACTGAAAATAAAATTAACATTATTATTATCATTTATGACTAAAAGCCGTCAATTTGATGTTACATATTTAATAAATGTAGACAAAATTATTGTTTTGTATTTGTTTAGTTTGCTTTTATATCATTTGTAACGATTTTATGAATGTAATTACCTTTTGAATGTGATTGCCGATTGGCAGCGCCATAAATAAAACTATTTAGTAAGTGTAGACTAAAAAGCTGTTTTGTATTAATTTAGTTTGCTTTTATATTATTTATAATTTTTAACGATTTTGTGAATGTAATTACCTTTTGAATATGATTGGCAATTGGCAGCGCCATACATAAAACTGGTGTGTGTCTGTCCACCTTGTCCGGATAATATATAAGCACCGTTTATAAAATCGTGAATTTTATTGATTAGCTTCAGAAAAATTGCGAATTTTGTCGATCAGGCACATAAAAATCGCAGTCTTTTGACAGGGCACGTAAAATCTCAAATTTGTTGATTAGCTCCTTCTCTCCTCTTCGTTCATAAAGTTCAAAGTTTTTTTCGGCACTAGCCACTTTTATCCCTATGTTTGTTTTTTAGCAATTATAATAAAACAAAATTTACTCCCTTGAATAAAGTCAAGGAATATTATCATTCCTTGAAAACAATTCTTGCTATATCTGTGTTATATATACAGATGTAAACTGTTTATATATCCTTGCCACCTGAATTGGATATGTTGGCTGGGTAAGGGTACCTAGAGTGGACCCCCCCCCCCCCCTCCAGCTCCTATGAAACTATATTTTTGATCTGATTACAGGCCACAGATCCCCTCCCTGAAATAGAATTCTCTCTGCGTTACTTATGTGGCCCTTGACAACCCAGACATTTTTGTAAGTGACCCTTCTCTAAAAAACGTTGTGCATTCCTATCATAGTGTATATCGATGTGTTTTGCTTGCATTAATGCTAGATAAAGGTCACCGTATATGATTTATCTTTGTCATGGCGATAAGTGGAAAAATGCTCTCATGTACGAATAAGGCGACAAGGTAGTGAAGTTTTTACTGTAATTTATAGATAATCTTAGTATTCATGCGTACAGTGTGTTTTGCCTTATGCAATTCTGTCTATGCTTTAATTTTTAGAAATGTGCAACAAATTTGGGGGCCTATGATGTGTAATAATAAATTTTAGTTTGTTATATGCATGCAGTGATGTTTGCCTGATGCATTTTACTCTACATACATTCTTTTGTAGATGTAAAATACTTTTTTTTCTTTGGTGTTTTCAAATTGTTGCCGTACAGTTTTGACGGGTTCCATCTAGTTCTCTGTAAATATGAAATGTTGACAAAACTAATAAAAAGGACGTACGAAATATATTTATGTGAGTTACATTTTTATTTATTTATTTATTTATTGAAAAATAAGTTTATTCTTATGAAATGGATAAAGATTGATACCTTCTTTGATTTTGAATAAGAGCTCAGATATATACTTTTGGTTAATTTATCGAATATTTATATTATCTTCGCACCATTGCATTTATTTTTGTCATGTTTTTCATTTTTACAACAATACTTATAATTCCATGAGTTTTCCATTCCATTAAAAAAGCATTTCCCAGAAGGATTGAAAAATGAAATGAATAATTTCGAAAATTGTCATCCGATAATTAAAACTTAAGAAAAACCTTACCTGGATAAATGAAAACCATTTCAGTCATTCATTTTGTAAATTTACCCTTTCACCGTCCGAGGGTTTTGAAGTAATTTTATAAGAATGCTTGTAAATCCCAGGATATACATTTTTTAAATCTCAGTTTGATGCTATAATATCTTTAATATCACTACTTTCTATATAAGGTTAAAAATAAAATTCTGTTTAAAATATTTTGGTCTACAGCCATTTTAACATGATTTCTAGGAACGGAAAAATCCGGGCCAGACGGTTAAAGGGTTAAATAAATAAAATATGTTCCTTTCTGAAATATCTGAACAGCTCAAAATGTTAAAAAAATTATGTATATGTAAATGCATTTTTATGCTAATTATATTATGATTCATTCGGTAAGTATATTTCTATAAATTAATGTTTAAAAGATAAAGATTTTCTATTAAATATAAAATCATGAATAATTAAAATATATATAGCATCCTTTTACTTCAAATAATGATAAATATGAAGTTTAACCCTTTATGTACTGAATTATGTACTAATGAAAATTTTACCTTGTAAAGCATTTTTCGTGAATTGTTTAAATTACATTAGAAGATTTACATAATCATTTAACGAATTTTGGAATGATTTTAGAAGGATTAACTAAATTTGAATTTATAGGGATTTTGTGCAATATTTATAGCCCCACTCAAATCTTTTATTTTCAATATTTTTTTTAGTATTGCGTAGAATTGGGAAATGTACAAATATAATGTTCTTAAAATAGAAATATACAAATATTTCAGAATTGAACCCCCCCCCCCCTCCAACGCTAAGAAAAATGAATAGATGCAAAGGCAAAAGAAATCATGCTTTAAAAAATATTTTTGTTTTATGTAACTAGTGATGCTTGTGGACAAGATAAAGTAATGTATCTATAACTCTTTCTAAGCTGTATTACAATTAATCGATGTATTAAACGAATTATATAACAAGTTATTTTAATGGTACGTATATGTACCTACAGCAGACAAAAGGTTAATAAGTAAATATGTTGGGTGAATATGGCTCAAATATTTTGAAATATGAAGAATTGTTTCATATTCTTATGAATATAAACAATTTCATTAGCAAATTACAGTTTATTAATAGATATCAATGAATTTAGTAATAAATTAAACATAAATAATTATACTAATATTAAATACTGTTCACACTAAAAGAAATACATATTTAATGTGTTTCTTTTAGTGTTACATATTAAATGTAATTGTTGGCGTTTGATTGTTTTAATTTTTTAAACAGATGTAGTTGATATCATTTATTTATATTTTTTCCTGGGGATACACAAAATACATCATGTCGTGATTTTCTCCAAAAGGAATTCTTTCTAAATACATTTAATTGCGTGTAATACTTTCTAAAAATGACATGAAAATAAACTAATAAAAATGACCTAGCGAAATATATTTATATACACCACATTTGTTTTTTAATAATTAGTTTATTCTTTCGAAATACAAAAAACATTCATACATTCCTTGATTTTGAATAAGAATTCAGATGCATGCATTTGGTTTGAAGTTATCGAATGTAACTAAACTAATAAAAATGACATAACGAAATATATTTATATCACTATATTTTAATTAATTTATTTATTTATTAAATATTTAGTTTATTCTTACGAAATGCATAAAACATTGATATATTCTTTGCATTTGAATAAGAATTCAGATACATACATTTGGTTTGAATTTTATAGAATTTTATTATTATTTTCTTTCCATTGCATTATTTTGCTCATTTCTTCCTTTTTTACCACAATACTTACAATTCCGTGTTATTTTCCATTCTGTCGTAAAACCATTCAACGGGAATGATTGAAAATGGAATGAAAAATACAAAAACTGGCATCGATATATAGAAATTAAGAGAAACCTACATAGCTGAATGAGTAAATTTGCAGCCATTACGTTTCATAAAAGAAATAAATAGGAAATATGTTTAATCCTGAAATATCCATACGGCTCTAAATATTAAAGAAATTTCTCCATATGCATTTTCAACCCAATTGTAGTATGACTCATTCTATACGTAAATTTAGATATTCGAACTTTTAAAAGATAAAGAGAATTTTATTAAAATGCAAAATCATGAATAATTTAAACATATTTAAAAATAATATATTATTTTTACATCAAATGCTGATAAATATAGCAGATCAATGAGTAAATATATTGTGTGAGTTTTGCCAAAGCAATTAAAACATAAAAAAAGTTTCATATTCTTATTATTTTAAACAATTTAGTCAGTGAATTTCAGTTTATTCATAGATACTAATAAATTTAGTAATAATTTAAACAAAAATAACAACATAAATTCTAAATACAGTTAATTATATAAAATATATAGATATTTTCAATTAAATGCAGTACTTGGAATTCGATTTTTTTATTTATTTTAAACAGATTTAATTGAATTAATTTAACTTATTTATATTTTTATCTGAGAGAACACAAAATATATAATGTTTTGGTTTTCTCCAAAAGCAATTCTTTCTAAATAGAAAACGTAGACAAAACTACTAAAAATGACATATGAAATATATTTATGTGCGTTACATTTATATATATATTTATTTTTTTAATAATTAGTTTATTCTTATGAAATGCATAAATAATTGATATATATATATATATATATATATATTTTCAATATGAATTCGGATGCATATATTGGTTTTGATTTATCGAATTTTATAATTCTTTTTTTTTTCATTACATTATTTTGCTCATTATTTCCCTTTTTACAACAATACTTATAACTTGATGAGATTTTCTATTCCATCAAAAAAACATTTCTCAGGAGGATTGCAAAATGATAGATAAAATACAAAAACTGTCATCCGATAAATAAAACGTAAGAAAAATAAACTTTCATAAATGAGTACTCTTTCAGCCAATACGTTTAAAGAAAAATTAAAATAGATAATATGTTTCTTTCTGAAACATCCGAATGGCTCTTAATGTTAAAAAAAAATATGTATATGAAAATGAATTTTATGCTAATTATAATATGATTTATTCGGTAAATAAATTTCCATAAAGCAACGTTTAAAAGATAAAGAAGTTTATCTAATAAAAATGTAATCATGAATAATTAAAATATATTTAGTGTATGTAGTTTACTTTTACTTCAAATAATGATAAGTAGATTGATAAACAGTTTCAATGAGTTCACAGGATTTCGCTAAGATATTTAAAAAATTATTTCACATACTTATAAATATAAACAATTAAATTAGAAAATTACAGTTTATTCATAGATGCTAATAAATTTAGTAATAACTTAAACAAAACTAATTCCGGAGAATATTACATAGAGTTAAATATGAAAAATATATAGATATATGCAATTAAATGTAGTTTGCATTCGATTCTTTAATTTTATTTTTTTAAACGGATTCATTATTCAATTCATTTAACTTATTTATATTTGAAAAAGATTCAGCTGAATTCATTTAACGTATTTATATTTAAAAAAATAATTGTTGAATTAATTTGACATATTTATATACATATATTCTTTCACCTTAGAAAATACAAAATATATCATGTCGTGCTTTTCTTCAAAAGCAATTATTTGTAAATAGTAATTGAATAAAGCTAATAAAAAGGACATAGGAACAATATTTATGTGCTGTGCATTTTTATTTATTTATTTTGAATAATTAGAATACAAATGATTTTGAATAAGACTTCAGATACATACTTTTGATGTGAATTTATCAAATTTTATAATTTTTTTCCATAGCATTAATTTACTCATTTCTAATTTTTTACCCCAATACTTACACTTCCATGAGATTTTCCATTGAATCGAAAAACCATTTCTCAAGAGTATTGAAAAAGGAAATGAAAAATGCAAAAACTGACATCCGATAAATAGAACTTAAGAGAAATCTACCTGGATAAATGAGTACTTTTGCAGTTACTACGCCCTTTATAAAAGTAATAAAGAGGAAATATTTTTAAATATCCGTACGGCTTGAAATATTAACGATTTTCTCCATATGTAAATAACTTTTTATGCTAATTATATTATGACATACTCGATAAATAAATTTCCATAAATCAGCGTTTAAAAGATAACGGGGGTTCTTTACTGAATATAAAATCACGCATAATTAAAATATATTAAAATATATGTAATATTCGTTCACTTGGAATAATAATAAAGTTCTAATGAGTATATACATTGAGTGATTTTTGTAAAATAATTAAAACATAAAACATTATTCCATACTATTATGAATTTAAATAATTTAATTGTTAAATATCTGTTTATTTATCTTTAATAATAAATTTAGTAACAAGGTAAACGAAAATAATGACAGAGAATTATAAATACGGTTAATACATCCATATATTTAAAAAACAAAAACAATAGCATATTAAAAAGTAATCAATTTAAAGAAAAAGAAAAAGTAAGATTAAAAGAATGAAACATTAAATATAATTTTTAAAAAAATCATATTTTTTGTAAATTAATAACTTAATTAACGAAAGAATTGCATAATTATTTGTAAAATTTATCTTTAAATATTAATATAGCAAAATATCGAATTATAGCTGAAATATTATTTCTTAAGTAAAAAGGATTACAATTCCCAATTACTACGTAGTTAAATTATCAAAATGTACAAAACATATACAGCTTTTTTCGGCTTTTGAATAATTATCGTATACACATAATTTTCAATACCTAAAATACTGCATTCTACCTCAGTATCATAGTTCAATTTTGATGAGTTTACAATAGTGCATGCTAATTATAGTTATTTCAAAGATCTACAGCGCATGTATTTGAATTCTTTTCAGGGATGCGGAGAAGGTCCCATTGCTGCAGCACTCATAATTTCCTATAGATGTGATTCTACAATAAATATTTTTTGAAGTAGTTAAAATTAAGCTAATAGAATTATTAGAGAACTTTGAACTACCTTAAAAAATGTTCCCACTTTTTTATTGTTATGGGTAATTGAATTGTAAAGAAATTACAAAATTGCATCTTGCTGTTTAAGACGATTTTGTGCATCACAGCGTGATATAAATCGTTTAAAACTGCAGTAACTTAATCCACCCCATGATGTGATTTTGGTGCACTATGAATGGAGCTGAAATTTTACAACTTAGTAAAAAAAGAATCTAGGTAAATAAATCAGTATAGTGCATAAATATTTAACGTACAAATGCCATAAAAACTTGGCTACTTTGGACTAATTTTCCCAATACATTTCACACAATTTTTTGGCATTAATACAGTGTGGCGTAAAAATTCAAGCACAAATTAATATTTTAATAAAAATTAAAATGTACAACAGAATGCTTTCAAATATCCACTGTAGGTGAATACTGTGATGATAAATTTATATCTCAAGTTTGGAAAAAAAATCATCATAACAAAAATCAGGAATTATAAAAAAAAAACTTTTTTGGTGATGTCACAGTAGTGAACAAGAAGTAACCAATACTCTACAGTACAAGAAATTGCAAAGAAGATAGTCGCGATGTACATGTGAAGCAGACAAATGAAATAACAGAAGAAACAAGAAGATTGATGAAGAAACGCAGATAATTTATAACAAAGAAAAACGATCCTAAATCAAGAGTTGAATATTTTGAATTATGTAAACTGGTAAGAAAATGTGTTACAAAAGATATCAGAAAATTTAACTGTGATCTTGCCAAGAAAGTTCTAGAAGATAACAGAAGTTATAAATCAGCTAAATGCAAACTATGTGTTCGAAGAAAAGGCATATTTACACTAAAGAGGGTAGAGAGAACAATCACGAAAATCAATAACAAAATAGTACGCATTGTCGAAAAATTCTATAACGATCTATATAAATCAAAAGAAAATCAACCTACGTGATCCACAAGAAAACTTTGTAGAATCTGCAGAGGATGACCAATGAAGTTTTACAAGCCATTAGATTTATGAATGATAAATGCTCTGGCGAAGATGGAATTACAATTGACCTTTTCAAAGAAACAGAAGAAGAATTTGCGAAAATGTTATCCTTATTGTTTTCCAAATGCTTGGAGAAGTCAGATGTACCAGAAGATTGGAATAATGCTGTGATGTTGCTACTTTACAAGAAAGGGAAGAACGAAAACATTAAAAACTGCCGTCCGATCAGCTTTTTATGAGTGATTTATAAAATTTTCACCAAAGTTTTAACGACGAGGCTTGAATCAGCTCTGGACACAGCTCAACCTAGAGAACAAGCAGGATTCCGAAATGGATTCAGCACGATGGATCATATCCAAAAAGTAAGGGAACTCATAGAAAAACATAAGGAATATAATTTACCTATCTGGCTTGCCTTTATTGATTATGAAAAAGTATTTTATTCGGTGTACACATCAGCAGTAGTAGAATATCTGGAGGACACTGACATAGACGAATCTTACACCAATATCATAAAGAAGATTTACAAGAAAGCAACTGAAGGGAATTTTTTTTTCGCACCAGGCGACGAAAATGCGAGGTGATGTAAGTCGAGGAGACGTAAGTTGGGGTGTTACTGCATCTCAATTTTATTTATTTTGACTTACAAATAAAAATGTAAGTTGTATTACATAATACCCGGACTTCCGCTACATCTTACAAAAATATCCTACAAATACACACGCAGATATATGTATGGATATACTTAGGAATACTTCTTAATTGGTATTCAAGGCAACTCTTCTTATCTACCGATATAAAAATTGCAATAATGATGAATCAGAGTTTATGATGTCGACACATTTTTAAATGTAATTGTTGAAGCCGAAAATGCAATTAATATATCCCGAACTTTCTATTACGTATTAATGAATGAAACTGACATTTTATTTTTCCGGGTTACGAGATCGAAACAGTGTCGAGCATCGTATTTTGCGTTATTTCTATATCTTATTTTTATTTATTTATTTATTTTTTTTTTTCAAAAGTAAACTTTTTCTCAACTGAAAAGAAAAGTTTTTTTTTTTTAATTTCCACTTTGTTGAACACTATTAATGATTTTTTCTAAAGAAAATTTTAAGACGGAACTTGTTACTTTCAAAGCAATTTGTATGAGGACATGTATTTAGTCAGTTTAGTAATATTTTTTTTATCTTAGAACATTCAGACGTTTTAATATTTTTAGAAATTTTTTATATGATATTCGATCACAGTGAAAATTAAGTAAATTTAACAGAATATGTAACAGTTTTTTTTTTCTTTTTCGTTTTCTTTTTCTTTTTTTAATTTGAAAATGATTTTGAAAAGTAAATTTATAGAGTTTCACTTTCATTTTTTGGATTCATTTGGTTTCATTTATTTATATACACAAGGGTTTTTAAAAATTATAATTAGTGTAAGCAGATTTATTCATTTAAACATTTTTTACCTATATTTATGTTTTTTACTGAAGAAAGTCTTAAGACGGAATACTTTAAATTAAAAAAAAAAAAAAATTCTAGATAACGTCATTTTAATCAAATTTTTATTTAGGTACATTATTTTGACATAATATTTGATCGCAGTTAGATTGTCATTACTTAAACAAATATATATATAGAGGAAGTTCCCGTATTGTTGAATACCATTTTATTTTTATATTTAAGATAACATAGAAAAAAATTATATACGTTAAATGTTAATAAAGAACAAACTTTAACTAGTTCGTAACACATTATGAATGCTCTTAAAGGGGAAGGTAAAATACCTATCAATATTTAGCTTTTTTTTAAAGTTACACTTTTCGGGTAATGGTAAGAAGTCGGGTGATGTGAAACAGCGACATGAGGAATTTTAAAATTGCAAGAGAAACTAAGTTTTAAAAGAATAACCAAAAACACAGGGCTGTTACAAATTATGGACACGAATTAAAAAAAGAAAAATCATATTTTTGAAACTTCTGCACATATTACAATAAATGATACATGAAATTAAAGAGAAACATACCAAATTTTTTTTCAGTCACAAAATGTGCGATCCGCTTGTTACATGGCATACGTCTAATCTGTAATCCAGTTCGTCCCAAACATTTCGTAGCATCACTCTGTCAATGGTTCTAAATTCTGCACAAATGCGTTCTCTAATTTCTGGCAGTGTCAAAGACATTGCTTATGTACCACCAATGCCGAAAACAAAGTGGCCAGAACTTAAAGAAGCCATTTGTGAAGCTTTCAGAACCATTGACAGAGTGATGCTACAAAATGTTTAGAACGAACTCTGTTACAGATTGGACTTATACCGTGTAACAAAAGTGTCACGCATCGAACGTTTGTAACTGCAAATACTTAGTATATTTATCTTTAAATTAATGTATCACTTATTATATGTGCAGTTGTTTCGAAAATATGTTTTTTTTTTTTTTTTAATCAGGTCCATCATTTGAAATAGCCCTGTATTTTATGAGTAAATCTTAATACATGATCTATAAATCATGAGATTTTTTGAAAAATTGTATTAATTTTTAGACTCGTTTTGAAACAGCTGTCTTCTGATATTCGTAATACCCGATATACTATCTTGAAAACATAACTTCCTCACTTGTCTAAACATTAGCATAGATGAAAACTGGCTGTCACAGCAATAAATATAACTGCTCAACTTTATACTGAACTTGGTTAACATCAATGATAATGAGATTTTATAATTAATACGAATTTTATAAATATTATCTTTAAACACTCCAATAACAGGTATCCAAGCAAATTTGAGTACAGTGGCTCATGGAAGTACTAGGAAGTTATGTGGCAGATTTACAGTTGGCTGCAAAACAGGATGAGCCAGATATTGAAGTATTCCATATTGTCCGATGATTCCATAATATCCGAACTTCATGTATAGGTAATTTACTTTGAAATAGCTTTCAGAAATGTATTTTGTATTACTTGGAACGTATTTTTATAGCAAATTTAGAGACCTTAATTTGCATCAATTGAATCCGTTTGCACAGGTTCTTCGCTTACTTAGGAGGTTTTCCCGTTTTTTAAATTATAATTTTTATATAATTATTTATTCATGATCGTTCCAAACACTTATTATTTATATTAAAAATAACGTTTTCTAATCAAAATTGACATTTTATATATTTTAACATATTTAACTAAAATTGCGTGATAAAAAAAATAAATATTATTTGTTAATTGTTATACATCAGCCAGAAATTATATTATTTTTATGCTTTAAAAATATAGCCTCCTAATTTTTATGCATGGAATTTAAGTTTTTTTTAAGCAACAATTAACGAAAGTTTACTAGAATCTCATAATTATTTATAACGCGCGATAATATATTCAAAAGACGATTTCTTAAAACAGTTTAAAAATACCATTTGAAAAACACGGTCGTTTCTTTCCATTTCCTAATTTATGTAAATAATAATGCAGAAGAAAATCCTCATGTAATTTTTAATATAGAAGTAGGCGATGAATTTGTGAAAAAGAATTTTTCTATAATATTGCACTCGTTAAAATCTAACAAAATAATTTATAAAGATAAAACAGATTATGTATTGTTAAAATTGATGGTTCTAGAATTGTATAGTGAAAATTAAACAATTTTAATAAACAGTATCGTTCGAAAACGAACTATATATGTTTTCTGTGAAAATAATATTTTAAAATACTCGATAAAAAATACAACAATAATTGACCTAATTTGTATACATCTGAGAATAGAAGTTGATTTTTAAAAGTCCAAACATGTTTCATTATGCAAATAGTGTATGTGTAATCGTCTTTTAAAAATAGCTTTGCAATATTTAAACAATTCAAAACTTCGCATAGAAATTTTTGTATCGTGTGGTACTGGGAAACTGAAACTCATGAAAAATGCATTAAAGTAAATCTTTTCTATTTGAAAAAAAAAAAAAAAAAAAAAAAAAAAAAAAAAAAAAAAAAAAAGATAGGAGAAATACACTGTACGTAGCGATACAATTTATCTCCGAGGAATATATTAGCATTAATTTCGTTCTTAAAAAAAGTGTTAAACATTAGTGCGTATGTAAAATGAAAGAGGATTGGTTATTTAACGATTAAAAGTACAAATACTTTAAAGTGCATTTTATTAAATAATAATGAAATAATTGAAAGACACCAGAATTTACAAACAAATTTATTTGGAAATAAGTGAAATCTTTTTTTTTTTTTTTTTTTTTTTACGTACTTTAGGGAAAAAATATTCATTCCAAATTTCTCCCGCCAATGTGGCATTTAGGAGTTAAATTTAAGAACACAAAAAATAAACCTTTGCTTTTTGAAAAGGTTAAAAAAATAACCAAAATTATTTAATGAAAAAACCTTAGTACATCATCTATAAATCGTCAGATTATTTGAAAAATTGTTTTAATTTTTAAACATGTCTCGTAACAGCACTGCAATATTGTATAGCTGACATTACCTATTACCAGACGCAATATCTTGAAAAACATAGCCACTTTACTCGTTAGTAAATTAGTTTAGACTAACACAGCAATAAATATAACTGTTCAAAAATTAAAAAATGTATCACAATTCATCCGGAATATAAGTAAAAATTACATAAATACATATACAATTAAAAATGCATAATATTTCGCAATAGTTTTAGCCCCTCATCAGTGCAATAATATACAAATGACCTGAAAACTTTATCTCATGTTTACAGTTAACAATTACTAAAAGTTAAAATTAAAGAAAGTATAAAGAACCATTTCAAATCAAGGCTGTGCATTGAGGTGGAAGTGCGCAGGATTCATTAATCGGCTAAATTTGCTTACGAGTGAACACACCTTTAAGAAAAACTCTGCTTTTAAAGTTATTGCAACTGGATCTGATATAATTGTCATATTTGCGAAATCTGGGATATGGTCGGTACCCAAAGAATGCTGTACAAGTTTAGATACCAGGCTTCCAGATTTGTAGGTACTTTTAAGATAGTCTAAAAATTAATAAGCGATGTAAGGCAGTAAATAATCTCGAAAGTTAGTGGGTTCAACAATGCAGAAAAAAAATGGACAATTTACAGACCAGTATGATCTACAAGACGCAAATTATCTTTCCTCGATATTATAGTTAAAAGAGTCGAGAATACTGATTTTAAGGAAGTTTTAACATTTGTATACCGTATGTCTACGAATTTTGGACAATACCTAAACTGGGAATACGTGAATCCACTCTCCCATAAAATCGCAGTCGTTAGATTTTTAATCCACACAGCTAAAAGTTATTATACTACCGATGCAGCCTTCCAGTTGGAGAAAAAGAAGATATTTACTGACTAATTTCAAAATGGCTATTCTAGTTGGTTAAAAAGGATTTTTTCTGAGCATCTCGTGTCATCCTCTGTATTTCGTAAGGATTTCCATTAATTACGTATCTCTACCATACTACAAATATCTTTCTAAAAAACAAATTCTAGTCTTTTGAAATCTTATAATAGCAATACAGCATTCAAGACAAAATGTCTTGAAAAATTTACTTTGCAGTCTAAATATAAAATCCCCCCTTACTTGGAATCGATTCAATTTACAGAATACCTTGTAAAGTTTGCGACTCGGTATATATTGGCGAAACTGGCCGTACACACGCCCTTCGCCTTGCCGAACGTAAACGTGCCTACAAATCTGGAAGTCTGGAATGTAAACTTTTACAGCATTCGTTGGATAACGACCATATCCCAGATTTCGCAAATATGACAATTATATCAGATCCAGTTGCAATAACTTCAAAAACAGAGTTTTTCTTAAAGGTGTGTTCACTCGTAAGCAAATTTGGCCAATTATTGAATTCTGTGCAATTCCACCGGAATACGTAGTACTGCTTTGGTATGGTTCTTTATACTGTCTTCAATTTTAACTATTAGTAATTATTATCTGCAAACATGATACATAATTTTCTGGTCATTAGAATGTTATTGAACTGATGAGGTGCTAAAATGTAGCCGGTAACGTTTGCTGTTTTAATTATATGTGTATTTACAGAATTTTTACTTGTATGTCTGATGAATTGTAATACATTTTTTTTTTTTTTTTTATATCAGATGCTAAACAACGTTTGGTTATTTTAATAAATGTTCAACTTTATAATGAACTTTGTTGTCAATTTTACAATTAATACGAATTTCATAAAAATGAACCTGCGAAAAACTGCAAAAATTTAGAAAAGTCTTTTCTTCACCGCGTCGATCCTACAACAAGTATTCGAACAGAACTGAATACAGCCCCTCATAGGAGTACTAGAAAGTTGTATGACAGATTCACGCTTATCTGCAATACCGTATGACACGATATTAAAGTATTCGATAGTGTCCGAACATTCCGTAATAAAATATATAAAGTACTCCATAGTGTCTGATCGTTCCCTAATACCCGAATTTCCTCTATAGGTAATTTAAGTTGAAAAAGTTTTCCGAAATGTAATTTTTCTTAATTGGAACGCAATTTTTCAGAGCATATTTAAAGAGATCAAATCGCATCTATTTTCTACAAATGTATTTGTATAGATTGATTGCTTACTCAAGAGATTTTTGTATCTTTAAAATTATAATTATGTATAAATTTGATTATCCATGATCGTTCCACAGATATAATAGTTATTAAATAAAACCTTTTCTCATCAACAGTGACATTTTATATTTTTTTTTCATACTTTATCTGAAATTCTAAGATTTAACAAAAACAAAAAAAAAGTAATTATTATATAGCAGACTGTAATTATTTCGTTTTAAGCTTTACAAATATTATTTTGCTATTTTTCTACCCGCAATTTAAGTTTTTTAAGGCAACAATTAACGAACGTTTCTTGGATGCTCATAATTATTTTTACCTTACGGCAATTTATTCAAAGAAAATTTACCAAAACCGTTCAAAATTCCTTTCGGAAAATACTATCGTTTTTTGTTTTGTTTTTTACATTTGCTAATTTATGTAAATAAATATTCGAAAAAAAAAATACCCCGTGGAATTTTCAATAGACAAGTAATCGATATATCTTACGCAAAGAAATTCTATACAATATTGTATTAATTGTTAAAATTTAATAAAATTATTTATCAGGAAAATACAGACGATCTGTTCTTTACCTGGTGGTTTTAAACTGGCATACTGAAAATTAAAACAATTTAAATAGTTTTATTCAAGAACGAACTAAATATATTTTGAAAGAAAAAGATATTTTTAAATACTCGGTAAAAAATACAACAATAATTGAGCTAATTTGTTTACAACTGCGACTAGAAGGTTAATTAAACTTTGAAACACATTTCGTTATGCAAATGATGTATGTGTAATCGTCATTTAAAAATAGCTTTGCAATATTTAAACAACTCAAAACTTCGCATAGAGAATTTCTTGTAGTGCGGTACTGGAAAACTGAAACTCATGAAAAATGCATGAAAATAAATCTTTTCTCTTTGAAAAAAAAAATTATACAGAAGAAATACACTATACATGGAGAAACAATTTAACCCTGAGGAATATATTACTGTTAATTTCATTCTTTAAAAAATGTTAAGCATTAGTGCATATGTAAAAAAAAGAGAAATGCTTATGTAATGATTAAAAGTACAAATACTTTAAACTGCATTTTATTAAATAATAATGGAATGATTGAATGACACCAGAATTTACAAGCAAATTTATTTGAAAATAAGTAAAAGCTTCTCTTCACGTACATGAGAAAAGAAAATATTTCTTTCCAAATTTCAAGTGCCAATGTGGTATTTCGGAGTTAAATTTAAGTAGACAAAAAATTAACCGCCGCTTTTCAAGGGGTTAAAAGAATAACAGTTGTTATTTAATGAGTAAGCCTTAGTACAACATCTATAAATTGTCAGATTTTATGAAAAATTGTTTTAATTTGTAGACTCGTCTTGAATCAGATGAATAGCTGATATTCCATATTACGCGACACAATATCTTGAAAAACATAACCTCTTCACTCGTTAGCAAATTAACTTAGAGAAAAACAGACTAACACAGCAATAAATATAACTGTTCAGTTTTATAATGAACTTGGTTAACCTCACTGACAGTAAGATTTTAGAATTAATACGAATTTTAAATAATGTACCTGAAAAAAAAAAATGCAAAAATTGAGAAAAGACGTTTCTTCACCGTGTTGGTCCAACAACAAGTATCCGAAACGAACTGAGCGCATTGCCGCATAGACGTATAGGAAGTTGTACGGGAGATTCACGTTTATCTGCAGTACTTTATGCGCCAGATATTAAAGCATTCCATATTTTTCGATCATTCCGTAATAAAATATATAATGTATTTTATATTGTCCGATAATTCTTTAATAAAATATATAAATTATTCCATATTGTCTGGTCATTCCGTAATAAAGTACACTGTAAAAAAAAAAAAAAAAAAAAAAAAAAAAAAAAAAAAAAAAAAAAAAAAAAAAAAAAAAGGACCAGATTTCCTGTAGGAAGCGGAAAAATAGTTGCCCGTATCGTACTGGAAAAATTTCCGACCCAGCTCGGAATAAAATCAATAAAATCGAAATAAAATCCGTAAAATTGGAATAAAATCCTTAAAGTACCGTTTTAATGAATATTTCCTTTTTTTTTACGGATTTTATTCCGAGCTGGGTCGGAAAATTTTCCGGTACGATAAGGGCAACTATTTTTCCGATTCCTACAGGAATACTGTTCGGATTTTATTACAATGTATATAAAGTATTCCATATTGCCAAATCGTTCCGTATTACCCGAACTACCTCAGGTATTTTGAGTTGAAATAGTTTTCCGAAATGTATTTTTTTTTTTTTTTTTTTTTTTTTTTTTAAGTGGAACGTAATTTTTTAGTGAAGCTACAGAGTTCAAATTGCATCTATTTTACACAAATGCATTGCTTACTCAAAAGTCTTTCGTATTTTTGAAATTATAATTTCTATATATTTGATTATTCATGATCGTTCGAAAGGTATAATAGTTATTAACCCATTTGTGCCTGGCGTCCTAATTTTGGGACGCTTTCTTAAAAAAAATTCCCATTACAAATTGAATTATGATATCCTTTCAAAACTTAGTAAAATATATCATTAGTATTGGTTTTCAATATTTATCCATAAATGGCAGTGCATTTTTAAGAATAAAAAGGTGAAATAAATGTTTGTTGTAATGCAAAGTTGGATTTTCTTGAAATAAAATGGCGCGTAAGAAAAGGTAGGATATTTCTTTTATTTTTTTATCAATTATTTTATAAGTGGTATTATTTATAAGATGAAACATTATTTTAGAATACATATTTTGGCGTTTTTTTTCAGATTTCTATTTTTTTGCTCCAATTTGAACTTTTATATATCGTCCCAATTTTGGACGCTAGCCACGAATGGGTAGGGGTTTTCTCCGTTACTGTCTATACATTAAATGTATGTTTTATGCCATTTATTTTGTTACAAAATGGTTACATACCACTCGGATAATTATTTGGCTACAAAATTATTATTCGGAATATTATTTGGCTATTCTTTGTTATTATTATAGGGGGAACAGGGGCTGGGCTCTGTTCAAGAACAAGATACCCACACCTTCCTAATCTTTGCTATTGGCTTAGTGAAAATTTATATCATACCATTATGTATTATCGTACTTAGTTTAGTATTTGACATCCTGAGGTTACTAAAATATATACAACAGGACCTCGATTATCCGACGTAATTGGTTCCGAACCGACAGCGGATAATCAATTTCCAGATAATCGAGTATTTATCAATAATCATCTAGTTTAATATGCAACATCGTCATAGAACTACTATTTGGACTATTTAAAAAGCTTAATAAACATCTAAATTTAAATTATACATGAAAATAATTTTATTTTTTTAGAACAGGGACGTGTACACGGTGGGTGGGTGGGTGGGGGTGTATAATCTTTACGGGATCGGATCTTGCGGAAGCTCAAGCTAATTTCAATGGAATTCGAAGAAAGGGGATCCAAAATTCTTATCTCTACTCGTGGTTTGGAAGAGAACACTTGCATACACAAGGAATGGAAAATGGAAAAAAAAATGAAAGAAAGAGATGGAAAAAAAAAAGTTGGAAAAATTCAGGATATTGACATCGGTTTTGCAGAGAGTTCCGGTTACACGAGGGTCGGTTAAAGTCTGATTTTTTATGTATATAAATAATAAAATAATATATAAAATATACAAATAATAATGATTTATTATTAAAAAAAAATTCAATGATTTCTGTTTGTTTACTTACTAATTTTTTGCATTAGTAAGTGAAATCTTTGGTTTGATTATGTGCGAAATTGAAGTAAAAAGTTAGGGGGTCGACATACGCGAGTTTTTGCATTCAAAAGTTAATGGGTCGGCGTATATGCGAGTATATACGGTATATATACTCTATTAGTAATTACTGATTATTATAAATTTTTACTATATACATTTTTACTAACCAATAATGGCTAATGATGAGGAGGAAGGGGGTCTTGTTCTTGAGTCGACCCCAACCCCCCCCCCCCTTTGTAATAATAAAGACACTTTTAGAGTCAAATAATAACCCGAATGATATATAACCTTTTTGAAATATATTAAATGGCTTAAAACATAGATATAATGCTTAGAGAGTAACGGAGAAAACCCCTACCCTTTCGTACCTAGTGTCCCAAAATTGGGACTTTTAGATTTTTATATGTTAAATAAATATTTTTTCAAAGAGAATTTTTTTATTATTTTTTACGTTCATTTTACACCATTTACTATAATTAAGCACAATATTGAGTTGAAAAAAAATCAGGCACTAATGGGTTAAATAAAACATTTTCTCATAAAAAGTGACATTTGATATATCTTTCCATAACTTAACTAAAATTCTGCTGTTCAGCAAAAAAAAAAAAAAAAATGTTAGTTGTTAAATAGCAGACAGCAATTATTTCTTTTTAAGCTTTACAAATATTGTTTTCTAATTTTTCTGCATGCAATTTAAGTTTTTTTAATGAACAATTAACGAAAGTTTCCTGGATTCTCATAATTATTTGTACCATATGATAATTTTTTCAAAAGACAATTTACCAAAACTCTTTAAAAATTCCTTTTGGGAAAACACTATCGCTTTAAATTTGTTAATTTCATGTGAAAAATGCAAAAGAAAAATCTTCATGCAATTTTTAATATAGAACGAATTGATAAAACCAGCGCAAAGAAATTGTCCATAATGATGTACTTGTTAAAATTTAACAAAATAGTTTATTAGGAAAATACAGACGTTCTGTTGTTTAAATGATGGTTCTAAACTACCATACTGAAAATCAAAACAATTTAAATAAATAGTTCGAAAACGAAATAAATATGTTTTCAGAGAAAGTATTATTTTTAAAAACTTGATAAAAAAAATTACGACACTAATTGGCCTAATTTTTATACAACTGAGACCAAAATGTTTTTAAAGCGTTAAAACATGTTTTATTATGCAAATGTTGTATGTGTAATAGTCTTTTAAAAATAGCTCGGCAATATTCAAACAATTCAAAACTTTGCATAGAGAATGTTCTATAGCACGGTACAGGGAAACTAAAACTCGTGAAAAAAGCATGACAATAAATCTTTTCTGTTTAACAATTTTTAAATGCAAGAAACAGTATATAGCGAAAAACTTTATCTTAGAGAAATGTATTAGCATTTAATTCGTGCTTACAAAAATAAATAAATACATAAATAAAATGTTTTTAACATTAGTGTCTATGTGAAATGAAAAAGGAATTTTTATTTAAAAATTAAAAGTACGATTTTTTTTTAAAACTATGTGTTACCAAACAATAAATTAAACTTTTTTTAAACAAAGTTTGAGTGAAGTAACAGATGTAAATTATACGTAGATGAAAAGATCAATCATTAAGTAGATATAAAACTAGATATCACTCATTACATTAAAAATCATTAGATGAATTAGATGAACAATAGTATGTTTAAAATTCCAAGTTCGACCATTTATTAAAAAAAAAAATAGTCATGAAATTCTGATATGACGTATGTTTTCTGATATGACATATCTGATATGATATGTCTTTTTCACAAATTCTAATCGCCCTTGGGCGATTGGAATTCGTGAAAAAGAAATCGTTTTTTCGATTTTTTAATACAGGGTGTCTACAAATTACTTGGACAATTTCGTACGTTAAGACTTCCGAAATATTAAGTGAAATTAATTAGTTTAAAGTAATATTGCCTAGCTAGCAGTAATATTGCCTAAGTTTATTCATAGATGACATTATTTGTCATAACTGACGCTATTGCTTAGACAGCGGCAATCATTCTTGTTCGGCATTACGATAATGGAGACATACAGCAATGTTGAAAAAGCGAAATACTGTCTTTGGTTTCATGAAACGCATTCTGCTGTGCAAATATAACGAAATTTTATTCCAGAATACAAGAAATGAGACCAGAAAAAAAAGATTCTATTATGGCTTCGTATCATCGATTTACTGAAACTGGATGTGTGCAGGACATTTGTAAAGTCACTAAAGAAAGTCACAACGAACATTTATGATGATGGTAAACTTGAACTACACTGGTTATCAAAAATTAAGGAAAAGTCACAAAATGCTAATTTTTAAATACGCGAATTCTCAAAAGGAAGTAATATAATTTGAATAATTACTATCTCTGCAGAACAGCTAGTCCATATAACATCTCATTCAGGACACACATGGTCACAAGAGTCACAGTCACTGCGGCGAAACAAAAAATAAGAATTCCATACGTCTCTTTTATGAGTCTCAAATGACTACTATATGTGACTCCACTGACAGGTCACTGTGACTGCTGCTTTGTGACGAGTCACCAGGTGGCTTTGCAATGTCGTTTCATGGAGACTCTCGTGTGACTCTCATCTGGAGATTCAATTTCAAAGTCATTGTGCACGTTGCATTATGATAAATCACCAAATAATGTCACATTAAAGTCACATGGTGACTTTCTGTCACATGACTTTGTCAAATGGTGACAGAGACCCTACTGTAAAGTCACCACTGTAAAAAGTGGTGAAAAATCACCATGTGACTTTAATTTGACATTATTTGGTGATTTATCATAATGCAACGTCCACAATGACTTTGAAATTGAGTCTCCATATGAGAGTCACACGAGAGTCTCAATGAAATGACATTGTAAAGCCACCTGGTGACTCGCCACAAAGAAGCAGTCACAGTGACATGTCAGTGGAGTCACATATAGTAGTCATTTGAGACTCATAAAAGAGACGTATGGAATTTCCTATTTTTTGTTTCGCCGTAGTTACTGTGACTCTTGTGACCATGTGTGACCTGAATGAGATGTTATATGGACTAGCTGTTCTGCAGGAATAGTAATTATTCGAATTATATTACTTCCTTTTGAGTATTCCCGTATTTAAAAATTGGCATTTTGTGGTTTTTCCTTAATTTTTGATAACCAGTGTATTTTCTATCTTACAACAATATGTAGGTTAATTTTATTCTTCTCAATTCCATTCAATAAATCATTCTTTTTGCTCAACTAATTTTTAGGCCCCCCTGTATTCTGAATCCTTTATTTTTTCCTTTTTGAATAATATATTACTTTTCTTTCTACGGCAACGATAACGTAAACAATTTTAAGTAATTCAAATAGTAAGTATGTAAGTCAAATTTTAAGTAATTCATCATACATAAAGTTTATATGCAAGAATTCTAAATTCAATTTTTTGAAAATGTTGTTTTTAAACTCCGATGTACCTTTTTATAGAAAACACTACATATTATTTTCTGTAAGCTTGTCTGAATATTTTACAAATATTTCTGATCAATCTGAGTTATAGTTATAAGTAGAGTCAAAATACTCTTACTTATTAAAATTCAAAATGAAATTGTTATTGTAGTATTACCTAAACCTACGTAGATAGTTGTAATTAATATTTATATATTCTTTATCATTTTTGTTTTAATCGGAAGATAATTTTCCAGAGCAAATTTAAAGATAACAAATTGCATCTATTTCGTCCATTAAAGGGTCTCAGGACACTTAAAATTGGAAAAAAAAATGTAGAAAAAAAAACATTTTCAACATTTAATATTCTAAAATGTATATGATTTTAAAGGACAATTTTACAAAGGAAACCAAGTATGTTCTTTCATTTCATGTGTTTAAATAATTCCAAGATGTAAAAACACCATTTATAGGAGTCTCCAAACTAACGAGCAGAAAATTAGTATAACTGCTTACGTGCAGGATTACAAAATAAATATTGCAGCTAGAATACAAATTTTAGGGCCTACTCATATGTCTGATTACATTAATTATCCTGAACTTAAATAAATTTGTGCTTAAAGCATTTTTATATTTTTAATACAAAGTTGTATTTAGCTAACATACAATTTTGAAAATTTCAACATTATATTCACCTAAAAAATGCATATTTTTTTTAGAAATAAAAATGAAATTTTAGGTTCAGTTTATATAGAGTAACATGAAACATATGATTTGAAAATTTCAGAAAACATTATTGAGAAATTGTTCAGATATTCTGCCCAAAAACGTCATTTGGAGAGAAATGACATCGTATTTCGGAAACGCAGCTTCAGCTATTGAGTGTGTATAATTCTAAACGTCATTAAAAAACCTAAAAGCCTTCTGTTTTAATGGGAATTTCAAGGAAAAAATTACATCAAAATGTTCAGAAATAATAGGAGTTTAACATTAGGAGGTTAACAGGATTTTGAAGCTTTAAGAGTCCCGAGACCCCTTAAGACGGACTGATTGCTGGCAGAATAGTTTTTTTTAAACAGTGCTTGAATTTAACCCGTTCCAAAACAGTGTTAGCTAACTGAATTGTTCTTTAACCAAACATAGATTTAGTATAGATTTGTATTGGAATTTAATTAGATCGTTCATAAAAGCTAAATAATATATATAAAATAATATAAATATTCCCTTTATAATAGGGTTAATATACGTCCTTATCAAACATGGACAGATCGCATTTTGACGGCTTTGCCCGTGTCGTGCTGTATTAAAAAAAATGACATGTCCTTTGTAAAAACGTTTAGGATTGCCTTCCTTGAATACGGCATTAAATCATATCAGTTTGTCCCTTTGACCACTCAAAAACTCTTTAGTTCTCTAAACGATCGTTCTGACTGCAAGGATGATACAGTTCAAGTGGACCAAGAGTCTTATAATAATTTGTGAACTAAATTTCAATTAAAACAATTAATTTGCAATAAAAATATTTTGTTTAAAAATGACACAAAATATAAAAATTGTTTGTTATTTGTTATTGTATTTTGTGTATTGTTTGTGTATTGTTTATATGTATTGTGTATTGTTTATATGTATTGTTTTGTATATATATTGTGTATTGTTTGTTAAAATATGTTAATTCTAATTTAGGGACCTTAAAAGATAGGGTCCGAAAACAACATAGTCCACGCATTAAGTAAGCATATGCATACAACTGACAAAATGTGTTGTACACTATAAAAAAAATCTGCAGTTGTACAAATGTAAAGTTACATGCTTACTAAACTTTCACCTGTAACTGTACGAAAAAAGCTGAAAATCTACAAAACTAGTTTTTGTAAAGCTACAGAAATCTGTAACTTTACAAATGGATTTGCTAAAGTTACAGTAATCTTACTAGAAGTTTATCTGTAACCCTAGTTGCAGTCATAATGAAAAGTTCTAGGCATCCCATTTTCCTAAAAAAATTTTGATAACCTTAGAATTTTATTGATTTTCGGCGCAAAAGTGTGTATGTTACATGAATTTTTGTTGTTGCCGTTACATAAAACGTTCTAGGAATTCCAGTTTCCTAGAAAAACTTTAGTAACTTTCCAGATTTTTTCTTACAGTGTAAGTTGAAAAGAGATGCAGTTTAATACAGCTCGGCAAATCTGAAACACATCATTGCTTCTTCTTGGCTTTGTTTTGTGAAGTGTTCGTTAACCGAACATGTGTTCATTATTTGAACATAAAAGTGTTCGTTAACCGATCACACACTGTATTCGAAATAATAATTAAACTATATATTTATTTATTTATGATCTTAACAAAGGTATATCATTTCTTGAAAAGAACGTTCTCTTATCCAAATTGAAATTTGATGATTTCACCAAAGTTTATTCAAAACTGTTTGATTAAAAAATGTTCAATATTTTTAAACAACCAGCAATTATTTCATTTTATTCTTTACAAAAATTTCTTTATCAGTTTTCTACGTGTAGTAAATAATAATTATGGCTACAAATAACGAATGTTCACTGGAAAAATGTCAGAATCATTTATATCTTATCATCATTTATTTAAAAGTCAATTTAACACCGCAGTTTAAATATATTTATTGGAAAACATTAAAAAACATTTTCTTATACATTTGCTAATTTGTTCAAATAAAAGTCGCAAAATAAAACCATCAAGAAATATTGAATAGAAATAATAGTCGACAAAACATGTGCAAAGAAATTCCGTTTAATATTGTAATCATTAAAATGTAACATAATAATTTATAAGAAAAATACAGGCGATATGCTGTTTAGCTGATGACTCTAAACAAACATACTGAAAATTAAATAAATAGTATCCTGCAAAAACGAACTAAATATATTTGCAGAGCAAACGATATTTTTAAATACCGAGAAAAACTACAACAGTAATTTACCTAATTGGTATAAAACTGAGAATAAAATGTTGATTATTAAACGTTGAAATCACCTTTCACTATGCAAATGGTGTATCTGTAATCGTCTTTGAAAAATAGCTGCGGCAAAATTTAAACCATTCAATGCCTCGCATAGCGAATTTTTCAAAGAGTAGTATCGAGAAAATGAAACTCATGTAAAATGCTTGGAAATCTCATTGGAAAACTGCAATTTTTAAACAAAATAAATAAACTGTACGCGGAGAAACAATTTATCTCAGTCTAGTATATTAGTATTCATTTTATGCTTAAAAAACAAACATATGTTGTTTAACATTTGTGTATATGTCACATGAAAGAAAAAAGGCTATTTAACAATTAAAGAAATATGACATAAAATATATTTTATTAAATAATAAATTTAATTTCTAACAAACACCGAGTGAAGCAGTAGCTGTTAATTATACACAGATGAAAAGATTAATCATTAAGCAGTAATAAGGTTGTTCACTATCCATTACATTAAAAATCTTCATAATAATAAAATGAAAAATTGTAAGTACATGCATGTATATATATATAAACTAACCATTAAATGCTGTCGTGAAATATTAAGTAATTTTAACATGTGAAAATTAAGACATAGACGTATGTTATTGACCACCATGTCATCCTACAACAAGCATCAAAACCTCTTTGCACCTAACCTGAAGAGATAGAAACTAGTAGCGTTATAGAGAGGTTATCGTTATAAGTTTTTTTCAATATCTTGATTATTATTAACATTCAAAGTGAAATTAATATTGTAGAATTTATTAAACCCATGTATCTATAAACGTATGTAATTAATGTTGATTTATTTTTTTAGATTTCACTTTAATGGGAACGAAATTTTTAAGAAAAATTTAAAGAGTTCTCATTTAATTTATTAGATCCATTTGTGTAAATACTTTGCTTATGCAAAAGGATTTTGAATATTGTTTAATTATAATTACTGTATATATTTATTCCTGATCACTCCTGAGATATATTAGTTTATCGGTAGAACATTTTCACATTAAAATTAAAATGCTATGATGTTTTAATAGTTTAATGAAAAATGTATTATTAAATAGATATTTCACTTTCTTAATTGTTATCCAGCAACCAGTAACCATATTTTCTGTTTATATTAAGTATTGCTTTCCTATTTTTCTGTACACATTTAATGTATATATATTAACGCAATACTTAAAAATGCTTTCTTAAAATTGTTAATCGTTCATATGATATCATTATCTATTTAAATAAGCATTTACCAGCAAAATTTGAAAATATATATCGGAAAAATCTACAAAACGTTTTCTTATACATTCGCTAATTTATACGATTATAAATCGCAAAAGAAAAACCCTCAAAGAGTACTTAATATAAAAATAGTAGAAAAAACATGCGCAACGCAAAGAAAAATCCATATAATATAGTACTCATTACAATGTAAGATAATTACTTATCAGAAACATACAGACAATGTGTTGTTTAAATGATAGTTCTAAAGTAGTATTCCCATAATGAAAACAGTCTAAATAAACAGAATCCGGTAAAAGCAAACAAAACATATATCCAGAGAAAATGCCATTTTTAAATGCACGGAAAAAATTACAACAATATTCGAAATAATTGCTATACAACTGATTCTAGAAGGTCGATTTTTAACGTCGAAACTTCTTTCATTATGTAAATGCTGCATCTCTAATCGTCTTTTAAAAATAGCTGCTACAATATTTAAACTATTCAAAACTTCGCATAGAGAATTTTGTATAGCGCAGTATAGGGTAACTGAAACTCATGTAAAATGCATGAAAATAACTATTTTTATTTGAAAAAAAAAAAAAAAAAACGTTTTTAAGCAGAAGAAATAAGTTCAACTAAGTGAAACAGTTTATCTCAGGGGAGTATATTAGTATTAATTTCGTGCTGTTATTTAAAAAAAAAACATTACGTTTAACATTAGTGCATACGTTACATGAAAGAGAAAGGCTATTAAACATATAAAACAAAGAGCCTGGTGGATAGAAAGTAGACCGTTATAGAGAGGTTATAGTTATACGTTGTTTCAAGATCTTGTTGCTTATTAACATTCAAAATGAAATTGTTATTGTAGAATTACTTAATACGTATAAATATCTAACTAACGATTGATAAACTTTCTTTTAGTGGAAATGAAAAAAAAAATCAGGTTTCATTTATTGGATCTTTTTGTACAGACAGTTTGCTTATGCAAGAGTTTTTTAAAATTATAATTAATGAATTTACATATATTTATTCCTGATTTCTCCAAAGATACATTAAATTATCAGTAGAAAGTTTTCGCATCCAAGTTGAAATGTGAAGATTTCATAATAGTTTAACCATTTTGTTTATTCAAAACATTATGTGACTTTGTTAATTGCTATTCAGAAAGCAGAAATTACTATTATTTTGTAAAAGTTCTCTTTCCTGTCTATCTGTATGCAAATAAGAAAAAATATATTAATGGTACACTTAAAAAATGTTTCCTTGAGATTTATAATCTTTTATATCATATCAACATTTATTTAAATAAGAGTTCACCAGTTGTAAAGTAGTAAAGTTGTATTCTTATAATGAAAACAGCCTAAATAAATATAATTTGTTGAAAGCAAACAGAACATATATTCAGAGAAAAAGCTATTTATAAATACACGAAAAAATTACAAGAATAGTTGAACTAATTGCTATACAACTGAGACTAGAAGGTTGATTGTTAAATCTTTCACTATGCAAATGGCTTGCTTTTAATCGTCTTTTAAAAATGGCTGCTACAATATTTAAACTATTCAAAAGTTCGCATAAAGGATTTTGCATAACGCGATATAGGGTAAATGAAACACATGCAAAATTCATGAAATTAACTCATTTTTATTTGAAAAAAGCAATTTTTAAACAAAAGAAATAAGCTCAACATGGCGAAATAATTTATCTCAAGGGAATATATTAGTATTAATTTCGTGCTGTTATTTTAAAACACATTATGTTTAACATTAGTGCATACGTAACATGAAAGAGAGAAACGCTATTTAACATATAAAAGAAACATATTTGTAACTATAATTTATTAAATAAATCATTCAACATATTTTGACAAACTTTGAGTTACGTAGCTGCTGTAAATTATACGTAGATGAGAAAATCTATCATTAAGCAACTATAAAGTTATTTATCATCCATTACATTAAAAATCATTATATAAGAATTGACAGGAGAAAAAAATATATAAAAAGTTTCAAAAATATGCATAACAAAAATTAATTACGAAATGCTGCCATGAAATTTTAAGTATTTTAACATAATGCCATAACATCCTACAATACCCGTTGATGCCTAGATGCAATTAGCCGGAAGGGACAAGAATTAAATACTGTTATAGCGTTGTTACTGTTATAAGTTAAGTCAAGATAATGTTTCTGAATTACATTTAAAGTGTATTAGAAAGTTTTATCAAAGTAGAAAATCCGTTTATAGGACACTATCAAGTCTCAATTAAACATTTTTAGCTGTATAATTTAATTTTCCCATGAAAGAGTAAGAAAATAATATTAATTTTAATATTAATGTCAATTATGATATTTTTAAATATATCCGTGCTAAAAACATGTTTGTTCATAGCATCACATAATCTACATTGTCAAAAGGAAAAACTGATTAACGTACTATAAAAACTACTTAGAAACGTTTCTGAGAATCAGAATATTTTACAATTCTGTTTTTAAGAAATATATATGTTTGACTTGCTGCAATCATGATATGACTAACGGAAAACACATAAACATCAGGGCTATATTTTGATACGACCTATGTTCATTAATGAAAAGATAAAACCAGAATTTACGTAAAATTGTTTAATGCTATTTTTTAACATATTTTCTCGTAGCATAACATTGATTCATCTTCATTTCTGTTTATGAATTATTAATGTAAATGTACTTTTGAAACATGTAAGGATGGCTAGTAAAATAGCAATGCTTGTCCCACAACTCTAAAACACCTTATTTGAGCTTACTAGACCTTATTCTGCGCTGTAAATATAAACAAATGTATGCTACTTCGCGAAAACCGAACAAAACTGTACAAAAACCCTTCCCAAGCTACCCACGATTTTGAAAAGAGTTCTTTTCATTTAAAATCATCAGAATCGAATATATTTTAGAGATTTATAAAACATTTACTTAATTTTTGTTTTGCTGTCACTGGTTGTCAGAATTGCTTCCGGTTGAATTTTATAGTGCACTGATCAATTCTCTCAACCCGAAATATCGGTTCTTAGGATGCTATCGGTTCTCAAGCATTTTCATAGTCAACAAACATTTTACACGGACAAACATGGTAAAATAAAATTATTAACATTTACATTAAACTTAATATTATTTTATTTTTACATGCATAAATTTAATTACGGAACTGAAAATGTTTCATTGAGAATTGAAAGCATGCAAAAAACAGATATTCTGGTTTTTGTTAAATGATTAATATAGTGTAAAAATTATTCGGAAACTTTCTAAAAACGAGTGAAACAAAAAAAAAATATTTTTAATATTAATTCTTTAAACCTGGAAACTATCGTTTATAGTTATATTATGTTTTCGAAGTTAAAAAAAAAACGTTTCCCTCTTTTTACTTTCTTCTATCTTTACAATAAGAAAGTATTGGTTTCATGAAAATTCTCGAATTCCAGTTTTCGACGGATTTACACGTTTTATGGGTCAGAGATTCCAAAAAACATGTTTTTACAAAATGCCTGTCTGTGAGTCTGTCTGTCTGCCTGTATGTGACACAAATTTTGTGGGCGCTTTATCTCAAGAACTAATGCAAGGAATTTAATAATTTTTTTTATCCCGGTAGTCCTTGACATAGATTGGTGCTGATTAGTTTTTGTTGTAAATCGCCCCTCTGCTATGTAGCATTTTGCAGGATTTTGGCAAAAGCTCTATCTCAAAAACTAATCGACGGATTTTTATAAAACTTCAGATTCCGTTAGTCCTAGACATGAATAGATGCTGTTTATGTTTTGGTGTAAATCGCCTAACAGGTGGTCCTGCTATGCTGCATTTTGAAGAATTTACACTATTTTCGCAGTAGCTCTATCTCAAGAACTAATCCACGGATTTTTATAAAACTTCAGATTCCGTTAGTCCTTGACATGAATAGATGCTCTTTACGTTTTGATGAAAAGTCGCCTAACAGGTGACTGCTATGCTGCATTTTGAAGGATTTACACTATTTTCGCAGTAGCTCTATCTCAAGAACAAATGTACACATTTTCATCAAACTTCGGATTTAGTTAGTCCTTCATATTAAATGATGCTGACTACGTGTTGGTGTAAATCGCCCAATAGGTGACTCTGCTGTGCTACATTTTGAACTATTTCCTCAATAGCTCTATCTCAAGAACTAATGCACGAAATTTCATCAAACTTCAGATTCAAGTATAACTTGGATAATATTGCTGCTGATTATGTGTTGTTGCAAATCGCTCAACAGGTGACGCTTCTATGCTGCATTTGTCTCGATTTGCGCAATACCTCTATCTCAAGAATTAATGCACGAATTTTCCTCAAACTTCATATTCAGTTAGACGTTGACATAAGTTGGTGATAATTAGGTTCTGGTGTAAATAACCCAATAGGTGGCGCTGCTATTCTGCATTTTGCTGGATTTACACGATTTTAGTGACAGTCATACCTCGAGAACTAATGCACGGAATTTAATATTTTTAGAATTCTCATGATGAATACAGATTGCCATTTAATTTGGCACTGAGATAGTGAATTTTGAAGTATTGACATGTATGAGATAGAAGAAAGTTTTGTGATGGCCACAACCTACTAGTTTTTAAATGTGGTGTGTACTTCGTTAAATAAATACTGAAAACCACACTATCACATACCTTTTAAAAAACTATAACAATGTATATGTTACGGTAGTAGCCCGAAGTCTAGTTAATCCTATGTTTTACCGGTTACTCGTAAAATTAAAATAATAGTTAATTTTTTTATTTTACGCTTTGTTAAGCATTATTAATGTGCTTTTTTCGACATCTTACAAATACATCCTACACAATAACCCACACACATACACACACAATTCAAGATACTTCTGCTTAGCCCTTTATCTACTGACGGTAATTGTAAGTACCATTAAAATAACTTGTTATAAAATTCATTTCATATATCGATTAGTCGTAATACAGTTTAAAATGTGTTATAGATGCATTACTTTATCTTGTTCGAAAAGCATTATGGTTACACAAAACAAAAAGAATTTTAAAAGAATGCTTTATTTTGCCTTTGTATCTTTTAAGCTTTCTGGGCATTGGGGAGAGGGGGGGATTTTTCAATTCGGAAATATTTCTATATTTCTATTGTAAGGACATTTTATTTGTACATATCCTAATTCTACAAAATACCAACAAAATTCTTTAAAATAAAAGATTTGAGTGGGGTTATAGATATTACACAAAATCCCTATAAATTCAAATTTAATTAATCCTTCTAAATCATTCAATCCTTCTAAAATTTATTAAATGATTATGCAAATCTTCTAATGTAGTTTAAACAATTCACAAGAAATAGTTTAGAAGATAAAATTTTCATGAATTCAAAATTAAGTGCATAAAGGTTAACTAACGATATGTAAATTGCAATAATGATGACGCAGAGTTTAAGATGTTGACCAATTTTTAAAGTGATTGATCAAGTCAATGAAATGTAATTACTGTATTCAACACTTTCTATTGTGTTTTAATTATGAAACTGTCATTTTACTTTTCCGAGTTAAGAGATAGAAACGCCGTCGAACATCTTATTTTGTATTATTTCTATATCTTTTTTTCCTGTGAAATCAGGACATTTGAGTTAACTTTCTTTCTTCTTTTCATTTTTTAAAGAAACTTTCTCTCAGATAAAAAGAAAAGGTACTTTTTTTACTTACACCTTTTTGAGCATTAGTGATGATTGTTTTCTAAAGAAAATCTTAAGACGTAACTTGTTACGTACAAAACAATTCGTATAAGGACATTGTATTTAGTCATTATAATATTTTTTTTTTATCTTAGAACATTTAGACGTTTTAGCAAGTTTTAAAGCATTTTTTATATAATATTTGATGATACTGAAAATTATGTTACTTAAACCTATGGAAGAATATGTTATTTATTATGACTTTTTCTCTCGTTTTTATATCTGAAAATAATTTTGCAAAGTAAATATATCTTTAATAAGATTGACGATCGTTTCGTCGCACCAACGGCGACATTTTCAAAATCATTCCCGATTGAAAATATTTTCACCTAATTTAAAAACAATAAACATAGTAAACAATGTCACGATAGATGATGCATAATGAAAAACATTGCAAACATAAAATTGAATTAAAATTAAATGAGCTATTGGTGAGCGTGGATTAATTTTCTTATAATTTAACAAAACAATAACATAGTAAATTACTATTATTACTAAAATTACATAGCATCTCTTTTCAAATTTTAGGTAAATCAAGGGACACTGAATCATTGCAAATATTCTTGTTGCGTAAAAATATCTCTATTGATTCTCGGATTATTGATGGCAAATAAAATCTTGATGTATAAATTAACTTGCTATTTTTAAAATCGATCTGCAAAGGTTCTTCGCTGCATAATCTGGCCAAAGCTGTGGTTCTTCTGTTGTACTTGATGTCTGCTATATGTTCTTTGATTCTGGTTTTAAGTTTTCTACTTGTCATACCTATATAATACTGCTTTGTTCCATCTTCTTTGGTGAAAGGTATTTCGTATATTCCTGATAACTGGTTTGACTCTATTGGATCTATTTTCTTGCAGACTATATTTTTTAATTTCATAGAAGGTTTTGCGATTAGGGATATATTGAATTTATTGAGTTTATATATCAAACGTTCGAAGAAACCAGGAAAATATTGTAAAGTGGATAACATGGAATTTTGTGGATTGAAATTTTTCTTCTTATTCTTTAAGCTTAATTAATTTTTCTATGGTGCTTTCTTTGTATCCATTGTTTCTTGCAATATCATATATTTTGTTTATTTCATTATTTAAATGCTCGGGGGTACAAACTGTGAAAGCTCTATGAATAGAATGTCTAAATGCAGAAACTTTGTAAGAAAAAGGTGCTTGAGCATTATGAGGGATAATGGATTGACTGGCAATGGGTTTTCTGTAAACAGTGCGTTCTATTCCTTGGTGCGTCTTGATTAGTAACACATCTAAATAAGGTAGCGTATCATTTTGTTTTATTTCCAATGTAAATTTAATTTTAGAATCAAGGCTATTATTCTGGTTTAAAAAGTTATTGAGCAAGGTATCTGTATGTTGCCATATGATGAAAATATCGTGTAAGTATCTGATCCATGCATGGGGAGTATAGTCCAATTTGTATATATTTCAAGTGGTCGTAATATGAATTCAGCTAATAATCCTGATATGGGAGAACCCATTGGAGCTCCGTTATTTTGTTTGTATATTTTATCGTCGAAAGTGAAGTAATTATTATTAACTATAAGATTAAGAGCCCTCTTTAGTATAGTTTTCATATTATCATTAATATTCTCCATGCGGTCAATGCAATTATTTATATTTGTAACGGCTTTTTGGGTATCAATAGATGGGTATAAAGAGACTACATCTAGACTGGCTATTAAATAATTCTGATGTAAATTAATGTGATTCAGATATTGAATGAATTCATACGTTGAATTAATTACATGATCAGAGCTGGGGAAAATATTTTTCAATAAAACTACAAAAGCTTTTTCCATAAAATATGTGGGCTTGGGCATTTAGTTACTATTGGCCTCATTGGCATATCTATTTTGTGGTCTTTGAGTCTGCCGACAATTGCTGGGATTACTGCTAACTTATTAATTCTCATTAGAACTTTCATATTATCAGGCCAGTTACCTTTATTAACCAATTCATTAACTTTTTTGTTAATTATGTTAAGTGGATTCTTCTTGAATTCTTGACAACCCATATTGTTAATACATTGTACCATTTTATTTTTATAGTCATCTGTATTTAATATGGCTAAATTATTAGATTTATCCGTTTGGATTAAAATGATTTGGAGAAATGTCGCCGTTGGTGCGACGAAACGATCGTCAATCTTAATAAATTTATTTTATCACTTTTTATAGTATTGTTACCTTAATCTGTTTATAAGTGATTATTGCACATGTTTTTATCAATATTTAGCTTTTGAAAAAAGTTCCTTTTTTCGGGTAATGGCAATAAAGAACAAACTTTGACTATTTTTAACACAATTTTAATGCGTTTAAAGTTGAAAGAAAAAATAAGTATCAATATTTAGCTTTTATAAAAAGTTACACTTTTCGGGTAATGTCAATAAAGAACAAATTTTGACTATATTTAATGCAATTTTAATGCGTTTAAAGTTGAAGGAGAAAATAAGTGTCAATATTTAGCTTTTATAAAAAGCTACACTTTTCGGGTGATGGCAATAAAGAACAACTTTGACTATTTTTAATACAATTTTAAGGCATTTAAAGTTGAAGGAAAAAAAAGTATAAACATTTAGTTTTTATAAAAAGTTACACTTTTCGGGTAATGGCAAGCAATCGGGTAATATGAATGGCTTCGTAAGGAATTTTAAAATTGTAAGAAAAACCATGAGTTAAAAGAATAACCAAAATTGTTGAGTAATCATTAGCCTATCATTAGCCTAAGTAATCTATAAACCATCAGATTCTTTGAAAAAATATTTCAACTTTTGCACTCGGCTTGAAGCAATTGTATAGCTGATATTCCATAATTCCCGATGCCCATCTTGAAAAAGACAACCTTCTCACTACTCAATAAATTAGCATAGAGGTAACCTGATTAACACAGCAATAAATATATATGTTCTGCTTCATACTGAACTTCGTTAACATCACTGACTGTGAAATTTTATAATTAATTATATTTTTATAAAATTTACCTTCAAAAAACGCAAAAATTGAGAATAAGTTTTTATTTGACCGTGCCTCTCCAACAATATGTACCAAAACAGAACTGTACATAGTGCATCATACGAGTACTACATAAGAGTACGGCAGATTCATGCTTATCTCCAATACCATATGGCCCAGTTATTTAAGTATAGCATATCATCCTATCATTCCAGAATTTCTGAATCTCCTCAAAGTGTAGGGGAGACCAGTGCTAGTTGGCTACAGGGGTAAGTAGGTGCGGTTCTCAGAAATCGCCTGTTTGTGGATAGATTGCGCAACCAGTCACAGAGTACCTTTCAACTTGCTTTTTACAATCTTCACTGTAGTTTTGCAGTGTTACCTACTTGCAGTGGAGATTTATTACGATTTTTCTGTTTTTTGCACTCATAAGTAATTTTTTGTTGCTTCATTCTTTTTCTAATTTCTAATACTTATTTTAATAATTGCGATTTAACTTGTGTAGTTTTTCTCAGTGTATGATTAACTGTACCTGCTCCATATGTGATTTACTTGGATTATTTAGATGGTTCCGTGTCCCTTTTCTGGAGAAATTTATTATGGGGCCAGTAGGCGCATTGAACACAGGGCAAGTTGGCTCGGTGTCTGGTGTGTGCTGGTAGCTTTAAAAACTGCAAACACCGAGAAAAGTGGTTGCAATGCAAGATTTTGGATACACGAGGTTTGTCCAAACAGAGACACTCGATTTTTTATTTGTGACAACTGTAACTGTGATGATGATATCGAGTAGGATAGAAGTTACTCAATGTTAACGTTTTATTCACTATTTTTATGTCTGTATAATTTAGAATTCACATTGTACGACGATAACGCCTTTGTTTAATTTTATTGGTAATAATGATATTGATTTCTCTTAACTGCGTGTCTTATTTGAGTTTCATTTAAATTTTTATAAAGCGTGTGCCAACTTACCCCATAGGTATAGGCAACTTGCCCCGCGAAGGGATAGTTTGGCGCACAATTTTCCTTTTACTTTAGGTTTCCGCTAAACATAAACTACAAAAAATAGAAACTCATAACTCCGGGTATGTATAGCCCAATGCCTGCTCTTTAAAAGTACAGCTAAAGTTTCATAAAAAACTTAATAAAAATGAATAACTAAAAACTGCGCCTACTAGCCCCGGTCTCCCCTAATAATTTGAATTGTTTTCCGACATGTATTTTTTTATCGGAAATATATATATATATTTTTAATCGGAGCAAATTTAAAGATTTCAAATTGCATCTAATGGATCCATTTGTACCGAATCTTTGCTTACTCAAGAAATTTTCGTTTTTTCTTTCTTTATAATTTTGTATATCTTTATTTATTAATGATCGTTCCAAAGATATAAAAGTTATTAAATAAAACATTTTCTCATAAAAATTGACATTTGATATATTTTTCAAAACATTAACTAAAATGATAAAAAAAAAGAAATGTTAATTGTTATATAGCAGTAAGCAATTATTTCTTTTTATGCTTTACCAAAATTACATTATATTTTTCTTCATACAATTTACGTTTTATAATGCAAAAATAAACGAAAGTTTTCTGGAATCTCATAGTTATTTATACCTTAGGAAAATTTATTCAAAAGACAGTCTACCAAAACAGTTTAAAGATACCTATCGGAAAACGCTCGTTTTCTTTTACATTTGCTTAATTATGTGAATAAAAATACAAAAGAAAATACCTCATGGAGTTTTTAATATTAAAATAATCAATAAAACCAGCGCAAAGAAAGTCTCTATGATATTCATGGTTCGTACAGATACCGTTATTTCTCCAGGATATCTACCAGTATCTTTTTGTAGAAAAATAAATCTACGTTAAACGCTCAAAATTTTGCCTACTTTTAACAAGAAATTATCTATAAGATAATACTGGTGCCGAAAGATTTTCTGGTCTGCAAAATTCAAGGAGGCGTACGAACCATGATACTATACTTATTAAAATATAACAAAATAATATTTCAGGAAAATACAGACGAAATATTGTTTACCTGATGTTCTGAAACTACTATACTGAAAATTAAAACAATTCAAATTTATAGTATTGTTGGAAACCGAACTACATATATTACATAGAAAATGTTTTTGTTAAATTCTCGATTAAAAAAAAAAAAAAAAAATCAACAATAATTCATCTAATTTGTATACAACTGAGACTTGAAGGTTGATTTTTAAACGTTGAAACATGTTTCATTATGCAAATAGTGTATCTGTAATCGTCTTTTAAAAATAGCTCTGTAATATTCAAATATTTAAAAACTTTGCATTGAGAATTTTGTATTTCGAGGTACAAGGAAACTGAAGCTCAGGAAAAATGCATGAATCTTTTCTACACTGGTTTCCAAAAATTAGGAAAATCACAAAAGAGCGATAACTAGTTCAAAAAGTAACCTATCCGTATGAAATTTGCATATGTTGTTGCCTAAAAGATGCTGATTAAAATTACAAAAAGGAAATTAGCGGGGCTGCAATCGGATTGCGTCATCTGTGAGGAGTATAAAAATGCATTTTAGAGAGTACAACTGCTGGTGTCTCTGTGATTATAGGATAATAAAACTGAGATAGCCAATTCATTAGTACGACCTTGAGGTATCATTTGTCCGCATAACTGGGATGTTGAGCTATTTGAATATTGGAGGTAGGCCAAAGTCACATAGAGGTGGCCAGATGGCTAAATTTGAGTCCTTCTCTTGTTCATGGACTTCGAAAACGATTTGAAACCACTGGTTCGGCCTCCAGAAGGTTTAGCCAAGGATGAGCAATAGCTACAACAAGCACCGGTTACCGATATTTGCGGTTATGTATACGAAGGAATAAAAGAGCAACCTCCTCTCATCTTAGAGCATCCCTTCTTGCAGTCAGTGGAAGTTTAATATCAACGTCTACTGTACGTAGAAGGCTTTATGAAGATGGATTTTATGTAATGCGATTTGACATTTGTGTGCCGCTTACCTCACGTCACCGGAGGGAACGTTTAAGGTGGGCACGTCAACATGTCCACTGAACGGTTGATCAATGCAGGCGTCTTCTCTTCACGGATGAGTTCCAATTTAGTCTCCAAAGCGGTAGTAGACATTGTTTGTTTTGGAGAGAAAAGAGAACAGCTATATTCCATCAAACATTCGTAAAAGAGATTCGCATGGAGGAAGCAGTGTCTGTATTTGGGATGGTATCTCTTTGGGTGGACGTACAGAACTCCATGTCTTTTCAGCTGGAACTGTGATTGCTCACGTCTATAGAGATGACATTATTGATACTTATGTATGACCTTATTCGGGTGCGATAGGTAATGATTTCCTGTTACAGGAAGATAACGCTATACCGCACAAAGCTCACATCGTAGAAGATTATCTTCAGCACCAAGCAATTCAGCGCATGGAATGGTCAGCTCGATCACTGGACTTGATTCCCATCGAGCATGTTTGGGATGCTTTAGGAAGATGTGTCGCTGCTTTCAATCCCCCTTCTCAGACCCTTGCCACGCTTACAACTGCGTTACAAGAGCAATAGCTCGCACTTCCAAGCGAACTTATTGATCGCATAATTAGCAGTATCACGCAGCGCTGTATGTGCTGTGTTACATCTAGGGGTGATCATACTCCATATCAAAGGTAGTTTTGCTATATTAAACTGATACATTTATTTTGTTTCTTTTATAATTGCGTCAATTTCTGTAGCACCATAATCGTCTGGTAATTACTTTAAATGTTATTTTATACCGGGTCATTTTTATTTAAATCTACTTGTAAAACTTTGAGAAATCGCTACTTTTGTTGTTTTTCCTTAATTTTTGGAAACCAGTGTATCCGAAAAAAGCAATTTTAAAGTAGAAGAAATCAGCTGTAAATGGTGAAATAATTTATTATAGAGGAATATATTAGTATTAATTTCGTGCTTTAAAAAAAGTGTTTAACATTGGTGTCTATGTAAAATGAAAGTGAATTTTTATTTAACAATTAAAAGTATAAATATTTTAAACTATATTTTATCAAAGAATAAACTAAAGTTATGCTTTAACAAACATTGAGTGAGTAACTAATGTAAATTATACATAGATGAAAGTATCATTCATTAAGCAGATAGAATATTACCTATCATCATTTACATTAAAAATCATTATCCGAATTGACAAAAAAAAATATGTTTAAAATTCTAAGTTCGAGCATTTATAACAAAAGATAATCGTGAAATGCTGACAGTAGGTATTAAAGGCAATTGGTACGCAAATTCGAAAGAAAAGTTATTTTCAATTTTTTAATACTTCGAATCCTTTATTTTTCCATTTTTTAATGGTATATTACTTTTGTGTCTACGACAACGAGAAGTAAAAAAAAAATTAATTTAATTTGTTTGTTTCCGTCATACATTACATGAATAAACTTCATATATCTCAAATGTTGTTTCCGAAATTACGATGTATGTTTTTTTTAATTAAAATTACTACATATTATTGTCTCTAATTTTGTTTGAATTTTTTACACATACCCCTGATCTGTCTGTGTTATCAATGTAAGTCGAGTCAAAATAATCTTACTTATTAAAAATTATAATGAAATTATTATTGTAACATGACTTAAACCTATTACAGTGAAACTTCTTTTAAAGGCCACTCCTATTCAAGGGCCACCTCTATTAAGGTCCAATATTTTTAAGAACGAAAATTTTTCCCATAGACATAATGTTGAATTTACTCCTATTAGGTGGGGCGCACCCCTCATAAAGGCCATTTTTTTTCACATGTGCCTTAAATCCTAAACAGGTGTATTGAATTCCTGAACCGAAAGATAAGAGTTCATCAAACAACTGCACTTGCAACAAAAAAGGAAGGGTGAGATGGGGGGATTTAGTAGCAAAATGAAGGACCATAAACTTTTCCACAAGTGATACAAACATGTGTTCCTCACACTTTGTTTGACCTTTCAACCTGTAGGAATTGGGTTGGAGGAGGAACTTGACCCTTTGTTTCGAGCACACAAAGGACAACAGGCTATCTAGAAAAACTGATTCCACATTTACTAAAACCTTGAATGCATATTGAAGCACAATTTTTACACTAGAAATTTTATGCTTAGGCTTATGCAAAATTTAAAATTATGGCACCTAAATCAAGCCAAAAAGTAAATTTTGGATTTGAATGACAAAATCACAGTTCTTAATTGTCATGATCAAGGAATATTTTCAAGAAAATTGGTTTCACAGTTTAATTGCAGCAAGAATCAAATAAACAATACTATTGTTAAAAACAAAGAGAACTTACTGAAAGAATATAGAGATTTTTAAAATTGTGGGATAAAAAGAAAGAGAAATGAAAAATTTGGTCACATCTATTCAAGGGCCACCCCCCCCCCCCCCCACCCATAAGGGCCAATTTTCAATGGAATGGCAGGTGGCCCTTACAGAGAGGTTTCACTGTATTTATATAGGTGATATAGATAAGATAATAATTAAGATATTTGTAATAAAGGTTGATATACGGTTTTGGCATTCTTGTTTTAATCGGAACGTAATTTTTTAGAGAAATTTTAAAGATAATAAATTGTATCTATTGGATCCCTTTAGGTAGTCTTTCTTTCTTTCTTTCTAACCGATGACCAAGCCCCTACCTGCCGGGATGCCCCAGCTTAACGGGTTTAGTACCTGGCATCGGGGCGAAAGACCGCCTAACCGCCGCGAAGCGGTAATAAACCTGACATCATTGCCTCGATCGTCATCCTATTTGCAGTGCCTACTGCTCGTTTGTGTATACTATGTTTTGACGGAATGGATTTTCGAACATCTAAAATTATAAATAACGTATATGTATGCATATATATGTATATATATTTATTTATTTGGGATATTTACAAAGGTATATCATTTCTTGAATAAAACGTGTTCACATCGGAATTGAAAATTAATGATTATACCAAAATCTATTCAAAATTCTGTGATTATTCAAAAAAATATTTTAAAAATATTTTTATATATTGTTTTTAAAATATTTTTGAGCAACCAGCAATTATTTGTTTTTATGCTTTGCAATTATTACTTGCCTAATTTTCTGTATACATTAAATAAAAATTATAGCTACAATTAACGAATGTTGCCTAAAAATTCAGAATAATTTATACCTTATGATCATTTATTTAAAAGTATGTTTGCCAGAACTTTTAAAACTTTGTATTGAAAAACATTAAAAATAACTTTTTTATGCATTTGCTAATTTATTTCAAAAAATAGCAAAATAAAACCTATCAAGGAATATTGAATAGAAGAAAATAATCGACAAAACAAGCGCAAAGAAATTCCATATAATATTGTAATCATTAAAATTTAACAAAATAGTTTATCAGAAAAATACAGACGATGTGCTGTTTAACTGCTAGTTCTAAACTAACATGTTGAAAATTAATACAATTTAAATAAATAGTATACTACAAAAATGAACTGAAATTATTTTCATACGAAATGATATTTTTAAATCTCAGAGAAATAATACTACAATAATTTACGTAATTGGTATAAAACTTGAAGATTGATTTTTAAATATGTAAACCATCTTTCACTGGGCAAATGGTGTATCAGTAATCGTTTTTTTTAATAGCTGCAGCAATACGATTCAACGATTTTAACCGATTCGAAGTTTTGCATAACAATTTTTATAGCGCAGTATAGGGAAACTGAAATTCATGTAAAACGTATGGAAATCTTATTTCTATTTGAAGACTTATATTTTTAAACACAAGAAATAAACTGTACATGGCAAAACAATTCATCTCAGTGTGATATACGAGTATTCATTACATGCTTTAAAAAACAAACATCTGGTGTTTAACATTTTTGCATATGTAATATGCAAGAAGAAAGTTTATTTAAGAATTAACGAGGTATTATATGATATAAACTATATTTTATTTAACAATAAATGGAATTTATGTTTTAACAAACCTACAGTGAAGTAGTAGATGTAACTTTGTAAGATGAAAAGATCCATAATTAAGCAGTGATAAAGTTGTTTTCTATCCATTACATTAAAAATATTCATAATAATTGAAAGAAAAAGACAATATTTAAAAATTGTAAGTACAAGAATTAAAATCATGACTATTTGTTAAATAATGTCATGAAATATTAAGTCATTTTAACTTGTGAAAATTAAAACATAGACATATGTTGCTGATAACCATATCATTCTACAACAGGCTTCGAAACATATTTCGTTATGTTTTGTTAAGTTTGCTTATTGCTTGACAAAGATTCATGTTCACGTCTTTTTATGAATAATTATTGTATATGTACTTTTGAAATATGTAACGTTGTGTAGTAAAATATCAATGCCAGTACGGCAATTCTCAAAAGTTAGAGCTTATTTTACACTGTAAAAAGAGACAAATGTTTGTTACATTGAGAAAATATAATATAACATATAAATTATAATATGTTTACCTGATGGTTCGAAACTAGCATGTTCAAAATTAAAACAATTTTCACAAATAATATCGTTCGAAAACGAACTAATAATTTTTTCAGAGAAAATGATATTTTTAAATAGTCGATAAAAATATACAACAATTACTGACTTGATTTGTACACAAGTGAGATTAGAAGGTTGATTTCTATATGTTGAAATGTGTTTCATTATGCAAATGGTGTATGTGTAATCGATTTTTAAAAATAGCTCTGCAATATTTAAAAAATTCAAAACTTCGTATAGAGCATTTTCTATAGAGAAAGATAGTGAAACTAAAACTCATGAAAAATACATGAGAATAAATATTTTTTTTTCGATCTGAAAAAGAGTAATTTTTTTATAGGAGAAATACGCTGTACATTGCAAAACGATTAATCTTAGATGAATATATTAATATTAATTCTTAGATGAATATATTAATATTACTTTCGTAGTAATTTTCATCTGCTTATAATTTTGAACTGAAACTCATGGAAAACGTATGGGAATCTTATTTCTGTTTGAAGACTTATATTTTTAAACAGAAGAAATAAACTGTACATGGCAAAACAATTCATCTCAGTGTGATATATGAGTATTCATTACATGCTTTAAAAAACAAACATATGGTATTTAACATTTTTGCATATGTAATATCCAAGAAGAAAGTTTATTTAAGAATTAACGAGGTATTATATGATTGAAACTATATTTTATTTAACAATAAATGGAATTTATGTTTTAACAAACCTACAGTGAAGTAGTATTTGTAAATTTTTAAGATAAAAAGATCAATAATTAACCAGTGATAAAGTTGTTTTCTATCCATTACAGTAAAAATCTTCATAAGAATTAAAAGAAAAAGACAACATTTAAAAATTGTACGTACAAGAATTAAAATCATGACTATTCGTTAAATACTATCATGAAATATTAAGTAATTTTAACATGTGAAAATTAAGACATAGACATATGTTGCTGATAACCATATCATTCTACAACAGGCTTCGAAACATATTTCGTTATGTTGTGTTAAGTTTGCTTATTGCTTGACAATGATTCATATTCATGTTTTTTATGAATAATTATTGTATATGTACTTTTGAAATATGTAAGGTTGTGTAGTAAAATAGCAATGCCAGCACGGCAATTCTCAAAAGTTAGAGCTTATTTTACACTGTAAAAAGAGACAAATGTTTGTTACATTGAGAAAATATAATATAACATATAAATTATAATATGTTTACCTGATGGTTAGAAACTAGCATGTTCAAAATTAAAACAATTTTAACAAATAATATCGTTCGAAAAAGAAACTAATAATTTTTTCAGAGAAAATGATATTTTTAAATAGTCGATAAAAATATACAACAATTACTGACTTGATTTTTATACAAGTTAGATTAGAAGGTTGGTTTCTATATGTTGAAATGTGTTTCATTATGCAAATTGTGTATGTGTAATCGATTTTTAAAAATAGCTCTGCAATATTTAAAAAATTCAAAACTTCGTATAGAGCATTTTCTATAGAGAAAGATAGTGAAAGTAAAACTCATGAAAAATTCATGAGAATAAATATTTTTTTTTTTCGATCTGAAAAAGAGCAATTTTTTTATAGGAGAAATACGCTGTACATTGCAAAACGATTAATCTTAGATGAATATATTAATATTAATTTCGTGCTTTAAAAGAATGTGATTCACGTTAGTGCGTATGTAAAATGAAAGGGTATGGTTATTCAGCAATCAAAAGTACAAATATTTTAAACTGTATTTTATAAATTAAACTATAAATATTACTAAATAAAATTAAACTATACATATAAATTATATTTTATAAATATTTTTTTAACAAACATTAAGTGAAATAACAAATGTAAATTATACAAAGATGGATTATAATTATAGAATAGAATAGATAGAATTATATTTTTTTTTAATCATCTGTTACATTAAAAAAATATATAAATTGACAAAAGAAAAATGTGTTTAAAATCTTAAGAAATAATCATAAAATGCTGACATGAAATATAAAGTTTTTTTGTCGTTTGAAAACTAAGACGAAGATATCTTATTGATCAAAATACCACCCCACAACACGCATCGTAGCATGAATGCAACAAACCTGAATGGAAAAGAAAAAGTATCGTTATATAGAAGTTATCCTTATAAGTCTAGTTAAAATCATGTTACATATTAAAATTTAAAATGAAATTATTATTATAGTTTTAAATAAACTAGGGTATATATTCGTAATTAAGGTTGATATATTTTCGGCCATTTAATTTTAATCGGTTTGTAATTAATTAGAGAAATTTAATGAGAACGAATTACGTATATTGGATCCATGTAGAAGCGCTATTTGCTGGATACATATATTGATATGTATTTTTTTTTTTTTCGGAATAGCTTTCCATATATTTGAAATTATAATTAATTGATATATATATACTTTTTTTATTTCGCTTCTTTATAACGGTGTATCAGAGTCATTTATATCTTATTACGATTTCATTAAAAGGAAATTTAACAGGGGAATTTCAAAATACTTATTGGAAAACACTAAAAATCATTTAAATTATACATTTGCTAATTTGTCCTAGTAAAAATATCAAAAGAAAATTCAACAAGGAATATTGAATAGGAAAAATAGTCGACAAAACAGGGAGAAATAAATTAAATATAATTTTGTAATCATTAAAATCTAGCAAAATAATTTATCAGAAAAATACAGACTATTTGTTGTGTAGCTGATCATTCTAAAGTAACATGCTAAAAATTAGTGCAACTTAAAGAAATAGTATCCTGCAAAAACGAACTAAATATATTTTTAAAACAAATGATATTTTTAAATGCCCGAGAAAAAATACAACAGTAATTTACCTAATTGGTATAAAACTGAGAATGGTACGTTGATTGTTAAACGTTGAAAACATCATTTAAATGGTGTATCTGTAATCGTCTTTTAAGAATAGCTGGTGCAATTTTTCAACGATAGAAAGCTTCGTATAGCGAATTTTTCATTGCACTGTATACAGAAACTGAAACTCGTGTAAAATGCATGAAAATCTCATTTGTATTTCAAAAATGCACTTATTAAGCAAAAGAAATAAACTGTGCATGGCGAAACAATTTATCTTAGTATAACATATTAGTATTCAAATCATACTTTAAAAACATATGGTGTTTAACAAATTTCCCTGTGTAATATTAAAAAGGATTGGTTTTTTAACAATTAAAGAAATATGATTTAAACTATAATTTATTAAGTAATAAACTGAATTACTTTATTTACAAACACTGAGTTAATTAGTATTAGTAAATTATATGCAGATGAAAAGATCAATCATAAAGTAGTAATAAAGTGAATCATAACCATTAAAATAAAAAAAAATTATAAGCATTAAAATAAAAAGAAATTGTTGAAAAATTGTAAGTAGATGCATTTATAACAAATACTAAACTTTAACTGCGTGATGAAATATTAAAGGTTCTCAGGACTCTTAAAGGTTCAGAACTTTCAAAATTTTATTTTTAGATAAATCCCATTTTTTCTGACCATTTTGATATAATTGTTTCTTGCAACTATTTCCTGCAATTATTTCAATCTTAAGTATAAGTAGGCACCAGAATTTTCATTCTAGTTTCAAAATTTATTCTGTAATCTAGCGCGTAAAATTTTATACCTATTTTCTGCTCGTCAAATCTCTAACAGTTTGGAGCACCCTATAAATGCTCAGTCTATATCTTGAAATTTTTTTAAATACATGAAATGAAATGCTTATATCTTTCATACCAATAAAAATTGTGTTTTAAAATCATATACATTTCAAGATATTAAAGGTTGAAAATTGCCTTTTTTTTTTCATTTTTTCAATTTTAAGAGTCTTGAGAATCGTTAAGTCATTTTAACATGTGAAAATTAAGACTTGGACATCTGATATTGATTAACATGCCATATTACAACACGCATCGGAACTTCTTTGCAACGATCCTGGAGGGATAGAAATTTGTACCGTTATAGAGAGCTTATCTTTATAAGTTGTTTCAAAATCTTGTTGCTTATTAACATTAAAAGTGAAATTCATACTGTCGTATTTATTAAACCTATGTAAACATATTTAATTAATGCGTTTTCAGATTTTGTTTTTTAAATAGGAACATAATTTTTATGTCAAATTTAAAAATTTCATATTTCATTTGTCGGATCCATTTGTACAGACACTTTGCTTATGCAGGAGAATGTTGAATTTTTAAATTATAATTTCTGTTTGTATATGCTTTATTTCTGATCGCCCCAATGATATATCACTTTATCATTAATAGGTTTTCACATCCAAATTGAAATTTCATGATTTTTTTTTTTTTTTAAAGTTTAATCAAATATGCTTTATTCCAAAAAATATTTCACTTTGATAATTGATATCCAGAAACCAGCAACTATTTTTTTAATTTTTGTTTTCCTATTTTTCTGCATGCAATTAAAAATATATTAATGCTACATTTAAACAATGCTTCCTTTTAATTTATAATCATTTATATCATATCATCCTTTATTTAAATAAAAAAAATTCAACACAATTTCAAAATAGCTGTACAAAAAATATATAAGTCCTTTTATCATACATTTGATAATTTATGCAAATATAAATAGCAAAAGAAAATCCCTCAATAACTATTTAATACAAATATAGTCCATGGCTCAGCGCAAAGAATATCATATAATATTGTGGTAATTAAAATCTAAGAAAATTATTTATTATAAAAATACAGACGATGCGTTGTTTGCCTGATGGTTCTAAACTGGTATTTTTATAATTAAAACAATCTAAACAAATATAATCCGGTGAAAGCAAACAGAATATATTTTCAGAAAACGATATTTTTAATAAATACACGGAATAAGTACAACAATATTTCAACTAATTGGTATACAGTTGAGACTAGAAGGTGTATTATTAACGTTTAAACATCTTTCATTATGCAAATGGTGTGTCTGTAATCGTATTTCTAGCTGCTACAATATTTAAACTATTCAAAACTATGCATAGATAATTTTATTTAGCGCGTTATAGGGTAACTGAAAAATATGAAAAATGAATGAAATTAATTGATTTTTATTAAAAAAAAAAAAAAAAAAAAAAAAAAAAAACTTAAACAGAAGAAATAAGCTCTTATTGGGGACGCAATTTATCACAGTGGAATACATTAGAGATAATTTCTTGCTGCTATTTTAAAACACATTATGTTTAACAATAGCGCATACGTAAAATGAAAGATATTTGTAACTATATTTTATTAAATAATAAATTGAACTTATTTTTTTAACAATCACTTGGCTGCTGTAAATTATATGAAGATGAAAAATAAATCATTAAGCTGCTATAAATTTATGTATCCTCCATTACAAAAAGTCATTTAAAGAATTGACCGAAGAATAAAATATAAAGCTTTTCCTGTAGTAAAACGTTTATACATAGGCGTATTGCTGGTCGGTATTAATTTTCGTTGGACGAATAGTATTACATAATATGCAATAATATGAAGGAAAAACAAAATGTATTTATTTTTTTTAACTTTAGATATATGTAACAAATAATGTTAAAATTTGATATAAACATTATATTTTTTTATTTCTTCATCGTGTGGTATCATTCAAAGCACTCTGCAATATGCAGCCATTCTTAGTTCTGTTTGAACATACAGCACAATCCTTACTTTTTACATCTTATATCTTATATTTTTAAACTGCTTTTAATTTCACGGTCTAATTCTTTCGCTAAATTTCTTTTGACATTTTAGAGCATTATTTAAACGATATTTAACAAGAGAAAATGACTAATTACACTTAAAAGTAATTTCAAAAATATTACATCGGATTCTACATATCTCTAAAACTTGTCGAATTAATATAATATATTATTATAACGATTCTTTTCTGCGGTGGCTGAGAGCAGACAGACGACTGGAACGGTAAAAAAAGTTGTGGTGGCTGAAACCAGACATACGATTAGGACGGTAAAAAGTTTTGGTGGTTGAGAATAGACATAAGACCGCAAATTGTAAAAAAATCCAGAAACTTATATGTATAATAAAAAATAATTATCAGGTGCTGTCAAAACCAAACATCTCCGCAAAACTTTAAAAAAATAGTCCTTGCCCACTCGATCTGTCTGTTAAAACTTTAATACAAACAAGTGTAAACATTCTAAATCCACCCTGTTTAATTTGGATAGTGCTAAAAACCATCAGCAAATCTACGTAGTTAGTGAATATTAATGCCCATGAAAAGATTTTTGATTTTCGAACACAGTTATTCTAATTCCAAACATAATATCCCGATATTAAAAAAAAAAAAAAAAATCTTTAAAAAAAATTAAAAAAAAAATGCTTTCTAAAAAATATAAACTTTTAAATTGTTAGCTGTTAAAAAAGATGAACTTAAAATACGATATTTTAATTTAACCTCGTTTCCTCTCCTTATCAGTGTAAAGTCTTTAGATTTTTTGCACATACTATTTAAGACATGGGGGAACAGATTAAGCAAATATATATATATATATATATATATATTTACAGAAACACCGACAGATGGCTCTGTACAACAGAAAATAGGAAAAGAAGACAGGGTCTGGGTCTGCCGGGTGGGGAGGCCTACCGTAAGGCATAGACTCCACTAGCCCCACCCAGAGGAAAAGAAGAAAATAAAAATAAATAAATAAATAAATAAATACATGCGAAAAGAACTTTTTCCGTTTTACGTTTTATTATTCTTATGGGAAAAGTGTAAAAAATTTAAACTGTCATAGTACCTACAATTTCTCACTGTAAACACAAAACTCTGCATAAACACATGGTTTTCAGTCTTGCCCTGCGTATAAAAGGGAATACAAATTGGGGAGAATGTTATTATTAGGTGTTATTTTAATGTTATTATTATTAGGTGGTTGATTTACAACTCGAAGCTTATACACCAGGAAATCTCACATGCGCTCAAGTTGATTAATAGTTGATAATGCATGATGGGATAAGAGACGAGCATGAAAAGCAATCAGAAGAATAGTCTTCAAAACAATGTTGCTCTGTGGAGGTGTTATGGCATGGTGCATTTTTTATGAACATTTCCTACTGACGAGGGTAAAGTAGAAGTCATGAAATACTTACTTTGGAGGCAGAGAAGTTGAAACAATTTGTGTGATGTACACTGTCCCATGTCATCACATGATATGCGTGTGCACGACATGGGGTACATGGAGAAGTTTAAAGATCATATTTAGATACGTAACCACCGATAATTCTGGAGTAATTAAAGTGATTAATACAAGAGTGTCGTATGCTTAGAAGACCTCTTCTGATAGAGACCGATGTTGTGCCTTTCTGAGATGCACAGTCGTGGAAAAAAGTAAACACCCCCTACCAACCCCTCAACAAATTATCGTAAAAGAAAGTTACTGGTACCGAACGATTGGAAATAATGTCTACTTCTAAATGATGTACATAAAATTTTCTTAGGGGGCCATCTACATATTAAAACGAAACCAAACTTCATTTTTTTTTAAATGCTAACACGCAATTTTAACAAGATCTTTCAAATCTTCGGTTTAAACTATGCCTAGACACCAAATTTCATGTCATTTGAAAAAAAAAGTTTTTGAATTATAAACATTCAAAATTTAGTGCTTCTAATGTTAAATTACATTTTCATATTTTCATTAATATCTCCTGAAATTATGCTCCTAATGTGCTAATTTTTTTGTAGCAATAATACTGAAATACCCAAACATAAATACATTGAATTTGCAATTTTTATAATTTTATGATATGAATTATGAATTATGAAATTAACATTCGAAAAGATTATGAATTGCAACCTACAATTTTTTTGATGGATTTAGATTTATTAAGTCCTACTTTATCGAAATCTCTAATTTCACATTTTTCTTCCAAGCAGTTTTAAAATTATGCTTAAAAAAGGGTAAAATGATGGTTTAAGGGGCCGTCTATGATAGAAGTGACGAGATTTTTTGAAATTTCTTATGTTATCCTGTAATCTAGCAATCTTTAATGACTGCTTGTGTGGTGCTTAAGATACCTTGATCAGGAAGGGGGCTCTCTCGGTCAACGATCGAGAACTGAATTTCAATTTGGGTACAGCCCCTAAAATACGCTCTTTTTAAAATAAGTAATTTCTGGGAAACTTATCGAACGAATTGCATAAAAATTTGTTTTTAGGCTAATTGAAGGGTGTACACTTATGCTTTCAGAATAGTATACTGCTATTGAAAAAAAAAAAAAAAGTATGATTCTTTTTAATATATAGATGGCCCCCTAAGCAAATTTTATGTGCATCATTTAAAGTAGACTTCATTACCAATCGTGAGGTACAAGTAACTTTCTTCTACGATAAATTTTTGCAGAATTAGTAGGGGGTGTTTACTTTTTTTTTCCACGACTGTACTTAAATATATATTTGAGTTCATCTTTCATTTTATAACTTTTTTTTTTTTGTAATGTATCAGGGTTCCGGAAAATCAAATATTTCATTGAAAGTATTTTTTTTCCTAATTCTAAGAGCATAAGTTACTAAAACAATTACACAAATCAATTGCAATTTCTATTTTTTAGATAGTAAGTTTATTAATATTTTTTTCTGATCGAAATTTAAACATTATTTTTGGCAATTTTAATGTTTTTCTTTCAGTATTTCTGATATAGTTATACATTTTCATAGTATCCAATACTTAATTTTTTGTTTTATTTATTTATTATTAACCATTAACCGATGTGACTAAAATTTGTCACGCAACTGATGTGCGGCGATCTCTCAGACCGCTCAATTAAAATGAATAAAAAAAATAATTTAAAAGGTTGAATTTACTTAAATTTTGTCCTAAAAATATCGTTGTACTTCTCTTAGAAGCATTTGAATTAAATTGCATGAAAAAAGTATTTTATTCATATTATTAACTTCAGTACAAACAAAATTACTTAAAAAAAAATGGTAGTTTGTTAATTTTGCTAATTAAATATAAAAATTAATCTTGTACAACATTTTTTTACAAATTATCAGTGCAACAAAGTATGAAAATTGAAATGCAGTGTTTATTAAAAAAAAAAAAAAAACCCTACGAATATGCAAGAGTCAAATTATGTCATTATTGCAGTGAAGACATATTTTTCATGTACATTCAATGTATACTGACTTTTGGCATAAAAGGCACTTAAAAGATGCTTTTCTCTAAACTATTCTTTTGGTAATAAAAATTATGTTTAACTCCATCAGAAATATTTATATTTTCACCATCGGAAAGTTCAGAATTCTTATCGTGATCTCTTCCGTCAGTAAAATCTGCATTGTCAGAACTTTCAATATCGGAAAATTCTTAATCTGACCAGTTGTTTATAATATCTTCTATTTCCTTCTGGCCGAGGAAAGTACAACGTTTTAGAGGTTGCGACGACATCATATAGCAAAAAAAAAAAAAAAAAAAAAAAAAAAGACACCAAAGAAATGAAAAAAAAAGTACAACTAATCATGTGTATTATACTACAGTTTCAAATAACGACACAACTGATGTGAAGCGGTCTGACGAATAATACGTATGAAATCAACTCACAGAATTATCGCTTTGTGAGTGACCTTGACAAGCTGGTAGAAGAAGGTACTGGTACGGGCAATTAATATTTGCACTTTTAAGGGCTGGAAGTGTTTACAGCTGTGAGTCGCATGGTCTGTGAGACCACGTGATCTCAGTTAAAGGTTAATATTATTTAGAAAATGCTTTTTATTGTGCTTCTTTATTATGGTTATCATTTTTTTTTTTTTTTTTTTTTTTTTTTTTTTACGCAAATAAAACTTGATTTGTGGATTGGTGTATAAAATGCGATTTAATTGTTTTTTCAAACATAAATAATTATTTTGAATCCACTTTTAAGAATATTTTAAATGCGCAGAAATATTTTATATGCTATTTTTTGCATAGATCGTTATTTGTTTGAAAACATCTTACCAATTTTTAGACATTAAAAAAAAAAAAAAAAAAAAATCTTAAAAGATTTTTTCGTCATTTCAGAGTATTTTATATTTTATGTCGCATAATCTCACATTTTTTGTTACGAAAATAACCTCAAATAAAGTTCCTGTATTTCAGAGTTATTCAATAAAACAGCAATATTTATATGTTAAAATATCCTTTTGCTAATATATTGCCAAGACGTTTTTGTTCAGAAATCTCTGTTTACGAAACACTAGAATTACTAGATTGCAAAATATCGAATTTTCTGCATTCAGGTATAAGGCAGTTATTTTCCCTAAATTGCCAAAATTCTTCGTCTAATATCAATTTCTAACGCAGTATAAAACAATTCTATTTAGATATTATAAAAAAAGCTTTTTTTATACTGTCTTTAAATTTCAGTAAAAAGGAATTTTAGTTTGGAAATATCTCACATTTATTCTTTCCAAAATCATTATTTATGATTCAAAAAAGCGGTTTATGTTTCATGTTTCAGTTTTAAATTTTTATATTTAAATCTTTACGTGTAAAGAATGTAGTATGTGTATAATTGTGGCGTGTTTCCTTTTCATATTTCACTTTAAAAATTTTATATTTAAATGTTTACGTGTAAAAGATGTACTATGTGTATAGCTGTGGCGGTTTTCATTTAATCGGTTTAAATCTAGATAATATAGTCTTCTTTACAGTGTTCACTGAACTTTTAATATTTTTAAAATGAGTTGTTTTTATGTTTATTTGTGCAATTGATTATCTGCTTTGTTTTTAGTATTTTATACAGATAATTTTTTTTGCTAATTAATTTTGAATATTCAAGAAAATTTTAAAAGCTAAATTAACATTTTAACAGAAAACCAAACGAATCCTTTTTATAATGTGATCCAACTCTTATTTTGATGTGATCACCAAAATACCGAAATAAAAAGAAAAATATTTCTAGTTTGCTATTGACTTTTGAACTATTGACTTTAGTTACACACTATTCAAAACACATAAATAAAAAATGCGAAAATTAATGAAAATGTGATGTTGTGTGTGTGTGTGTTTGACGAGTTTTGATGAAAATGCGACACATGAATAAATAAATTGAAGGACTATTACGTCTTGAAATTAACAGCACAAATATAATTAAAAAGTTTTACTAAAACACGTATATTATACATAAAAGTCAAAACTTTCAAAACATTAAATAAAATTTTAAAAGTATAAAACCGAGAAGTTTCAGCCAACCTTTGGCCATCATCAGGGACTTATTTCAGTCCAAGGGAGAAAAATAATTATTAGTTCGTAAAAGTAAAAAATAAACATACTGCGTTGAACACGCTCCCAAAACAGCGCCATCACCAATATCTGGATTCCTGGCTGAATTTGTTTTAAGGCCTTTAGAAGACGACATTTTTTAATTTGATGGACCTAAACCTGATTTTTGGTTAAGATACCTAGATGATTTTTTCATCTGTTGGGCACATGGGATGCAAGCTTTGATTGAATTTCTTGAGGAAGTTCATAAACTGGATTCATATATAAAATTCACAATGGAAATGGAAACATAAATTGAGGGGAAGCTATCTTTCCTAGATGCTAATGCTATGTCTTAAAAGTAGATCAAAGTCTTTCATTTAACGTTTAGAGGAAACTAATCAAGTCAAACACTGTCATTCCATGTCATCTAATCATCCGTTTAACAACAAGATTTCTGCTTTCTCTTACTTTATTAAACGCTCTTTTCTGATATGCTCCGGTACATCCCTCCAAAGAGAACTTAGTTTTATTAAAAATTGCGGCTGAACATGGTTTTCCTGCAAAATTTATTGATAAAATTATTGTAAAGCATATTAACACCCCATCTCAAGATTGAAGACGATTCTAAATCCAAAGTTATCTACAGAAAATTTGGTTACGTCACAGGTATTTACGAAAGGTTGAAAAAAAATACTTCAGGCCGTTTAATATTCTCAGACCTAATATTATTAACTTACTTTTAAGTAAAATTGACCCTACCCCCCTCCCCTCTGAGTTTATCTGGTGTTTATGATATTCCAATCATTTGAGATAACAGTGAGAAAATATATTATGTAGGTATGACAAAAAGGAAATTTGAAACAAGATTAAAAGAACATAAAGCAGATTTAAGATATAATAGATAATCCTCAGCTTTTTCAAGATTTTCTTCTAAAACTCAAATTAAGGCAATAGATTATGACAATGTAAAAATTATTTGTCCCTGCAATTATTCACAAAAAAAAGTACAATTAGAGAATCCATAATAATCGAATTGAGATTAGTTAGAGAGTTAGTCTCGAATTTATATCAGAGATCACATAATTTGAAGTTGGATTTTTTCAAAGCAGAATTTAACTCAAAGTTAAAGAGGTCTGGCGCAATTATTAACGTTGATAATCTGGTTTCTTCAAGTTTTTCTCTTTTTAGGTTGGATGATTGGACTGCAGCTGTACAGATGTCACTGTTTTGGGAGCGTGTTCAACCCAGTATGTTTATTTTTGACTTTTACGAAATAATAAGTATATTTCTATCTTGAACTGAAGTAAGACCTTGATGATGGCCACAGGGTGGCTGAAACTTGTCGGTTTTAAACTTTTAAAATTTTATTTGATGTTTTGAAAGTGTTAACTTATCAAACGTATAATGCTTGTATTATATGTCTTTAGTAAATCTTTTTAATTATATTTGTGCTGTGGCACCTGAATTTATATGAAATTTAATATTTCGTTTAGATCATAATCTAAAAAGCTAAACTATTAAAAAGCTAAAAGCTAATTTAACAATTTAACACAGAACCAAACGAAACCTTGTAAACTCTTATTTTGATCTGTGCACAAATAATCCGAAATAAAAAATAATAATAACTGCTAATTTGCATCCAAAAATTACTTTTAGTTACTACTATTAAATTTAAGTAACCAAAAAATACGACTGAATTTAGAAGTAGCAGATTTTATGACTACGTGACACATGAATTTATGGAATTTAAGTGTTTTATATGGCTCCCAATCTACAATGTTTTAATAAATGATTTTCCTTCATGATGTTTAGTTATTATGATAATAGAAGTTGTTTAAACTTACACTTCAAATAAATAATGGAATTACACAGGTTGTGTTATCGGGATGTCAGTATGTCTTTGTGTAATTTCATTAAGACGTTTCAGCAAAAAATTGTAAGCCAGATAGAAAAAAAAAAAACAAGGACAAAAAATCATGCATCCAGCATAGATTATAAAACACTATCAATATATAACAACATATAACATATAATAACAACATATAACATATGATAACAACATATATTATAACAAGGCATTCAGAATACAGAAACAAAACTTTACCGTTTATTAACCCATTTATGCCTAGAGTACCATTTTTGGGACGTTTCGAATTTTTATAAATTTGTATAATTTTCTTCTTTTTTATAACATGATAATTGTATGAAATAATTATCTATAAATATAATTATCTGTTACCGAAAGATGACAGCATAAGATTGATATTTACTTGCTTAAATGAAGGCTTTTTTTCGGAGTTTATAGATATTTCATTTTTGAATATAACGAAATATAAAAAGTAAGTTTATTTGTGTTTATTCTATCAAGGATCTATATAGATAAGTCATAATTTTATCCTGTAAAAGTCTGTGAAATACGTATTTTGTTTTTTTAAATTGTGAATTGTCAAGCCTATTTTTTATGAATTTTTGTAACATTCAAAATATAATGCGCTAGGCACGAATGGGTACTTATTTTAACCATTTAGGGGACAGTGATTTATGAAAAGTGCTTTTCCAGATGATTATGAATTAAATTGTTTTTAGCCTCAAATACACTGTAAAAAAAATTTGTAAAGTTACTAAAGTTTTTCTAGGAAACTGGGGTTCCTAGAGTTTTTTATGTAACGGTAACAACAAAAATTCCTGTAACAGCGTCTGTTACAGGACTTTTTGTTGTTGCCGTTACATAAACAGTTCTAGGAGTACCAGTTTCCTAGAAAAACTTTAGTAACTTTACAGATTTTTTTTTTTTTTTACAGTGTACGATTAATTATTCTTTGTTGATTTTATATGTTATTAGTCTCTGTATATAAATAAATACATTTTTTTTTTAATTCATAAAAATACTAATAATAGCATACATTATACAATTTAAAAGCTTATTATATGTAAATTTAGATAAAACATATATACATATTATACTTTTACATATATCATGTTTATTCTCATATTTGGTACGTTTACATTTTAGATAAAACATATATGCACATTATACTTTTACAAATATCCTGCTTATTCTCATATTTAGTACGCTTACATTTTATCAAATAAATATAAATAAAGCGTTAGCGTGAATTTTGTTAGCATTTTACTAGTTTATTGTGTAACACTTTAAAGTTATTTTACTAACAAATTTGAGAAAACAAAAAATTCAAGCACAAATGGGTTCAGTTGAAACAAGATGTCTGAATAAAAAATTTGAAATCTCATAACGCATTTGAAAAACTTTCTGGGACTACAATCAAAAGTGGGAAAATTATTATTATTTTTATCTTTTTAACGCAGTCCGGTATATGATCTACAGATTTTTATGCATACTATATAGTATGCTATAAGTTCGTTCAGTTAAACGAATGCAACAGTTAAAATTTTTCATTCAGCAATTTCCGTGAATAAACCGAAAAGTAGTTAGGAAATTTTTCGCAACCATATGACTTACAAATTTTATGCACACCAAGTAATATTTAAAGAAATATATTTCAGTTTAAAAACCCGTACCACATCTGAAAATGTATTTTCAGTATTTTTTGATCATACGCTACAATAGTTCAATTTCTTCTGTAGCCAAATTATTTTTTGTCCCTGTAAATGAACAATAAATTCTATGCACAAACTTTTCCACAGTTAGCTCCGTGCAATACACCTCAGTTGTATATATAAATTTCAGCATGCTTAAAATACCGTAATATCATTTTAAATACACTGCAAACGATTTTTCTCCAAAGACATTACGTAACTACAGTCTTTTGAGTGCCTTTGTAAATGAACCGTAAATTCTACACACTTCATTTTCAATACCGAAGATGCCACCTACACTGTAAAAAAAAATCTGTGAAGTTACTAAAGTTTTTCTAGGAAACTTGGATTCCTAGAATTTTTCATGTAACGGCAACAACAAAATTTCATGTAACAGACACACTTTTGCTCCGAAAATCAAAAAATCTGTAAGGTTACTAAGAATTTTTTTGGAAACTGGGATTCCGAGAACTTTTCATGTAACTGCAGCCAGGGTTACAAATAAAAGTTTAGTAAGATTACTGAAATTTTAGCAGATTCATTTGTAAAGATACAGATTTTTGTAGCTTTACAAAAACTAGTTTTGTAGATTTGCAGCTTTTTTCGTACAGTTACAGTTGAAAGTTTAGTAAGCATGTAACTTTACATCTGTAGAACTACAGATTTTTTTTTACAGTGTACGATATCCAATAATATCTAGAGATTTCATGACAATAGAACTATATTTACGCGAGTTAGACATAAAGGCAGATGGCAGACAGACAAATAAATTCATAAACACTTTTGAACTTAGTTCAAAAGTGTTAAAGAAACCTTTAAGCAATTCCACTGATTATCAGTAATAGTTACGAATTCTTTTATTGTAGACCTGTATACGGCCTTTTAAATTTATACACCACACATAGTGAACAAAAATTAATTAAACTTAAAACGCATACTATAAATGAAAACGTCATATCAATTTCACTGTGTTTGTAACCGACAAACATCATTAAAATATGCCGCAAACGAATTTTTTTCATAGACCGTAATAGAAAGAAATGCTTTTGAGTTTCCCTGTACGCGTACTCTAAGTGGTAAGTAATACACATTTGATATTAACCATGTTACAGAGCACCCCAATAACGTTTATCAATTTCATTATGTTAAGATTGTGTAACATTATTAAAACGAATTAGAACCCGTTGAAATTCGACGAATTAAAATGTTTAGAATAGAACTGTTAGATCGAGTATATAATAAACCTACAAAAATAATTACAATAAAAAATTCGTCTTGCATTGGTTGTCTAACTCTTAAAACAAATAATGTTTTTAACCTAAAATTACCAAAATATTATTTCCACAAACTTGAACTGCTTAAATTATTGAAAAATTAAGCTGTATTAGAATACGTAATCAAGATCAGTAATTATGCTGAAGATATCCATTGAAGATCTTATGATTGTTTTTCTGGGATGAAAAATCAGTAAAAAGGATTTCGCTTTGTCACATTATAAAATCCTCCACCCCACCCCCATAAAATCAGAATTTGCACGTTATTTTCACTTTCTCAAAATTTATATACGCACCACTCAAATCACAATTTAAAAGTATTTTAACACACAATACATTATTAATGAATGTATTTCCAAACTTAAAGTCACGTTTGTCCGATACAAATTTCCATGTCAAAACATTCGCACAAAGTTTAAGTTCTAATCCTAGCACCCGTAAAAACTTACCATTCAGAAATTTGTCTTAAGTTGCCATAGTATTGGCCATTTAGTATTGGTCAAATTATTTTATCAAAGAAAATTATCGTTTTGTTTTAAAAATGACATCATTTTTACACTGAATCATTTTGCCTAGCGTCTCAAACTCAGTATTAGCGTAATGTAAAAATATTGAAATATCTTCTTCAATCTTTTGATTTATGGAGAACAATGCGTGTTTGTTTATGCGTGTCAATGCGTGTTGTTGCTGACGTCATATTCTGTTCAAAAATTAGAAAAAGTTACTTTTATTTGTAATATGAAAAAGGCATCATTAAGGATATAATCAATAAAAATAAATAAACCATGGCTAATCTCCCTTTACTTTTAAATAGAAATGGAGTACTTCAGTTGCCACAATTACAAAATTGGTATTAAAAACTATAAAAAAATTACTATCTCAAAATAAATTGAGATAGAGATTTCAAACAAATTGCATTTAAAAGTACACTTTTGTCCCTATACGACTGTTTAAAAATTGAAACTGTGCGATGTTTAGAAGTTTAAAATTTTGCCGTAGCAAAAATTGCAAAACCGAAATTTCATTTTAAATTTCAATGTTGCCTTTCACAGAATGACGTATGCGTTACGCACAGTTTGTCCTTTATAATATAGATAGATACACAGCAAATCATTTTACCCTGAGTACATTGTCTAACGGAATACTTTTCAGTGCCCCTGTAAATGAACCATGAATGCTACACACTTCATTTTGAATACAAATCATACCATAGCAACCCTTAATAAAGTAAATCAACACTGTAAAAAAAAAACGGAGATTCTTCTGGCAATCTAGACGCCAGTACTTTTTCCGTATTTTTATGGAAATTTTTCTGTAATTTATGGGGGAAAATTTCCGTAAAAATACGGAAATACGCTTAGACTGCCAATAAAATCTCCGTTTTTTTTTTTTTTTCTTTTACAGTGAATTACATGTCAATCGCAGTATATTTACCAGAGTTAGAACACGGACAGACAGGCGGCAGTCAGACAGGCAAATCGAATATATATAAACTTTTGAATTTGTTGGGAATTGATAAAAAGTAAAGAGGGTGTTTTACAGCTTAGTTGAAATAAAGTTACCTTTTAAGTGAGCAGATCACTTTGAGCAGACAGAAAATGACCGTATTTGAGGCGGAACGAAAAACTCTGTAGTTTATTAAACAATGAATGAAACCAAGCATTTTTTTTCTTTACTTTCACACATTATTATGGTTTAAAAGATATTTAAATGCACATATATTTAGTAATATTAATTAAATCAGAACGACAAAAATGGCTTTTGAAAAATATGAATATTGAGATATGCATTTTACGCGCACGATTTTACAAATTTTACTGTAGGTTATGTTTAATGTTTCTTATTTTGTTACTTATAATACTATATTTTACATTTATTCTAAATTTGAAGGTATATTCAAAATCTTTAGCATAATTAATGACTTTTCTAGTCATATTCACTAAATTTCACCAAAAAATGTAAACTTATTTAATTTTCTGTGACAAAAATTAGACTAAATTGAGATTCAGTATAAACTAACATATGTAAACTAAGAATATTCATAATTTAAAGTTTCTATGATAATTAATTTTTAAATGAGATTACACGCAATTACAAAAAATCACTTTTTAGAAAAATGGCTTCAAAGTCGACGGTTTATAACATTACATCAAATGCATTTTTATGCAAGATATTTTTAGCCAAAGCTTCTGTTCTAACTGATACTTTTGTAAAATTCTTTTTACAGTGGATTTGTAACTTTTGAAAGTATCCATTTGAAGTTTGTGAAAAATATTTTTTTTCAACCGTCAATGTTCACCCTTAAATCATATTACACGATTTCCTATATAAAAAAAAGTTTTAATCTTAATTTTAAGAATTGTTATTAGATAGACATTTTTTTTCTAATAAGAGAAAAAGAGAAATAAATAGAATTTTATTTTTTTTTTCTCAAGGAATAGAATATTATCGAAATATAAATATTTTAGACCATGTCTTTTAGTATGAGAATCGCAGATGAATTGCATAAAGGGAAACATTCCTTATTTTTAATATAAAGACAACTTCACGGTCCTTATTAAACCTTATTCTTGATAAACGTTTCTGTTATAGATTTGATTGCTCAACCTTTTTTTCTATATGTCTGTATCATTATTTGCCTGTTACCGAAAGTTTTTCCTTCATTACTTAAGTAAATCTACTGAAAGATCTATTTGTTTGGTTATTTCAGCTATTAGATGATATTCAGAAACCTATGAGTGGAGTACGTGAACTGAGTGAAAATATCTGAATGAAATGAGGAGTGTCAGGAAAATAAAAGAAAAATACATAAAAGAAAGAGAATTTTTGTCGCACTTAGGGGGAAAATAAAAATCAGTAAAAAAAAAAAAATACACTTGAGATATGTTTGAAAGATTATTTCCTTGATATTTTCATCTTTGGAAAAGGGTATCGATATTTCTTAATTTTTTTTTTTTTTTTCCCCAATGAGCATTGATAAAACATAACATTAAAAAAAGGCTCTTCATAATACGAAAAAAAAAAAAAAAAAAAAAAAAAGGAAATAGGAAGCTGATTTCAACGTTTTAAAATATTTCTTAAATTAGGCAAATAATTATTGAACGGAAAAAATAAACATTACTACAAAGTAAAATATCCCATTGTTTATTACTCATAAATTAAAATATTTTTTCTAGTCTGTTTCCTTAATTTTATGAGAAATATCTTTTTTTAGTATTTATTATTACATGTTCTTTCGCAACAGGTGTTTCCTCATTAACACGTTCACTGCTCCATATGATTTTAAAGTGAGCACCAGGGTGGCAAACTGAAAAAAAAGACTAATTAAAATGTTTTTAACAGCTTCGGAACGAGCGTCTTTTACAAAATTTTTAATCTTTTGTCACCGGTTTTTCAAAACAGGAATTTTTGCCTAATTGACTCCGGAAAATGTTGAGATTAAATAAGGCAAAATTTACAATAACTATATACTGGTGAGAATAATTACGGATTCTGAGTGATTTTTATTTAATATTATATGGAAAGCTACATGTGACCCACGGCTGATGCTCCCGGCACTGAATGAAAACATTTTGAGACCTAAAGGTAATGCTCATGTCAGTTAACGTGTTAAGTAGTTGAAAGTGAAAATGAATTTATTTTTTCTGTATTTTTACTATTACGTGATAGAATGAAACTAATCTGAAATGCATGTTACCTGAATCCAATGCATAAATTTTATAAGAAAGCTAAGAAAAAGAAAGTCTGATATAAGGTAAAGTAAAAAAGTCTGGCGTTTATTAGACTTAATTTAGAATAATATTTCTAGCACATGGTTTACTATTTTCATTTTAAATGTCTTTTTTCATTATTTATCATTAGTTGTTCCTTCGCATCCACTGATTTTTCCTTAATTAAGTAAAACTGAAAATGAATCCATTTTTTCTGAACTTTTAATATTACATGATAGGCTGAAACTAAACTGAAATGCACCTCTCTAGATTTTGTAAGAAAACAAATACAGAAAAAGTTAGATAGAGGGCAAACTTAAATATTCTGTCCTTTATTACACTTAATTTAGAATAACATTTGGAGCCAATGATTAACTATTTTTATTTTAAATGTCTTTTTTTCAGTGTGTATCATTAACTGTTTCTTCGCATCCACTGTTTTTTCATTAATTAAGTAAAACTGCAAAGAATCTATTTTTTCTGAACTTTTACTATTACATGATAGACTGAAACTAAACTGATAATGCATCTCATGTGTATGCTACTGTCTGAATTTTGTAAAAAAACAAAGAGAAAAACAGTTAAATATAGGGCACACTTAAAAATTATGTTGTTTATTACACTTAATTTAGAATAATATTTCTAACTTATGATTCACTATTTTTATTTTAAATGTCTTTTCTTCAGTGTGAATCATTAACTGTTTCTTCGCATCTACTGTTTCTTTATTTATTAAGTAAAACTGAAAATTAATCTATTTTTTCTAAACTTTTACTATTACGTGATAGGCTGAAACTAAACTGAAATACAACTCATGTTTATACTAATGTCTGAATTTTGTAAGAAAACAAAGGAAAAAGTTTAGATATAGGGCAAACATAAACATTCTGTCGCTTATTAGACTTAATTTAGAATAATATTTCTAGCTTATGGTTCATTATTTTCATTTTAAATGTGTTTTTTCAGTATGTATCATTATCTGTTCCTTCGCATCAAGTGTTTATTCCTTAATTAGAGATACTGAAAATGAATCATTTTTTCTGTACTTCGTGTGATAGACTGTAACTAATCTGAAATGCATCTCACGTGATTGCTAATGGATGAAGTTTGTAAGAAAGTAAAGAGAAAGAAAGTAAGATATAGAACAAACTAAAAAAAAAAAAAAAAAAAAAAAAAAAAAAAAACATTGTTTATTAGACTTAATTTAGAATAATCTTTTTAGCCTATCTTTAATTTCTTTAATTTTAAATGTTTTTTTTTCAATATACAGTATTCTGTAAGAAAGCAAAGAAACAGAAAGTAATATATGGAACAAGCTAAAAATTTCCGGTTTTTATTAGAGTTAATTTAGATTAGTCATTCTAGCCTATGTTTCATTAATTTTATTTAAATTCCTTTTTTTTAGCATGTATCTTTAGTTTTTCCTTCACATCCACTTTTTATTCCTTAAGTAGGTAAAATTGAAAATGAATCCATTTTTTCTGTATTTTCACTATTACCTGATAGGTTGAAACTAGTCTAAAATGCACCTCTCATGAATCTAATACCTGAATTTTATATGAAAGCAGGAAATATTAAGGGAAAGAGAGTAAGACATAGGACAAACTAAAAAATCCCGTGGCTTACTATACTTAATTTGGAATAACATTTCTAGCCGAAGTTACAGTACTTTCATTTCAAATGTCTTTGTTTCTTTATGTATCATTAGTTTTTCCTTCGTATCCGGTGTTTTTCTTTAATTACGTAAAAATAAAAAAATAAAAAAAAAAGATAAAACAAACTAAAAAATAGTAAATTAAACCTGAGCCTTTACGATACTTTAAGCATCAGGGCCTGTAGTGTATAACCTCGTTTACTTGACCCTGGGTTCAAGATTCTATAAAGTATATGTCTCGGTCAGGCATTCAGCCTAACGTGGAACCCTCAGTGCTTAGTTTAAAAGATATATTGGCTCTCATTTTATCGCACCCGATGTTATGAAAGGTTAAAAACTGAAAAATAATTTTTTTTTACTGTTACGTGACAAGTTGAAACTAATCTAAAATGCATCTCACATGAATGCTGATGCTTCAATTACATAAGAAAGAAAAGCAAAAAAAAATTAAGCCGATAGTAGTAAAATCTTTTTTTAGGACATTATTAGTTGCGCTCGGTCTTTTTCTCATCGGCCCTCCGCATACAGAAAATGTAAAATAAGAAACATTTTGCACTTAATATTCGAATATTACATTTCAATGAAGTTATATATTTGCAGCTTACTTAAACTTTATATTTTATTCATAATATTTGGAATAATGGGAAAAAGTTAAAAAGAACAGACATTAGGAATCATTGCGTAGACTTTTCCACCAATTTTAACTTTTCTTGTAAAAATGTAGCAGAAGAAAAAACAGAGATGACTTGTTACTTCACTATGGTGGTGGAGAAAAATTTAAAGTCAGCTACATGGTAGTTCTCCACTGTATTTGTAAGGGATATGAGTTAGAAAAAAATAATTTATATGGAAATCTGCAAAAAGACCGACACGCGATTACTGCCCGGTTAATGTATACTCTATCTTATTTTGCGTTTAGAATTTAAAGTATGAAAACAACAGATTGAAACTACTTTTAAGATTTGTTCAATTTTAAAATATTATTTTCCTCTATAAAGTATTGAGTCTATATTATTTAATCGTGCACATTCAAAAATATTTATTTTATACAGCAGGAATTACAACACAAATTTTTTTATTCACAATCCTGATTGTTTTTAGAATTCATTTATTTACCTTCTTCTTTTTAAATGTATATATAGCATGCGTTTAATGCTTTACTTTTTTAAATATACTTAATAAGATACTTATAGGGAAAGGTTGCCTAAAATGATCCCCTTAAGGGGAAAACTTGTGTATAGTAACATAACTGTTTAAATAAAACTTTGGCCCTATGCTAATATATTTTACACTATATGTTGCATTATAAACATATTTTAATAATATTTTAAACCCAAATTGATTAATGAAAAAAATAGATTTTTAAAAAAGTGTCCAAAGGATCATTTTACCCTCACCAAAGGGCGAAATGATCCTTCATTTAAAAATAATTGTAACTTGTTTTTTATCGGCAAAATAAAGGATATAAAAGTAATTATGACAATATATAATGAAATAAAATAAGTTTTACAATCAAATAGCATACATAATTTATTTTATGTAAATTTTATAATAAAAAGTGTCACAAATAATTAAAAAAACCCAATAAGTTGAATATTTGAAAATTATGATAAAAAAAATAATAGAATAACACGTGGATTGAAAGAGGAAGATTTGGGGCAGACACACATTTGGCTCCCACAATGGCTAGCACCCGGTACCGGATTTTATTCAGCCTCGATGAAATGGTAGTAAAACTATCCACATAATGGATCATTGACCGATGAAAACATGACCGTCCATTTTAGGTGATATAACTGGATGACGCCGACAAACATAACAAACTTAGCAAGCGTAATTCACCTCTAAAAACGTACTCTATTAATTAAACCAAGGCATATTTCTCTACATGAAAGACTGTATATCTAAATAAATATGAAAGTTAGTGCATATCTTATAAGAGGTGTTATGAAACCCACTTTTTCAAAGAATTCTATTCAGACATGTAATACTGCGATCGCTTAAATACCACCATTGCTTCTTCTTTACTTGGTACAACTAGTTCATTTGTTACCCTGTACATAGAATGGCCTATCTCGAAGAAATCCTGTGTGCACCGTTTTGTCCGCAACGATCATTTAAGGCCACCTTCCCCTATTATCTTCTTTGATGTTTTTAAACACCAAAGTAAGAATACACGTCAAAGTAATAAAACTACAGGCACAATCTGTGTTCGGGAGATTATGTACTAATGTAGCTTACTAATGTAGCACATAAGACATTTTTCATCTCAAATGTACATTAAAAAAAAAAGAAGTTTTATATATTTAAAAAAAAAAAAAAAAAAATCTTTGTATTAACAATACTTTTAGAGTCGATAAAATTTTAGTAATTTTAGTTATTTTATATATGAGTAGAATTTTAGTAATCGGAATGCTGAAGCTACGCACTGTAATAATTGAAGATAAAATATAACAATTAGCAATGCTGATGTTATGTATTCAAATAGTAAACACACATTATGTTCCTCGTATTTTGTATTAACTAAAATAAGCTTAAAGGATTTTTCCTTTTTTTTTATTTTTCTGTTAAAATATCATTTTTAGAATTTATTTTAAAAAAAATTCAAATCTGAATAAAAATTTTGATCCGAAATTTCTATTTACAAAACACTGGAAATACCGCGTTGCAAAATATCGGATTTTCTACATGCACATGTAAGGCCATTATTTTCTTCAAATTACTCCAAAATTCTTTTTCTGCCATCATATTATAAAATAATGTATCAGCGATACTTTTGTGATTTGATAAAGATGAAAAAAATATTTGAAAAATTTGCTTTGTATATTACCTTATTATTTCAGTGAAAAAGAAATCTTCAGTTTTCAAAGCATCATTATTCATGACAGAAACACGGTGGTTTAAAATTCACTCGATTTTGGTACATTTATGTGTAGGAATTTTATATTTTGTAACCCTAAAGCACTTTCATTTACCAGTTTCCAATTCTAAACTTATTTCTTTTAGATTACTATTGATATTTTTTAATATGTTTTATTACGTGAACAGTTGTGCAAAAAAAGAAATACATCCTACTATCTATACCGCATATCATCATAAAAAATGTGACTGTTACCCATGGGTTAGTAATAAATAAAATTTTGCATAGATATTGCTTAGAAGATCATCTAAACCCAAAAATTGTAAAAAACTTTACAATTTTATATACTAAAAATAAATTGGACATCATATTTGGATCTATCGGTAAATTATGTCTTCGAATATTAAACCGGAACGAAAAGTCATTCGCTCAAGTGTTTTATGCTTTAATTATTTTTTAACAAAATCCACTGATTGGTAAAACATTCATACGAGTAGTAAATTTTCTATCTGAACGAAAATATGTCCAAGCTGACTTGAATACAGAACCGTTTGGCTTTAATTACCATTTCTCTTCCAATTTGAGCTAGCTGGAGAGCAACTTAGCCAACATAATAATCTCCCAAAGCAACCATTTGGTCATGGCATCTGCTTTTTTTTTTTTTTTTTTTTTTTTTTTAACATTTCAACAGAATTAACCGCGAGAAAAGGAACTCCAATTACTATGGATAAGTAAGTATACTTTAACACTATATGTCTTTGTAAGAAATGTGCTTCTCTTCAATGTCATCCAAAACAACTTATATAATAACAATTTGATTTTTAGATAGATTTTTAAATGAAAGGGATTTAATAAATCGGTAGTTATTTTTTTTTTAATATTTACAAGAATAATTAAATTAATTGACAAAATATACTCTTATGGAAACATCAGAATTCTTACAAGAGCATTGTAAGTAAATGTATTAAAACCCTACCTGTAACTGAGAAGTGTACTTGCAAATTTTTCGTAAATTATTTTTTAATAGAAGAAAACCTAAATCCATGTAAATGGTTGAGAAAATAAGAGTGAATCCAGCAAAGTATTTTGTAAGAAAAGTACCATATACTTTAATTAGTAGACGAATTAAATAAATTTTATGTAGCATTTTCTTTAACGGGATTTAAAAGTCTCGTCGAAGCATTAAAGGTTAATTATTTTTTTAAACAATCTGTCGATTGGTAAATAATCCATTGGAGTTGCAATTATTCAGTGTAAGAAAAAATGTGTCCAGTCTGGAGCCGAAACCAGAGCATTTTTCTTTAATTGCACATTCAGTTCTAAGTCACCTATCTGGACGACATCCCAGCCAAAACAATATTTGCTCAAAATAACTCTTTGATCATCATGGTCTTTTATTTCAAAGAGATCCACAGAATAGACTGCGAGTAAAGATTCGCAAAACAGTATTACCAAAAAACTGTGAATGAGCAATTATACTTTAATTATCTTATAAGACAATCAACTGATTGGTAAATAATTCATAGGAGTGGTAATGTTTCCATCTGAACGAAAATTTGTCCAGGCTGGGTGTCGAAGACAGAACCTTTTGGCTATAATTCCAATGCTCTTGAAATTGAGCTCTCTTGACGACATCCCTGCTGTGCAGGTGGCTCGTGGCTCGGGTAAGGTACATGCAGAAAAATCTCCAACTCTAAATACAGGAACCAATGTTTTTTTTTATTTAACAGAAACATCTTTAAAAAAGATTACCAAAGTGACACATTATTTCTAAGTGCCTATGTTGAGAGAGAGATAGCCACTCATACAGGGTGCGCCACAAGACGCATTTGTTACATCCTTACATCAAAGCAATCAGGAATGAAGTGTCAGATTTCACAAGAAGTTTAGATCATTTGGCACTACAATTCATTGCCAATTTCAAACATTAGCTCTGTGAACGAAGAGCAGACAAAGGTTTTTATTAGCGAACCAAATAATTACCCCTCATAATCTAGCAACCCAATGAAAAACGCGTAATGCAAAACGGTTGCCAGAACAACGGTTCTTCATATGTACAAATTAGCGACGCCAGAAAACCTGGCAATGTTTATCTAAAACAAATGATTACGTTAAATGATTTCTGCTTATTACAGCGCAATGCCGAGAAAGGCATATGTTTATACAACCTATCAATAAATTTAACGAACATGAAAGTGATTAAAGACCGCGTCCAAATAACTATCTTTTAGGTAGCTTTCTTTACAAAAAAGCTACCTATTGCAGCCGTTCGGAGGAAAGCGATTTCAAAAAATTTTGGTATATTTTCATCGATCATGACCCCCAGACCCCGAAACCACCCTCCGTTAGAAATTGATATATATATATATATATATATATATATATATATCTGACATATGTCACACTGTAACTCCCGTAATTATGAACCGATTTCGATGTAATTCGGTGTGTACATAGTACATACCAATGTCTCGACCGAGTTCGTTGGCCAGCTTCATCCGCCGTTTTGTTTCAAAATGGCGGCCATTTAAAATTTTAAAAAAAATTTAAAACTTGAAATGTGGTACCAAAAAATTAAAAATGGAAAAATATTTTTTCTTATGTATTTGACCTTTATACAAAGATTTCGGAGCAGTTTTTGTTTCGTCTATATCTTAAAAAAGTCCTTCCGGCCAGTGCCGGGAGGAAGAGGTAGCTTTCATAATCCTTATTTAAAAAAAGCCAACTTATATCATGCAAACACACGAAGCTCAATTTAGTGGAAACCGAATATAGGAGATTCAATACTAATTTTTATCAATATAATGAATGAGAATTTCGCGAAATTAGTCAGCTTTATCCAAGCTGCTTTTCTTTAAAGTAACTTATATTTGGCTGCCAAATTCGTCAATTTCTTAAAGTGCCTGTCTTTTTAAGGCAACATGGTGGATGAGGCTAAGCAGTGAACGTGGTCGAGACCTTAGTAATTGCTGTGCACATGCTCACTCACATCGGAATCGGTTAATATATAGGAGTGCTGTCGCATGCAAAAAATCAGATTTTTCAAAATGTCACCCACAATAGAAATTGAAACTGCTATATCTGAGCCATTTTTTAAGGTAAAGACAAACAAAAAATGCTCCTGAATCCTTCTATCAAGATTAAATACTTAAGAAAGAAACCTTTTTCAATTTCTAATTTTTTTGCACCTCACTTTAAATATATATATATTTTTTAAATTAATGGCCGCCATTTTGAAACAAGATGGCTGATGAATCTGGCCAGCGAACTTGGTCGAGGTGTTGATGTATACTATCCACATGCCTTCTTACATCGAAATAGGCGAATACGTATGTTATCGCGTGACAAATACAAGATCGTTTCAAAATGTTAGCCATGCTAGAAATTCAAAGTGCTATAAATCAACCATTTTTTAAGATATCAACAAAAGAATAAATTTTCAGAAACAAAAACTGCTCCGGAATCTTTGTATCAAGGCCAAACACATAAAAAAAAAATCTTTTTCATTTTCCAATTTTTTAATACCACATTTTGAATTTTAAATTTAATTTTTTTAAATGGCAACCCTTTTGAAACAAGATGGCGAATGAAGCTGGCCAACGAACTCGGTCGAGACATTGGTATGTACTATGTACAGACCAAGTTACATCGAAATAGGTTCATAAATACGCCTGTTATCGCGTGACAAAAATCAGGTCGTTTTAAAATGTCAGCCACAAGAGAAATTCAAAATGCTATTACTCAGCCATTTTTTTTTAGATATAGACGAAAGAAAAACTGTTCCGGAATCTTTGTATTAAGGTCAAACACATACAAAAAAAATCTTTTTCATTTTCCAATTTTTTGGTATCTCATTTAAATTTTTTCATTTTTAAATTTTTTTAAATGGCCGCCATTTTGAAACAAGATGGCGGATGAAGCTGGCCAACGAACTCGGTCGAGATATTTGTATGTACTATGTACACACCAAGGTACATCCAAGTCGGTTGATAAATACGCCTGTTATTACGTGAGAAAAATCAGGACGTTTCAAAATGTCAGCCACGCTAGAAATTCAAAATGCTACAACTCAGCCATTTCTTAAGATATAGACGAAACAAAAACTGCTCCCGAATCTTTTTATCAAGGTCAAACACATAAGAAGAAAATATCTTTTCAATTTTCAATTTTTGGTACCACATTTCAAATTTAAATTTTTCTTAAAAATTTAAATGGCCGCCATTTTTAAACCAGATGGCGGGTGAAGCTAGCCAACGAACCCGGTCGAGACATTGGTATGTACTATGTATAAACGAAGTTACATCCAAATCGGTTCATAAATACGCCTTTTATCGCGTGACAAAATTCAGGACGTTTCAAAATGTCAGCCACGCTAGAAATTCAAAATGCTATAACTCAGCCATTTTTTAAGATATAGACGAAACAAAAACTGCTCCGAAATCTTTGTATAAAGGTCAAATACATAAGAAAAAAATATTTTCCATTTTCAATTTTTTGGTACCACATTTCAAATTTTAAATTTTTAAAAAAATTTTAAATGGCCGCCATTTTGAAACAAAATGGCGGATGAAGCTGGCCAACGAACTCGGTCGAGAGATTGGTATGTACTATGTACACACCGAATTACATCCAAATCGGTTCATAAATACGCCTTTTATCGCGTGACAAAATTCAGGACGTTTCAAAATGTCAGCCAAGCTAGAAATTCAAAATGCTATAACTCAGCCATTTTTTAAGATATAGACGAAACAAAAACTGCTCCGGAATCTTTGTATAAAGGTCAAATACATAAGAAAAAAATATTTTTCCATTTTTAATTTTTTGGTACCACATTTCAAGTTTTAAATTTTTTTAAAAATTTTAAATGGCCGCCATTTTGAAATAAAACGGCGGATGAAGCTGGCCAACGAACTCGGTCGAGACATTGGTATGTACTATGCACACACCGAATTACATCGAAATCGGTTCATAATTACGGGAGTTACAGTGTGACATAGGTCAGATATATATATATATATATATATATATATATATATATATCAATTTTGAACGGAGGGTGGTTTCGGGGTCTGGGGGTCATGATCGATGAAAATATACCAAAATTTTTTGAAATCGCTTTCCTCCGAACGGCTGCAATAGGTAGCTTTTTTGTAAAGAAAGCTACCTAAAATGGCTGAGTTATAGCACTTTGAATTTCTAGCGTGGCTGACATTTTGAAACGTCCTGAATTTTGTCATGCGATAAAAGGCGTATTTATGAACCGATTTGGATGTAATTCGGTGTGTACATAGTACATACCAATCTCTCGACCGAGTTCGTTGGCCAGCTTCATCCGCCATTTTGTTTCAAAATGGCGGCCATTTAAAAAATTTTTAAAAATTTTAAATTTGAAATGTGGTACCAAAACATTGAAAATGGAAAAATATTTTTTTTCTTATGTATTTGACCTTTATACAAAGATTTCGGAGCAGTTTTTGTTTCGTCTATATCTTAAAAAATGGCTGAGTTATAGCATTTTGAATTTCTAGCGTGGCTGACATTTTGAAACGTCCTGAAATTTGTCACGCGATAAAAGGCGTATTTATGAACCGATTTGGATGTAACTTCGTTTATACATAGTACATACCAATGTCTCGACCGGGTTCGTTGGCCAGCTTCACCCGCCATCTTGTTTAAAAATGGCGGCCATTTAAATTTTTAAGAAAAATTTAAATTTGAAATGTGGTACCAAAAATTGAAAATTGAAAAAAATATTTTCTTCTTATGTGTTTGACCTTGATAAAAAGATTCAGGAGCAGTTTTTGTTTCGTCTATATCTTAAGAAATGGCTGAGTTATAGCATTTTGAATTTCTAGCGTGGCTGACATTTTGAAACGTCCTGATTTTTCTCACGTAATAACAGGCGTATTTATGAACCGACTTGGATGTACCTTGGTGTGTACACATAGTACATACAAATATCTCGACCGAGTTCGTTGGCCAGCTTCATCCGCCATCTTGTTTCAAAATGGCGGCCATTTAAAAAAATTAAAAAAATAAAAAATTTAAATGAGATACCAAAAAATTGGAAAATGAAAAAGATTTTTTTGTATGTGTTTGACCTTAATACAAAGATTCCGGAACAGTTTTTCTTTCGTCTATATCTAAAAAAAAATCGCTGAGTAATAGCATTTTGAATTTCTCTTGTGGCTGACATTTTAAAACGACCTGATTTTTGTCAGGCGATAACAGGCTTATTTATGAACCTATTTGGATGTAACTTGGTCTGTACATAGTACATACCAATGTCTCGACCGAGTTCGTTGGCCAGATTCATCAGCCATCTTGTTTGAAAATGGCGGCCATTAAATTAAAAAATATATATATATTTAAAGTGAGGTGCAAAAAAATTAGAAATTGAAAAAGGTTTCTTTTTTAAGTATTTGATCTTGATATAAGGATTCAGGAGCATTTTTTGTTTGTCTTTACCTTAAAAAATGGCTCAGATACAGCAGTTTCAATTTCTATTGTGGGTGACATTTAGAAAAATCTGATTTTTTGCATGCGACAGCACTCCTATATTTTAACCGATTCCGATGTGAGTGAGCATGTGCACAGCAATTACTAAGGTCTCGACCAAGTTCACTGCATAGCCTCATCCACCATATTGTCTTAAAATGACAGGCACTTTAAGAGATTGCCGAATTTGGCAGCCAAATATAAGTTACTTTAAAGAAAAGCAGCTTGGATAAAGCTGACTAATTTCGCGAAATTCTCATTCATTATATTGATAAAAATTAGTTTTGAATCTCCTATATTCGGTTTCCACTAAATTGAGCTTCGTGTGTTTGCATGATATAAGTTGGCTTTTTTTAAAATAAGGATTATGAAAGCTACCTCTTCCTCCCGGCCCTGGCCAGAAGGACTTTTTGATTTTTTTTTTATATTTTATTGCAATGGCTCTCAATTAAGTAGAGAATGAGACTTTTATCCATCTAAGCGCACATTTATACAGGTTTGGAATCAAACATAGAACCTTTGCCTTATAAAATCAGAAAATCGCTCTCAGAAATGTCTGAGAAAATTCGCTCAAAATAACCAATTGATAATAACATCCGGTACCTTATTTGAAACAGCTCCATAGAATAAACAGTGAGTAAAAGAACTATAATAAACCATGGATGAGTAACTTGCAGTTTAATTAATTTTTAAATAATCAACTGATTGGTAGATAATTCATACGAGATAATTCATACCTATAGCCTTTTGGCTTTAATTACGAATGCTGTTCCAACTAAGCTATCTTGGCAACATCCCAAGCCACACTATATCTTTTTAAAACAAATTTTTGGTCGTTACATCCGGTCTTTTATTTGAAACTGATTTACAGAATAAACCACAAGTAAATACAGAATAAACCACAAGTAAATGAAATTGAATAATCTATGGATGAGTAGTTGCACTTTATTTTTTTAACGCAGTCAAATGAGTGGTAAATAATTTATACGACTAGTAATTGCTGTCAAAATAGTAATTCAATTGGAAGAGCATTGGCAATTAAAGCCAAAGGGTTCTGGATTCCAGTCCCAAACTGGAAACATTTTTGCTCAGATACAAAAATTACTAGTTATATGAATTATTTTCAAGTCAGTTGATTGTAATAAAAAATAAATAAGGTATAGTTACTTATCATTAGTTTACGGGAGGTGCTTTAATTGAAGTTTATTCTGCTGAGTTGTTTTAAATAACAAACCTGATGTCATGAAAAAATGGTTGTTATGACAGAATATTGTGTTGGCTGTTATGTCGTCCAGATAGATCAATTCGAAGGACATTGGCAAATAAATTCAAAATTTTCTGGTTTCGAGTCCTAGCTTGGATATGTTTTTGTTTAGATGGTGAAAATTCTACTCGTATGAAGTGTTTTTGGATTGACAGATTCTATATAAGGTTGGCCAAAAAGGTTTAATAGTAATTAATTTTTTTTACCTTTTGGAGATGATTAGACAATGTAAGCTGAAAATGTGTTCAAAATATGAAGGACTTAATATTATATTGATGGAATAGTTCTACCATTGATTTTCAAGAAATAACATTTAAAGAAATATATAAGGTCCCCGTGTCTTATGTATTATGTTTTGAAAACTATGTAGAAATATGTGAGGAAGCAAATTTAGACAACATTTTGCAATAAAAGTAAGTAAAATAATAAATAGAGAAAAAGCATTCTTTCACAACGAAAACTACCCGAGGAATGATACTTTGAATTGTTTGAAGTTTCCGGTTGTATAAAATCGTCTGACATTTTTTTAGCACATACAATAGGTAAAAAGACGTGCTATTTTTGTAATATTAATGGCAGCGTCATAATCAACATAACATCCATTCCTATCTTATTTTGAACACATTTGCATTATATATTTTCTATATACTTAAAAAATTCACTTATAAAATGTATCCACTTAAAAAATTAAAGCTTGTTTCAATCTTTTTGGTAAACGCTCTAAAGAAGTTAATAAAACACATATTTGATGTTTTGCTAAGAATAAAAATAAAATAGGTATATATATATTTTTTTTCATTTCACGCTTTCTCGATTGTGTGAGAAAATCTTCGTTCTCGAAACACTAAAAGTACGTGCATGTAATACAGCATATTTTCTTCATATAAGCCTAAGGCAGTTACTTTCCTGAAAACTTATTTTTCCAGTTATTTATAACATCAATAGTGTAACATTAATAATATTTATGATATGATAAAGAAAAAAATGGCGTTATTTTCAAACTCTTTATTTTACATTGCTTTAAAATTTCGATATTACAATTCGTTGTAAAATATTCCATTTTTCGTTGTAACGTCGTTGTATGTTTCGTTAATATAAATTCTCTTTGTTTCAAAAGGTTTTACAAAACAGTTTCATTAGCATGCTATCAAACTACGTTACTTAATGTGTTATGAAAAAAGGAAAGAAAAAATGATTTATTTAAGAAAGGCATCGTACTGTCTGAAGTTTTTAACGGAAATCTCTATTTTCGAAACACTAGAATTACCAGGATCCAAAATAGCGAACAGTGTTTCTTCTGGAGATATAAGGCACTTTTTCTTTCTACAAATTAACAAAATAATTAGTTCAGTTAACATAATTTTATAATCAGTTGTAATGGTAATACATTTATTATTTTATAAGAAACAAATTTCCTCTTTTAAAATTAATGCTTTTTTTATTACCTTATTATTTCTGCCGATTCGTTGAAAATATCATATAACTTTGTCACCAAAATCAGCCCAGGAAATCCCCCAGAGTTTCAAAATATCATATAAATTCGTTCTAAATTTATGGTCAAATACCACTTTTTTAATGCACTTACAAAAGTAAAAAAAGGAAATGGGTTTTTATTAAGAAACAAATACCTTGCTCTTAAATTTAAAAAAGAAAAATAAATAACCAAACACAAAAACAAATAGACTGGAAAAGATATGATATCCTGCGTGCAAAGACAAGACAGAAATTTTCTGAAAAACGAAGCTTTTTTGCTTGTAGTGTATAACATGTTGTAACAGCAAAAATATTCTGATATGATACAGAACAAAAGTGCTTTATTTTGAAATTTTCCTTAGCATATCGCCTTATTATTATATAAAAGAGGCATTTTTGTTTGAAAGCTCTCATATTTATTTCTCAAGAAATCCCTATTTATGACTAAAGTAAGTTAACAATTTCTGTTTCAGTGACATATTTTGTTTACATATTTTGAGATTGTATAGTCGAAAAATCTTTTATTTTACGTGTTTAAATGATAAAATACAGCCTTTTCTTTTATTCATTTACCAAAAAATTATTATTTTATGAAAGTGTTCATGTAACGTATCTTTTTGTTACGTAATATTTTTTTTCCTTTGGATTTTGTACTGCTTAGAGAACCTACTTTCTTTCAATAAAAAATCGAAAAATCTGCAGCTTTTTTTTTTTTTTTTTTTAAATTTAAAAGTAATTTAGAATGAAAAATAGTTTAAAGTGTGTTTTTTTTTCTCTTGAAAATTACTTTATAATTTTTTACTGCATAATATTTCTGATTCCATGCTGTATACTCATTTATTTATTTTTTGTTCGTTTCTTTCGTTTATTTGTTTGTTCAATTTATTTGATTTAAAAGCTAAAGAATAGCTTTCTATGTTTCTTCTTCCATTGTAGTATTAAAACTTTTTAAATAGATCTTATTAGAAGTGATTTTACAGTAAATGTAATTGTTTAATTCTCTGGTTTTCCACTGTTTTATACAGATTATCTTTGTACTAATTTTATTTAAAATAAGTTAAATACTTTCAAGAAAAAGGCGAAAGGCGAATTATTTGGTAATTGGAGCCTTTGCGAGATAGGAAAATATCACATTCTAAACAGAACAAAAAAATTATAACATATTTTCTTGCATTCTATTCACTGTTTTATATACACGAGTAATGTTTTCGATGGTTAAGTATTTTATTTCATATAACAAAGCATTTTATCTGATCTTATATAAAACACAACTACACTGCATATAAGTAATAATAATAATAATAATAATAATAATAATGTATAATTACGAAGTATTATATATAATTACGATAATAATTAATTACGAAGCGTACGAACTACAAACATCAAATTTAAAAGCTTACGAACTACAAAGGCTGAGTTACTACGCTAAAAATATTAAAGTTTTTTGTTTACAGACATAAAACAGTAATTTCCAACAAATTGTAAAAAAATAATCCGTCTATAAGGAAATGTAATAGCGATACTTTTTTTAATTTGAAAAAAAGGTAGCAAATCTTTATTTTCCAGTTTTTCTTTGTATACTGACTATTTTTATCAAAGAGATGGCGTTTGTAGAAAATTTCTTATAGTTACGCTAAAGAAAATCATTATTTGTGGCGCATGATGCAAGCAAAGCGGTACAAGTTTCGCTTATTTATGTTATCTAAATTTTTAAGATGTAAACACTAAAGTATAAAAAAATATTTTTTATTGCTATACACATGTTTTAATTTGCTTGCTTTAAATTCTAAATTGTAACTTTCTCTATAACCTTAAAATTAGTAATATGTTTAAATCAAAGAGATCTTGTTAGTTATATTTTGTTATGTATGTAATACATTAATGGTTTTCTTTTCTTACTCTTTTATTGGGGTAATATCTGAAAAGAAAAAGAAACTGAAGCTGTAAAATTTGAAAATTTGAAAACAGATTCGGTGTAAAAAACAAGACAAATAAATGCTTCATAGTGTCATTTCTTCATTTCTCTTGAAAGAATGTTTATGCATTTTTATTTTAAGACGTTTAGAAAACAGTATAAAAACCGTTAAATTTTCAAAACTAATATTATCAAAATGAGAAAAGTAACAAACGCAGCTAGACATACAGTTTACTAATCTTTAGTGAGTATTATTTGTTTTAAGTTAATTTTGTTATTCTGTGACTTTGCTTTACAAAGAATTTATTTCTTAAATATTTTTAAAACCCTATGAAAATAATCTTTCTCTTTTAATTACGTGTTAGAACACCCCTCCCCACTTTAGAACTATTCTATATCTAGATTAATATTAACACAATTATTCTAATTGGTAAACAAATCCTATTAGATGTAAATTTACATCTAATATTCTATATCTGTTAAACAAGCTCAAAGAACTGGGTTTATTTACAAAATTTTCATTTATTTCAATTATATAAATTTAATTTTTTTAAAGAAGCACTTAGAACAACATTGTGATTTTTTGTGTATTAGTATTTCTATCTAAGACTAAAATCTATAAAACACTACGGCGGTGTTATGAGTGCTTCCAATCTGAATGTATGAAATTTATCCAATTAAAATACAATACAATTGAAAAGCGTTAAAAAAATTCTTAAATACAAATGAATCAAAACCACAGTAAATACTAATCTTAAACGATATTAAAACAATTAAAAGATCTTAGAAAATTGATAGAATGATTTTGTATAATTGAGGAATAGCAGTGTTGGTTGAAATGAGGGCCATCTAGCCACTTCCTTTAAATTATTGGCTTAATTCTGGAAATACGAATCTACTCCCCGATTTCAAAAATATTACCAGCATGTCATATCGGATTGAACTAATTTACTTGTATTTTGCTTTTTGCTATTTTTCTTTTCCTTAATTTTTCGATATAATCGAATCTTTTTTTCACAATTTCCTTAACTCACAAAGAATCGAATTTGAGGTTAATTTAGACGCTTCAACTGGTAAAGAAGCCTATTAAAAAATCTTTTGTACATCAACATTTCCGGCTAATCGAATATTAGTTTATGGCAGAAAAAGTAATATGGTTATTTATTTTTTATTGTATTTTCGGAACACCTCAAGACAGTTTATTTCTTATTTGCATTTTTTAAAAGATTGCTCAAGTGCGCTTAACATTTTTCAGCGGACTGTTTTTATGTGCATTTGAAAGTCTGCATTTAATTTCTTCCGATCACCTGTCATTTTGAAGATCATAGGCATCGGAAAACATTTCTTTAAAATTTGAATTCATTAAAAAACTTTCTTACTGATCAAAATATAGTTCCAGTTTACAAAAAAGGTCAGTTGTATAATCTTTTACACTTATCGCAACTTAATAATCTTCCAAAAATAGTAAAATTCATGCAAATACAAAGATGGAATGTACAGTAAACTCCCGACTATCCGGACCTCCGTGCTATTCGACCGCGTGAAAAAAAAAAAAAAAAAAAAAAAAGAATGAATGTTGCAATTGGCATAGGTAGGCAGATTCCCATCTAAGTGGGAGTCAAAAATATAGGAAGAAATTCCGAACATAGTAATTTCAAGGCTTTGGAACATTCTTTTGGGCCAAATATGTGGTCACAAATTTGTGGGGGAAACTTAAATGGGAGATGGGAACGATAAGCTTCTTCCGTTGCTGAAAAATATACCGAGATCTGACGATGTCAATGCAGAGCACATTACAGAATGGATTGCAAACGACGAAGTTAGTGAATTAATTGAAAAATATATTGCAGAATTGTTGATAGAGGTAGGAGAAATAACAGAAAAAAACTGAAAAGGATTGCAGTAAAAATCTCGTCCCACATTAACAAGGGTTCAAGACAATTGAGGTAGCACTGGAGTACATTAATCAGCAGGAAAAGACGAAACCTGATATCATCTACTTGCGTAAATGGGGGGGGGGGGGAGGACGTTGCGTCGCGGAAAAGGGCTAAGAAGAAGAAGCACTCCTCTAATAAGGACTTTTTCAAAAACTAAAAACTCTAAGTTTTGACTCTTTTAAACTATGCATAACATTTTTTCCCGAGGTGGTCCCCCTCCAACCTCCACATAACTTTTCATATTTGTGCAATCTTTTATTAATAAACAGTAAAATAAGATTTACGCATTTTTTTACGAATTAGGATTACGTTTTATGTTAATGTTTTATTATTTTGAAAATTTATGTACTGTATACATAACATTTATCTTAATAGGTTTAACATATGTTTTAAATATCATGGCGGAGGGAGGACAGCTTTTTTATTATCCGTCCTACCTTCCCTCACATTAGACCGGATAATCGGGAGTTTACTGTTTTTTTTTTTTTTTTTTTTTTTTTTCAGAAACGCAATAACTGCAAAGACGAAAATTTTCGTTTTTTTTATCTTTCCTGAATTTACATAAATAAGTTATTTGAGCATGTTATGTAAAAAATCAATTCAATTGTATGTTCTACTGCATTAATTTAAACAAAATGCAAGTACCTATATTTAAATGAAAATTTTAAAATGTTGTTTGTCTGAATTTCTTCAACGTACTTAAAATTCTAGTTCAAATAATGACTTCTCATAAGTGAACACAGATTAATGCTTATCTTAAAAGCAAATTCATGTCCGGGTTTTTTCTGAAGATGTTTGATCACCAGGTTAACTATAGACAAAAATGTATTTTCGGCTGCAAAATGTGCTTTCTCTTGGCTGGGAGAAGGTCAGTTAAAGGCTGGAGCGCGAGACGCAAGGTTAGTTCCTGTGTAGAGCTTTTAGATAGAGCGTAGGGTTGAGTAAAGCTCGCAGAGCTTAGGCTTCGAGCCCATATGTTGGTAGATTGAGAGTAGTCTCCGGTAAAGCTAATTTAAGGAGTGTAGATTGAGAGTGATATAACGTAGTTTTAACAGTACACAGCCAGCATTTACTGTACTTAATTTAATGTTAAACCGGATCACCTACATCCGAATTTTAAGTAGAAATAGTGTTTTGTGTTTTGTAAATAGTGTGTAAATAAACTGTTAATTTAGTTAATTGAACGAGTTAGTTTTCATTTAAACAATCCTCTCAGAGCGTGACCGATATCACCTAATCATATCGGTGGTGGCAGCATATAAATAGCAAAGGGTTTTCTTCAAAGTTGTGTGGACTAAGAGGAAACTCCGACATTGTTTGTCTGAATTTCTTCAACCTACTTAAAATTCTAGTTCAAATAATGACTTCTCATAAGTGAACACAGATTAATGCTTATCTGAAAAGCAAATTCATGTCCAGGTTTTTTTCTGAAGACGTTTGAGCACCAGGTTAACGATAGAGAAAAATGTATTTTCGGCTGCAAAATGTGCTTTCTATGACTTCAAGTTAAGTTTTATACATGTGTGTATAGATTTAGTATTTTATATTGCAAAATTCAGTTGATAAATAACATGGCGATTAAGTGTTACGCTTTTGATCCCCGTTCTCTAAACCTCGCGTAACAGAAACATAAAAGACAGTATCTACATGATTACCTTTTAATCGTGGATGAACATGACTCATGAAATTATATTATGGATGATAATTTTGTCCCTTTAATCCTTTTAGAATCTGCACTTATGAACAATCAAACGTTAATCGTTTTCGGTTGCAAATGCTTTTGTTTAGAAATATTTTAGAAAAAAAAAAAAAACAATTTTAAATCTCTAAACATTTTTTATGTACAAATACAGTTTATATGATGGCTCTAGTATTTAAGTATAAAACATTTAAAGCATTTAAAAATTACATTTTTTAAAATTTAACGTCTTAAAACTCAATCATTTTTGTAAATGTAAGAATAATATGAAATACATTCCATGTTGCATAAAGGTTTTCCTAAAATAGATTTATTTACATATTAAAATATCACTCTTCAAGAAAAATGATCAAGAAAAATAGATTTTTATTTTTATAGAGTATTATATTGTGTAGAGTATTTTTGAACTGAAATCTCTATTTACGAAACACTAAAATTACTGGGATTTTCGACACGCATACCTATTTCGGTTATTTTTCATAAAATACCGAAAAAAAAAAATCATTTTCGACAGTACTTTAAAACGCAGTGTAATAGATTTTATAAAGATTTCTGATTTTATAAAGAGGAAAAATATCTTGTGTTTACTTTGTATATTGACTAGCAGGTCGCTTTTAAATTTTCTGACACATCTTGTTGTAGAATCAGTATTTATTATAAAAATTAATGTATGAAGCTGCTCATACACGTTTTATCCGACTATTTTAGAATTGAAACATAAATGTCTAGTGCATTTATATTTTCTTCGTAGAATGTAGTAATAAATTTTAAGCTAAAACGAATTATTTTCTTATTCTTTCACATTATTGCAATTTTTAAGTTATATTTTTAACATATTTATTTGCCATATACACAGTTTTATAAATGCTTAGTTTCTTATTTTTTTACAAAACTATTCCATATGTTATTACGATATGTGAAATATGCAAAACTTATTTTTAAAAAGTTAAATTAAAATTAAAATTATTCAATTTATTTTTACAGAAATAATCGTAAAAAAAAAGAGACAAAAATGTAAATATATACAAACAACACAATTGGACACGTATTTTTGTTTTTCGGCTATTAAACAAATATTCAAAAAATGTCAGAGAGAATCACAGAGAATGTTATGATAGTAGAAAATCACTTAAACAGATAAAAGGGCAATTGTAATTAATTAATTCTATGTAAACTTTTGTACATAAATTAACTGACATTATATCTTATTCAGTATTTTATCTGTCATAAATATGTTTTTAATTAATTGAACTTTCTATATAAAAAAACAGAGAACTAATAACACAAAGTAGGACGAATAATAATCGAAACATTTTTATATTTTATCATCTGAGTTTAAGAATAATGAAAATAATAAAAAAGATTATTCAAATAAGCTCATGAACAAATGATATCTAATAAGAAAATTCTTTTTTGTTTAATACAAAATAGAAATATCACTACTCAAAATAAATCTTACATCTAATAACTCATGCATTCAGAATTTCCTTACAAAAACTTTTCTTCAATACCGTCTGTATCATTATTTGTCTTTTTACTTACATTTGTTTACCATCATTACTTAAGTAAATCCAGAAATAGATCTATTTTTTTTTATTATTTCAGCTATTAGAAAATACTCTGAAACCGATGAGAATATTACGTGAACTGGGTGAAATTGTCTTAATAAAATAAGAAGGACAATGTAAGAAACACATACATGTAAGAAACAAAAATTTTGTTGCATTGGGAATTGGAAGTACGAAAAAACATACACTTGGCATAGGCATGAAATATTATTTATTATTTTATTATTTTTGGAAACAGTAAAAAATGTAATATTAGGTATCTCAATTAAAAGGAAGAAAAAAACACACATTCGAAGTACGTATAAAATACTATTTCTTATTTGCTTCTTTTTTGAAAAAAAAATGTTTAATGTCATATTATGTTAATACATCTTTAGATAATACATTTTATGTACATTGAATATATTATTGATGTATAACTGATTAAACTTTAATATCTAAAAAAAGCAGACAACATCTTGAACTCGCCAAACAAGGATATTTATTTCTCAATTTTAGATTACATTCCTCCAATATAAAGCAATTTAATCTATGCTTATATAACACAAAATGGAACGAATAACTTCCGAAATTTCCAGATTTTTTTTATCATCTTATTTAGCGAATAAAGAAAAAAATTAAAAAAGATTATTTCGAAAAAAAAAAATTGAGCAATGGATAGCTAAAAAATGTAATTTTTTTCTTCATTTTAACACAAAATAAAAATATCACTTCTAATAATAAATCTTATTTATCATAAATCTTGTACTCTAAGTTTTATTAACGAACCTTTTCTTCTATATGTCTGTATCATTATTTGTAGTTTTACTTACATTTGTTTTTCTTCATAACTTAAGCAAATATAGAAATGTGTCTATTTTTCGATTATTTCATCTATTAGAAAATATTCAGAATACTCCGATGTGAGCTGTACTTGGAATAATAATAAAAAAAGTCTTAATAAAATAAGAAGGACTGCAAATGGATAGTGCAAGAAACACAATTTTCAGCGCTTTGAGAAATACAAGGAGAAAAAATACACGCTCGATATATGTATGAAATAGTGCGTCTTATTATGTGCTTACTTTTATAAATAGTGAACCTGTTTAATTTCCCATTATTATGTTAATAAATCATTGGATGGTAAATTTTATTTACATTTGATAGATTATTTAGCAATGCGAAAAAAGGAATATTTAGAAATATATATGCTAATGATATTTTTAACAAACTTTCTGTAACGAGAAGATCGCTACTCAGGATAAATCTTATTTCTAATAAACTAGCTGACCCGCCCGGCCTTGCCCGGGCCTTAATAATATTCTTAAATGAATCTGAAATTTTTATCGCAGGTGCGTACAGAGGGGAGTTGGGGTGGAGACAGTGCAAATTACCAGGGACCGACTCTTGTTCAGTTCCAAAGTTGTGTAAATTCACAGGTTAAGTTTTTTCATTTTTATATGTATATTGCTCTTATTATTCTAAAGTAATTGATGAATTCAATTAAAATTTAATTATTTTCAATAATTTAATTTTTTATTTAAAATCTTTAGATGAAAAAGCAATTACAAATACAACATAAACTGTAATAATTGAAAAAGAAATAATAAAATTGTAAGCAAATATTACTATATAGAATGTTTTAAAAATTACCATCCAGCAAATTTATTTTCTAATAGAGTAAAGACTGTTTCTAATGGAATCTTGCAATAAACAACAACAACAAAAAAACAGCTTCCCTCTCTCCCAAAAAATGTTATTATGCTTTGTTCAATATAAATAACCTGCATAAAACGGAATTTATCACTGGTCGTTTCCCTCTAAGCAGGTTTTATTGTATCTTACTTCTGGTGGGCCCTTAATAAAAATCTTAAATGAACCTGAAATTCGTGTCGCATATCCGTACACAGGGGAGTAAACAAAATTACTTAACGCCATGACAACATTTTTAAATATATTACTGCTGATTAATTCGAATTTCCAATATAGTGCTTCGCAGAAATTGCACGTTTTACTCAAAGTTCCACAGTTATGCCCCCCCCTGAACGTTTAAATCTATAATTTGAATTTCAGAAGCAATGCGTGCACTCTGCGGTTATTAAGCCTATTTTAGCGATCGCTTATGCTCTGGGCTTAACTTTATTCCCAATTCAATCTATTTCGATTTTCTGTTCTTAATTTGGCTTCTTCTTCACTTTAAAGCATTCACCGAGATCTTTTACGGGCATTTCAAATGATATTTTGAAGCTCTATAATTGCAGCGAAAGAGGGAAACATCATGGAGCTCTTTCCTCTACGGCGAAATGTAAATAAACCCGATCGCCCTAAATCCTGCCAAAGGACTTTTCACAATAATCAATGAGATGTGTTTCTCGGGCGTTGCCATTACACAATAACAAATAATCGCGATTTATGTGCCACGTACGGTAGCATAATATATATATAGATAATGCATTTCGAATTTCATTGCTGAATCTTTTCTTCATACGTCTGTATCATTATTCGTAGTTTTAATTACATTTGTTTACCTTCCTTACTTAAATCCGGGAATAGTTCTATTTTTTATTATTTCATCTATTAGAAGAAGCTCAGAAATCGATGAAAACAGTACGTGAAATGAGTGAAAATATATTAATAAAGTAAGACGGAATAAAAACAGACAGTGTAAGAGACACAAACATGTAAGAAACACGAATTTCGTTGTTTTGAGGAACGAAAGTAAAAAAAAAAAAAAAAAAAAAAAAAAAAAAAAAAAAAAAACACTTTACATATGTGTGGAAATTTATTTCTTATTTCTTTATATTTGGAAGCAGCGAACATTTAATATAACATATCTCAAACGTAAAGGTAGTTAATTTATGTTAAAAAAAAAAGAAACACATATTTTACGAGATTTTGTGAATGGGGAAAGAAACATTTTTATATTTTATCCTGAATTAAAGAATGAAAAAAAGAAAGAAAAGGATCATTTAACGAATAAACTTTTCTGATCAATGGATATCCAAACAGAGAAACTTTTCTTCGTTTTCACACAAAATAGAAATATCACTACTTATAATAAATCTTATTCGTAATAAATCATGAACTCCGAATTTCATTACTGAATCTTTTTTTCAGTACGTCTGTATCGTTATTTGTAATTTTACTGACATTTGTTTTCTTTCATTACTTAAGTAAATCTAGAAATATATTATTCGGTTATTTCAGCTATTAGAAGATACTCAGAAACCAATGGGAACGATACGTGAACTGAATGAAAATGTCTTAATAAACTAAGACGGAATACAAAAAGAAAATACAATAAACACAATTTTCGTTACTTTCAGAAATAAATAGAAGTAAAACAAAACACTCTCGACGTATGTATAAAGTACTATTTCTTATTTGTTTATTTTTATTTTTTTACTTTATATTTCGTTAATACATCTTTAGATAATAAATATTATTTACATTTTAAATATTATTGATAAATAACTGATTACACTTTGCTATATATATAACAGGCAATATGTTGAACTCTTCCTACAAAGAGGCTTTTTTCTCATATTCATATTACATTCCTTTAATATGAAGGAATTTAATTTATGCTTAATTAACACAAAATAGAATGAATAATTTATAAGATTTCGTGGAAATGTATTTTTTAAGTGTTATCATCTGAGATAACGAATAATAATACGATGTAAAAAAATTATTTTGAAGAATAAACTTCTGAGCAATGGATATCTAAAATGAGAAATTATTCTTCATTTTAATACAAAACAAAAATCTCACAACTCAAATTAAATTTTATTTCTAATAAATCATGCATTCCGAATTTTATTACTGAACCTTTTCTTCAATACGTCTGTATCAGTATGCATAGTTTTACTTACACTTTTTTTTCTTTATTACTTAAGTAAATCTAGAATTTTTTTATCTTTTTTTTCGATTATTTCAGTTATTAGAAGATACTCAGAATCCAAATGGGAACAGTACGTGAACGGAGTGAAAATATCTTTAAAAAGTGAGAAGAAATACAAAAAGACAGTGTAAGAAACATAAACATGTAAGGAAAACAAATTTATGTGCTTTAAATTAGGAAATTGAAAAAATACACACATTCGACATATGTATGAAATATTATTATTTATTTTGTTTATGTTTGGGAACAGTGAACGTACATTGGTTAATTTCATATTATGCCAATAAATCTTTCGGTAATATGTTTTATTTAGATTTCATATATTCTTTAGTAAGTCGATTTTTTTTTTCTTTTGAGCAGATGTTAATGATATTGTTGCAAACTCTGTAAACAGAACTGAACTTTAACCTTTAAGCTACGGAATTAAAAAGGAGGTCTCTAGTAGATTATTTTTAGGAAAAACAAAAGGAGTTTGATAGCAAATTAAAAGCATAAATAGATTTTATTTGAGGGCAATATATATTTTTTTTAATTGAAAAACATACAACTCAGAATGCGCTCAGAGTTATTTGTTATATATTTTTTTGTTTATCTAAAATACTTATTGATAAATATGTTCTTAAATAGTTGGAATGATGATAAAATAAACTTCTAGATACCAAAAATTGTAGAAAAAACATCTCAACACTATGTCAGAACTTCAAAAATTATTAATGAATAAATTTAATGAAGGTAAACAGGGACAAGAAGAAATAACAAGGCATGAAACATACAGGGAACTTGTTATCATCTTCGAGATAAGTAGGAACAAAATCATTATATACGATCATATTTTATCATATTGTGCTGTGAAAAAAATATTATAAATTGATTAGATGAAAACCAGAACTTGTTAAAGTTTCTTCGTGCAAATCGGGCTAATTTCTTAATTTAATATTACATATATCGATTATACAGGAATTTAATTTATATTTAAATTACACAAAACAGAACGAATTATTTAAAAAATCCTGTGAAAGAGAGGTGGTGGAAATTACATATTTTATCATGTATCTTAAAGAATAAATAAATGAATGGAAATGATTATTTTAAAGAATAAATACAGAACAATGGTTAGCTGAAAAGAGAAAATTTTCTTCATTTTAACTGAAGTTGGAAATCTCACTCATAATAAATCTTATTCCTCGTAAATCATGCCCTCCGAATTTCATTACTAAACCTCTTCTTCAATAGGTCTGTATCATTATTTGTCTTTTTACTTACATTTGTTTTCCCTCATTTCTTAAGTAAATCTAGAAATAGTTCTATTTTTCGATTATTTCAGCTATTAGATGATACTCAGAAAACGATAATAACATTACGTGAACTGAGTGAAAATGTCTTAATAAAGTAAGTAGGAATAGAAAAATACAATGTAAGAAACGCAAACATGTAAGAAACACAAATTTGGTTGCTTTGAGACATAAAAGTAAGAAAAAACACATACTCGACATGTGTATGAAATATTATTTATTATTTGTTTATTTTTGTAATCAACGAACGTACATTGTTTAATTTCATATTATTTTACTACATCTTTGGATAATAGATTTTATTTATAATTGATATACTACGGGCCCACTAGTTACTGATATATTCTGCCACCTACGATCTACGATCGCCAACCCCCGTTGAGACACCCCGGATTCGAAAAGCACGCTAATTTGATCGTTTTAAAAAGATTGAATTATAATTTAAGGGAAAAAAAAACAGAATCGATCTCTCTATAAACGGATTTCCAATCGTTTCCTTTTGATTGGTGAATTTTCAGACCAAATCAGCATCTGTTAAGAGATACAATGGCTGTTTTGTCGTTTTTGATTTTTTTTTTTTTTAAAGGTTAAATTTTTTTAAATAAGCTAATGCAAAATTAATTCAGTAAACGAAGTCGTTGTCTCCCGGTATTTTTTAACAACGCTATAAGAAAGTTAACTTAAGACATTTTAAATGTATCGTTTTAAATCTGACACAATTTTCACGAAAGTTTTCTTTCTCTTATTAATATTCGCGTGAAAATACTTTTGTTGCTAGAAAGGAAATATCATTTGCACTGTCTTAGAACTCACAACAGCTATTGAAAAGATTATTATTTCAAAATATGAAATAAATGTCTCACGAAAATATTTTCTTTAATTTAAAGAAAATAGTTTTCCATTATTATTATTATTTGACCATTTTAAGTATGAAGTAATTTCCTCCATTTAAGTCTGTTAACGCATAATAATAAATTTATTATTTTAAAATTTTCTTTCTCTTTTAAAATTCGAGTGTAAATGAAGTTTTTATGAAATATTTTCAATATTTTCAATATTTTCCAGCTTTTAACATGTAATCATGTAATTCTAATTTGAAAGATTTTTTATGTTTATAATAGCCACGTGTATATATTTTTTTTATTTGAAGTAAATATTATTCGTTGCGCTATTTTTAAAATTGGCAACAATTTAATTTGATAACCTTTTCTAGAATATGAAAGAAATATCCCTCGAAATGCTTAAAATTTGAATTTAAAAGGGAAACATATCCTCAAAAAATGAGTCAAATTAAAAACATAAATGTATTCTGCACACCGGGAACTTCTTATGTATAAAATTATCTAAAAATGATTAAATTACTATTTTTATTTTTTGCTCCTATAAAACTTTTTACCCAACTGCCAAGAAGGGTTATGTGTTTCACGCGTATCTTGGTATGTGGATTTCTTTATACCCTCGAAACATCCCAACGGCTGGATGGATTTTAATGAATGGGGTCTCTATCGATTCGTCTTAACCGTTCAATGGTTATAGGCTAATTTGTTTTTATAAATTCAAAATGGCAACCGTAAAATACAAAATAGCTGTAGAGACGAAAAAAAATATTTACGCACTCTATTGAGTGGAGAATCATTGGATAGGTCTTTCAAAAGGAAGATGATGTTTCATTGACTATTTTACAGTCAGAAGCTCTGTTTAAAATATCTGGAAGTTGTGTAGATAAGATCGCTAGCTTTACTGCAACTCTATCCTTCATAGACATATATAGCCCTCATCAAAACAGTGTTTATCGACAGGAACTAACAGTTTAACACAACTTAAAAGTCATCAATACAAGTAAATAAAAAAAAAAATAGCTAAGTAATATAAAAAATAGTTTCACATTGATGAGAAATAATTAATTAGTTCGCTTTTTACGCAGTCGGGTTTTTTATTTTTTTTTAAATGTAATACATAATTATTTAATGGAACGATTTTGACCAAATTTAACATTAAATATCTCTTAAAATAATTCTTCGATTGGAAAACTGTCTACATTAGCGAGTTTACCAAACATTTTTCTATAATACCACCGATTCTAATATTTTTTTATGCAATAGTTTTCTTAATATTAATGAAGAAAGACCCTGGTCACAAAAAATTCATTGACAGCTGCGGTGGCAGCATTATTATTATTATTATTATTATTATTATTTTATTTTATTTTTTATTTTATTTTATTTTTTTTTTTTTTTAGAATATAGAGAATTTTTTTTTTTTTTTAGAATATAGAGAATTTTTTTTTTTTTTTTAGAATATAGAGAATTTTTTTTTTTTTTTTTTTTTTTTAGAATATAGAGATTTTTTATCAAAGCGAAAAAGGATATATTTAAAAAAAAACAAAAACAAATATTAATGATATTTGTACAAATCTCGGTGTAAAGAGAAATGAATTCAACTTTTAAACTGGGGAATTTCAAACAGATTTGTAAATTATTTTTTAGCAAAATGAAAAGTGAGCTGATTGTTAATTGAAACATTAATTAAGATTTGTTTAACAAGAATAAATTCTTCTTTGCTTTTAATCTGACGCAATTATCTATATACAGAGTGGTCAGAAAAAAAACTTCCCCGATATATGTATCCCTAGCGACCTAACCGCTCAACTAACCGAAAGGAAATTTCAGATTTAGTTATTTGAAGGTATGTGCACGAGATCGTGATGATTTGAAAAAACAGAGCTTTCACGGTTACGGTAACTGTGAAAAAATTTCGAAATTTTCGAATGGCGACACCCCTTTTTCCTGCGCAAATTCATCAGCGAAATGAAAAACCATAAATGGCGTTGGAACGATAGACGCATGACTAAAATTGCCAGTGTAATATTGTGGTACTCAGTCCGAATCAGCTCCTATGTAACGTGATATTCAGCACATCAAAACAAATTATTACATTTTTATTTTCACTATGTGTACACAAACAGAACTGAAAAACACATTTTAAAACAAATCTTATAAAATTACTCAGTTCACAAGTGTAAAAATAAAATTTGTTATTGAAAAACATGTCTTGTAGCCACTCCTTCGTTCCACGCAATGGTCTTTTTTGCAAGTGTTTACGCAATTTTTATCGTACGTGTACCATTCCAGCGCCATTTATGGTTTTTCAATGCGCTGATGACTTTGCGCGTGAAAAAAATGAGTGCTGTCATTCGAAAATTTCGATATTTTTCACTGTAACTGTGACCGTGAGAGCTCTATTGTTTTAAATCATCACGATCTCGAGCGCATACCTTTAAATAAGTATATCTGAAATTTCTTTTCGATTGGTTGAGCGGTTAGGCAAATAGGGGTGCATATATCTGGGATGTTTTTTTTTATGACCACCCTGCATATATATATATATATATATATATATATATATATATATAGAAAAAAAATCTCCATACTCTGGAAGAATTTCATAAATCGTTTGAAAATACATTAATACATAAATTTTCTAATCTAAGTCTCATTATTTTCAGACGAGAGAATTTTTTTCTCAGTATGTCTGTACTCTTATTTGCCTTTTGTTCAACGATGTTTCCTTCGTTATTTAAATAAAGGTCGACTTGAATCTTTTTTTTCTATTTTCAATATTAGATGATACTCTGAAAGCAATGAGAATGCATGTGAACTGAATGCTAATGTCTGAATTAAATAAGAAAGGATCATTTTACTAAAGAAAAATTTAAGTAAGGTATATACTCTATTCTTCCGCAATTACAAATGAATGTAACAAAACTACAGTTTCGGAATATATTTCAGGAAGTTAAGTTTTTATTTATTTTTTTTTTTTTGAAGAAATGAGTAGCATTATTTAATTATGCACTTTTGCGAGTAAAACATGTTCAAGAACATTGTAATTCTATTTATAAGACAAATTTTATCCTCATCGCACCAGCGTCTCGCACACCATTTTTGAACAGTTATCATTATTTATTTAATCACGAAAATATCCTATCATAAAAGAAATGATACTTTTTCAAGAAGTTTTAATCTTTCCTTTATCATCAAAATATCTGGTTATAAACGTTACCGTTCTCCACGCGCCGATACTTCTCGCGCCGGCATTGCCATCTGCATTAAATAACACATTCCACGTTACACTATCTAACGCACAACATTCACTGTTCTTCATAATATGAGAATTGCTGTGATATTTCCCGACATTAATAATAACTTTGTTTCGCCATACTAACGACTTTCATGACATTTCCCAATCTATGACCTTACACAACTCTTTTCTCAAAATCAGCGCTGTTTACAATAATACTTGCAATCAACGATGGAATAGTCAATCAGTCACCCATCGCAAAGACGTTTTGATGATCTAGTTGGACAAAATTATTTCGTTCAAGTTTAATTAGTTTTTGCTGTTTTTTTTTAACGCATCATTAATAAAACACTCAAGCAGTGATACATATTTGATTATTTAACAACAATGTCTTAAAATAAAAATACAGGGTACCCGCTAAAGTCCGTTCCCACCCTCTTAACTGCCGAACGACTGCATGTATATTCATAAAAATTGTGTCCAGATATAGTAAAAAGACTATGCGATACTAGATGAGACCACTTATAGCGCCACGTGGTGCAAAATGGCGGCATTAGCGTTCCTATCGCGAAAACGGTTTGAAATATGGAATAAAAATGAATGACAAATTTGTAGATCTATATGAATCTCGTTCTGAGCATGAATCTCGTTTTCGAGATAGGGATACTAACTCATCTGTTTTGCACCAGGTGAGGCTGGAAGCGGTGTCATCTGGTAGAGCATAGTCACTTTACTATACCTAGACACCCCTTTTACGAGTATAGCTGCAACCGATAGGCGATTAAGAGAGTCGAAAGGGCTTTAGTGAGCACCCGGTATAATGCATTTCAAATAATGCGTTAAACATACTTATTTTACAATTAATTAAAAAACAATTTAATTCACATATGTAAGTTAACATGCATTTTTTTTCGTACTTATGTTTACTCAGAATTTCTCGAGAAATTTGTGTAGTCATCCTGAAAAATAAAAATTTTTAAATAATATCATATTAAAAAAATAATAATAATTAATGTTTTCTGGTAATCCTCAAAACATATAAATTCTATCAAAATTATTTTCTGTTGAAAAAATGCTGCTGTGGGAATAATTAACCTATGTAAATTTTATTTAGTTTGACATAACATTTCTGCATATAGACAGTAATGTATTCGAATTTTTATGTATCCATTTAAAAGAAAAACTACTGCTACGTACTCTTTGGTTTCAAATTAAAAAATGCTGTTGTGTATCTCAATAACCTAGAGTAATTTTGTAGAAATTTAATTAAATTTCCTGCTTTTTAGCAACAGTTTTTCCGCGATTTTTCGTGTGGCCCTGTAAAAAATTCATAATATCTATGTTCGTCAAATTATAATTTAAAAGAATTACCATCGGAAAAACACATGTAGGCAAAGTTTCAGCTAAATCAGATAATTGAAAGTGGTTTAAAATTCTCTTGCAAGATTTGAACTAATTGTTTATGTGACCCTGTAAAAAAAAACTTAAATGCTACGTTCCATAAATTATAATGATATTGTATTGTCATCCGAATTACATATTTTGAGCAAAGTTTCAATTCAATCAGATTATTGAAATTGGTCTAAAATTAACTTATCTTATTGTCTTATTGTCTTATATCAATTAATTTTTATCTAATTTTTTCTGGATCCCCTGTAGAAACAGTATTCTAAACAAACTTCTACGTTCTTAAAATAATAATAATATTGTATTGTCATTCAAATTACACATGCATTCATTGTTTCTTTTGATGTAGATTGGAATAAATTTAAAATTATTCTTCTTTAATTCTGATTTAACCTTTCCTGTTATCAAAAGCACTAGTGATATTGACAAAACTGTAAATATACTTTTTATTTAGTTATTAATGCTCAGAAACAAGCTACACTGCTTTCGTTGTGTCAAATTTAATAACTCATTCACTCTTTCGAATTATATTCACAATATTTGTAGAAAAAAAAAACAAAAATATATGTTGATCTTCTCAAGGTACAAGGGATCCCAACTTTACATTCTGTTATTAACTGTTATTAATCGACTAAACGATAAAATTGAAGCCAAAGAAGAGTAAAATCTTTTGAGCAATTTTCTTTTCTGTCTTTCGCCTGAAGACTTCGGACTCGTTCTGGAATATTAAGAAAAACATAATAATAAGTACACCCCTATTCCTCACCTCACTGGTTTCAATATTACGTCATACACTGATAAAGATAAAGCAGAAATTCTTTCTAAAACTATCCCGAAAAATTTCCCTTAACTCTTATCTTGCTATTCCTGAACATTATTTAAATGTTCACGAAACTTGTAAAAATTTCATAGTCACCCTTCCTTCTGATCCCCTTTCTTAAATTCAACCCTTAGTTATACCTAATAGTATCAAATATCTAAAAACTTCTAAACCTCTGCATATAAGAATATAATTAACACTGCCTAAGAAACTTACCTTTAAATTGCATTATGTATCTTACTAGTTTCACAAATGTTACTCATAAATTTTCTAATTTCCTAAACCTTGAAAAACTTCAATTGTTTCTCCCTTTCCTAAACCAACCTACTAATTTTAGCCCCATTTCACCCTCTATCAGGAAATTTGTTGAACGTGTCGCTACTTTCCAGCTCCAAGACATATCAAACGAAAAGAACAAACTCATATCTGAGTAATTTGACTCTATAGGTTCCACTCAACATGAAATTCTTCGTTTTGCGGAATACATTAGTGAAAACCTCATCATGAACATTCCAGCTGCAGCTGTTTTTCTTAATGTAGATAAAGCTTTTCATAAAGTCTTTATTTTCAAATATTCAAAATATATATTTTAACGTCTTTATTTTCAAATTAATTAATCTTGGTATTCATGCTAGACTCATTCATCTCATACATTCGTACCTTAATGACCGCAAATTCTGCTTCACTTGTGACCGCCTCAATGATAAACTCTCTACACTATACTGTATACTTCAAGGAATTCTACAATGGCCTGTTCTTGGCACTACCTTCTTCAACATATTTTTTTTGCGATATTACTCGCATTCTAAGGACTATCTAGCCCTGTATACAGACGACACGGAAATTTAAGCAACTGCACATCACCATTACACTCTTAAAAAAATTCTTCAAGAACACTTAGACGACTTCTCCCATTTGGGTAATCTATGGCGTATCATACTTAATGAGCAGAAAACTACTGAAATCTTTGTATCAAAATAAATAACTTATCCTAATCTTCTGCTATTAAAAAAAAAATACTTGGATTAATCCTACTAAAAATCTGGCGGTTACCCTTGACCGAAGACTTACATGGAATAAACATTGCGCAACGCAATGCGCCGGTATCTCAGAAACTACTTTACCTCTGCTCAAAAGCAACATTCTATGTTCTAAAAATAAAGTACCTCTCTACAACACAAGCATTTGTTCTATTCTTATATATTCCTGTCCAATCTGGCGCTTTGCAAGTAAAACTAATATGTATTATATCTGCATAGTGCATAACAAAATTTTTGCAGTATCAGGAACGGCATCGTTACTTCAGGAAGACTGCTATTCGTAGAGAACTCTGTACCAATTCCATCAAAAAACATATCAGTCAATTTTCAAAAAAACTTCTATAAAAGTTTTTGTAATATTCCTAATGTAGTCATCACAGAGTTGCCAGTTCATGAGGTCTCCGACACCGCTAAACGCGAATGCCCTAGATATGTTTTATTAATTGATGATAAAGACTGAGTTTCCTTTCTTTGTATGTCATTGTTTATTATTTAAAAAAAAAAAACATTTGTTTAGATTAATCTAGTAGCATTTTTGATTATATATTTAAAAGTATGGTCACTGTAAAGAGTCTTTTTTTATGAGATAGGTAGTATCTTCGGTGGTATTTCGTACCTATTTTTAAAACTAATGGAAATTCCTTTTTTACGAATCATCTTTTTTCATATAATTTTAAATTGTTAAACTATTTAAACTTTTAAATCTATATTTTTGTAACTATTTTTTTAAATATTTAAGTTTTCCTTATCCGTCTGTACTTTTCATTATTAGTTAAACATTTTTCTTTCTATAGCTGCTTTTTGTCTCAGCAAGTAGCTTACTGTTTAACTGGATCAAAGTTCCACAGCAACAATGTAGTGTAGAAACATACTTACTTTGTTGCATAGCCCTAAGTTAAATAATGCAAATTTTATTTTTTTTTTATTCTTCACAGTTCTATGTTACTTAATAAATGATTTGCGACCTCCCCCAATATTACACACGTTAAGCGTCACGTCAGTCACCGGTGACTGACAGTGAACTTTCCGTTTAAAACGCGTCATTCACCGATGACTGACGTCTAAAATATGATATAAAACTAAATATATATATATTGTTTTAAGTAATTACTGAAAAATTATTTAAAATTGACCTACCTTTTATTTATTACAGATATACTTTCTTAAAAATTACTTAAAATATTGTAAATATTTCAGAGCTTCTGTGTCCGTCACCGTGACACTCAATGAGTTAATTTGAGAAATAGAAAATTCTATAACGCACTAGATAAAGGTACATACTTACTTACGATTTTTTGCTGTACATATTGTATAGAAACAAAAGCAACGATCTACATCTTTAAAATAATTTAACCTATATGTATTTTTTTTTTATTTCATAAAAAAATTTTAAATATTTTGATATGAAATTTTGAAATATGCTTTTGCTAATCATTTATCACCAATTGCTAACTTGTATTACATTTTATTAAAGAGTTTTTTTACGCTTTAAACACGACGAAAATAAAAAAAAAAATCAAAGTTTGAATTAGTCTATCGTAAAAACATTTCTATGCGTTAACATAAAACTTTGACTAATATTTAAGCAGATTGTACTTTTAAATTTAATATAATTTGGAACTTCCTCTAATATTATAGATTCTATTTATAAGAAATTGACGAAAGAAGTTGATTATGGAAAGCATTTTACTCTAATACTTCAGTTGTGTTGCCATTTATCCCTAAAATCAGTCAGAAGTTGCTAAAATCTTAAGAAGGTTTGATTTTAATGTTTTTTTTCTCCTGTGAATAAAATATCTGTTTTCAAATCTCAAACACCCAACTGATTTACCAAATTGATTTACCATGATTTTGGTCTTTCTTATATTGGCCAGACTAAACGTGCTCCTAGATTTCATTTAAAATAGCATGAGGGTTATGTTAAAAATCAGAAGTTTAAACGTTCTTCCATTGCTCAACATGGTTGGTCTTTTCCTCATAGGTTCAATTTTTCATCAGACATCATTATCCAAACATTTTCTTCTAACTTTGATCGTGATTTTTGGAAAGAATACCACATCATTAAAAATTCTCACTCTTTAGTCAATGACTTATCTAGTACTACTGATTTTCCAAGTATTTGAAAAGCATTAATTTAATTTCAAATTTTTTGGTTTCTTTTTCTCTCGTTCTACGGTAGATGTCGCTACTTGTCCACTCAGTCGTTTCATCTGCTTCTCTCTCATTGGTTGTTTTTGACGCATTCGCTACCCGTATGTGGTATATAACCGTCTCTGTCATTTTGCCTGACCTTGCTTTTTCTAGCACGGTGTACCTTGCTCTACCTTTTGCACTGAAGAAGAATCTCGCTAGTATTTTCGAAACAGTTGTTTGCTGATTTTTATGTATTATTTGTACATTTTTAGACTTAATTTTTCTGCTTTTTAATATTCTTGCATAAAGGCTTTATTTGCTTTTTTAATTGTTAGCAACTGACTAGTCTTTTACTGAATTCTTCTGTTGTTGAAATTAAAATAGCTTTCTTTTTACTCCGCGCATGATATCTTGAGAACATGTGAATGGATTCCTACGAAATTTTATCTAGATAATAAACACATAAGTATTTTAAACATGATGAACTTTTAATTATTTACAGTTTTAAGTTTCTTAGTTATGACTAATTTTATTCAGTAAAAAATATAAAGTATTGATTTTTTTAAATGTATTTTTTACATTGTTAACTAGATGGTACCCGTCAAGATTTGACGGTAAATAACTTGAATGCTTTAATAGAAAAAATCTTGAAATTTTAATTGGTTGTTTTTAATTAATCATTGAAATTGTGACAAATTTCTGTATTGAATAATTGTTTCCTATTTCTTTAAGACGTTAGATGATGCTGTCAGCCAAACCTATTCAAAGAAGTCAAAGAATTTTAAGTTTATAATTTATAACCAATTTCGCTTGCTTTTTATAAGAAATTTAACTAAAAATATCGGGTAGATCATTTCTTGTTACATACCACTGTCTCATTTTTTACCCAATAAAAAACATTGTTTAATATTGTTTATTTTTTTAACTACATGACCATTAAAACCTGCCATGAATTTTATTTTTATCAGTCTCATTCTCTATAACTCTAAATTTGAAACTTGATGCAGCTAACAATGTATAATATGTATTTTATTACTTGAATTTTATTTTACATTTTAATGCTTTTTTTTAAATATCAAACCATGGATATCAAAGCAATTTATTTTATAGTTCTTAATTGAATATTTTTCTTTCTTTCCCTTTTATTTTATACGTAAAAGAAAGGCAAACTTTACTTTCTGAGACACACACATCTATATATTTTTGATAATGCATAGCTGCCAACTTGTACGGATTTTTCATATCACTAAAATGTAACAGAAAATTTTACATAATTAAATCACCGAAATTCCAGCAATTTTAACGTTTAAATAAGTCAAAATTTGTATAAAATTTTAGTGGTAAGAAAAATCCGTACAAGTTGGCAGCTATGATAATGGGAAGAAAATATAACAAAAATTGTAGATCAACTTAGTTTATTTAATTGATAATTACATGTAAAATATTTTAAATATTAAATTATCATTATTATTTCTATTAATATTGTCCAGTGTTAAATTTTATTAATTATAAAGCATTCAAACAATACTAATAATAAAATTAAAACAATACACCTTCTCCTCCTAATAAAATATGTCATTATTGAAATAAATTATTGCCAAAAATGTCACAGAAGTTCTTTTGCCGGGCGTTGGAGTAGATCATTTTAAAAATACACATGTCCTTATTATGAATATCAAATTTCATAACAATCCATGTAATGTTCTCAAGATAGGCTCGCAATGACCGCCGGAGTGAAAAAAGAGCTATTTTAATTTCAATAATGCACACATTTTGTAAAAGTCTAGTCCGTTTCAGTTGGTAGTATACTAAAAACATAATTTAACTGTTTAATTAATACTCAAAATTTCATGTTTCCACGTAAAAAGATTTAGGATATACATTAATTAAAATTTTTAATGTCTTTGCTGATTGTCGTCGTGTTAAAAGGTACAAGACCACTTAAGTCATATAATTTTAATTATTCAAAGAATATCTCTCAAATAGCCAATAAATATTTACGCTTTTTTCCAATTTAATATGTATTACTCATATACAAACATTTTCCAGCGAATGACAAGGATAAAATCTATCAGAAATAGTTTTCTAAAAATATAATCTCAACATGTTCTCACTGCACGATCAGTTGGAAAAAAAAAACTTACACGGGAATTGACACATTTCCTTTACGTTCAATATTTTTTCTTCGAAAAAAAAACTTCTTAGGGCCATGTTGGCAAATAGAAAATGTTAGCAAACGCTGGCTGAAGGTTATTTGTCAATTCATTTAGAGGCATGTCAGTATTCGTCTTTGCTTTGTTTATTTACTTATTTGGAAAGAGAAAACAAGGAATGCCGATAGAATGTTTCTCTCGTTATTATTATTATTATATTACATCACAAATGCAAAAGAAGATTTGACTTGATTCTCGAACAATATTTCTCTCCAAATCCAAATAATACGTTTTATTATAATAAAATTTACGGAGATTTTTTAAAATCGATCGAATTAAGAAATTTTTTTTTTATAACAGGTGAAAATTGTACTATAAATGAAAGAATTTTCTTTGAATAAAAATTTTTACTCTTCAAATTTTATAAATAATTTATATGGAAGTCAAATTAAATAAATGTTTAGCACAAATTTGAGATATAGTATTTTTTTTATCGCATTTTTATTCGTCATGTTCTGCGCATTCACTATAAAGTGATAATATAGCAAAAATATTCCATGTGATATGTCGTCAAGGTTAAAATTTGTAGTTAATAACATTGCCAAATATAACAGCCTATTATTTCACATTTGCTTTATATTTTATCGCTCTACTTTTTGGGTGTGGGGTGGGAGGGGTATGTTACACATCTTGCTTGTTTAAAAAAAATCCTTGTAAGCTCTAAAAAATATTAAAAACATAAAAAATATAATAATTTTATAGAAAAGAGAATGTCCAGAAATACTGCACTGAAAAAAATGAAGTACTCAAAAGTGAGTAAATCGATGTACTCATATCGAATTGAGTATTTTTGGATCAAGAATGAACATATTCTTTCTCAATTCGTGAAATATCACGTGTTATCAAACCCAACAAAATGGTATTTTTCCCCCTTTTATAACTTTATTTCATGTATGGCAGCATAAAATATGTGTATTAATGTAAATACCAAATTATGTGCAGTACTTTAAAATAATTTAAAAGTGCTTGCAAATAATGCTCTTGTAAAAAATATTCAATTTGTTTATCTTGCTAATATTTTTTTCTTAATAAATAATCAATTAAACGTTTCTTGTTAATAATTTTGAACGGGAAATAAATGTCAGTTCATTTTCATTATAATTTGTAGGTTCATGATGGCAGAAAATAACGATTCGTATTTGAACACAACCTGGAATCAAAAAGGAGTACATGCGTTTCTCGATTTTGAGTACATTTGTATAAAATTGAGTACTTTTTACTGAATTTTGAGTAACCTTTGACCAGTGTATTATGACATATGTGTTCTTACGTGGAACTACAGCATCGTTGACCGCGCGAAATATTAATAGTGTATTTGGCTTTAGTTTTACTATGCAATCGACAGTATTAAATTAGTTCGCCAAATTTCATACTTGAAACTTTGACCTCACAAATTTGTAACGCTGTCGCCCATAATCAAGGATGAATACTTTGACCTCACAAATTTGTAATGCTCTCGCCCATAATCAAGGATCAATACTTTGACCTCACAAATTTGTAACGCTGTCGCCCATAATCAAGGATCAATAATGACAAACTAAAAGTCACCGTTGAGTCACACCAATCTCAATGTTCTGATGAATTAACGTTGAAGTTTGGAAAAACAAATTCCTTAAGTTTGAATAAAATAATTTCTTATATTTGAATGTTATCAACTAACTTTGTCTTTTTAGGTGTGTTCTTAATTATATAAGTACGTAGCACCTATAGTCGTCTTTCAGTCCGTCTGCCTGTCCATCCGTCCACATATAACAGAGCAATAACTACATAACCGAATGGTTTTAAATATTAAATATACAATTGTTGCAATATTTTGTTGAGTCATTTCAAATTTTATAAAAATCGGATGTATAGTTTAATTACAGGGACAGTTAAAAGTTGTCCGTTACATTATGGCGAATGGGAAAAAATATTTGAAGCCCATTTTAATGATGTTACTGCCTTCCGAACAGAATGAATTTGATATGCACTGATTAATGTGCACTAAAAAATGCATTCCACACAATATGCGGTGCAAAAAATGTTTATAACACTTGCTATATTACGAACGCACCTCATTTGCCATTTTTCACGTGCAAATTCGAACTTGTTTTCTACAAATTTCATTCTAGACGAACTGATATATTTTCTAATTATTTATCAGTTGTTTATTGTGTATCAGTTAAAATTTTAAATTTGTAATGATTATTTATAAAATTTGTAGATGCAGCGAACCTTCCTCCTGTAAAATATTCAAGGAGTTGCAATGATCAAATCTAATTTAATCGAAAATTTCTCAAGAAACATTATCTGCAGAATTAGAAGGAAAGAGAAAAAAATTGAATAATAATAATAATAAAAAAAAAACATTTCAAACTTTCCGTACAGTTTTCTTAATATTAAAAAAAAGTTATTGATGTATAGCTCACAGAGAAAAGTAAATAATGATTTTAAATTACCTTATTTTCAAAAAAATATTTTATTTTAAATGAAGACCTATTTCTTATCATTAATTGGTAAATTGCAAACTCGTTTCTTTCTTTTTTTTTTCAAAACATCTATTAAATTCGCACAACATTTTCTTATTTATAAATTTTAAATAAATCAGTTTTCTCTCAAATAGAAAAAAAAAAAAAAAAAAAAAAAAACATAAACATTTTACATTTCTTTGTGTTTTTTAAAAGATCTTAGAGTAAACGAAGAGCTATATTTTATCATTAATTAGTAAATTAGAATCTCGTTTTTTTCCCCCTTAAAATGTATATATTAACTTCGCTGTTTTTCGTCCTATATGGTGTATTTTTCTTCTTTGACATATAAATATTTACGCCTCTTTTACTTTTTAACACGAGAACATTCCATATAGAATGAGAAGCAAAAAATTAAGAACAAATACTTTTCTAAATTAAAAAAACAATATCTTACTTCACGATCAGTTGTATAAAAATCTCACTTGGGAATTGACACATTTCTTGTAAGTTCAACATTTTCTTAGGAATAAACAGAAATGGAACGAGTGTGCGTTCCACATTTTATTGATAGACGTATAGTAAAGGTTTCTTGAAGGAAAAGAGTTTACTATCAAGGGTTTTTTGAGTAGAACCATGATAGCATTTCAAGAATATTAGCACATGAGGTTTGAATGTTATACGTCAATTCTTGCAAGGACGTTTCAATATTCGTATTCAGTTTGTTTGCCACATATTTGGAAAGAGAAATACAAGTAAAAACGAACGAATGATAGAAGAATATTTATCTTGTAGCTACATGTTTATCAATAAAACATTATGTTAAACTTATTACATTTTATATAATTTGCCGTGTGGTAAATTTTTAATAATTTTCTTATTGTCTTATTAACCACATTCACCATTGACCATTTCCATTTAGTTGTCGAATGTAACTCAAGAACATTTGTTGCTACCGCTACTTTAGAATAAAGCTGTAGCTATTACTATTTTAAAAACAGACTTCCTTTGTACTTCTACAAAATAAAAATGTTCTTAAAAATAGCTTAGAGTAAACGAAAATGTATATTTTATCATTAAATGGTAAATTAGAGTATCGTTCCTTTATTTCTTAAAATGCATATTAATGTCTCTATTTTTTAACTTAAATGGTCTATATTTCTTCTTTGACAGATAAATATTTACGTCTCGTTTGATTTTTAACACGAATGCCGGTTAAACAAATCATTGTGTTGTGAATCAGAAACCAACATTAGAGAAGAAATAGCTTTATAAAAAATAATAATAAAAGAATCTCTACATCTTATACACGATAAGTTACATAAAAAACACACTTGGGCATTGACACATTTCCTATAAGTTCAACATTTTCTTAGGAATAAACAAAAAGGAAACGAGTTTACGTCCCGCATTTTATTGATAGTCGTATAGTAAAGACTTGATGAGGGAAAAGAGTTTTATATTGTTTTATAGTAGAACCATGTTAATATTTCATCAATATTAGCACACGCGGTTTGAATGTTCTACGACAGTTGTTGCAAGGACATATCCATATTCTTCTTAAGTTTGTTTACAACTTATTTAGAAAGAAAAATACAAAAAAAAACGAACGAGTGATAGAAGAATATTTATCCTGTTATTTCTATTCCTATACCATGTCACAGAACTAAACGTTTAGTTCATCCGATTCTGTGGCTACATTACTATTAATAAAACTTTCTATTAGACTTATTATATTTTATATAAATTTTTCGTGTGTCAAATTTTTAACACTTTTCTTATTATAACGGTAACTACATAGCATGTTAACCACCCTTTTCATTTAGTTGTCAAATGTAACTCAATAACCTTTCTTGCTACCCCTACTTTAAAAAGAAATCTGTGGCTATTACTATTTTAAAAACAGGCTTCCTTTGATACTTCTACAAAATAAAAACGTTCTTAAAAATACGAACGAAGTAAACGAAAAGCTATATTTTATGAGTAATTAGCAAATTATAATCTCGTTTCTTTACCCCTTAGTATGGATATTAACTTCTCTATCTTTTATCTTACATGGTGTATATTTTTCTTTGAAAGACCAATATTTACGCCTCCTTTGCTTTTCAACACTTATTTCTGTTAAACAAAACATTCCGTAGAGAATCAGAAATAAAAAATCGAGGACAAATAGTTGTCTAAATAAAAAATGAAAGAATCTGTACATCTTCTTACTACACGGTCAGTTGTATAAAAACCTTACATGGGAATTGACACATTTCCTATAAGTTAAACATTTTCCTTAGAAAAAACAAATAAAGAAACGACATTCCGCATTTTATTGATAGGAGGATAAAAAATACTTGATGAAGGAAAAGGGTTTCCTTTCGCGAGTTTTTTTGTAGAACCATATTGTCTTTTCAGGAATGTTAGCACATGCGGTTTGAATGTTATACGTCAATTCCTGCAGAGGCATATCAGGATTCTTCTTCGATCTGTTTACTTACTTATTTAGAAAGTGAAATACATGGAAAAATGAAATAATGATAGAAGAATATTTCTCTTGTTATTGTTATTGCTACAGCAAATCACAAAAGGAAGATCTCCAGCTATACTGTTCTCAATAAAACATTTTATAAGATTTGTTGTGCTTTATACAAATTTGACATGTTTTTAACCATTTAGTTATTGCATCCACAGTCACTATTAACCTTTTGCACAGAGTCGTTGAATGTGACAGGACAGCGCTTGTTGCTACCGCTATTTCAGAGTAACACTTTGGCTACCGCTATATTAAAAATAGTCTTCATATTATACTTCTACAAAATTTGTAACAGGAGTGTATCAAGAAAATTTTCTATGAAAATAGCGTTAGAAAAATAGTGATAGATGTTTCGAAAGAATAGGTTTCACAGGAAAGGGTTAATTAATTAAATTAAGGAAATGGTAAAAGTGGTTCTAAAAATATAACGATAATAATAATTCCTTACTCAATAACACTAAAATTTCAAACATATTGTTTAAATCTTTTTTTTTATTTAAAAGCATGAGACTTGCAGGCATGATTACTGAAACTGTTACTGATGGAACAGTTTTTCATTCACAGTCCAGATATGAATCTCAAGTTCCAGGGACACCGATGTATGGCTCTGTACAACATAAAATAGAAAAAAGGACACAAATAATGATAAAAAAATCAAACACAAGCAGAATGAACTTTTTCCTTTTTAATTTATTGTCCTAATGAAAGGGGAAAAAAGTAAATGCTCTAAACTGCCATTGTAATTACAAATTTACTTTGTAAGCACAAAACTTTCCATAATTCCATGGTTTGCATTCATGTTTCGGATATAAAAAAAGGCTAAAAAACTGAAGAAAAATGTTATTTCTTCTGCATCATTTCAATAATGGCAAATCAACCAGTCATGCGTTTCCGACAACCTGGCCATTTTGTTCTCCGGATCTTTATCCGTGTGATTTGTTTCTCTGGAGACACTTAAAAAATCTTGTTTTTTCGAGGACTTCTGTTAACTTTGGCGTACCTGAAAGACTCTACTTGTGTGACTCTAATTGTGAGAAACACCTCAGTCGACCAGTTAAAATCTGTATTTGAGCAAGCCGTCCACAGACTGCAGATTTTACATCTTCATGAAGGAAACCATATTGAGAATCATTCCATGCGTATAAAGCCCTTGTCACAATTATATGATAACGGCCTTCGCCTTATGACCTTCCCCATAATATGATACTTATTAAATATTTTTAATTGTTCTTATAAATTTATTTTAAACTTAATATATTCTAGAATTTATTGCATAATGTTATCTCCTTACTTTCTCGTTTTTTCAACTCTATTTAACACATTATAAAATAAAAACCGCTGATTTTATATCTTAAAAAAACGTGCAATTTTTAGATTCATTAAAATTAAAAAAAAGATAATTTGGTATGGTAATTTGAATAAAAGTAGTCACAATTATATGATAAAGGCCTTCATCTTATGACCTCCACCGTAATATGATACTTATTAAATATTTTTAATTGTTCTTATAAATTAACTTTTAAACTTAATACATCCTAGAATTTATTGCATAATGTTAGCTCCTTACTTTCTCGTTTTAACTCTATTTAACACATAATAAAAGAAAAACCGCTGATTTTATACCTTAAAAAAAAAGTGTGATTTTTAGATTCATTAAAATAAAAAATATATTTTGGTATGGTAATTTAAATAAAGGTAGTCATAATTATATGATAAAGTCCTTCACCTTATGGCCTTCAGCGTAATATGAAACTTATTAAATATTTTTAATTGTTATTATAAATTTACTTTTAAACTTAATATTTCCTATAATTTATTGCATAATGTTTTTTTCTTAATTTCTTGTATTTTCAACTCTATTTAACACATTATAAAAGAAAAACCGCTAATTTTATACCTTAAAAATAAATAATATGTGTGCATTTTTTAGATTCATTAAAATTTAAAAAATATATTTTGGTATGGTATTTTGAATAAAGATAATAGTAATCATTTATTAATAAAATACTTGATTTACTTTTTCTTAAATCATATATATTTTCATTATTCGTTCAATATCTCTCCCGTGAAGAATAAATATTGACGTTTCTTTTCCTGCTTAACGTGGATTCCGGATAAACAAATCTTTCCCAATGAATGACAAGGAAAAAATCAGAAGAAATGGTTTTCTAAAAACACAATCCCTACATCTTCTCACTATTCGATGTTGGATAAAAAAAAACTTACATGGGAATTGACACATTTCCTATCTGTTCAACATTTTTTGGTGGGAAAAATCTTAGTGGACCCATGTTGGCATTTAGAAAATGTTAGCAAAGGCTGGACGAACGTTATTTGTCAATTCATGCAGGAGCACGTCAGTATTCGTCTTCGCTTTGTTTGCTTTCTTTTTCAGAAAGATAAAACAAGAATACCGAAAGAATGCTTCTCTCTAGTTATTGTTATTGTGATATTACGTCAAAAATGCAAAAGATTATTTTATTTGATTCTGTAACAATGTTTTCATTGGAGAAACCATAATGCTTTTTATTAGAATAAAATTTAAGGAATGTTTTTCAAACATAGGAATTTATGGAAATATATTTTGATAACATCAGAAAATTACTATTGTGTAAAGGAAACATTTTTATTCTAATTTATTTACAAATTTAATTTTTCTGTTTAAAATATAAACATATTTATGTTTTATACAAAAATTATACATAGTTACCGCCTTGTTATTCGTACTATTTACTTTACCGCCTTGTTATTCGTCATGATAAGCAAATTCACTATCAATTGAAACTATACGAGGATAAGTAAAAATTGTCTGCAATTTTGACATAACTATTCTTATAAGGTTCGTACTGACCTTTGTCCTTGTTTATTTTATTATTATGCTGCCGTGGTCATGCTTTGAAAGTTTGATCGTAATCCTTCCATCTGTATTCCTTTTGTTGCAGATAGATCATGGGCGCTCCATTAGAGATATGCACCAAAGAGGAGCAGCGAGTAGTGATCCGATTTTTGTCGTCGGAATGTGTAACGGGGGCCAGAATCCATCCAAGAGTTTCGGCACAGTACGGGAATGGAGTGTCTACGAATGAATTAAAATATTCAAAAATGGTTACACGAATGTTACACGTGAGGAAGGAGACGGATGACCGTGTACGACCGTAAATCATAACAATATTGAGCGTACATGTGACATGATTCTGCATGTGACATGGTTCAGACGAGTGGCTATTGATGGAGTGGCACATCGTCTGCAAATTAGACATAGTTCTGCCTACAAAATCATCCACACCAGACTTGGGTTTCATAAAGTCAGTGCATGCGTGGCTAGCTGCTCAGCCGAAAACCTTCCTTTCTGAGAGCATCGGGAATCGTGTGCAACGCTGGAACAAGTGCGTTGAAAAGCAAGAGGACTATATTGAAAAATGATGTTAACGCTAGTCTCCTATTTGCATTGCAATAAAATTTATAACTACATTATGAATAATTTTTAACTTACCCTCATACTAAAATCTTCCATGGCTTTTTATCGAAGTAGTCATGGTTATTTTCTTAACTATTGATTAATAATTTTAAAACTTGTTGTGAATATTTGAAAATTTAATAGATACATGTATTTCCTCTGATAAACTATTTAAGGTTTCACAATGATTAAATCTCATTGAATTGAAATATTTCTCTCCACAATTAATTTACAAAAATAAAAAAATTCTAAACTTTCAAAAAATTTTCAAACTGTGGTCATCTTTTTCCGAATAAAATTAGAAAATAAATTATTTAATCTCAAAAATAAAAGAAAAGAACCATTTTAATTTTGAGTATTTTCTTAAAAGTACTTTAAAGTAAAGGAATAGATATATTTTATAATTAATTGGTAAATTAAAATGCCGCTTTTTTCTTGTGTATTAACGTCTCAATTTTTTATCTTATGTGATGTACATGCCTTCCATGACAGATAAATGTTTACGTGGGAAACAGACAAAAAAATATCAAAAGGCAGCTGTTTTCTAAAAAAAGAATCTCCAGTTCTCCCTACACGGTATAGTTGGATAAAAAAATTAAATGGGAACTGACACATTTAATGTTCGTTAAATATTTTCCTTCGAATACAAATAAAGAAACGAGTGTGCGTTTCTCATTTTATTAAAAAATCATATACAAAGTCTTGATGAGAAAAAAAGAGTTTTTTTTTTTTCGAGGTTTTTCTAGTAGAACCATGCAGGCATTTCAGGAATGTTAGCACACGGCGTTAGAACGTTATATGTCAACTCTTGCAAGGGCATATCACTGTTCGTATTCGCTTTGTTTACCTACTTAATCAGAAAGAGTAATACAACGGAAAACAAACGACATAAAAAATACTTTTCTTTTTAGTGTTATTTCTATAACTCTTCACAGATATAAAAGTCTATTTCACCTCATTCTGGGGCTAAATTGCTCTACATAATACGCTTTGTTAGATTTATTATATTTTATACAAATGTGTCATGTGTAAATTTTTAAAACTTTTCTCATTGTCATGTTATCGACATTCACTATTCACTCTTTGCACTATATTGTGAAATGTGACTCGACAATGATTGTCTCTAGCAGTACTTTAGAATTCAGCTTTGGCAACCACTAATATTTGAAAATATCTTTGTATTATTCTTCTAAAAACATTTTAAGAGGAAAATATTAAGGTTAATACAAAAGTTATGTACGTTTTCCTGCTGAATCCGAGTCCTCAGCAAACAATTTGGACATTGCACGTCAAATGTGGCGCGTTCGTACTATACTAGACTTATAAATATTTTTTGCAATGCATATCAGTGCATATCAATTTCATTATGTTCGAAAGTCTGAAACATAGTTAAAATGCACTTGAAATATTTTTTTCCCATTGGTCGTACTGTAACGGAAAGATTTTGACTGTCCCTGTAATTAAACTATACACTCGATTTTCATAAAAATTGAAATGACTCGACAAAATTATGCAATAATAATATATTTTAAATTTCAAACTATTCGGTTGAGTAGTTTTAGCGTTGTTATATCCGGACGGACTGACACACAGACAAACGGACAGCCGGACTGAACGACGACTATAAGTGCTACGCATTTATATAATTACGAACGCACATGCCTGTTTATGTCATGCGTTTTCTAACAAAAATGAATAAAATGCATCAGAAAGTAGCCAGTTTGGATTTGAAGACAGTCTTATGTAATACTATCATTACTATCTTGCTGGTGTAGTTTCTACTTTTTTCTGCTTTCCTGTAAAATATTTAGAAATCATAAAACCAAAAAATGTATACATACATATATATAATATTAATTAATTGCTCACCTAACCTTTGAAAGGAAGAATATAATATAAAATGTTACAAAGACATAATATTAGAAGTTACAAGTACAAAATCAAATTGAGAAGAATTATTTTTCTAAAGTACACCCACTCCCATTTTTATCTTTATTGATAAAACTTAAAATCTTTCTGCTTTATCTAGGAAAAAAAAATAACAACTGATTTTTTTTATCATTTGATTATACTTGTCTTGTAAAACATAAATATTTACTCTTCTTTTCACCTTTAACGTTGCTCCTTGATAAACAAATCTTTTCCTACTAAATCACACAGAAAAAATCAAGAAGAAATAATTTTCGTAAAAAAAACACTGAATTTCAGCATTTTTACGCGCTTTCACGACGTGATACATTGAATAAAAAAGTTACATGGTATTTGACAATTTTTCCACACATGTCCAATCAGTTTTTTTATTATTATTCCTAATGGAAAAAATTAACAAACTAAAGAATATGCATTCCGATATTTTTGATAGGAGGATAGAAAACACATCGTAGGGTAAATGCACCAGTAGTCGGCCACTTTGAGATAAAATACGTTATGAATTGCTTATTTTTGATTTCAAATGAAATATTACAAACTCCCTATATGTAGACATCCTTTATACGTCATAAGCCGTCAGCAAAGAATTGTGGGTATTTTTATTGCATTAGTAATCAGCCATTTTTTATTTGGTTGCCGTCAGATAACCGTTTTTACTATTTTTTTGTTAACCGATGACAAAATTTTTAAAAGACTAGTATTAATTTATTTTTTATTATTTTCTAAAATTAGAAGACTCTAATATTAAAAAGTTTAATAAACTAATGTTTTTCAGTATCAAAATTCAATAAGTGTGTTTGTATTAATTAATTTTAATGTGGCCGACTATTGGGTATTATATTTACTTACATGTTCAGTAATCGGCCACCACGGTTGACTACTGGCTAAAAGGCTATTTCACTTTTTTGAGTCTACTTTTAATAATTTGATTTTTTTCGTAATTTGATTATCGCAATTTGAGATTTATATAACCTTTTACTTGCATTTTATTTTATGTACACTATATATAAGGTGTTCTGGGTTAATAACGCCACGTTAAGATTCTACCAATTTTTACGACTTAGTGTTAGATATTTTTTTCCCCAAACAAATATAGGATTTGATACAGTAACCTATTGATTATGTATACAAGAAAGACTAATTTAGGAGATAGCTATTCATAAAATATAGTGGCATGATTTCTTGACCAATGCTATTAAGCATTGTTACCCACCTGTTGGGTAATAAAATAGCGTCTAAATCGCAACCCTCAAAACGGCTCTTATCACAAATGCGCCCAAGAAATTCTCTTGCACTTTGCCCTGGCTCATACGATGTCATTATAATTCACTTTACTGTTGCATTTTTAGACTTCATAGTGTTGTCTTCATAGTGTTTAGACTTCATAAAAAATGAGAACAAGTAAAAATTTAATTAAAAAAATCAAAAAACTCGACTGCGTAAAAAGCGTAAAGAGCGAGCTAATTAATTATTTCCCATATATGTGAAACTATTTTTATATTACTTACCTATTTTTTTTATTTACTTGTATGGATGACTTTTAAGTTGTGTTTGATTGTTAGTTCCGATCTATAAACACTGTTTTGATGAGGTCTATAGATGTCTATGATGGTTAGAGTTGCAGTCAAGCTAGAGATCCTACCTACACGACTTCCAGGTTGTGTCATATTTAAACGGAGCTTCTGACTGTAAAATAGACAATGAAACATCGTCTTCATTTTGAAAGACCTATCCAATGGTATGCCACTCAATAGGGTGCGAAGAAAAATTTCGTCTCTACCGCCATTTTTTATTTTACGACCGCCATTTTGAATTGATAAAAACAATACCTAGCCTATAACCATCGGACGGTTAAGACGAATCGATAGAGACGTCTTTCATTAAAATCCATTCAGCCGTTGGGATGATTCGAGGGTATAAAGAAATCCACATACCCAGATATGCGTGAAACACATAACCCTTCTTGGCAGTCGGGTAAAAAGACTTATAAATATCATTCATGCACAAGTTAAATGAAATTGATTTGCATTCATACGTTCGTCAGTGACTGCAACGTTCACGAATTTCGTTCGTTTGTGATCGCGGATTTCGCGAATTTAGTACGTTTCTGAGACTGCTGCATCCATGATTTTTTTTTGTTTTTATGAGTGCTATGCGCTCATTCGTTCGTTAGTGTTTGCGGCGTTAATGAATTTCGTTCGTTTGAGATCGCGGCTTTTGCGAATTACCGCTTTTTTAAGACAGCTGAACGGCGAGGTTGTTGCACCCAGTAATGTTTTTTTTTTCGGTTTTCAAGAGCGCTATGTGCTCATACGCTCGTAACTGATTGCGGCGTTAACGAAATTCATTCGTTTCTGATTGCGGCTTTCGCGAATTTAGTGCGTTTTCGAGACTGCGGCACGACGTGTTTGCTGCATCCAGTGATGTTATTTTCGGTTTTCATGAGCGCTATACGCTCATACGTTCGTTGATGATTGCGGCGTTAACGAATTTCGTTCATTCGTAATCATGGCTTTCGCGTATAATTGCGTTTTATAGACTGCTGCTCAACGAGGTTGCTGCATCCAGTGATATTTTTTTTTCATGAGCGCTACGCTCTCATATGTTCGTAACTTATCGCGGCGTTAATGAATTTCGTTCGTTTGTGTTTGCGGCTTTCGCAAATTTAGTGCCTTTTTGAGACTGTTACACCCCGAGGTTGCTGCATCCAGTATTTTTTCCGGTTTTGATGAGCACTTTGCGCTCATACGTTCGTTACTGATTGCGGCGTTAACGAATTTCGTTCGTTCGTGATCGTGGCTTTCGCGAATAATTGCGTTTTATAGACTGCTGCTCGACGAGGTTGCTGCATCCAGTGATATTTTTTTTTTCATGAGCGCTACGCTCTCATACGTTCATAACTTATCGCCGCGTTAACGAATTTCGTTCGTTTGTGTTTGCGGCTTTCGAGAATTTAGTGCCTTTTTGAGACTGCTACACGACGAGGTTGCTGCATCCAGTAATTTTTTCCGGTTTTGATGAGCACTTTGCGCTCATACGTTCGTTACTGATTGCGGTGGTAACGAATTTCGTTCGTTCGTGATCGTGGCTTTCGCGAATTACTGCGTTTTAAATGCTGCTGCACGACGAGGTTGCTGCACCCAGTGATGTTTTTTTCGGTTTTCATGAACGCTATGCATTCATACGTTCGTTATTGATCTCGACGTTAACGAATTTCGTTTGTTCGTGATGGTGACTTTCGCGAATTACTGCGTTTTAGAGACTGCTGCACGTCGAGGTAGATGCACCCAGTGATGTTTTTTTCTGTTTTCATGAGAGCTATTAGCTCATACGTTCGTTAATGATTACGGCGTTAACGAATTTCGTTCGTTTGTGATTGCGGCTTTCGCGAATTACTGCATTTTAGAGACTGCTGCACGACGAGGTTTCTGCACCCAGTGATTTTTTTCGGTTTTCATGAACACTATGGATTCATACGTTGTTACGGATTGCGGCGTTAACGAATTTCTTTCGTTCTTGATCGTGGCTTTCGCGAATTACTGCGTTTTAGAGACTGCTGCACGACGAGGTTGCTGCACCCAGTGATTTTTTTTTCGGTTTTCATGAGCGCTATTAGCTCATACGTTCGTTACTGATTACGGCGTTAACGAATTTTGTTCGTTTGTGATTGCGGCTTTCGCGAATTACTGCGTTTTAGAGACTGCTGCACGACGAGGTTTCTGCACCCAGTGATGGTTTTTTCTGTTTTCATGAGCACTGTGCGTTCATACGTTCATTACTGATTGCGGCGTTAACGAATTTCGTTCGTTCGTGATCGTGGCTTTCGCGAATTACTGCGTTTTAGAGATTGCTTCTAGACGAGGCTGCTGCACCCAGTGATATTTTTTTCTTAGTTTTCATGAGTGCTATTAGCTCATACGTTTTTTACTGATTGCGGCGTTAACGAATTTCGTTCGTTCGTGATCGTGGCTTTCGCGAATTACTGCGTTTTAGAGACTGCTGCACAAGTTTGCTGCATGCAGTGATGTTTTCCTTCGGTCTTCATGAGCGCTATGCGTTCATACGTTCGTTACTGATTGCGGCGTTAACAAATTTCGTTCGTTTATGATCGCGGATTTCGCGAATTTAGGGCGTTTTATAGACTGCTGCACGATGAAGTTGCTGCATCCAGTGATTAGTTTTAGTTTTGATGAACGCTATGCGTCCATCACAAAAAAAAAGATTGCAAAAAACAAGATTTTTTTTTTATAAAATCGCATAATTATATCAAAACGACTGTTACTATAAAATCACAAATCTATAATAATAAGATAACTACTAAAATAACAATGATAACAAACGATTGCTTTGTCACATGTATTTAAAATATCGAATAGGGGAAAACAACTGAACAAGAAACCATATTTTCCTTTAAATAAGAATTGGCGCCTCATTCTGTTCATATTGTTCAAAGATACTACGAGAAAGACTGTAATATTTGTAATGTACTATTCGAGATATGCAACTTATTAAAATTACATTTCGAAACTCGATTACGAGATAGTAACGCGAAAATGAAGAATTGGCGCCGCGTTCTGCAAATATCTAACCACGAAATCCCAAGATAAACTGAAATATGTGCAGTGCATTGCACTAGTCGAGACATGCAACATATTAAAATTTCATCCCGAAACTCGACGACATGATAGTAACGCTAAAATGACGATTTGGCGCTCCCTACTGCTGATATCACAATAAGATATGCATTGACAGATCAGTCATTCATGTTCTGTTAATAATCTTGTCCTACATCATATTTTCATTTTGAAACAGGATGACGTAATAATTTTTTCTCTGCCGCAGCCTAGTCAACAACGGTTAAACAAAAAATTTGAAAGGCCCACCACTAGATAATTTGGTACTTTTAACTTTACTTTCCATATGAAACAAGAATGAAAAATCTTGCATGAAGAATAGATTATAAAAGCATTTCCCATGACTTGCAGAATTCTTCAACGAAATTGAGCTTTTTTATACCATAAAAAATGTTAACATTTTAGATAAGGCATAATACTTTTGAAAACCAGATTACGGTCCCTAACCGAAAAAGTAGTTCAATTCTTTTGCGCAGTCCTGTATTTAATCTAAAGATTTTTATATCATTCTATACATAGTATGATAAAACTTAGTACAGTAAGAAAATGCATAACAGGTTGAAAATTTACCTTCAGCAATTTCTACCTCTATACGGAAACATACTTGAATTATTTTGGACAGCCCTGTATATTACCAATAGATTTTTATATGCCGCACATATTAAGCTAAAATTTAATTAAGGCTACAACGTGGTTAAAACTGCTGAAATGATACTTCCACGCATTATTATCCCTGGGAGGTCATGTATTCAGTTCTTTGCGTGGCCCAGTATATGTTTTATTTATATTATACAAACATCTCTTAGTATACTAAATATAGCTTGAAAGAGCATAAAAGCCTCTTTTAAGCTATTCACCCTGATACTCCACAAAGCTTACAAACTCTTTTGTGTAGCCTTGTATATGATCTATATCAGTTATACACACCGCATTGTAAGTTAAGGTTTAATTAAACTTAAAAACGCATGTCATAAACAAAATCACACTTAGAGCAATTATCGATAATAGAAAGATACAGTACTGTATTCGATTTTTTTGTGTTTCCCTGTAAATGAACGATAAATGCTATGCATATCATGTTATACAACGAGTATTTTGTAGTAAGCCTCAGTAATGTTGTATATCAATTTCATTCTATTTGATGTAGTATACGAGAAATAAAATACTCTGCAAACTGCTTATCCCCTGACACTATTATGTAAAGGAATTCTTTTGCGGGCCCTATAAATGAATAATAAGTTCTTTGGACTCCATATTGTCTAGAATGCGTAGTTAAATGCATTTCATAAATGCATATCAATTTCATTATATTTGAAATGGCCGACATCATTAAAATAATCTTGAAGCCATTTTTCTCATTGAGCGTAAAGCATCGGGATATTTTGGACTGTCACTGTAGATGAACTATAAATTCTATACACTTTATTTTCAATAGCGATCGTGCTATAGTTAACGTCAAAAACATACAAAAATTTCAAGGAGATTCGAGTATATTGGCGAGTGTTAGAACTCTGACAGACTGAAGACAATCCAAATTCACAAACACTTTTAAACTATGTTGGAAAGTGTTAATACTATTATAATATTTTAAATTATTACAGCAACATTATAAGAAAAGAATAAATTAACACATTTTATCATTAAAATGTTGTTCTGTTTATAAAAGTTATACTTTAAGTTATTTAAATAACAAAGCATTTAAGTGGCCGACTACTGGTCCAGTGATGGCCGAACACTAGAATTGAGTAGCCGACTACTAGACCTTTGCTACTTTTAAGTTTAACTTTTTATAAATAAAAACTATGATCAGTTTTTTTAAAAACAATTGCTGAAACAGTAAAAGAAAAGTGTACATTAACATGTGTCACTGTTAAAAATATTGTATTGTTTTTTTTAAATTACGCTTTGAGCTATATACTTAAAGAGAGCGCTTAAGTGGCCGACTATTGGTGCTTTTACCCTATGCCTATATGGGTATAATAACAGTTACACGTCACATAATATGAAAACTACACATGTGTCTTTTTTGACCCAATTTTCAATAAAAATTGCATTATGTAAATATAGAAAAGTTAAATATTATAATTATATGTTTCAATTTGTTTTTAGAAACGTTTCGCCTTATAAATAGGAAAATATTCAAGTAATTTGTTTTATTTGAATTTTAACGGAACTTTTGATCAAACTCGTTTTAGCAATTCTAAGATCTGTGAAGTATAAATAATTAATATAGCCGAGTTTTGAATATTTTTTAATTTTAAAAATTAAGTTCATTAAGATTTTTCTTTAAATTAATATATGAAAATGTGTCATTTATATTTCATGATAAAATACAACTTTTTATTTTCTTAATCTTCTTCTTCTTCTTCTTCTTCTATCTTTATCAGAATATTTTAACATGATATATACTATATTCTCTGTTGTATGATGATCTCTTGTGACACATCAATATTTACGCCTCTTTACCTCTTTAACACTTTCCGGCACAGCCAAATTTTATTGTAAAATGATGAAATCATCGACTGACACAAGAATTTACATACGACTTTTTTAGAAATTAAGAACTTGTTACTTTACACTTTCATTATGAATGCAAAATTTTATTAAAATATTCTTGGTGCCCTTTGTAAGCTTGGAATTACAGATAGATTATATCCCACCTAATTTTAATCAAGATTTAAACAATAAAAAATTTAAGTAAATATTAATTTTACAACTTTAGTGGAAAACAATTTGAAAAATTGTTTTTATTATTTTGAAATAATTTTTTTAATGTTCCGGTGTGAATTCAATATTGCAGAAACACAATTACTTGGCCCTAAAATGGGAAAACCTTTACATGGGGGGATCGTACAGCATCTGTCCGATTTCAGCATGTCATCTTGGACAGAGGCTATCAGCTCCCTCGCATAATCAAAGGCTTGATGATTGAAAGAGTGTTCTTTAGATGGCTTGTAGTAGAAGTATGTTGACATTTCAGGAGTTTTAGCTCACGCCGTTTGAATATGATATGTCGATACTTGCCAGAACATATTACTATCTGTCATTGCTTTGTTTACCTACTTATTTAGAACCATAAATACAAGAAAAAATGAACAACTGATAGAAGAATATTTCTGTCGTAATCCTTATTGCAATAGCGCATCACAGATGTAACGTTTAGAAATATAAAAATAACAACGTTAAAAGCACCAAAATTTTTTTAATTTTAAGCGCACGGTAGCATATAGCTTCGGTAGCATATAGCATACCTTCCTCAGTGCTAAGGATGGCGGAAATTTTTTCCCATATATCGGAAAGATGGAGATTCAATTTAAATGTTTATTGACCGATAGGAAAACAGATGGTTTCATGTAACAGCCAATAGGAAAATAGATGGGAAATGGAACCGAAGTAGTAAGAAAATGCTTAAATAAAATAAAATAAAATAAAATAAAATAAAATAAAATAAACTAATAAAACAAAATAAGCATTTTCTCACTACTTTGGTTCTATTTCCCATGTATTTTCCTATTGGATATTACCTGCAATCGTTTGTTTTCCTATTGGTCAATGAACCTTTAAATTGAATCCCCATCTTTCCTATATATGTGAGCAAATTTCCGCCATTCTTAGAAGTGAGGAAAATATGCTATATGCTGCCGAAACCGGTATTCTTAAAATTTAAAAATTTTGGTTCTTTTAACGTTGTTACTTTTACATTTCTATTACATTGCACCAAACCCATCTTGATAATTAGATTAACGTTTATTTGATCTGATTCCAGATATATTGCTCTAAAAAAAAATAAAAATAAAAATAAAAACATCACCAATGGATCATACACATTTGGTAGTTTGTAAATTTGTAAAACATTCTTAGTTCCATGGAACCCACTTTCACTATTTATGTGAAAACTTATGGGGGAATTGATACATTTTCTATGCGTTCAACATATTTTCTTTGGAAAAAAAAATGAATTTTAGTTCTGAATTTTATTAATAGAGGATAGGAAAGGTTTGACGAGGGAGAGAGTTATTTTTTTTTAGGTTTTTGTAGTAGTGCTACGTTTGCATTTGAAAAAAAATTAGCAACATCCATCGAACGTTCTATGCAAAATCGTGCAAGGCCATGACGATATTTGTCATCATTTTGATTACTTTCTTATTTAAAAATAATTATGCAAAGAGAAAAAATGAATGCCTAAAAAATTTCGTTCTTGATATACAACATTAATTGTGCAAAAGATTATTTATCAAATTTCGTAGCAATATCTCTGCATAATAAGAATATTTTAAAGATTTTTTGATACATTGAAATTTTTGTAATCTTATTTTTATAACTTCCTAAAATAAAAAATAAAAACAATTATTTTTCTTTCTATTCACCATCTCCCTCTCTCCACTCCCACCCCCCCCCCCCAAAAAAAAAGCCATATTCAAAATATAAATAAGAACGTGCTTTATAAAAATTGTATTCTGTAAACGTTAATTTCATGGAAGTTTAGTGTTCTGTTTAGCGCTATGATTTTTTTTACTGTTATGTGATACTTAATACAAATTTTTCATCCTTTCCCAATATTAATTTTTAAAATAATCAATAATTCGTTAAATAATGCCGATTTTTCGCAATACATTTTAATACAAAATGAAAAACCACTGATACATCTTTAAAATAATAGCATATGTGTGTATGTTGTAATTTAATTAAAATTAAAAATATATATACTATATGGTTTTTGAAAATGGTATTTTTGTTTAGTTCTTAATAAAATGCAAATTTTATTCTCTTTTTTTAAGTCATATTTCATATTATTCCAAGATTATCTCTCCCGTGACCGATATATATTTATTAATTTTTTAGATTAGTCTGTATTCTTAGTAAGCACATCTTTTCCAATAAATGTAATGAAAAAATCTACAAAAAAGTGTATTATATTTCTATATTTATAGTGCATATATTTCTACTATATATGTATATATACTAGAAAAATTGACTTTATTTAAGTTTAAATCTAAGGACATCATTATGCGAGTTCTTTAGAGAAAATATCACGTACTAAATAATTAGCGTTCTTCCCTAATATTAGGTAGCATTCATTACAAAAAGCTACCTAGTGCAGCCATTCGGAGGAAAGCGATTTCAAAAAATTTTGGTATATTTTCATCGATCATGACCCCCAGACCCGAAACCATCCTCAGTTCAAAAGTTGATATATATATATATCTGATATTTGTCACACTGTAACTCTCGTATTTATAAACCGATTTGGATGTAACTTCGTGTATACATAGTGCATACCAATACCTCGACCGAGTTTGTTGGCCAGCTTCATTCGCATTCTTGTTTCAAAAGAGCTGCCATAAACTTTAAAATTAAAATGAGTTATTAAAAAATTGAAAAATGAAAAAGATTTTTTTTATGTGTTTTACTTTGATACAAAGATTCCGGAGCAGTTTTTGTTTCGAATATATCTTAAAAAATGGTTGAATTATAGCACTTTGAATTTCTAGCATGGCTGACATTTTGAAGCGATCTGATATTTGTCACGTGATACCACGCGTATTTATTAACCTATTTCGATGTAAGAAGGCATGTGGATAGTATATCGTGATGTCTCGGTCAAGTTCGCTGGCCATCTTCATCAGTCACCTTGTTTCAAAATGGAGGCCATTAAATTATATTAAAAAATATATTTAAAGTGAGGTGCAAAAAAAATTAGAAATTTGAAAGAATTAAAAAAGGTTTCTTTCTTAAGTATTTGACCATGATATATGGATTCCGGAGCATTTTTCTTTTGCCTTTATCTTAAAATATGGCTCAGATATGGCAGTTTCAATTTCTAATGTGGGTGACATTTTGAAAAATCTGATTTTTTGCCTGCGACAGGACTTGTACATATCAACCGATTCCGATGTGAGTGAGCAAGTGCACAGGAATTACTAAGGTCTCGACCAAGTTCACTCGTTAGCCTCATTCACCATGTTGTCTTAAAATGGCAGGAACTTTAAATATCGCCGAATTTGGCAACCAAATGTAAGTTACTTTAAATAAAAGCAGCTAGGATAAAGCTGACAAATATCGCGAAATTCTCTTTCATAATGATTTTGTATTGATAAAAATTAGTATTGAATCTCCTATAATTGGTTTCCACTACATTGAGCTTCGTGTGTTTGAATAATATAAGCTTGCTTTTTAAAAATAAGGAATATGAAAGACACCTCTTCCTCCCGGAAGGAATTTTTATGTTATATTTGGTAAAATAAGAAAGACAAAGGTAATAGCATTTAAGGATAAACATTCTATAAGAACAAATATATTTTGCAGATTTGAGCAGATTTCACATTTTAGTTATTTAGGGTATGATATAGGTTATGACTATGACAGCGATATACAAAATAAGCTTTATAAATTTCAATACATCTGTGGTACTATAAGAAGAACTCTTCGAAATACAAGAAAATACAAAATAATGATTTTTTTTAAACAATGGCAATACCAACTTTTCTATGCGGAAATAAAACATAGACACTCACAAAAACTGATGAAAGGTAAATACAATCCTCAGGCATTGACATTTTTTAAGGGTGTGAAAGGATGTTCGATAACGGACAAAATAAGGAATGATTGCATCAGAAGTGTAGTACTTGAGATTTTGCCAATATTGAATGAAAAATAAAATTACAGAAGGAAATGGAAGGACCACTTGGAAAAGATGGATTCTAAACGCATAGAAAAAACAGCCTTGAATTATAATCCAAGAAGAAATAGAGACAGAGATAGGCCACGAAAAAGATCGATTGAGGTCGGAAGAGGCTTACAGCCTTAAACCATGTTTGGGATTATGATGAAGATATTTAATAAAGTATGTTATTTTTTAGATAATGTCAGCTACATACTTTCTGATTTTTTGCAATACTTTTTAATATGAAAAGAAAAGCACTGATTTACTTATTAAAAAATAATCAAAAAATATATGTGCTATTTAATTTCATTAAACTTTTTAAAATATTTTTGTATGGTTAATTTGTAAAAGGTGTTGGAAATTAAAATGCTAACTTGATTTACTTTTTCGTAAGTCATATAATTTTCATTATCCGATGAATATCACTTTTATGAACAATTAATATTTGCGTTTCTTTTCCTGTTTAACATGGAACTGATAAACAAATCTTTTTCCAACATATGACAAAGAAAAAATCAATGAGAAGTAGTTTTTTTAAAAATCCGATCTCTACATCTTCTCACTATACGATCAGTTGGATTAAAAAAAAGTTACATGGGAACTGACACATTTCTTTTCCGTTCAGACTTTTTCTTTAAAAAAGCTTAGTGGGTCCATGTTGGCATTTAGAAAATGTTAGCAAACGCTGCTGGTTGAACATTATTTGTCAATTCATGCAGGGGTACGTCAGTATTCGTCTTCGCTCTGTTTACTTACTTATTTGAAAAGAGAAAACAAGGAATGCCGAAAGAATGTGTCTCTAGTTATTGTTAGTTTTATTGTTGTATACATCACAAATGTAAAAGATTTTTTGAGTTCAATCTCTAGCAGTATTTCCCTTGGAGTCCAAATAATACTTTTTTTAAGATTCATATTTAAGGAATTTTATAAAACCACTGAATGTATAGAAATATATTTTTTATTATTATCGGAAAATTATAATATAAAGAAATATTTTTCTCCGAATACATATTTCTGCTGTTCAAAATATAAATAAGTTAATGATTCTTACAACATTTATATATAGTATTTTTTATCGCATTTGTCCTCGTCAAGGTCTGCACATTCTTTATCAAATCATAATATAGGAAAAATATCCCATGAATATAGTTCAATTATTCATCATTTGTTTCTTGTATATTCGTTATATTTTAACTTTTTTAATTATCGGGAATGTTTATATATAATGTCGGGAATATACACATCTTTTCTCCTATAAACTATTCAAGGAGTTCCAATGACTATATCTAATTGAATGGAAATGTATTTAAAAAAATTCAGTAAAATTAGATGGGAAAATAATTTGAATTAAAGAAAAATCAAAATTTTTGTATATTCTTCTTAACATAAAAAGAGAGTTATTGATTTATATCTAACAAAGAAAAGAAAATAAAAATTTAAAATTACTTTATAACTAACAGAATAAACAAAGAGCTATTTTTCATCATTAATTAATAAATTAAAAACTCGTTTGATTCTTTCGAAAACTTACATTAACTTCTCTATCTTGGCGCAAGATTTTCTTATTTAAAAATATAAAAATATATATTTTTATCTAAAAAAAGAAAAAAAACATAAACATTTTAAATTTCCTTATTTTCTTAAAAATATATTATAGTAAAGGAGGAGCTATATTTTATCATTATTTTGTAAATTACAATCACTTTTGATTTTCGTTAAAAAGTATAATAACTTTGCAATTGTTTTTATGTTGAATGATGTATATTTCTTCATTCACTGTAAATATTTAAGTCTTCTGTGCTTTTTAACTTGCACTTCTATTAAAGGATCATTTCTTAAAGAATAAGAAGCAAAAATTCGAGAAGAAATAGTTTTCTTAAAAAAAAAAAAAAAAAAAAGAATCTTTACGTCTTCTCATTACACGGACAGATGCATAAAAAACTTACATGGGAATTGACACATTTCTTACATGGTAAACGTTTTCCTTGGAAAAAACAATAGGGAATCGAGTGTGCATTCCGATATATTGATAAGCTTATAGTAAAGGCTTGATAATGGAAAAGAGTTTTCATTCGAGAGTTTTGTAGTAGAACCATTTGGCATATCAGGAATGTTCGGGCACGCGGTTTGAATGTTATGCGTAAATTCTTGCAAAGGCATATAAATATTCGTATTTGTTTTGTTTACCTACGTATTTAGAAGGGGAAATACAAGAGGAAAAAGAATGAATGATATAAGAAAATTTCTCTTGTTATTTATATTGTTATGGTACATCGCAGATGTAAAAGTTTATTTGATCTATTTCTGTAGCTATATTTATATCAATAAAGCGTTATATTAGATTTATTGTATTTTATACAAATTTGTCATGTGGTATTTTTTTATTTTATTTTAGGTAGCTTTCATTACAATAAATAAATAAATAAATAAATAAATAAATAAATAAATAAATAAAACGCTACCCATTACAGCCCTCGGGAGGAAGGCACTTCCTGAACATTTTGCTATATTTTCAACGATCATGACCCCCATACCCCAGAACCACCCACCGCCCAAATGTGACTTGTGTATATTATGTATATATATCCAGATCTTAATTTCGAACAAAAAAGTGACGGAGCCCTAGTATTTGCGGTGCTACCAGTACTAAGAACAGAACACTCCCCTCCTTTCCAACTCCAATCTGCATGCTTATATTTCATACATTATTAGCAAATTTAAAGCATTTTTTTTTTTTTTTTTTGCTTTGGCAAATTAAAAATTTTAATTATATCTATATCAGCATATATATAACTGGCAACTATTCCACTTTTTAGTTATTACTCCATGAGAATAGTGATCTCATGAGAATAGTAATTTTAATGTTAATTAATTGCCGAATTCTGCGATTAAATATGGTACGGATTATGATTAAGAAATAGTGTTAACACAAAAGCGAGATAGTTAGCAGCTATGTATTTTTATGAAAAAATTAATGGAATTCGCAGAAATTAATATTTATATGCTGAAGAATGAAACAATATTTTTCAACTTTCTATAAAAGGTGCATTTCTTAAACTATAATCCATTCCTTCCGCATAACAATCTTTTATGAAGAGCCCCTGAAAATTAGATTAAATTAAAAATTTAACACCGTTATCGGGGAGATTTAAGGCTTTTATAGAAAAAGGGTAAACGCTGCTGGATTTCATTCTATAAGAAATAAAATACTACATCGCAATTATATCTACTTACAAATGAAAGTGACATCGTAAATGTGAAAAGAGAGCCTTAGCATTGCAGCGTTCATGATACAAAATAAATAGAAAAATCCTAACGTGATTTCTATACTCGGACAAAATACAAGACAAACCCCCCCCCCCCCCCCCCCCAGACAAAACATCAAGCTAATGCTCGTTGGCTAAAAACAGAAAAAAATCTTTTCGGATTAGATATCTAAATAAAAAAATAAAACAAACTAGCCAATTAAAAATTATCCCACTGTCACAAAAGAAAATCGAACTGAAAGCAAATTCATCGTTCAGTCTCTTGAGTGGCACCGTTTTCAACACGTCGCCGCCACCAATGTCACATAAAAATTTCCACAGATCACTAGAATAGAAAATCACGATTTCTGTTTTCCCTTCATTCTGATCAAAATAACATTAAAAGGATTTAAATAGAATATAATACGTAATTTTGAAGGAGGAAAAGTCCTTTCTTTCTATACATGAATAAATAAAGTTTTGAATGTAAGACAGATTGAACTTGAGCCAGTCCAAGCACAAAAATTGATATAAAAATTGGGTACTTTTCCGTTATACGGACAGCATTGTCGCCAAGCGCAATAGTTGGCGCAAAAGGAAAATCACGTGAATAGAAACATTTGAAAAATAACAGAAAAAACATTGTCGATAGTAAAGTGAGCATTTTAAAAATATAACATTTGAAAATTACAGATTTTTACGAACTATTTTATTAAATCACAAATATATACTTAAAATAAGTGAACAAATAACTGTTATACAATAAAGTAATAAAATAAAAAATCATATTAAACTGCTGCCATAAAATTACAAACATCTTTTAGCATTGCAGTAAACATTTCATTTTTTGAATGAAGACATCGACACATAAACTCTATGAGATATGACTCTAAATGATGACGAACAGTTCCCCGATGTCTTTTGTTGCGCCATTTTGCGATGCCCCATAATCTCTCAACATTTTGACTATGACATCCAGTATTATGGTCGTCAAAATTGTATTTGTGATTTACTGTGAAATGATTAGAAGCAGCACTTCGCAGTTCATCTGTTTTATATCTTTTCCAGCAATCGGTATAAATAATACTTCCATCATCTACATTGTTTTCTATTGCCGCCAATAAAGTTTCAGCTGTACGATCGGGAATAGGAGTAAGGAAACATCCCCGTGTTTTACGGCATAACCACCTAACACCCATTGAGGAGGAAGAACACGCCCTATGTTGCTTTTCCTTCTGGAAAAATACTTTCATCTACTTCTATAATTTTATTAGGTCTACCAATTTTTCTATTTGGTCATGAACATGCATTTGCTCAAACTTCTCTCAAATAACTATTCCAGTCCACTGTTGTGTTGCGACTCATATCAAGTTGCAGCTCACAAAAACACAATCGATGTCAACTCTTGGCACCATAAATATAGAAACCTCAAAGCATTAAGAAAAGACCAACCGCGATCCTTCAAACCATGTTTTTTGCCGTATTCCTGCGCTTTCTTCGCATGGTCGTAAGCTACACCTCCTTTTCGGATTTCCAGAACTCATCCATAATTTCATTTCATGGTTTTTTGAACACAACATTTTATTATGCAGAATTCCAAATTCCTGAAACAGTTTTATCGTAATTTTCTCATCATCTGGTAATTGCCAAATGGTAAAATCCATCTCAGCGTCAGCAGTAAAAGTAAATTATATCTTTATAAAAAAAAAAGCATTTTTAATTCGAATAATAGCAAAATAAAAAGCTTTCCAAGGTTAAGGCTAAATAATAATCATTCACGTGATTCACGTTTCATAAATAACAAATCACAATGTTTCGTATGGTTTACAATAAAAATCATTTTCACGATCATTGTTGAAATAATTGGCGCATTAGCATACATTTTGACATGCTGTCCGTATAACGGAAAAGTACCAAAAATTGTTTCCGTTTCATCTCCATCTCCTACGTGTGCGGCACCTTACCTCACATATAAGTGTTTTGATAGAACAGAAGCAGAAGCTTGAAGATGGGAAGGAAATAGTAATTTAGGTTTCGGTTTTTCGGAAGCGCTATTGCACTGTGCTCCTGAGCACTGTATTTATGAGCTCCGGTGAATTCCGACCATAATTTAAATATTCAGTAAAACACAGAAGTCCCGGAACTGGGATCCGGTGGGCTCCAGCGCAAATTAAGCCTGAAATTATTACAAATACGAAATCAAATTGAATCGAGCTACTTTTTTCGAAAGTTTCTTATTAAATGAAAACATTGAGACTTATTTACTTTATTAAATAATGCGTCTTAAACATTTCTTTCAAATTGTACAATTTTACGTATAACTTTTTTAATGAAAATTTTAAAGCATTGCGGTACATTTTCAAGATTTAATAAAATATAGATATAAGTTTTGATATTTTAATAAGAGTGTAAGCAAGTTTGGAAAATATATTTTCCTCATTTTCTTTTTATCTTTATTGATAAGATTTAAAATCATTCTGCTTTATCTAGAAAGATATAATAACGATTGCATTTATTTATTATTCAATAATATATGTCTTGTGAGACATAGATATTTACTGTTCTTTTCACCTTTAACATAGATCCTTGATAAACAATTCTTTTCTAAATCACATAAAAATTCGAAAAGAAATAATAATAATAAAAAACCGAATTTCGACATATTTTCATATTTTCACAAAGCGAACCGTTGGAAAAAAAAAACTTAACTGGGAATTGACATTTTTTTTTCACAAGTGTCCAATTATTACAATTATTATTTGGAAAAAACGAATAAACAAAAGAATGTGTATTACGAATATTTTTATCAGGTGGATAGAAATACGCATAATTTATTTTTGTAATTAAAATTACACTTCAGATAATACGAACTGTACACGTACGTCTTTCATGACCTTATTTTCCATGTATCTAAAGATTAAAAACGTTCCAATTATGAGTTTGAAATTGTTTTCCGAAACATTCCGCCTTGCAAAAGTAAAATATTGTAGTAATGTGTTTTTATCTAAATTTTATCGACATTTCTAAACGTTTACTTTTCAAAAATTCTCTTTAAAAATACTTAAGCAAATATATTGTCATTTTATTTGTTGAAATCATCTTTTGTGACGCATAAATGTTTACGGCTCTTTTCCTCATGTTCCTGTAAAAAAAAAAAAAAAAAAAAAAAAAAAAAAAAAAAAAAAAAAAAAAAAAAATCCTTCGGTGCAAAACCCCGAGCACAATTTAAGAAAAAATAGTTTTAGAAAAATTGAATCTCCATATCTTCTCACTACACGATCACTTGGGTAAAAAAATTACTTACATGGGAGTTGACATACACATACATACTTACGCCTCTTTTCCAATTTAACATGGATTCTTGTTAAACAAATCCTTCTACGCTAAACCACAAGCAAAATCCAAGAAAAATAATTTAAGAAAAACGAACCTCCACATCTTCACAATATACGAGCACCTGGACGAAAAAAATACTTACACGGGAATCGCCATAAACATACATATTTACTCCTCTTTTCCCCTTTAACATGGATTCGTGTTAAATAAATTCTTTTATGTAAAACCACATGCAGAATCCTAGAAAAACTACTTTTAGAAAAAACGAAATCTCCAAACCTTCTCTCTACACCATCACTTGAATAAAGAAACACATGGGAACTGACATACACATACATATTTACGCCTTTTTTCCTCTTTAACATGGATTCCTGTTAAACAAATCTTCTGTGCAGAACCACAAGCAAAATCCAAGAAAACATAGTTTTAGAAAAAACGAAACTCCACATCTTCTCACTGCACGATCACTTGGATAAAAAAAATACTTGCATGGAAATTGACACATTTTTTATACATTCAACATTTTTTATAAAAAACAAACAAACAAATAAAGAAACGAGAGTACATTTCGAATTTTATTGATAGGGGGTAGGAAAGGCTAGATGGGGGAAATAGTTTTCTTTAGAAGGTTTTGTAGTCAAACTATGTTGGCATTTTAGAAAATTTAAGAACGCTTATTGAACGTTATACGTCAGATATCCCAACGGTATTTCAATATTCATCATCTATTTGTTTTTTTAAATATTTACAAAGAAAAATCCAAACAGAAACTAGTCGTTGGGGGCCACCGTACTTACCCATCATGGATATGGATAGGATAAAATGTGAAAATAAAACGTGTAAACTATTTACAAAATGCATTGCAATTCCAAAATAAAAATTAAACGTATAATTTTTGGAAATGAAAAGCGTAATACGACGCAGTAAACAAAACGTAATTATTTTTAATACATAGTTAGTACATCATTACTAAACTGTGGGTACTACTTGATTAACCCGTCTACCAATTTCGACAAACTACTCGCAAAATTATACAAATGTTCATAATTTTTATTTTAACCCCTTAAAGGTCGCATTAAATTACGGTGTAAAAGTTCAAATTGCTTATTGGCACCACATTTTTTAAAAAGAAATGCTCACCTTGTTTAATGGCAGGTAAAATGATACCATAATAAAGCCAATTACACTATTGTATAAAACTGGTGGAAATCAAACAAATTTGAATAATCTGAAAAAAAGACACAACCCGTGAATATGACGGGAGCAAGAATTAAGGGGTTTAAGAACAAATAAATAATAAAAATACAAATAAAACGTCGAAAGAAAAAAAATCACTCGTGTAACGTGATTAATATCGAGTGAATGTGAGATTTACGATAAGTCTGACATTTAATCTTATAGTTTGGCGATAGTTTTAAGGTCGAAGGGATAATCAAGTAGTACCGATTTGCGTAAAAAAACATCCTTATAACTCAAAAAAATGACAATCATTTTAACTAACGGTTTAGTACGTTGTATTAAGCGTTTCATTTATAATTAAAATGTATCTTTGAATTCAAATTTGAATGAAATATAGGGTCACAAAGAAAAAAGAGTGTGGAAAATATGATTACAAACATCTCGGCAACTAATTATTCGATCGACTTCATTCTTTATGCAAAATTTATTTATTTATTAATGTATTTTATATTCAGTCCTTAAAATTAACAATTTCGAAAATTTTTATATACCTTTTATCAAAACGAATAATTCGAGAGTCCGAAAAAAATAGTTTCGGATAATCAAGGTTACTGATCTTCAATAGGCTTCTTCCCATTATTACATACCATGTACACACCAAATTTCAAATCTGTATCTCAGTTTGTTAGGAAAATAGAGCATTTACAGACACACATACACACACAGAGACTGACGGCAATTTTATTTTTTATCTGAACCTCCAGTAACTGAAACGTGTAAATCCATAAAAATAAATAAATAAATAAAATAAAAATAAAAATAAATCAATTTCTAAACCGATTACAAGACTTCTCCTACATTACGCTTGATGGGTATGCAAACAGGAACGCCGAAATTTTATTAATTAATTTATTTATTTTTCACAATACAAGATAGCGCATTTAAAACAGTATTTTATGTGATTACCTAACAACATAACTATCGCAACACAAGTAAAATATCTTACAGATTTTTTTCGTACATTAAAATTTACGCAAATTCTCTTTTTATAATTTTCTAAAATTTTAAGGAAACATGTGATGATTTCTGTTTAAATCAAATTGAACATATCAGGTCACCAAGTATGAAACTTGTGACTAAAAAAGGCCCAAATTATCAACGGGGCAAACTTCCACCAGTAAAGAAGAATCATTTTTTGTGTTATTCATGACAATAATTTTTTATGAATATGACGTTTATATAAGATGAAAATTTCGACTTAATTTACTGGTGGAAGATTGCCACAATGGTTATCCGTCCCTTTTGTAAACACAAGTTTAATAGTTGATAACCTAATATATTATTTAAAATATGAATAAGAGCGAACTTCATAAAAAAAAAAAAATGCGTTGGAAACATAGATTTCATGAAAGTTTAATTTATGTGTGTCAAATCTTAATTTTTATATGAAACTTACTAAATACTTGAATTGCTCTACAACATTTACTTTTAAAATATTAAAGGCTTATATAATTCGTTAGATAATCTAACGTCCTTATTTTCCAATTTTTGATATAAAGGAGATGTCTATAATATAGCACCATTTCCTTATATCGCACCCCTCATGATATCGTCAAGTACGTGTTGCCACCTGTCTAAAAATGGCTCAACTAGTGCCTGGTGGCAATTCGTCAGTCGTATGAGCGCATTGGTTAAACACGGAGTTGGGTTTGGTATATGTTATTTTTTATGTTTTGGGCAAAGCGAAAGTTTTTGTCAACTTCCGCATTCAGTGTAAAATCATTTTGAAAATAAGTGCTGCTCTTAATTATTGTAATATAAAAACAACCACATAATCTTGTAGCTTAACTAGATATAGCTGTAAGGCTCTTTCTATTCTTAGTTTTACCTGTAAAGTTCCGTATTGCAATGTTTCTTTATTCCTATACCTTCTACCTAATACCGTTACTTTGGGCCACTTTTTCCTGGTTGCACTAACATTTGCATTATTAAAAAATATTATACATGATTTTTCAATGTCGAAATTGAGTTGTAAACAATTAACATGAAACCATCAAGCAAACTGTATGGTTTTAAAAAGGAAACTATTTTGAAAGTTTTTTTTACAAAGTAGCCCGTGCAAAGGGCTTATTTGGTCCATTCACTTACTTTACTATAAATTGAATATATTTAATATGTTGGACTAATGGAATACTCTAGTAATAGGATCTGCTAATGAATTAACACTGCAAACTCGATGAACATTTAAACACAATAAAACAATTCTAAATTTTAAAGACACGAGAAACAGTTTTCGTAACGTTATCTTTAGCAACTGGAACAAAAAAAAAAAAAATTATCTAACATTTTGCTACAGTAACATTTGAAAAAAAAATGTTACTTAAAACATTTTTTAAGAGATTTGGTTGTATAAAAGGCATTTCTAAGTACTTCGGACCAAACTAGGCCTGGATAAAAAGTAGCCCCGAAAAACTAGTTTTCTTGTTAGCTTTATGAAAACGTAAACATTTACTCATTTACTGTCAAAATAAAAAGTTAAAGGAAAAACTATGATCACACATGGGTTACAGGTTACAAAAGGTAATATTTTGACATTTACCTTATTCATAGCTCTTATCCAGATTGTTACACCATAGAAAGTTTGGAGAGTTAAAATCTACACACGAAAACGACTGTTTACAAACACATACAGTGTTACCAACAATAAAATTTTAAATTACCCCAAACTATTCAAATATCCCGTAGTAGGGTATAAAATATTTTTCAAGAGCAAAAACTCCAAATGGTCTGGTATTGTTTGTTCAATAAAAATAATAAACACATTTTTATGTGATAGACCAAAGTAACCCGCAAGGACCAAAGTATTGACGTTATCGCACGCAAGGTTGACGTTATCGCACGGCTAATGTAGTCCTAATTTCGCACTGCGCGATATCACGCAAGCTACTTTATTTAAGGATCTAACCGTCAACTTTTTAATTTATGAAGGAATTTCAAAGTATTTTCCCTTTGAATTTCCTTTATTTAAAGACCATGAATTTCAGTGGTCGACTCTGCTGAGATTCCCTACCAACATCAACATCCACAAGACTCTGTCTGCCCATCACTGACAAGTTGTTAAGCTGAAACTGTCAAATTAGACATGAGCAACCTGAGCCTCAGCCTGTATTTAGTGGTTTCGAGACACCTTTAAACAGGAACGACAAGTTTAGTCGAAAACTGTACAGATGTGTATCCTCCTGGCTATCACCAAATATTTTCAAAGTTTTTCCGGTACATATAGGATAAAGATAGCCATTTGTCACATCTGAATGAGAAAAGCATTCAAGTCCACATTCAAGTCCAAGTCGCTCAGCAACTGTTCTTACAAGTACTCCATATAAAAAAAAACTTGGTAAAGATCTTGCTATTAGGTTGAGAAAAAAGTTCTGGGAAATTTTTTTAGTTAATAGTTACCAGAATTTGAATCGTTATAGGAGTACTAGTGGTATATCTATAGGCGTTCAGGAATTTCGGCTTCAAAATGCCTATTGAACAGTATTATTTATGTGTTTTGATCCGGCGTTATTGGAGAATAGGTCTAACGATTCTGAAAGCCGACGATGAGATTAATGAGGATGAAGGTGTTGGTATGCCGACAAACTTCGTACTTTCAGCAAATCCGGAATCTGGCAGAACGATGGCAGAAAGTCGTTTACTATGACGGTCTCTACTTTTGAAGAATATTCCTTGTTGCTTTTGTTTTTAATTTGCGCATAACAACGCAACTTTCACAAATTTCAGCTCAGAACTACTTGCTCAACCCTTAAAAAAAAAAAAGATTAAGGTTGCAAAAAATATTTTTGTCCCTAAAAATGCAATATCATTATCATCACCATCAACCGTTTTCAAGCCACTGCTCGATATAGGTGTCCCTCAGTTTTTTCCAATGTTTCTTGTCTAGTGCTTTACTCTTCCAATTAACGCCGGCTACTTTTCTGATTTCATCACTCCATCTTACTTGAGGTCGTCTTCTTCGCCGTTTTACATCTCTGGGATACCACTGTAGGGTGTTTGTGCTCCATCTATTGTTTTGTATTCTTGCAATGTTCCCAGCCCATTTCCATTTTAGCCGTTTAATTCTTTCAATGATGTCAAAAACTTTCGTCTGACTTCTAATTCAGGTTATTTTTTTTCCTGTCTCTTCTAGTTATACCTAGCATATATCTTTCCATACTTCTCTGTGTTGTTTGTAATCTTTGTACCATCCGTTTTGTTAGCGTCCATGTTTCTGCTCCACCAGTTAGCACAGGCAAAATAGATTGGTTAAACACCTTTCTTTTGAAACAAAGAGGCATGTTACTCTTCAGAACAATATTGTTCTTCCCCAAAACACTCCATCCATTTCTTATTCTTCTATTAATTTCATTCCTGATAAGATTATCCTATGATATTCCCTGTCCAAGGTATAGATAATTTTGCACTTCTTTAATTTCAGCGGTGTTGTAGACGATTTTCTTTTTTGATGCAAATGAATTGAACAACACCTTAGTCTTGTCCAAGATTATTTTTAATCCGACATTAATGCTACCAAACCATTTAGCATATTTTCCAATACTTCAGGACTGTTACTGAAAATTAAAATGTCATCAGTGAATCGGAGATGACTTAAATATTTCCCATTTATTCTAATCTCTTTGTTTTCCCAAACCAGCTTCATGAAAATATTTTCTAAGACAGCAGTAAAAAGCTTAGGGGAAATGGTGTCTCCTTGTCATACTCCTCTTCCAAGCTTGATCTTTGCTTCTCTTTGTCCAAGCGGAATGTTGCTGTTGCTTTCTTGTAAATCTTCTTTATGATATTGATGTAAGGTTTGTCTATACCAGAGTTCTCTTACCATTTGGATGTGATCCATTGTGCTGAATCCACTTCGGAATCAGGCTTGTTCTCTGGTAGAGCTGATTCAACTCTTGTCGTTAAAACTTTGGTGAAAATTTTACAAATCACTGATAATAAGCTGATCGGATGTAGTTTTTAATGTTTTCCTTCTCTTCTTTCTAGTAAAGTAGCACCATCACAGCATTATTCCAATCTTCTGGTACATCTGACTTCTTGAGACATTTGGAAAACAATAAGGATTGCATTTTTGCAAATTATTTTCTTGCTTCTTTGATAAGGTCGATTGTAATTCCATCTTCGTCAGGTCATTTGACCTTTTTCATAAATCTAATGGCAGGTAAAACATTGTAATTCCATCTTCGTCAGGTCATTTGCCCTTTTTCATAAATCTAATGGCAGGTAAAACTTTGTCTGTCATCACTAGGATTATCGCTTCGATTTCTGTTAAGTTTTCTCGTGTATCATGTAGGTTGATTTCCCTTTGATCTTCACATTAATATAGATCGTTATAGAATTTTTCTACAATGTGTACTATTTCTTTATTGAGTTTGGTGATTGTTCCATCTTCCCTCTTAATCCTCTTCTTCCATCTGCCCGCTAAAAATGCAACGTACATATATATATATATATATATATATTTGCTTATATCATTGAATTCTGTGCAAATGATAACGTAATTCAATGTATAAGCTTTTCAATTTTTGTCGGTGTCCACTTTTTTCTTTTTTCTTCCATAATAATTCTTATAATTTATTATTTTTTTTTAATACTTACTGCTTTAATTCATAATAATTGACGGTGGTAGGTTATGTTTAATTAATGGTAATATATATATATATATATATATATATATATATATATATATACACACATATATATATATATATATATGTATATATATATATATATATATATACACCTTAAGAAGGAAGCTATTGGAAAGAAGAAAAAAAAAGATGGAACATCAGCCATTATTCTAGACATACGCAAAATCAGACAAAAATACTGATCAACCGTTAACACTGTCTACTGAAGACGAAGATAGCGAAAATGATTGTGAATGTTCTTTCTGTAACCAGCTTTAGTCAACAGACAGACGTGGAGAAAAATGGATCATTTGTATTAAATGTCGCATTTGATGTCATGAACAATGTCTATTGATTACATAGCTACTGATTACAAAATCTAAATTCGTGATTTCTGTTTAAATAGCTAATTTCCATTCTTATATACAAATGACAATTTATAGCCTGACTTCTTTGTAAAATATAATCTGACTAAATATAATCTTTGTAATCTGACTAAAATGAGATCTGTATTAAATGTAAAAACAATATAAAATGTCCTTTAAATTTATTTGCATTCCATACTCCATTTTTATGACTACTATAGAAAAGTATTCCAAATATTGGCCTGTGCGATTTTAGGAATACACATGGTGCGATTTAGGAAAACTTTTTTCCAAACGTCCTAAATGTACCTTTTGCAGTTTTATATTTTTTATTATTTTATTACTTGATCTATTGAACTGATTGCATGTGGTATGAAGAAGCAATAACGCACCGATGAAAATACCCGCGTAAAAGTTATCAGTCAAGTTAAAAAATACCAAAAATATACACAATTTTAAAAAAGGGGTGCGATATTATTGGCATTACCCCTACTTTTAATATAAAAGCATTTATTTAAATCGCAAAAATAAAGGTAAACTATATATTTTCTAATTTCATTGAAATTTTGGAAATATTCTGGTATTGTGTTTTTGAAAAATAAATTTTATATCATTTATTAATAAAATACGAACTTTATATCCTTTTCCTTAAGTCATGTATTTTTCATTATTTCATGGATATTTGCCTTGTGATCCATAAATATTTAACCATTTTTAAAATTTTTCCAATATAACTGAAAAGTGTTTATGAATTAGGTTTCTCAGTCAGTCTGTCTGTCTGTCAAACCTGGCCGTCTTTCCGTGCTCTAACGCGCTTAAATATCTTCCTAATATCATGTAATTAATATAAGTTATTGATGTTAACTATTGTATGCTCCGTATTGAAAATGTTGTTTGTACCATTCATAGTTCATTTACAAGAGCAATCAAAAGTATTCTCTTACATTATGATCTATGGCGGAAAATCATTTGCAATGTATTCTGATAGCGTTACAATATTTTAAAGATAAGGAAATTTACATACATTTTTGCGGCACTCTAGAAGATGTTTACTATAGAATATGTTATGTGTAGCACTTACAGTACGCATATAGGAAAACTCAAAATCATTTCCGTTGTATTATGATCTACAAAGAAAAATTGTTTGCGACGTATTTTAATGATCCTACACTGTTACAAGTATAATGAAATTGATATGAATTTCTGAGGTGCACTAAACATGCTTTCTGGAGAATATAGGGTGCGATGTATTCACCATTCATTTACCGGGTTACGCAAAAGAGTTCGATTATGTAATGGTCTAGGATTATAAACTGTTTGCAGTGTATTTCAATTTTGTTGCACTATTTTAAACGTGATCGAATTGATATTCATCACTGAGGGTTTTCTAAAACTTGTTTGCAGTAGAATATGATTTGTATTGTCTCGTTCTTTTACAGGGACTCATAAAACATTTCGGAGAAATGCTGTAACCGAAGTCTTGTCGATTAGGGATAATTGCTCAAAGTACGTTTACAGTTACGGTATGCGTTTTTAAGTTTAACTAAATTTTTTAATTCTACATCGTGTGCACAAATTCTATATAACATATGCAGGGCTAAACAAAATAATCTGTAATTATTAGTGAGAATGATCGTGACTTGCTTAATGATGATTTCAATTTGTGATATGCAACATGCAGTTGGTTTTCAAGCTCAACTACGTTTAATATAACACTAAGAGATGATCGTAGCATATAAATAGAATCATATACAGGATTATGTAATTAAGTAGATGCGTGTTAACCTATGGATTCATTGAATGGATTCATTGAAGCCTCGTTTCAGCCGTTTTAAGCCTGGTTTTTCCTGAACTAAATTCCACATAATAGCGTGTATATACTCTGTAATAATACTCTGTATATAATATACATGGCTGTACAAAATAATTAGCATACTTTTACGGCTATGGGCGATAATTGTTTAAGTCTGGTTTTTAAATGTGTTATACTTTTCTAAAATGTTTTATTTAGACATCTTCTTTAACGTATTAAAGGGCGACGTTTTGTTAAAGCATTGTGGAAGTGTTGGAAAGTATTTCATAATCTATGCTTGACGCATGATTCTTCTTTCTTGTTTCCTGTTAAGCAAGGGTTTCTTATGAAACAAAAAAAATCATTTCGAACGAAGGACAAGGAAATAATCTAGAATATGTTGCTTTCAAAAAAAAAAAAATCCCAACATCTTCTCACTATTCGATCAGTTCTAATAAAATCTTACATGGGAATTGACACATTTCCAATACATTTCCAATTACTTCTTGGAAAAAACTCAGTGTGCCCATGTTGGCATTTATAGAATGTTAGTATGTCAGTACTCGCTCTCGATTTCTTTACTTACTTATTTAGAAAGCGAAATCCAAATTGATATCAAGGAATGCCGAAAGAACGTTTATCTTCTTATAGTTATTATTATATTACATCACAAATGTAAAATATTACTGGATTTGATTCTTAAACAATATATCTCTCGGTGACCAAATAATACTTTTATTAGAAATAAAAAAAGAAATAACTTACAAACATATATATTTATAGAAAGATATTTTGATAACATCAGAAAATTATAACATAAATGTAAGATTTTACCTTGGATACAAACTTATTTATTTAAAAATTTAAATAAATGATTTAAATTTAAATAAGTTAATGTCTCATGCAAAATCGATGTATGGCAATTTTTACAGCATTTTTAATCGTCATGATTTGCACATTCACTATCAAGGAATAATGCAGCAAAAATATCCCACGTATATTTTCTAAAAATTCATCGTTTGTTTTTTTGCATATTTGTTAAAAAATGAAAAACGCGTTTGTGAATATTTATAAAATTAGTAGATGTTCGTCTTTCTTCTGTATTCAAGTATGATGTACATCTTTCTTCTGCATTCAAATATGATGCTAGTCTTTGTTCTGTATTTAAGTATGATGTACATATTTTTCTCTATCCAAGTATGATGCATGTCTTTCTTCAGTATTCAAATATGATTAAGGTTTTTCGTTTGAATTCAAGTATGATGCACTTCTTTCTTCTTCAGTGAAGTATGATGCACGTCTTTCTTCTGTATTCAAGTATGATGCACGTCTTTCTTCTGTATTCAAGTATGATGCACATTTTTCTTCTGTATTCAAGTATTATGCAAGCATTCTACTCCATTAAAGATTGATGCACGTCTTTCTTCTGTATTCAATTATGATGCACGTCATTGTTCTGTATTCCTTCTTCTGAATTAAAGGAATATTAATAATAAATACATTTAATTGAATAGAAGTATATCTCTAAAACTTTCAAATGAAAATTGTAAACATTTCTGAATATTAAAAGTTTTTCAAACTGTGCGTATCTTCTTCATTAATAAAATTAGAAGATTATTTATATCTCACTAAGAAATATAAATAGACTTTTAAATATCTTCATGTTTGTAAAATATTTTTGAGTAAACGAAGGGTTATTTTTACATTCTTGCATTTAACTGAACTTGGTTGTTGTATATAAATATGGGATATTGTAATAGTTTTTTCAGTCATTTCCTGTCATGCTAGAATTTAAAAAAAACTTTGCACAGACGTGTTTCCCTTGACAATGGAATGTTTTATATTTTTAAACTTAATTATAAGTTAATAAATTAATTTTAAGGCATTTACATTTTACATGCCATTGATGATATATCACAAAATATACTTCAGGGTTACAATTGTATTAGTGTTACAACAGCAATGGATTTAATTACGCGCCAAAATAGGTTTAATTCCCGCAAATTTCATAGGATTTAATTGATTGTTCTCTCATTTTTTGATATGCTAGAATTATAAAAAGTATGTGCACAGATGTGTTTCCAATGACAATGCATTGTTTTATATTTTTAAACTTAATTATAAGTTAATAAATTAAGACATTTACATTTTACATGTCATTGATGGTATATCATGAAATATACTTCAGGGTTGCAATTGTAATATTGTTAGAAGAGCAATGGATTTAATTACTCGCCAAAATAGATCTAATGTCTGTAATGGGATTTTGTAATAGATTTTTTATTTATTTTCTGATATTGTAGATTTATAAAAATATATGCACAGATGCGTTTCCATTGATAATTCAGTGTTTTATATTTTTAACTTAATTATAAATTAATAAATTAATTTTAAGGCATTTAACTTTTACGTACCATTTGTGATATATCACAAAATATACTACAGGGTTACAATTGGATTAGTGTTACAACAACAATGGATTTAATTACGCGCCAAAATAGGTCTAATGCATGTAAATTTCATGGACTTGTAATAGATTTTTTACGCCTTTTCTGATATACTAGAATTATAAAAAAAATGTGCGCAGACATGTTTTTCCATTGACAATGCAGTGTTTTTATTTTTTAAGTAAATTATGAATTAATAAATTAATTCTAAGGCATTTACCTTTTACGTGCCATATGTGATATATGACCAAACATACTTGAAGGTTACAATTGTATTAGAGATACAACAGCAATGTATTTAATTATGCGCCAAAATAGGTTTGATGCCATTAATTTTTACGGAATTTAATAGATTTCACTCATTTTCAGTTATGCTAGAATTATAAAATGTATGTGCACAGATGTGTTTCCATTGAAAATGCATTGTTTTGTATTTTTTAACTTAATTATAAATTAATAAATTAATTTTAAGGCCTTTTCCTTGTACGCGACATTGGCCATATATCACCAGATATACTTCAGGGTCACACTTGCATTCAAGTTACAACAGCAATTGATTTAATTACGTGCAAAAATATGTTTAATACATGTAAATTTCATGGGATTTTGTAATAGATTTTTTACTCATCTTCTGATATGTTATAATTATAAAGAAATTGTGCACAAATGTGTTTTCATTGACAATGAAACGTTTGAACATTTTTTCCAACTTAATCATAAATTAATACATTAATTTTAAGGAATATTCCTTATACGCGCCATTGGCGATATATCAACGAAAATACTTCAGGGTTACATTTGTATTCGAGTTACAACAATGATGGATTATTTATGCTCCAAAATAGGCCAAATGCTTATAAAACTACAACGACTTCAGACGAAAAAGACTTTAACGAAAAATCAGGAAATAATATACAGTTTGTCCACGTATAACCTTACCCACCTTTATTTTCGCAACCATTGGTTCTAGATGCATATTTCCAATTACAAAAATAGTTTAAATAAGGTAAGCAATTATTTTTAAAGCGATTTGGGCGAAGAAAAACATTTAATTAAAAAAAATATGAAATTTAAATATAAGTGATATTTAGTAAAAATTTATTGTGACTGTAACAAGTAAGACAAAAAAAAAAGTCTCATTCATCAAACATTAAAATTGACCGAGTTATGAAACTTTGAAATGCATGACTTAAACCACTTTTTTTGCAACTCAAAACAGATGATTTCGATCATGCTTTCAGGGGTCGTATACATAGTACTTAAACTTACTTTAAGATATCTGCGCTTTGAAAGAAATCGTACAACTATTACGACTAAGTTTCAGATTAGTTAAAATAATTGTATTTTAGCATATGTTTTATTTTAGAAAGATTAGAGGCTATGATTTCGGTTAACAAAAACTATGTTACTTTCATAAGGTTTTATTTAACTTGCAACGATCGTCTTTCCAGTTTAAAATTTGTACTCGAACTTTAACTCACGTATACGTGAGGACCTGAATCTGTTAGACTTCAATTTGAAAGGAAAAAAAGCATCACAATTTATATAGCAAAAATCTTGACTTCGAGTCAGCGAACTTTAATCGTTTTTTGATAATGTATTGCGGATTGTAGATGAGAGAATTTACTATAAGTAATTTAAAGCATTTTCTAGAAAATTGACTTTAGGAAAATTTTACAAAATAAGTTCATTTTTAGCATAAATATTGAGAAAATAAAGATACTTTGTTTAAATTTGGTACCCTTTCAGTAGAAGAGAATTTTATATTAGAAAGACGAAATTTTTTAAGCAATTAGTGAAAGATTTTTAGTATTTGTTTTTAATTTAGGGGAATAAAGCACAACAAATTTCACACACTCAAGTTAAATTTGTCCGGTTTTAATTTTTGACATTTTTTAACCTGGCTTCCGAAAAAGAGTCGGAGTAAGAGAAGAAAAACTTCCAACCGCCGACGGAAACAGTCTGATTGAATTTAAATTTTACATACTGACTTAAATCCGATGACAATGTAATATAATTATGATTTGCGACGCTTACCATCTTATATAGACTTATATTAGAAGATAACACAGAAAAATTTGGATAGATTACCGTCAACAAGTTGCAGAAAGAGTTTCAAATAAGATAACATAAACCTGCGTTGGTTGTATTTTTCAACTTTTATAATTACGTTTTATGTATTTTTTAACCATGAATAAAAAAATTACCTTCGATTTTAACCATGGCAGGATTTTCGCGAATCGTAAATTTCAAGTTTAAAAAATAGCGAAAAATCTGATACTACAACATAGATGTAAGACTTTTTTATTCAGTTTAATTTTATTTACTTCAATAGCTTACTCAATGTTTTGGCTTATACTGGGTTTCTTACATTTAAACAGCTCAGGGGGTCCGATGAGTTTGAGAGGGGAGGGGGGATCAATCTTAACTTTGAAATTTGCAATTTGATGAAAATCCTGACATGATGGTTTAAAATGAAGGTCATTTTCTGATTCAGCGCTAAAAAAATACTGAGAATCAATTTTCAAAAGATAAAAAACATGACACAACCCAAAATTTGAAAGACGGTGTAATCTAATAGCATTTTAAAATATGTATCATTTTGTAATGAATTGAGGCTGTTGTTTTTCATCCTTTTATTTAACGAAAAAATCTGTTATTTTTATCCCCTAATATTTTCAGTACAAATTGTATATTTTGCAGTAATATGTCAGAATGATTAAACATTTAGAATTTATATTGCAATGCCAATTTTACTCTCAACCATTTCTTTAACATATCTCACGAAATGATATCTTTTCTAAATTTGTGAATGACCCCTAATTTGCAGCAAAAAATATGCTCCCACTTTAAACAGCTATTACTCGGTCAACACTTACTTGTCAACGCCTTTCTTGTCAGTGTAATATGAAAATTGAGACACTGTAATTCTGCACCAAATTGTTTTTTTCGCTTCAGACTTTTTGTCTTAACTCTGTACCTAATTTTGACCACTTTTGTAACTCTAAGTATGCATCTAGGACTAACGGTTGCGAAAATAAAGGTCGGTCAAGTTATACGTGGACACCATGCATACCAAAAATTAGGGTGTGACATAAATTAAAAAAAAAATCCGCCTTTATCCATGAATAGTTTCATATTAGTTAAATTATTATTATACGTTCAGAAATAAATTTATAAATCCTAAAATAATAGTTTAAATACCTTTTGCTTTATTTCCTGTTAGGCAAAAAAAAGTAAATAAGATAATTTGTTTAAAAATTAACGAGCTCGTGCTTTCTATTAAGCTTAAATCAAAGCGGTGAACTTTTGGGTACAGTGCCCAAGAGATATTCACGAATTTTAGCGAAATTTTATTGAAAAATAAATAACTGGAATCATGGGCCAGATTTGCAAGCCAACCATTAAATGCTTAAGAACGAGTGTTTTATTAAAGCTTTTTTACATTTATATTTATTTATCATTAATTGGTTTATTACAAACTCATTTCATTTTCCGCCCAAGAAAAATTCCATTAACTTCTCTATTTTTTTCTTCGATTTAATGCATATTTATTATGAGACAGATAAATATTTGCGCGTCGTTTGCTCTTCAACATGGATCTGAGGTAAACAAATCATCACCTTGAGAATCAGAAGCAATAAATCAAGAACAAATAGTTTTATAAAAAAAACCTCTACAAGAATCTCTACATCTTCTCACTGCACGATCAGTGAGATAAAAAACTTACATGGGAATTGACACGTTTCCTATATGTTAAACATTTTCTTTGGAAGAAACAAATAAACGAGTGAGCTTTCCACCTTTCATTGATAGGCGTATAGAAAAACTTGATGAGGGAAAAGAGTTTTCTTTAGAGGATTTTACAGTGAGTCTATGTTGGCATTTCAGGAATGCTAGTAACGTCGATTGAATGTTATACGTCAATACTTGCAAGAGAATATCAATATATGCCCTTGCTTTGATTATTTTATTTCTTAGAGAGAGAAATTCAACGGTAAACAAAAGTATGCCTCAAGAATACGTCTATAGTTACTCTTATTGTTATACCACATTACAGATGTAGAAGTTTATTTGATCTGATTCTCAGGCTATATTGTTCTTTAAATACAATTAAAACCTTTTATTACTACAATATTTGGTAGATTTTTTTTTTTTTTTTGCATAGTTGTATATTTATGTAAAGCACTTGCATAAGTTTTCGAAATTTACAATATAAACTTGATTTTTTGTTCTTTAGATACGAATTCAATTTATTTTAATTAAAATGTGAATAAGATTACATTTTATACCAAACTGTCGTGTGGTAATCTTTTAACGCATTTTTAATCGTAATAATTTCCGCAGTCACTATTAAGTAATACTTCGTACACTGAATATAAAATATGTTTTTTTACAACAAAAGGTACTAGCACACAGGCTGCTAACGCAGTTATAATAAAACTTAAAACGTTAAGTGAAGTAAAAATAACTTTATTCGATAACAAAAAGTGCTGGTACCCGGGCTGCTAAAGTAGTTTCTGTAAAATTTACAAGCAGCTGTCAATAAGGGTACTGTAAAATTTCTCAAGTCTGGTGAAAGTCGCTTTACTATTGGCTATATGATTCACGTACAGAAAAAAGTTGAATTTTGCATCACTTGTTGCTTGAATTCGCTTTTACAGCGTCAATAATTGAATTCGATTTCACAGCATCGGTACTGGAAAAATTAAAACGTTTAGTGAAGAAAAAATAATTTTATTTTGTAACAAAAATGTGCTGGTATCCGGGCTGCTAAAGTAGTTGCTGTAAAATTTACAAGCAGCTGTCAGTAAGGGTACTGTAAAATTTCTGAAGTCTGGGGAAGGTTGCGTTGATATTGGCTGTGTGGTGCACGTGACCGGAATAATTAAATTTTTTGTTCACCTGTTACTTCAGTTTGCTTTCACATCATCGGTACATGAATTCGATTTTACAGCTTCGGATCTTAAAAAATTACAACATAAAGAGCAGGAGGAATGAAATATTTTCCCACAGTCTAACTGTCTTGCATATGTATTTTCAAATTTTTCAAACTGATTAACAATACACAAAATTACATATTTTTACATTTTTTAATTGAAAAATGCACATCTCTCATAATGAATATAGAAAAGATGAAGTTACGACAATATATTAGAAGTAACAAATAGCAAATGAAATTTAATCGAGTTATTTTTATAAAGTTTCGTATTTACAAAGAGAAAACTTTTAGACGTATTTATTTTATTAAATAATACATCTTAGTTATTTTTTAAATTTTACAGTTTTACACTTATCTTTTTTTATGCAAACACAAAAAATTAAATTATATTTGAAAATAAAATAAAGAATTTATATATATTTTATTTAAATTTTATTAAGGTTTTATGAAAATTAGGACATCATTTTTTTTCCTTTTTTCATCATCATTGATTAAAGTTAAAATTCTTCTACTTTATTTTTTAAAAATATTAAAAAACGTATTTTTTATTATCATTTGATAATGTTTGACTTGTGGCGCATAAATATTGTCTCTTCTTCTGACCTTTAAAATATAGATTCCCGATTATACAAATGACACTGAGAAAATTGAGAGAAATTGGAATTCTAAATAATAATAAAAAAATAATAATAAACATTTTCTATTTTCTCTAACAAGTTCAAAATCCAACCAATTTGGAATTTACAAATTTTCTGCTCGTTCTACGGTTGTTCTTGGGTAAAAGAAACTAAACAAGAAATTGCGTTTTCCGATCTTTCGTGATAGATGGATAGAAAGGACTTGATGAATACTAAATTTTTACTCCGACAGTTTCATAGTCGACTTACGTGGGCATTTCAGAAATGTTAGCAACATTAGCGGTTGAGCTTTATTTCTCAATCCTTCCATATTTATTTCAGTATTCGGGTCAATACTTTTAAACTTTCCAAAAATCAGTTTTCTGGTTTTGTTTTATTCCGAAGTTCTTTTAATTTTCTGAAAAATATGCACAAAGCTCCATAAAAAATCTACATTATTTCTTCACTTATAGTTATTTATAGACAGTGAGAATAATTGGAGGTCCGTAGATATTGAAATTTTAAAACGCGTTTTCTCAGAAAGAAAGAGGAAAAAAGACCTTCATTTCATATTATTTCTGTTTTGGAACTTTGAAAAAGGCGATGCTTTTGATCGTTTCTTCAAAATAAAATGTCCTGTGTCCCCACACATCAATTTACATTAATCATACATTCAAGTATTCTGTTTAGAATATTTACATAAATTGCAATTTTTATTGTAGTATTTTTAAACCTTCTTGAAATTTATAACATAAACTGAAGATTTTTCAAAGATACGAACATAAGTGTTAAATTCTACTTAAAATATAAATAGGCTGATATTTATGGATGGTATGAGGTAAAATTTTTCAACGCATTTTCGCTCGTAACTATATTTATATTCGCAGTCAGGCGATACCATCTATCTATCTATCTCTCTCTCTCTTTATTTATATATATATATATGTTCGCGTGGTCTTTATTTATCAAGTTCATTTCCAAAAATTGCGGTGATTAATGATTTATTTTTTATTATTGATCTTGAAAATGTCTTCAATTGAGCGTATAAAACTTTGATATGTTTCTTAAAATGTGATTATAAGCTTTTGTGGTTGGTTATATATACTTAAGCTTTTATAAGGTTTTTTCACATTAAGCATACGCATTTTTAGTTTGTTGATAATAAAAGATTTTCTTATATAATTACGTAAAAATTTATCATTCAGGCACATTTAATTTATAAAATGATTACTTTTCGGTTAGTTGGGCGCCAGTGTTATATATACATTATACATATATATATATGCATACATGTATGTATGCATACATGTATGCATACATTATATAATATATGCATATGTTTTATATACACACATATATATGTATATAAATATGTATCTATACATACCTGTATAGATACATACTTATGTATACATAATACTGGCGCCAGGCTAACCAAAAAGTACCATAAAATGTTTTGTCTTACGTTCTTAAAATGTTGCAATTTTTTTTTTTTTTTTTAATAGAAACGGAAGATGAATAAATTAACCTCAAAAATCAAATAAAACATTTTGTTGTAATTTTATTAAGATTTTAAGAGACTTTGAATTTAATAAAGAACTAATTTGTATTTTACATGTAAATGTACACATTTATTTTCTATATTTTAATAAATATATTAAACAGTGTATTTTTAGTACGTGGGGATTTTTTTCCGTGTGACTCACAGACATTTTCGGTTATTTGTCTCTTTAACATATAATACTGATAAAACAATCTTATTGAACAAAATGACAAGGGAAAACATCGAGAAGAAATAGTTTTCAGTACAAAAAAAGAAACTACTACTAGAATCTCTTAATTTTCTCACTACACAAGCGTTACACACTACAAGTCTTTTAAAAAGCTTACATGGGAATTGACACATTTCCTACACGTACAAACTTTTTTCTCGAGAAAAAAAAAAAGAAAGAAAGAAACGAGTGTACTTTCCAAGTTTTATTGATAGGCGGATAGAAAAGGCTTGATGACGGGAAAGAGTTTTCTTTCAAGGATTTTGTAGTGGGCCCATATTGGTATTTAAGGAATGTTACCACCGCCGATTGAACGTTATACATCATCTCTCGTAAAGGCATGTCAGCATTTGTCCTCGCTTTGTTTACTTACTTACTTAGAAAGAGAAATTTAAACATAAAACAAGGAATGCCGAAAGAATGTTTTCCTGTTATTGTTATTGCTAGATCGCATCACAGATGTAGAAGATAATTTGATCTGAATCCTTGACAATATTACTCTTACAACAAAAATTAAATATTTTTTTGGAAACTAGATATTTTCCCCAAGTTGGTATATTCTTAAACCTGTTTTTCTGTCTTAAAATTTTCAAGTTAGTCCGTGTCTCTTGGTTTAGACCTAATTTTAAATACTTTTAATTATTTAAGATGTAAAAAGTTGAAGTGATAATTTTTATATAGTAAACGGTTTGTTCAAATCTTCTCCACATCTCCCACAGGTTCTAATTTAACGACTAATGGTAAATAAATTATATGCATTCATCTGGAAATTTAACCTTATTATGTTGCATTTTTGTAGGAGGGTACTATTTACAAACTCAAAACTATTTCAGTCAAGTAATTACTGTTAAGTGAAAATTAAGAAAAAATAAAAGATTTAATTAAGATTTTAAGGGACTTTATATTTAATAAAGAACTAAGATAATTAATAAAGAATGGTATCTTACATGTGAAAGAAAATTTTCATTTTCTGTAATTTAATGAATGTACTAAGGAATGTATTTTTAGTATTTCCTGATTGTTTCTCCTGTGACCCAGAAATATGTTTGATCCTGTTTCCATTTATCATGTAATCTTGATAAACAAATGTTATTGAACAAAATGACAAGGAAAACACCGAGAAGAAATAGTTTTCAGAAAAAAAAATATTTCTACAATATTCTCAACATTTTCTCACAACACGATCAGTCGTATAAAAATCTTACATGGGAATTGACACATTTCCTACATGCTCAACATTTTTTCAGAAGGAAAAAAACATAAAAGGATGTACGTTCTCAATTTTATAGACAGGCGGATAGAAATGGCTTGATGAGATGAAAGAATTTTCTTTCGAGGGTTGTGTAGTGGGCCCATGTTGGTATTTCTGAAATGTTACCGATTAAACGTTTCCATCAATTTTTGTTAAGGCATGCCACCATTCGCCATCACTTTGTTCACGTACTTATTTAGTAAGAGAAATCCAAAGATAAAACAAGGAATGCCGAAAGAATGTTTTTCAGTTATTGTTATTGCTATATTACATCAGAGATGTAAAAGATTATTTGATCTGATTCACCGACAATCACTCTCACAACAGAAATGAAATATTTTATTGGAAATAGATTTTTTTTCATAAATTTATGTTTTCTTAAAAAAGGTTTTTCTACCTATAGTACTGTCAAATTAGTGTTTGAAGTGGAAAATTCTGGTGCGATTGTTTTTTGTGTCTTACTTTATGTTTTCGGGGGTGCTGAATACGAATCTGAAGTTGTCCAATAAAATTTCTCTTCGCAAATATGAAAAATCATGAAAAAATCACTAAAATTCACAGATTTTTTTGGTTTTTGGTTTATAACTTGCAAAATAAGCTTTTTAGGCAAAAGGTGACCAGATATAAAAATACAGAAGAAAAAATTACCTGCAATTCATGTTCTTATCACTTTTTTGGTACGATATACGGCTTCCGTAGAGGCGTTGAAAAAAAGGCGAAAACCAGTAATTTTGGAAAATCGCAAAATAGATATTCTTATCCTTTCCGTTCATAACACTAAAAGTAAGAATTTCACTAAAAACATTTGAAAAAGTACTCACTTATTATTAGGTTATATATTTTTATGATGTAAGTATACAGTGTGACCTCGAAAATCCGTCATTCAGAGATCCGGCAACTTAAAAAATCCGGCATCAAAGTCATCTCGCCCCTTCCTTTTTTTTCATTTCCAACTTATCGCAAAAGTAAAAATAGAAATTATTTTCGAATTGAAAACCGAGATAAAAGCAATGCATTAGCTGACAGCGATATCGCTGACGCTGTGCCAAATAGAGCCCTCGATAACACTGGTATCAGCTCAGAGGAACGAGGTAAGGGCCTGGCAGGAGATATGGTCTCACCAAAAAAATGCATACATTAGACCGGAAAACATCATCTTCAGAGAAACAAGACTGTATTTCCGAAATTGATACAATTCTCTACATTTTATGTGCAAGTAATTTTTTTGGACTTCGAATAGTTATGAGATAAACAATGACAAATACACGAAGTATTCAGGTGTCTCTTTATTGAAAACATACAAAATGCATCATTAGATGCCTGTACAAATATGTGAAACATAAACGTTAGGTTTTATAGATACAACAAAAAGATAAAAAGTGATTAATGATCGGCTAGTGTGTAATGTTATACAGTATAATAAAATAGGTAGGTAAGTATTTTTTTTTTTAAACAACACTTGTTATTAAATGATTATTGACTTGAAATGACACTCATTAGTCAAACCGATCCCTCTTGGAAAAAGGTTGCATGATTTCAGGCATGCCTTCCAATTTTTTTACACATAAAAAAAAATAATTAAATTTATTTATTTAAGCACCTGGGCGCGAAAGAGCCGTTTTCGTCCCGGGGGAGAAGATTGCTGCTTCAGCCGTTGGCGAAGGCTGCATGCACCCAAGGGTCGAAACTTAGGCTTCTGAGGAGCTCTGGTGCACGTAGTATTTTTAAAAACGGTGGAACTAATTGTAATTAATTAAGTAAGTAATGATTCATGAAATAATTTATAATAACATGATTTTTACGTCTTCTTTTTGTTACCCCTCTGTTACAACTGAAGTCATTAATAGGTTACTTTTGGACCTCACTTTAAAAAACATATTAGTCTATTATTTTACGAACCACCGTTTAAAAATAATTAATGATTTATTTCTAATTGTTTGAAAATTGAGTAGTTATACCAGTGTATTAATATAAATATTTTGGTCACAAAAATTAAAAAGTTTGTGAAAAAGTAAAGGTGAAATGGAATTATTTATACATATTTACCTTCAAGTACTTCAGGGAATTCCGGATCACCATCGTCTTCCTCGATTTCAGTAAGAGGCATGTTATTGCAACTGGTTTCGCAGTTTACACACATATTGGAGCACTTGAGGCCTGCTTTTTTGCATCCACAGTTTTTCTGTAAGGTCTTCTTGCATTTGCAAGAGATGAGTTTCAAAACGGCTTGAAGTGCTAGTGGCTGTAGTGTGGTTACTGGCTCCAGACCATCTTTCATTTTCTTCCAATCCCATTGTTCAGGATCTTTTCCATTCCCAAACCATTGTTGAACATGAAAATATACCCTAAAGGAATGTTGCTGAGCTGCAGACTCAGTGGTTGGTAAGGACGCCAAATGGATTGATGTCTTGTATACAGACCTAAAGTAACATAAATACCTCAATTTGTTTGATGGCATGTCTTCCTTGTCAGCAAATTTATACGAAGAGACCAAATAAACGATTGCCAGCATCAGTAACTGCATCAGCATCTGCCATAGTGTCTTTAAAAACCTCAATGGTATTAGTTAATGCAGAGTTTTACTTGAGAGTCCGAAGAAACCTCATCTTTCCTACTTTGAACAACGCTGAAGTAGTATTACAGCCTCCCATGGCATGCAAAAATAATATGTTGTTAGCAATCGTTTGATCAAGTTTGCAGTCAGAAGGTAAAATGAGTGGTGAAACTGTCCCTTTGCCTAGTTTTAGAAAGTATTCATTTGAATGTACACCCCTACACCGACAAATCATGATAACTAGCAAATTTACGCCTTCCTTCACAATAACTACAGAGTTATGTTGTTGTGCAATGTCCCTTGCTGCGGTGAAAATAAGTGTATCCGCATCCTCTCGTGCCTGTTTTGTGTGAATGTCAGCTACTGCAAATTTGTAATTGATTTTTGAAAATTACAGATTTCGGAAAAATGTAATAAGTACTACTTACAATTTTCTTGATAGTGACATTTATTCGTTATTTAATACATACCCAAATGATATTGACGTTAGAAAAAGAGAAAATTGTATGTTTAAAAAACTTACTTTAATTGATATTTTATATGTTAAAAAAAATCTGATAAGTAGTGCTGGCATTTCTTCTCATGTAATTTCTCAAGCATCAATGCCAAGTAACTATCTTCTTTCTTGCATTTTATACAAGTGACGAATATCGATTTCGGATATACAATCTTGTTTCTTTGAATATGTTGTTAATTTATGCATTTTTTCGGTGAGAACTTATCTTCTGATAGGTCCTCGTCCACGTTCCTCTGAGCTGCTACCAGTGTTATCGACGATTCTATTTAGCACAGTGTGAGCTATCTCGATGTCCGCTAATGCATCGTTTTTACCTCGGTTTTTAATTCGAAAATAACTGTTATTTTTGCTCTTCCCGTAAGTTCGAAGCGAAAAAAAAGTGTGTGTGGGTGGGTGGGGGGGGGGGGGTGTTAAGTTGAAAGATCTTTGAATTCCTGGTTTTCGAGGTCACACAGTATACCTACATCACAATAATATATAACCTAATAATAAGTGAGTACATCAGCAAATGTTTGCAGTGAAATTCTTACTTTTAGTGTTATGAACGGAAAGGGTAAGAATATCTGTTTTGCGATTTTCCAAAATTACTGGTTTTCGCTTATTTTTCAATGTCTCTAAGGAAGCCATCTGTTGTTGAATAAAAATGATAAAACCATGAATTGTAGGTAATTTTCTCGTCTGTATTTTAATATTGGGTCACCTTTTGCGTACTAAGTTTACTTTGCAAGTTATAAGCAAAAAACTCGAAAAATCTGCGATATTTAGTGGGCTTTTTTCATGATTTTTCCTATTTGCCGAGAGAAATTTTGTTGGACAACTTCAGATTCGTATTCAGCACCCCTGAAAACATAAAGTAATACACTAGAATCAATTACACCAGAATTTTTCACTTTAGGCCCTTTTTTAACCTAATTTGACAGGACTAACTGTCCATTTAGTCTAGGACTTTTGTTTTAGATTTAATTTTAAATAGTTTTAAATATTTAAGATGTTAAAAATTGAAGTGATATTATTTTTTTAATATTATGCGAATTGGTCAAATCTTTCCCACCTCTCCCACACGTTCTAACTTTATCGACTTGTGAAAAATAAATTAATTACATTCTCCTAAATTAACCTTAACAACCTTAATAACCTCATTATGCAGAATAATTTTTTGGAAGATACTATTTACAAACTGAAAAATGAGTACTTCAGTCTGGTAATTGCTAATAAGTGAAAATTTAGAAAAAATAAATATTTCATTAAAATTTTAAGATACTTTATAATTAATAAAGAACTAATTTGTATTTTACATGGTAATAAAAACGGTCATTGTATCTTAATGAATATATTAACGAGTGTATTTTTAGTATTTGATGATTTTTTTCCTTTGACTCAAAATCGTTTTCGGTTATTTTGCTGTTTAACATAGAATCATAATAAACAAATCTTATCGAACAAAATGACAAGGGAAACATGAAGAAGGAATAGTTTTCAGAAATAAAAGTTTTTCTGCAAGAATCTCTACATTCTATCACTGCACGATGAGTCGTATAAAAAACTTGTATGGGAATTGACACGTTTCCTACACGTTTAAAATCTTTTCTTGGGGAAAAAAGAAAAAAAAAAGAAATGCTTGTATGTTCCGAATTTTATTGAAAAGCAGATAGAAAAGTCTTGATGAGAGGAAAGAGTTTTCTTTTTATGTTTTTGTAGTGGCCCATATTCTTATTTCAGGAATTTTACCACCGTCGATTGAACGCTATACGCCAATTCGTAAAGGCTTGTCAGAATTCGCCTTCGCTTTGTTTTCTTAGTTATTTAGAAAGGTAAATCCAAAGATAAAACACAAGGAATGTTGGAAGAACGTTTTTTCCTGGTATTGTTATTGCTATACCACATAACAGAAGTAAAAGTTGTAAGGAACCGGTAACTTTGTTACAAAAGCTCTCTAGTGGTTTGAAGGTGAAAATGGTGAAAGACATAACTCTAATATAGAGGCACTCTAATTGTCCGCGGTGCATTTTAACTAGGAGTTATCTGTTCCGAGAGTTAGCAATAACCGTATGCAAATTTATTTGCTCAGTCTGTCAGAGTATAAATAGAGGAGCGAAAATATGTTAAGCGGTAAGTTGATGTGTAGTTGGTGGTTAGTCAGAGCAGTTAGATGTTGGAGAGAGTGTGAGTTGGGGTAAAAAAATTTGATGTGGAGAAACGGCCATGTACGGCTGGAGCTTAGCCTGGGAACAAGAACAGATTTAGAATGAGATGAAATCTAGACGTGGATTTGACATGAACCCCGCCGTCATAGCTCATGCACGCTCCGGAAAAATTAAGTTACGTGAGTTAACTTTTAAACTTTATATTTAATTAAGATTGTTTTATTTCTATCACGGAGTGAGGGTGAAATTTATTAGATCTTGTCTACCAGCTCTTTACCCGGTGTTGAATAAAATATCTATATTTAAAGTTTATAAGACTCCTCATGAACCCCCACCACAATAAGTAAGACACAAAGTTTATTTGATCTAATTCCCTGGCAATATTACTCTCACAATTGAAATGAAATATTTTATTGGTAATTGATATATTCTTAAACAGGTTTTCCTACCTAAAAATGTCCATTTAGTCTGTGACTTTTGCTTTACATCTAATTTCAAATAGTTGTAAATATTTAAGATGTTAAAAATTGAAATAATATTATTTTTTAAGTAGCAAGCGAATTGGTCAAATCTTCCCTACCTCACCCACACTTTTTCGTTTTATAGATTTTGGATAAATAAATTATATACATTCTCCTAAATTTTAACCTTATTATGCTGAATTTAAGGTTGGATGATGCTACTTACAAACTGAAAAAAATGTATTTCAGTCTGATAATTACTATTAAGTGAAAATTTGGGTAAAATAAAATAATTAGTTAAGATTTTAAGAATTTAATTAATAAAGAACTAATTTGTATCTTACAAGATAACAAAAATATTCATTTTCTGTATCTTAATGAATATATATAGTGTATTTTTAGTATTTGGTAATTATTTGACCTGTGACACATAAATATATTTGATTCTTTTTCTATTTAACATATAATCTTGATAAACAAATCTTAACGAACAAAATGACAAGGAAAACAGCGAGAAGAAATAATTTTTAGAAAAAAGACTATTTCTACAAAAATCTCAACATTTTCTCACTTTCAGAAGGAAAAAAATAAAAGGGTACGTTTTGAATTTTATTGATAGGCGCATAGAAAAAGCTTAAAGAAGTTTCCTTCGAGGATTCGAGGTTTGTTCGTCGGCTTTTCCTTCGAGGTTTTTGTAGTGGGCCCATGTTGGTATTTCTGAAATGTTACCAACGCCGATTGAACGTTTCCATGAATTCTTGTTAATGCATGCCAGCATTCGCCCTCACTTTGATTACTTACTTATTTAGAAAGAAAAATTCAAACATAAAACAAGGATTGTCGAAAGAATGTTTTCCTTTTATTGTCATTGCTATATCACTTCACAGATGTAGAAGATTATTTCATCTGATTTCCTGACAATATTACCGTTACAACAAAAAAGATTTTTTTTTTTTTTTAACTAAATATTTTTCACAAGTTGGTATATTCTTAAACCTGTTTTTCTACCTTAAAATTTTCAAGTTAGTCAGTGTTTTTTGCTTTAGATCTAATTTTAAATACTTTTAATTATTTAAGATGTAAAAAGTTGAAGTGATAATTTTTATATAGTAAACGGTTTGTTCAAATTTTCCTCACATCTCCCACAGGTTCTAATTTTATCGACTAATGGTAAATAAATTATACGCATTCTTCTGGAAATTTATCCTTATTATGCTAAATTTTTGTAGGAAGGTATTATTTACAAACTCAAAACTGAATATTTCAGTCAGGCAATTACTGTTAATAGAAAATGTAGAGGAAATAGAATATTTAATTAAGATTTTAAGAGACTTTATAATTAATAAAGAACTAATTTTTATATTACATGGTAACGAAAATATTCATTTTCTGTATCTTAATGAATAAATTAAGGAGTTTATTTTTAGTATTTTGTGATTCTTTCTCCTGTGACCCATAAATATGTTTGATTCTTTTTCTATTTAACATATAATATTGATAAACAAATCTTATCAAACAAAATGACAAAGAAAACACCGAGAAGCAAAAGTTTTCAGAAAAAGAGCATTTCTTGAAGAACCGCAACATTTTCTCACTACACGATCAGTCGTATAAAAAACTTACATGGGAATTGACACATTTCCTACGCGTTCAAAATTTTTTCTGAAGAAGAAAAAAAGATAGAAAGAAACGGGTATATGTTCCGAATTTTACTGATAGGCGGATAGAAAAGGCTTGATGAGGGAAAAGAGTTTTATTTCGAGGGTTTTGCAGTGGACCCATGTTGGTATTTCAGGAATGTTATCGCCGCCGATTGAACGTTATACATCAGTTCTTTTAAAGGCATGACAGCATTCGTTATTGCTTTGTTTACTCACTTAGTCAGAAAGAGAAATCCAAAAACAAAACAGATGGAATGCCAGAATCTTTTTCTTGTTATTGTTATACATATCACATCACAGATGTAAAAAATTGTTTGATCTGATTCCTTCACATTATTAATCTCACAAATGAAATGTTACTATGTATGAAGCATTTTATTGCAATATAGATATTTTCATAAATTGATACGTTTATTTCTCTGAAAGCGTTACATTTTTGTCTATCTATGCACTTCGGCATGGGCTTCGTTCGTAGCTCTCAGAATGTCCAGTTGATATTCAGTCTAAAGCCACGTGTTGCGCAGCATGTCTATTGCGATTGAATTGATGGGCTTCCGCAATTTTGTGGCTAATTTCAAACATGCTAATAAATTTATATTTCTGTGATATATGTAATAAAATGTTTCTATTTCTTGTCTTTACCTTCTTATTTTCCAAATTATTAATAATAGACGATTAACAGTAACCAAAAACATTTTTAGAATTCTTCCTTCAAGAATTATGCATGAAACTGCCGCCTCCATATTGGGAAGTGTGACTTTAGGTTTTGCAATCTAAATTAAATTCTTATGTTTATGCTAAAGTTTATAAAAGTAAAACCCCATCAAATGCCTCCTTATTTCACATATAAAGGGGATTTTATAACCACATATATGTATTTATCAGATTTATACTTTAGGTTATTGTAACACTTTGATATTCCTGTATTATACAATACACTTTATCAACGACTGTTTATTTGCCAAGTAATTCCAGTATTTCACATAACGAAAAATACTAACAAATCTAAAACAATTTAAAATTCTTTTAACAATATATAATACTACAATTTCTCTTCTTTTAAAAAGACAATGTTGATGATTTCGCTCATTGAAAATAACTAAAGTAACAATTTTTTTAAAGAAATTAATCCGAATATTAATTAATTTTTATATAGTAAACGGTTTGTTCAAATCTTCCCACATCTCCCACAAGTTATAATTTTATCGACTAATGGTAAATAAATTATATGCATTCTTCTGGAAATTTATCCTTATTATGCTAAATTTTTGTAGGAAGGTATTATTTACAAACTCAGAACTGAATATTTCAGTCAGGCAATTACTGTTAATAGAAAATGTAGAAGAAATGGAATATTTAATTAAGATTTTAAGAGACTTTATAATTGATAAAGAACTAATTTTTATATTACATGGTAACGAAAATATTCATTTTCTTTATCTTAATGAATAAATTAAGGAGTTTATTTTTAGTATTTAGTGATTCTTTCTCCTGTGACCCATAAATATGTTTGATTCTTTTTCTATTTAACATATAATGTTGATAAACAAATCTTATCGAACAAAATGACAAGGAAAACACCGAGAAGCAATAGGTTTAAGAAAAAGAGCATTTCTTGAAGAACCACAACATTTTCTCACTGCATGATCAGTCGTATAAAAAACTTACATGGGAATTGACATATTTACTACGCGTTCAAAATTTTTTCTGAAGAAAAAAAAAAGATAGAAAGAAACGGGTATATGTTTCAAATTTTATTGATAGGCGGATAGAAAAGGCTTGATGAGGGAAAAGAGTTTTATTTCGAGGGTTTTGTAGTGGACCCATGTTGGTATTTCAGGAATGTTATCGCCGCCGATTGAACGTTATACATCAGTTCTTTTAAAGGCATGACAGCATTCGTCCTTGCTTTGATTACTCACTTAGTCAGAAAGAGAAATCCAAAGATAAAACAGAATGAATGCCACAATCTTTTTCTTGTTATTGTTATACTTATCACATCACAGATATAAAAAATTGTTTGATCTGATTCCATCACATTATTACTCTCACAAATGAAATGAAGCATTTTATTGCAATACAGATATTTTCATAAATTGATATGTTCTTTAACGTGTTTTCGACTTAATATTTTCAACTTAGTCCGTGCCTTTTGCTTTAGATATAATTTCAGATAGTTTAAATTACTTAAGATGTTAAAGATAGAAGTGATATTATTTAAAAAATAGTAAGCGAATTGGTCAAATCCCACCCCACGGACACACCCACACACGTTCTAATTTATCGACTAAGATAAGTTAATTATATGCATCTCCTGGACATTTAACGTCATTATGCTGAATTTTTGTAGGAAGATATTACTTAAAAACTCAAAAATAACTATATCAGTCTTGTAATTACTGTTAAGTAAAAGTTTAAGAGAAATATAACATGTTTAAAGAAATTTTCATCTCGAAACTTCTTGTAGTTTTTGCCTTATGTTTATACCCTTATTTTTACTACTGTTTGAGTAAATTATATTCCTAACTGAAATGATTCAATTTCAAAAGTATTTAGCAAATATAATTATTTAATTTTTGAATTATTTGGTGAACTTATTTAGTTTTATTATAACTAATTATTATTAGTATTTAAATTAATTATTTATGATTTTTCTAAAAGGAGTGATATTATCGTGCGATAAGTTTTGTATTGAATATGAATCTTAGAGTAACACATTTCTGTTTTAAAATCGCGCTCAGAAATAATTTAATTTTAATGACTGGCTTTCATCAGAATAATTTCAACACACAATTTTCACAATATAAAGTTTATTACATTACCAATAGTGGCTTTTATGTTTCAGTTCCTGTTACTATGTATCCGTAAGTAAAATTTTAAAGTATGTAAGAAAATTAATTTCTAATTGCAGAGTAACAGTTTCATTTTCCTATTATTATTTAGCACAGAAAAAGCATGAGGGGTTTCATTTTGTTTACACGCTAGTATGTCGAATTTAGATGTTTATTCATTCACATAAATTTCTTTAGCAGAATGCAATTTAAAGCTAAAAGCCTCAGGTCCGACGTTATTTTTTAGACATTTCAAATTTCATGGGTAAATCTTATGCAAATTATTCTTAAACTACAGTGATGCGAAGGCCCTCAAAATTTCCGATGAATATTCAAGGGTTTTTAGGTACAAGGGTTTTCAATTTTAAGTCAGCTACCATTATCAAGAAATGCATTACTCCTCTGGATTTAGACTTTTTGAAGCTGTTCATATCCATAGATTTAAAAACTCCTTGTTTAATGACTTGTCTAGTGTACCATACATCTCAACTTTCTGGGTAGATTTGTTGTGTCACGGCACTTCACTTCCGCTTTAATTTCATTGGCTGTTGGAACTTGATGGTCTATTGGTACTGTGTTTTGACATTTGGTTTTTCACCGTACATGTAGTTGGGGGGATATTTTGGTTTTTATAGTTTTTATACGCTGAGGATGTGAGTCCTTGAACTCACGAAACGTATACGTCTGTTTAAATTGACTTAATTTATTGTGTGTTTAAACGTTGTTTTTAAATAATGTATTGTTTCTGATCACATGTTTATTAGTTCCTTGTACGGTGTGCTATTTCTTTCTCCTAACTTATTTTGTGTATTCCAAAAAATAACGTTACCTTACAGGAGCCAGCCGTAAAACAAAGCAGTAGTACGATTAAATACTCTATACCAATTTTTTAAACATCTAAGCATCGCTCATTTTCGATTTTTATACCGTCGTATTTGGAGAAAAAAAAGTTCTTTTAAATGCATTTTGTTTGAAAACTGTATCTCCATTTATTTTTGAAATATTAATTTTTTTTTAAGTTTTTAGCGGCATTTCCTTAATATTGGTAACGGAAGCACTCCATTTCTGGAAAATTTTCTGGAAAGTAAAGGAAAAATAGTTCTAAATTAGTAATTATATATTGCCATTTTCTCATAAAAATCGAAAGACAACTTAATTAAAATACTTGCTACTTTGAAAAAATATAAACGAATGATTTCTGTTAAAACAGGGAGCTATTATAAACTATATTTAATTTTATGTATCTGTATAAATGCTACAAACAAATGAAGGCCTATGAATTATTAGATCGCCGTTTTTGTCGATTTTCTTGAATGGCGGCATCTTTTTGTGCTGCATTTGTGCATTATTTTGCGATAGTGAGGTGCTATGCATGCTTTACTGTAGATATTTATGAATAGATCGTAAATGTGGAATTCTTAAGCGAATGGGACTGGCGTCATTTTACATAAAATAAAACGTGTGCTATAAGTTTTAAAATTGAAATATGTTTTGTACTGCAGTAGACTCCCGATTATCCGAACCCTGCTTAACCGAGTTATTTTCTTCTGATGGACTGGAATAAATTATGCCCCCAACTTTTTACGACTTTTCTTTCATCATCACCTAACGCTTCATTTACAATGGTTGTTTCATATTAATAGAAGCCATCAGTCCATCAGAAGAAAAGGCTTAGATGACGTATATCCATTAGGCCGACATCTTGGATGTTTTGAAATTTCTTGGCGATTTTATGCTGGCGATCTTTATCGATATGGAATCCATGCTACGTGTGCGTTCTAGCATGACGTGTCCTGGCAACCCTGTTTTTCATCGAGATTGTGTTGCGAGTGTACGCGACAAGGCCGTTTTTGCTGTGATATCGTGTTGCATGTTTCTGTCAGTTATTTTTATGTTAAATTTATTGGATATATTTGATTGAATATGGGTTTTGTAGTCCGTTTAAACGCTCTTGCTGAAGTAATTAAGAAATGTGAGGAAATTTTGAAGAATAAAGGAGATTTGTTTACAGCGCGTATACATATGTCTATTTTAGAAAATGACGGTGATGCTAGGATTTATTTCGTGCTTGAGCTTTCAAGAAACCAGATATCTGTTAAGGTATGATGATAATTTTCTGTATATTTTGTTGCCTTACGAGTTTTGTACATTTCGAGATTGCTACATAGCCAGAACTGCTGAATTTTGAGATTGCTACACAGCAACAACTGATGAATCCAGTTATGTTTTTTTCGGTTAATGAGTGCGTAGCGCTCATACAACGATTACTGATTGCCACTTTAACGAGTTTCGTGCATTTAAGTAATCGCGGCAGAAAGAGTTTGCTGAATCCAGTGATGTTTTTTTTTTCGGTTAATGAGCGCGTACAGCTCATACAATGTTTAGTGATTGCCACTTTAATGAGTTTAGTTTATTATTTATATTATATTTTTGTTAAGCCTAACATGCGTATAAACCGGTGCTTGGCGACATTTACTATTTGGCGGAAAAAGGCGTTTTCTCGACAAGAAAAATTCCAATATGGCGGCCCAGGAATTTATGACATCTGTTCCGATGAAAATGAAGTAATGTAATGAAAATGTCGTGGGTGACACTAAATTCTGAAAAATCAGAATCTCTGTTCTCTAGTTTTTTTTAATATTTTTGGAACATTTCCCCTGCAACATATATATCTTGTGTTTCAAAAGTCCGGTGCGAAAGAAAAACGCCATAAAGAAACATCTATTGGTCGGAACGGCATACAGTTTGCAGATAAATATTCACCGAGTACAGGATTTTTTTTTACACCAACGTAAAATTTAGTTCAAAATCTCGAAAATAGAGGACGCTACTGCAGATAAATTCATGCATAATTCCATACTGTTTAAACAACATATGGATACAAAAAGTGCAACATTTGAATACAAAAAAGTGTACAACTCTAATGTTTCCTAATATTTCTCACCCAAACCTTGCATTGAGTGAGCAATATGGAATTATTCCATGAAATTATCTGCAGTAGCGCCCTCTATTTTCGAGATTTTTAACTAATTTGTATGTTGGTTTCATACAAAATCCTGTTCTACGCTGAATATTTTTCTGCAAACCGCATGTCTCTAAAAACCTTTGATCTTTTTTTATCGCGTTTTACTTTCACACAGAACTTTTGAAACATCCGGTATTTATAAAGGTTCTTTTAGGAAAAGGTTTTTTAAAGCGAAAATTAAAAATACTAAACGCTTGCAAAAGATAAACTGATCTCGTTATTTATTATCCATACTGTTTTAAAACGGAGTTGCGGGAAAACTAATCTAAAAATTAATATAATAACTTATTTTTTAAAAGTATATAACATGGTAAAATAATTATGTAATGTTAATCCATTAAATTTGTGGCAGCCTTGCTGCCTCCATTTTAGAGAGCAATTTAACCGATATAACTGGTGTTACGACACACTAATGTGTAATATTACACTAGTTATTTCATTTTAAATTACACAATTATATTAGTTAAATTACTCCATAAAATTGGAGGCAGCATGTTACCAACAATTTTATGGAGTAATGCTACATAATGTTTTTCGGTGAAGGGTCAAAAGAGATAATATACATCTATATATATATATATATATATATATATATACTGCTAATAAATTCAATTTCTTTTTTAAAATGCAGACATCGGACTTACAACTTAATAAAAAATCTAAATTACATATATATATAAACATATATATATATATATATATATATATATATATATATATATATATATATATATATATATATATATATATATATGTATGTATAACCATTAATTAAACATTACCGACCATCATCAAAAACCGCAATATTGTGAATTGACAATAAAAATGTATACCAGAAACCTATAATATAGAACTGTATGTATAAAATGTAGTGCCTTATACATAATTATAAGAATTAATATGGAAGAAAAAAACAAGAATACCGAAAAAAATTGAAAATCTTATATATTGAATTACGTTTTCAAGAGTACGGAATTTAATGATATAAGCAAATCGGTTGTTTTCTGTGAGAAAAAAGCTAAAAGCTCAATTTTTTTTTCTTCTGTACCCAAACAACTAATATGATCAAGAGAAATGAAAACAGAACATTATCAAATGGCATAAAATGGAAAAAACAATACAACCCCTTAAATATTTAATTTATAGCATGAAAAATAGAAATATTACACTATATACCGAATAAAAAACCAGTTGATTTTCAAATATCCTCCCGCACAATGTATCCAAGCATGATAAGATTAAGGTGAATAAAACAGTTAAGTTAACACAGAAATTAAAAGGTATGGATTCAGTTAATTCATTTTGAAATACCGTGATAAAATCAATTAATATAATATAAATAGAAAATAATTACATTATTCAAAATACCTAAAAACACTTTTAAATTGTTTAATTTCAATTTTACAATATTGCCAATATTATACTGCCAATAGTAATACCACCTGGTGTAAAAAATTAAAATTATTACTTTAATAGAAGCTTTAAAAGACAAAATTTTTTAGTGCTAACATCTATTATGTGATTTTAAAAACAATTATTATTATTCAAATGTTACACGAAGAAAATAATAAAAGCTAATGAAATTAAAATATGTCATCTGCATTACCACACTAATCCTAATATGTAAATAATAATCTACTATAATTCATTATTCAAAAAAATTAATTTAATTAAATGTTAATAAAATGCTTTCAATATATCCTATTACCAAACCCATTTAATCTACACTGAGAAAGTAAATAATTTTATAACATTGATAAAATATAGAATATAGCTATATGCTATAACATAAAATAAATCATATATAATATAAATATAAAAACTTTAAGAATTACTATTAAGTTTATAAAATAATAAATTAATAAAAAAAACATTAAAAAAAGAAAAAAAAAAAGGGATATTTATAGAAGATTGTCAGATTCAAAAATTCCCAATAGCCTAAAGATTACAAATATAGTGTGTGGATTATCTTCATATTAGCCAAAAAAAGCTAAAAAATATGATTGTAACAATCAAACACATTAAACCAATAATTAATCATGGAATACAAAGTTGAAAATAAAACAATATTAAAAAGTATAGAGGAATAATAATAAAAACCAATTACCCAATTTTAATACATACAGTATAACATTAGTTATATCAAATAAACTTATATGCATATTAATCACTATAAAGATGGTATACTATTATTAATTAATATGACATTGTCCTGAGTGGATTAAAATTAAAATCAAGTTAATTTTGAATTTGATTAAATAAGCTAAATTTAATATGAATTAAAAAAAAGAAATGTCACAATTTACATATAAAACATCAAATCAACATCCATATAAAATACGTAATAGAAATGTAGTTATAATACAAAAGCCCCATCATTTTATTTTTTAATTTTTTTTAATTAACCTTTGCGTATTATCCAGACAACTCCACCCTCCTCCGTACTCTAACATCTACCCACCAACCATCCTATAGCAATTGTTTATTATTATTTTACAATTTTTTATTTTTTATATAAATATTTTATATATATATATATTTGTAATTTTGTTTACACATCTTTTAATTTGTTTTTATAAAGATCATGTAAGTACTAATTGTATATTAATGAATATATGAATTTTTTTGTAAAACCATGATTTAATGCTTCATAAATTAGTTTCTTAATATTATTGTTAATTAGATGAGAAGAACATAAACATTTTATGCTATATAAATGATTAAGTATTATATTTCGATATACAGAATGATGAAGAGAAGATTTAAAATTTGTAAATGTATTAACTTTGAATTTAAATTCTTTACGTTCATCATATAAATCTGTTATTGTTTTGTTGTCTATATATATATTATTAATAAATTTAAATAGTATTTGTCTTACTAATTTTAGGTATGAATTATTCAGTGTTATCTTATGATTTCTACTATTGTAGTTACGTGATACCTATATTTAAGAAATTCCATTTTATGATGCATTTTTTGTAATCTTTCATGGCATATATTAAACTTCATTCCAACATTATCAAATTCACTGTTGTTCATTAGGTATTAATTAATTTTTATTAATAAATTTAAATAATATTTGTCTTACTAATTTTAGGTATGAATTATTCAGTGTTATGAATTGTGGCTGAATTTATTATTTAATTTTAGTAATAGGAAATCGATGATTATTTGTAATTATATAATAGTTATATATATATGTATAGATACAATACATATATAAACATATTTCAGCTTGTATGTTGTATGAAATCTAAAATTATAATAATAATAATGCATGAGGTTGCAAAGCAACCATTAAATGAAAGGTTAAATTTTAATGTATATTTTACCGATGATAATATTATTTAATGATATAGATTAAAGTCTGTATAATATAAATGGAATTAAGTATTATTTCTAAACATCAATTGCAATGTTATAGATATGGATTAACATATACAATTCGGGACATTACATTGTTATAAAAACATTATTATGGCATTATTATTATGTCTGATGTCATTATCCATGCTATTCTGTCAGGATTTCTATGTCGGAAAATGGACGTGCTTTAAACACATTCCTGGAAGCGTAAATTTATTGTCAAAAAGGACGTGATAAAATTATATCACCGATTTATTATTTAACGAGTTTAGTAAAACGATATCACGAGTGGATGATTAAATCCGAAATATTTAATATTCAGTGAGTTAACGACATATCACAATAATACTATCTGGACTTATTTAAAATGTAAGCAATCGCGTTTAAGTATAATTTAAGCATGAATTATTTTATATATATATGTTAAAATTTTGAGTATAAATTATACTCTTTTTAAATAATGTAAGTAAGGAATTCAGAAAGCATTTCTTACATGTGTATGCTTATAAATGGTCTTAGATAGGTCTTTACACTCTACATGGGGCCCTTGGCCACGTATATGGACGTTTATGTTTTTATAATTATAACTACTGACGATAATATCGAAAAATGACAATTACTTATTCACTACAGAATCCTTCAACAAGTGAAGTAAGAAATATATGATTTAGGTACATCGATGTACAGTTAAAGATATAAACAAGTTGGAAATTACACGTCAAACGTGGTAAAGGAGGTGCGTTATTACTATAATTAGTTTTATAAATATTTTTTGCACAGCATATTGCACTGAATGTATATTTTAGTGCACGTCATATGTACATATCAATTTCATTCTATTCGAAAGTCTGTAACAACATTAAAATGCACTTGAATTTTTTTTTGCCATTGGCCGTAATGTAATGGAAAAATTTGACTGTCCCTGTAATTAAACTATACATCCAATTTTCATAAAATATGAAATGACGCAACAAAATTTTGCTACAATTATATATTTAATATTTCAGACAATTTGGTTAGGTAGTTTTTGCTCTGTTATACGCGGAGTTACGGGACAGACCGAACGACGTCTATAGGTGCTACGTATTTATATAATTAAGAACGCACCTAAAAAGCGTGACGTAATTTTTCGGCAGTCAGTGTTGTTGAATTATTTGAACAAATCTTTCATATTTTATTAAAATAATATCAGATGTATTAAATTTTAATAATTTGTAGAAATGTGAGAAATAAATTTACTGTTCGTTTTTTTGGTTTTATAAGAAATCATTTCACTTATAAATTGTCATTAACGCTTAGCGAATTTTTGTGATTTTTTTTTTTTTTTTGATTTCCTATTAATATAAAATAAATAAATCGTAAAATCAAAAGTCATTTTTTCCTCACCATAAAAAACAAGTAAGAAAAAACCATGCGGCAAGCATAGATTATGAAACACTTTCCAACACATTCAGAATAATGTAACAAAACTGCACTGTTTAAAAAATTAAAATATTACGTTTAATTCAACCATATGGAAACGCATAATACATTTCAGAGCCCAATTTCAGTTGTTCCCATCCACAATCGGAAAATTATGCGAATTGCAGCCCTGTATATGATTTATAGATTTGAATCTATTCGCTACATGCAAGCCAAACTTTAGTTCACTTAAGAGCTACATATACCTCAGTTGAAAGTTTACGTTCAGCAATTTCCTCTAATAAGGAGAACGGTACGTGAATACTTTTGTGCAGCCCTCTATTTGAGGTATAGAATTTATATATAACGGGTTAGTTGCAAAAAAATAATTAAATTTGGAAGCGCATACCGAATTTTAAACCGTGCACTCCAGCAATTATTACTCAAAGACAGTACTGTACTGTAACCGATTTCTTTTGTGCGTCCCTGTAAGTGAATAAAAAATGCTATGAATGTCCTGTTCTAACGTGATCATAGTGAAATTCAGTGATTTATATCAGTTTTAATACATTTGAAACAGCACAATGTCATTAAAATACTCTTCAAACGATTTTTCCCCATATACCATAATGTAATGGAATAATTTTGAGTGCCCTCTAAATGAACGATTAATCCTACATACTTCATATACAATACTAAACAGGCTTTGGTGACCCTAAATAACCTTTATCAATTTCATGAAAATCCAAGTATATTTACGGGAGTTATTCCCCATATAATTTAATGTAAGGGAATACTTTTGAGTGCCCCTGTAAATGAACGATTAATCCTACATACTTCATATACAGTACCAAACATGCTTTGGTGACCCTAAATAACTTTTATCAATTTCTTGAAAATCTGAGTATATTTACGGGAGTTATTTCCCATATACCATAATGTAATGGAATACTTTTGAGTGCCCCTGTAAATGAACGATTAATCCTACATACTTCATATACAATACCAAACATGCTTTGCTGATCCTAAATAACCTTTATCAATTTCATGAAAATCCGACTATATTTACGGGAGTTAGAGCGTGGGCAGACAGACAGACGGATAGACGGACAGATGGACTGACGGACTGACGCCCAGACAAACCGAATGCATAAACACTTTTCAACTTTGTTGGAAAGGGTTCAAATTCGTCACTGAAGAGGTTAAAAAAATCGCTATCTGGAATGTAAAACAATGTAATTATCAAAATTGGATTCCAAACATTCAGTATTTAAGTTTTGAACAAAATCCTGCAATGAAAACCATTACGATTGTTGATGCGAAAACAGCCGGTTTGATAAGCCTGTATTATGCAGTTAACTAAAGAAAACTCTTTGCTGATAGATTTTTCTTATGGGAAATATGAAATTTTAGTAACAAAACACGTTGCCTTTTGTAATATTTATCTCTGATGGTGATGACGTATGCAGGGATTCCACTCGTTCCATTTTTTGAACACTATATTAAAAAAAGAAAAATCTTCTTTATAAATTTCCTAGAAACTTCACTGTAAACAATTGGTGTAACATTACTCAATAAAATTGGTCGCAGCATGCTGCCACCTATTTCATGGAGTAATTTAACAGATTTATCTGGTTTATCTTAAACTAATATAACTATATACATTACAACAATACAATATTATATTACAACATACCAATGTTCAAATAAAATAATTAACATTTTTTAAATTGAAACGTAACACCAGTTATATCGGTTATATAACTCCATAAAACGGAGGCACCAAGGCTGCCAAAAATTTTATGGAGTAACTATGTAGTATTTTATGGAGCACTAAATATTTTACAGTGTTACATGGACTGTCGTTTTTCGTGCAATTGTTTCAGAAATCTACCACGATCTAAAAAAAAATATTAGTTTTTAAAAAGCAGACCAATGTGAGACATGAAGATTTTAAAAAAATATTGTAGAATATTGTACAATAATATTGTACTTTTTATGTACTTTATTGTGAGATGTCATTACACATTTTAACATCACTGCTATAATGAGCCCGCGGCTATAGAGAGAGCTTCTTTTTTTTCAATTTATAGTACGTTATATGGCGTTGGGCCACCATTAAAACCAGGAACCCCCGACCCTTGCCTATAAGATATCTGGGAAGAAGTATAGCTCCGATCACGGAAGAACCCACTGGAAAAATAAAAAGAATTTTCCTTAAGTCCATGGAACACCGGATGGTAAATACAGGTACAGTTCAATACGTCGGACAACATCATTCAAATCATCATTTATTCAAAATCATTATTTATTTAACTTGAAATGTGACAAACGTTTCAAAATAGCAAATTGAAAATTTAGGTATTTCCCTAACAATGACTTTTGGTGAGTTTTCCTAGTAGATACTAGAGGGTAAAAAAACATAGTTTAAGAAGAATTACCTTTCCAAAAAATTTTCCCGTTTCTAAATCAATCTTTCCTACTATATACATATAGCAGGATATCTTACCTACTATATATAGAGTAAATGATGTTGTTATATATATATATATATATATATATATAGCAACATAATTTACTATTGTAATCTATATCAAAACCATATATATACTATTACTGCCCCTTTTCCGCGAAAAATAATTATATTTAGGCGCTAACATATTTAACCACAGAATTGTACAATGCATACAATTGCATTATGTTGCATGAAATTCAGAAAAAAAAATAAAATCTCAGTTATCGTATTTAGCAACTTAGTCTCTCGTTTATGTGTTTATGTATATTAACAACATAATTTAACATTATAATACATATTACGTCCATAAACAATTATTACACTCGCTTTATTTTGCTATACAGATATACATTTACTTCATTCGACAACTATTTGTTTTTGAAATTCATTTGTTTTAATAATTGCGTGAATCTTTGTGACCTATTCAGGGTTGGTTTTTTCATGGTGAGAAAAAAAATGACTTATTTTTTTATTGTTATTTTTTACGATTTATTCACTTTATATTAATAATAATTAAAATAGTAAAAAAAAGGGGGGAGGGACAATGAAAATTCACAAAAAAGTAATAGTAACGTTCACATTTGTGGCCGCTGAATGTTAATGGTAATTTATGAGTCAAATGATTTCTTTCAAAATAAAAAAGTAACAGTAAATTTCTCTCTTATATTTCTACAAATTATTTATAACTTAGAATATTTAATATATTTAATTTTATTTTTATCAAATATTAAAAATATGTCAAATATTCCAGCAACACTGACTGCTGAAAAATTACTTCGGACTTTTTTACATCGGAATTTATCGATGAAGCTAAACCGTAAAATGTTTACTTCTCTTATTGATGGATTCTGTAGTAGATAAGTTATTGTCAAATTTTTATTAGTTTTATTATTGACAGTAATTATAATTATAGAAAACTGAACGTCCACATATGTGACCAAGGGCGTGAGGGTGTTAAATTTGTTGAAAACGTTCATTGAATCGTTCACGAAGTTGAATAGATTGTGCATTTTAAAAAAATATATTACGAAAATTTTCTGCAGAAACTGTGAACTTTACCTCATAATTTATTTTTTTTAAGATTATATGTACAAACGAACGCAAAATACATTTATTCAGTAACCTAATATAAAAAAAATAATAAATCAAATCTGTCTGATGCTGCGTTTGTTTACATTTAATATGAATAATTTTATCGGCCTTTACAAATAACGCCCCTGCAAATTTTCTAGTAAATATTCATTATTTTTATTCATATCAACAACCTACAACTAAATGAATAATAATGAAATAATGCGAATAATTCTCATGGATAACTATGCTGTGTCAAATTTTAATAATAAACAAAATAGACTGAGTTTAGCTAAATGAATAAATAATACATTGATTTACCGCAAAGGTCAGTTTCTTTTTAGGTGCGTTCGTAATTCTATAAATACGTAGCACCTATAGTCGTCTTTCAGTCCGTCCGTCTGTCCGTATGTCCGTCTGTCTGTCTGTCCGTCCGTCTGTCTGTCCGCATATAACAGAGCAAAAACTACCCAACCGAATGGTCTGAAATTTGAAATATAAGATTGTTGCAAAATTTTGTCGAGCCATTTCAAATTTTATGAAAATCGGATGTATAGTTTAATTACAGGGACAGTCAAAAGTTTTTCTTTACATTACGGCCAATGGGAAAAATTATTGCAAGTGCATTTTAATGATGTTACAGCCTTCCGAATGGTCTGAAATTTTAAAGATATAATTGTTGCAAAATTTTGTCGAGCCATTTCAAATTTTAGGAAAATCAGATGTATAGTTTAATTACAGGGACAGTCAAAATTTTTTCTTTACATTACGGCCAATGGGAAAAATTATTGCAAGTGCATTTTAATGATGTTACAGCCTTCCAAATGGTCTGAAATTTTAAATATTACAGGGACAGTCAAAAGTGTTCGGGGAATGGGAAAAAATTATTGGGAGTGCATTTTAATGATGTTAAAGACTATGGACTTTATGAAGTGCAAAAAATTATACATTCAGTACAATATGGGGTGCAAAAAATAATTATAAAACTTGTTATAGTACGAACGCACCTCATTTGCCACGTTTGACGAGCAATTTCCAACTTGTTTAAAATATTGTTTCTTTAAAATTGGCGCTTAGAGAAAAAATAAGCAACATCTTGAATGATAAATAAAATTAATTATTAAAACCATGAAAAAAAGAGAACCAGATTTTAATAAAACATACAAAATATTTATTAGTAAAAAAAAGAGATGCATACATAATGCCTACGTTTATAAGATAAAAAAAAGATGCGTTTTGAATAATAAAATTGATTTGTAAAATATAAGTAAAACAAAGCCGAATATACATAATTTCTTATCTTGTGAAAGGTTTATCAAAACACAATATGAAGAACAAAGTAAACAAATGGCTGCTAAATATGATAATTGTTTGAAATTCACTTATTTTTCTTTTTATAAGTAGAATATGAACACGCTGAAAACTATTTTCATGATAAATGGCGCTAAAACAAATTCCGAAAGAACATTTCTTACATTAATTTAATTGACAAAATAATCATACAATTGTAAAATTTATTGAATATTCCACCACAAACACGTCCAAATGTTCTGTTTTGGAGGTGTAGTCGTGAGATGCAGCTGAAAATTATGGCATTTGAAAGACAGACGTTATAAAATTAAAAGAAATTAAATTCGCTTACAAATTTAAAAGTGCCAAAATGTGTTCGGCAAATAAACATTCCTCTCAAAATATTTCTATTTTCTTTCTACTCCACTGAGCGGTGTTCATACAACATAATTAGGTTTTCGTCCAGCTTTTTTACAGTAAATGTTTCATCAGCAGACTGGTTTTTATAATTACTAATTCTGTCTCTTTGTTTAATCAAGATGGCAACTGTTGATCGAAATATAATTTTTAACCCTTTATCTACGGACGGTACTTATAAGTACCATTAAAATAACTTGTTATAAAATTCATTTAATACATCGATTAGTAGTAATACAGTTCAGAATGAGTTATAGATGCATTACTTTATCTTGTTCCAAAAGCATTATTGGTTCCATAAAACAGAAATATTTTTAAAAGGATGATTTATTTTGCCTTTGCATCTTTTCACCTCTCTTGGCGTTGTGGGGGGGAGGGGGAGGATTTTTCTCTTCGAAAATATTTCTATATTTCTATTGTAAGAACATTATATTTGTACATTTCCTAAATGTATAAAATACTGGCAAAAATATTTAAAATAAAAGATTTGAGTGGGGTTATAAATATTGCACATAATCCCTATAAATTCAAACTTAATTAGCCCTTTTTAATTTCTTCAGTCCTTCTAAAATCCTTCTAAAATGTATTAAATGATTATTTAAATATTCTAGTGTAGTTTCAAAAATTCACGAAAAATACTTTAGAAGATAAAAGTTTCACGAATTCATAATTCAGTACATAAAGGGTTATTTAGTCGGATTTTAGTTGTTGGAAAGGTCTTTTGTTCTTTGAAAATCAGTCAAACAAAAAACAAAATATTATAACTAATAAAAAACACTTTTTAAAAATATTTTCTATTGCTGATTAAATAATAGAATGGTTCAGTCAAAAATATTGCTAAATAAAGTATATTTTTCAACATACGTAAATGGTGTCGCCGAAATCACGGGCCAAACTGTAAGGGAAGGTACACATAAAGAAGCAATTTTGGTACAGCAAAGTGGGGTCGGTAATGAAAAGTTTTGGCGAAAAACAAGAAATGATCAGGAAATGAAAAAGACCGTTTTGTTCACATAGCAACTACAGTAACTGCGAAAATGTGCCACTGGCAGAGTCTAGCAAGTGATTGGCGTACATTTTCACAGATTCGAAGTGTTTCACGAACATTTGCAGCACCGACTGAAAGGCTTACAATCACGCCCTCATCAGAGTCAACTGGTGTCTCACAGATGAGACATCTGGAACATTTGAAAGTGTACACCAATCACTTGCTAGTTGCTTCCAGCTATGTATCTATGTTGGTGATGGCACATTTGAGAACTTAGTGTAATTGCTATATCAATTTAACGCTTGTTTTCATTTATTCCACATTTCTTGTTTTTCACCAAAAACTTTAATTTCTGAACACAAATTGTTATACCAAAAATTGTTTCTTCATGTGTATCATACCTTCTCTTACAGTTTGAACCATGAATTCGGGGATACGTCTTAACACCCCGTTATATATCGTTTTAACGCTCCCCCCCCCCCCTCAGAAATTCAACACTTAAATTTTTAATTTTCATTATTTCCCCACCCTTCAAATAAAGTCTTAAATTTAATTTAGTTTTAGATTTTACATGTAATATCACACCTCCGTGCTTCTTCCCCTCTCCCACCCCTCACATTTGTGTAAGTTAAGTTAATATTTTAAAAGTTCTCATCAATTAATCTATACGCGCCATTTACCTCATACTTTCTCCTTTTCTATTCACTTTTACACACACATATGTATAGAAACAGATCTTACCCACCAGTGAATTCCGTTAATAATAAACAAAAATATAATATAAATTAATTCCCTTTTCATTGCAGCCAACAACATATGATACGTAGTTTGTGGTTGACAGAGGGCTGCGCCTATAAATACTAAATTTCTAGTTTTATGCTCGTATTTACATCATATTTACATCACTCGTATTTACATCTCGTAATTACATAGCTCAACCGTTTCTCATTACACATAGTTTTTAGATACCCTGCCTGAGTAATGCAAGCCGTTGTCTAAAATTCTGTAATGTACATGTAAAAAGCAACGTGTAATGCTATTTTCTCATTTACACTGCATGACCAGAAGAATTCATTATCTTGCAACCCTAGAAGTCTTCCGTGGCGTGTAAGTTAACCCCTGAGAATAGTTTGTTTTCCGCCAATACGTTGTCTACTTCTTTGCATTCTCACCAATATTTTATGTGTTATCGTATGATACCCACCAACCGGTGGGCGAATGTAACTTAACCTTACATCGCTATGCTTGCCAACTTCGAGCTATGAAGACGTTAACTGAAGCGCCTTCGGCGCGTGACCTATGGTCAGTCTCTACTTCTCCCCTTTCCCCCTGTATACCACGGTCTATATAAAGGTTTAAGTAAAATGTTACATGTGCTCTTGAATGTTGTTGCAGTTTTTTACAGTGCTTGTGGATGTGGGCAAGGAATAAAAACACCACAATCCTTTGTAACATCATAACCAAATTTAACAGTTTAGATTCCTTCTCAGTTCAATAGCAGTGTCATATAATACATGTGTTAAGATGTACTTTAAAAGGTGAAATAATATGATTAGTGAAAAATGAATTTTCATATACTTAAAAAGGCTAAGTTTACGAAATCTTTAATGACTTACTCTGAATGTACCTAGATTGTCAACGACGCATGGCAAACTGACATCTCTTCCAGCTGATACTGTAACATTAGGAATAGCTTCAGCAAATTCGGGCTCAGGTATGATTTCTTTAGGTGCAGTTGAAGCTGTTAACAAATAACAAAATTAGTTATTTCCTTTTAAATTATATATTTTCATTTTTAAAAGTAGCTTCAAAATATGTAAACTTCAAAATGTGTATATTTTTAAGAATCGGCAAGTTTTCAAAAACTTTAGAGTCTACCTCAGTCACTGCGAGAAATTTTCCCAGTTAAATAAATAATAAAAAAATAAAATAAAATAAAAAAAAAAAAAAAAAAAAAGGAAAAAATGTATCCTCATGGATCTCATGTATTTTTTAAAGGCATCAATACAGAACACTATAAAACAGAACAGACTTTTTAAAAATTAAATATATATATATAAATCCACAAACGAAAATATGCACGATTCCAAAAATAGTTCATTATATTTAAAAATATCTGAAACAAATTACCTTCGAGTTTTAAAGGAGAATTTATTTTAATAGAAGTTCTTTCAATTTTTACTGATTTTTTTAAACGTTTCAGATAATTTTTTACATTGTATTAAGCAGTTTTCTCAAAACACATGATCGGTTTTTCACATACTATTAAATCTAAAATAAAAATTTTCATATTCAACAAACACGTTTTACAGAAAAAACATTATAAATTAAGTGCAACAACATTAATATTAACATAAATCTTATTATATTACTAATGGAAGTATAAATTCAATTACGTAGCAGAAAATCTTTAATTGATAATTGATTGCATCATGCAAACTGATATTTCTGTTACAAAAAACTGTACTAGGAAAACTACTAGGAAAGGTTTCTAAAAATAAGAAGCAGCAACAAAAATTTTTTTTTATGAATTATTCTTTAAATCTTATATACGTATAGGTTTCTAAGTTTTCTTAGGATAAATACCGTTTTTTTTTTTTTTTTTTTTTTTTTTTTCTTTTGTAAAACGGTTAATTCCGAAAAGATTATTTTATATTTTCGTTGCTGGTTATTTTATATTTTCAAAGAAGAAATCTCATTTTTCGTTTTTACAGTGCAAGTAAGCTATTAAACGTTCAAAAATCACATATATTGAGTGTAACAGTAAATGTTATCTATCAAAAATTGTACTGAATTATTAATGACTTTCTTCAACAGTATATATTATTACTTTATCATCGACTTACATATTGTACATACTTTATTTATATCGCAATGTGTTGTCAGAATCTTTCGATAAGCTATTATTTAATGCTAAAATAAAGCAAACACTCAGACAAATAGAGACTGCGCAGTCAATTAAACATATATTAATATAGATGTTTTGAGTGTATGGTCAATTAAACACATATTAATATAGATGTTATGAGTGTATAGTCAATTAAACACGTAATTATTCTACGTGAGTTCTTATTATGTCAATATGCAGTCAGAATATTTCGATTACCTCTTGTATAATTCTAAAATAAATCAAGCACACTGACAAATAGAAAAATATAGACAATTAAACACATAATAATATAAATATTTTGAATGTATAATCAATAAACAAATAATAATATAGATTTTAGTATATAGATAATTAAACACATAATAATATTTTTTTGAGTGTATAAGCAATTAAACTCATAATGATTTAGATATAATAATTAAATAGATTTTTAAAAATCTATATCACAACATTTGGTTTGCATTTTGGAGGTGAAATATCTCAAGGCACACAATGACCTATACCTGTAATCGCACATACAGGTACACACATTTAATAAATTATTTACATTCAGAAAATTACAAATACGCTTAAATTGTAAATTAAAATTCTACATACATACATTTGACGAAAAAGGATGTGGATTTGAAAAGTATTAGATAAAACATTTATATATTTTAGATCGGAATTTTTTATGTAAATAAATATTTAAAGGAAAAAAGATGTAAATTTGTGCAAATGTTTAAAGAAAAATTGGTAAATGTGTTATATGTTTAAAGAAAAATTGGCAAAAGTGTTTATATGTTTAAAGAAAAAGTATGTGTTTTAAATTTTAAAGGAAAAATATGTCGAAAAGAATTTCAAGACTTGCGCATTTAGAAAGAACGCACAGATATCCAAATTGAGAAATGTACCGCATGTCAAAAAAAAAAAAAAAAAAAATCAACAGAAAACTATTTGAAATGCATGATGCTCGACTTTTTTTAGAGTATTTCTTCTCGAAAAGCCGACCAGATAGAAATTTAAACGTTTCTTACGCACTTAAAATTATAGCGTCTTAAATATCGTGCGTCTCATAAGTATATGGACAAGCGATTTTTTGAAATAACAGCTCAAAATATGAAGCCATAATCACGAAAAAAATAATAGCATATGGAATCATAATTTGTGTTTGTTACAACAACGAAATACAGAATTTTACAGAATTTTTGTAAAAAAATAAAATTTAAAATAAGCTGTCCCAAAAATATATGGACAATGAAGAGAATTGCTTTTATTTCCAGCGTATCAAAAGAAATTGTATTTTCTGCGTTCTGTATATCTGAAGTACCCACTGCGAAATATAAAATCACTGCTCATTCTTAAATTGTAGAATAGTGGAAAAATGCCTCGCAACGTTCAATTCTCTGCTGCCGATATAGCTAAAATCTGGCGTTTAAAGACTCAAATGTTAAAATTTCTGATATTGCTAAACACATAAAGAGTAACAGATAAGGAATTTATGATATTTTATCAAAAAGTGACAATGCGATTCCAAAACAACGTTCAGGTCGACCAAAAAAAGCAATTCTATGACAAGCCAGAGAGATTTTTCGAGCAGTTTCAATCCAAAAGAAGTTTGTTCGTGAAATTTCGAAGACTTTAGCGTTTCCTATTACGAGATTGATTGTTCACCGTTGCATACAGGTATGAAAAATCCATAAATATCGCAGAACGTGCGCGGAATCTATGCTGAAAGTGCACCATAGAAATGCACGCGTTCTTTGAACTAAAAAACACACGCCTTGGGAAGATGAATTGTTAAGTGTTTCTTCAGTGGCGAAAACAAAACCAATTTGGATAGCCCTAGTGGCTGGGTATACCATCGGCATGATCTGCGACTTGAATCTCGGGTGTTCTTTAGTCGACAACAAGGAGGGGATTATCTCATCATGTGGAGCGCTATTTGTTTCAGTGGAACAACGGATATTGTTTTTCGTAATGGTTGACAGTGCTCTGAGGATTAATAAAATGTCCTTAAAAGCAATCTACTTCCATTTGGAAACATTTTAGGAAGGGAAAACTGAAAATCCCAAGAGAACAATGCGTCGATTCACACCTGCCACTCAACAACAGATTAGTTTACGCAGAATCAAGTGATTGTTATAGACTGGCCAGCCAACAGCCCAAACCTAAATCCATATGAAAACCTTTGGGGAGTACTTGCACGACATTTGTATGCTCATGGTCGTCAGTTTTCTACTATTCAGGAATTAAAGCAACACATAGAGCAGAATTGGGTCTCTTTACAGCCACACACTCTCCAAACATTATTTTGGACCATAATTGATAAGGTTTTCATGATAATTCAAAGGAACGGATCGAAAATTTGAATTTAAATGCAAAATTCTCGAAAAGTCCATATATTTTTGGGACAGCCTATTTTGATTTTTATTTTTTTACAAAAATTCTGCAAAACCTAAACTGTATTTCTTTGTTGTCAGAAACTTGTATTATGATTACATATGCTTATTATTTTTTTTTCGTGATTATGGCTTCATTTTTTGAACTATTATATCAAAAAATCGCATGTCCATATACTTTTAGGACGCACTATATTATATCTTTATTACATATGCTTATTATTTTTTTTTCGTGATTATGGCTTCATTTTTTGAACTATTATATCAAAAAATCGCATGTCCATATACTTTTAGGACGCACTATATTATATCTTTATTATATCTATATTATTTGTCTTGAAAGACACAGGTAAAATATTCTTGCAGTAAAATGAAGCACACACACACACACATATATATACATAGAGAGAGACTATATATAACTGAAATTCAAGTTACAATATCACATATATCTTTCTGAATTTTAACGTCATAACGTCTTTTCTATATGAGTTATCTTATATAACTGAATACTGAATTGTACAAAAGATTTTTTTTTTATATCATTAGAGCATGCGTAGTTATAATTATTCTACATAAATGCCCGTATTTTATGAAATATTTACTATATTTGTGCTTTAATTTTAGTATGTATGTCTACTGTATTTCTCGAAGTTTTCTGAAAATAGAGTTAAATTCGGTCGAAAAGACTGCATGGTATAAACCCAAAATATGCGATTTTACTTATTATTTTAAAGAAACCTTTATACCTGCATGGATATACGTGTTATTCTTGTACAAATGAACAGAATCGTTGTACAAAATACACAGGTCTACTGCTGCAGCTACAAATCTTATCGAGGATTTTATTTTACAAAGTGATCTATTTTGTTTTCCAAATTATTGTTGCTTTATTACTTACTCTCGTGATCAAACCTTCACTGAACATAATGAGATAAGACATGTTCTTTATATTACAATATGAAATCATTTGGCGCAGTACAATATAAATAAAAACAACAGTTAAAGCACCAAAATATTATATTTATTGTTGCAAACTAGTTTCAGTAGCCATAGCATACTGACATCAGTGCAAAATATGATTGCTCAGAAAAGAAAATTGCTGAAATATATGTAGGAGAAGCGGATTCAATGATAAAGTTAATTAGCCAATGATATTACAGGAAATTTTAGAAAACAGCCAATGAAAGGGAAGTGGATTTAAAGATAAAGTTTATTAGGCAATAGACTTACGATAGGAAATTTTGGGAAAACTGTTTGACTGGATTCAAAGATCAAGATTATTGGTCAATAGAATTTCAGATAAGTTTAGAACAACCAATGAGATATAATAAATGTAATGTGAAAACATGCAAATGAAATTTATGAACAACAGGTTTTTATATCCCTTTTCCAGCAATATGACATCGGAGTTATAAAAAAAATCACAATTAACAACATATTAAAGATTTTTATAAATACGGAAGGCTTTAAAAAAGTCAAGTTCATGAATTTTCCGCAAAGATTACTTCAAAGCCCACTTCCATTCATGAACTTGACTTTCTTGAAGCATTCTATATATAAACAAATGTTTCAGCAAAAAGTGAATAATATTAATAATAGTGATGTCACATATCGCTAAAAAGATAAAGCAAATAATATATTAAATTTAAAAAATTAAAAAACACGACTGCGTAAAAAGCGAACTAATTAATTATTTCTCATCAATATGAAACTATTTTTTATATTACTTACATTTTTTTTTAATTTACTTGTACTGATGACTTTTAAGTTGTATTTAATTATTAGTTCCTATCTACAAACACTCTTTTGATGAGGCCTATAGATGTCTATTATGAACCTTAGAGTTACAGTAAAGGTAGCGATCCAAAGTATATAACTTCCAGGTTGTGTAATATTTAAACGGAGCTTCTGACTACAAAATGGTCAATGAAACATCGTCTCCATTTTGAAAGACCTATCCAATGATATGCCACTCAATAGGGTGTGTAAATTTTTTTTTCGTCTCTGCCGCCATTTTGTATTTTACGGCTGCCATTTTGAATTTTAAAAAAACCCTGTCCTATAACCATCGCAAGATTAAGACGAATCGATAGAGAACTCATTCATAAAAATCCATCCAGCCGTTGGGATGTTTCGAGGGTATACTGTGCTGTCCTCTAAACAAAACCCACTTTTTTAATTTCTCACTATATAAAATTTAATAAAAAATACAAAACAATTTGAAGTAGCTACATTTTCACAGCCTGTCCTGACTAAGATTTTAATGTATAGTATTTTTTTTCTATCAATATATTACAAAATGGCAGCCAATTAAACAAGACTTTGAAAAAAACCCACTTTTTCCTAAAAATAACCCACATGTAAAATCACTTCTAGAAATCAAAATATTAAACAGCGAAGTTTTTCTTTCATTATTAATTAGTTTTAAAACACAATTCTGCAAAAAAAAAAAAAAAATAATAATAATATTTTAATATTGTAAATTGAAGGATTTACAAATGAAAAATTATAAATGTAATTTTTTGCTTATTTTTTAAAAAACTAAATAAACACTTAAGTAATTTTAAATGCTTTTATTATTGTAAATGGCATATAGAAACAGGACAAAAAGAAATTTTGACTTCTGTGATATTATTGATTAAGTTCTAGGGTGGTTTTTTTTTAGGATACATTTTCCTGTGGGTTTTTTTAGAGGACAGCACTATAAAGAAATCCACATACACAGATACGCGTGAAACACATAACCCTTCTATTCATCGTGTAAATACTGCTGTTATCGATCGATTACACAGTCACTCAATATAAAAGGAGAACACCAGATACTTTTTAATCATCAAACTGTTCCAGTTACAAACTGAAATAGCGTTTTGAGAGGAATGTCTTTTCTAAAGTTATGTTTAAAAAAATCAGCTTAGAAGGACGCCATCAGAGTTGAATTGTATTAAATCTATAATTTTCAATACAAACACCTAATTTTGACATCATATTCGGATTCTTCGATGTATTTTACTTTAGAATACCAAACAACAGGAATAGTTTGCGAAACGGTTTAAAGATTTCTGATGTTAAATTTATTTTTAATCGTTGCAATAAAGATTGCAATTATGATACGGGAGTAATTCTAAAGCATAAGAGAAGCATTTCTTGGCGGAAAGTGGTGTAATTTTGTATCTACATATTTAAAGATTTCAGAAATAAATTTATGTTAATTTCGTAAGTAATATTTAATTTTTTTTCAAGAAGAAATTTCAAAATCAATTTTCCAAAAGTTATGTGAATGATAATATATATATATATATATATATATATACTAGGGGGCTCTGCCCCCTGCAAGCTACGCTCGCCAACTCCCGTTCAGACACCGCAGAATCTAAAAATCAAAATCATGCTAATCTAATGGGTTTTTAAAATATTAGAGAAGATTAAATTATACTGAAAAAGCTGTGCAGATCTCCCTGTAAACGGGTTTCCATTCAATTCCCTTTGATTGCAAAAAATTAACGGAGAATCAGTTGCTGTTAAGACATCCAATGGTTGTTTTCGTTTTTGATTAAAGAGGATCAGTTAAACATTAGAAAAGAAGCTAAATTAAAATGAATTAAATATTCAGAGCCTTTGTCAACCGATATTTTAAAACAATCTCTATAACAATAGCCTAAATCATGTGACTATCATCAACAGTTCCGGGCGGAATACTTTGCTTTTTATACTCTAGGTGTCATTTTGATACTTTAATGTTATCCAGACACAGGTGATAAGTCGTCAAATATTATTCTATCGCCAACATTTCATCTATATTATAATAGCTCAAGTCATCAAATGCCATAAACAAATACGGTCTGATCCCTTCGCCTTTCATATGAAAGTTTGGCACAGATGTCATATACGTCCCATATTTGCGCGATTTTTTAATGACGCAAATTTGGGGAACGAATCAACAGCAAAAAAAAAAAAAAAAAAAACAACATCCGGCTTATCATATCAAGCAAAATAACGATACTTTGGCGCCAGTTAAGTACCCCTTGCGTATATGACATTGGCGTCAGAAAAAAATCGCGCCAATATGGGGCCGTATATGACATCTGTGCCGAAAGAAAAAAAAGCAGGGTGCAAATCTCGCTAATATCTTTTTTTCAACTCGCCAGTTAGCATTTTTTTATTGTTCGAGTGGTAAATTAAAACATTGATTTGAAGTTGAAATTAAATGTCATGGTTTGTTACATAATTTAATATTTCGCCAGATGTCATATACGCGCCGCATGTTTGGCATGATTTTTTTTTTTTTTTTTTTTTTTTTTTTTTTTTTTTTTTTTTTTTTTTACGAAAATTTGGCGAAAATCTCGTTTTCGAATACCAGTTACATATGTATTTTTAGCACTACTTAGTTTTTCCGTCGACAAAAAATCTATCGCGAACTATAAGATTAAATGTCAATAATGCTTGATCGTAAATGTCACATTCACTTGACTTTTAGCAAGTTACACGGCGTTTACGTCATCAAGTGATTTTTATTTCGAGGTATTATTTTTATATTTATTAATGTTATACTAATTTATTTGTTCTTTCGTTATTTAAAATAAAAATTTTGTCAATCTGTACAATTTGGCGAGTGGTTTGGCGATTTATATAATTTGCGAAATTGGGTGACGGAATAACTACTACATTGTACCGTATTTTTTAATTATTTTCTATTATTTTCAAAAGGAAATAGCAAAACAAAGAATTAATAACTATAGAACAAAATAATTTATATAAATTTAAAAAATAAATACAAGTAAATAAACGTTTATTATTAAATAAAAATCAATAGCCGGGTTACCATGTCTGTCAAAATAATGCCATTTGTGCGCCAATTAGGTACCCCGGTGCGTATAAGACATCTGTGCCTAATATTTTTCTTTTCGTTTTGTTCTTTTTTTAAAAAAAAAGAGAAGTGAAAGCCATCAATTTAAATGTTTCATTTTTAAATGAAAGTTTTGTATTTAATAAAATGTTAACGAAATACAAAAAAAAAAAAAAAAAAAAAAAAAAAAAAAAAAAAAAAAAAAAAAGCATTGTTCTTAGCATGCATTTAAAGGAGGCCAAACTGTCGCCAAATTAATTTAAAATAGTAACCTTTTCTGAATTATGAAAAAAAAATTCTGTTATGATTACAATTTGAGTTGCCATCATTAGAAAAAATGTATTTAACATTAGAAAAAAATTAATATTTCGAAAACTAATTCGTTTGAGATCTGTGGATCAACACGGATTTTTGGTGTTAATTTCATCGCAAAGTATTCCATATTTTAGGAGAAATCGCCGTGAAACAAAATCAGTGGTTTAATCAGTCGATTCAAAGAATCAATACATTTCAGGCGTTTCATATATTCGTTTCATAAATTTGTTTCATCAGGATTTTATATATATATAGGGTAGATTTTAACAGAAATCGAATTTTAGAAATTTGAAATATGAGAATCCAAAATTATATCTAACTAGCAAACCCCGCGGCTTTGCTCGCGTAATATTTGAAATATGCCAAGTGATATTTATATGTCTAATTTTTATTAAAAGGTACTAACTAAATTTTTATTTTATTAAAAGGTACTTATTACTATTTATAATTTAAATTAATTAAAAAAAATAATTTTAAAAATAATTTTAAAAAAATTACTATTTAAAACACAGTTTGATTAAATATCATTGTTACACTGCATAAGGCAGAAATGAGACTTAAATTAATAAAGCCAAATAAAACTAAATAAATAATAATTTACAAAATATTTTGAAACTTTTATGCTCAATCAATACGCTTATTTCAGTATTCATTTGAAGTTTTGAATTTTTTAGAAACCATCTTCTTACATCTTAAAATTAACCATCATGTCAAATTCCAAGTCCTACAACCTCTCTCAACATAAAGGGCTATGTTGAAATAGGAACTGTCACCATTAATTTGCCAACATTAATTTTGAAATTCGTTTGTTATTTCCTAATATTCCACAGAAACGTAATTTAGAAAGCTTTTAAAGGCCTTTTTTAGAGCGTTTGTTGTTCCTGTGAATCCCAGGTGGTAGAATCATCGGTATAAAATATAGCCTGTGTAGGATCAGAGACTGTTACCATTGATTCGCAACTATTACTTTTATATTTGGTTTATATTTCCTGAAATAGCGTAGAAATCGTAATTTAGGACTCTTTTAGAATGCTTTTCTCACCTCCCCTTCACTTCACCCCTTTTTAATTCGAATTTATTTTCGACAGTCCTTCGAGGGCATTTATATTTTATAAGTAACTACCATGCCATATTTAAAGTTTCTAGCCTTTTCAGTATCACAGCTTTCGCAATTTAGAAAGTTTTTAGCTACTGCAACCCTCTGGTGGTAGTGGCACAGACATAAAATATAGCTTATGTTTGAGCAGGTTCTATCACCAACAATTTGTTATCATTATTTTTTTAATCGGTTTGGTATTTGAAAAGATTACATAAAAATTGTAATTTATAACGCTTTTCGCTCACTTCATCTTTTTAAATTTGAAAGTTTCTTTCGAAAGTTCATAGAAAGCAGTTGCATCTTGTAAGTAAATAACATGCCATACTTCAAAGTGTTAGACCCTTCAGTTATGCAAAAAACGCAAATTAGAACATGTTTTGCTTTTCAACCCTCAGATGGTAGTGACAGCAACATAAAATATAACCTATGTTATAGCAGGGACTGTCACCATTGATTTGCAACCATTACTTTTGAAATAGCTTTGGAATTTCCTGAGATTGAGTAGAAATCGCAATTTAGAACGTTTTTAGAACGCTTTTCGCGCATTTTCACCCCTTTTTAAATTTCCAATTTTTCGAAAATGTCCTTAAAGATCATTTATATGTAATACATATGTACCTTGCCTAATTTTAAGTTGCTAGCCCATACCGATCACAAAAATCGAAATTTGGAACGCTTTTTTGCTCCTGCAACGTCTAGGTGATAGTGATACCGACTTAAAATAGCGTCTATGTTAGAGCAGAGGCTGTCAGCATCAATTTCTTAACATTACTTTTGAAATCAGTTTGATTCTTCCTGAGATATTGGTGACAAATCGGCATTTAGAACGTTTTTAGAACGCTTTTCGCTCATTTTGCTCCTGCATCTCCTCTGGGTTAGTGGAAACATATATAAAATATAGCCTATCTTGGAGCAAGATCTGTCACCATCATTTTAACACCATTATATTTGAAATCGGTTCAGTATTTTCTGAGATTGCATAGAAATTGCAATTTAGAACGTTTTTTACAACGCTTTTTGCGCATTTTGACCCCCCTTTTGAATTTCGATTTTTTAGGAAATGTCCTTAGAGATCATTGATATCTTATAACTAACTCCCATTCTAAATTTCACGATTCACGGCCCTTCCGACACGCAAAAACCGCAATTTAGAACGTTTTTCTCCTGCAGCCCCTTTGGGGTAGTGGCACCGACATAAAACATAGCCTATGTTGGAGCAAGGATTTTCACCATCATTTTGACGCCATTATTTTTTAAATCGGTTTGGTATTTCCTGAGATTGTGTAGAAACTACCATTTAGAACGCTTTTCGCGCATTTTCACCCCTTTTAAATTTCGAAAATGTTAAGAACTGTTCTTAGAAATCCTTTATATCTAATAAGTAGCTGATACTTCAAATTTCATATTTCTAGGCCCTTCAGTAACGCAAAAATCGCATTTTTAGAATGTTTTTTGCTCCTGCACCCCCTTTGGGGTAGTGGCACCGACATAAAATATAGCCTATGTTCTAAGTTGGACTAACATCATCATTTTGATACCATTACTTTTGAAATCGGTTTGGTATTTACTGAGATTATGTAGAAACTACCATTTAGAACGTTTTTTAGAACGCTTTTTGTGCATTTTCACCCCTTTTAAATTTCGAATTGTTTAAGAACTGTTCTTAGACACCCTTTATATCTTAATTGTAACTAATATCAATACAAAAACCCTTAACGGGTTAAAAGTTTGTGACGCAGCACTTTATCTTATGCTCTAAGAATTTTAAATATGAAACTTAAAAATAATGATATCAAATTTTGAGTGACGCTATGCTATTAATTATAATCTCTCTCTATATTATTTATTTCATCTTTTTATTTTTTTATAATCGCATGTGCAAAAATTATGTTCAATTTAAAAAAAAGTATAAAAGTTTATTTATTGATGCTTTAACATTTACACCTTTCATAAATTCCAAGTATGAGTTTTAAAAGATATGATATCAAAATTTTAGTGACGCTTTGATGTGGCTTTAAACGATTTGTTTTAAAATTAAATTTAAATTATTTTTGTTTTGGCTAAGATATATTCACACATCTAAATAATAGTTTTAATTTTCCAATATACTTTAAATATGTCACTTTCACTGAATTTCTATAATGCATTTAAATGTATTTATTTGAATAAATTGATTTATCCTTTGTCCAATGCTATTAAAATTTTTAAATAAGATTTAAGTAAATAATTTTTTTGCCTCATAGTATCCATTTGAATACATTTCACTTAGTTTGGATACAACGACGCAAAAAAAAATTATTTACGCAAATCTTATTTTAAATTTTTAATAGCATTGGACAAAGGATAAATCAATTTATTCAAATAAATACATTTAAATGCATTATATAAATTCAGTGAAAGTGACATATTTAAAGTATATTGGAAAATTAAAACTATTATTTAGATGTGTGAATATATCTTAGCCAAAACAAAAATAATTTAAATTTAATTTTAAAACAAATCGTTTAAAGCCATATCAAAGCGTCACTAAAATTTTGATATCATATCTTTTAAAACTCATACTTGGAATTTATGAAAGGTGTAAATGTTAAAGCATCAATAAATAAACTTTTATACTTTTTTTTAAATTGAACATAATTTTTGCACATGCGATTATAAAAAAATAAAAAGATGAAATAAATAATATATAGAGAGATTATAATTAATAGCATAGCGTCACTCAAAATTTGATATCATTATTTTTAAGTTTCATATTTAAAATTCTTAGAGCATAAGATAAAGTGCTGCGTCACAAACTTTTAACCCGTTAAGGGTTTTTGTATTGATATCATTACTTTTTTGAGGTTATTGAAAAAAATAAATAAAACAATAAACACACACAAAAAAAATTAAAGACCAATACAAAGAATTCATAGTCAGGATTTCAATTCACCTTCAATCTCTCTCCTTCCCTCCCCGCAAAAAAGGATGACCATACTTCAATTTTAAAGAGCACTGTGCAATGAGATTTTTATAAGAAATCTTTGGTAAGATATGGAAGTAATGTACAACATGCATGTTTAGAGGGTATTTCTGTTGGTTTGTTTCAGAGATATAAAAAGCTATGTTAAATTATACTATATAAAAAAATTACTTTGTTAAGAAAAATAGAAAGAAATATTACTCTTTAAACCTTATATATATATATATATATATATATATATATATATATATATATAACAATCATCGCTCACTTATAAAAGTAATTACGTACATTTATATTAAATCCAAAACTGCAAATTTCTGCTTCTCCCTTTTCTCATTCCTAGTGCAAAAAAATTAAACATTCTTTAATTTTATATAAAATAATCTTTCACCATCCCTATTTAAAATTCTTTATTAACAATAATAATAAATCATATAAAATAATCCCCTGAGCTCCGAAGATTCCACTTCTGCTTTTGCACCCACCTCTCCAGTTTACCTAAATAATAAAATCTTTCAAAAATTAATTAAAAAAATAAAAATCTGCAACATTTGTTGCTCACTCATAAATTCCATAAATAAATAAATAAGCACTAACTTCCCTAATGTACAGTGATGGGAAAAAAAAAGTAAACACCCCCTACTAACTCCTCAACAAATTACCATAGAAGAAAGTTACTGGTACCGAACGATTGGAAATAAAGTCTACTTTTAAATGAAGTATATAAAATTTGCTTAAGGGGTCATCTACATATTAAAACGAACCATAACTTTGATTTTTTCAATAGCAGTACACAATTCTTACAGCATAAAGGAATGCTACACCATTTAATTAGCCTGAAAACAAATTTTTATGCAATTCGTACTATAAGTTCCCGAGAAATTAATTATTTTAAAACAAGCTTATTTTAAGGGCTGTATCCAAATTGAAGTTCGGTACTCGATTGTTAACCGAGAGAGCCCCCTTCTTGATCAAGGCACCTTAAGTGTCACTCAAGCAGTCAATGAAGTCTGCTAGATTACAGGACAGCGTAAGACATTTCAAAATATCTAGTCACTTCTATCATAGACACTTACCTTACATAGACCTTAAACCATCATTTTTTCGTTTTTTAAGCATAATTTGAAAACTATTTGGAAGAAAAATGTGAAATTTTGGATTTCCATAAAGCAGGACTTTATAAATCTAAATCCATCAAAAAAATTTTAGGTTACAATTCATAACTTTTTCGAATATCAATTTCATAATTCATATCATAAAATTATAAAAATTGCAAATTCAACGTATTTATGTTTGGGTATGTTAGTATTACTGCTACACAAAAAATTAGCACATTAGGAGCATAATTTCAGGAGATATGAATAAAAGAAGAATTAGAACATTACGAACATTAGAACAAGAAGAACATTAGAAGCACTAAATTTTGAATGTTTATAATTCAAAAACTTATTATTCAAATGACTTGAAATTTGGTGCCTAGGCATAGTTTGAACCGAAGATTTGAAATATCTCGTTAAAATTGGGTATTGCCATTGAAAAAAAATGAAGTTTGGATTTGTTTTAATATGTAGATGGTCCCCTAAGCAAATTTTATATACATCATTTAAAAATAGACTTTATTTTCCAATCGTTCGGTACCAATAACTTTCGTCTACGATAATAATTTGTTAAGGAGTTAGTAGAGGGTGTTTACTTTTTTTCCCACGACTGTACATTTCACCTCTTCTCCCTCCCCCTACTCCCCAACATTAAAAAAATTTAAATCTTTATTTTTATACAGAAAATTCTTCTATATAAATTATCCTCCTATTCCTCAAAATTACCACTTTCCCACTCCAGCCTAGAGATTTCAATCTTTAAAGTTTTTTAGAAAATCGGATCTGCAAAGTCTGTTGCTTAATAATAAAATATATAACCATGTACACTTTTAATTATTTTTCACACAATCAATTGATGTCATAATAATAGTTGTTCTGAGCGAATATTGTGTTGGCTGGGCTGTCGTACAGATAGCTCAATTGGAAGAGTACTGGCAATTAAAGCCAAGGGTTATTAAAGTTCACTGTAATTCAAGATGTTTAACCCCTTCACGACAAGAGCCCTTTGGTTAATTTTTAACCTTTTACTACAGGTTTTTAAAAACAGAAAATTTTCTGTAATTGAATCACAGAAATGCTCCCATTAAAGAAGGTAAACTTTACAATTAAAAATAAGGGGTGAGAATAATGAAGGATTCTGAACACCTTAAGTGGCCAAGTATACCGGTCGCTCATCCCCAAGGGCTGAAAGATGCTTTTTTGCTATTATAACCTTTAGGATTTACAATATAAAAAAAATCTTAATCACTTCTGAGGTAAATAAAGACAGTGGAAAAAAATCAAGATGGCAATGTTTTGATTGGCAAATTCTAAGCTGAGTAATTTGTGTACCAGAATGAAAAAAATATAAAGTTGTAATAATGTCCTCTTACAGATACTAAATCTTTAAGGTTTTTGATGTGTGAACTACATATGAATACAGTAGAAGATCTTTATAATGCACACCTTGGCATGAGAAGTTGTGCGCATTATAGAATTTTGCATTATATAGATCATATTTCATACATCATTAAATTTACTTCGTATACATGGTTTAAATTACATTCCTTGGAACCAGAAAATGTGCAAATTATGAAATTTTACATAATAGGTATAGATCACACATTATTAAATTACCTTAAAGATATTACCTTGAAATATTACATCCAAATATGCATGGGCAAAATCATTATAAACAGTGGTAACTCATGACTGACAGTTTTGGGAACACTAAATGCATGGCTGGCCAATTTATTCTTTTTCACTATTTTTAATAATGAAATCTTTGCCTTATTTTTAGCAGAATTTTCTTCCAGTAAATAAGGCAAAAATTTATTAAAAACAACAACAACAAAAAAAAAAAAAACTTTTGGAAAGCATGCATTTTAGTGCTGCAAGAAAAACCTGCCATGAGCTGCTCTGATTATAACACTCATTTACAAAAAAAATTAATATAATAACAATGTTTTCATTACTCCAAAATAATGTGTTAAAGGCGATAATGTATCATATTTGGTGTTCCAAGAAATAGCAATATTTGTAAAATACATGTGCTTCTTAACTGAAAAAATCATTGTTTATATCTGAGAAATACATTACATCTTCTGCATTAAAATGTTTTAGTGGCAGTCTTTTGTGATTGAACAAGGACTGCTTGCAGAGTGCTTTTAAGGATTTTACAATATAAAATTATGATTCTTGAACTACTATTAATCAAATACAGTAATAGGGATAAAAAAAATCATTAAATAGTTTATTTTAAAAAATTACTTGTATTTTCATCGGATATACTGATTATTACTACCATATATTATATGTAACATATTTATTAGAAAAGTTACAACTATTTTGATGAAGTTTTAAAATGTAAACAAAATGATGCTTTATAAACACGATCAAAAATACCTCTGGACAAATCATTGTATTATTTATTTCAAAATTTTTTAATTTAATGCTAGTAATTTTTTCTTTAAAAAAAATAAGAATTATGAAGATAAAGATGAAATAACGTTTGAAATTTAGACCTCTAGAGGGTAGCAATATTTCTACAAAATAGATTGCAGACTCTTCTTAAGTGTAAAATTCATTGTTTACATTAAAGAAGCTGTTATACAGAGAATTGCATATTAAAGGTCTTTTACTGCAACAATGTTTTCATTACAGAATTCCAAAATGAGATGTTAAACATTAAAATATGTAAAATTTAGTGTTTCGGGAAATAGCAGATATTTTAACAATATGTATGTGAAATACAGGTGATTTGTAACTGCAAAATCCATTGTTTACATCTCAGAAATAAATTATATAGATAATAGCATTATAAAGATCTTCAGCAGAATCCTAGTACAAGCAAAATACCCAATATTGAGATTTTTTTTTGGCATGCATCAACATTCCCATGCAACCCAATCCAAACTAAAATAGTGCAACCTGAAAACTGAGCCGATCGGTTAACTTTTTTGATTGCTGCCAGACTGACATTTTCTACTTATGTCATTATTTACGAATCATGGTAAATACAATATTTATAAATAACAACATATTAGAAAACACAGGAGACCTCATTGTGATGTGACAATCAAAATAAAGTAAAAAACCAATTTCAACATAAAACACAGTGGGAAAAAAATCAAGATGGCAATGTTTGGATTGGTAAATTCTAAGCTGGCTCTTAAACTAGGGGAAGACGGGGTACAATGAAACATTACTTGTAAAATCAATCAAATTTGTCATAGAGAGTTGCAGTTTATAGAGCAGATATGTTATACAACTATATGTTCCAATTACTGATGTGATTTGGATACATTCACACTTCTACAACAGTAGCAATAGAAGATTATTGCTTTTACACCATTGAAAGTAACTTTCTTTACTAAAAGTAATTTTGTTTCTTTTTCCTTGTTGGTATATGTAATAATTATTTTTTCTATGCATTGTTATCTTTGGGTTGTTGTCTTCATACCTCCAAAACCAAACTAAAAAAAATAAATATTAGAAGTTTGAAAATAAATTTTTATTTAGTAACCTCAGTGCGGGGTACAATGAAACACTTGCAGACGGGGTACAATGAAACACGTTTTATTATACTAATAAAAGTAGTAAATAGAATATATTAGAAGTAAGAGTAGGAAAACAGAAAAAAAAGAGTTTTGTTCTAGCCAAGTCAGTAAAAAATGCTCTTGTTAAGCAATTAAAAAATAGAAAGAGAAAAAAAGCTAAGAAGGGATTGTTTTGAAAACAAACTCTGCCTGCTACAGACTCTGATGATGATCCAGATTTTTTTTCCAGGTCCAGCTGGTCATCAAGGTGAAGGTACTAAGAATGAGATATCCACACACAACATGTATGGCACAAGCAGTATCCGTATAAATGGAAACATAAGGAAATATATACCGTTGGAGAAATCATACACTTAAATGAAGTCAAATGTGAAGTACTTGATATAAAAAGACTCCAACCTAGTTTAAATTTTTTTTTTTTTTTTTTTTTTTTTTTAGAAACTTACATTTAAAAAAAACTCATTGTGTTGAAACTACCACCCCATATTCCTTCAGGAGCAGCTGAAATATAAGCAGAAATGCTAATTTTTGAAACTGACTTGAGCCAATTTAATATAAAATTAAAGGTATTCTTAAACTAATAGAATTTTCTTATTTTTCATCTTAGACTATAATATTTTTATCAAGTTCCTTATTAATCAAGTTTTGTTTTTGTATTTGTCTCTGTTTCCATAAAATAAACTATATTGATGTGAAAATTGCTTCCATCATTTGGAGTGTTTCATTGTACCCCAGTATGTGTTTCATTGTACCCCGGCATACGGGGTACAATGAAACACTGTAAGACATTTATTTTTTGTTATTTTTCAAGCATAAAGATATTGTTTAGAACGTAATAAAAATTTATTTAGATGGGGAAAATACAAGATTAAAAATATGCATTAATTATATTTTTGTGCATGCAAAATTGTGGATAGGAAAAAAAATTAATAAATTTTGTTTCATTGTACCCCGTCTTCCCCTACTATTAATCCAATACAGTAATAGGGATAAAAAAATCATTAAATAGTTCCTTTTAAAAAAAATATTTGTATTTTCATCAGATATACCGATTATTACTACCATATGTTATATGTAACATATTTATTAGAAAAGTTACAACTATTTTGATGAAGTTTTGGATTCCCCCCCTTCCCCCTGACATACTGTCAAATTTCGCGAGGTTTTTTTTTCTTCTGATGTTCCTCCCCCGACCGAGAATGGAGCGGGGTTTTTTACAATCAACTGATTAATTTTGTTTTTCTTTTATTGCTACTTTTTATGTTAGTGTGGTGATCTTTCAAATGCTATTGGACAACGAGGCGATAAACGCGCTACCCTGTAAGTGGCACGGCAACCCTCCAGTGTACAGGTGAAATTGATAAAAAGAGTTTTAGGTAGCTTTCATTACAAAAAGCTACCTATTGCAGCCGTTCGGAGGTAAGCGATTTCAAAAAATTTTGGTATATTTTCATCGATCATGACCCCCAGACCCCGAAACCACCCTCCGTTCAAAAGTTGATATATATATATATATATATATATATATATCTGACCTTTGTCATACTGTAACTCTCGAATTTTGGAACCGATTTGGATGTAATTCGGTATGTACATAGTACATACAAATGTCTCGACCGAGTTCGTTGGCCAGCTTCATCCGACATTTTGTGTCAAAATGGCGGCCATTTAAATTTTTTTTAAAAATTTGAAATTTGAAATGTGGTACCAAAGATTTGAAAATGGAAAAATATTTTTTTCTTATGTATTTGACCTTTATACAAAGATTCCGGAGCAGTTTTTGTTTCGTCTATATCTTAAAAAATGGCCGAGTTATGGCATTTTGAATTTCTAGCGTGGCTGACATTTTGAAACGTCCTGAATTTTGTTACGCGATAAAAGGCATATTTATGAACCGATTTGGATATAACTTCGTTTGTACATAGTACATACCAATGTCTCGACCGAGTTCTTTGGCCATCTTCATCCGCCATCTTGATAAAAATGGCAGCCATTTAAATTTTTAAGAAAAATTTAAATTTGAAATGTGGTACCAAAAAATTGAAAATTGAAAAAATATTTTTTCTTATGTATTTGACCTTGATACAAAGATTCGGGAGCAGTTTTTGTTTCGTCTATATCTTAAAAAATGGCTGAGTTATAGCATTTTGAATTTCTAGCGTGGCTGACATTTTGAAACGTCCTGATATTTGTCCCGTGATAACAGGCGTATTTATGAACCGATTTGGATGTACCTTGGTGTGTATATAGTACATACAAATATCTCGACCGAGTTCGTTGGCCAGCTTCATCCGCCATCTTGTTTCAAAATGGCGCCCATTTAAAAAAATTTAAAAAATTTAAAATTTAAAATGAGATACCAAAAAATTGGAAAATGAAAAAGATTTTTTTTGTATGTGTTTGACCTTAATACAAAGATTCTGGAGCAGTTTTTGTTTCGTCTATATCTAAAAAAATGGCTGAGTTATAGCATTTTGAATTTCTATTGTGGCTAACATTTTAAAACGACCTGATTTTTGTCACGCGATAACAAGCGTATTTATGAACCGATTTGGATGTTACTTGGTCTGTACATAGTACATACCAATGTCTCGACCGAGTTCGTTGGCCAGCTTCATTCGCCATCTTGTTTCAAAAGGCTTGCCATTTAAAAAAATTTAAATTTAAAATTTAAAATGAGGTATTAAAAAATTGGAAAATGAAAAAGATTTTTTTATGTGTTTGGCCTTGATACAAAGATTCCGGAGCAGATTTTGTTTCTGAAAATTTGTTCTTTTGTTTATATCTTAAAAAATGTTTGAATTATAGCACTTTGAATTTCTAGTATGGCTAACATTTTGAATCGATCTTGTATTTGTCACGCAATAACACACGTATTCGCCTATTTCCATGTAAGAAGGCATGTGGATAGTATACATCAACATCTCAGCCAAATATAAGTTACTTTAAATAAAAGCAGCTTCGATAAAGCTGACTAATTTCGCGAAATTCTCATTCATAATGATTTAGTATTGATAAAAATTAGTATTGAATCTTCTATATTCGGTTTCCACTAAATTGAGCTTCGTGTGTTTGAAGAATATAAGTTGGATTTTTTAAAATAAGGAATTTGAAAGCTACCTCTTCCTCCCGGCACTGGCCGGAAGGACTTTTTGTAGTCGGAATATGCGGAATGTTAAAGAATAGTGAATGGTTTAATGAAAGCAGAATAAAAACTTAATATTTAATTTAAGATGCGAGTCAGATTAATATATTAATTGAAATGGTTACTGAGTAATCACTTTATTAGTTTATACAAACTCTAATTATCATGACAGCTACAATTCAGCTGCTAATGAAATTTTGTGAAACCAATCTTTTCTAAATAGTAACATGTTCTGAATTGTTCTTATTTACAATAATACTTCATTACCACAAATACCATATAAGGGAGCTGTCTACTTTTATATTTTTTAAAAGTAAATTATTTAAAGCTTTCTTTTAAGCATATTAACTTTAAAATTAAATAAAAACAAGTATCTTACTTTTGCAAAAAAGCTGTTTTATCTTATTTATCTATAAACTTTAATTACTAAATAAGGAAAAGTATCATGATGAAAATTTTTACTTTTAGGAGCTCAAAACAACCAGTCAGGATAAAATGGTTCATTTTGAGCTAATCGTGATAATTTAAGTATATAAAGTAGAATTTACTATCAGTCAAAAATATGTCCAAGACTGAAATCAGTCCTGAGACTGAAAGTCTTGCACCCATGGCTGTAATCAATTAGCCTAAAAAAAATGCTTCAGGTTTTTTTTTTTCTTTCTGTTTTTCTTTTGTTACAGAGATAAACGGCAATAAGAATTTTTTTTTCCCCTTTAGGTTAAATTTTATAAAAATAAGGTTAAATTTTATAAATACTAATTAGGTTAAATTTTATAAATACTACGATGCTTTAATTTTTGAAGCTGAAAAGAGTTATATAAAAAAAAAAAACGAAAGATACCCACATTTCGAAAAAGATGTCATTTTAAGTCAATTTTCGTTTATAATATTATTAGAAACGATTCGCAAATGAATCATTTTATAAACGGGATTGGAAATCTTAATTTTGATTTCGTCATACCTTTTATTTAAATTGTGCGTTCTTTAAAAATGAAAGATTTTGTATAATTTCTTTAAAAGAAAACCCAAAACACAAAATTAAATTAGTAATCTATCTGTATTACACTCACATATCACAAGAAATACCTATGCCACACATGAACGTTATTTTGTAAGGAAAACAGTTATAAGTATTGTTGAAAATAAAAACAATTCAGAACATTATACTAATTAGAAAGGATCGGTTGCAAGGAATGCTGTCTGGATAATTAGAAATTGTACTCACTTTCTCCCCTTGGAATACCATTTCAAGATCTTTGATATTTCTTATTTCTTCAGTCAACTTCGCGTATCGCGTAGTAATACATGGCGAAGTCTTATGGCGAACGCGATGAATTTTCATTTCGATACGAGAATTTTCGATAAATATCGAATTTCGATACGAGAATTTTTTTAAAAATGCGAAATATTTTCTCCTTAAAAAATGTTTACTTACTATGAATAACAATGAAATAAAATACATATAATTACAAAATACTGCTCCAATTTAAAAAATCAGTCTAAGTATTTTAAAGTACATAATAAACTGTTTTTGTAGTTTAAAAAAAGATTTATTGCCAATATTCAGATTCTTAACTGTGACCTAAACCGCGCAAAACCGATGTGCAACGTTCTGTCTGCTAGCCCATAGAATAACATGTAATCCACGAACCTAAGGAGTCCAATTTTTTATGCGGATTATATAAAAATTAAGAGTTTTCCTAGATACTAGGTTAGTCTTATCCACTTCGTCAAAAACAGATTCATTTTATATATTAATGTTTTTAAAAAAATCTAGACCGTTTTGGAGAAAAAAAAAAGACAAACTTACACCATCGAAATTGCTTTCAAAATGGGTTTACAGATTTGAAAATATACTGCACGTAGAATTGTAAAAAATTCAGAATAGGATTAGACTGCAGATATAAGACTGTTTTAAAAAAATCAGAACAATAGGACCTATATTTGATGAGTTATTAACAGGCGGCTTTTCGCATTTTCTTTGATGTCGAGTTAGCTGTATATATGAGTTCCACCATCTATTCTACGATACGATACGATACGATTTTAGGCTTAAGGCTGCGTCACTCGGAATACTACCGTCTTCCATGATTCCAAATTTCATATTTCTAGGCCCTTCAGTAACTCTAAAATCGCATTTTTAAAACGTTTTTTGCTCTTACATCCCCTTTGGGGTAGTGGCACCGACATAAAACATAGCCTGTCTTGGAGCAAGCGTTGTCACCATCATTTTGACACCATTACTTTTTAAATCGGTTTGGTATTTCCTGAGATTGTGTAGAAACTACCATTTAGAACGTTTTTAGAACACTTTTTGTGCATTTTTACCCCTTTTAAATTTCGAATTGTTTATGAACTGTTCTTAGACATCATTTATATCTTATAAGTAACTAATATTCAAAATTTCATATTTCTAGGCCTTTTAGTAACGCTAAAATCACATTTTTAGAACGTTTTTTGCTCCTACACCCCCTTTGGGGTAGTGGCACCGACATAAGATATAGCCTATGTTCTAAGTTGGAATAACACCATCATTTTGATATCATTACTTTTGGAATCGGTTCGGTAGTTCCAGAGCTTACCTCCTACAAATAAACATTTTTTTCCTCTTTATAATAGGAGTATAGATTTCTCTAAACAGTTGTGTAAAAAGTACCACATTGCAATCTGTTTTGCAATCATTACAAATGAATTTATTATTTTTATTTTTAAATTTTAAACTTTTGAAATTCCTAAACTTGTCGACAGAACCACTTCCTGTTTTCTATCCTAAAGTAAAATTAAACAAAAAAGCTAATATTATATGACAATTTAGTGCTCGTATTGAATAATTGAGATTTGGAGCAGTTTCACTATCAAAAAGTTCCGTAAGATTATTATTTGAAACACAAATGTAAAGGATACATAGTTTCCTGCCGAAAGGGTACTTCCTTTTGTTTCTTGGACAATTTGGTCGTTAACATTTATGTGATGTACTCCTTTTTTATATCTCTATCTTTAGGTGAAATTTACTTAGATTCAGAACATTTCTAGTTTAAATCTTTCTCAATTTCATAAATATTATGCACTTAACTTTCATAAAAAAATTTCATAGTTGATCCAAATATGTATTATTTAGTAATAATTATTTTTAACGAGTTAAAAATTGCACAAAGTTTCACTGAGAGTCCACTTTTTTGTTTTCATTTAGTATATAAAAGATTAATAAAATCAGAAGATAGGCCATCAGATAAATAAAACATAATAAGTTTCCTTGCGAAAAAGACCATTGGACTTAACCCCGCGTTAGTTGTGCCGTCATTTTCTTTTTGTAAGTTTTGAACCAAGTACGTAAATTCGGAATCTATGTTTCTCTCTAGTATTTTCCTCTATTGGAATCATTTTTTAACGCGCGGAAATTGATCGCGAACCGACTAATTCAAAACTTGCAAGAGGAAAATAATGGATTGTATCCATAGGTGTAGATGCGATTAACGCAGAGTTAAGCAAATAATTTACGTTTTGCAACAGAATAATATCAAGTCAATTTTTTAATTGCAATTGGAATCATCAACTTTTGAATTCTTATGTCCATAATCAACATATAGTAGAGCCATATTTAATAGTGGATAATATAAATATAATTATTCGATAAATGTTTTCTTGAAAAAGACAGACTAAAAGAAAGATAGTTAAAAGTTTTAAAAAAAAAACTGAACTTGTCTAATGCGGGAAATTTTTCATTTGTATCTAAATGCATTACATACATGGGTGCCAAGCTCCTACTAATCTTCCGACACATGTGTGTCAATTTGACCCAGATTTAATACAGTATAACTTCAGAAATCCGGCATCATCGGCACCGAGACTATGCCAGATTTTTGAAAATTCCGGATATTTGAAGGAATGTCAAAAGTAGTAACTGGGAATATCAAAAGTAGTACTATATTCATAATAATGCCTTTAGCCTAATTTAATTCATTATTAAGTCATAATTATGAAAGAAAAAGAGAAAATTAAATATAAAAATAAACTTATAAAAATTGATATTTTCTGTGTTACAGAAAACAATCTAATAAAGAGTGAAATTATTTCTTCTCATGTAATTTCGGAAACATCTATGTCAATTTATTTTTTCTTTCAATTCCTTTGACCGCCCTTTAACAAGATATTCTGGTATTTTATACAAATGAAGAATCTCTATTTCAGAAATACAGTCTAGCTCTTTAAAGCAGATGTTAATTTTCCAGTCAAATTTATGCATTTTTCTACCGACACCTTTTTTTCCTGCCTATTGTTCATCCTCGTCTTGGGAGCTGTTACTAGCGTTATAGGCGGTTTTATTTAGAACAGCGTCAGAAAAAATACTCCAAGGATCTTGCGTAGTAGTTTCCACGCCGTTGCTGAGTAACGGGGTAGCTCCCAGAAAATTTGTTGAGAAAATAATCATCTCTGACAAATGAAAAAAATGTCAAATATTACTTTTTTGAATTTTTACTTTCGATCTAGATGTTTTTAATTCATAAACAATTGCTATTTTCCTCTACCATAACTTGAAAGTGTAAAAGAAAAATGAAGGGAAAAGATAGTTTTGATGTCGGATTTTTGAAGTTGCCGGATTTCTGAAGTTATACTGAACACTATTACTTTTAACAAAATCTTACTGACTGGTAACGTTATCATACGAATTGAATATTTCCAACTGAGCGAAAAAAGGCCGAAACTAGGAGTCGTGCCCAGGTCCTTGACTTACATTACAGATGCTCTTCCCTTTAAACTACCTGGGTTGGCAACCGGCGAGCATATTTCGCTCGCATAACCTTATTGGAAATAACATCTCGTCTGCCATACAGACAGCACAACAGAATAAACCTCAGGTATAGGAACTCCATATAGACGATGATTATGTAGATGTAGTATTAGTTTTAACGCAATCGTACTCATTGGTAAAGTTATCATACGAATGGAATATTTCCAACTAAGCTAAAAAATGCCCATGCGGGGAATCGAAACCAGATCCTTGGCTTATCTTTCCAATGCTCCACCGTTTAAGCTACCTGGGCTGAGAACAGGCGAGCATATTTCGCTAGGTAGATTAAACGGTAAACATTAGCAATGTTAGCCAAGGATTTGGGTTCGATTCCTGTCTTAGGCATTTTTTCGCTCAGTTGGAAATGTTCATTTCGTATGGTAACTTTACCAATGAGTACGATTGTGTTAAAAATAATACTATATCTACGTAGCCATCGTTTATATGAAGTTCCTTTACCTGCAGTTTATTCTGTTGAGCTGTCTCCATGGCAGACCAGTTATTATTGGACTTCTCACGAAATAGGTTTTAGAAGAAGAAAAACTTTCCTTGAAAATTTGTCTAGTAGATGGCGCTGTGTCGCACGGCTGTACTAGGTTTCGTCTGCTTCAATATGTTCTACCAATAACTTCTTTGATCATTGAGATCCAGCCAATGAACGTTGTCCGCTAGAGGCGCTGGTATGTGCACGGTTGTATTCTAACCGTTGCCATCCCCTCATTTAAGGCCAAAATCGCAACACGATATTCACACTATATTGTGAGAAGTCCTTCTCTATTCTATGTTCATGTTATTACCTATAAGGTTATGTGAGCGATATATGCGACTCGCCGGTTGTCAGCCCAGATAGCTTAAACGGTAGAGCATTGGAAATGTAAATCAAAGATCTGTGTTCGATTCCCGGATTAGGCATTTTTCCGCTCAGTTGGAAATATCCGATTCGTATGATAACAGGTTTAATACGTTTCGCGCCAGAAATTATGAAATTTAAATAAATTTCACATAAAACCCTGATATTTAAAGAATTAAAAGCCACCGAATACATTTTTTGGTTGCAATCATGGTTAATTTGCATCAAATTAAGCCGCATATTAAGGAGTATTAATGGGAGTTTGGCAGCTATATATGTTAATATTGTAAAATTATTTAAAATATTATTTTCTTTTTGTTAGAAATTGTAAAAATTGAGATGCTGTAAAAAAAAAAATAATAATAATAATAATAATACTTTCATTCATCTACTATTTATCTTAAAAATAAAATTAAATCAACGTTTTCCTTAATTTATTGATTGCTTAGTGCAATTAAAATTCATACATTTAATTTTCCTGAAGGTACTTTTACCTAACAATATGACTCATGAGAAAACCATTGCCAATCATTATAGAAATTTTTTTTTAATGTCATAAACGAAAAACAAAAAAAAAAAAAGCCCTTAGCATAAATTTATTATTATATAAGAACGAAAAACAATCACTCTCCATCCATGCGTGACTCTTTTAGTGTCATACTCTTAGTATTTGATTTTTTATGCGCTTCATTCACATATTATATCAATGGTGAAACAATCTATCATCGATTACTTTTTTCTTTGTCCTCATTACTTATTCTGTGCTTAGATATCAGAATATATATTCGTAGAATGATGTGATGCTTCTATGTTTCTTGCACATGAAAAATGCATTAGTTTTGTCAAGTGCTTTTTGAATGACACTAAAAAGGTTGCAAATGTTTTATTGTAAAAGGAAAATGATGATCTTGCATTTTTATATTTTATTCAAGCACAACGAACTTTAATTATATGTAGAAAAGTAGTACCTTTTTTATATGTGTTAGTTTTAGTTACCGGAATGTGATTAATGAATTTATGTGTACGTAATAAACTCTAAAAATGAAAAAAATAAATTTAAATGAAACGATGAAAATGGATCTATATTAAGGTTTCTCGTTATATATAGATATTTATATTTATATATATATTAATGAAACAGAGGACGCGATATGTGATTTTATTAAAGAATGCAATTAATATATTTTCCTTGTTATTAGCATATTGTTTTTTATTAGTCGAAAGGAAAAACAATATTATATATTTTTTTAATTAACATTTGAGATAATTATATTCATGAACTATTAATATCACTTTTAGACGGTTAATATTACAATAACACATTTAAGGTTATACTGAGAACATATCTTCTTATTATTTAGAATTTTCTAAAGTTCTAAGTGACATGAAAGTTTTTCATTAACAACACAAATATATAAATCTTTATACTTTAAAACCCTCCGACTGTCTTGGAAAAGGGCAAAATTGTAATGTTGTTTTCTCTGCATTTTGTTTTAAATGCTAAAAAAAAAGATTCTTTGAACATTTTATAAAAAAACTTAATAACGAATATGAATGCAATCCTTGGAAGTATTAATCATTGTTCAATGTATTAAAAATACATTAAATCAATAGAATAATATTACTTTAAATATTGCTTGTATTGCAGTGAAACCTGGAGCTTAGTGAACGTATTAACACGGGCTTGTCAGTGAGGGGGTTAATAATTGTAATAATATTAATAGAATATTTTTATATTTTTACTTGTAAAATATATTAATAACAAAATTTAATAATATTTTCATTTTAAAAAGTTAAATAAATGTATGTCATAGTTTTTAATTTAAAATATTTAATAATATTTTTATTATAATTACATTTAAATTAACATTCTTATTGTATAATCCTTACTAAAAATATAATAATTTATTTTTTTTTACTTATTTCTTATATTTTTACTTTTTACTTTCTATTTTCTTTTTTACTTTATGCAATGAAATAATTTTATCTGCTTTTATTATGTAATTCGCCATTATCTATTGTTTTTGGGATTTCAAATACTAAAGTAAAAATGTCAGCTGATTGGTTTGCAGAGTTATTTGACAATCTCGATAAAAATCATTTAAGTAACGTTTTTAAAACATGACAAATGAAAAAAGTCCTTAGCATAAGTTTATTATTATATACGAAGGAAAATTAATGACTTTTCATTCGCGAGTGACTTTTCAGTGATATGCTCTTCTTATCTGATTTTATATGTGCTTTATATCACTGGCGAAAAAATCTGTCATCGATTTCGTTTTCCTTGGACTTCATTACTTATTCTGTACTTAGATATAAGAATATATACACGTGAAATGATGTGATACGTCTATGTTTCTTGCACATGAAAAATGCATTAGTTTTGTCAAGTGCTTTTTGAATGACTTTAAAAAGGTTGAATGATTTATTGTAAAAGTAAAATGATGAATTTGCATTTTATATTTTATACAAGTACAACGAACTTTACTTATATGCAGACAAGTACTACTACTTCTTTTTTTGGTTTGGTTTAGTTACCGAAATATGATTAATGAATTTACGATTACTTAATAAATGCTAAAATTGCAAGCGATAAATTTTAAAGAAATGATGAAAATGCATCTGCGAGATGGTTTCTCGATATATATATATATATATGTATATATATCGAGTGTATATATGTATATATATATATATATATATATATTTACATACAGTGCAACCTTGATTATCCGAGCTAAATGGGATCGCTAATACCTCGGATATCGAAAATCTCAGATAATAGAAATTGTGTATAAATGCCCTTTGTGCTCGCGAATTTAACGTCTCTAAGAATAAAAGACGATAAAACGTTTTTTAAATGATAAAAATGAGCATATATAAAGTTATGTTTCACAATTTAGCAAATTTAAAAAGGAAATCAACGGCTAGTAGTAAAATTTAAAAGCAAATTGAAATTTTTTTAACTATACTAAGTTAAACATAGAAAGATGCATTTTAAAAAATAAAACAGATCTCAAGAATTTTTTCTTAAATTTTAATTGCATTAATTTGTTAAATTCCCATTATTTGGTAAAAAAAAAATGTCTGTTACATTTCAATAAAAAAGTCTAAATTTTCTAAGAGTGGCTGTCCGATAACGCCAATTTTGGAGTAACAGAAGATCTATCAGCGTAACTTCGCTTCTTTGCTCCAAATATTTTAGGGCAGTTGTTATTGCTTGAAATACTTCAGTATGACTTAATAGTTCTTGAATCCACAAAAGCCTGTAGCTCGGACAGTAAACTAAACCTGTACACTACACAGATGACTGTGTAGTCTTTTTCAAGGCTCATTTACACACACACACACACAAAATCAGACTTCGTAATCGGCTGGTATAACAGGTATTTCGATTAATCGAAGCTCGGTTAATCGAGGTTCTACTGTACATATATATATACACTGCTCAAAACAATTAAAGGATATTGCAGTTTTAGGTGTGTTTTGTATCTGGTAAACTGTTTAGCTGATTGATACATGGTCGACAGACATAGTAGTTTATATGAGAATAAATTACACATGTTTGGCAGAAAAAAAAATGCATTTTATTGCTCATTTGTGTACTAAAGGCAAAAAACACAATTTGTGCATATGAGAAAAAAAGAATAATAAAAGGTGTTTTCTTCAAAGAAAATCATTTTCAGTCGGGGGTATGGTTTCCACGGGCGGCCAGCAACGTTGAACACCTTTGAGGCATGGACTCAATGAGGCTATTAATGACGAGTTGGGGTATTCTGTCCCACTCTTCCAGAAGAGCTCTTTCCAGTTCTTGGAGGGTTTGTGGGGGTTGTTGGCAGCCAGAAACTCGTCTTCCTAGAGCGTCCCAAACGTGCTCGATTGGATTCATGTCTGGAGAACACGCTGGCCATTCCATTCGAACGATTCCTTCCTCGAAAAGGAAATCCTCCACCAGGTTTGCACGATGTGGCCTGCAGTTATCGTCCATTAAAATGAAGTTATCTCCGATTGCTGCAGCGTAAGGGTCTACAATTGGTCTGAGGATCTCATCCCTATATCGGCGACCAGTCAGAGCTCCATCTCGAATGATGTAGAGGTCAGTGCGCCCGTCAATGGAGATGCCACCATACACCAACACTCCTCCACCGCCAAATCTGACACTTTCGTGCACGAACGCAGGATTATTCCTACTGCCACGGTCCCTCCAGATGAAAATACGCCTATTATCCGGATGCACAGAAAAACGGGACTCGTCAGTAAAACAGAATATTGCTCCATTCATTTCTCCTCCAGTTGACATGCTCGGTTGCCCACTCCCTGCGGTCGTGACGATGCCTTGATGCTAATCTAACACATACCATCGGTCGGCGAGCATACAGACCTACAGCATGGAGCCGGTTTCGGACAGTCTGAGTTGAAATCGTGGTGCCTGTAGCCGAGCGAAGGTGTTGTTGGAGAAGAGTAGCGTTCATGGTTCGGTGTCTCCGAGCTGTTAACGCTAAATACCGATCTTCATTGGGCGTTGTTGCCCGTCTACGACCTTGCCCTGGTCTTCGGCCTGCACATCCACTCTCCAAAAAACGGTTCCAGATCCTGGAAATGACACTTTATGACACTCTAATGGCCTGCGCTACTTCGGCTTGCGTTTGGCCCCCTTCTAACCTACCAACAATTCTCAAAGCTTCTGAATCTGTCAAATGACTTCGCTGAGACATCGTACTCATCGAAACAAAGCAATCACTGAATGCCGATCATCCTTTTCTTCATTCTCTTTTATCCAGTTGAAAGTCAAATTTCATTCGCTGCCGCTGAAGCGACGTTTTTGACGTCGAACTCAAAATTTGCATACTCCACAGTTTGAAAACCAGAAAAATTTGCATTTGTGATTCTCTTCTTCTATTTTCGGCAAAAAAAAATTTCGTTTATATCTTTATTTTACATAAAACTTCAAATATCCTTTAATTGTTTTGAGCAGTGTGTATATATATGTATATATTAGGGTGGTGCGAAAAAAGTGAAGTTGATATTTCCGAGTCGCTATAGTGCGGAAAAGTTGCGATTGGTAAATACAAGAAAAACGAAAAAAAAAATTCTTCAAATTGGACTTTATCTTCCGATCCCGCAAACCGCCTAAAAATTCAAAAAAATTGAAAAATTTCGATTTTTTCAGAATTAATTTTTTTTAACGTTTATATATATTTTTTATCGTTATAGTGAAATATATCTGCAGATTGTACTGTTTAATAATAATAATTAAAAAAGTTGTGGTTAGAGAATATCTTCCGATCGCGCAAGCTCAATAAAAATCGGCAAAAATTCCATTTTGAGTGATTTTCAGGCAAAAAGAATGTAATCAACTGAGGTCCGTTTGCTGTCTGAGGTTAATATTTAAATGTTAATTGATACTATTGAGCATATTAGGTCATTTTTAAACAACATTGAGCTTACCACGAAGACTTCGTTCCAGGTCTGAAAAGTTTAGTAGTCCACCCAACTGCCGCTAGCAACGTTTAAAAACAGAGCTGAAATCGGGTACGCTCTCCCATCTAATCTCACTTAACTCCATAAAATTTACAGCAAAAGTCATCTGGATTCAGATGAACTTACATGGTATATATTTTGACAGAAGAAAGGACGATACCTTAGTTATAGAAAGGATTGGATCAAAACAGGTTCGTCGAACTATTAAAGAGGAACACTATTCTATCATAAAAGAACGTGGCTCAGTTTATTTAGGCCATGTGTCTCTAAACTCTGGATCTACTAAAGACATTGTAGCTTTCATAGTGTCATGTCTTACTGAACAAGGGTTTCATGAGAATACTTAGATTTGGTAGGCTGTGATGCTACAAATACCAATATTGGATGGAAAGGTGGTGCTATCAAACAGCTTGAAGTGCATCTCGGACGACCACTTCAGTGGGTTGTTTCTTTATTCCATTTTGTTGAATTACCTTTCCGCCGTCTTTTTCAACATTTGGATGGTGAAACAACTGGTCCAAGATCATTTAGTAGACCAATTGGGTAGAATCTCATTGTTGTGAAAAGTTCTCAGGGATAAATTTTCAATTGACTGATTGTGATATTCCAGAAGTGGACAGACAATTAGTGAGCAAGGGCCAAAGATATCTTTTTGACGTAAGTCAAGCAATTAAAATTGGCAACTTTCCAAATGACTTATCAAAGTGTGACACCGTCCCATTTTCACATGCCAGTAGGCTCATTTGTGCAAATAGGCCTTCGACTTTACGCGAGCGTGGAAAACCCAACGGAAGCCTTAAAAGTCATATTGACATTTATTTTAAAATCTTACATGCCAGTTTGGTTTTTAAAAAAATTCATTAAGTACATTACAGACGGGTCTGTTCATCTGTACAGAGCAATAGAAACATCTGGATACTTGCGTGACAACCTGAAAACTGTCTAGTCCCTGTAATTGAACGAAATTCGTTCTTTTCTCACCCGGAAAACCTACTGATGGTAATGGTGTTTGATAAGAGGAGGCACATAAAAGAGCTAGGACTAAGAAGAGTGTTAAAAGCTAGGCATACTGTTTCAAAAGGTAAAAGCATGAGAATCTTTATTACTCCTACTTTAAACTTCGATGCGGCAGACTATATAGAATTAATTGATTAGAATGTAGAGAAATTATCATCTCCTCCTCTTTTTTGGAGAATAACCAATGAAGAAATACATCATGTGATAGCTCAGGCTGGGATGATAAAAAAGTTCCCCTGCCACACGCAAGCTGTCAAGCGGTGCGTCAAATTGGTAACAGAAGCATCGTTTAAGGTATGTGGGCCCCAATCAAAAGATAGATTCATCAGGGCCACACTGAAATCAATGTCCATGATACTAGACATTTCCACGAAATCGCAGTACAAAGTTGCATCTAAAAGTCAGACTTAAACAGAAGAAATAACAAATTTATATCTTATACTGTCACGACACTAGATTTTTAATACAGTGTTTTGACTCTATTATAAAAAATAATGTACTTATGTAGTGTAAATAGAAAACACCCTCATTTGTTGAATGAAAGGAAGGGTGTGGGTTGAACTCAAAGTGCCACTACCTTCCCGTGGTCAGTTCTGGGTTGTTTAAATATTATCAAATATCTAAACAAGCAAAGAGATGTACAATTTATATGCAAATGTTAACATTGGACCGCAAACTGATCTCAGGTGATTATTTTCTTTATTCATCAAAATCACTCAAAAATAGAATTTTTCCCGATTTTTATTGAGCTTGCGCGATCGGAAGATATTCTTTAAACGCAATTGTTTATTATTATTATTATTATTAAACATTACAATCTGGAAATATTTTTCACTATAGTGATAAAATATATATATACGTATTTTTTTTTTTTTAATTCTGGAAAAAATCGGAATTTTTCAATTTTTTAGAATTTTTAGACGGTTTGCGGTATCGGAAGATATTCTTTAAACGCAATTGTTTATTATTATTATTATTAAACATTACAATCTGGAAATATTTTTCACTATAGTGATAATATATATATATACGTAATTTTTTTTTTAGTTCTGGAAAAAATCGGAATTTTTCAATTTTTTAGAATTTTTAGACGGTTTGCGGGATCGGAAGATAAAGTCCGATTTAAAGAAATTTTTTTTGGTTTTTCTTGTATTGACCAATCGCAACTTTTCCGCACTATAGCGACTTGGAAATAAAAACTTGACTTTTTTCGCACCACCCTAGTATATATATATATATATATATATATATATATATATGTATATATATATATTAATGAAGTAGAGGACGCGAAATGTGATTTTATTAAAGAATGCAATTATATAATTTTCTTTTTATCAGCATTTTCTTTCTTTATTAATTGAAGGGGAAATTCAATAATATATTTTTAAGGAAATTTAACTTTTAAGATAATGTTATTCTCAGATATTAATATTATTTTTACACAATTAACAACACAAAAATACTGACACAAAATTACTCACACAAAAATACTAAGATTATACTGATCCCGATTCTTTCTATGTTTTACAATTTTATAAGATTCTAATTGACATGAATGCTTTTCTTTAACAATTTAAATACTTATAATAATAATAATTGAGTTATTGTATCTTTTTACTTGTAAAACGTATTAATAACAAAATGTAATAAATGTAATTTTTTATTTTAAAAGTTAAATAAATTTATGTTATATATATATTTTTTAAATATAATATTTTTATTATAATTATATTGAAATAACATTATTATTGTATAATTCTTATTAAAAATATAATAATATTTTGTTTATTTTTACTTTTTACTTATTTTTTTATCTCTTTACTTAACGTTTTCTTTTATACTTTATGCAATGAAATCATTTTATTTGTCTTTGTTACTTAATTCGCCCTTTATCTATTATTTTTAGGATTCAAATATTAAATCAAGAATGTCAGCTGATTGTCTTGCAGAGTTATTTGACAAACTCGCTACCAATCATTTAAGAAACGTTTTTAAAATATCACAAATGAAAAAAGGCCTTAGCATAAATTTATTATTATATACGAACGAAAATTAATTACTTTTCATTCGTGAGTGACTTTTCAGTGACATGCACTTCTTATCTGATTTTTTTATGCGGTTTATATCAATGGTAAAACAATCTATCATCGATTTCTTTTTCCTTGGACTTCATTACTTATTCTGCACTTAGATATCAGAAAATATATATGTGAAATGATGTGATAAGTCTATGTTTCTTGCACATGAAAAATACATTAGTTTCTTCAAGTATATATGTGAAATGATGTGATAAGTCTATGTTTCTTGCACATGAAAAATACATTAGTTTCTTCAAGTGCTTTTTGAATGACGGTAAAAAGGTTGCAAATGTTTTATTGTAAATGGAAAATGATGATTTTGCATTTTATATTTTATGCTTGTACAATGGACGTTGATTATTTGTAGAAAAGTTCTACTTCATTGTCTGTTTGGTTTAGTTACCGGAATATGTTTAATGAGTTTATGGGTACATAATAATATATGAAAGTGCAAGAGATACATTTTAAAGAATTTATAGAAAAGACTCATGATAATTGTTTTTTCGGAAATGAAACAGTTTACACAGAATGGGATTTTATTAATGTATGTAATTAATATTTTTTTTTTCCATATTTAGCATTTTTTTGTTGTTTCTGTTTTTGAGAAGGAAAAATATATTCATATATTTGAAAAAAAAAACAGTTAAAAGTTTTGTATGAAACTGGACGTATCACTATATTTACAAAATTGACATTACTCCAATTTAAACCTAATATTTCTGTAAACAAAAGATATAACATTATTCATCAAATATGAAAATAACTTTTGAGCTGATACCTATACATGTATTTATTAAGGCGGCTCCTCCATGTGATGTAATCAGAAAATGGATTTTTTTTTTCATAAATTGATTCCTTAACATGTCTAGAATACGATGGTAAAATAGTTTTTAAAATTCGAATTCGTTATGAAGATACAGCATTAGGAAGAAGCAGATGTTTGGAGCGACGAGTAAAGGGGTTTACACAGGTATAGAAGGAAACCTTTAGAGTCACTTATTTTGTCAAATATGTTAGCTTATTTTAGTCTCGATTTAACCTTGAAGAAACGCAAATCAATAACGAATCCCTAAATTCCTTGATTTGAACTTTCGCTCCAAAACGTCTGCACTCTGACGTCAAAATTGTTAAGATTGCAACGTATATTGCTGTTATTATATTCAACGAAGGTTTCCAAGGAGTATTAAAAATATTCGCAATCATGGAATACCTCAATGACCCCAAAGCGCATCTTATGTACAAAACTGTTATGAAGCGCGCGTCGCGCGCTTCATCACTTTCTGGCGAAAAATGTCAGAATGGTGGTATCGCGAAAAATGTCAGTGGTATTGCGAAAAATATCACAATAGAAGTAAGAGCAGAACAATTCACATGGAAAGACCTCCAAGAAGAAGAGGAAGGAATGGACTAGGCATCGCAGATTGATGGTAAGTTGACATCTTCATCGTTTTAACTGTACTTGGATATTTAAACGCGATTTTATCCAAACGTTGTTTTTTAAAATCTCAAGAACGGTTGGACCAATTCATTTGAAATTTATAGAGTAGACTCAGCACATGTAGACTCACGTAGTGAATTAGGATAACCCGAAATTTCCAAATATTTCTATTTTTTCGTAACGAAAATAAAAATCATGAAATTTGAATTTTTTTTTTTTTCAAAAGTCTGACAGAAACCCAATTTTCAATATTTTCAAATGATTCCAATTCATTCTATGCATTCATGTTTACATATTAAAACGCTGTTTGTTTGTTTTTTTTTTCTTTCCGATAAGCCAATCAGCATAAATCGTGGACGAAGTGAGCGTTCGGTTTTTGGAGGCAGGTGTCTTCAGAGTGGTGTAACATACTTTCTAATAAAGCTTTTTGCTTGAAATTTGTTTTACTATTATTATTATAGTGTTATTCTTTAAATAGCAATAAAAGTATAATAAAAAACTCAAATTTCTATTTTTACATTTGTCGTCAAACAAAATTCCCCAAAAAGCTTAAAATACAGGCCGTCACACGGGGTCACCCCCTTAAAGCTTACACTAAACACAATTTTCCTATTATTTTCAACTTTCTAATGTTCTTATGCACATGAATATTTTTCAATTACAACACTTTTTATTTGATATTTATGATATAATACTTAAGGTAATATTAATATAATAATTTTACCTTTTTACATATAAAATATATCAATAAGAAAATGTAATGTTATTTTTATCTTAGAAATTATTTAAATTTTCATTATTAAAAGTTTTTTTTTATTTAAAATATGTAATAATATGTTTATTTTAATGATATTGCAATTATTTTTACTAATAATATTAATATTGAAAAATATACTAATACTATTTTATTTTTTTTATTTTTATTTTATTTTATTTTATTTTATTTTTTTTTATCTTTTTACATTTTGCTTACTTTTATCTTTTTACTCATCATTTTATTTTTAATTTAATTTACTTTTTTTTTAATAAACTGTTTTATACCCCTATGATAAGTAATTCCCTATTATTATATTTTTCAGAAATATTTTCATGATTTCAAATATTAAAGCAAACATGGGGACTCACTGCTTTGCGTAATTATTTGCGTAACAATTTTTCCCATATATACACACAAAATAAATTCATAACCTTATAAAATATAACATATCCATAAATGAAGTAATACAAGAACCCCAACCACTTTAATCACTCCTGGGCCAATTGGAACACAAATCAAAACCGGCAAGGAGCTACCTGTAGCTTCCTCATTATCCTCAATAGAATCTAATTATTCTTACAACATATATTATGAAGGTATACACCCCTGTATGGTTTCATATCAAAACAAAGTACTTCTTAACACAAGAAGTATGACCCATTTGGAAATTTATTACATTTTATAGATATTTGGAACCAAATAAAAAAATATATAGTAGGCGCTGTTGTTCAATGAAATAGCTTATTTTAACATCCTGAAAATTTGTTCTTGCAAATATCTCAGATACACAGAGCATACCAGGTCTTTGAATAGAGGATATCAGGAAGTAAATTTTTTTCAGTTACCTAAAATACACTTCAAAGCAAGGGATTATTATGAACTTACTAACTGGCAACGATGTGGACATTTTAAGGGGGCATGGAATATTTGAGAAAAAATCGACCCCAAAATCGACATTGCTTTTTGTCTGTATTATTATTTTCCAATTTGTACTACGTCATTCATGGAAAACCGCATGCATATGCTATTATTTTACGCAAATTTCAAGCGTTTTAATTTTGTTCAGAAGCAATTTTTTGGCCTTTTAATAAACTTTAAATCTGTTTTTCTCAATACTGATGTTTCAGCTTTTTTTTTTAATTTTGGAAGCTCTCCTTGCTACTTAATATTTGATTAAAATTCTTGAAACTGATAAGGAAGAATCCTGATATTGCTTAAAAAGAAACTGTGTATGTATTTTAAAATTCGATTTCATTGACAATTAAATTTGATTTTTAATTTATTATAAGGCAGAATTTTGATGAAAATCGAGATGAAATTCAGAAAAATATCTCCAAAAAATTAACTATTTAACGGATTAAAAAATCGATACGCAGATTTGTTTTCAATAGAGTTTTACGTGAGTAAAAAGTAAAATTGAGGAAATATAAAAAAAAATTAAGACGCAAGGAGCATTTTAAAATTTTTAATTTTTTAAAAGATCTTAAAATTATAATAAGATTAGGAATTTCCTTTAAGGTTTTCTAATGGTTAAATGTACATATGCACAGCATTTCAAATCTCTATTATGGGAATTAAAAGAATTTTTTTAATCGTCCATCGTCCCCTTAGACCACATATTTTGATGAATAGGAAAAAAAAGAAAAAAGTAAAAGAAAAGACAAGGAAAATGCTTTTCATAAAACGATATTTTATAGAAAAATAATTTACTCGGCGTAAAAATCCTGCTCATTCGATCACCCTACAGATATATCCTATTCTAGGGAAAACTTTATACTTGGAACAAAATGTAAGATAAATAATTCCGTTTTGGAATAACTTCTTTAATGAAGATCATTTATCAAGTCATACGCGATGAAAACGTCGGAGGAAAAGAGTCGTGTCTTCGTCAAGTGTCTTTGTTAATTTTAAACAAAAGGATATAAAGTGATCTGCGTTTGGGGAAAATGTATTATTTGAAAATGTTCTTTAAAATTAACCAAAAAAAAAAAAAACTTTCTGTAAAATAACTACAAACAAAAAATGTAAATAAGTAGAAAAAATATTAAAAGAAATAATTAATGCAGTTAAAAGGGGTGAGGGTTATACTTTTAGAAAAATGAAATGAATTTCAGTTTCATTTTATATTTATATTTAAAAAATTTAAAAATATAAAATAAAATCTGGGAGCAAAAGGACGGTTTTAATTAAACATTTGTTAAATTTATTACATTTGTTTATTACATTTGTTAAAGAATAATTTAATCTAGGTAAATTTATAAATTATTTTAACCAAATAATCTGCCATTTTTTACCAGGAGAGCATCTAATTTGCAACTCAAGATTAAGAAAAAAACGACATTTGAAAAAAAAATAAAATAAAAAAAACTTCTATAAAGAAGAACACATTCAATTTACAAACGGTGAATATTAGTAGAAGTAAAAATACTTTTAGAAGGTCAAAAGAATCTCAGTCAATCTCTTTAGAATCTCAATCAAAAGTGTACAAAGTTATTTGAATTGAGCTAAAATGAGTTGCAAAAACTACAATTTATAAAATGAAATTATAAAATGTATTCATTTTTTTCATATTAAAAAAATATATGTAATATTAAAATAAATATGACATCGTGGACAAGGAATTCAAAAGTGAAATATGTAATATTCTTTTCAAGCAAAATCTATATTGTCGAAATATTTTTAGAATACTAAATTTCAAAGCTGACAATAATACTAAAGTGGACAATTAAACTTTTAATTATGGTATTATTAAAGAAACTATAATATTTAAAAATAATTTTAACAATAGCAACGTAAATAAAAATTAATTACAAAACTCCCTAGCTATTTTTAAAGGATTGACCCTAGAATTTAGGAAATGAAGAAAATTTGAGATTATTTATATATTCCAATTAAAATTGTTGGTATACTTGAAATCAATGCGAAAAAGGATGCAAGGATTTTTTTAAAAGTGTGATTTGTCAGAAAAATAAAATAATTTATTCTGTGTAAAGTTTCTTCATTCAATAATGCGGCAGATATCTCATATTTATAAGAAAATCTGTAGGCGCACAACAAAAAAGTAAGAATAATAATGCCGTTTTGGAATAATGTCTTTAATGAGAATAATTTATCAAGTCATATGCAATGAAGACGTCACAAGAAAATGTCCTGTCTTTGTCAAGTATCTTTGTTAATTTTAAACAAAAGGATATAAAATGGTTTGAATTTGGGGAAAATGTATTTTGTAAATGTTATTTAAACATTAATCAACATAGTTTGTGGGAAATAAATGCAAATATGAATGGAATTGAGTAAAATTATTTTTTTATATAAAATAATTACAATAATTAAAAGATGCTAGGGTGTATTCTTTTGGAAAATGAAGTATATTCCAGCTTCAGTTTATATTTATATTTAAAAAATGGAGGCAAACGGCTGCTTTTAATTAAATACAATTCATATCATAATATTAAAATATTTATTTGCTTAAAAGACGTCATAAAAACACATTAAAAGTAAATTAAAAACTCTGTATTTACATGTTTCAACTCATTTTCTGAGTCGTCGTCAGAATGTTTTAATATTATGATATGTTTAGAAATGGACGTAAGTTTGACTTACTACTCTCACTTATTTACATTTTTAAATACAATTCGTTAAAAAATAATAAATAATTTACTCTATGTAAAATTTTCCTTCAATTCTGCAACTAATCTCTTATATTGTATTTGAGATCGTCCGATTTTGAACTGAAGATTTAAAAAAATAATGACATTTTAAAAATGAAACTTCTATAAGGAAGATCATTTTCGAATTACAAAGGTCGAAAGCAAGCAGGAGTAAAACTGATACGAGAAGCTTTAGATTTCAATCAAAAGATTATAAAGTGTGTTAAGTTTTTAAAAAAAATGTAGTTGTAAAGATTATAGTTACAAAACTGCATTAATATAAAATTTATTTATATATTCTTCATTTCAGGTTTTTTTTTAAAAAGGTACAATATTAAAATAACATATGAGATTATGGAACAGGGAACGGAAGGGAATTTTTTTTTTTTTTTTCAACGATAACCTATAGCATCGAAATACTTTTAGAGAATACTAAATTGGAAAGGGGATAATAATACTAAAGTTTATAATTACATTTTTATTTGTTGAAGATTTAAGAATACTTTTTAAAGTTAAAAAAATAAAATAATGACAGTGGCACCTAAAAAAACCATAATACAAGGGCTATAACCATAAGATAGGGCCTAAGTTTTTTCAAAATATAATAAAACTGAAATTATCTATATATTTGAATTTCAATTATTAGTGTACTTGAAAAGCAATAATAAAAAGATGACAATAAAAGAATATAAGTACAGTGCAAACTGTTAGAGAAATAAAATAATTTATTCGGCGTAAAGTTTTCATTTAATCTACTATCGAAAAAATATTCACTGTGAAAACAATTTGCAACAAAAGGGTAAGATAATTAATGACGTTTTTCAATAAATTTCTAAAGAAGATTATTTATCTTGCCATAAACAATGAAGGTGTCCCGGGAAATGTGTCGCGTGAAGCTTTAGTAATTTCATTTGGTTTACGTTTGGAGAAAACGTATTTGCGAAAAATGTAAATCTCAAAAGAGTAGTTTATTTTATTTCGATTATTATTTAATATTTAAATTAAAAAAATAATGAATGAATTATAAATCTTTGAATTGCATTGAAATTTATTTAATTAAAAAAAAAAGAAGATAATATACTTTTTTTTAGTTTAAAATGTACTAGAAGCACAAAAGAATAATTATGTTTGGAACAGTTAAATTAGGATGAAAAATATTGCAAGAACCTATTGAACTACAGTAGAGCGCCGATTATCCGAACAAGTCGGGACCGATCCCAGTTCGGATAAATGGATAGACAATTTAAGGGACTTCCCTGACTATACTAAAATCTTCACACTTTACCCAGGTTTAGGACTGGCAGCACCAGTTAGTGCTAGCGTGTTTAAAAACTGTTTTGTTTTATCATTTAAAATTTTCTTTTTCTCTTTTTCTGAACTCCAGAAATTATAATTTAAGCAAAAAAGTTTTCGATTGTTGCTTGCTCCAAAGAAAACGTTCTAAATGAGCGTTCTTCTGCCGTTCGAGCCATTTCATAGCTGTTTCCAAACATTCAAAGGCCTCGTCATGTGATGTACCTGGATCATTTTCAGAGGATTCGTTTTCGTTTATTTTTTATATTAAATCTCATCCACAATCATCCTTAAAAAATCCATCATCCTTAAAAAAAAAAAAAAAAAAAAAAAAAAAAAAAAAAAAAAAAAAAAAGATAAGACAGAATATAATAAATGGATGTATTTCGGATAAATGGAAGTTCGGCTTAAAAAAAAAATAAAATAAAATAAAAATAAAAAAAATAGGCTGTTCGGATAATTGGAAATTCGGTTAATTGGAGTTCGGATAATCGGCGCTATACTCTATTAAAAAACAGAACATATCTGTTTAAAAAATGTATGAAAGGTTAGTTTAAGTTCATTTTAAAATTTTTAAATGATAATACAATGAAATAAGAAATACAGAGAAGGCTTTCAATAAAGAGAAATATGTTAGAGAAAGATAAATAATTTATTCAACATAAAGTTTATTTTGGTTCTATTACTCGACAAATATTTTATATTCTTTCGAAAAACATTCGATCGACAACAAAAGAAATAGATAACTAATGCGATTTTCAATAATTTTACTAATTTAGATCTTGTCAACTCAAAATCAATCAAAATGCCATAGGAAAAACTGCTGTATGAAACTTTCGTAATTTGAACTAAATATTTGCAAAACTGTTTAATTTTTTTTTAATATGCTTATTTTAATTCATAAACATATAATTCGTTTTATTATATTTATTCATTAATTGTATTATTTCTAAATAATTTTTTATATATAAATATAAACAAAATATATAGTTATATAGAAAAATAAATGATGTAATTATACAATTTCTCGATAAATTTTATAAATGTTTGAAATATTAAAAATAAATTAAGCGTTAATTACAATAATAACACTGATAAGTTATTATATTTTTAATACATAAAATTTTAAATATGCTATTTTATTGAAGAAAGATAATGTTAAGAGGTATATAAAGAGAAAGATTTTACTATAAGTATAACAACACTTAAAAGGAACGAGTCTGATAAAATTAAACGTAATTTACATCATATGCTTTTTGGGACTTGCATTATGATAACGAAATCCCATAATTAAAGACACAGACAAAAGAAGGCTTTCAGTTATGTGTAATGTGTAAGTAAAATAGACGTTGACTTGTTGAAAAGTTTCTATCCATTTTAAATTCAAAAAATACTTTAAATTCCTACATAAAGCATTAGAAGTTGTAACAGAAGAGTGAGAAAACTAATGATATTTTAGATTAATAACTACTTTTATGAAGATCATTTATAAACACATGAGTGATAAAGCCGTCAGCGGTAAAAGTGTAAAGCTCGTGCAATAAGGAATAGAAGAATTGAAAACGGTGTGTGTTTTTAGAGAAGATATTTTGAAGAACATGTTAGTGGTGGCAAACATTCTGGACATTTTTTGAAATTTTCGTGTCTTATAAATTTGTGTGATTGAAGAATATAATAAATGTCACTTAAATACAAATATTTATATATCAAATTCATAGAAATTTGATGTAGAATTAAAAAAAACAAAAGAAAAAAAAACATAACTACAATATCTGCATTAGAAAAAAAAAGTTACTCTTACAGAAAATAAGATTTATCTTAGATTTCATTGAATTTTAAAGTTACATTTACACAGTTAATATTTAGTAATATAATCCTTGTTTTTTATTACAGCTTCAAAGAGTCTTTTCATTGAGAGAACTAGTGTTTCAAGTTAAAACCTCTTTAATTACATTATGCCAAGAATCAATTATAGCTTTAATAAGTTGCGTTCTATTAGATGGGCGCTTTTTTTTGTACAAGGATTTTCAAACGTCGCCAAAATTTTCTATAGAATTCAGTTCAGGGCTGTTTCCTGGCCAGAGTAATAATTGTACGCTTTTATTAGGGTTTCGTTCATCTCACGAAACCCTATTCGTCTCGCTCCTCTGTCTGTCTGTCTGTCTGTCTGTCCGTCTGTCCGTCACAGAGCGCGTTCTCAGAAACTATACATGTTAGAGACTTGAAATTTTGGGTACTTATAGCTGAACACCTCACATCAAACAACAAATCATAAAATTTTGAAAAAGTTGGTAATTAACCGAATTACGGGCTAATTAACTTCTAAAATTAACCAATCCACCTTTTTAACGCAAATTCAAACGGACTTTCTCGAAATCATCCGTGTTTCTCCTAAGGGTTACCAGTAAAATCAGCTGAAAGCACGGTTACCACAGAGGAAATTAAGCCGAAAAATGAAGTGGAGATTTTAAAGCGAAATCGTATATCAGAAAATATTGGTCCGAGAAATTTGTAAATAGAATAGACAGACGCAGAAAAAAATCTACTTTCATTTGGTATAAAGTTCACATTTCTGCGATGTGTATAAGTTAAAATATCCACTAAAAATCGATCGATAAAAATTTAATTTCTTTAATTGGAAAGACAAGGAAATAAAAGGATTTCAATTCGGCGGGAAAGCAGGTAGACATGACGACGCTGCGGTTTTCCATAATAGCATATTTTAATACGAAATTTAAACTTTTTAAATATTAAATTTTTTGATTAAATTTTTTGGCATCGCGATGTCAAATTTCTCGCTGATTTCATTGATACCCATATCTAAGTCCTATCTTAATTACAAGCTGAAATATTAATTATTATTTAATTAATCGGTTTATTCCTATCAAATGCGTCGATTAAAATGAAGAGACGCGCTTATTTAACCACGAATTAACTTAAATTAGGAAATCTAATAATTTGCCTGGGCTTTTTGAACAGCGATATGAGATAAGTATAACTCATTCATCATCAGAAAGTTTACTTCATACCACTATTTTCTAATAGTAATTTCAGGAAATATTTTGAATTATTGGTTAAGACCGCCACTCAGTCTGTTGGAAACTTTAAGATAGTTTATAACACATAGAAAAAAGTGTAAAAAAGAATGGAGTGTGATATTTCGAGGAGGGGGGGGGGAGCTAGAATTATTTTTAAAATCTTAGCGTTTGTCACCGCAGCAAATATTTTAAATTCTTGTTTAAGACTGCCACCATCCCGACCCATCTATCTACGGAAAGATTGCGTAAAGGAGTTTCGTTCAGATATGCTTTTGTTAAGAATAGAGTGCATTCCCTGATGGTGGAATGTGGAACTAACATAATGCGATTTTGTTAAAATTAGGAAGTCTAACAAGTCGATCTGTTTGAAACTTTAAGATATTTTATAACACATAAGATAAAGTGTAAGAAAGAATGACACGCGAAATTCTGGGGAGGGGGGGGGGGGGGGGCGCTAGATTTCTATTTAAAAAATTAGCGTTTCTGACCGCTTTAGGTGACTTTTTGAGGGAGTCCTGAGATATATGCCACTTATTTAATATAAAATTGTCTAAAGTTTAGTTACCACTATTTCCTAATAGTAATTTCAGCAAATATCTTAATTTCTTATTAAGACCGCCACCACCTCGAGTAACATATCTACTTATAGGTTGTTTAACGGAGTTTCCTTCCGATACAGTTTTGTTAAGAATAGAGTGCGCTCCCTGGTGGTGGAATGTGGAACTAACGTTTTTGTTAAAATTAGGAAATATAACAAGGCGATCTGTTTGAAATTTTACGATAGTTTATAACACATTAGAAAAAGTTTATAAAAAATGGCGCGTGAAATTTCGGCAAGGTGGGGAGAGGGGGAGGGGCAAAATATTTCTTTTTTGTTTCATACCGTTTCAGGTGCGTTTTTTGATGGAGTCCTCAGATACATGCTACTTATACTTATTAAATATAAATATGTCAAAAGTTAAATTACCACTATTTCCGAATAGTAATTTCAACAATTATCTTAAATTCTTGCTGAAGACCGCCACCCCCTCGAGTAACATATCTACTAATGGGTTGTGTAAAGGAGTTTCGTTCAGATACGCTTTTGTTAAGAATACATTGCGCTACCTGGTGGTGGAATGTGGAATTAACAGACCGCGATTTCATTTAAAGTAGGAAATCTAACAATTCAATCTGTTTTAAACTTTAAGATACTTTATAACACACGATAATAAATTATAAAGAAGAAGGGCGCGTCGCATTTCGAGGAGGGGGGGAGGTTGAGGGAGGTGCGTGAACAAAATTAGGAAATATAACTGGACGATCTGTTTGAAACTTTAATATGGCTTATAAAACACAACATAAATTTTTAAAATCAGGCCGCGTCAAAAATCATGGTGACCATCTGCCCCCCCCCCCCCAAGGGGGGCACTATGTTTGAAACTTTAACATAGTTTAGGATGTGTTTGCCAAAATTTGGAAGGTATTCCATGGCGATAAATGTACTGGACGTTTTGAAAGAAAGTGTTTTGAAAGGAATATTAAACGAAACCCTTTGTGCGATGTATGATCACACTTACCCACTTGTTTTTAATTCATTTTCGCATATTTTTGCCGTATGGCATGGAGCTGAATCCTGCTGAAAGATAAATGGTGCTTTCCTGCGAAAGAGATCTTTGATGGAAGGTATCAATCTTGGTTCCAGGACAATTTAGATGTATTTTTTTTTTCATTCAGAATGCTATGAATAACTTGACTGCGGCCCATACTATCTGAAGACATGAAGTCGAATTCCCAAGGCCCAAATCATGACATTTATTGGGTTCTTTGTATTTGTTTCAATGGAATCATGATGCAGCTTTCTGCCTACTCTACGTCTCGCATATTTTCACCCATCACTACCAAATAGCGATATTTTACTCTTATCGCTCCAGATTATTTTCTTCCACTGATTTTCTGACCAATTAGTGTGTTCTTTTCCCAGTGAACTCGTTTCGAGCGTTGCTGAAGATTTAATTTTTTTTCCCTCGAAATTGTACAGCAGTCCAAAAACTGCTAATATTTTCCTTCTTGTTCATGAACTAACTGAAATACCCATTGCATTCTTTTCCCATCTAACAGAATCTGATGAAATTACTTTATCTTTGAGGCATATCCTTTTTATATTTCCATCGTCAGAAGCACTTGTGTTTTTTTTTTTCGGACTCATTTTACCTTATTTATCACTGATTTAGTTTCTACATAACGTAAGCACAACATTCGTACTCAGATAAAGTGACTGATTCACCAACTTGTCTTGCAATTTTAGCATAAGAGAGACCATTTTATCTTTATGACAGTTCTGCTTCTTATTGTAGGTGTCGAATCAGTTCTTGTTGTTGATGACATAGTTTGAAATTATTTGCATTAAGAAAAATTAGAAATATTAAAAAAGAAAATCATTATTATATTTAGTTACACTAGTATTCACCCTTCTACAAAATTCATTCCAGCAAAATACTACTTTTCCAAATCAAAACATACTACAGTTTAGTTTCTGACATTTGATTTGTTCTCAGAACAATAATTTTGATTGGCTAGGAAACTTTTATTACAATACACTTCAGCATTCATGACTAACTGTGTTTGTATTTTAGACTAAAGTAACATTTTAGTGTAACATTTTTTGTAATGCAGATATTTTAATTATGTTTTTAGCACTTTCCAACAAAGTTGAAAAGCGTTTATGACTTCGGTTTGTCTGTCATTCTGTCCGTCTGTCCGTGTGTAAGCAATCTAACACTCGCAAGTAGAGTCGGATTGCCCTGAAATGTTTGGATGATAATGACGTTTACATAGCACGATCCCCATTTCAAATGAAGTCTGTAGCACGTTAAGCTCATCTACAGGAACATTCAAATGTATTCCGCTACATTACGGCCAATGGAAAAATTTCGTTTCATATGATTTTTATTGATGTTACACGCATCCAAACATAACATAATTTATATGCAGTTATGAGGTGCACTAAAATATGTGTTAGTGAAATTGATGTACGTCGCACAGGTTTAGTATAAGTTATTCATGTATAATACGAAGTGCATAGCATTTACAAGGACACACAAAAGATTTCAGGTACTATATTGCATCAGAAGTAATGTACATTAGCGGTGATTGCTGGAAATGCATTTTCAATTATGATATGCTCTTTCATGTTTTACTATATTTATGCATACTATATGGTGTGTAAAAATGCTATAATTTATATACAGGGCTACACAAAGCTATTCGTACGGGTTACTGGGTATGAGCGCAAACTGCTTAAAGGAGGATTTTAAAGGTGCTATGCATTTTTACACTGAACTGCATTTAGTTTATTAAGATATGTTTCCAGAATATGCATAAAATGATACACATTGTCACGCAAAGAATTGGATACATGGCCGTATATGGATGATAATTTATGGATGATAATGTGATTTCAGTAGTTTTAAGAGTTTTTTAGTTTTATTTAAATTTTAGCTAAATAGTGGCGTGTAACTTAAGGTAACTAGGTAAACTACAGAGCTGTACAAAAGTATTCAAGTATGTTTCCATCTATTAGTATAAATTGCTGAAAGAGAAATTTCTACCTGTTATGCGTTTTTTTGCTGAACTAAATTTTGCCATTATACAGGGTGTCCGGTCTCAACGGTGTCCAATGGCTAATTCCTAAACCGTTAGTCATAGACATATAGTTCCAATTACAAAAATGTTTTAAATCACGTAAAGAAATATTTTAAAAGCGATTTGGGTCAATAAAAACATTTTTTAAAAAATTACGAAATTTAAATTTTTATACGGTCTCCCTGTCCTATAAGTTATATTTAGTGAAATTTTCCTTTTACACTGACAAGTAATACAAAAAAAGTCCCGTTATTCTACGATTAAAATTGACCGAGTAATAGCTGTTTAAAGTTTGAGCATATTTTTTGCTGCAAATTGGTGGTCATTCACAAATTTAGTCGAAATATAATCTCGTCAGATATAGAAATATCTGGGAGTAAAATTAACAATTCAATATAAATTTGAAATCTTTAATCATTCTGGCATATTAATGGAAAATATACAATTTGTAATAAACATTTAAGAAGAAAGAAAAAACAGAATTTTTCTTAAATAAAATGATTCTAAATTAACAGCCTCAATTCTTTACAAAATGATACGTATTTTAAAATATTATTAGATTACACAAGTCTGCAAAAGTCGGGTTATGTCATGTTTTTTAGCTAATGATAATTGATTCTTCTATACTCTCTACCGCTGAATCCGAAATTGACCTTCATTTTTAACTATCATATCAGGATTTTTCGCACATTGCAAATTTCAAAGTTAAGGAGTTCAGTGTTAAAATTGAATTTCCTCCCCCATCTCATCGGACCACTCAGCTGTTTAGCTGTAAGAATCCCAGGATAAGCAAAAATATCGAATAAATTTTTTAATAAAATAAAATAAAATAAAATAAAAAATGTTTTACATATGTTTTATAGTATGAGATTTTAGCTATATTTTAACTTACACATTTGCGATTTGCAAAAAAAATTCAAACGTGATGGTTAAAAATTAAGGTCATTTTCAGATTCAGTGCTAAAAAGTGCGTAAAAATCAATTATCAAAAGTTAAAAAACACAACCATCTCCGCTACTTTATAGTATTCGATTTTTGTTATTCTTTAAATTGGAAAATTTATGATTTGCGAAATATCTGACATGACGGTTAAAAATTAAGGTAATTTTCGGATTCAGTGCTAAAAAATACATAAATGTGAAAAACCCAACAATCGCAGTCTTGTATTATCTAATCTAAAACTTAAACTTATTTTCTTAACTTAATTTCTTAAACTCCTTGGCAGAAATGTATCCAAAATGTTTCGTGTTATTCTGTAAAATAAGTATAAATGCTAACCACCGAAAATCTTAATAATATTAGATTGTTATCGGATTTGCGCCAGTATGTAAAATGCAATCTCGATCGGATATTTAAAAGTGGGTTAAAGTTCGAGTACAAATTTTGAACTGGAAAAACATACATATGATTGTTGAAGTAACATAAAAACTTATAAAAAAACATAATTTTTGTTAAAAGAAATCATAAGAGAAACAGTCTCAAATCCTGACAAAATAAAACCTATGTTATTTTAGCCAATTTGAGACTTAATCATAATACTTGTAGGATTTTTTTTTCAAAGCGCAGATACACATGAAGTAAGACCTTCGAATACTTTAAACACTTGGCATATGATCCCTCAAAGCCAAGCCGAACTCATTTGTTTTCAGAGTAGAAAATGCATTTTTAAAGTTTCATAACTCGCTCAATTTTAGCGTTATATGAATGGGAGTTTTTTTGTCTTACTTGTCAGTGTAATAGGAAAAAAGTACTAAATATAACTTATATGACCGGGAGACCGTAAAAAAATTTAAATTTCGTAATTTTTTAAGAAAAGTTTTTATTGACCAAAATCGCTTTTAAAATGTTTCTTTACCTGATTTAAAACATTTTTGTAATTGGAACTATATGTCTATGACTAACGGTTTAGGAATTAGCCATTGGACACCGTTGAGACCGGACACCCTGTATAGTATATATATCAACATACTGATCAAATACAGGGCTGCTCAAAAGAATTGGAATACATATTTGGCTATGGACGGTAACTGCTGAAATCAATTTTTTAAATGATTACTTTGTTATCTTATGTACCTTATTTCCCTAAATAACGAAGTTTTTTTAATGCTTTCAGGGGTGTTGAAAAGTGTTTCATAATCTATGCCGTACGCATGATTATTCTTTCTTGTTTTTTATTAAATTTCACATTACATTCCCTTGAATTTGATACATTTGTATTTATATGTAAATTAATATATACTATAAGAACACAAAGTTATGAAACATGGAAATTTCAAAAAATGTCCACAATTTTGGCCACCATTGTATGTTTAAACAATGTAATTCACAGAATAAAATTCATTTTATTAAATTTATTCCTTATATTTGTATTTATAGATAAAAAATAATAATGTAAAACTAGAAAAAAATATGGTATAATGGAACACAAAGTGATACAACTACCAAAGTGATAGAAGTTATTTATTTTTATTTATATATTTTTTGAAAGAATTTAGAAATTTATTGAAATGAACATGACAAATTACACATTTTATCGCCAATATCTACAGTCAAATAATATATATGTATAGTAAATAATTACATTTTTAATAATGGGAAATATAAATGTGCTATTAATATTATTAAAAATATAATGTTAAAGTGAAACAATGTACAAAAATCAATAGAAATATTTTAAGTGGAAAGAGGCTATCTTTAAGACAATAAAAAGAACTCAGCAATGTTTGTGTACTGCAAAAATGCCAAAAATCTAAAATAACAGTCGAAGACAAGGAAAGGACTTACATATTATTTTATTATTAATGACCTATCATTAAGTGCATTTTATGAGAAAAATAGAAAAAGACCATTTACTGCAAAATTTCAATTAATTCTATTTTCTAACAAATATCCATACCAAAAATATTAGACTGGCAAAAGAAGTGTAAGATAACTATTGAAATTTCCAAATAACTTCTTTAATGAAGATCGTTTATCACCTCATAAGCGATGAGGACGCCAGAGACAAAATTGCTTGTGAAACTTTATCATATTAAAAATAAGATTACAAAGTGGCAGCAATTGAAAAAGGAAATCTTTTGATAAACGCCAATCACAAAAAAATTACAGTTATACATTTTTTAAATCTGTATAAATCTATAGTAAATTTATTTTAGCAAAAAAATAAATACAGTTTTTTTTTTTTTCTTTCGGAGAATGTACTCAAAATATAGCGTTTTTAAGGAGGTCTGGTTTAAGGAGACTGTATTACTTTTATTATTGTTTATTATGAAAACATGAATGGGCTAAAGTTATTTTTTAAAATGTATATTTAAAGAGAAACTAGCATGGTGTGGTCATCACGAAACTTTCTTCCATATAAATCACGTCAATTGAATCATTTAAATAGTACAAGAAATCACATAAATTTACCACGAATTCATATCAAAGTATACCTGAATCTGAAGTTTGATGAAAATCCGTGTATTAGTTATTAAGATAGAGCTATAGAGGAAATTCTGAAAATGCAGCGTTCTAGTGCCACGTTTTGAGTGATATGCACGAAAGCATAAACAGCACTAATTCATATCATGGTATACATGAATCTAAAGTTTGTTGAAAATCCTAGCATTAGTTCTTGAGATAGAGCTATTTCGAAAATCGCAAAATATGCTGCATAGCAGCGACACCTGTTGAGAGATTTACACCGAAATGTATAAAACGTCATTTCATGTAAAGGGCTAACTGAATCTGAAGTTTGATGAAAATCCGTGCATTTGTTCTAGATAGATTGAGCTATTGTAGAAATCGTGAAAAATGCTACATAGCAGCGCCACCTGTTGAGCAATTTACAATAAAAACTAAACAGCAGTAATTCATATCCAGGTATACCTGAATCTGAAATTTGTTGAAAATTCAATAATTAGGTATTGAGATAGAGCTATTGCGAAAATCGCAAAAAAATTGAGCATAGCAGCGCCACCTGTTGAGAGATTTACACAAAAATGTACAAAACATCAAGCCATGTCAAGGACTAACTGAATCTGAGGTTTAAGAAAAATCCGTGCATTAATTCTGGAGATTGAGGTATTGCGTAAATCGTGAAAAATACTGAATAGCAGCGTCACCTGTCGTGCGATTTACACCAAAAACTAATCAGCAGCAATTTATATTAGGGACTAACTAAATATAAATTTTTATTTAATTCCGTGCAATAATTCTTGAGATAGAGCGCTCACAAAATTTGTGTCACATGCATACATACAGTCAGACAGGCAGACAGATTCACAGACTCACAAACAGACATTTTGTTAAAACATGTTTTTCGGAATCTCTGACCCCTAAAACGTGTAAATCCGTTCAAAACCGAAAGTCGAATATTTTCACGAATCCAAAACGTTCTTCTTGTAAAGATAGCGGAAAGTAAAAAAAAAAAAAAAAAAAAAAAAAAAGTACAAAAAATGTTTTAAGAAAAAAAAAAAAAAAAGTTTTATTTAAAGTAAAAAGATAAGTCTTATTGGTAATTTTAAATTGATAATAAAATGGCAAAAACTGAGATATTGCGAGAGTTTCAAGTAAGAATCAATTCTAGAAAAATGGCAATAATGTAATAGATGTAAACTGTATATTTATTATATTATTCAGCGAATGTCTTGTAATCATTCTGAAAGTATTATCCTCCCAAAAAAGGTGTAGCTAAATATATGCTTCCTTGAATAACTTCTTTAATAAAGATCATTTGTTCATTCATCACAGAAGAAGGCGCTAAATTTAAAAATACCTTACATTGATTCGCAAACTTAAATAAAAGAATGTAAATTGGTTTGTATTTGTGGAAGACGTAAATGAAAGGATATAAATGTAAAGAAAAAAAATATTTTATTACATTTACTAAGAAAAAAATGTAAGTAATTTCTCAAGATTTGAATTATTATTATTTTTTTAAGAAAATATTTTTTAAAGATTATTTTATCGTATTTAGGGAATTCATTGAACTTATATTAATGTTAATCATAAAATGTTAAATTCATGCTTAGGAAAAAAAAAAATTAAGATAAGAAGTTACAAGGAGAAGCTGGTCTATTTAAACAAATAAACCTATTTTTGTTTTCCAAAAAATAAAAGAAAGTCTAAATTTTATTTATTCGAAATCTGAAAATGTGAAAAAGAAACGTAAAAACTAGAGAACAGGAATTCTGATTTTTCAGAATTTAGTGTAGCCCCCGACATTTCCATTACTTCATTTTCTTCTGGTGGACTGGTGGTTTCTATTATTATGAAATAGCCATTATAAATGAAGCGTTTGGTGAAGATGAAACAGCAGTCGTAAAAAGTTAGAACTCTGATTTTCTGGTCAGAATGGAAAAAAAATAGCCATAATTTTTTTTGAAAAAAAAAATTTGGCCATTTTTTTTTTCTTTTTTGTCTATCAGAAGAAAAGAACTCGGTTACAAGTTCGGTTACGGACAATCGAAACTCTATAGTAGTGCAAAATATATTTCAATTATAAGATTTAAAGCACATGCTTTTATTTTATGTAAAATGACGTCATTTGCATTAATATAGATACTTAAAATTAAATATAGTTTATAATAGCTCCCTGTTTTATCATAAATCGTTCATTTATATTTTTCTCAAAATAGCACGTATTTTAATTACATCTTTTCAGTTTTTATGGAAAAATGGACACAAGAAGATATAATTGCTATTTTTCAACTATTTTTTCTTTACTTTCTACAGAAATGAAGTACTTGAGTTGCCAAAATGAAACAAATGTCGCTAAAAACTATAAAAAAAATTAATATTTCAAAAATGAATGGAAATGCTGTTTTCAAACAAATTGCATTAAAAAGTACTTTTTTTACTCAATACGGCGGTATAAACATTGAAAATGTGCGATGCTTATAAGTTTTAAAAAATGCTGTAGAGTATTTAATCGCACATTGAAACATCGGTTTTTGTTTTACGGCTAGCTTATACAAAGTAACGGTATTTTTTGGAATACGCAAAATAAGCTGGGAGAAAAAAGTAGCATACCGGGGGCTAAAAAATGCAGAGAAGCTTTTAATTAACGATAACTTGTTTAGAAATTTTAAATAATTTTAGCGAAGAATGTGCCAAATTTAAAAATACGTCACATTGATTCCGCAAACTTAAATAAAAGAATGCAAATTGGTTTGTATTTGTGGAAGTCATATTTGAATGATATAGACGAATTTGTAATGACATGTCACGCAATATGATGCGTAATTTTTTTTCGTCTCTACCACCATTTTGTATTTTACGGCCAAATTTCTGAATTTATGAAAGCAAAATCTAGCCTAAAACCATCGGACGGATAAGACAAATCGATGGAAACCTCATTCATTAAAATCCATCTAGCCGTTGGGATGTTTCGAGGGTACAAATAAATCCACATGCTCACATACATACCCAGATACACGTCAAGCACATAACCCTTCTTGGCAGTCGCATAAAAAAAGAGATCATGGATCATAAATCCGTAGTAATAAATATTTTATTTAAATTTTTTAAACAATTTTTGACATCCTCCAGATAAAGTATATTCTGCACAAAAGGGTGATAAATATTTACATGTTTAATAACTGTAAATTTAAATGCACGATTAAAAAGAATCAAAATTATATTAAAAATATTTCGTTGAAGAGAGAAAAAAAATTCAAGAAACAAATAAAATGTTTTAAATGTGAGACCCTATGTTTAAAGAGATTATAGGAAATTTGTATTATTTGTAAACTGTAAAAACTGTTAAAAAAAAAAAAATACTGAGAAAATAGTTCCATTTATTATATGATTTCCTTAAAAATGAAAATAGAAATAATTTACTGCATGCAAAGTTTTAATCCATTCTATTGACTAAGAAATATATTCACGCCGAAGGCTAGAGACTAGCGACAAAAGGGTGAGATAACTAATGCCATTTTCGAATAACTTCTTTAATGAAGATCATTTATCAACTCATAAGCGATGAAGGCGTACGTGAAAAATACATTGAAGAGTTTTAGCAAATTGAAACACAAATTGCTACAAAGAGGTTTTTTTAAGACGTTTTTATAAGAAATGGTTGTGTAAAATTTCATTCACAAAAATATTATTGTGTTACCTTTATTCATTCATTTTTCATTAATAATTAAATATCATTTTGATTAATAATTAATAATCATTTCATAAATAAATAATTAAAGAATTAAATATCAGGCAGGTACACCAGCAATGGGCCGTATTTCCATAATCAATCACTTGCTTTGACAAATGAAAAATAATTTTAACTACTATGTTCACAAGGAACTATATTCACAACTTGGTAACCGAAAATATCACTTTATTACCTGTCACTTTAGTAGATCATAACTGTGATACATAAGCATGTTTGTCATTTGTCAAAGTTGATCCATCATCACATTCACAAGCAACAAAATTCATTCACATATGATTGATTGTAAATGTTACTTTAGTTGCTTATGTCAGAGCTACATAAGCATGTTTATCATTTGTAAATACTACTGTCTAATTATAAAACCTACATGATCCATTACTAATACAATTATCTTATACGGTATGATTCTCGTAGTTTTTTAAACTATAAGAAAAATGTAAAACAAAGATGAAAACAAAAAAAAAGGCGTCATTACGCGCATTTTGTTTAAAAAGGTAGAAATAAATCTTTCCATGTAAAGTTGTAATCAATTCTATTGACTAAGGAATATATTAACTCTAAAAGCAATTGAATCGCAACAAAAAGGTAAGAAAAAAAGTCCTAGCTGGCTTATATTATTCAAACACACGAAGCTCAATTTAGTGGAAACCGATTATACAAGATTCAATACTAATTTTTATCAATACTAAATCATTATGAATGAGAATTTCGCGAAATTAGTCAGCTTTATTCAAGCTGATTTTATTTAAAGTAACTTATATTTGGTTTCCAAATTCGGCGATATCTTGAAGTGAAGAATATCCCTTTTAAGACAACATGGTGGATGAGGTTAACCCGTGACCTTTGTCGAGACCTTAGTAATTCCTGTGCACATGATCACTCACATCGGAATCGGTTGATATATACGAGTGCTGTCGCAGGCAAAAAATCAGATTTTTCAATATGTCACTCATATAAAGAAATTCAAACTGCTATATCTGAGCCATTTTTTAAGATAAATATAAAACAATAAAATGCTCCGGAATCCTTATATCAAAGTCAAATACTTAAGAAAGACACCTTTTTCAATTTCTAATTTTTTTTGCACCTCACTTTAAATTAAATTTTTTTTTAATTTAATGGCCGCCATTTTGAAACAAGATGGCGGATGAAGGTGGCCAGTGAACGTGGTCGAGACATTGCCATACACTATCCACATGCCTTCTTACATCCAAATAGGTTAATAAATACGTGTGTTATTGCGTGACAAATATCAGATCGTTTCAAAATGTCAGCCATGCTAGAAATTCAAAGTACTATAACTCAACCATTTTTTAAGATACAGACGAAACAAAAACTGCCCCTGAATCTTTGTATCAAGGTGAAATACATAGAAAAAAACCTTTTTCATTTTCCAATTTTTTGATACCTCATTTTAAATTTTAAATTATTTTTTTTAAATGTTCCCTTTTGAAACAAGATGGCGAATGAAGCTTGTCTACGAACTTGGTCGAGAAAGTTGTATGTACTATGTACATACCAAGATACATCCAAATCGGCTCATAAATACGCGTGTTGTTGCGTGACAAAAATCATGCCGTTTCAAAATGTCAGCCACAATGGAAATTCAAAATGCTAAAACTCAGCCATTTTTTAGATATAGACGAATCAAAAACTGTTGCGGAATCTTTGTATTAAGGTCAAACACACAAGAAAGAAATCTTTTTCATTTTCCAATTTTTTGATAATTCATTTTAAATTTTAAATTTTTTAAATGGCGGATGAAGCTGGCCAACGAACTCAGTCGAGACATATATATGTACTTTGTACACACTAAGGTACATCCATATCGGTTCATGAATACGCCTGTTATCGCGTGACAAATATCAGGACATTTCAAAATGTCAGCCATGGTAGAAATTCAAACTGCTATAACTCAACTATTTTTTAAGATATAGACGAAACAAAAACAGCTCCGGAATGTTTGTATTAAGGTCAAGCACATAAAAAAATAGTTTTCAATTTTCAATTTTTTGATACCACATTTCAAATTTTTAATTTTTTTTTTAAATTTTAATGGCCGCCATTTTGAAACAAGACGGCGGATGAAACTGGTCAACGAACTCGGTCTAGACATGGGTATGTGCTATGTACACACCGAGTTTCATCCAAATTGGTTCATAAATACGCCTGTTATCGCGTGTCAAAAATCAGGCCGTTTCAAAATGTGAGCCACAATAGAAATTCAAAATGCTATAACTCAGCCATTTTTTTAGATATAGACAAAACAAAAACTGTTCCGAAATCTTTGTATTAAGGTCAAACACATAAGAAAAAAATCTTTTTCATTTTCTCATTTTTTGATACTACATTTTAAATTTTAATTAAAAAAAAAATTAAATGACCGCCATTTCGAAACAAGATGGCGGATGAAGCTCGCCAACGAACTCGGTCGAGACATTGGTATGTACTTTGTACACACCAAGGTACATGCATATCGGTTCATGAATACGCCTATTATCGCGTGACAAAAATCAGGACGCTTCGAATTGTCAGCCACGGTAGAAATTCAAAGTGCTATAACTCAGCCATTTTTAAGATATAGACGAAACAAAAACTGCTCCAGAATCTTTGTATCAAGGTTAAACACATAAGAAAAAACATTTTTCAGTTTTCAATTTCTTGGTACCACATTTCAAATTTATTTTTTTTTTTAATTTTAAATGGCCGCCATTTTGAAACAAGATGGCGGATGAAGCTGGCCAACGAACTCGGTCGAGATATGTACACACCGAGTTTCATCCGAATCGGTTCATAAATACGAGAGTTACAGTGTGACAAAGATCATATATATATATATATATATGTGTGTGTGTGTCAACAATTGAACGGAGGGTGGTTTCGGGTTCTGGGGGTCATGATCGATGAGAATATACCAAAATTTTCTGAAATCGCTTTCCTCCGAACGGCTGCAATAGGTAGCTTTTTGTAATGAAAGCTACCTATTAATGACATTTTAGCATAACTTTTTTAATGAAAATCATTTATCAACTCATAAGTAACGAAGGCGTCAGAGGCAAAGTGCACAGTGTTAGCAATTTGAATCAAAAGGCTACAAAGTGGTTTGCATTTGTATAAGAAATAGTTGTGAAGAAATTATTAAAACGCTATTAAAATGTTATTTTGATTACATCAATTCATTAATTTACCATTTCCAAATTAAAGAATTAAATATCAAGGAGGTGCACCAGTAATGAACTATGTTACCGTTATCGGTCACCAACTTTGGCAGATGAAAAACGTATTGAACAATTACATACACAAGCAACTTAATTCACAAGTTATTAACTAAAGCTGTCACTTCGTTACCTACCACTTAACGCTTATGTAATACATAAGCAGGTTTTACATTTGCAAAGTTGATCAACCATCAAGCAACTAAATTAATAGATGATTGATTGAAACGGCCACTTTAGTTGCTTATGTCAGTGAAACATAAGCATGTTTTACATCTGTAAAAACCATTGGCTAATTATAAAACCTACATGAGCCATTACTGATACATTTATCTTATATGATATGATTCTCGCAGTTTTTTAAACTCTAAAACAAATGTAAAAAAAAGGGTTTCATTACGTGGATTTTGTTAAAAAATGTAGAAATAAATCTTTCATATAAAGTTGTAATCAATTCTATTGACTGAGAAATATATTCACTCTAAAGGCAATAGACTCCCAACAAAAGGGTAATATAAATAGTGACATTTTAGAATAACATCTTTAATGAAAATCATTTATCAACTCATAAGCGATGAAGGCGTCCAAGTGCAGAGAGTTAGCAATTGGAAACAAAAGGTTACAAAGTGGTTTTTATTAATAGTTGTGAAAATAATTGTGAAATAGTTGTTAAAAACGCTATTAAAGAAATGTTATTTTAATTACATCTATTCATTAATTTACCATTTCTAAATTAAAGAATTAAATATCAAGTAGGTGCAACAGTAATGAACCATGTTACGATCACTTGCGTTCGTAGATGAAAAACAAATTGAACAATTTCATTCACAAGCAACATAATTCTCAAGTTATTAACTAAAGCTGTCACTTTGTTACTTACCACTTAACTCTTATGTGATACATAAGTAGGTTTTACATTTGTAAAAGCTGTTGGTTTGCCATAAGTCAAAAAGGCCCATTACTAATACACTTATCTTATGCGTTTTTGGCATGCAATGGACTATTTTTTTCTGTAAAAGAGAATATTCTAAAAGATAAAATGCTCTCCAGAATTAAGGAGATAATTATACTTTATTACTGTTTATCATAAAAGCATCATTATACTGCAAGGGTAAATAATATATATATATGTGTGTGTGTGTAATACTTTTGAATTATTGAGAACAAATTGTGGTGTTTATAAGAATAAACGTACTTTTTTTTTACAAATTATAAGTCAAAAATATATTGCATTTATCTGCAAAATTTAAACCTAAGAAAAAAGTAAAATAATGAAGAATAAACATATTTTCATTAATTATAATAATAAATTATATTGCATTTATAGGCAAAAAATTTTAAAAAGTGGAAGGCATATTCAATTAAAAGCAATGTGTTAGAAAACTACAAATATTGTACTGAGTGTAAATTTTTACGTAAGTCAAATTTGTAAGTTGATTAGGTTAAATTTTGTAAGAAAATGCAATTTTACTCGGTGTAAAATGTTAGTTCATTTTATTATCCTATTGTCTTATATTCATCCAGGAAGCATTAGACTCGCAACTAAAGTTTAAGATAACTAATGCCTCTTTAGAACAACTCCTTTAATGAAGATCATTTATCAACCCATAAGCGATGAAGTCGTTGAAGTCGTCACAGGCAAAAGTGTCATGTGAACCTTTGCTAATTTGATACAAAAGATTGTGAAGAGGTTTGTGTTTACAGAAGAAGTATTTTTGAAAAATGCATTTCTTAAAAAGTAATTTATTTTATTAGATTTAATCATTAAATTTTTTATTTAAAAAATTAAAGTAAAATACTTAAAAATGATATGATATCAATTGAGCCATGTGTAAATCATTTAAATTAGCACTATGCTTGATACGGCATATCTGCACATTTATTTTTCTTATGATACTACATTACTGCGTTTTCCTCAAAACTACTTTTTTCAACATAGTTGACTTGGTATCTTGACTTCTATTTAACCGATTTACATCAAATTTTGTACGAAACTTCAATGTATAACTTTCTATCGCCCCTACCATTTTTGTATCAAAATTATTATTTTTTACTGTTTAAAAAAATAAAAATTATGAAAAAAAGAAAAGAATTGAACAATGCCTTTTTTCCGCCAGCCGCCATTTGCGAATTTTTTGTCCGCTTTATACTTAAGTAGGGGTTATAACGGTATTTTTACTAATTAAGATTCTTTTTTTAAATTTTGTTTCAGATAAGAAGAACGGTTGCAATCGTGTTAACCAGCATAAACCTTTTTTTTTTTTTTTTACTCCCACTTCACCTGCTTGTTACTTATATATATATATATATATATATATATATATATATATATATATATATTTACTGATATATATTAAAATTTTGATATATTTCCAAAATATCAATAAATATGTTGTAAAAAATGAATAGTAAGAATATATATATATATATATATATATATATATATATTTCAATTGAACTCTACAAAACCCCCAAAATGTATGCCTCCAGACCAGAATAACCTCTAAAAAGAGAATATTTCGAAAACGTAAAATTTTCCATATAAAGCAAGCACATACGCTTTTAATATTGTACAGTCATCCCCCGACTTACGTAAGTAATGCATTCCATAAAGTTTTACGTAACTTAAATTTTACGTAAGTCAAATTTGTAAGTTGATTAGGTTAAATTTTGTAAGAAAATGCAATTTTACTCGGTGTAAAATTTTAGTTCATTCTATTATCCTATTGTCTTATATTCATCCAGGAAGCATTTCCAGGAAGCATAGAGAGTCGCAACAAAAGTTTAAGATAACTAATGCCGCTTTAGAATAACTCCTTTAATGAAGATCATTTATCAACCCATAAGCGATGAAGTCGTCAGAGGCAAAAGTGTCGTGTGAAGCTTTGGTAATTTGAAAAGAAAGATTGCAAAGAGGTTTGCGTTTACAGAAGAAGTATTTTTGAAAAATGCATTACTTAAAAAGTAATTTATTTTATTAGATTTAATCATTAATTTTTTAATTTAAAAAATTAAAGTAAAATACTTAAAAATGATTTTAGAGGGGAATAAATTAAAAATTTTCCATTTTTCTTTGAAAAACAGAATTGTGTTAGAAAACTACAAATATTGTATTCAGTGTAAAATTTTAGTTCATTCTATTATCTTATTGTCTTACATTCATCCAGGAAGCATTAGACTCGCAACAAAAGTTTAAGATAACTAATGTCGCTTTAGAACAACTCCTTTAATGAAGATCATTTATCAACCCATAAGCGATGAAGTCGTCAGAGACAAAAGTGTCGTGTGAAGCTTTGGTAATTTGATACAAAAGATTGCGAAGAGGTTTGCGTTTAGTATTTTTGAAAAATGCATTACTTAAAAAGTAATTTATTTTATTAGATTTAATCGTTCATTTTTTTATTTAAAAAATTAAAGCAAAATGCTTAAAAATTATTTTAGCGGGGAATGATCTAAAATTTTCCATTTTTATATGAAAAAGAATATTCTCAAATGATATTATTCTCTGATTAAATGAGATAATTATACATTTAATATTGATTTAAAAAAGGCCTAAATACATTACAAGTATTAATAAATTTTTAAGCAATTATGTTAAAAATTGTTGAATTAGGGAGAATAATTCGTAATACTATCAAAAACAAAGAAGAGATCTCTCTCTATATATTTTTTTAACTTAAAAAAGATTAGATTCAATTCAAAGGCAAACTTTAAACTGATAAAAAAAATAAATATGCAGAAAGCAGAAGACATTATCGTTCACCCGGTAGAAAAATTACACAGTTCTAAAAAATCCATTTTGCGTTTTATTGCACTAATAGGTTTGATTTTCGCTCGTCTTTTTCCAGAAAAAGTGTCATAAGTCTAGTATATCTGGTAAACCTCAAGATTACGTTATACAGAGTGTCCAAAAAATGCATACACTGTAGTTTTTATCAGCCATAACTTTCTGGTTTTCATTTCTTTTAAGGATCTAACTAATTGAAAATATTTAGTAGACTAAGATTAACTTGTGAAAAAAAAGAGATTTTTTATTGCTATTGAAAGTTTGAAAATGTAGCAGGAGTACAAAGTAAATATCTCAATGAGTTTCAGGCAAATCCATCTAAGCGACTTAGAATTAATCAGATAAAATATAAGTTTTAAACAAACGGAACTGTTTAGGAAGTTCAGAGGTAACGTTCCGGAAGACCAAGAATATCAAAGAAGTTCACCAGGTAAGAAAGAGCACTGGAAAGTTATCATAAAAGTAATTAAATCATCCGAAAAACCTGTAAGACAAACAAGTCATAATATTGGCATCAGTAAATCAAGCATCGAATTTTAACTCATTTTGGGGGATGGAATGTATTAAATCTTATGTAATTTTAATCAAGATTTGCACAAGAAGCTTTAAATTAAAATTTACTTCTGTAACTTCGGTGGTAAAAACAAGTAAATTTGCTTTTTTTCTTATTTCGAAAAAGAAAACAATTAATTTCGGTGTGAAATCCAGTTTTCAGAATCACAATTACTTGTCCATGAAAGATATTATTCGTTGTAAATTGAGATACATTTGTTTAGATTCTTTTGCAATTTAAATATTAATTTTATGTGCATAAAAATTGAAGTTATAATCATTCAAACTATGTATACTTTTTTGAGACACCCTATATGTCACTTTGCCACCACAGATGCAGGGCAAATTTTCTTTACGCATAAATATATTATTTCTTTTCTTACTCGTGTACATCTATATTCTTAAGATTTTTATGATTTTATGTACGCTTTTACAGCTTCATGCAGATCTAAAGACTATAAATTTTCAATAAAATGAAAAAAAAAAATCAAATTTTGTTTTTCCTTTCCTGTGAAAAGTAGTATTTTTGAGAGTAATATGATAGAAAATTAGAAACTATTGTATGTAATATAAAGTTGTAGTTCACTATTATCAAGTGAATTCCTATGTCCATCTGCAAATCAATAGGCTTTTATCAACAATTCATCAATTTTATCAATACTTTGTAAAATTTAACAATAGACTTACACTAATAGGTGCGACAATGACATAGCTTGCTACAGAAAACTATGAACCTAGAAGAATTATGAACCTAGTTATGAACCTAGTTATGAACTTAATTATGAACCTAATTATGGAAAAACCTCATGGAAAAACACTACATTATATGTAACTTTGAGTCGACAGAATTGGGTCTATATATTCTGTATCGATAAATTTATCCAGTCCAATCTTTATCGTCTATGTCTTTATTCTTAAGGGTTTTACACTTTAATGAAGGTTTTACTGCTGCATGTAGAGTTAAGTATTATAATTTTCGTTAAAATAAAAATAAATTAAAATTTTGTTTTACCTTTACTGTGAAATATAGTATTTTTTACATGTGTCACTTAACTGACAAGTTAGCGATATGATAGAAAATGAAACATATTGTACATAATGCAAAGTTGTAGTTTCTTCTATTATCAAATGAATTATTGTATTAATCTTGAATTAAAGAGACTTTTATCAATAATTTGTCAAATTTAGCATTATACTTGCACTAATACGTCTGACTACGACTGGTGTTGCTACAGAAAAAGAGTTCACTTATTCCGAAAAACTCAACATTACGTTATATTATATCAATCTGTTAACAGAAAAGTGGGTCAAATTTTCTGTAGCGTTAAATTTATTCAGTCCACCCTTTATCGCCTATGTCCTTGTTCTTATAGGTTTTACACTTTCATGCACACGCTTCCAGCTGCATGTAGAGCTCAGTCCTATAATGTTTTCGTTAAAATAAAAATAAAGTGCAAAAATTATTTTGCCTTTCCTGTGAAATGTAGTACAGGGTGACCCAAAAGTCTCCGTACAAATTCAAAAATTTATTACAAAAAAAAAAAATAATAATAATAATAATACTAGCATACAGTAAAAATAATCACAACAGTACATAGAGTAACTTAAAAAGTTTTTTTTTCCTACTACCTTAGTATACTTCTACATGAGATCCTTTCGTTGCACGCAACATTTCCATGCGATGAAGCATTTCAACTGCAAATTCGAAGCGTTTTGCATAATCATCCGTTTGTAACGTATGCCCAATCTGGATTTTGTAGGCTGAAAGTTTTAATTGTTTATAAAGCACTCTGTGTATTGTGCTTTTTGACATAATAAGCTCTTGCAATGCTTTTGGAATAGGTTTTACAGGGATCCTTGAAAAAGGTTCACATACTCGTTCCACACTTTCTTCACTAGTGCTAGGGCCACCACTTCTTTTTTTATCATTCACACTTCCCGTTGTCATAAATTTCTCATACCAGTCACGAACGCTTTGCAGGCGGTACAAACGGATGATTATGCGAAACGGTTCGAATTTGCAGTTGAAATGCTTCATAGCAGGGAAATGTCGTGTGCAACGAAAGGATCTCATGTAGAAGTATACTTGGGTAGTAGAAAAAAAAACTTTTTAAGTTACTCTATGTACTGTTGTAATTATTTTTGATGTAGGCCTATTATTATTATTTTTTTTGTAATAAATTTTTGAAGTTGTACGGAGACTTTTGAGACACCCTGTATTTTTTACTGTGAAATGTAGTATTTGTTAGTTGTGTTAATTTTCTTGCGGGTGAGCGATATGATTAAAAAATAGAAACGAGTATAGATAATCTAAAGATGTGTTTCTTTTTATTATCAAATGAATTCTTATATTTATCTGGAAAGCAATGGTATTTTAACAAAAGCGTAAAGTAACATTTGATACATTCGAATAAATTCTTTAAGGATGATCATTTATTAATCCATGTGCAATAAAGGCGATATTGGAAAAAGTGTGCTTAATTGGTTTGAATTTTCAGAAGAAGTCTTAGTGAAAAATTAGTGAAGTCACAAATAATCATACAAAAAAAAAGCAATTTAACAAATTACAACGATCAATTGGAAAATGATTTTTTCGAAGACTAAAATTTAAGACAGAAAAAATCGCACGGAGTTAATCCTACATTACGTACCCCATGAATAAAACATTAATAGTATTACACGTAAAAATTGCAAGCAACAAAAATTGCCTGCGACTGGTCAGATTTCCTGAAACTTACGTATTATCCACCTGAAACTTACGTATTATCCAAGCATTTCATTGGCTGTTCGGGAAAAGGCTTTTCCATCGTATTCACTGTTAAATGAAATTTCATTCTTAAACTTCTAAACATCCCACAATATTACTTTTTACACCGTCGTATAGAGAAAAATATGTACTTTTAAATGCAATTTGTTTGAAAGCTGTATCTCAATTTGTTTCTGTTATTTATTTTTTTTTTTGTAGTTTTTATTATTTTTTTGTCACAGTGGCAAAAGAAGTATCCATCTGTGTTGAAAGTAAAGAGAAATACAGATTACTGTACAGACCAATCAGAAAACGGATAAAATTCGGATTCAACCAATAAAACGCCTCAGATATGTTTTTTATTTCCTACCCTGACAGAGGATAATACCCTTTTTTCCAAATGGTTAATAATAATAATATTTTATTTTATTTTATTTATTCATTAATTTTTCATTTCAAAAATTCAAAAAGTATTTGAAAATTTTTTTAGCGGCGAATGAATTACATATTTTTGATTTTCTGTAGAAAAATTATTTTTTGAAATATAACATTATCTAATTTAAGGAGATAATTATACCCATAATATATATATACTTTTTTTCTATGAGAGCTTAAACACACCAGAAGAATGTATCAGTAATTATGTTTAAAACAGTTCAATTAAGGAAAAAATACTAGCAACAATTTCAAATATTTAAAAAGAAGGAACCCATTTAAAAAGAAGTATGAAGGTTATATTAAATTTTAATGGCATGAACATTTGAATCGATAACAAGGCATAAACCAACAAAGTTAAAAGGTGTCCAAACCAGAACTCGAAACAGCGTCATTGGGATAACGTTATCAACGTTCTACCACTTGAATTACTCGGAATAAAAACAGCCTTCACCAGTCTCTCTTCTATAATGCAAGCCTCCATCTGCAGCTCAAGATTGAACATCTTCATGAACAAAACCTCGTGACAAACAGGAGACGAAATTCAACCCAGCATCGGTGAAATGATGTATAGACGTAGTTTTGTAGATATGAAATACACCAGAAATATTAATTTTTAATTGAATGAATTTTGCTTATTGCTAACAAGGTGTAAAACCATTCACAGTGAAAAAGTGTCCAAGCGAGAACTCGAACTCCGGTCATTCTCTCGAGTTACCGCACGATTGCTCTATGCCAACTGAGCTACTTGCACGATATCCAGTCAGGCACCCCGCAATTTTATTTGATGCCAAGGCTGCACGTGCAGCTCATGTTTGCCACAAAAATTATTCCTCATGAAATTATACCATCTTGTTCATATGCTGCAGTTTCAGTTTGTCAACACATAACAGTTAAGGGTGCTAGGCTGTATATCGTTCGAGTAGATCAAATGGTACAGAATTGGTGCGCAATGCCAAAAACCTTTTATCTAGTTCTGGCGTATACACTTTTACACTCGTTTGGCTTTTATGTTATTACCAATGAAAAATTTACCCAATTGAAATTCAATATTTGAGTATTTCATAGCTACAAAATTATATCTATACAGGCTATATTAATTTTGTTAGTCCAGCATGAAAATGATAATAAAATAACAAATAAAAGATCACATTTTCATAGATGCGCAATATGCTACAAAAGAGAATTAGTTTACCGAATATGAAGTCTCAATTCAGTTCCTTTTTCTCGAGGAACATCTTAAATTCATTCCGAAAGAATGAAACTCCACAAAGAACGATACGATAAATAACGACATTTTGTAATAAGTTCTTTAATGAAGAATATTTATCAACTCATAAGCGACAAAAGAGTCTTTGGCAAACAAGCCTTGTGAACAACCTGAGACAAAAGAACGCGAGAAATATTTCTGAAAAATTTAATACACAAAAGCATTTATTTATTTTTATAGTCAACTAAGTAAACCTTAATTTTAAATTTCAAAATTTCATAATTAATTGTATAAATTGATTAATAGAAAACGAACCAGTATTTTGTTTTCACTTCTATTTAAAAGCATATATATTTTAAGTATAATGTTGTCTACTTAAGCAAATGATTTTATCTTTATTATTGTCTATCCGGCAATCTTAAATGTACATCAAACATTCAGCAAAAATATGCTTAAAACATTCAAATTTAGTGGGGAAAACCACAAGAAACAAACTTACTATTTTCAAAGAAAAATAAAATGATTCCAAGATGAAAAAAAAAAAAAAGATTTAATTTAGATTATGGGCAAACTAGATAACTTTTTAATCCTAAATAAATGGAAAAATTGGAAACAGGTTAAATCACTTAACTAAGTACAGTTTGTTGTATCAAATGAAATATTTATTAATATATTATATTTATTAATATATTATATTTATTAATATATTATATTAAATTTCAAAACTATTTATATAATGTTTGTAATAGAAAATTAATTACAATTGCTTTCATTTTATTTAAAAGTATATAATTTTATAAGATAATGTTGTCCAATTGAATCACATAATTACACTTTTGTTATTGAATATCCTGCAACATCAGATGCACATCAAGCAAAAATATGCAAAAGAATTGAATGAAGGAGAAAAAACTCTCAAGAATCAAACTCTAAACAAAATCTAAATTTCAAAACCATTTATGCAATGTTTTTAGTAGAAAATGAAACACAGTATTTTTCACTTTCATTTAAAAGGATATACTTTTAACAGATAATGTTGTCCAATTAAAGCACGTAATTGATTAAGCCTTTATTATTATATATTCCTCAGTCTTATATGTACATCAAGCATTAATAAAAATTACGTAAAACAATGAATGAAGTTTAAAAAAACTCGCAAGAATCAAACTCGAAACAAACTCTAAATTTCAAAACTATTTATACATTGTTTTTAGTACAAAATGAACTATACTGTTTTTTTCACTTTCATTTAAAAGGGTATATTTTTGAAAGATAACGTTGTGCAATAGAAGCACTGAATTACGCTTTATTATTACACATTCTGCAATCTTATATGAGTATCAAGCATTAATCAAAAATACGTTTAAAGCAATTGAATTAAAGAAAAATAACTTACAAGAAACAAACTCGATACTTTAAAAGAAGGAACCCAGTTTTTACCAAATGTAAAAACAAAACAAAAAACAAAATAATAATAATAATAATAATAATAATAATAATAATAATAATTTAGATTATAAGCAAACGATTATAAGAAAAAAATATGAAGATAAATTAAATCATTTAACTAAGTTCAATTTATTGTATAAATCGAAATACTTATTGAAGGTAAAGTTCCTTTTCATTCTAATATCTTACTAAAGTCTGATATTCATCATTTGACTCGCAACAGAAGGAAAAGATAACTAATGACATTTTGGAATAACGTCTTAAATGAATATCATTTATCAACTCATAAGTGTTGAAAGCGTCAGAGGGAAAATTGCAGTGTTGCAATTTGACAAAGTGGTTAAGGTTACAAAGTGGTTGGTGTTTGGAGAAGAAGTATTTCTGAAAAAAAACATTGATTTTTGTTATTAAATTTTTTCTTTAATTTTGAATTTGAGAACTCCAATACTATGTATGTAATTTTTAATAGAAAATTAATAAAAAGAAATTCGCTTTTATTTAAGGGGCGTTCTGGTTTAGAATTGTTGACTGGTTTAGAAAAAATCTTATTTTTTTGCATATTATTGAAGTTTAGACCTGCATATATCTTCGAGAGAAATTTTTTCAATTTCAATAATTTACGGAGGTATAACTATTTTAGTGACGCCGCAAGTAAGCTTGTCACGCCGGAGCAATTTGGACAACAGACGGTGGACAATGCCCGACAACTCGACCATTTTTGGTATTGTAACGACTTGCATTGTATCGTCACCAGTGTTGTAGTCATAAAAAAAACAGAGGGTATGCGGTACAGGCAGAAGATATACGCTAAAGTCATGAACTCCATGTCTAGAGTATGTGCTATAGCTTTATTTGAGTAACGGGGGGGGGGGGGGGGTATACGGAGCTTTTGGAAATAATCCAGAAGGCATACGGCGTATACCTCCGTATACCCTCCACTAAATCCCTACTCCTCACCAATTGAACCATATGTAAATCATTTAAATTAGCACTATGCTGGACACTGCATATCTGCACATTTATTTTTCTTATTATACTACATTACTTCGTTTTCCTCAAAACCACATTTTCAACATAGTTGACTTGATATCTTGACTTCTATTTAACCGATTTACATCAAATTTTGTACGAAACTTCAATGAATAACTTTCTATCACCCCTACCATTTTTGTGTTAAAATTTTTATTATTTTTTTTACTATTTAAAAAAATAAAAATTAGGAAAAAAGAAAAGAATTAAACAATGCCTTTTTTCAGACCCCCGCCATTTTGCAAATTTTTTGTCCGCTTTATTCTTAAGTAGAGGCTATAACGTATTCTTACTAATTAAGATTCTTTTTTTTAAATTTTGTTTCAGATAAGAAGAACGGTTGCAATCGTGTTAACCAGCATAAACCTTTTTTTTTTTTTTTTTTTTTTTTTTTGTTACTCCCACTTCATTAAGTTATTTGTTATAGATTTCATTGTAGGGGAGATGGGGGCACATGTGAAAAGTTCGCATAAATAAAGCTTTTTTTCAGAACTGGATTAATTTCTATAAACAAAAACTAATTAATACAGTAAACAGAACTTTCTTTTAGACATGGTAATTTTTTAAAATCACCTGTATAGTTCTACTTACATTTTTTAATAGTTTTATAAATTCGAAAAATTGTTCACATGTGCCCCATCAGCGGGGTAGTCGTGAACACACGTGGGGCACATGTGAACACAAGGAAAAACTAGTTGGATGTGCCAATCCCAAAACTTTCTTCTATCTTATACATCTTAATATTTCAAAACCTAGTTACACATGTTAATACTTCAATATTATTAGTTCAATATTATACCAACTTTGATTTTCATCTTAAATTTCTGCTCAAGTCAATTCAACGGACTAAAAACGAGTTAATCTATATCATGATATTTGTTAAAATTATTAATTTTTCCTTATTTTGTCGTTATCAGCTGTTTGCGAATAGCCGGCATAGCAGGAAGCGAATTCCCGCCGCTGCATGAGCCGCCGATGCACAATAGAACTACGAAAAATCAAGAAAAGTACACAAAAATCGCTAGCACGGAGCCCCTTTACCACGCAATATTTCCAAATTCAAGGAAAACCTGTTGGCCAAAGCCAAAAACAAGCACAAACATTTTGGTTCAATTGTATGCATAATTTTATACGCTGTTCAATGGTACAATAATGAAAATGGCACAGAGATCGGAATTATAGCGCCCCCTTCTTTCGGAATTTTTTCAAGTTCAGGGAGGACTTGTTTGCCATAGCCAGAAACATGCACAGAAAATTTGGTTCAATTATATGGATAACTTCATACACTTTTCGATGGTACAATAATGAAAATGGTACAGACATCGCAATTATAGTGCCCCCTTCCGGCAGAATTTTTCCAAATTCAGGGAGGACCTTCGTGACATGACCAAAAATAATCACGTAAAATTTGGTTCAATTCTATGCATAACTTCATACACTTTTCGGCGGTACAATATTCAAAATGGCACAAAAATTGTACAAAAATCGCTATTACAGCGACCTCTACGAGCGATTTTTTTACAAATTAAGGGAGGACCTCCTTGCTATAGCCAAGAACTTAATTTTTTTTTTTTTTTGGTTCAATTCTATGCATAACTTCATACACTTTTCGATGGTGCAATATTCAAAATCGCACAAAAATCGCTATTACAGCGCCCCCTAACGGCGAATTTTTTGCAAATTCATGGAGGACCTGCTTGCCATATCCAAAAACTTAAAATAAAAATTTGGTTTAATTCTATGCATAACTTCATACACTTTTGGACGGTACAATATTCAAAATCGCACAAAAATCGCTATTACAGCGCCCCCTACCGGCGAATTTTTTCCAAATTCAGGGAGGACCTGCTTGCCATAGCCAAAAACTTAAAATAAAAATTTGGTTTAATTCTATGCATAACTTCATACACTTTTGGACGGTACAACATTCAAAATCGCACAAAAATCGCTATTACAGCGCTCCCTACCGGCGAATTTTTTCCAAATTCAGGGAGGCCCTGCTTGCCATAGCCAAAAACTTAAAATAAAAATTTGGTTCAATTCTATGCATAACTTCATACACTTTTCGATGGTACAATATTCAAAATCACACAAAAAACGCATTTACAGCGCCCCCTACCGGCGAATTTTTTCAAATTCAGGGAGGACCTGCTTGTCATATCCAAAAACTTAAACTAAAAATTTGGTTCAATTCTATGCATAACTCCATACACTTTTGGATGGTACAATATTCAAAATCGCACAAAAATTGTTATATCAGCGCCCCCTACCGGCGAATTTTTTCCAAATTCCGGGAGGACCTGCTTGCCATAACCAAAAACTTATAATAAAATTTTGGTTTAATTCTATACATAACTTCATACACTTTTTGATGGTACAATGGCGACGGACAGACGGACAGACGGACAGACGGACGGACGGACAGACGGACACACAGACAGACAGACATTTTCTATAAACATGTTTTTTGGAATCTCTGACACCTAAAACATGCAAATCCGTCGAAAACCGGAAGTCGAAAAAAATTTCGATTACAATACTTTCTTCTATTGAAGATAGAAGAAAGTAAAAATATCCTTTAACATGCTTTTTATTCTGTTATTAATTTGTCATCGTAATCGTTAGTTATATTACCTTTTAAATTCACCATATATATATATATATATATATATATATATATATATATATATATATATATATATTTATATATATATATATATATATATATATATTTCTCTAGTTTCTGGGAGATATGATTAAGCAAAAGATTATAAAATGAAAATAAGTATATTTCGGGGTAGGGGAGAGGTTTAGATGATTCATTAAGTATTGTTGCAATAATATAAAAAAATAAAGAAGCAATTTAAAAAAAGAAATTAAAACTTTTAAATTTTGCTTAAGTATTTTTGTTTTGGGAAAATTTTAAGGAGGGCATTTACATAATATTTATTGGAAATCTGCCGAAATACGAAAGATTCTCACTCCTGTATTTGCCTTATTTACTTGAAAATTATAAATAAACAAGGGTCTTTTAATGATTAAAAAATCTCGATTATAACCCCCGTCCCAACTACTTTTGCTTTTGAAAGAGGGGGGAGGGTTACAATTGGGATTTTAGAGTAGATATCAGTTTAAAATTTTTACTTTCTTAAAATATTACTGGTATCTATCTCCATTCAAAGCATCTTATACATAACTGTTTTAGAGATGGAAGTAAGCCATCATTGCAAGGTTAGAACAAACGTAATAGAAAAATTTTCAAAGTTGTTCAAGGGAATATTTTTGTATTAACAATGCTTAAAAAATACTGTTGTAAACCGTTTAGTAAAATAATATATACGCTTATTGCATTTTAGAAAACGTTAAATTTATTTAAAGTGATATATATATATAACCATTAATTTAACATTACCGACCATCATCAAAAACCGCAATATTGTGAATTGACAATAAAAATGGATACCACAAACCTATAATATACAATTGTATGTATAAAATAAAGTGCCTTATACATAATTACAAGAATTGACATGGGAAAAAAAAAGAAGAACATGGACACCGAAAAAAAAAATGAAAAACTTATATATTGAATAACGTTTTCAAGAGTACAGAATTCAATGATATAAGCAAATCGGTTGTTTTCTGTGAGAAAAAAGGCAAAAGCTGAAAAAAAAAATTTCTCTTGCACCCAAACAACCAATATGATCAAAAGAATAGTTTCAAATGAAAAGAGAACATTATCAAATGGCATGAAATGGAAAAAACAATGCAACCCCCCAAATATCCAATTCATAGCATGAAATATATATATATATAAATACTGTAAAAAAAAATAATGCCAGTTTTCCGTAGGAATCGGAAAAATAGTTGCCCTTATCGTACCGGAATAATTTCCAACCCAGCTCGGAATAAAATCCGTAAAATAGCATTTTACTGACTATTTCCTTCTTTTTACGGATTTTATTCCGAGCTGAGTCGGAAATTATTCCGGTACGATAAGGGCAACTATTTTTCCGATTCCTGCCGGAAAACTGGCAGTATTTTTTTTTTTTTTTTTTTTTTTTTTTTTTACAGTGTATAATATCTTATTTATAAAATAAATATCTAAAGTATGCAATTTCTATTGCGTATATCAAATGCGCTAATATGTTCACAAATGTAATTTTCATGATATATTTCATAACTGTGAATTTACGTAAATCGCGTAATACGTAAGTCGGGGGGTGCGTGTATGCTCCGCAATCTTAAATGCACATCAAATTAATCAAAAAAGTGTTTAAAACAATTGAAGTAAAGATATAAAAATTGTAACTTGATATTAGTTAATGTAAAAAAAAATTAATTCAGATTATATACAAACTAGATTACTTTTTTATGCTCAATAAAGGGCAATGGGTGAAACCCTTTAGCTAAGTACAGTTTGTTGTGTTAATCGAAATATTTATTTGAGGTAAATTCTTTACCTTCGGCAAACGTTTGTTGAATTTTCTATAGAATATTCATTCTCTATAATAAAATAGAATAATCTTTTCTTTCTATTATCTTACAACTGTCTTATATTCATGATTTGACTCGCAACAGAAGGGAAAGATAACTAATGACATTTTAGAATATCGTCTTAAATGAAGATCATTAATCAACTCATAAGCGTTGAAAGCGTCAGAGGCAAAAGTGTCGTGTAGCAATTTGATAAAAAAGGATACAAAGTGGTTTGCTTTTGGAGAAGAGTTATTTGAAAAAATGTGATTCACAAAAATATAATTAATTTTCTTACATTCTTCTGAACTATTTTGTTATATTTTCCATTTTTTTAATATAAAAAAATATGATGAAACAATTAACTGTTATTGAGATTCAAATTTACTTTTCTTTTTAAAAATAGAATGATCTCAAAATATGTATTACTTATTTATTACATATATATAGATACAATATTGAAATAAAATGTTCTTTATCCATTTATCTACTGCATGATGATCTAGTGTAGATATTTTCATGTAATTGTTTTTCAGTTACTACGATAAAAATTAAAGGATAAAAAAAAAAAATCTCACCCGTGAAAAATTTGATTCGTTAGAAGTAATTAATTAAAGTGACAATTTAAACTACCGTCAGTACACTATGCCCTAAAACATTCTCCCGACAGAAATCCCACATGCTATTTTAAATAAAATTAAAACTCTTAAAAATGTTAAATAACAAGAAGACACTCTCAAGTTAATAATTAAAAAAAATATTAAATTGACAATAGTTTTTATCTTACACATGAAAAATGAGTTAAAATTCAAATTTGATGATTAAAAAAACTATTTTTTAGGTTTCAATCTTGTTAGCAGTCCTTTAGTTATGTAAAGCCTACATTCCGGGGACAACATGTTCTCTCACATCCCCACCTATACAATATATGAATTTACATATGCCATTTTTAGCATAGCAAGAACGAGCCAGTAACAAAACTTTTTCGATTTCCTATAAAAAATAACAATGAAACAGAAAAGAAATACCAGGGGAATCATTACTTCACTACAATTTAGTAATTATATTAGAAAGCAGATAAAAACGATGAATAACTACACAGACGAAAATAAAACAAAACGTTTTTCTCCGACATTCATTGTAATAGCGGTACTTATCATTACCACTGAGTAATTCAACTGTTAAATCAAATACATACATTGTTCACCCGAAATACCCACTCACATCATATTCTAAGATCATAATGAACACATAAAAATATACAACACTTATTTTACATTCTTTTCTGCAATTGTTTAAATTATGTGTAATCCTGTTCTGTGTATACTTTACTGTGTATATATTACAGCAATAAAAAGACGAGCATGACAATCTGTACAAAATGTCGGCAAAAAACACATAGACTGTTTCAAAGATAATCTCCTTCCTCGTTTTTATAACACACCAAGAATTACTACTGCCATGTATCCTGAAAATGTGGTGTTAAAAGAGTGTTTTTGTAAAGTATCATTAGAATATTAGTAATATTCACTATGGGATGAAACTTTAAAGTGAGTGGTACTTATAAGTACCGTCAGTAGATAAAGGGTTAAATATTAGCAAAATGTGCTATAATTTTTTTTTAATCAAAAGACAAAATGCATTAGTAAATGCTACCCATATTTAGCACATGTGTGTAATTTATTATTTAAAATATATATATTGACTTTCTGTATTGAAAATCTGATTGTATAAATCAGATTAGTGGAATATTTCAGTGGAATATTTTTTACAAATTGAAATGTAAAACATTTGTATTACTACAAATACTTTTCACTAAAGATTGAATATTGAAATTTCATGAAAAAAATGGAGACTGAAATACATAAGAATTCATAATGAAGGGAACGAATATTTTTTCCAACTGGATTATATCATATTCAAGGCTGGAGTAGCACAGTTGAAGTTTATTCCAACAGAGCGAAAAATGTCCAGACCAGGGATCGAACCTGGATACTTGGAATGCCGTGCCAATGCATTACCTGTTAGGCTATCCAGACCGATACCTGGCTGCCATAATTCACTCTTATTAGTTGGACTTGGCTGCGAACCGCAGCGCTATTTCATTCATCCGAGCTTTAACTATAGCATTTACATGATGAAACTACTTCAACACGGAAACTCCTGTATACCATGTAATTAAGTCATAATGAAGGGTACGAATATTTTTTCCATCTGGATTATATCACATACTCCAGCTTTGAATATGATATAATCCAGTTGGAAAAAATATTCGTTCCCTTCATTATGACCTAATTACATGGTATACAGGAGTTTCCGTGTTGAAGTAGTTTCATCATGTAAATGCTAGCTCGGATGAATGAAATAGCGCTGCAGTTCGCAGCCAAGTCCAACTAATAAGAGTGAATTATGTCAGCCAGGTATCGGTCCGGATAGCCTAACAGGTAAGGCATTGGCACGGCACGCCAAGTATCCAGGCTCGATCCCTGGTCTGGACAGTTTCCACTCTTTTGGAATAAACTTCAACTGTGCTTTGAATCAACTGTGCTTCAACCAGCTTTGAATACATAAGAATTAACTGAAAATTATCCAATATAAAATAATATTTCAGTATTTATATTTTAATGCGTGAAATTTTAAATTTAATATTTTAATTGAAGCTTTTATAAATATAATATTAAAATAGTGCTCCTTTTAGTAATAAAATTTTTATTTAATAATAAAATGTTGATTTTTAAATAAAAAAATATTGCTAATTTTACAATGAAATATTGCTTTTATCAATAATAAAAATAGTGCTTTTTGTCTTTTGGAAATTAGAAGCATAGCATATTTGCACCATTAAATAATAAATGGCATTAGCATTCACAAAAAAATCCGTTTGCAAATATGCGTACAGATTACAATACAATTGTGCAGCAACCTTTTACACATACAGACACTGAATGATTAAATAAATGAACGTTTATATCGTTTTAAAAATTGTCCAAAACTTAACCTTATACAAAATGTGGGTTATTAAAAGAATAAATTATTTGAAAAATATATATTATAAGACATGTCTGTTCCGTAATCAATAAATTATCAGAATTAAACAGTATAATGCATTTTAACGTGTTTCTGAAACAAACATATTAACTGAATGGTAGTCTTTCAAAAGTATATGAAATGCTTTATTTTAAAAATAAATTTTAAAAGCGATTTTGTATTGCAAACAATTTATACTGAGATTTGCTTATTATAGCATAAAGTGAAAAAAAATATTCTTATAACATTTTACTTGTTTAATTAATATTAATATTCAAACGATTATTATATGAGCTTTTTTAAAACACAAAAAGATTAATCAATAATATATACTGAGAAATTGTAAAAGTGTATTGATTGCTATATAACTGATTAGTTCATGAGGAAGAGAATACATTTTTTTAATTATTTGATCGCCTTTATCCGCTGAAGAGTAATTGAGAAGGCAGCAAACAACTCTCCTCCTTTGTTATTCTACGCTTGAGACTGTGGACATACTAAGTTGATAATTTAGCCGGCGTTATGAATATTTAATGTTCTATTCTTATTTTTCTGTATATACTTTAACGTTTTACTTAAAAGAATAATATATATATTTTTTTTATCAACTCCAGGGTATCCTTCTGCTCCAAGTTCATTTTTTCGCACTATTTTGACTCAATTTGGAATGATTTTATTAATGTATGGCTTTTACTTCAGCTTCCATCACTCTTTTAAAATATTATACCATCTAAGTTTATTCATTTTCCTAAAGGCTTTTGAAGTGCGAAAGTCTTACGTTGAGCGTTCAACTAAACATACGTTTAATTATAATATAATATATATAATTAACTACAAAAAAATGCATTATAAAACCGCTTCAAACTCAAGTTATTTAAATTATTGAGAAAATTTAGTGTTTATTCAAAAACTAGAACATAGATGAATATTCACTAACATTAGTTAAATAAAGATTTATATTAGCCCATGGATGGAAAATTTGTGAAAATTATTCAGCCAGATTTAAAGTATTTAAAATAAGCTTACGACAAAACGAAAATGATTCAGGAGAAGCAATCTGGCCTTAAACATTTTGAGGAAATAATTCATAGATTAAATTAGAAACTCGATAACAGTTTTCTTTCAATCTATTCCTCTTGATTAAAATTTGGGCCTCATTAGCTTCAAAGTTATGCGCCTTTTCTAAAGACTTATTCGTTAAGAACTATCTTCCTTTCTCAGATGCGCTGATCGATCCAGGGGTCGGCGAGGCATTATATTTAATGACATTTCTACAATATCTTCTTTAAGAAGTCATCGTTTGTCACTCTTTAGACGAAGAAGTTGTCAAAGACATAAAAACCACACACGGTTTTCGTAATTGGAAGAATGGCAAGAATAAATTCAATAAGATTGTTTGTGCAATAATAATAGGAATATTCTGTGATAGAATAAAGTATAGAAGACCTAAATAAATATGACGATTAGATTGTTTATTGTGCTTTTTGTTTAAATATATATTTGGGGGAATTTATGGAGTATCGTAGAATATTTTTCGCATAAATATTATTATGATAAGGAAAGTTTTCTTAAATTTCTTATAAAAGAAAAATTAGATATTGAATAAAATACTATTATCTCTATTGTGCCTTTTGTAAAAAAAGATATGTGGATATTTTAAATAGCCTATTTAAATTACTTCTTTAATATAAGTTATACTATTTTTATTCAATATAATATAACAAAAATGTGTGGTTCCCAATGCAATTTATACAATGAACAAAATAATTTAGTTAGTATTTTACTACGCTTTATTAGATTTTTAGAAATATAAATAAATGAAAAACAAATTGCGTACTTCATATGCATATAAAATTAAATATGAGTGACCTATACATCACATAAAGAAACGACTAAATTTATCTGTGGTATATTGAAAATCATCTTTGATAAATAATAAAATTAATAATTTGTCAATTCGTCCTGAAAGGTAATTCATTTTACAGTGAAAATATTAAAATAATGATTAGAACTATATGATTAAAACGGCAATGATTAAAATTTTATGCTAATGTCATTCGGTAACAGTTTCTCTTAAATTTTGTTTAGTTATTGCAATTTTGTTTAACAAAGTTCTCAAAATGATGAATTTTGTAAAGAATTTTATTAAAGATTTAGGAATAATTCTTTTACATAAAAAGTAAATATGTGGGCAGAAATTTTTTGTCTACTTTTAATGATTTTTTAGTTTATAACATGATTGTGAGATTAAAAATGAGCATATTTTAAAGCACCTAAACAAACAAATGTAAATGTGGGTATCGTTTCACTCACGCAAATGTGCCTTACTGATTAATAAAGTTTAAATGTTAAGAAAAATAACTTTTGAATATTAATTTGAAAATTCAGTGAACATCGTAAAATAACATTTCATAGTTATTATGAGCGTGAAATCCTCTTGGTTTAAAAGCCACTATTTGAAGAAATAAAAATTAATGAAAGTGAAATTTATAGAATTAACCACGAAATCGATTGAAAATTATGAATGTTTTTGTGCACATTTAATACATTATTTAAGGAAGGAATTTTAATTTTCTAATATAAAATTCATCTCTACTTTGTTCCAATTATGACAAGTTTAAAGGTTTGAAATTTTTCTTTAGATTTAAAATTTTATTGTCTGGTTGTATTGGAACAAAAAGTACGAGCTCTGTTCTGTTTTATTCTGAATATCAGAATTCTGAACCCACAATTATATCATGACTGTATAGGAATAATTAAAAATTAGTTCAACCTACTCAGACCATTTAAAATTATGTATGAATACAATATAAAAATGCAGCTGTTAAAAAAAAGGAATAATGAACAGTTATTCAACCTATCTTTATCATGCTTTATTTCATACCAAGAAGTATCTACACGTAAATAAACCCGATATACCTCACGATTACAAAGATATACTTTAGATAATCGAACAAATTTAACTTTAATAAAGCATAATATATAATAATTATTTCTCATGTCTTATCAAATACTTACAATTACCGAAAAACAAATTAAGTTGTCAAAATTTGGCGTTACTTGTGGAGATTTGAAATTTTGATATAATTACAGTATTTGGATTACCACTCAAGCAATTTTCACAACAGCAGGATTGTAGAAAATAAGAAATAATGAGTTTTGGTGAAACAATTTATTCTTTAACTTTTAGAATTTGAGTAATGTCCATCTTTCGGATTTTTATCGTCTGAGATTCACGTGTATATGGTTATCTCTCTTTTCGCAGATATATAAAGTGACCAACGTAAAAGTAGTCAGGCAAATATATATTTGATAAAATTACATGAAAATGCTTTATGGATGTTCTTTTCTATTAAAACGGAGTACTTCTTATTGGGGTGCTAAATATCAACTTGGATGTGCTTATCCTATCTTTTCTTACTATAGAAACGTTTATTCGGTGAAAGGGTTTTTAAAGTACAAGTAGTCACACACATAAATATATTTTTTTTAATTATGTTAAAGTGCTTAACGCATGAAGCAATTCAATATGACATACATAATCATTCTCAGAGTTGGTTTTGTTGAGTGGAAATAGCATGGAGAAACTTTCAACTTACTGCCATAGTTGTGTATTTGTTTATTTTTTTTATTGTCACTTAGATATTTTAGAAACTTATTGTAGTTTTCAATGAACATGTAAACTGTCGGTAGAGTTGGACAATTTTGTAATCCCAATTATCCGCAATGAAATTACAAGTTACTTGCATGTAATTAATTATAGTTACACACTTTCAAACACAGAAATTTCGTCAAATATTGGGATGGGGGCGTTTCCGGCATCCGTATTGCAATATTTTTTTTACGCCATATAATTTTAACTATAATTAATTGCATGTAATTAAAATGTAATTTCATTGCGGGTAATTGGGATTATAAATTTCCCAACTCTTGTCGGGATATTTCGCAATATATTAAGATATGCTTGGGCAGTGTGACGTATTTTGTCAGAAAGAAATTCTTACCTTGGCATACCAATCCATAAACCATATATTATCCCATAGACCATAATGTAACGGAATTAATTTGAGTGTCCCTGTAAATAAACTGTAAACGCTACACACTTCATTTTTAATACCGATCATGCAATAGCAATACCAAATAACATCTATCAATTTTAAGGAAATCGGACCATATTTATCTGAGTTACAGCACGGACAGGCAGACTCCAAACAAACTAGAAAGACATACAGACAGACAAACCGAATTTTTAAATACTCTTTAACTTTTTTGGAAAGTGTTAAAAGAAAATATGATAAAAATAGAAGCTTTTAAATTGATGTTCCTTTTCAGCATGAAACAAATAAAATTAGCTTGCTCAAAATATTTAAGAAAAGGATAATAACTTATGTAGGTTCATTCCGTTTTAAATAGATGTAATTAATGAAACGGTAAAAAAAATGAAATGGACTTTATTTATAGGGTATTCAAATTAACGAGAACTAATTTTTAAAGCGGAATTCACTAAGAAATATGAAGACTTATTTTTTACGCCCGTTCTACTTATAGAAAGTATATTAGAGATATAGTACTGATATATTATTACCGAAAATGATGCATGAGGGATGAAACTGATAAAGATGTATATACAGGAATAGATTTTCCTATGACATAAGGAGCTATAGTGGATTTATAGATGATTCTTAGATGCAAAGTAAATCAAGAATAACATTTCTTGATCAATAGATTTAATTAACCGAAAAATATGACGAAAATAAATTTAAAATAATGGGAAATACACTATCATTAAAAAAAAAATTGATGTGCTAAAATAGTAAAAAAAAAAATAAAAGTGTGTATCATTTACCTTCTTTCATTGTAAAAAGTTTTTATTTTATTTTAAATTTTGTTACATAATAGGATTAGGATAAAACAGGAAAAATCGTTATAATTAATAATTTAATTCAGTATTTTACTTCAATGGATCAAAATGTACTCCAACACTTGCGACAGTTCAGTTTGTTTTTAGGAGTCAAAGCTCACTTGTTATCAAACATCTTACTTGAATTAATAAAAAATACTTGAATTCAATTATTGCAAAAACTCGCATACAGCGTGAAAATGTAGGAATGTCTTCATCTCCATTGTAAACGAGTTCGGCAATACATTATCAAAAGACTTTTCAGGTCAAATTTAAAAGCCTTTTCTTTATCCTAAAAGGGTTTTTTCCAAAAATTATTACAGAATTAATATATATATATATATATATTTATATATATATATACGTTTGCACTTTGCAATCATATAAAACATTTTAATAAAAAAACATTATTTTCTTTTACTATGTTGAGATTATTTTTAAAATTACATTTCAATAGTCATTGTTTTTTTAAGTTTTCTTATTTAGACATTAAGCATTAAAATCCAATTTCTTTGAATAATAATGTAAAACGTGTTGCTGGTTTGTCATAGCTACATAAGTTGAAAAAAAAACATTTTTTTTTCTGTTATCTTGTTTTTCTTTCAAAGTTTGCATAAAACAGTGAAATAGAGAGATATATTCAGAATGATATAAAATTTATGGTGTCATAAATAAGAATTTTATTTTCATATGGACACTTTTCGAAGGCTGCATAATGCGAAAATTGCTCTAAAGCAAAATTTACGAGCACAAATCTTATTTTCATGCAAAGAAAATTATACTTTGTGAAATAGTGTCTCCAGCAAGAAATTCATTAAGTTTTTTAAATATTTTTGAATCAAATATATCCGGCTTATGATAAATCGCTTAAATATAAAAAATATATATATATTAGGGTCCTTATACAAAAACAACACTACTTTCGATATATGGTACTCAAGTTTTGTCAAAATATATATATTTTTAAAGTTCACAGAGTTAACCTTAATATAGCAATGTTTTTGCTTCGGGAACACTTATATACATTATAATATTTAATATACATAGTTAAAATTATTCATGTTTTACTTTATACAAATAATTCATACATGTAAAATTATATTTACAACATTGGAGCTGTGGTTAGAAATTAATATGAGAATACTAAATAGCTTAAAAATGAATTATGTTATTATATATTTATTTTACTAGAAAAAATTTCATTTATTCCCAATACCGAAATCTACTAAAATTTACTTTTATAGTCTTACATGGAACGATTGAATTAATAGTACCAAACTACATGGATATTAATTTGTATTTTAAAATTAGTTAAACAAAGAAGTACATGTGTCTGGTGTTTAAAAGCGTTATTGGAGGATAGTCATTGGATAAAATTTTGATATTTTTTTTTTCTCTCTTCTAAATAGTTTGGCTGATCTAGTTTTGAATTTTACTGTATTTGTATTATTAAATTCCTGATGTTTTACTCCTACATACCGACATAAAAGATTGTAGTTTTTGTTCTAGATGGAATTTATTGTCAGCTTGTATACACGAGATGACGTGATTTTTTACTAGCAAAATAATTAAAAAATATATGTTTAATAACATTTAATAAACCTGCAATACGTTTCAAATTATTCTTTATAGAAATTGGATTTTAATGCTTAATGTTTAAACTTAATAAGAAAAGTTGAAAAATTTTTGACTATTGAAACATAAAAAGAAATCATGTTTCTTTATTAACAAATTTTATATGATTACAAATTACAAATATATATATTTATTTAATTTTTTATTAATTTTTTATTTAGAAATAATTATCGGTATCCAACCTCGTTTACAATGGAGATGAAGATATCCACACCCTTTCACGCTGTATTCGAGTTTTTGCTTGAATTCACTTTCACATCATCGATGCTTGAAAAATTACAACATAATGCGCAAGAAAAATCACAACTTTTTTTTTCTTTTTTTTTCAGTGTAATTGTTTTCTAATGATTGAAAATTATATTCTATGTCTGTATACTGTACTGAAAAAACGAAATTGGTTTTAAATTTGAAAAAAAAATTTAAATTGATTATGGTTAGCATTTTGTGTTGTCACACTTTGACAATCCCCTAAACAGTACATAAAACTTTTCTTAAAGCTTCGAGTATTTTTCATACTGACTCTGAATACTCATAGAAGTTTTCAGACTGGTTTTGAATTTATTGAACATATTTTCATGAACATTGAATTTTTAATGAATATAATTTTATATTATCTCTTCACAAAAAGAGCTCCTTACTCTGAAATTATATATAATGTATATAATGATCTCAAAGTTATGTTAGGTATTAAATCTTTTTCTTTATATAATGACTACATAACGTTCATTCAAGTTTTTCATTCGTGGAATATTAACAAATATACGTCAAACTAGATTTATTATAATACCAGTTTAAAATATAATTAAATTTTCAATTATGTCATATGAAGAAAATTACATCCATCCAGGAAGCTGGATTATCAGCGTGCCACACAAGCACGCATACGATGGATAACTCTATGCATACTTAAAGGAATTTCGTAACATAATAAAATTAGTGTTTACGAAATCATAAATTTGTGTTAATATATCAAGCTTCAAATCGCATTACAGCTTATAATTTATTTCGATTTTATTAAGGCAGTCATTATTATATAAACCCCTTAATGTCAAAGTAATATAACCCATTTCATCATGAAAAGGTTTTAACGTTAATTTAAAAGGATTTTTCAAAGTTGGGGACACGGATTTCTCGAATGTATAGAACGGATCTGCGTCGACTACCAAGAGAGATATCGATTCACTGTCGAATATAGATTCATTTTTGGGTGCTCTTTCATGCGGTGAAAGTATTCTAAATTCTACATGCTTAGAAACTCACCAATTCTACAAATATTATTCCCAGGAGGGATTTAGGTGAGATCACATATATTTCTGAAACACGTTCACTGCAAATCATTATATGTCATTATCATCTGGCTAGTCGCGATCTGGTTCTTAAACCAGAAAAAAGTCCATATGAATCACCTAAAAACAACGTTTAAACACACAATAAAATACATAAGGTAATTTGAACAGACGTATACGTTTCGTGAGTTCTTGGACTTATATCATCAGTGTATAAAAATATAAATTCATTTCAGTTTTTAAATCAATTTTATGTCAGATGGTTTAGTAATGGGCAAGAAAGTAATTTGAATAGACGTATACGTTTCGTGAGCTTTATGACTCACATCATCAGTGTATAAAATAAAAATTCATTTCAATTTTAAAATCAATTTTATTCTATCTCGGGTAGTTTAGCAATGGGTAATCCCCTTAGTCCTTTCCTAGCCGATTTATATATGCATTACTTTCAGGTTAAAATGTTTAACCTTATCAACTTCCCATTTTATTGTAGATATGTAGATGATTCCTTTGCGGTCTTGGATCTTTCTCTTTTTTCTGTTGAAAATGTATTCACTATTTAGAACTCAATAGATTCAGTTATTCAATTTACTTATGAAGTTTAAATTGATAATAAATTGTTATTTCTCGATGTGTTGGTCATTCGTCAGCTTAATACATTTGACACTTGCGCTTAGCGTAAACCTTTTACTGTCACATCCCCCCCCCTCCACCAATATTTCAATTTATGGCACCCCCTTCCCAAAAAACTTCGGCTTTTCTTTATTTGAATAATAGAGCTCGCTTAATTTGTTCAGATAACAATCCCCTTGTTACAGAATTAAATTATATTACATCAGTTGCTATCGATCGTGGTTTTAGTTTTTCTTATATCAATAATTTAACTTTCATAGTCTTAATAAATGTTTTAATAATCCTGATTCTTCTGTTACTGGGGTTTCTTTTTCCAACCTTATCATTTTACCATTTTATAATAGTATTAGCTTTAAAATACCTAATATCTTAAGACATTATGATTTTAATGAGATTCTTAAACCAGTTAATAAATTAACTTTTTCACAGCTTAAGGATCTAATTCCCCCTCAAAATTATTGGGGTGTTTACAATAATCAATGTCAATGTGATTTCTAATATATTGGACACTCCGTTAAAACTCCGTATTAAAACTCCGTTATAGAATTAAAGAACACATGAACTATGTAAAAAAAAGAATTGCAAAAATCCTCTGTTGCTTCTCATTGCTTGGGGGAGGTACATAATTTCAATTTTGACTCAGCTACCATTATTAAGAAATGCATTACTCCTCCAGATTTAGGTTTTTTTTAAGCTGTTCATATCCATAGATTTAAAAACTCCTTGGTTAATGATTGGTCTAATGTACCTTACATCTCAACTTTCTGGGTGGATTTGTTGTGTCATAACACTTCACTTCCGCTTTGATTTCATTGTCTGTTGGAACTTGATGGTCTTTTGGTATTGTGTTTTCTGACATTTCGGTTTTCGCCTTACATGTAGGTGGGGGGGGGGGGGATATTGTTTTTATAAATTTTATACCCTTATGATGTGAGTCCTGAAACTCACGAAACGTATACGTCTGTTCAAATTACCTTATGTATTTTATTGTGTGTTTAAACGTTGTGTTTAGATGATTTATATTTCCACACAAGTTTTTATTTACTAAAAGTCCATATGGCTCTAAAACTTTTATTACTGTCACATAGATGGCACATTAATTCATTTTGATGTCCACGTCCAAGTAGTTAGATACGTCAGAATCAGTTAATAAGACATATCAGTAGCACTATAATGGAATTGCTCATCTTCAATTCTAACGGGCGCTAATCTGCGTCGTTAGAACTACGATTGAAATGTTCATTTTCCTTACTAACAGACGTGACTTTGCGCCACAAAATCCCAATCAACCATCCAAACTTACTAACAGATTCGGATCTGCGTCAGATATGTTAGGAAATGCACGATGCAGATTCGAATTCATTTCACTTTCAGCAAAACAAAAAATAATCTTTAAACATTAGATCTTATTATATATACATCGATCTATGAAAGTGAAAAATACTGATAAACAAAAACAACATAAAAATGAGGCAATACCAATTGGACAGTGATCGCACATTTTTTGCATCACACAAACACACGCACATACACAGAAATGTGCAAACCGGATGCTTTCTTTAAATGCTGACAAAATACGCACAGTGTGAATGCTATAGCTAAACTAATCTATTGTATTGAAGTCTGGCGACGCAAATATGCGTCCTCCACTAATGAAAGACTTGACACGGATATGCATTCTACGCAGTCAACATGTTCGCAGTCAATACCGCAGAACGAGCGTCTTTAAAAAAATTCTATTCTTTTATCACCTGTTTTCTAAAATATAATATTTTGTCTCATTGGTTCGGAGAAATGCTTTGATTAACTAAGGCAAGAATTTCAAATAAAAATTATTGATAGGTATATACAAGTATTCGCAGAACGTTATTTGCCACGTATATCTGACACTCTTTGGAAAGTGATTCACGTATATCTGGAACTCCTAGGAAAGTGATTAAAGAGCTTTTTTTTTAATATTGCCTTTATATATACTTGCGATAGAGTATATTTATAGTATATGTCTTTTTTGTATGTTCAGTTAAGTCTGTGTTTTCTATAACCAATATATTAGTATGAGATATTATAAGTTAGCTTGCTATACGTCACAGTTAGATATTTCCTGGTTAGATACGTTTCATGAAGTATCATGGGAATTGTATATGGGGGAAAACTGAAAAAAAAAGTTATGTATAGAAATGAAAAGGTAATTATAGTCCCCATTTTACATTTAATGTGTGAGCCCTCTGAAATAGTAGGAGGAAAGCCAGTGTTGGCTAGTCCCTTTGGGTAACTAGGTCGTACTAAAATCTGACAAAGTACAATCTATATAAAAAAAATAATTTAAATATAACTATTTCTATTCGCTATTCTATTTATAAATAATAGAAAATAAGTAAGAAAATTGTCTGCTTAAATAAACTTTTTCTTTCTTTCTAAATATAATTTGAAATTTAAGTAGGATCTAAAATATTAATGTATTTAAAATTACGCGAAGTGTATTATTTATATTTCCTCGTTGAAGATTTTCGAAAAACAATAATTTACGGCGCTCGAAAACATTTATCCAAAAAGTATGAAATAAAGAAAATACTGCTATACCTATGTAACCTATGTACCTATGCTATACCTAATACCTATGTAACTTTAAAGTACAGGACATGAAACATGTTTAATCAATTTTCTGTTATGGTGATGGAAAATTGTTAGTATTAGATAAAATTATGAACAATTTCAATAGGTAGTGCTTTAAATATAATTTTCGTCATCAAATTATAAATAAATTAGATTGTTTTAAAATTTCTTTAAAAATACATGGTAAGTTAAAGATATTTCTAATATAATAGGAATCTAGAGAATTTCCATTATTCTATAAAAATGACGAAATAAATATCGTGCAAGTAAAAGTAATAGAAAAAGCATGATGACACTTAAATTAATAATGAATATCTGCTATTAATATTTACTTCATTTATAAAAATAATTTACTTTAAATTTGTTAATGTTAGTTTAATCATTTTAATTTTATATTAGTATGTAACAAATACTTTTACACATTTAATTAAAAAAGAATTTATTTTCATGATTAAATTAATACATTATTTTTTATTTATTAATTAGAATGATCAGTAATAATAACACATCATCTAGTGTAGGAATGGCAAATCGTATTTTGTTCACGTGTAAAAATATCCAAAAAACGTATCGATTAACTTGAAAACTTGTTAAGCTTTCACATAAAGATATATCACAGAACAAAAAAATTTTATACCATACACTTTTTAACCTCTTCTCTACCTGGGTCCACATATGTGTACCTCTATTCTTTTCCCCATAAAAATTAACATTTGTTACATTTTGACTTCATTTATTTATAGCTGAATGTTATTTGCTTTAAAAGCAAACCAATAAATAACAAAATCTATGCTGATTTCCTCATAAAATAGATATTATTATCAACTGAGTTTGCAAAACGCCTTCAAGAGAATGTGGCCAAGAAATTGAGAAATGAAATTTCCATACTTGTTTAACTTAAATCCTTTACAATAAAATGTTGTGGGGATTTGTATATCATTCACGTGATTAAAGGCCTTAAATTTGTGATTGTGCGAATTTGGGTTAGTGATAATTAAATTTATATTTTAACGGAATTTGTAAACCTAAATTACTAGTACGCGAAAGTATCAGTTTCCAAAAAGTTATTTTTTCTGTCATCTATGATGTCATTATGCTTGTTTAAAACCAATGAATGAGTATTTGTAGTATTATTTTAGCTTTGGGAACGAAGTGGTTAATAAAATTACTGACTTTCATGAATTAAGAATCAAAACCGAAAGGCTAGTTTTCCATATTTTTCCACATTTCCACATTTTTTGAAATTTTTAATAGGAAATATTATTAATTTATGTGGCTAATACGCTAATAAAAATAATTTAAATTTCATTTTCAGTTTATAATTTTGAATGTTTTATTAATGTAATGTTAACATTAATGGAAGATGAATAAAAATTGTATTACTAATTTCTCTTATTCGACGGTTCTACATTCGACGTAAATTGCGATACACCAGAATTTAAAAAGATGCCGTTTTAAGTAATACTACATATTGGTTACATTTCTGATTTTATTGCAGTTATTGCCTTAATTTTCTTTAAGAAATAAATACGAATAAATTCACATAAGAACCTACCCAAAAAATGTCATAAACGTTTGAATACCATTTCGGGGAAAAAAAAAACTTTCCTGAAAAATAATTGCTTTATTTGTTAGAGTCTGTGCATGTTAAAGAATATTTTATCTATCGAAAAAAAATTATATTTATTTATATAATAATAATCAAATTTAAACTTTTCGCATGCCAGAAAAATTTTCTTACGTGACATTGCATGCACGCAGGCAATATAGGTTCATTTACCCTGTTCTAATAACTGTTATGTATCCCACTTTTAGTAACAATGAAGTATCTGATAAATGGCACATTTTTTCGGCTTATTTATCAGTCACGTTCTGTTTATTCTTCCAAGTTCTTTAAATATTAATTTTAAAGATGAATTTTGTATTTAATGATTACACGGCAAAAAAGACAAATGTTTCTTAATCTACTGCAATATAATATAATCACGTGTGAAAATATATAATAAACCCTTCCCAGTTGCTTAGGGTCAAGAAAAAATGTCTTTATCTTTAGAAACCAAAGAAATAAAGACATAAAAAATTGAAAACAAAATCAGTCAAAAATGTAGACAAATTTAAGAAATGATTGGGCAGCATAAACACAAGTTTAGTTACTTATTTCTTGCAACATATGGTTAAATTACTATGCATATTTTTTATGCAATGTAATGTTTTCAATTGAATCATTTTGACCGACTTCAACATTAAAAAATGCCTGCAATAATTCTTCGATTTAAGAACTGCCTATTTTACCATATTCATCATAGATTTCAGCAAAAAACTATCTGTTTTCATATTTTTATGTGCAATAGTTTTCTAATATAAGCCTAGAAAGAGAATAAAATAAATCCATTTAAGGTACCGACAACGTTATTTACATTTATTTTCAAAATAGTGAAAAGCTTCTTGAAATCTCAAAAATATATTGATGGTACTAATGCACTATAGCCATTAATGACCAGACACTTTCCATTTTAGACATTTTGCCAAAAATTTAAAAATATACTTGTCAGATTCTACTGGAACTTCAGGATTATAAAGAATATGTTTGACCTCATATTTATCAACGCCCATTTGATAAGGAGGACAATTAGAGGGCCAACAAAAAAATCAAAGAATAATAATAATATTTGTGTAATATAATATGTAATAAATTAAAATGTACAAAATGATAGATCGCTACAGAATACAAACATGTGGCTACTGTACAACTTGTGTACCGATTTTTTAAGAATACCAAGAACATTCATGGAGATATAACGATTTCTTTTTAAAGTTCATAAAATTCTTGCATGTCTTTAGCTTATATCATGCAGGGTTCTCAACCACATTTATGGGCAGTTTCACAAAAATTAGAACAATGTAGTAGAAACAATATTGTGCAATTAAAATATAAATATATTAAATATTTTATGAAATCCAAGCAGTTGTATAAAATAATTTTTAACTGCACATGCGCGAACGATAAGAAAGATTTATTTACATAATTTAATAATCAAATTTATGGAGCAGCCTTTAAAAAAATCATTAAATAAGAATATCGGTGATGGAGTGAGTTGATTTTTAGTTGGTCTCTAAAAGCGGCTGAAAGATAAGGGATTTTCACAAATTGTCAAGTTTTATTTTCATTTTTGCTATTTTCATTTTTTATTGATGATTTGGTTCTTCTTGGATCGAGCATACTCCAAGATAAACAGAAGTATCAAAATCGAAACATTTGTTCAAAATCTACTCGTTGATATTCATTAAATACAAACTTTTTTTCTGAAAGTCAGTTAATAAAAAATGACAATTTCTGGAAAGTCCCTTATCATTCAGCTGCTTTTAGAGAGCAACTAAAAATCAGCACACTCTATAGTCGATATCATTCTAAATTTTCTCGATATTTGAGTGGATATATTTTTTTTTTTTTTATGAGCCGCTCCATAGAGTTGACAATTAAATTATGTAAAATATATACATATATTTGTTGTCGTTCGTGCATTCGCATATAAAAATCCATACCACTGCTCATATTTCATAAAATATTTAATATTATTTATATTATAATTAACTGTATTGTTTTTACTACATTTTGCTAATATTCTGACACTGGCGTTAAATGTGGTTGAAAACTCTGCATGATATAATCTAAAAACATGGAAGAATTTTTTTAACAATAATAAAAAAATCGCTATATCTCCTTGAATATACGTGCTATTCTTACACATGTTGTACTATATCCACATATTTGTATGTTGTAGCGGTAGATGATTTCGTACATTTTTTTTCCAGGATGATCCCTAATATTATTATTTTTCTTTGATTTTTTGTTGCCCCCTAATTGTCCTCCTTATCAAATCGACGTTAATAAATTTGAGGTCAAACATATTCTTTATAATCATGAAGATCCAGAAGAATCTGACAAGCATATTTTTAAATATTTGACAAAATGTCTATAATTGAAAGAGTCCGCTGATTAGTGGCTATATAGTGTATTAATACCATCAATATATTTTTGAGAATTCAAGAAGAATCTCACTATTCTGAAAATAAATGTAAATAACGTTGTCTCTACCTAAATGGATTTATTGTGGGCTCTTTATAGGCTTACATTAGAAAACTATTGCATTAAATATATGAAAACGGTAATTTTATGCACAAATCTATAACAAATACGGTAAAGTAGGCAGTTCTTTAATCGAAGATTTATTTTAGAGGCTATTTAATGTCGAAGCCGGTAGAAATAGTTTAACATCTTAAGGGCCACGTCAGTCATCGGGGACCGACATAGAACTTTCCGTTTAGAACGCGTCAGTCACCGATCACTGACGGTCTAAAATATGATATAAAACTAAATATATAATACATTATTTTAAGTAATTACTGAAAATTTATTTAAAATTTACTTAGCTTTTATTTATTACAGGATTATACTTTCTTAAAAATTACTTAAAACATTGTACATTTTTTAGCTTCAGTGTCTGTCACCGTTGCACACAACGTGTTAATTAAAAACTTTACAGTGCATAAAAACCCGGTCAAGTGCGTGTAATACTCGCGTACAGAGAGTTCAGTTCAATAAATATATGAATTAGTTACTGGGCGTTGCATTGCACAAATATATCATTAAAAGTTTTTATCTAGGCTTTTAAAGCCGATGGCGCAAATATCTCGGCTAATGACCGACAAATGTTTTCGAAAATCAATATCAGCAATCCTTTTATACTTCTGCGACAATAGGTATCTCTGGCGCTCCTCAATTTCTTTGCTGAATGCACGAAAATCGAAATTTATATGTAACGGAAAATTGCGAATTTCTCAAAAACTATGTGACTTAGGGTAATCGCTGTAGTTTTCTTGTAAGGTTCAAATTAACTTCTATAACCCTTAATTTTTTCATAATTTCAGTATCAGTATATTCGGAAATAGAGCCCGGGAAACATATTTTTGCATTACATTTTCAACGATATATCATAAAATATAATACCTAACATTAAAGGAAATATATTTTTGGGTTCGGCGTTACGAACGCTTTCACACGATACCCCACACGATATACAAATAAAAGATTTTTTTCAAGTAATTTAATTAGTCCCTCTACATTTTTCCTAAAATATATTTGTAAATGGCTAATAATCTATAAATATGTTGGTCAATAGCCTTTATTTCTTCAGCAAATTTGAACTTTCCACGTTCCATAGTTTATAAGTAAAATGGATTTGACAGACGGACAGACAGACTCAAGAGTTGTCTTATAATGGTTCCGTTTTTACTTTTTAAGTACCGAACCCTAAAAATATGCATAGCAATTTCACCATCATTTTGCAAAAATATAACTAGAATTTGTTTTCCAGTGTTCAATCATTTCCTAAATTTGTCTAATTATTATTTTTTTTTGTTCAAAATTTCATTATTTCATATCTTGGAAAAGTAATATATAACTTAATGTTGTCTAACTTAAGTGAAACGATAATAATAATATTTCCAATCACTTTAACCCTTTCGGCTCTGACTTTTTGCTTTAAGTCCAAAAAAAAAAAAAAAAAAAATAAACTTTTGTCAACATTTTTTTTTTTTTTTTTTTTTTTTTTTTTTTACGATTACAAAGCTAGATAGTTACTTGTCAATTAAAAAGTCAAAATACAGAATGCACATGAGTGATTATGAGGTTTTTACGTATCTGCGAGGCGCTATTTATAGTTTAAAGAATTTTAAAAGTAAGGAACACATTTGTGACCGCCATGGCCGAAAGGTTAATATAGAAAATTATTTTTAAACATGAATGTTAAAAGGTAAAAAAAAATTTAAAGTATTTAAAATATTACATGGGAAAAACATTTAATAGTAAAAATTACGCGATATTTTAAAAAAAGCCAAAAATATTTTTTTCCAATCACTTTACACCTGAGTATTAAAAGAGAACGAAATCAAGTGCGAAAATGACGTCATACTTTAAACATTGTATTTAAAACTTCATTATTAAAAGTATTTTCTTATAACGTTTAAAAGAAAAATTCTCTTCTACATTTAATTCAAAATAGGGAGAGAATTTAAATAAACATAAGATAGTTATAAAGTAACTTAATATTTGCTATAAGTGATAAAACTAGATGAATCTCAAAACTAGATCAAACAATATTTTGCAGACAACAGATACAACAAGAAAACGCAGATTTAGACAGACTATATAGCAAAGAATCTTTACAAATTAACTTTAAAAATAGTACAATAATTTATCCATCAAGATATTATTTGTCATCCATTATCCGAGAATCAATAGAGATCTTCTTACGCAGTGAAAATATATGCAGTGATTCAGCCTCCACGAAGAACTTCCTAAAATTTAGAAATAAATGCTCTAGAGAATAATGAAACAATAATATAAAATAATTCATGTTCAAAAATATCCATTTTTAATTTTGCAGTTAATTTCATTATGCTTGCGTTCATATGATTGTTGTTTATTAGATTAGAAATTTAAAAAATCTTTCCGAAAATGTTTGTCTTACTTTAATTATTGATACTGCGTCCGTCGGTGCAATGAAACATATCAAATGTGAATAAATATATTTTTTACCTTTTAAATTCATTTTTATCACTTATAGCAAATATTAAGTTACTTTGATGTTTTGGAGTGATTTTAATATATGAGTTTAAAACATAATGTTTCAAATTTACGGCACGGATTTTCTTTTATGCTCCTCTTCCACTAATTTGGTAGTTTTATAAATATAAGTTAATAAATATTTTTATAAAAGATATTTAGAAAACGTTGCGAAGCTGTGTTTTTTCAGGACCTGAGCCACTTCGAAGGATGTGTTGGAACCCACTTAGCACACATTTTCTGCACTTGAAGTTTTTCCGTGACGATTTGATACACAAATAAGTTTGTAAGTCCCAAAGTCTGCACAATCTTTCGAACACTCATCCAATGATCAGAGTACAAAAGCGCTATAATTTTAGCCACATTGTCTGAAGTTCGAAAACTTGATGGGCGGCTAGTGCGTTGTTCGTCATCGTCGTCCTTTCTTCCGTCTTTGAAGACTTTTTGCCACCTAAACACTTGAGCCTTGGACAAAAATTTTTCCTGCAATATTCTTGTAACATGGAGAGCGTCTCAGTAGCCGATTTGTTTAGTTTTACACAAAAATTTATAGAATTTCACTGCTCGACACTTCGCTGCATTCTGAAAATCGAACGCCACTTTCAAACACGTGTTTCTTTGAGGAGCGATCCGAGCTCTGCAAAGTCTTAAAGCCAATTAACTTCCATCAAAGTTTGTAGCTGACGCCCCCGCAGCATGTGCCGCCCGCAAACTCCGCCTATTTGGCTTTCTGCTTGACGCAAAATATTCAGACTCATTATTTCCTGGATATACCCTGTAATTCATTCAGGTTATATTTTAAATAATATAACCATAAAAGGTGTACCATATTTATTCTAACTAAGCTAAAAATAGTTTTTCATGATTTTGAAATATCAAATTACAAATTAAAAAGTATTAATTATTATTTTTCAAATAACATATTTTTACCTTCTTTGTCTTTAGATTCTGATCACCTTTGTCTCTTTTTAAACAGATAAACTTTTAATTTTAGCAACACATTATTTACCTTAAATATTTTTTTTCTCTACCAAATAAATAACAGCCTCGGAATTCAGACATATATTTTCTCTTTTTTGCCGGAAAAAAAAATTCAGAAATTTTCTTTGTTAACCTAAGAAAAGTTATTTCTAAAAATTCTAGACACAAACAAGAAAAGGGGTACTTTCTTTCCTTTAAACTTAAAGACGCTTGAAGCTTTTGGAAATTCCGCGAAATCGATTGAGTATAACTTATGTACCTTAAACATAAATTTCTACTCGAGGCAAGCATATAAGTATTTTCTGATACACAAAAAATGGTGCTGCATGTACTCTGTGCCCCATATATCTTCATCTAAAGTATATTATTTTAGTTTCAGTTTGTGGTTTGAGTTTTAAAAGCAGGGATGTTTCAAAGCCAAATATATTTATGAGTTTTCTGTTTCATTTTTTATTTAAGTATAGTATGTATTTTCTAGACATGTAGATATCTTTGTTTCAAATATATTAGGTAAAATGGGCAGGAATGCGGTTTTTCAGGCAATAAAAATATTTCGAAAAATTTCACAGTATATTACACTGATATGTATACATTATATAGTTGTAGTTATTTTTTTCTCAAAATACTGAGTATAGAGAAAGAGTTGGATAAAAAGAAAAAGAATCAACATCTATAATTTTGAGTCGTCTTCTGTAATGTTATTGTCATATGTGTATTATGTTTATGTAAATCAATAACAATACGAAAACATTTTATATTAGCTGGTAAAACAAATACACTCACAGTTTTTACACAGTAACTTTTTTGCTAAAATACATTTAACTGAGTTAAAAACTATCTGCATCAGAGCTTTCTATTATGTTGTATGTTGATGAAATAATCCGGCTAATAATTTTTTAAAAGTTACGCATTTTATTTATTTTTTTAAATACTGAACTTGGGTCTATACAAGTTAAATTAGAAAAAAAAATGCTCTATGTTCTAACAAATACAGTAGCAAAAATTTGATTTTTATTCAGTTAAAAGTATTAAAGTCACGATACGTTGTATTTTATGAAAGTTCGGATGTTTTCAACTTTAAAAACTTTAATATGACTTTTAGAGGCGGAAAGATGGGACTGACCTTTCTACGACCCGACAAACCCGACCGACCGCATTGTTTAGGGATCGTTGGTTTATATTATTCAGCAAACAAAGAAAAATTTCAGCATCAGTATATATATTCATACATTGTTTGTATATAAAATCAGTATGTAGATATGATAGTACAATGGCCTTTCTTAATCTGAAATCTTTATTATTCAAATCATCTTAGGTACTTCAACCAAATAAGTCTCTGCTCTTAATAAGGCCATCTCCTTAATCTTGTAGAGAATAGTCTCAGGCCGACAAATGGCAGCGCATATCTGACAGTTTATGTGTCCTTGATATGTACGGATAATTTCAACCACAGCCGATACATGCTTCGCGTCCTTTTCGGATCACTGAATCTGTTTCCACTCCGAGAAAGAATATTCTCTCCACAATAATTACTTTTCAAATTCTGTCTGCTTGTACCCTTTTATTTAAAATCAATTCTCATTATTGCTAAAATGTGTAAATTGAAACTTTAAAAGCAGTAAAAAAAATACATATATACAGGGTGTGTATAAAGTCCCGGACCCATTTTGATGTTTAATAACTCATAAAATAATAAAGATAGATTAAAGTTAATAACATAAATGTTTATATAAACTCAAAAAGTTACATGACCCTTGTCAATGAACTCCCACGTGTGCCCCCTTCGAGAATATCAAGTCGATAGTCAATTTCACGTCAGGTAGCGGCAAGCATGTCGGCATCCACAGAGGCTATTGCGGTTGTAATTTTGGCTTTTAAGCCATCAATTAGACATGTTGGAAAACTTCGTATTTCCACAACTAGAAGAGCTTCATCACATGTCATTTTGCAACAAGATGGTGCACCACCTCATTGGGGTACCATCGTTCGTACTTCTTTGAATGACCATTTTCTAGGAAGATGGATTGGGAGAGGAGGTCCAATTCCTGGACCACCCAGATCACCTGATATAACGCCCCTGGACTTTTTCCTTTGGGGATTAGTAAAGGACAATGTTTACAGGAGGGGAGTGTCCAACATTGATGACTTAAAAGCCAGAATTACAACCGCAATAGCCTCTGTGGATGCCGACATGCTTGCCGCTACCTGGCGTGAAACTGACTATCGAGTTGATATTCTCCGTGCGACGAAGTGGGCACACGCGGAAGTTCATTGACAAGGGTCATAAAACTTTTTGAGTCTATCTAACCATTTATGCTATTAATTTTAATCTATCCTTATTATTTCATGACTCATTAAACATCAAAATGGGTCCAGGACATTATACACACCCTGTAAATTAGGCCCTTTACATGTTTCGCCTACATCGAAAAGGTATTATCAAAATAAATAAGCATATTTTAAAATTTCTCAATCTATGACGTAATTATATGAAACGCCATCATTCAATTTTTCATGTACTCTTTCACAAACGAAAGGTGAAAACAGTGTAACAAAACTTATTTTTCAGTTATAGGTGTGAAATTGTCTACTATTATGGTTAGGTGTAAAATAAAAACTTTAGTATTTCTTAAAAAATCTTTTGGCAATTTAAAAATCTATATTATTACAAGGTGTTGTAATTTTTTATATAAAAACGTATCTTTCGATGATTATTTCTTTTAAAATATTTTTTCATATAAAACAAGAGATATTTTATTAATCGAAGTATTCTTTTCATGAAATTAAACGTAGAAAAATCCAGTACGTTCTTTACGTTGCTTATAATAATAAAATTGTTATAGATGTTGTTAAATAATATATACAGCTTTATTTGGTTTAAATGTCTTAAAAAAAATCACATTAAAAAACGATTGAAAGTGCTTAGCTGCCTCTAGGGTCTATTTCCGCAACTGCTTTCAATATTTTTTTTTTTCAAGCGTGAGATGATTTTACATAAAATCTATTCATCTTACTCAACCGTCGGAAGTTTTGTAAAGAAAATATCGCTACACAGTTTTTTTTTTTTTTTTTTTTTTTTTTAAAGCATTGTTTTTTCTCTCTTTAAACATTTTGCAGAAGCAACTTACACCAAGAAAAGTATTGGCGAAGACTTAATAAAATTTATAAAAAAGGATTTTCTCTTGTTTTTTAAAAAACATATATAATTTTGAAATTAATTATTAAATATTTAAACAATTTTATAACTGAAAAATAATAAAATGAATAACGTATGTATAAACATATACATAAAACTGCTATTTCGTTTCCTTTGTTTAACCAGTTAAAGAGAATTTTCTTCAAATACTAGTATATTTTTAAGAAACTTTTATCTTCAGATATTTTTACTTGTATATTTAAAGTCGTTTTAATATATTTTAAAATCACTTATACTATTTTTTATTATTTTCATTTGAAATATTGTAACAATTACCGATTAAAATAGAGCAAATATTTAAACCTCAGCCAAAATAGATCGTTTAATTGCTTTCTAATATTTAGAGTAGCCTATTCCCAACATGGGGTATGTGGAACCTTGAGGTTATGAAGTTGGCCAATTCTGTGTACGCCAAATTAAAAAACCTAGTAAATTATGCTATACAGCTATCATTGTAACAAAATAAAATTCAAGTTCTATAATATAAGTCCATATGATATAAGGAGTATTAACAGTGGCTTAACAGTATTTTCGCTTAAGAGGCTTCCCAGTTGACAGCAACTTTACAAGAGTATTTACACAAGAAAAATCTGAATAGTATTCGGCAATTAATTTACTTGTTAATATAAATCTGCTTATTTAAATTTCCGAATTTTAATTTTAATTAATTTGTTTAGATCTGTCATTTTTTTATAAAATCAAGATATTGACACAATGAATACTTTAACAAAGTTTACAAGTTGCTGTTATAAAGTTTCAAAGTGTTTTATATATTTGCTTGAAATGCTAAATATCAGCTTTTCATATAATCGTTTACAGTTCTTTCCCGTTGATAATTATTTACAGTAGACAAACATGCAACATTAATATCAATAGAAACAGGAATACATAACAAAATAGGTGTTGCTATCCAACGTACTATTTTTTCACAAATTAAAAGATGTAAAATAAACATATGAATAAAATAAATCCCTACGTTTCGGTTTAATCTTTAAAACCTTCTTCAGGAGTAAAATTTTATAAAATATAAATAGACAAAAAAACTGTATATGCTACATCTTAAAAATCTAATTCAAATTGGTAAATACTTCAACGGAAACTTCTTAAATTCCAAAAAATAGCTGAGTGGCGCCATCTATTATCCAAAGTAAACAACGAAGAAGGAAGGGCTGTAACAAATCATTGAAATTTTCATAGACCTTTCAAAATAGAAAGCCAGATTTCCGGAATGTGAAAGGAAACATTATTGTTACAAATTTCTTGGTTCCTTAAAAGAATTTCTAAAGTGTGATGTCTGGAGATGTCTGGAGAACTTTTCTTTAGAGTCTGTGCTGCCGCCATTGTCACGTGATACGTGGTGGTGGGAGAGAAGGGATGGAGATTCTGTTTTCAAAGTGTGGAAGGAAGAGGTATTGTTTATGCCGGCTTGTGAGTGCGGCGGTGTGTTTGCAGGAAACCAAAAGTTGCTTATAAAAATCTTTCGGGGTGCTGCGGGCACAAGAAAGTGAAGTAATTTAATAATATAATGAAGTGAAGGTTTTGGTGTGTTAGAATAACATGAAGCTGTTGTGCATCCATGTGAAACCGATAATTAATTCTATGTAGTGTGTGGTCATCTATAATGTCTTTATGCACTCTGTAAATAAACTACGTTTTCTGTGTTAAAAGAATTAGTGATTTATAACCGAGGAATACACCTCTGACGATTAGCGGGAATCGAGCGTTACATAAAGATTCTCGAATAATAGCATTATACGGAACAACTTGCTTGGAAATAACTTTAGCAGGCTCGAACTCAATAAATGAAATAAGTCGTTTAAGGAAACTTCTAGATAGTACTGTAGAAAGTTTTCTAAACTTCAAATATTTTTTGTGTTTTTTCAATCTTTCAAAAAATTGACTTTTAGTCATACCCAAATAGGATGGCATTTTTCAATCTGTAAATTTAAAGTACATTCCATACACCCCAGAGAAAGATAAATAAGGAATTGGATCTCTTTTTATGCTCATTAAATTAAATAATGTCATAGAATTAGAGGCTACAAATTGAATTTTGTATTTGATGAATACATTTTTTAACCTTTCAAATAAGATGGGGACATGTGGATTTTTCGGTAAACGTGATTTAAATTGAGGGAATGATTAACGGAAACTTTGACTCCTATGACATAAGGAGTTATAGTGGATTTATAGATGATTCTTAGATGCAAAATATATCAAAAATAACATTTCTTGAGCAATAGATTTAATTAGCTGAAAAAAAAAATAACGAAAATAAATTAAAAATAATAGGAAATACATTATCATTAAAAAAAATCGATGTGCTCAAAATAATAAATAAAATAAAAGTATGTATTATTTACCTTCTTTCTTTTTTACAGTTTTCACTTTATTTTATATTTTGTTACATTGTGGATGTAAAATAGGCTTAGGAAAAATTAGAAAACTCATTATAATTAATAATTTAATGCAGTATTTTACTTCAATGGATCTCAATGTACTCCTATGTTTGAGACAGTTCAGTTTGTTTTGGTGATTTATTCAACGCTCAGATTTTATCAAGCATCTGACTTGAATTAATAAAAAATGCTTGAATTCGATTATTGCAAAATCTCGCTTACAGCGTCAAAATGTATCTCCATTTTAAACGATTTCGGCAATATATTATCAAAAGGTTTTTCAAGTCAAATTCCCAAGCCCTCCCCCCCCCCCTTTTCTTTAAAAGGGTTTTTTCTGGTTACGAACATTATTTCCAAATTAAAAATTAATAAATAAATAAATATATATAAATCTTTGTAATTTGCAATCATATAAAGTTTTTTAATAATAATAATAATAATAATAATAATAATAATAATAATAATAATAAAAGCATTATTTCCTTTTACTATGTCGAGATTTTTTTTTTTATTACATTTCAATAGTCAATTTTTTTTTTTTTTTAAGAATTCTTATTTACTCATTAAGCATTAAAATCCAATTTCTATGAATAATAATAAAAAAGCATATAGCAGGTTTATTAAATGTTATTAATAGCTGAAAAACGTTAAAAAAATAATTTTTTCTGTTATCTTGTTTTTCTTTTAAAGTTTGCATAAAACAGCAAAATAGAGAGATATATTCAGAATGGTATTAAATTTAAGGTGACATAAATAAGAATTTTCTTTTCATATGGACACTTTTCAAAGGCTGCATAATGTGAAACTTGCTCTAAAAGAAAATTTACGAGCGAGCACAAATCTTACTTTTATGCAAAGAAAATTAGCCTTTGTGAAATAGTGTCTCTCGTAAGTAATTCATTAAGTTGTTTAAATATTTTTGAATGAAATATATCCAGAAAATAAGAAATGTCTTAAATATAAAAAAGAAATATATTAGGGTCATTCTACAAAAACTTTACTATTTCCGATACATGGTACTCAATTTTTGTAAAAATATACTTTTTAAAGATCAGTATATTAACGTTAATAAATCAATTTGTTTGTTTCGTGAACACTATATAAATTATAAAACATAGTTAAAATTATACACATTTTAATTTAAACAAATAATTTATACATGTAAAATGATATTTAAGACATTGCAGCAGTGGTTAGAATTTAATATGAGAATGCTAAATGTCTTAAAAATAAATTATGTTATTATACATTTATTTTACTAGAAATTATTTCATTTATTCCCAATACTTGAATGTGCTAAAATTTACTTTTAGATTCTTACATGGAACGATTAAATAAACAGCATCAAACTTCATAAATATTAAATTTTATTTTAAAATAAGCCAATTAAAGAATTATATGTGTCTGATGTTTAAAAGCGTTATTTGAGGATGGTCATTTGATAAAATGTTGATCTTTCTTTCTGTCTTGTAAATAGTTCGGCTGATTTAGTTTTTAATTTTATTGTATTATTAAATTCTTGTTGTGTTACTCCTACATGACGACTGGCATAAAAAATGTAGTTTTTGTTCTAGATGTACTTTATTGTCAAGCTGTATATGCAAGATGACGTGATTTCTTACTAGTAAAATATTTAAAATAATGTATGTTTAATAACATTTAATAAAGCTGCAATACGTTTCATATTATTATTCATAGAAATTGGCTTTTAAGGCTTAATTGTCTAAACAAGAAAAGTTAAAAATTTTTTGACTATTGAAATGTAATCCAATAAAACTCTCAACATTGTAAAAAGAAATGATGTATCTTTATCAATTAATTTTCTATTATTACAAATTACAAATATATATATATATATATATATTAATTAATTAATTAATTTTTTATTTGGAAATAATTTTCGGTATCCAGAAAAACCCTTTTAGGAAAAAGAAAGGGATTGGGAATTTGACTTAAAAGGCCTATTTATAATATATTGCCAAACTCGTTTATAATGGAGATGAAGATATCCATGCCTTTCCACGTTGTATGCGAGTGTTTGCTTGAATTCGCTTTCTGAGCTTGAATTCGCTTTCAGAGCTTGAATTCGCTTTCACAGCATCGGTGCAAGAAAAACCAAAAAAAAAAATTGTACCTGGTAACTGTTTTCTAATTATTAAAAATTATATCCTAGGTTTATATACTGTACAGAAAAAACGAAATTGGATTTAAATTTGAAAAAAAAATTAAAATTGTTTATGGTTAGTACTTTGTGTTGTCACGCTTTGATAATCCCCTAAACAGTACATAAGACTTTTCTTAAAGTTTCGAGTATTTTTCAAACTGACTCTGAACACTTATAGAAGTTTTCAGAGTAGTTTGAATTTATTGAAAAGTCCCAGTTCATACAAAATGAACTTTCCATTTTTAATGAACATAATTTCATATTATCTCTTCACAAAAAAGAGCACCTTACTCTGAAATGATATATAATGGATATAATGATCTCAAAGACATGTTTGGTATTAAATCTGTTTGTTTACATAATGACTACATAACGTTCATTCAAGTTTTTCATTCGTGGAACATTAACAAATATACCTCAAACTAGATTTATTATAATCCCGGTTTAAAATATTATTGAATTTTCAATTATCTTTTATAAAGAAAATTACATTCAAAATACCCAGGACGCTGGATTATCAACGTGCCACACAAGCATGCATAGAATGAATAAATCTATGCATACTTAAAGGAATTTCGCAATATAATATAATTAGTGTTTACGAAATCATAAATTTGTGTTAATATATCAAGCTTGAAATCCCATTATAGCTTATAATTTATTTCGATTTTATTAAGGAAGTCATTATAATATAAACCGCTTAATGTCAAAGTAATATAATCCATTTCATTATGAAAAGATTTTAACGTTAATTTAAAAGTATTTTTCGAAGTGGGGGACACAGATTTATTGAAAGTATAGAAGAGATCTGCGCCAACAACCAACAGAGAGATTGATTAACTGCCGAAACTACATTCATTTTTGGGTGCCCTTTCAAGTGGTGAAAGTGTTTTAAATTCTACATGTTTAGCAAATATTACTACCTACATGGAACAACTGGTGAGTGACTTAGGTGAGGTCACATAACATCAACACGCATTGCCAGAGTAGAGACACAGAATTGGAGAGTCTATTGCTTCGATTACTTCGGACTTGTTAACCGAAGTGTGGGAAGAATTGGACTTTAGTTTGGATGTGCGCTGTATAAGTATTGTTGCACACGTGGAAGATTTGTTATAAAAACTAGCTTAGTATATACTTCAATTTCATGTATGATTTGTTGTAAATAGTCTAAATGAAACTGTTCTAATAAACCATTGAAGTTGGGATATTATTTTAAGGACAGCCTGCATAATATATATTACCTTGTATTACATAATTATTATAAGATCAAAATTGGTATTTTTTCATTGAAATTTCAACATATGTCATAAAACGTAGCTAATTCAGCATATTCGTTTTTTCCATACCCGAATTTTATAGAAACAACTATTTCCGTATACGCATTTTGACTGTTGACTAGTTTAATAGGTTACAATTAATAGGTTTTCGGAAATTAATTTCAAATATATGGTGGTATCATTGTTGGGTACGTGTTCACCAACAGAATAGATTCATACATAAAACTCGATTTTTTTACATTTTGGATAAGGCGAAGTTTGAAACTCACGTCCTCTTATACATATATACATTTATCTACCGCGGGAGTCAAAAGTTTGCTAAAACTTTAAAAACTCATAAAAAAGAAAGAAATTGTGATAAAGAAGTGCGGTTTACAAGGAAGGGCTCACAGGGTTGTGTTATTTTTTTAGCAGAAAAAAATAAATTAGTTAAAAAATCACATATAGAGGGCACTGACGACCGGAAACACAATGAAAAAGACAACAATACGCTCCATTAATTTCTTCTTCCAATAACAAATTTTTTCAACATGACCTTCAGAACATTCTACGACACAACTGTTGTCCTGTTCATTGTGTTTCCGGTGTCAGCACCCTCTACATGTGATTTTTTAACTTTTATTTTCTGCTAAAAATATCCGACTACCTTGTGAGTCCTTTCTTGAAAACCGCACTCCCTTATCATGATTTATTCCTTTTTTAAGTGTTTTTAAATTTGTAACGAACTTATGGCTCAACTGATATATTAATTTAATACCAATGTTTTGATATAAAAAAACCCTCTTCCCAAATGCATATATTTTAAGTAACATTTAATTACACATATACTTTTAATTTAACAAAATACGATGGTGAGTCGGAAAATAAGTTTCCCCTGGCAACTGTGGACAGAGGTGTATATGAAAGACAAAAAATGTAATAAAACATTAAACATAAGACGTATCCTTATTTTTCTACTTAAGTGCCAAGTGAGTTGAGATATTTGTCATACACTTTATAAGCTTCATAAAGCCCTCCAGGAAAAAAACAGGGCTCTGCATACAAAAGAAGCGTTGAACGGCTTGTGTGACTTCAGCATTGCTTACAAAGAAGTAATCAAGCATTGATTCCGTCTGTTGTGGCCGTGTACGTCTGTTCAGGTGACTGTTAAGGCCTGTCCAACACTTGCTGACGCCCCTCACTGAATTGGCGCACCATCTCCGCATCATTTGTTTCGACATCACTTCTGACCCATAGACTACCACGTGGTGGTTATGGATTTCTGCTCCCAATACCCCACGTGCCCAATCATAGCACATAACCATTCTCACTTCCTCCTTTGACCACAATTCACAACGCACTTTCTCTCCATATCTACCGGGAACAGAATGATGCAGAGCCCTGATTTTTTCAAGAACCGCTTTTTGAAGCATATAAAGGGGTATGAAACTTGTCTCAACTCACTTAAGTAGAAATATAAAGTTACGTCTTATCTTTAATGTTTCATTACATTTTTTGTCTTTCATACACACCTATGTCCACAGTTACCAAGGGAAACTCATTTTCCGACTCACCCTCGTATTTAATTACTTCATTATATTTTCCACTTACATAAGTTTTTTTTTTATAAATTTCACAATTTTATGTCTGACAAATAAATCTATCGCAATATATTACACCCGCTTTACGCAATTTCAGTATAAACATATTTAGATATCATTAGAATAGTTTTTAGACTATTTTGTTGTTATAATTTGTATGTTTACTTCATACCGTTTGTCAGGCTCGTTATCAATAACACATTATGTCAAACAAGCTAGGCAGATTATGCAACTGTTTGCTCAAACAATCCAAACAGATTGTCTGTTTAGACATGAAATATTCATAAAGTATCCAGCACCTTTTAATTACAAATGATGTTTAGGTTTAGTCAATGGTTATGTTTGAGTACTGGTATACTAGAATAAATTTTGTGTGAATTTAGGAGTATCTATATTAGTATTATTGGATTAAAGTATGTGTTTGATGGATTTTGTAAAGTAAAAGAGAAAACCCAAATTAATATTAATACATGATGCCGTTATTGAGTTAAAAAGGATGTATTATCTTATTATTATTATGGAATTTGTTAAAAAAAATATATTTGACTTTTATTTTCTGATACATGGTGTTAAGGACTCGTCTTTTCCTTGTAACAACAACAAAAAGAAAATCGGAATTTTGATAACTTTATATTGAATATTACATTGAAATATAAATTTTAAAATACAACAAAAAGTCATTTTAAAGTCTAGCAATATTTGTATGATAAAATGAATCGTATTTAGCTTCAATCTTATTGCATCTTATAAATAATTGGGAATTATGATCAGTAATAATTAATAATATTTAATGATTTGAATATTATTTTGCCTAAGAAACTTGTAAAACACAAGTTGAGCCTCGAAAATCCGGCTCCGTGTCACTAGTATTTTGCAATAATAATATTCAGTTTATTTATACACATGCATCTGACTTTTAATAACTTATTGCACAATTCTGGCATTAAAAATACATTAAATTTTCCATATATAATTTTAATTAATTTTTCCATTACTTTTCAGCAGTGCAATTGCGCTCAAAATTATTGACATACGTGATTTATCACATTGCTAAAGAAGCGTAGATATGGGTTTGTTTCTGTCTCATGTTTCGCGGTAGGATAGCAGGCTCATGAAGGTTATTCCATCTTATTCTGCAGTTGCAGCCTTACCAACGTATGTGGGAAATGCTAAGCAGTGCATCGTCTTCGTAGCCTTAATGGTAGAGCGCTTGGAGCGCTATTCCAAGCGTTCCGTTTTCGATTCCCGCACTGTTAAAAATTTGCAGCATTCTGGCAGGTCATTTGACCGTTTTTTCCGAAAACGGTTACACAACCGTAATTTTAACACTATTATGACTATATTATTGACCATTTTATGGTCAGAATATAATTAAATTATGGTTATCAAACCGTTTTTTCAAAAAACGTTTGAATGACCTGCCAGAATGCTGCAAAATTTTTAACAGTGCGGGATGTACAGTCGTGGAAAAAAAAGTAAAAACCCCTTACTAACTCTGCAAAAAATTGTCATACAAGAAAGTTACTGGTACCAAACGATGATTGTTAATAAAGTCTACTTTTAAATGATGTATATAATATTAGGTTAGGGGGTCATCTACATATTAAAAAGAAACATAACTTTGTTTTTTCCAATAGCTGTACACAAATCTGACAGCATAAATGATCTCTACACCCTTCAATTAGCCCCCAAAAAAATTTTTATACAATTCGTACGATAAGTTTCAGAGAAATTAATTATTTTAAAACGAGCGTATATTAGGGGCTATATCCAAATTGAACTTCGGTACTCGATTGTTGACCGACAGAGCCTACCTCTTGATCAAGGCATCTTAAGCGCCACTGAGTTATTGAAGACTGCTGGATTATAGGATAGCATGAGAAATTTAAAAGTATCTACTCACTTCTATCATAGACGGTCTAGACTTCTATCTTAAACCATCATTTTGCCGTTTTTTAAGCATAATTTGAAAACTACTTGGCAGAAAAATGGGAAATTTTGAATCTTCGTAAAATAGGACTCAATAAATCTAAATCCATCAAAAAAATTGTAGGTTGCAATTCATAATGTTTTCGAGTATTAATTTCATAATTCATAGTTCATATCATAAAATTATAAAAATTGCAAATTTAGCGTATTTATGTTTGGGTGTTTTAGTATTATTGCTACACAAAAAAATTAGTACATTAGGAATACAATTTCAGGAGATATTAATGAAAATATGAAAATGTAATTTAACATTAGAACCACTAAATTTTGAATGTTTATAATTCAAAAACTTATCATTCAAATGACTTGAAATTTGTTTCTAGGCATAGTTGGAACCGAAGATTTCAAATAGCTCGTTAAAATTGGGTATAGCTATTGAAAAAAATGAAGTTTGTGTTCGTTTTACTATGTAGATGGCCCCCTAAGCAAATTTATATACATCATTTAAAAGTAGACTTCATTTCCAATCGTTCGGTACCAGTAACTTTTGTGTACGATAATTTGTTGAGGAGTTAACAGGGGGTGTTTACTTTTTTTTTTTCCACGACTGTACATTTTTCACATTGTGGGCTCTACGCTTCGTTAGCAATGTGATAAATTAAGTATTATATATTAAATTTTCCAATCGTGAGTTACGCAGTTTAAAAAGATATATTTTTTGGATCTTCTTTACCTGCGCACCATGCACGAATGCCAAATTTTTAATACAATGAATTAAGCTTAAGCTAATTTTGGAGAACCACTAAATTTTTTTTTTTTTTTTTTTAATATGGTGTAACGTGTTCCTGTAAATTAAGTTTACTTTATAACATTTATTAGATGCAGGGTTTTTCTACGATAATGGGTAAACTGTAAGGGAAGGTAAAGTGCGCATAGAGAAACAATTTTGCTACAGCAATGTTGGATCGGAAATGAAAAGTCATGGCGAAAAACAAGAAATGCGGAAGAAATGAAAAAGATCTTTTTATTGACATAACAATTACAGTAATAGCTCAAATGTACCACTGGTAGCGCCTAACACGTGATAGGAGTACCTTTTCGACGATTCCAAGTGTCTCATTTGCAGCAACCACTGAAGGTCTTGCAGTGAGTTTCTCATCTGAGTCAACAGGTGTCTCATAGTTGAGACATCTAGAACCTTTAAAAGGGTACACAATCACTTGCTAGACGATGTCATATATGTGTCGATGTTGGTGGTGGCACATTTGAGCACTTACAGTAATAGTTATGCCAATAAAACACTTGTTTTCATTAAATCCGCATTTCTTATTTTTCGCCAACACGTTTCATTTCCGTTCCCACATTGTTGTACCAAAATTGCTTCTTTATGGGTACTTTACCTTCCCTTAAATTTTGCCCCATGATCGTAGAAAGATCCCGTATAAAAAAAAAAAAAAAAAAAAAAAAAAAAAAAAAAATCAGTATAAAAAAAAATAATAATAATTGAAAATTAGAATTCAAAATAAAAATTCCCAGCTCTTTATACCCTCGGGGACGAGCGACCGGTATGTGTGTCGTGTAAGGTACTCACAATCCGTGGTTATTCTCACCAGTAAATTGTTATTGTAAATTCTGCCTTATTTAATCCGAGCATTTTATCGTTTCAATTAGCCAAAAATATCTGTTTTGAAAAACTGATGGTAAAAGATTAAATATTATGTAAAGGACTCTCGTCCCGAAGGTGTTATTATAACTTTAAATCTAATACTTAAAACTAATTTATTCATCAGTAACATCCTTGATATTGATTTGTGTTTAAAAAATATTAAATGATTTCTCAAAACTATAAATCATAATAAACTTCGCCATTGCGGCAGTTATTGGGTAAATAAAATATAATTAGTGATAAAAAAAAACATTAAATCATCCCTCAAAACCGTAAATAATAATGAAATTTCTTTATTCTGACAGTTATTCTGCTTATCTCGTAAATCAAACTAAATGTTTATCTTCAGAAGATGAACTCAGATTAACATTCAAAAAGGATAAATCCAAAATTGAACTTAAAACATAAATTTTACCAAGTATCCTCTGAATGACCGTTATTAGATTTTTTAAACTATAAAATGATATTGTTGATTGATTTTATCAAATGAAATCAAAATTTTTATTAAATTTTTCGGTTTGGAAATAATTAAAAAAAAAGGTTTTTTGTTTTTGTTTTTTTCCGCAGAATTATCTATTCCTCCTATTATACATTGAATATTTTTTTTTTTTTTTTATCATCTAACTTACTTGATGGATTCTTTATAGATAATCCATTGCAAATAGCTGTCTCATCTACTTGCACCTTTAAGCTTTTTAAGATTATGATGATTATTTTTAAGATGAGCCTTGAGATTTTAATTTCGCCCATGTCAGTAGTATTTGTAATTAGATCTCTTATTTTTATTAAAGTGGGCTTGGATATTTGACCAAAATTTAACTTAATAAATTAAAAAAAAAACATATTCACTTAATATGTAATAAAACAATATAATTAATATGAATTAATTTTAATATTTTTATTCAGTAATCTGTTTTCAATATAAGTCAAAGTCAAGAAAAATTCAAACAACCTATCTTTTTTATTTTATTAACACGGCAACGTAGACACTTGCTTAATTAAAACAATTTTATATATATATATATATATTTTTTTTTAAGAGTAAAAAATGATTACATCACCAATAAAAGTCTATAATTTTATAAATGTGTTAATTAAAAACGGTAAACCATTAAAAAATGAAAAGGATTTTGAATTAATTATGAAAAATAAAGATAAATAAATAAATACAATGTTTGAAAATCAACGAAATTCTGCTCATGAATTAATATATTGCATCATAAATAAAATGTTACATGAAGAGATGTAAGAATATTGCATTAACATTAGAAAAAAAAAATAACATACATTTCAGATAATCAATTCTATTCAATGTTCAAATTTCAGTGAGTAATGCAATCAGAACCGAGTTCAAGACTGTTGTTGCCTAAGAACCCCATCATTGATAATATATTAAATCAATAAGAAACAAGTATATCTCCCACTTTGATACATAGGCCTCCTGTTGGGAGAAGGTAGAAGGAATTTTAACAAAAACTTTTTTGGTGTTAGAATATTTGTTCAATAATATCCAGGTCTCTCCCTAATATTGGAGGGTCTTACAAATGGAATATGGAACTTATAAAAAATGAAACAGAAGTCAAGTCCCAATAAAAATTGTGTATCATTTTGTGTTCCACTACGCATCACCAATTAAATAACTAGTATTTACGAGGGCAGTCAAAAGGGAATGGAATGGAATTCCTTTCATATACAAATAAAATATCTGTAATGAAATTACTTCAAAACTATTATTTGAATTTCTACTATCTTTCTTTTCTTGAGTACTTAAAATGGAATGCTTTGTACAAAACTTTCACCGAAAGAATTTTAAAACTTTTAAATAACAGTGACTGGAATTCCCAACTAATTTACTTTATAATGTTCTATTTTAAGATGCTGTTTTAAAGATTTGTTTCATACACGCTTCGATGAGTGTCTGTAAATCTAAAAGTCATCTGACTTTCTTTCGACTTTCACCTGACTGTCTTGCAACTTTGCAAGTCGAGTGTCGTAAGCTCTGTGGTATATAACAAATTAAATTAGAAGCAATATCAGAGAATTTTCGAATAAAATGATGTTTATAATAGGCATTAAATTAATTATAGAATTTTGATATTAATTATTAAATATATTACAGAATTTTTACGTAAACATTTTTTATAAACATATCTAGTAAAATTACTTTAAAAATATGATCTGTATTTCTACTAAGTTTTTTTTTTTTTTTTTTTTATGTAGTTACAATAGAATGCTTTATGCAAAATTTTCGCTCAAAGGACTTTAAAACTTTTAAATAACAGTCACATGAATTAATTAATCATAATTAATTTACTTTATAATGTTCTATTTTACGATGTTGTTTTAAAGATTTTCTTTTTCATACACTTTCCGATCAGTGTCTGAAAATATGAATGTCTTCAGACTTATTTGTTCAAGCCAGTCGAGTGTCGTACGCCGTATGGTATATAAAACTTTAAATCAGAAGTAATATTACATAATTTTCGAATAAAATAACTTTTACATTAGACATTAAATTAATTACTGAATTTTTCTATTAAAAATTTAATTAATTACAGAATTTTTTAAGTTAACATTTTTTAGAAGCTTCACCAGTAAAATTACTTAAACATTTTTATCAGTATTTCCAGTACCTTTCCTTTGCAATGCACTTAAAATATAATTCTTTTTTATAAAACTTTCCTCAGAAGAATTTTAAAACTTCTAAATAACAGTGACATGATTTACATTAAATTTACTGTATAACATTCTACTTTACAGTATTGTTTTAAAGATTTTTTCATACATGCTTCGGTCAGTGTCTATAAATGTCAAAGTCTTCTGACTTATTTGCTTTTGCAAGTCAAGTGTCGTAAAGTTTGTTGTACATAAAATTTTAAATCAGAAGTAATGTTACAGAATTTTCGAATAAAATATTTTTTTTTACATTAGACATCATATTAATGACAGAATTTCCATATTAAACTAGTAAAGAATTTTTGCATTAATATTTTTTTTTTTTTTTTATAAACGTCTGTAGATAAATAATTCAAAATCTATTATCTGGAATAATCCTTTGTTTTCTCATGTACTTAAAACAGAATGTTTAATTGCAGAACTTTCGCTCAAAGAATTTTAAAACTTTTATATACCAGTAACTTGAATTCACAATTAATTGTATAAAGCTCTACTTTATGATGTTTTAAGATATTTTTTGCTTTACGCTTCGATCACTGTCTGTAAAATAGAAAGAATGTTTGAATAAAAGTATTTTTATATTAGACTTTAAATTAATTACTGAATTTTCCTATTAAAAATTCCATTACTTACAGAATTTTTACCTTATTTTTTTTTATTAAAACCTCTATATTTCTAAAAAACTATGATCTGTATTTCTACTACCATTCTTTTCTAATGTACTTACAATCCTTCCCACTTAATCGGGTCATGGATTATCGAATACCCCGCTTATTCGAAAGAATCCTCTGTAACCTAACTTATTCCTATTGGTTCTATGTTATTTTTCGCCGCTTAAACCAAATACATTTTACGAACTACCAGCTTAATCGAATAACAACTGTGTGACCTATGTTTGAAAATAGGCGCGGAAATCACGTTTTAGCTGGAATTTCCTTGCATCTTTTGTCATTTTTCGTTCCTTTACGCAGAAAACAAATTTTCAGATCTTCCTGCAATGATTTCAGCCGGCAGGTATATAATGGACAGGTCAAATGATTTCCCCACCTTGATCTCTTCACCATTACTTCTTGCTGTTAACCAGGCTTTAATGACAATGCACCGTCACTTCGAGACTGGAGATGGTAGTTGTTATATTTTGCACTCATTCGAAAAATAACTCGATATTTCTCCTTTAAAATTCCACTTAAACAAACCACTTTAAGCGATTTTTTAAAGGCAGTATAAGTAACGTAAATTAGAAGTAGCAAAGTTTTGACCAAATTCAAACGAGCTGCATTAAGTGTGATGAAAACCATATAAATGTATATACTGACCTTAAATTAATACGTATTTACTTTATATTGCATTTGTATTTATTTTAGTTTATGTTATTCTATTAACGATTTATTGTGCTGTTAATTAAATATACCGTAGATGGTTATTTTGCCTTTTTACTACGTATTAAATATTACAATTATGATTTCCCGTTTAATCAAATACTCCGCTTAATAGAATATTTTTCTGGAACCGCCAATATTCGTTAAACGGGGACGACTGTACAATAGAATGCTTAATACGGCCTTTCGCCAAAATATATATTTAAAGGTTTATAATAACAGTAACTTGAATTCATAATTAATTTATTTTACAATATTGTATTTACTATGTTGTTTTAAAGATTTTCTTTCTTACATGCATGAATCAGTTTTTGCGATCTAAAAGTCATCTCACTTATTTGTTCTTGCAGGTCGACTGTTGTAAGCTTCGTAGAATATAAAATTTTAAATTAAAATCAATATTACAGAATTTTGGAATAAAGTATTTTTTATATTAGACAATACATTAATAACAGAATTTTCCTATTAAAAATTAAATTAATTACAGAAATTTTGCATTCGAATCTTTTATAAAAATCTCTTGTAAAATTATATAAAATCTATGATCTGTATTCATACCAACTTTCTTTTTTAATGTTCTTACAATAGAATGCTTAATTCTGAACATTCGCTCAAAGAATGTTAAAATTTTCAAATAACAATGACTTAAATTAACAATTTATTTACTTTATAATATTCTATTGTCCGATGTTGTTTTAAAGATTTTCGTTTTCATACACGCTATGATCAGTGTCTTTAAATCTGAAAGACATCTGACTTATTTGTTCTTTATAAGTCGAGTGTCAGAAGTTTTGTGTTATATAAAACTTTAAATCAGAAACAGTACTACAGAATTTTTGAATAACAGAATTTTTATAATAGACTTTAAATGAATTACAGAATTTTTTATTAGAAATTAAATTAATTACATAATTTTCGCATTAATTTTTGTATAAACATCTCTCTAGTAAGATTACTCAAAAACTATGATCTGTATTTCCACTATCTTTTTTTTTTTTTTTTTTTTTTTTGATGAAATGGAGAACTTTCGCCAAAAGAGTTTAAAAATTTTTTAATAACAATGACTTGAACTTACAATAAATTTCCTTTATAATGTTCTATTTTTTATGATGTTGTTTAAAAGGGTTTTTTTTTACATACACGTGTCAATTAGTGTCTCTTAGTGTGTAAGACACCTGACTTATATTTTCTTTCAAGTCCAGTATCAGGTTTGTGGTATATAAAAGTTTAAATCAGAAGCAATATTACAGAATATTCGAATAAAATATTTTTTATATTAGACATTAAATTAAGTATGGGATTTTCATATTAAACATTAAATTAATTACAGAATTTTTACATAAACATTTTCTATAAACACATCTCGTAAAATTACTTAAAACCTATTAACTTTATAGCTACTATCTTTAGTTTCTAATGTACTTACAACAGAATGCTTTGTGCATAATTTCCGCTCAAAGGGTTTTAAAACTTTTAAATAACAATGACTTAAATTCACAATTAATTTACTTTATAATCTTCCATTTTACGATGTTATTTTAAAGATCTTTTTTCATACACTTTTCGATGTGTGCCTTTTAATCTAAAAGTCATCTGACTTATTAGTTCTTGTAAGTCGAGTGTCGGAAGCTTTGTGATATATAAAATTTTAAATCGGAAGCAGTATTACAGAATTTTTGAATAACATAATTTTTATATTAGACCTTAAATTAATTATTAAATTGTTCTATTAAGAATTAAATTAATTACAGAATTTTTGCATTAATATTTTTTTATAAACATTTCCCTAGTAGAATTACTTAAAAGCTATGATACAGTATTTCCACTATCTTTTTTTTTTCAATGAACATACAACAGAATGCTTAATGGAGAACTTTCGCCAAAAGAATTTCAAAGCTTTTGAAAAAGAGTAACTTGAATTCACAATTAATTTACTTTATGAAGTTCTATTTTATGATGTTTTTTAAAGATATTTTTTTTCATACATGCTTCGATTAGTGTCTCTAAATATGAAAGTCGTCTGACGTATTTGTTTTTGCAAGTCGTGTGTCGTAAGTTTTGTGGTATATAAAAATTTTAATCAAAAGCAATACTGCTGAATTTTAGAATAAAAGAATTTTTACATTAGACATTAAATTAACTAAATGATTGTCATATTAAACATTAAATAAATTATAGAATTTTTGCTTTCAAGCACTTTCAACCATCTTTTATCAGAAACTTTGTAAAGTAATATTTATCTTTTTTGATGATTTTTTTTTTTTTTTTATAATATAGCAAACAGTACTTTACGAAATTTCTGGCAAAAAACAACTAAAATCCCCTGAACCTCATGATGCGTACGAACCCTGTTACATAATTTCCTTATAAACATCTCTAGCAAAATTGGTTAAAAACTGAGTTATGTATATATGTTAACTTTTATATCTAATGTACTTAATATAGGATACTTTATACAGAATTTTCGCCAATAGAATTTTAAAACTTTTAAATAACAGTGACTTCAATTCACAATGAATTTCCTTTATAATGTTCTATTTTACGATGTTGTTTTAAAGGGTTTTTTTTTTTTTTTACATAGACATTTCCCTTAGTGTCATTAAATCTGTAAGTCATCTGAATAATTTGCTCTTGCAAGTAGCATGTCGTAAGCTTTATGATATGTACAATTTAAATGAAAACAATATTACAGAATTTTCGAATACAATTATTTTTATATTAGACGTTAAATTAATTACGAAATTTTTCTTTTAAAGTTAAATTAATTACAGACTTTTTGTATTAACATATTTTTATAAACATCTAAAGTAAAATTACTTAAAAACTATGATCTGTATAACTACTAACTTTCTTTTCCAATGTGCTTACAATAGAATACTTTAAGCAGAATTTTCTCTCAAAGGATTTTAAAACTTTAAATAACAATCACTTGAATTTACACTTAATTTATTTTATATTCCTCAATTTTACGATGTTGTTTTAAAGATATTTTTTCATACTCGCTTCGATCTGTGTCTATAAATTTAAAGTCATCTACCTTATTTGTTCTTGCATGTCGAGTGTCGGAGTCTTTGTGGTATATAAAATTTTAAATTAGAAGCAATATTATAGAAATTTCGAATAAAATAATTTTTATATTAGAAATTAAATTAATTACTGAATTTCCATATTAAAAATTAAATTAATTACAGAATTTTTATATACTATTTTTTATAAACATCTCTAGTAAAAATACTTAAAAACTATGATCTGTATATCTGCTACTTTCTTTTTTTTAATGAACTTACAATAGAACGACTAATGCAGAACTTTCGCTCAAAGAATTTTAAAACTTATAAATAACAGTGACATGAATTCACAATTAATTTACTCTATAACGTTCTATTTTACGATGTTGTTTTAAAGATTTTTTATTCCAAATACGCTTCGATCAATGTCTGTAAATCTAAAAGTCATCTGACTTATTCGTTTTTGCAAGTCGAGTGTCGTAAGCTTTGTGGTATATAAAATTTTAAATTAGAATCAATATTACAGAATTTTCAAATACAATAAATTTTATAATAGACATTAAATTAATTACTGAATATTTCTATTAAAAATTGATTTAATTACAGTATTTTTGCTTTAACATTTTTTTTACAAAACATCTCTTGTAAAATTACTTAAAAAACTACGATTTGTATCTTTCTTTTTTAACGTACTACGCAGAACTTCCACACAGAATTTAAGAGCTTTTAAATAATAATAACTTGCATTCACAATTAATTTAGTTTATAATGTTCTATTTTGTGATGTTGTTTTAAGAATGCTTTATTTCGTAGATGCTTAAGAATTTTGAAAAAAAAAATGTTTTTTACATTACACATTAAATTACTTATAGAATTTTCATATTAAAAATTAAATTAATTATATTAATTACATTTTTTTACTAATATTTTTTCTAAATATCTCTAGTAAAATTATTTAAAAACTATTATCTGTATTTTGACAACCTTTCTTTTCTAATGTATATTACAATAAAAAGCTCTGTACTCTTATGCCAGATCTTTCGCCCAAAGAATGTTAAATCTTTTATACAACAGTAACTTAAATTCACAATTACTTTACTTTATAATTTTGTCTTTTACGATGTTGTTTTAAAGATTTTTTCTTACGTCCCTATAACAGTGTCTTTGATCTCGATGTTACTTATTGGTCCTCGCAAATCGAATGTTTTAAGCTTTGTTGTACATAAATTTTTAAACCAGTATAATTATTACTAAATTCTGTATGAATTATAATAAATTTACATTAGACGATACATTAAGTGCAGTGATTTTATATAAGGAAGTGTAAATTTGTAATACATTTTGTAATAATTTGTGAAGTATTTTACTGTGACTGCATTTAATTTGCTATGATCGTAATATTTCAGTCACAATTTTCTGATAAAGGCGAAGATAGAACCCTCTAGTAATGTAAAGCTAGTAAATAATCAATCAATAAGAAGCTTCTATATACGGAATATGCACACTGATAATATCGCACTGCATGATATCGGTTAACATGCCTTAGATCATGTCAATACAGCATGTATTCAACGTAACATGAAACGTTTAGAATTACTGAAGATGCAGCAACTATATATTAAAATATGCATTCAGGCATACAATTGTATGTTCTCTAGCAAAGATTATACCAGATAGAACAAAACATAAAAGGGAAAATAATTTTTGTTTTGTGATATTTTTCTTATTTTTTTCTTGTAATTTTGTTTTTGTTTAATTTTTAGAATTAAAGTTACACATGTTTTGATTAACACGCTATCGTTAGTACAATTACGGATGTACGGAGATTTTGGATGAAAAATATTAAATCATTTCTAACCGGAAAATTTACAATACTCACATAATAGTTTAAAATTTAAGTAGTTTAAAAAATGCAAGAGAAAATATTTCTCACACATGGCATTGATTTCATTCTATAATCATTGAAAAGTAAACGTATATAAGTATACAGATTTTACTTAATTCCTGGATTCTATATTTTTTAATGAAATTTTTAATTTATTAATGCAGATTTAAAAAAAAAAAAAGCATCGGCCATAAAAGAGATGATGATGGTTGTTATTGCAAAATATTGTCTACTAAAATTCAAGCGAATTATATTTAAAAATTAGGTATTTTCTCTATAAATAAACATTGAAAAGACAGATTTCGTAAAATGTCGAAATGTTTAGCCTGGTACAGTTAAATGTTTCTGGCAAATCAAACTAAAAACGATATCAAAATTTAGCTCGAAATGGTTGTTACATCAAAAATATTTTATCGCGAAACAATATTTATACATTTTCATACTTAGTGCTTTTATAAGTAGTATTTTGTATAATAAATATGTATGCGGGCATAGTTTTGAGACAGAAAGTAGCTGCTGAACATAGATTGATAGTATTCGATATTGTTTTTTTTTATACTACTTGATTATCCCGTCGACTAAAAGACTATAATCTGAACTATAATATTAAATGTCAATAATGGCTGATCGTAAATGTCACATTCATTTGATATTAAACACGTCACACGTGTTTGTAACGTCATAAAGTGATTTTTAAGTCGACTTTTTATTTGTAGTTTCGTTTATGTTTTGCTAATTTATGTGTTCATCGCTATTAAAATATATATATATATATATATATATATATATATATATATATATAAATTTGTATAATTTGGCGAGTAGTTTGGAGAATCATATAATTTAGCGAAATTGGTCGACAGGTTAATCAAGTTGTACCGTTTTTAGGTGCGTTCGTAATTATATAAATACGTAGCACCTATAGTCGTCGTTCTGTCCGTCCGTCCGTCCGTCTGTCCGTCCGTCCGTCCGTCTGTCCGTCCGTCCGTCCGTCTGTCCGTCCATCTGTCCGCCTGTCCGTCCACATATAACAGAGCAAAAACTACCCAACCGAATGGTCTGAAATTTTAAATATATGATTGGTGTAAAATTTTGTCAAGCCATTTCAAATTTTATGAAAATCGTATGTATCGTTTAATTACAGGGACAGTCAGTTTTTCTTTACATTACGGACAATGGGAAAAATTATTGCAAGTGCATTTTAATGATGTTACAGCCTTCCGAATGGTCTGAAATTTTAAATATATAATTGTTGCAAAATTTTGTCGAGTCATTTCAAATTTTATGAAAATTGAATGCATAGTTTAATTACAGGGACAGTCAAAAGTTTTCTGTTACATTACGAGGAATGGGAAAAAATTATTGCAAGTGCATGTTAATGATGTTACAGACTATGCGCTCATGAACTGCAAAATTCAGTACAATATAGGGTGCAAAAAATAATTATAAAACTAGTTATAGTACAAACGCACCTCATTTGCCACGTTTGACGAGCAATCTCCACCTTTTTTTAATTAATTGTCTGCCCGTATTATCTATAAATCAGCTCTAATGGAGGGAATTGGAAGATAAATACGATTTTAAAAAAAACTACTGTTCAAACAAAAAATCAGAACGTTTGTTATAACTCAAAGCTTGTTAAATCTATGCATTTCTTCTTTTCTTGGGTATAATGAGGATAAAAGTCAAAATTTCGATGCATATTTGGTCGTAAAGAATATTTATTTTGTATTTATTTTTTAAAAAATGATACTGTTTTACTGATAACGACGTTCCAACTTACTTGCACGCAGCAAAATTTTTACAAAAAAGTATAATTAATTATATACTTTATAGAATTATTTCCGAAAAAGAAATATTTAAAAAAATAGAGGTTTCATGAGTTAATATAAATTAAAAATCTAATATCAAGTTATTATCTTAAATATTTTCATGTAAACGTCTATAAGAAGCTATTGTATGTACATACGTAATACACTACTCAGTTATTTCTCATACGTTTGCACCAAGTTGTTTTGTTTAATATGTAATTTTTTAATTACATAAGGAGAAGTAAATTATCGTAGCCACATGTATTTTTTTTGCGCTGAAGTATTTTGGATTAAACACAGTTTTAACTTCTGTATAAATATGACGAAAAAAAATGTACGTTACATTCATTTTGTTATTATTTTAATCAAACTTTTATAATGTGTATCAAAATTAAAAGTTACACGTGTTTCATAAATTGTATGATTAACATTTTTCATTTCTTAACATAGTATGATAATGAAAAGAACTGAATAAAATAATTACTAATAATGTAACATCAATAATGAATTAGGGGATTTTGATTAGTCTTGATATTTCTTTAAGGGAAAGTTGCTGAAATATATCTTCTTTCCATATTACATTTAATTAAAAAAAATTAACAATATTTTTCTACACTAGAAATTACAAAATAGCGACAATACATGGATTATAACATACCCATCAAAAATAGATTTCTTAGTATCACTGTATTAAAATGGTATCTACGTTACATATAAAATATCGAGATGTATGAATACTGATATTCTGAATTAATTTTATTCATTAATGCAGCTGAATTTCATTACAGAACACAATTTCTGTAATGAAATTCAGCTGTATGAATGATTAAAATTAATAAAAATATGGTGTTTCTTGTAAGAAAGTAGGTACTTCTATTTTACTTTATTAAAACTTTGCTATAGAAAATAATTCTACTTTAACAATTTCGCAGGAAATTAATATCAATACTCTGATAAACACAATGTTAAAGACGAATAGAGAATTTACTTTTAACATTTAACATACTTCCTTTCATCATCAATCATCGGAGAAACATTATGAGTATTGGATATTTTCTGGCGTATTCGTAGAATTCATATAAATATTCGATCGGTAGGAAACTTTTCAGAAACGAAGTGAAATATACTAAAATTAGAATAAAGTATATCGTTGGAAAACCATTTTAAGTCTAGAAATAACATACAAGCTTTCGTTAATTTTAGTTGTGAATTCGGGCATTATTTTCCCGTATAAAAATGATATGTTTCAATTTTTAAAATTAATAATTTTCTTTTCACGACCTTAGTCACAATAGAATGTATATTCTTAATCAAAAATCTATCTTCAGATAGTTTTTCCTAACTTTATTAACAATAAGCAGGCCGGAAACAGTACTGCCAAATCTGAAGGACATTTTTTTCAGAAATTTCGAATTCACACTAGAAAAAATTTAATACTAAATTTTAAAACTAAGTTTTATTCAGTAAATATCTATCTCCTTAATAACTATTAAAACTTTCTGTGGAGAATTTAGTATTTCTTATCGTTCTTTTTATAAGCAGCCTGTTTAGTATAAATGTAGAAATATTTTTTTTCACTCAAAAATTCTTATCACATTCCACACTAAATTTTAAACAATTACAGTCGATTACAGATAAATATGATGTTCTGATTTAATTTATGCAATTATATTTTTAATAATATAAAATAAATGATCTAGTCAAAAGTATAAAATAATGAGATATGTAAATTATTAATGATTTAGTAAAAGAGTAAATAGTATATTAATTGATGATATAGCAAAGCAATGGAAAAAGTAAAAAAATGTAACGATATATTAAAATGTTATATGATATAGTAAACTGTTAATGATGCTATATTATTTGATAACGAAAATGTATATTTTTTAGAAATAAAAAGATTTAAAAATATATATTAGAAATAGATTAGATTAGAAAAGAAAGAAAATGTCTTATATATATATATATATATATATATATAGGTTCGTTCCCTTTATTATGAAGCGAATGTCTCTTTAGAATTTTCATATGCACTCTTCATTTTAAAAAGTAAAAAAGAAAATATTTGGTTTACTTTTATTCCGATAGTTTTTTTTTCTATTGTAAGAATTGACATACATTTTAATTTTTAAAATACGTAAATGTAATGTATTTCGAATAATTTTAGTTTATAATGTGTTCATTTTAAAAATTTAATCAGAAATATTTTGTATAGCATTAAAATATCCTATACCTTCACGCACAAAAATAAGTTTTATGATATAATTTTTATAACAACAAAAAACTGTTTGATAACAAAATATAACAAATGCACAAATGGTACTTTAATTGATTACTTTGTTACGTTAAGGAAAAAAAACATTTTTAATTCGAAATTTTATTTCTTTTTTTTACGTATCGGCGGATGGAATAATTTTCTAATTGCTAACAAAAGATTAAAAATTATATAATGGATAATAGAAAATTTAATTAACACATTAACGACATAATCGATAATTCTCGTTTTCATTCAAAATACATCATTGACTAAGGTCGTGGCTTCTATCTTACAGAAAGTGCATTTACGCTGTCTAATTTTTTTTTTAGATTATAAGACATTTTACATTAAATTCCTACATTGAAAGATATTTACCGATGCATAAGCTTGGGTAACCTATCTATAACACCAATTTACAGATTTCCAGAACAGGGAGGAGCGTCTACTGTTTTAAAATTCAGATTTGGTAAAAAATGCCCTTCGGCAATATGTTAAGTAATCGGAAACAAATGGATAGATTTAAGAGTATGATTAAAAATCTTTTACAATAACCATAATCTTATACATTTCATTTTACATGAATTTCATTTATTTTTTATTTCTAGCAATATTTTTAAATTTGCTCAAAAATATCTGCGATTGTCTCGAATATTATATTTTAATTATAAAGGTTTCTCATCTTTTTTCCCTTTACTTTTCTTTAAAATACTAAACTAACTAAACGCTGTGGCTATACAATCCATGAAGGATAAGGGCCGACAGTGTCCATCTCTGTTTTCTTGACCCTGAGCCCCGAGGAGCTATGGAGCATGCGTCCCGGCTAGGTGGTCAAGCTAACGCGAGACCCTCCGTGTTTAGTTCCCAAGCAAGCTTGGTACTCATTTTATCGACCCCAAAGGGATGAAAGGCTGAGTGGACCTTGCCCAGTAGGAAGTCGAACTCACGACCTGCGGTGCGGCAGTCAGATGCCCTGACCACTGCACCACTAGGCTTCTTTCTTTAAAATACTTAAACATTAGAAATTTCTTTATGTTGAAGTACATATAAAAGTTTTTTTAAAAAAACGACACATTTTAAAAGCTTTAAACATCAATTAAATGTTGATCTTTAAATTTATGTATAATTTGATAAGTGCTATTCATGTTGTTCCAAAGCATTACCTTTTCGAAATGTAAATTTGGAATAGAGCCCGATTATGGAAAATTTACAGCTTTTATTTACGCTTTGTAGAAATCGTGTATCAATGAAATTAATTTTTATTTGTTGTTTCTTTTTAAGATAGGGTAATTCCGGGATTTATGCCGCATATTTTTTTTAATGTGTGTATAAAGTCCCATGGTGGATATAAAATAAAAAAAAATCATGCTGTGCTATTTAATGTTAAATATACAACGCGTGTACTGCGACAAAAAAATTCAAAACAAGTTAGTAATATTTTTTAACAAATTTTTTCTAAAACATTACACTGCGGCGCGTCACCCGTACATTCAGGCTGAGACGCCGCACTTGTGCGTTAGTTATGTCGCGCTTGTAATAAGAACATAATGAAGTTATAAATAAAAATATTCAAAAAAACATTCATATCTGGACTATAATTATGGATGTAATAACAAAATGAAACTAAATGAGTACAATGCAACGTATTAGTAGATTCAAATTAATTGTTGCCTACTTTCACTATTAAAATTATCGACTTATTTTTTTTATATTAAATTTTAATTCTTATTTCAGAAACAACGTAACATCAATTTATTAGAAAGGAAAAAGAAAAAAAGTAAAATTGTGTTTACATAATTTACATAGATGCCAACCTCTCTTAATTATTCCGGAGTCTGATCTAAAATTTGCATGCTCAAACCGGAAAAAATATATAAGAAAACGTGTCTTCTTTCTATGAGGTACATTTTCAATTTCATTTAGAAATTTTTAGTTATATAAAATTTCTGATTGTAAACGTGTTCATCTTTGATCAGACTCCGGAATAATTAAGAGATGTTGGCATCTATGAATTTATTTGTCAACCCTTTCGGGACCAATGACTTTTACACAAAAATGTATTCGGTTGGTACCACTTTTTTTAAAGAAATTTTCTTTGCTTAAATAATCATGAAAATGCTCTAATTAAACAAACTGTAGTTGAAGAACTACTATAAGGAATTTAGAAATTTATAAGATTCTTGTATTTTATTAAGATTTATCGTTAACTTTCTATTATCTTAAGTTTAAACTTAAAAATTCAATTTTTATTCCTTTCTTTCTTAAACTTCTTTATTTTCTTTAGTTATCTTATTTTCTCTTCTAGTAGCTTTGCTACAGTTTAACTTTATCCCAATGGCTCATTAAAACATAATACATTTCAATTTCCTAGTCTGGATGTTAAGCTGTTATCAGCTAGGAAACCCCTCAATGCTGATTACCTGTTCAGTACCTTACCTGTTCTAATTAAACAAAGTAATCAAAGCTTTTCTTTTTTTACTGGTGCCAGAAGCAAATTTTGTAAGCTCCTTATGAAGATGTTTATATGCACCTATAGTCCCGAATTGCTAAGAGATCGACTTCAATCTACAGAAAAAGTGTCGAAAAAGTACAGTCTTTATCTAACTACATTTAAACACATCATGCAACGCAGATAGTTACACTTCCTCTTTTTTGGAGTAGTTTGCAAAGAACGTCTGCGTTACGCGCAATCCAATTTTTCATTATTATTATCTTGACTTGCATCTTTCTTACCATTCTTACTTTTTATGTTCCCCTTTTTCTCCTTTGGTTTTAGTAAACTTGATGACATGCCTAACATGGTTAGTCTGTTCAAAAGAAAAGGAAAAGTTAATAACACTTAATCATCCCGTACAAAAGAAACAGCGGCATGCATACCGGAATATCAGTGCTGCATGTATCCCATTTTGCATGGTGCAGACGTCGGCCATCACAGTTACCTGCCATCACTAAGGTGATTGACGTAATCATACACACAGTGCTCTACACAAACGCTACAGTTAGTTTTGACTTCGAAATCATGCATGCATTTAGTACTTAGTGTATAAAAAGTATTTAATTATGACGTGTTTAAAAGCTTGGACAATGAAATCATGCACTTACGTCAAATTAAGGATTGTACTTCTACAAGTAAACATCGAAATGGGATTCACGCTATACACTGGTAAAAATAATCTCATTGCGCACTTATACTTTGCGTTCGACGACCATATATCGATAATTACAAGAAATACAAGAGTTGCGCATCTATCCCGTATGCGGCGACTCTCCCGGAGTTATCCTATAGCAACTGGAAAGATTTAAACTAACTGAAGCAACATTTAACCATCCATTCAGGATTTCTAAATTATTTCTGAAGATATAATCTATTTTAATTAATTTTACTCTATTAATTAATAATACAGTTTTGAAAAAAATTAAAATATTGCATTGTCATTTAGACACATAACTGTATATAGTGTCCACAATTAACGTATTTAATCGAAATTGAAGGTGAAAAATGAAATTTGAAATTTTACGTATATGAACAAAATAAAGTTTTATAGAAGTGTGTAATTACGTGCTTTACGTAGTTTTAAAAAAAAAATGTTATTATCACTTTATGATTGTTATATGTATTAGGGTATGTCTAAAAAAATATATATATTTAGGATCAAAAGGACATAAAGCGGGAAAGTTGCCTTTTGTAAAAAAGAACAAAAGCGTTAAATATTACACCGATTGGTTAATCTCTTTTACCGCTGCAAGGGGGACAAAGTTCAGAAAAATTACAGAAACATGTCTTTTGCATTATTTTAAAGATTATCCAAACATAGCAATTCAGTTTTTGATTGAAAGCAATAGCCATACGAAGATATTAGTAATGTAACAGTAAAATTTCATTTTGGTGACATCATATAATTTACTGCCGCGACAGGACCGAAGTTTCTAAATAATGTTATAAATTTTAATTTTTCGATCTTCTTAATTTTCGTAATATTTCTAGAATTTTTAAATTCCTAATTGGCCATAAAGGGTATTTTCTGTTTTTAATTTCACGCAGATTGTTAACCTTGATCAATGTTGTTCTATCAAAATCATCTACTCTATGATAGAATCCCATGCAGCTGCCTGCTCATAAACTTATTTTCTCATTGCTAGAGGGACATATTTCACTTGTTTTGTATTTTGTAAGATACTCGTTTTGCTCTATATTTCGATGGCCCAAAAGATAGGACTCTTTCACAGTTTAAAGTTGGGGCAAAATTTCATCGTCGCGAAGTCAAGGAAGAGCATTTCTCTTTGATACTTGAAATAGGTCACCATTATTGTGGTTATTTGACCCCATCGTCTGTCAATGTGATTCAATATGGAATGAAATTGTAGATTTTTTGAAGAAAACTAAAATATAAACTGCAAATATAAACTGAAATCGGATGTGGTGAAGGCGTTTTTAACACTGTATGCAACGGAGTTTTAAAAAATTCTTTAGTGGCTTCCTTTCGTCCAAATTCTTAATTCTTTGAGATTTGCGAATCCTTACAAATTGCAAAGTTAAGCCAATTTAATTTCCTAGCTGTTGGTAAAGACGATTTGTCAACAGACCTGAAATATTTTTGAAATATTGCAATCTCTTTCGACAGGTGCTCAATTGGCCTTTATAGGCTAATACCTGGAGCAATAGTTCACGTAATGTAGATTACTACTGTTAATCGAATTTTGAGCCCTGCATTGGAATACAGAAACCCTCTTCTTGACTAGCTGAGTACATCGTGTAAGTGCACTTGGTTCGCAATTAAAATGAATCGATCAAGTTTTCCAGAATGTGTGGACTATAGTTAGTAATCCCATTACTTTCCAGATCATCTAAGAAAGCTTATAGTTGTAATTGCACGAAATGCCTATTTCGAAAATCATGAAAATAGGCTCATTGAAATGATAGCAGATGGAGGAGATGACGGCAGATGAACAAGACATCACGACACCAGCCATGAAGAAAATTGCCGAAATAATAAGTTCTGCGAGTTCGTAATACGACCATTCGCCAGTTCGTCATTCCAGATTTGAACTTTGAAGTTGAAAATTATATCGATTTAATCCTATGACAAAACTGCAAACTCTCTGCCCACTGAATATTCCTCAACGCGGGTGAGTTTAGAAAGTTCAATTAACGATATCAGCTATTTTAGGTTTCTCTCTCACATTAAAGCAGTAGAAAGATGCATGAAATTGGTCATTTAAGCAGCTTTTAAAGTTTGTGGATTAGAACCGAGGGACATTTACATCCGATCAACTTTCACTTCTCGAATAATAAAGTCTTTATTTGAAAGCAAGTCACATTATAAAATTAGCTTACATTAAATATCTCTTCATTCTAAGAATGTCCAGGATAAAATCTATGTATTTAAGTTAATAAAATTATTCATTTTGTTTCATTTTTGTGATTTGTGGTGCATGAAGTTTTGTCTCTTGTTGACTTGCAGTAAGCCAGCAGTACATGAAGCGATCATCAAGAAGAATGATTGATTACCCTTTTTATTTTCCAGACTATTACAAATAGTTAATAAAATTTATAACATTTTAATAAATATAAAGTAAATTTATTTAATTCTAGACATACTATAAAAATTTTAAAAACTTGGAAAAACAAAAAAATAAAAATTTCGCCATTTTTTTTTATATATGGTGCATTTGGGGAAGAAAAATATACCATTTCATCATAATGAACATTTGCTGGAACATTTCACATATCTTTATGTAGGTATTGCATTAAATTAGAAATTGTATTGGTATGTTTGGATAATTGGAAAGACATTTATGAAAACCATTATTTTGCTATTTTTGGACCTTTGGCCCCCTTGCGTCGGTAAAAGATATCAAGAGATCGGTGTAATATTTTACGAAGTTATTCTTTAATGCAAAAAGCAACTTTCTCGCGATATTGCATTCCGATTATAAATATTAAGTTATTTTCGACAAACCCTAATATGTTTGCTACTGGTTTAATATTGTACATGAAATTGTATAATGAAATTCTCCTCATTATATTATTGTATAACGAATTCTCCTCAATAATACAGATGGGTTTTATTGCGGATAACTGAAAATATTATCATTTTAGCAATTCCATTTTAAATTAATAACTATGCTTAAGAAACACAATGTTAAATTGAAATCGGACGTTTACTTTTAACGATTAACATATTTATTTTTATCATCGATCATCGGAGAAATATTACAAGTATTCGATATTTTCTGACGTATTGGTAGATTTCATATAAAGATTCGATCGATAGGAAATTTTTCAGATCAAAGCGGAATATGCTGAAATTCGTATCTTATATATAGGGTATAATATTATGTTTAGGATTAAAGTGAGAACTTTTATAACTCTTATAGGTATATTCAATCGTAACTTCAATCGTAATCGACAAGTTTTATTTAACTCTCTTATTAAACTATTTATACTTTACGCCTTTTTTGTAAAAAACAAATAATGTATTATATTGGCATTTAATGGTTCAGGTACCATTTGAACTAACAAAATATATGTAAAAGTCACCTCTATAAGTATTATATTCCCTAAATAACTTATTGATTTGTAATTGTAATACTTAAAACACGTATTAAAAAAGATTTATTTATAAATTAAATTTCTCAAATAAAGTATACGTACATATATTTTTTTTAATTTATTTTTAAATATGCACAAATTTTACAAAAAATATTCTTGCGTGCATTGCGCGCATGATTTTTCACACATGAAATGATAAATCCAGGCAAGATTTGTTTAATGAGTTAAGGTATAACGTGCTCACAAAATGACCTACAATGAAACAAATACACTGCAAAATAATCATTAAAGTTACTAAAATATTTCTAGGAAAGTGGGATTCGTAGAATATTTTATGTAATTATTCCTAGAATATTTTATGACAACAACAATAATTCCTGTAACTGATACACTTTTGCACTGTAAATAAAAAAAAAAAATCTGCAAGTTTACTAAGAATGTTTTAGGAAACTAGGATGCCTAGAACTTTGTATGTAACTGGAACCCGGTTTAAAGATATAATTTTTGTAAGATTACTCTAATTTTAGTCGGTTCTTTTGTAAAGTTACTGATTTCTGTAGCTTTACAACAACTAGTTTTGTAGATTTAATCTTTTTTTGTACATTGTACAGATAAAATTTTAGTACGTTTACAGTTTTCTGTAACTTTACATCTGAAGAATTACAGTTTTTTTTTGCCGTGTAGTAATGATCTGGGGGCCCAAAAGCCCCACACTTCTGTGCCAGAGTGTTTTAAATATTTTAGTATGTCTTGAATGGAGCAGTCGCAGCGCCCCTTGCCGCGCAAGAGTAGGTGTTCGGCGCACATATCATCCGGACGATTATGGTCCTAAATTATGACACTATCCTCAAGATTTCTTCTTTCATCAATAAAGATTTTTTTTTTCCTGCATCAACCAACCGCTGTCTATCGCGAAGGATCTTTGTGCTCCATTGGCTTGTTTATTATGTGTTTTTATACGTTAATGTAATTGTTTTTTTATATATATATATTTCGTTGACATGTACCTTCTCTGTCCGAGAAATGGAAGTTTCTGTGGTGAATCCTCGAGAACCTTACCGGGTGGAAAAAATACGGTCTACGCCGGACTCTAGCGATCTGGTGTTCTTGCTCCACTTAGGTATATATACATAAATGAGCAAATAAAATGTGTAGATCCTCAGAAAAAAAAATCAAAGAATTTTGAAATGTCGAAGGTATTTTTATGAAAAAGTAGTCAAGAATTCTAAACTCCTTACTTCAGAAGCATAATAATAGTTTATTTTGTGCTTTTTTACGTTTAATACGTTCAGTGAAAATTTCGTGAAATTCTAGGTCACAATTTTTCTGAAACTGTGCGCGCAGTGAACAAAATCGACTTTTTGAGAAAATTGACTCCAAAGATGCTATCAACATTCGATCGTATAAAAAGAGCTCGTGTTTTAAACATAACTTATCTTTCAATGTGAATGGGGTTTGTTTTTATATGTCCTAAAAATATCATATTTAATTACAAGCTTTTTAAGAAAATCGATTTTCAGACACATTAAAAGGTACCTGCCCCCCCCCCCCCCTTAATCAGATCACACTTAAATTGAATAATATATAAATAATATAGTTAATTTAAAAATGAGTGAAGTCACAAATTCTTGTTATAGAAAACGTTGGTCTGTTATTATAACTCAGAGAAATGTGCATCAAATGCGAGCTTAACGGAGTTTTACATTTTGGATCTAGAATTGCAAGATTACTTAGAAAAATAAACCATCTAGTAAAAAAAAAAATCGAACTTTCGACTTTAGATGTTTTGACGAAAACCTAGAGAAATTACGAATTGTTCTTCAGCTTCGGGGGAAAAAAAATATGTTGTAAGTAATATTTTCATCATCACTTCTCATCAGTCTGAACTCAAACTCCTTTATCTAATGTTAAACCTCTGGGTTTAGAATGTATGTACATTTTTCAAATTAATCCTCGGATAATTAATTTTATTGAAGTTCTTTATTTTGTATGCTGTTCTTGGAGGAAGATTTTTCCTTTTTTATTTGACGAAATATTTCTAAAATATATAGTTAGTTTTATATTTCAAGTGTTAAAATCTGAATTAAAACACGCCTGCTACTCTTAGATTTTAACACTTAAAATATAAAATTAAGTATACATTTTAGTAGAAAAATGCAAAACAAAAAACAAAGAAAGATCCTTACAAAGCCGCAGAAAGAAGAAAAGAGGGTAAAAATTTTAATTTTCGTAGAAGAAATTCGAAAAAAAAAAAAAAAAAAAAAAAAAAAAAAAAAAAAAAAACCCGGATGCATTCTATTCCCATAGGTATAACAGAGACGGGAATGCGTAGTCAGCAGGTCTTAAGTTTTAATAACTAGAGAAATTAGCTGAACTGACTAACACCGAATAACAAACTGATCAAAAATAATAATAGTTGAGATGAAAAAATATCATAAAAATCGAAGTGATCAGTAAATTTAACAATTTATTATATATCTGCTGTATAAAACATGTATCAATTTGAGTAAGAATTATACGCATATTCATGAAGATATATACTTTTACTTTAAAAATAGTATATATATATATATATATATATATATATATATATATACATAATTATTATAAAAAAATTGTAACATGCAGGAAATGTTAAAATCCAAGAGAAGCATTATACTTCAGTTAGAAATCAGTATACAGAATATTTTATAAAATTTAAGCATTTGCATTAAATAGTTTTCAATTGCCCATGCTCGAATAATGGGCAATTTTTTTTCAAAACTGAGTAGAGTACTACATATGCATATAGGCAACATATGCAGGGTGTTGCCAATCTCTACCGACAAATTCAGGGGAGTGATAGTAGACATAAGGAGGATAAAAAATTACCTTAGAACATGAGATTGCAAACCATCCATTTAATCAAAAATACATTGCGTTCTGCCCTACCCAAAGTTGGTTTGACGCTAATAACATTCAGAAAAATGAAGTGTGTTATAATGAAACTTTTAATGGACATTATCACCTTCTTTGTAAATATGATAATGCCAAAACAATGGTAAAAGTTTTCATTATGCGCGTCAGCAGTATGCACTTGACGCTCCACATCTTGGAGAGTGATTATCAATTCATGAAGTACATGTATTGCGTGATCACCCTGTTTTTACAGAACTTTTTGTGATGTTATGAAATTTTATACAAAACAAGGTACTTATCGTTACATTTTTATTGAAATATTTTTATTTTTCGCAGAATTATTACCGTCAAGCAAACTTCAGTTAGCGTGAAATACCCCTTATTTGTGACTAGATAAGTGGTTTGCGACAGCATGTTCTCATGCAATTTTTCATCCACTCTATTTGTCGCTCGAATCCGGCAAAATCCTCTATAAGATGGCCAATCAGATATCTTCAAAATTCAAGAACTTATTGGCGATAAAGTCAATTATATTTCAGTTGTTTTAAAGGATGCTTGATGATAAGGGATTATTCGCAATCGGCAGTGTATGTAACACTAGCTGACAGACTCGTGTGTCTCGGTAATCTTAAATTTCCTAATAGCAAAGGTGAATTAATTTATATATTTAAAGGAAAATCTTTCTATATGTTCTTAATACTTGGGTTCCCATGCATTCGGTAGCGTACACTCTAGAATTTGTATGATTTTATATTTTAAAATGAAAATCTATTCAAACAAACACAGAGTTGGTGGCCCCAATGCATTCGGCATCCTATCTTTGTGACTTCATAAATATGAGTACTATTCTTACACAAGTAATTGTACGGATTTTAAGGGACCTATATAATATTTTTTTAGAACTACAGATAACTCCACGCCTTTCTTGATACAAGGAGATCGAAAAAATATTATTTGTGCTTACTTTGTTGCTGGTCCCCTAACATCTCTCGTGACTAAACTTTCACCGAAAAATATGAGGTCAATCAGGATCTATACATCTTCTAAGTCATAAAAGTATAAGGTGCTTTTCTAAATTGTCGGTTAAACGTTAAAAGTTTAATGTGTCACGGTATTTTTAACCAGATAGTTCAAAAGTTAGGAACTGTTGTTTATTTAATTTTTTATACAGTTATGATGAATAGCACAAAAATTAAATATCCGAAGTTTGGATTTTTATATTCAATATTTCACATATAATTTAGATGTTTATACTTCACAAAATATGTGAAATATTCACTAATTATACATATAGATAAATAATAATATCTATGTGAAAATATATATTATTTTTTAAACGTATATTTTCCAAAATGTTTTAAAAGCTTCAATCGTTTTCATAGAAAACTATCGTCTTATTTTGCATATATTTCTATCGCAATAATTTGTTATTTTTATTGCCTCATATTACTTGTCCGCTGATATTTTCAGTTTCGTACATTTGTCTAATAAATTTTCAAAAATTCTCTTCGATGTTACTCTAGTTACTTTAACGCTGTTAAAAAATCTAATTTGTATTGCTCCAATGGTTAAAGCATATATTTATTTCATTAATCCAAAATGTAGATGTTATTCAAATTTGGATATAACTTTCTGGGGAAAAAATTTTTCGCATAATTGATCAGTGAAACACTACAAAATTATAAATTTCTACAGTCTTAACAACATTTAACATAGTTCGTGAAATACGAAAATCTTCTTCATTGAATAAAGAGAACTTCAAAATCCAATTACTTAATTGAATTATCAATACGTTGCAACAATAAATATGTGGCAAAATTTCTACTACTTTTTACAATAAATCGTAATTAGCACAGGAAAGCAATTTTTAAATCGTCTATAGAAATTATTCAGAATTGAAGACAAAATTTGTTTTTACAGAGAGTTTTATATTTAATTTATCTTAAGTAAATAGCTGAAAATAGATGCTTATATGAAAAGGATGTATTTGCGTAACAAATATTGCTATTTCTAGATCAATTTCTCTTTTTTGGCAGTTTACATAAATATAAAAATTTCACAATATGCCCCAATATGTAAAATAAAAATTATTTTGGAAACAGACAAACAGCAAGTATTTTTAGATCATTTAACAATTACGTTAGTTGAGGTTCACTGAATAAATCATATATTTTCCATTTTCAGTGACCAAATGTATGTGTTACTCAGTGAACTTTAAGAACTGGTTTTTAAATCTTTTATTAATTTAAATGTTTTTTTTTTATAGCGGAACCGACAAGCCCACTACTTAGACGTTCAATCATATTCAAACTTAAATTATAAAACACCTTAATTGAGGCTACTTGGGCAGGCGGGTGATAGAGTCACTTCACAAATTTGACATGGATTACGCGGTGATAAAACAAGTAGCAACTTTACCAAACCAATATGTTGCTATGAGCTGCTAGGAAAGAATTATTCAATGCACCAGAGTTAGCTGGATAACAAACATCCTATGTTTTTAAAAACAATCTTTTATTTACTCAAACTATATTTTAAAATATTTTACCACCTGGCAGTGCTTATACCATAAGCTCTAATTTTACTTCCGTGTCGCAAACTCTTTGTTCAATCCTCCGACGCAGGACTTACACTCGCTCTAGTAGGACTCGGCAAAAATCCTAAGTCACAAAATTTCGCTTGAAATTTTATACGCTGCAGACTGAACGACGCAGCCTAATCTCCAGAAAACTACAGCGAAAACACGAAACCGTAGATTCCAAAAGAACCAAACCCACCTCAAAAAAATAAAGAGGTATAAAATATAGAGGTCTCTAGCGCACACAGGTTAAATATTTGACGTCAGGTTCACATTCAAAACAGTCTCTATACAAGTGACATGCTAGTCTACACTTTTATGTAGCTTTCATCCGAAAAAGTAAAAAGAGAACTATTGTGGCGACCGAAGAAAGCGATTCAGGAAAAAAAATGTTGGTATAGTTTTACCGAACATGACCCCCAGAATATATAACCACAATCTGTTTAGATGTTGATTTGTATACATATATCTGATTTATGTCATACTTTAACTCTCGCATTTATGAACCAATTAAAAAAAATGAAAATTCAAAACAATGTCAAATAATTCGAAACGAAAAAAAAAAATTCTTAAGTGTTTCACCTTGATACAAAGATTAAGTATCATTTTTTGTTACCCGACTGCCAGGAAGGGTTGTGTGTTTCAGGCGTATCTGGGTATGTGGATTTCTACATACCCTCAAAACATCCCAACGGCTGGATGTATTTTAATGAATGAGGTCTCTATTGATTCGTATTAACTGTCCTATGGTTATAGGCTAGATTTGTTTCCATAAATTCAAAATGACGGCCACAAAATACAAAATGACGGTAGACACAATAAAGAAGTTTCACGCACCATATTGAGTGGCATATCATTGTATTGGTTTTTCAAAATGAAGACAATGTTTCATTAACTATTTCACAGTCAGAAGCTCCGTTTAAATATTACACAGCCTGGAAGTTGCGTAGGTAAGATCTCAAGCTTTACTGCCACTCTAATTATCATAGACATCTATAGGCCTCATCAAACAGTGTTTATAGATAGGAACTAACAATTAAACACAACTTAAAAGTCATCAATACAAGTAAATAAAAAGAAAATAGGTAAGTAATATAAAAAATATTTTAACATTGACGAGAAATAATTAATTAATTCGCGCAGTCGGGTTGTTTGATTTTTTAAATTTAATTTTTACTTGTTTTGACTTTATCTTTAAAAATGGATGAGATAAAGCAGTTTAAATTTCTACGGTGTGTGGCTTTTACAACAATCCGATTTTTGTCATCAGATAGCACGTGTATTTATTTGCGGATTCGGATGTGACTTATTATATGTACAGAGAATAGTACGTTTTAAACCGAGTTCGCCGGACAGTTTAAGGGGCTCCGGTACACAAACATCTCCAAATTTTCTAAAAAAACTTTTATTACATTAAAAATTTCTCCGTTTTTTTTCTGCTAAAAATGACGTTTAAATTATGTTTCTATCTTAATTAGAACAGGAAGTGTTAAAGTTTTATGTAATGATTATTTATGAGGTAGTTTTTAGTCTCATGAGAGTAATAACAAGTACATTCATTAAGAAAAAATAGAAACAGAGCATACGATTTTCCTAATTTTTATCAAGTTTGCGAAATAAATGTATGTACGAGTATACACACATAACATAAATCTATACCGAATTTTTAACATGGCATTTTTTCCCATAGTTAAAAGTAAATGCTTGAAAATTTAACAGATACAATACGTAAAAAATATTAATTGATTATCATTACCCCAATTTTAAACATCGCAGTATAAAGCGGATTATATTAAAGTTCTTTTTTAAGATAATATATAATTTTCTTAGACTGAAAGTTTGCTGATGAGCCGTTTATGTTTTGTGTCACTTTTCTTGCTCTTGAGCATTATATCGAATGCCTTTATTGTTATTTTCAGAGTAATGTACAAATAAAATTGCATTTCCTTGATTTTTTACGATTTTATTGACACGCGTTTATGAACGTGTTATAGATTTTATTTTGATATTTTGGTATTTTTCAATCAATTTATATAATTATAAAGTTTTAAATCATCCTTTAATAAATATAATTATACAGAATTAGATACGTAAATAATTAATGGCAATAACACTAATTGTTTTTTTTTCGTAATTATTTATCAAACTTGAAAATTCTAATTTCATTTCTCAGGTATCTCAAACATGCATTCCATTAAATTTACTTACTTTTATTTCACAGCTATTTCAAAACAGTTTTAAAACTAACTCTTAAAATAAAGATCCACAAACTACCTTACTTGTTCAAAATTTTTTGGCGAGGATTCAAATAACACAAACTTAAATTACTTGTTTCGTGACTTTAAATTGAAAAGAATTCTCCATAGAATTATTATTCTTTATCCTGTTTCGTTACTATTCCGTTCTAGTTTCGCAGTAATTCATGCTTTTGTATATGCTTAAGTACATTTATAAAGAATTGTATCTTGCCACGTAAATTGCTTTCGTTAGTAATTCTAATATTGTTTCATTTAAACAAATAATGATTACGAAAGAAGGCTACAATGCACTTTTAAATTTTTAATTGTTACAGTTCATTTTCTTTTTGTGTAAAGGAACATATTTCGATATTTTTCTTCAAACATTCTTTAAGGCGTATTTGGACTTAGATTCTCCCATCGTGTCAAACATTGAAACATTAGAAAAAACATTTTAATTTAAACAAGTGGGAAATTGTACGTAAAACGTGGCAAATGAGGTACGTTTGTGCTATAACTAGTTTTATAAATATTCAAATCTTGGTGTAATAGCTTTTTCCCTCTTATGCAAAAATGCATGCATGCAAATTTTATTACGGTTATATATATTAAATTCAAGAACACGGAAATAATAGGACTCCATCTTAAAAAGTATGGAATCAACATGGCAACCTAGAATAATGACCTATCATAAGATATCATTGAATTAATTACGTATGATAGGATTTAATTGAATGAAGAAAACTTTTATTGATATCTTTATATTTTTGGATTCGATTTTCATAAAATTTGAAATGACCTGACATAATTATAGAACAATTTATATATAGAGGAGAAGGTTCAAATACCGGCTTCCACTGCTGGTTTAAATCTAGGTCCTACAATTTTCAAAATTGGTAAAGGAAAGTGCTACAGCGGGGTACCTTGACAAATTTTACACCTACTTAAAGAAAAAAAATTCGCTTTAAGAGGCGTTTTCAGTTTATAAAATGCAACATTCCGAAAGTCTGCAAATTTTGACTTTTGAAAATGGGGTCTAAATACCGGCTACCTACGTTTTTTTCTAAAAGAATTACACAAATTGTGCTATTGTCAATTATTAAGCGATAAGAACATTGTTTTAATTAATTTTATTGATTAATTACAATTCTTCTGCACAGTAAAAATATGTAATTTTTAATGAACAAGCATTTTTGTCAAATTTATAAAAATCTTAAAGACTATATCTCACAGTCTTCTTTCAATTATGTTTCTAGTTAGAAAAAAAAAACTGCTGTGGCTGTTTTAAATGAGAATTATTTTATCTGAAAAAGTCATAAACAAAGTAATCAGACTCTGTGTCGGTGCAGTGTCGCTATGGACCATATGTCAAATTCATAACATTGAACCCCGAGTCCCGTCCCATATTCTTGTCCTCAGAGAAAACACTCTCGCAAAAGACACAAATTACATCCTCCTCCTCTGTTGGATATCCCTTTTTTTCACTTTTTAAAAATCCAATTTCTGTCCCTTTCACCTGTTTTTCCTCAGTCATTTTTCTTCTTTCTCTTTACATTTATTGTAGGCAATTTTGGGATGTCCACCAACGCTTTTTTGTGAAGTGAAGCGGTAACTAGTGTCTCTCTTGAAGACTTGCGGCCCAAGTTGTTTTTATTCATGTTGCGAAATGCGACTGAAACTATTTCTTGAAGACGTGACCCCATAAATTAATTTATATTCCACTCCTTCAAAAAGAGCAAACCCAGAGGTCTGAATATCGGCTAGCTGGTATTTAGACCACTCTAGGTAGCCGGTATTCGGACCACTGCTATGTTTAAGTTAAAACCGGCATTACTCATTCATATAGTAAATTACCAATCGCGCACATGCGGCAATTGAGGGCTAAATATGTCTAGAAAATAAATTAATCACCAATTCAAGCCAATTTTTGATCAGTATTTAAAAAGAAATGAGAAACACATATTTGAAAACTTTCTGATGTCCTAGATTACGTTCTTTCGAGGCTTTTTCGTTTGCTGTTTGCAAATTAGACAGACTTGAGCGACGTATTTATCGTAACTTTCTTCTCTTAAAGAAAGCTACAAATTCTGCCTATCACCCATAGACTGTGCTGCGGTCAGTTCCCAGAACACCTAGTAGCCGGTATTTGGACCCTAGTCGGTATTCGCACCTTCTCCTCTATTAAATTTCAAATCATTCAGTAGCGTAGTATTTGCACTTTTAAATGGGGACAGAAGAACGGACCAGACGGCGACTATATGTGCTACGTGTTTATATAATTAAAAATAAAATGCATTTGGAAACCACGTCAATCCTTAACATAATAAAATGAGATGTAAAACTCATTCATTAAAACTTAGCTAACGATAATGATACAGTTTAAAATCATGAAGCTAAAAGTAAAAATAACCTATTTCTGCTTGCTTTTTAAACTATATATGTTCATATCGTTTGAATTAGATGTGCATGTCAAAGAATAAAAAAAAAGGTCATTGAATAAAAAAAGTAAAATTTGTTGTTAAATCAACGACCTTTAACTCATTAATAGAAATTAATATCAGTTGAAAATATACTCTTATTATACTTAATTTCGTACACTTATATTTCCTATGAATTGCAATTTTTAAACGATGAATTATGCCTTGTCTGGATAAGTTTTCACTCTGTTTCTTCTACGTCTTGCTATCAGTGTGAATTAAAATTCATGAGTTAAAAATTTAATTTTTTGGGGTTTTTTGTTATTGTTGTTGTTATTACGAGTTATTCATCTTTTTAGAATGGGTAATTTCATTGTGACTTGTCAGTGATATAATTTCTGATTAATTTTACATATCTAATGTTAATTGCACAGAAAAATATTCACCAATACTTTAAACATAAGCAACATTACACAGTTTATGAAATCGATACCTTGCTTCTGTGACAAAAAATACATTTATTTTCCGTTGAATAAAAGTTCCTTTTTAGTAATGAAAAAATTTACATAAATATTTTTGCCATGAATTTGAAAACTTTTTCATCGCGAAGAAATCTTCTGGGACTTAAGCTTATAATTAAATTCAATGCTTCAAAAAGAACTTTTGAATACTTTGAAGTTTCACTTTAGAATGGAATCATTTTGCATATTTATAGTTTTATGTGTCAGAAAGGCGCTAAGAAGGTTTTGAGAGATTTTATAATTTAGGAAATGGTGAAATGAAAATATAATTTTTAGAATTTTATAATCTTATTTCAGGATGAAATATATTTCCTTATTTAAAATACAACTTTTACAATTATATATTATTTAATTATTTTGATAGATATTATCGTAAGATAATATGCATTTATATGCATTTATATGCATTTTAAACGATTTGCCTGATATTTTTATAACTATTATTATATGCAGATGAATTTTCGTTCATAGAATTTGTATATTTGAAAAAATTATATCATATAAAGTAATTTTAAAAGAATTAATAATCACTAAAAAAAATCCGACCAGTTTTCCTGTAGGAATCGGAAATACAGTTGCCTTTATAGTACCGGAAAATTTTCCGACCCAGCTCTGAAAAAAATCCGTAAAAAAAAAAAAGGAAATATTCAATAAAACGGTATTTTAAGGATTTTATTCCGATTTTAAGGATTTTATTCCCAGCTGGGTCTTAAAAATTTCCGGTACGATAAGGGCAACTATTTTTCCGATTCCTACAAGAAAACTGGTCGTTTTTTTTTTTACAGTGTTTATTATTTATTGTCTTATAAATGCTGACAAAATATGTTAAAGAAATACGGATAAAAGAATTATGTTCGAATTTTTTTAAACAGTTTGTTGCTTATTAACAAATATATATATATATATATATGTTATTTTGTAATACTATAATATTTGTTTTTATCGATTATATTTTGTTTATGTTTTCTAATAGAAGGTGTACTTTAAGTGAGTTTCTGTTTATCCAAATTTAAAATACATATACGAAAGGTGTATTGCGATTAGTATTTTAATATTGATTTCGATTGGTATCAACCTACTGCAATATTCGGATTTTTATCTATATATCAGGGGTTGACAACTATAGTATACCAAGTCTATTTTGCAAAAACATGAGATAGTCCATTTAGAATGAGCATAAAAGCGGATTTACTTCCTCCCATAGTTAGCCAAGTTGGTAAACAGACGAATATGAGACAATAACACATATGAGGAAGTACGTGAAAACAGGCTTGGTTCACTGAGTGAGGTGATAAAACAGATTTTATGCACCTTCTAAATGGACTATCTATTTGTTATCAAAATAGACTTGATTCACTGAGTGAGGGGATAAAACAGATTTTATGCACCTTCTAAATGGACTATCTATTTGTTATCAAAATAGACTTGATTCACTGAGTGAGGGGATAAAACAGATTTTATGCACCTTCTAAATGGACTATCTATTTGTTATCAAAATAGACTTGATTCACTGAGTGAGGGGATAAAACTGATTTTATGCACCTTCTAAATGGACTATCTATTTGTTATCAAAATAGACTTGGTCACTTAGTGAGGGGATAAAACAGATTTTATGCACCTTCTAAATAGACTATCTATTTGTTATCAAAATAGACTTGGTCACTGAGTGAGGGGATAAAACAGATTTTATGCACTTTCTAAATGAACTATCTATTTGTTATCAAAATAGACTTGGTCACTGAGTGAGGGGAAAAAACAGATTTTATGCACCTTCTAAATGAACTGTCTATTTGTTATCAAAATAGACTTGGTTCACTGAGTGAGGGGATAAAACAGATTTTATGCATCTTCTAAATGGACTGTCTATTTGTTATCAAAATAGACTTGGTTCACTGAGTGAGGGGATAAAACAGATTTTATGCACCTTCTAAATGGACTGTCTATTTGTTATCAAAATAGACTTGGTTCACTGAGTGAGGGGATAAAACAGATTTTATGCACCTTCTAAATGGACTATCTATTTGTTATCAAAATAGACTTGATTCACTGAGTGAGGGGATAAAACAGATTTTATGCACCTTCTAAATGGACTATCTATTTGTTATCAAAATAGACTTGATTCACTGAGTGAGGGGATAAAACAGATTTTATGCACCTTCTAAATGGACTATCTATTTGTTATCAAAATAGACTTGATTCACTGAGTGAGGGGATAAAACAGATTTTATGCACCTTCTAAATGGACTATCTATTTGTTATCAAAATAGACTTGATTCACTGAGTGAGGGGATAAAACAGATTTTATGCACCTTCTAAATGGACTATCTATTTGTTATCAAAATAGACTTGATTCACTGAGTGAGGGGATAAAACAGATTTTATGCACCTTCTAAATGAACTGTCTATTTGTTATCAAAATAGACTTGGTTCACTGAGTGAGGGGATAAAACAGATTTTATGCACCTTCTAAATGAACTGTCTATTTGTTATCAAAATAGACTTGGTTCACTGAGTGAGGGGATAAAACAGATTTTATGCACCTTCTAAATGAACTATCTATTTGTTATCAAAATAGACTTGATTCACTGAGTGAGGGGATAAAACAGATTTTATGCACCTTCTAAATGGACTATCTATTTGTTATCAAAATAGACTTGATTCACTGAGTGAGGGGATAAAACAGATTTTATGCACCTTCTAAATGGACTATCTATTTGTTATCAAAATAGACTTGATTCACTGAGTGAGGGGATAAAACAGATTTTATGCACCTTCTAAATGGACTATCTATTTGTTATCAAAATAGACTTGATTCACTGAGTGAGGGGATAAAACAGATTTTATGCACCTTCTAAATGAACTGTCTATTTGTTATCAAAATAGACTTGGTTCACTGAGTGAGGGGATAAAACAGATTTTATGCATCTTCTAAATGGACTATCTATTTGTTATCAAAATAGACTTGATTCACTGAGTGAGGGGATAAAACAGATTTTATGCATCTTCTAAATGAACTGTCTATTTGTTATCAAAATAGACTTGGTTCACTGAGTGAGGGGATAAAACAGATTTTATGCACCTTCTAAATGGACTATCTATTTGTTATCAAAATAGACTTGATTCACTGAGTGAGGGGATAAAACAGATTTTATGCACCTTCTAAATGGACTATCTATTTGTTATCAAAATAGACTTGGTCACTGAGTGAGGGGAAAAAACAGATTTTATGCACCTTCTAAATGAACTGTCTATTTGTTATCAAAATAGACTTGGTTCACTGAGTGAGGGGATAAAACAGATTTTATGCATCTTCTAAATGGACTATCTATTTGTTATCAAAATAGACTTGGTTCACTGAGAGAGGGGATAAAACAGATTTTATGCACCTTCTAAATGGACTATATATTTGTTATCAAAATACTCTTGGTCTACTATGGTTGTGAAAACCTCATATATATAATGCAAAAAGTATCATCGCATTGAAAGTGCAAAATACTGGATCGATTTGAATAAAATTTCAAAAGAGGATTAATATTGCTATGAAAATTGTATGAGCTCGTTTTTGAAAAAAAAAAGATCCGTAAACGAATTTGAAAATACTTGTCATCTGGAAGTCATTGCGGACAAATGGCCTACAATTTAAGTTTAGGATGAAATGTGAAATGAATCGATTTCAATAAAATTTTGGAAATTGTTTTTTCACATTTTTATTGGGGTAGGCATATTAAACATTTCGTTGACATCCATTGAATGGTTTGAGTTTTAACCTGATTTGAGCTTCGTAAATGTAACATCACCAATAGCAGATATTTAAACTACGATTTGAAGAGTTATCGTAAATACTTTGGGTTTAAATTACCACATATCCATTCAATTGCATTTGGTGAACGAAATTTTTAATTTTCTCACAAATTTATTTTTAAAAATAAAACAGCGGATTTAGAAGGAGTAAGAAAAATTCGCTTAATTTATAGTATATCTAATGTATGTAGCTTTAATGAAAGAAGAAAAAAAATTATAGACTTTTTTTTTCCGACTGAAAAAAAAAAAGCGAGTCTTTAAATATTGTACACAAATTAAATCTTAAAAAGGGGAAAGAGAAAAACTGTATTGTCTTTACTGTCATAGATAAATCTCATAAATCAAAATAGTTAATTCAGAAATTATTATTTCAAAACAGTGTACTAAAAAATGATAAAATAACTATTTGAAGCGTATTATTCGGTGTCACCCAAAATGTAAAGATTTCATAGTTTTTGAACTTTTCATTTAGTTATCCTTTTCTGTTTTTCTTTTAAATATATAAATTGGAAACTGTGGTTTTACAGTGTAGGAACTCGCTGCTTAAAATAAAGCTGTTGTGATATTTAAAGATCTATACTTCGTTATTGTGAATAAAATATTTTTGGTGCAAGTGAAAACGTGGTATATGTTCTAAAATTAAGTTCCTTATTGGTAGCCAAAAATATGCCATTAAATTGTGTATTGTTATCGGATACCCAGTTTAGAATATTTTACTCATCGTGAGTGAGTGAGAGATGCTAAGCTAGGTATCGTCCTCATAGCTTAAATGGTAGAGCACTTGGAGCGCTGTTCCAAGGGTTCCAGGTTCGATTCCCGGCTTGCACATTTTTCACTCTGTTGGTTATACGCTTAGTTAGCAATGTGATAAATCATGTATGCCAATGCTATTTGTGGTAAAATGGCATAAGTTTAATTTTTAAATATGACCAATTTTTAAAAATATTATGTCGAACTAATCATTTATCTAAAATAATATTTTCGTACAAGGTTAAAGGCAGTATATGTATGTAAATTTACATGAAATTCTCTTGGAAATTGTGCTAAAAGAAGCCACTAGTAATAAAAAATGCGATTTGCAATACTTTTAGCACTACATTCTTTCATTTATATTATTAAGTATAACATATAATAAATTCTTCTTCTAAATGGATAAATAAAGTGAAAGAAAAATATTAATTACAGAAATATTTCATTAATAAATGATCTAACGCGTTAAGTAATTTTGTGAAAACATTGCTACGTCAGCAATTTAGAAGCTGATAATAAGTTTCAGTATCATTTTTTCGTTTTTACGAGACATGATTACAGTATTATTATGTTATTATCTACAACCCATTAGTTTACAATATCTAGAAAGTTCCGTTATATAATTTCAGTAACTACACACCATTATGACATTATTTATCTTTTTCATTCTTCTGAAATTATTGTTCTGTTTTTTGATAATATTTTGTAATAATTATTGCTGCACGATTATTTATTTATTTATTTATTTATTTATTTATTTATTTATAAAACAACTAAAAGTTTTATTTCATTCAATTTTGTATATGGTGTTTACAAAATATATAGCATTATAGGAAAATTTTGACTTTGGAAATTTTATTTCCCGTGTGAAATACTTTATTTAAAAATGTTTTTTGTTAATATTATTTCAAAGAGTATTCAGAACATATTTATTAAATAAAGGTATTCTACAGGATTTGGAATAAATTTGTTGAACTAATAAACAGTATTTTTTATCACTCTTTATCATACATTTCCATCTGCATAGACATGTACTGTACATGTTGAATATTGAATTTAGTCAAATTATATTTATTTTTACTTCAAATATTTAACATAAGTTGAAAATGTTTTACACGGATCGAAACAAAAGTACCTCATTGTTTATGTGGATTTATTAATTGTCATAAAAGCGCATTATATAACTTTACATTCAGTTTATTTCAAATTTGAATAAATTTACAGTTCTTCCTCATATATTGTAGTTCGTAAAATCTAAATCCATTTAATATTTATAATCCGAATTCAACATTAACCTTTACGTTCTGAAAAAAGGAAATGATCTTTTTATTTTAAAATTGCATTGTGTATGCTGTTCCAATTGTATTAATGTATATAGTCATTATTTGCTTTTTTATGATATACAAATATGATTTCTTGTACTTTTATCTCAGATATTTTCCTGTATGCCCCTTACTATAGTTTATTTTCCGTGTGAGATTTTCAACCGAATTTAAAAATATTTTAGCACTAATTATGGATTTGAAAAGCTTATTGAGCTTGAAGCAAACACTTTTCAAATCAGATAGTAATCGTAATTATTGATTTATTTTTTTAGAAAATGTAATAAAATTATACAAATAAGACGAAACTTTAACCAAAGCACATTCTTAAAATTTCAGTGCATGGTAGGGATATAATTTAAACAATCAGTCATGTAAATCAGATAGTTGCTGTATTAAATTATATTATCTGAAATGTTAAGTACATAAAAATTGGGATAATAAATTACCATGTTTTATAATGATAAATTTAAGAAGCATTCTATAAGAAGGGAATATTGTATTCAGTACTATGTATATAATGTCCCAAATCAAAACATATATAACTTGCACTCAGAAAAGAAATTAACAAGGATTTTTTTAATAATTTTATCCTGTTTATAAATCAATTTTATTACTATATTTGGATACACAAAATAATAAGATTTTCAGACTAAAATTATAAAATTTACGCGGTATTTTCTATGCACCAATATACTATTTATTATTTTTTAAATAATTATTTGTCCCCCTCAAACAAAATACATTTTAGGAACAAAAGTAATTGAAACTAAAATAGAATGTCAATATGAAATAATATTAAAACAAATTCGAAGTAATGTGAACAACTTTGCAATTTTTCAAATTTGAATGAATTTTCCGTTCTTTCGTACGTATTGTAGTTAGTAAAATTCCATAAACCTTAAATATTTTAAATCCTAAAACAACATTAACATTGACGTTGTGATCAATGCTTCATTATTATTTTTTTACGAAAAGTAAATAATATTTTAATTTCAAAATCTCATTGTATATGATGTACCAAATGTGCCAAAGTATATATATATATTTATGATATCCAATACAATTACATTTTTATATCTGAAATATTTTCCTATATGTTTTATAACTCACTTTACCTTCTATTTGAGTTTTGTAACTCAATTTAAAAATATTGTAGCACTAATTAGGGGTTTGAAAACTTTATCGAGCTTGAAGCATACATTTTCTAAACCAGCTTGTTGTCGTAAATATATAAATCTCGTAAATAAATAAAGTCGTGAATAGGGTTAGAAGAGGTAACAAAGTTTATATAAGTAAGGCAGAAAACTTTACCAAAAGAACATTCTTAAATTTGCACGCATAGTAGGAATATAATTGAAACAACCAGCTATGTCATACAAATAGCTAGAATATTAAAACATATAAGATAAAATTTTAATTTAAAAAAAAGTGCCCGAGAAGTTTTTATTTTTAATTTTGTAAACTCAAGAAACCCTCTACAGAAGTGAGTATTGCATTCAATATGATGTTTATAATATCCTAAATTTAACAGTTCAAAACATATATACACTGCACTTAATAAAATACTTAATAATGTTTGCATTGAAAAAGTTCTAATGCTTATAGACCTATTCTATTCAGATACGTAAAGAAACAATGTAATGGGTTTTTCGAAATAAAATTCTAAAAATTACACGTTATTTTCTGTACATCATTGTTATTTTGTTATTTTTAAAACATTAATTTTCCCCTTGAAACAAAGTACATTTTAGTCCACGAATTAGTCGAACTTAAAAAAGATTATCATCATGAAATATTAGTGGCCATTCACATATTTACTAGAAATATAAATAATTTTCAGATATAATAGTTGAGAGTAAAATTAATATTACAGTATAAAATTGAATACAATTTTTCATCCTTACATATCAAAGGAAAGGACCTTTAACTAAAAATATATGTAACGAAATAACAGAATTTTTGTTAAATGAAATAAGGAAAGGCAACAGTTAAAATTCTTCACAAAATAATACATATTTTAAAATGTTAATAGATAATCTAATCTAAAAATAATTAATAAAAATTAAAGTTATCTTAAATCATGCTAGAAATAACTTTCATCCGCTCCAATACAAAAATGTACAAATGAAATATACCCTTCTTTGATTAAAGTTCGACGATCTGGCGGCGGCGCCAGTCAATAGTAATTCTATATGCAATAATAAAACCGCTGATATGGGATCCTTTGATCTTGGTACGGTTCTTCTCTTGGTTTTATATGCAATAATATTATTTCCAAAAGCACTGGTTAAGACAGTACGTGACTTATGTGATCTATGTGCTGTGATCTGTGTGCAGCAATCTTTCTGAAACCACATACAAGGCGTCCACAATTAAACGATTACTTTAAATTTGTCTACAAACGGAACTAGTGATCAGAAAGTTGGGAAATTTTGTGAAGGACATAATAAAGGGATGGGAATTTGTTTAAGTGGAAAAAAAATAGTTCAAAATTTCGCCAGCAGATGGCGTTTTTAATTATTTACATATTTAGCATACATTTACGATAGTTTACATATTTTATTACAACAAAACATGTTCCACATAGCGGCCATCATTTTCAGCTATCATCTTGAATCTTAAGATAACATGTTCCACAATCAACGCAGTTTGTTATGGAAAATGCTAAGAACATGTCGTGAAAAGCTGTCTTTAAGATAAGGGGTAAAGTTCTTGGATTATCATGACTTACCAAATGTTTCAAATGCCTCCAAAGCCAAAAGTCACATGGATTGAGGTCTGGAGATCTAGAAAGTCACAGATTACGAAAGTGGCGGCTGATGATACATTTTTCTGAGAAGTGATTATTAAGGACGTCCTTAACACAGAGGTTTATGTGTGGAGGAGCTCCAACTTGCATAAAAATTGTACGTGAAAGGCATTGACGTGTGCTTGCGGAATGTTTTTATTTTCTAACAAGAGTGCATATCGCTTCCTGGTGCTAGTGCACGTTACTGGAACTCAAGCTCTTAATTCCTTGAAGAAATATGGGCCGAGAATAAACGATGCAGGAAACCCACACCACACAGTCATGCAACGGTGAATGCAACGAATGCATTGGTGAATGCAACGGAACCTGTAAGATTGAACGCAAATTTTCTGTTTCCAAAATTCGGCAAATGTGAGTATTCACTGAATCGGTCCAAATGAAGAACGGCTTCGTCTATCCAGAGGATAGCCCAAGGCCATTCTGAATCAATCTCAAAGCGAGCAAGAGTCTAAAGTGAGAACTATTGTCGAGTCTTGAAATCATGTGGAAGCAACTTTTGCACAAGTTGAAGCTTGTACGAATAATACAGGAGAATTATCCGCATGATATTTTGGACAGTTGAACGAGACATATCCATGCTTCTGCCACATGACGGTCAGTGGTACTAGCCTGCACGTTGGAAGCTTTGTACTACTCCACCTGAAGCGCAACCCTCTCTAATTGCTTCTGTGGAAACAGGTTTCCTTCCTCTTCCAGAACGAACATTCAATCATGCTGTTTCTTCAAATTTGGCTACCATTAATTGAAGATTTTCAGCAGTGAATGGACTTTTCCGCATCCCCTCCGAAATCCGAAATTTCCGTTGAGCAACTAATGCGGAATTACTGTTTTGGTAAAACAATTTTACTAACTAAGCTCGGTCTGGTAAACGTAACGACATTCTCATTACTTTTAGCAAGCACATTGAAAACAAAATATCCGCGACAGGTTTTAGGTCTTATATAAACTGCTGCATGATGTCGGTAAAAATTTATTTGCATTTTTATTTTAATTGTAGTATTTCACGCCCTCTGTCGGCAAAATTTTTCCAGACGATTCCAGATCACAGTTGTCAGTTTGACCTTTTTTATTTCAGAAATTTGGAAATTCTAACCTGAAATTCTGAAAGGATATTATTTTCTTTATATAATCGCGTAATATCCTAAATTAAACAAAGCAGAAGAACTACTAAGATTTCCTTGTGTCAACTTGAAATTTCTTATTTAGTAAAAAAAGTTCTGTTGAAAATGTTTTGTTGTAATAAAATTTGTAAACTATTATAAATGCATGGTAAGTCACCGCCTTGAATATTTTTCAGGGGATTTTTTTTCTTATTTAACCTGAGAAAAATAAAGCGTAAGGACTTTTAAAAATTACTGGTGTTCGAATTGTGTGTGCCGTACAAACTCTGAAAATAATCCACCTATGACAGCCGCATTTTTTTAAAGAGCTCAGCCTAGTATTCAGTGGACGGTAGCTAAATGTGTAATTCTTTAAAACCACCCTCTTGTGTCGAAATTTTTTTTATTGGACCAATCGACATTTAAACTTTTTTCTTACCTCATTTAAAACATTTTTATATTTGAAACTACATGTCTATGACTAACGGTTTAGGAATTAGCCATTGGCTACAAATGAGAGTTGATACCCTGTCTATAGAGAGGAAGTTAGTGTATTATTGAATGTTTGTCTAATGTAATATAGTTCAATATCTGAAGCATACGGTATTGCATAGACAAGAATAAATTACCAAACGACTTCCTGGTGCTCCTGTCAGGCACAGTGCTCAGTTCTGTTCATGTACCTGTTGTTGTAGCGAGGTGATGAAATAAAAATCTTATTCACATTTTTTACACTTTTTTCAAGTAAATTTTATAAAATTCGTATTAATTATAAACTCTTATTCTCAGTAATGTTAACAAAGCTCGGTATAATGTTGAACAGTTATATTTATTGCCGTGTTAGTCAGGTTACCTCTATGCTAATTTGTTGACGAGTAAAGAGGTTATTTTTTTCAAGATGGTATGTCGGGTAATGTCGAATATCAACAAGACAACTGTTTTAAGACGAGTCTAGTGAAGACAAACAATCATTCCACTCCGACATATCTCTTGAGACAGGCTTTTTAGCAGGCTGTAGAAAAGTTCAGACATCCTCTACGCTTACTAGTTGATGAGTGAAGAGATCATGTTTCTCAAGATGGTGTGTCGGGTAATATCGAGTATCAGATAGACAACTGTTTCAAGATGAGTCTATTGAAGAGGAACATCACTCCACTCCGACATATCTCTTGAGATAGCTCTTGAGACGAGCTTTTTAGCAGTTTGTACACTGTAAAAAAAATCTGTAATTCTACAGATGTAAAGTTACAGAAATCTGTTTGCTTGATAAAATTTTATCTGTAGACTGTACAAAAAAGGATGTAAATCTACAAAACTAGTTTTTGTAAAGCTACAGGAATCTGCAGCTTTACAAAAGAATCTACTAAAATTACAGTAACCTTACTAAAATTTTATCTGTAACACGAGTTGCAGTTACATAAAAAGTTCTAGGCATCCCAGTTTCCTAGAAAAGTTTAATTAATTTTACAGAATTTTTTTTTTTTTACAGTTTAAATTAAATGAGGAATTTGCCGTGTTCCTGTTTTGCAATGGGAAATATACAAAGGGAGGAAGAGCTAAGGAGTGGATATAATACCGGATAAGGAGTCATGCAGACTGTGATGGGGACGAAGCAATAGGCTGCATTTGTGATTTTCTAAAAATTAAAAGCATTTTTCAAAGAATCTGATGATTTATAGATGATGTACCAAAATATACTTATTAAATAATTTTGGTTATTCTAGTAATTTGTGATTGTTCTTGCAATTTCAACATTCCTTATAAACTAATTCCGTATTACGCGACTGGCTGCTATTACCCGAAGAGTTAATTTAAAAAATCAAATATTGATATGTATTTTTTTTCTTTCGCTTTAAACATTTTTAAAATGTGTTAGGAAATAGTCAAAGTTTTTCATTACTATACAGGGTTATTAAAAATTAATAATCGGGTTTTGATACGTTACTACGTGCAAACTAAGAAACGTATATGTTTCCATGACAACTCAAACGAGAGAGCTGTAACTGTTGTTTCGCTCTGCTTATGTGTCATGCGCGTGTGATTACCATGGTTGCTGTGAGAACGTGAAATTCAAAATGGCGACTGGACTGCAGAAAGCATTTTGTGTTCTAGAATTTTAAAAGTGTGAATCGCTTTTAACCGTTCGGCAAGCATTCTGGAAGGCATACAAATGCAAACTGCCAACCCAACAAAGCATTCTGTGCTGGTAGCGACAGTTCGAAGAAACCAGTTGTTTATGTAAAAGCAAAATTTCCGGCCGACCAAGCGTTACGTCAGTGAACCGAGTTAGAGAGAGTTTCATCCGTAGTCCCAAGAAAACAACAATTCCCACTAGCCGCGAACTTTCCATTCCATAGTCAACTGTGTGAAAAATTTCTGCTGTCTAGTCGCCATTTTGAATATCACGTTCGTGCAGCAATCATGGCAACCACACGCGCATGACGCATACGCAGCGCGAAAATGTATAACGCCCTCTCGTTTGAGTTGTCTTGGAAACATATACGTTTCCTACTTCACACGTAGTAACGTATCAAAACCCGATAATTCATTTCTAATAACACTGTATTTTAATGTATTTGATTTTTTTACTAATAAAAATTGATTTACTAATAAAAATATAAATGGTATTCCATAATATCAGAACTTCCTCTCTATATATAACAAATATGTCTACGAACAGTTTTCAAGTATCGTTATTTATTCTACTCATAGATGAATCATTCAATTTTAAATACCAAATACTTAAAATATTGAGTAGCTACTACAATTTAACTCTTATCCATAAAATTACACTATTAACATAAATGAATATTTACTTTGTCAAAAATATTTTGAAATGTGTTTTCCAAAATCGCCTCTCGTACCTGTTACACTTTAGTTTCATGACTCCATTTTAATATATTTCAGAATATCTGTATGTTAACATTTACTACAAAGTTTGCTTCGAACAGTATTTCTGGCCATTACTCCAGCTATTACTTAGATATTGAGTAGAGAATATATTATGCATGTTGCATTACGTTAATGGTTGATTCACAAAATACTACTTAAAATTTATTAAATGTGGAAGAAGTTTAAAATACTTTGAACAATGATTAAATCTAAATAAATCATATATAGATATATATATATATATTTGCTGTTGTTTTTTATCAAATAACTAATTTATTAATTATATATTTACAAAAATCGGATTTAAATTATTTTTTTTTCTAATATTTAGTATTTATTCGTATATTTTAATAGTTTATGTCATATGATCCTAAATCTATATATCTCTCTCTTTTTAGGCGATTTCAGAAGCAGAGGAGATTCTCAATTCCCCACGTTTGTAATTTTTTTTTATGTAAGCTCACCGATTACGCAGAAACTACTTGGCTGATTCACATGAATTTTTTTACTGTCCAATTGGACCTATTTAAATCTTATCAAAAACAACTCTTTTAGAAATTTCTTGTACTTTTTTTTAGAAATTTAAATTATATAAATAAATTAATTAATTGAATAAACATGTCTAAAATATTTCATTTGTCATTTGTCATTCAAATAAAAAATACAGATTACATTTTCAAAATAATATGAGGAGTAAAAACTTAAATATTTTAATAAATTAATCAGTTTTAAAGAAAAAAAAAATATGTAAAAACTGTTATCAAAATTTTGACAGAAAGTTTCAACAAACGAGTTTGTTTTATTACTTTAACCCTCTAAGGTCTATGGCAGCATACATGCTACCATATGTTTAGCATTAATTTTTAGCACGAAATTTCATAAATAATATATATTTTAATGTATATTAATGTGTATAATAATCTGAAATTTATGTAATATTACTCGTAGTTATGAATTTTTTAATGCAGATGGAGCACTAAATAAGAAAAAAATTAGTTTGAAGCAGCATGTCTAACAAACAGGATACAATTGCATTGACAGGGTTAAATTTTTGCTCAAATTTTCAAATATTTTAGTTAAATAGAACCAAATACTTATAATATATATAGATATAAAAAGAGTTACTTCTATTCTCTATACAAAAAAGTTCAATATAAGTTAGTTTTTTAATGATAAACTGAGTAATTAAAATCAAGATAGCAGATCTGCTACCACGGGAGATAGTGCTCATGACCCCATAACAGCATTTTTGCTACCATATTATTTTCAAAGGAAATTCGTACATCTTAGAGTAAACTTTGTACTTAAGGTACTTGTTTTACTTTAATTCATAAGTTCATGTTATTAAATAAATCAGAAATAAGTTACATGAAATTTATAAGCTCCATATACAATAAAGTGATTTTCTATCTTGTTTTTTTTTTTTTTTTTTTTTTGTTTTTTTGTTTTTTTGTTTTTTTTTTGTTTTTTTTTTTTACTTTTCTGAATAAAATATTAAAATTTATTTTTTAATATATAAATAGAGAAAATTATGAATTAAATTCGGGATTAATATTTTCAACTTTATATCTCTAAGTAGAAATATAAGCAAACGATTTTTTATTGAGCCGTGTCACTCAAGTACATTATATTTAGTACTACGTGGTATATATTGCATTACCTGATCCAGCGCAGATCATCTGAGCTGTAGTTTACTATATTTTGAATTAATTGCGGTGTTTATTGAATTTTTGTCAACAATAAATAATAAATCTTATAGGAAATAGTTGTTATCTTGTTTTTTAATTAATCAAAAATGAACTATAGTTATTTTTAGTATCCGGATTGCTTTATTTGTCTCCGCAATATTTTAATACGCTTGTATGTACAATTTCATGGTTCGAACTTCTTAGTTGTGTATCTTTTTAGAAAGACAGACAGATCTACAAAATTTTATTTTTATATTTGTTAGATAAACAAACTACTCGTCGCCATCGGCAAAAAATATCAGTTTTTTTTTTCCGCTAGATAACTAAATTTTTGTTCAATATATATAATTATACGCAAAATCAATAAGTAAAATGAGGTTTTGTTATTATTATTATTATTATTGTGTAAAATTGAATAAATTGTGAAAAAAATTAAATTATATTAAAAAATTGGATATGCAGAAAACTTCCGATTATCTGCCACTCTATCCACCGTCACCCTTCTTTCCTATTTTTTTTTAATCAGAAACGGACGAAGAAACTTCAAATACACAAAAACCCGAATCTGACGGTGCTTTTTGCGTGAAATGCTTATCTCACGCCAGGAACAACAGCTAGAAAATATTTATGCGAATGAAATTACAGACTAGCTTAATTGTGACTAGAGTGATATTGGTTATGAAGAATTAACGCATGACAAAATTATTGAAAATGTTTTTAATCCAGTGAAACCTGAAGTGGGTGAATGTGATAAAAAGTAAAATTATCAACCAGAAGTGAGTGATATAGACTATGATTTCTAAATACATTAATTGCTTTGCAATGGAAGAGGAAGATCCCAAACGAAACGCAAACAAAAATGTATGATGAATTACTTTTGATGAAAACAGGCACTACATAAAATTCAGGCATTCGGTAAAATTCTAAATTTGCCAGATAAAGAGATTTCTTATTATCAGTTATTCTTTTCATAAACTAAAGCACACAACGAATAAAAAAAATAATCGTTCTTTTTACATAAATTAACATTTTAAAATGTAATTTCAGTAACGGTCTTGTACTTTTTTTCGATTATCTGTCTATTTCGATTATCCGCAACACCGCTGGTCCCGTAAATGATGGATAATCGGAAGTTTTTCTTTATAAATATACCGGGTGTCCCAAAACTGACTGATGGGTTTTAAAATTCGATAACTTCCAAACGGTGACAGATAATAAAGAAAATTCTTGCAGGAGGGTTATGTATGATGTCAGGAGATTTGTGCTGTGATTCTTGATTTTAGTTGGAATTTCAAACAATAGATGGCGCTGAGAGCAATAGGCGCTTAATTCAGACCCGATTTCTGGTACTTCGGGATCCATTCAATACATTTTAATCTCCTTTTTTCGCATGGATGAAGAGAAATGCCGAAAACTCGAGCCTGGATTTAGCGGTTATTGCTTGTAACGCCATCTATTGATGCTATTTGTAACTAAAACTGACAATCGCAGCATAAAAACTCTTGACATCTTACATAACACTTCTGCAAGAATTTTTTTAATATCTGTCACCGTTTGCAAGTTATTGAATTTTAAAATCCATCAGTCATTTTTGAGTCATTTGAAAGAGAAATATACATAAGCAAAGAAATAAAGTGTTTTAGGTCATGCAACATGTAAAAATGTAGTTTTTATCACAAAATAAAATATTTTTGCAATATGGTAAAATACTTCAAATTTCATCCTAATTTGTTCATGGTAGCAAGAAAAGTGACACATGTCACAAAATTCATTTTGCGCTTTATTCCACTAATAGGGGAGTCATAGGTGTGCCTTGCTACACAGTAAGTTTCATGTGTAGTTATACGGAAAATCACTTTATTACGCTATATATCCATTCGTGACCTCAGTGGAGGAGTGGATTGTGTGGGGAGGAAGAATTACCCAACCCTCTAACCCTCATCCTACGTCTTCATTTTCAAGTGTTTTCCGTTTTTATGCACATTTTTATTCCTGCATGCAGAGAACGGTGCTATAATTTCATGTTACAGTAAAATCAAGCAAATTTTCTTTTGCCTCTCCTGTGAAATTTACCTTTGCCGAGATGTGTCACTTTTCTTGCAGATGAGCGATATAATACCATACAGATATCCTATAATATAATAAAATCGCATTTTTTTCATATTTTTATTTTATATGACCCACAGTAATATAAATAAAACTAAAAGTAACTTTTTCCTTAGCAATTTCTTGTAGTTGGAATTAGAGGGTTAATATTTTATAGCTATCGTTTCTATAAAAAGTAAAATTAAAAATTCAGCATAATATCACACATAACCGCACAATCATAAAGCAAAATTTTAAATATAATGCATATTTACTATTTATGATTCATTATCATGATTAGCAAAATTATGCCTCATTATGTATGATTATCTATTATTATCTGTGTTGTTTAATAATATTAGGTTTTAATTTACAAAGCTTTCATCGTATAGGATTTAATATGAAAATCTGAATTTTAAATGAAAAAAAAATGAAGGCTTGTAAAGGATTACCCTGATTAAAAATTTACTTGAAAGGGATTTTTATTAATTATGGAACAAATTGGAAATAAAATTTCCAAAATTTAGTTACTCATTGAAAATTAAAAAAGTAAAAAGTATAGATAATATTTAACTAGTAATCTACTGCTGGTACATATATTTTTTAAATAATTTTAAAAATCTCATTTTTTTAGATTCAAAGTTATTCTACATGTTTTGCTTTGAACGCAAATACTCATTTTATTGAAATATTTGGGCTGGCTATAGTCGAAATATATTACGCGAGTGAATTGATCCTATTTGCAAGAAATAATACATTAATAGATGTGACATCGTCATTCTGTAGCATTTTAAAAATTGAATACCGAATTTCAACTACACAGCCCCTAAATATGCTCATTTTTAAAATAATTAATGTGTCTTACACTAATCGTACGAATTTCATGAAAATTTGTTTTTAGGCTAATTGACGATTGTAGAATTTATTTATGGTGTCAAACTTGGGTATTGTTGTTGAAAAAAAAAGTTTGGATTCATTTTGATATGTTGATGGTCCCTTAAACAAATTTTATATACATAATTTGAATGTAGACTTTATTTCCAATCTTTTGGTACAAGAAACATTTTTCTACAATGATTTTTTGAAGAGTTATTAGAGGGGTGCTAATTTTTTTTCCACGGCTGTACGATTATGAACATGGGTAAAAGTAGTGCGGTATTACTAATAAGTGTGCTTTTAAGAAGTCAGATGATGGATATTTCAAATTAGAAGATAGACCGTTAGAATGACGTGCTTACATTTTTAAAAGAATGATATAGCCTGCGTTATAAAAAGAATTTTTAAATAATAAAGGTTAATCGATCCGCCATAGTGTTCATCGGCTTCACATTTACACGGCTTTGGAGCTCTCGAGAACTATGGGGCTTTGCATCTCTTTCTTGTCATACTTGTTGAGTTGCAGCATTGCCTATCCCACGACTCCTGACTTTGCCTTGCTAGCCATGTTGCTTGCCGCTCATTTTTCCTTTATCGTCTTCTTACAATGGGGCTTTCGTCTTCGTTCATTGCATTAAAAAAAATCTACAACCTTCAATTTCTTTTAAATAAGAAAAACTATAAGACTTCAATTCTTAATAGATTTGTAAGCTAATAGTAAAAAAAAAAACCGGGTGAAAATGGCGATTTTTTTTTTTTGCATATTTGACTTGCGCATGTTCTGAAACGTGTAGATACCAAATTTCACCAGAATATTCCTGGTAGTTTTCTCTCCAGCACCCCTTGAACACTTTCAGTTTAATTATGGTCACCCTGTACATTTTATCGCATTCACAACATATAGCTGCGTCTCTCTCGCTCGCGTATTTCTAGATTTTAAGCATGAATTTTTTAACTGCACACTGATGATGGAGCTTTTGAAGATCCGAAACAGCTGTATGCACCTTTTTATACATATCAATTTGTGCTATTTAATGTTGCCCTTTTATTTCTTGATATATCGGTACAAAGTTCAATCTTCCCACTTTAGGTATTTTTTCCTAAGTCTAAGCTACTTTTTGCCGAAAGTTACACTGAAATGAAGAGATATTTTATTCGTATTTGCCGCCATCCTCTTTTGTAGCTCGTTAAAAGCGTAAGCATCTTAATGTACTTTAAACGATAAGTGTGAATTCTTAACGAGCAAATTGTCCACAACCTTCAATTTCTTTTAAATAAGAAAAACTATAAGACTTCAATTCTTAATGGATTTGTAAACTAATAGGAAAAAAAAAAAAAAAAAAAAAAAAAAACACGCTATCTAATTGTAAAATCAAATCTAGAAAGTAAACATTCACTCGTGATGCCACTTGATAAAAAAAATAATTATTTGGAATGACAATGGAGTCGTTCTCAAGAGCCATTTAAAAGGGTCATTCTCAAGAGTCATTCACATTTATGAACAAAAAATTAAAGGAGCCCGAATATAAATATTCTAACAATATTGCATTTAATAAAAACATTCGCTTCCTTACATTGGCATTTTTTTTATTGATGTTTTTAATGCATGGAGTTCGTCCAGATCTCCATATTGCCAACGAGCTCCATGGTCTATATTTTAATCGGAAACATTCATAGATAAACATTATTTTTCAAATCGTGCAATGATTTCAAAAAGCAGTTAAATTTTTTTTAAGTTTTGTATGTTTTATTTTGCCATTGAGCAAAATCATTGTATGCATGGGCTATATTTTAATGAATCTGAAAGGAATAAATCGTATATTGTTTACCATACCTGATTTCTGGGTAATACGATTTACAACGCAAGATATATGGGAAAAATGCAAATTTCGATGTAGTTCATCACACAAGTTGTTTTCGTTATTCACAGTCTTCCTACAAATGCTAATCTTATGCAGCTTTATTGAAAATATTAAATCTCTGAAAATAAATATAAAATGGCTCATTTTAACGAACGATTACCGGGATAAAGACGAGTTCACTCCGTAAGTGTTATATACTTAGCGCTATTATACAGCTTGCCCACGTATAACCTGACCGATGGACAAAATTAGGTGAAGCGTTAAGATAAAAAAAAGTTTGAAGCGAAAAAACAATTCAGTGAAGAATTACAGAATCTAAATTTTTATACGGTCCCCCGGTCCTATAAGTTATAGTTAGTAAAATTTTCCTGTTGCACTGACAAGTAAGACAAAAAAAGTCCTGTTATCTTACGATTAAAATTCACCGAGTAATAGCTGTTCAAAGTTGGATCATATTTTGTGCTGCAAATTAGGGGTTGTGACAGCGTTTCTGTCCCATACCTTTTTTTAAGTCAAAATTTAATTTAAAACATAACTTTCTTACTTTTAGATCATATTATCCCCCCCCCCTCTTTCCTATAATGAAATATGTGATTGAATTCATTTCTCAAAACCATCCAGAGTTTGGTAAAGTGATTTCTTTCATTTTTCTAAAATTATCTTTAATTCAAAGCGCTCAAATAATCATTTCCTTTTTCCTTTCTTTTTTTAATCTGTAACTACCCGTTTTTGCTGCGTGTGCAAAGAAATAAATAAGAATTAAATGGCACAGCTGCTAGTCTCATTTCATGTTCTTGCATTGGATATTTTTCCCCGCCGCAGTGATAAGAAATTTTTATCGCGACTTATACAGGAACGTTGAATATGCATTAACAATAAAAAGTAAAAATGAACGATTCTTATGGGATGCATGTAGCTTTCGTGTTTTGTGGGCGAGCTAAAAGCCAGATGCCTGTGATGTCCGGCATTCTTCTCTGGCGGCGGTCTACTTTGTGTTAGCTGTTGGATAAACAATTTCGGTTTGTCTGTTACTTTTCTCATCCTAATTTGAAGCGCTTGCTTGCAATCCACATTTTTGCGGTAATGTTGATCGCCAAAAGCCTTTGTACGCTTTCGCGCAGTCACCAAAAGTTGTAAATTGGCGATGCTGTGCCACGCCAAGATTTCTTGATTTCGTGCAAAAAAAACTTCACTTCTGTTTCAGCTCTCGAGATGTAAAATTGTCTAATAAGAGAGGGGCGCTTCGGCGTCCCATGTATTGTGGGATCTCTCTCTCCCATTTTGGCTCCTGAACCACCTTTCTTTTATAAGATTTTTAATAAAGAAATAGTTCCTGTAATATGGTTGGAGTTTTTTTTTTTGCATTTAAACGAACCATCCCACTGAACGCCTTTACACACAGTTGGTTCATTGGCCGGACTTTCTCCAACCAAAAAAAAAAAAAAAAGGGAATGCATATTTATTTGAGAGAGAGAACCCCCCATCCCCCAACCTTTAAAATATTTTTTTATGCTGCACTTTCGACGTAGTACTCCTGCATCTTAAAAGTACAATTTTATTCGTGAGGTTTCCTGCCAATTTCCTGACGCTTCGTAAAATACCAGAACATGCTGTAAGATCTATGTGCCGGAGCGGTACTGCTAGATTGCTTCGAAATTGTCTTTCAATTCGAAGCGAAGACTGGATTAACTCTACACTCTGTGGTGCTTCTACAATGGTGATTTTGGAATAAATGAGAGAGTTATGTTGTGACTCATCTACTCCGTTGCCCCACCAAGTTTTTTTTTCTCCTCGCTTCACCTGCTGGATCTACAAATGTGAAATATGTTAAATTTTTTTATGGTGTTTCCCTACAAAATAAGTTTTGCCTTCATTCCAATACTAAGGTGTTTGTTTGGTGCTCCATAGTTAAAGAAAATAGAGCTAATATAACCGCATAGTTTACGGAAAGCCAATAATCTACTGGTGTATATTGGTATAATATGTGCTGCATTATGCATCTGTGTTGGAAGTCAAAAGAAAAATTATTTCAGTTACGAAATAGTTCGTGAAACTTTTGCCATATGTGCGTTTTTTTTTTATGACTACATCTCTAATTTGGATTCTTCATTCCCAGATTGTTTGTTTGTGCATCTTATCATCTTCAGCATGCAATCTAAAAAAAAAAAAAAAAAAAAATTGTATTTTAAACCGTTAAACTTGCAGCTATATTTCTAGGCTGCTCTTTGCATGTTAGTGTTTAAAAGGTAAGTGCTATTTAAGTTCAGTTATTTTATGAATGTTTAAATATACTTTATTTTCATGCATGACAAGGATTTTCTGGGTTTAACATTTATCGTGAAAGATATTGCGCTTGCATTTTTTGTCGCTATTGCACAAACAATAGCCTTTTAAAATTTATCTAATTTATCTGTGCACATTTTGTTGTTTTTAATTATAGTTATGAATGACATATTTTTAACGAAAGGTGTGTTTATTTTTAATTTAATTTCTATTTTGATTGAAAAGAGATGTATTTGTATTTATCTCTGTTATGAATATTTAATATGTTAGGTAATATTTCATCTGCTTTTAAAAATATAAGTTGTTACAGATCGGCAGTTGATGTATAAAGTAAAATTTATGAATAATTGGGACGCATTTCTAAGGGGATAAAAAAAAGTGTAGCAATTTTTTTTAAGTTTGTTGCATTTGATTCACATTAGAAACTTCCTGAGTATCTTGCATTGACACATTGACGCACTTCAGAGATAATATATATTCTTTTTATTTTATCTCTAGGCCTTGAAGTTGCTTCTCTGTTGTTTTATCATTTGTTGCACATAAATACGCTGGCTCGTATGCTGTCTGTTAACAGTATGATTTAAATAATATGTTGTGTCATATTGCAAGTTATTCAGTATAGTGTCTTTTATGAGTAGTTTTTTGGGGATTTTTTTAAATGTTTTTTTTTTTTTATTGTCAGTTAAGATGTTGTCATTCAGCCTTTCTTAAAGATTGAGATAAAAAAAAAGTCTATAGATATATTTATCTCGGATTGTAGATGACTTGCTTTTGAATACCTTTTACATTATTAGACCTGGGACACACTTTTGAAATTTATTTTTAGAGTTAATAGATATATATATATTTTTTTTTTCTATGCAGAAAGTTTTATGTTTTATGATTTTATTAATTTTTTTTGCACTGATTAAGAGTAATGTGAAATATGTTGGATTTGCATATTCGTGGCAATTTAAAATAAGTATAGAGGAGGTGAGCATAACATTTTTTTTTCTCAGTTAGATGTGGGCACCTGATTAGAAATTAACATACAGTTGGCGTAGTCATAGGTTTAAAAAAAAAAAATATTAGATTATTTATCTTTCACATTAATATTTTCTTGGAGTGTGAACTTTGGCAAAATATTTAGTAAGCTTAGATTAGTTTAGCCTGGCATACATTTTATTTAGGCATATTACATAGCTCGAGTCATCATGTCATGGTTACAAAATATTTTTTTTCCCCGTTGGCTTTTGCAAAAGACATAAGATGTACAACATAGGTTTGACGTACAGTTTTAAACTGTTTTTTTTTATGTTTCTCAATGACATGCATTCACATTAATACATTGTTTTTTTTTGTTTTTTTGTGTGTAAGTTTGTTTGCTTGTACTTCTGTCATGGTTTGTGTGGGATACTTCAGTCATTGCGCTATTTTCCATGGGATAGCAAAATGTCTGAGGTGTGTATTTCGATCTATGGTTAAGCAAGTTGGCAGCTAGCTTAATCAGGGATCGGATATGTTTTCCAACATGATTGATGGAGCTACACTAATATTAATTTTACAATTAGAGTAGTGTTTACATTTTAAAAATAATTTTTAGATTGCTAAAATTTCACCTGTAATCGTTTTCATAATGCTGATGATGGATAACACCTTTACACTAATTTACACTTTATTTCTAACTTGCTATGGGCAGATAGCATTGTTAGGTATTAATCACACATGTTTTTTTTTTCCCTCTCATGCACATGGTTTGGGATGTCATGTTTGGCCTGGTACTTCACACACACACACACACACACACATTGACTCGTTCAGTTTTGCTGAATTTTGTTATATTTCAATTAATACTCACCATGGTTAAGGACATTCAGTGCCGTCTGTGCATGTATACGTTTCTTTTAGCATCATTTGTGTTTAGCTTAAAAATTGAATTTTTTTTTCACTGCATTCACAACTTCGTAGTTTTTTTTAGTTAAACTTTCTTTTAATGTCAAGTTTTTTTTTGGTTCGTGTGTTTAAAAGTTTTGCAGAAATTATAACATAATGTAATTGTTGTACATTGTTTACACAGTCATCTTAAAGTTTTTTTTTTGTTTTGTTTTGTGCAAGGGATAATTAACCGGGTGTACAGTTTTACACATGCAGCTAATGTACTGTTGGACTTCATTGTTTACGCGCGACTGGTGACTCGTTGCTATTTTAGTTATAACATAAGGTATTTTTTTATTATAACTGACATGATATTTGATATCGGTAAGAGTTTTTATAAAAAGTAGTCACATGCATAATGTGAGCTGTTAGGTACACTTTATTTTTTAAAGGGCTATTCACATATACTCATTAAACTAAATCTTTGGCATTTTTTTTTCTTCAGATTTAAATTTTTTTAATTTGTGAGTTCAAGTCTCACAGTTGTCTTGTGACGGATACATACATGCATACCACATAAGGTACATTGCTTGTTATTGTTGGCTATCAAAATTTTTTTATTTTTCTTTTCCCTTTCATTCTTTTCTTGGAACATGTTTGCCTTACATAACTTCTACAATTTTTAGCATTGAGTTATACATTTTATGCACGCTTCCGTTAACTTAAGACCGTAATGACTTTGGCAGATGCAGTTTTATTTTCTTTTTAACCCTTAGTGAACCACTTATTCAACAGTTGTCTTTCACATGTAGTTCATGTGTTGGATATTTGTTTGTGTTACACAACAGTTGTTTTTTTTAATACATTTTGGTGCATTCTTATACATACATTACACTAGTTCATGTGTTGATTTACATATTTTGTTCATTTGCTTTGACACATTGTACTTTGCTAGCGATTTATTCGGCAGTATTTCTTTTTGTTTTTTTTTCTTACAAGTAGTTCATTGAGTTGTACACACTGGCTGGTTTAGAGTTTAACCAGAGTTTTCACACACATTACAAGTAGTTCATTTGTTTTATTAACCCGTATTCATTGCATTTTGATGATAACTCATTAATTATGTAATTGAATCTCACTCGTTGTAAGTGTCTTGGGTTATTACACATATACTGTCTGTTTATTTTGTTGGCAATTACATTACAATTTTACTTCATTGAGACATTAACACATATAGTTCATGTGATATTATACAATTTGTTCATGTGTTTACTTACACGTTGTGTATGCTTGCGTACACTTTTGTTCATGTGTTGCATTACAAGTAGTTCATGAGTTTGGGAGTTTTTCCCCCCCTCCCTCCACACACATACAGTTTCTCCTTTTACTTTTCTATCTTTCAAATCTTACACCATGTTTCAATATTAAAATACTTCTTTTTTTAACAGTTTTTTTTTTGGTGTTTGCATAATGTCAGAACACATCAATGACATCATCACTTTGTATCTATACAAAGATTTTAATGTTTCTAGGAGTTATCCGTCACATGACATATTAAACTACACATACATTTCGAAGTTGTTAATTTTAACAGGTAACATTTTTTACACTTTCATTAGATACTTCTTACTTGGAGGTGGCAGATCGAGTAAGATATCTAGTTTCACTATACAAAATTGTATGCAATTTATTATTAATTATTAATTTTTTTATAAGTTTGCCAGGGGTTAAATTTTGATCAATACACGGAATGTCAGGATGGCAGTGTAAAAATTCATAAAATGCTAAATTATAACATACTGTGATTTTTTTTTAAACCAGGGACTTAGTTAAATTGCAGGAATCTAAAAAAAACTACCCCTTATTATTTAGGGCAGAAGCCATAAGCTGATGCCACTACAATTCACAAAATTGCAATATGTAGGGCTACACTTGTTTGAGTGCATGCAGCTTGCACAATTTTTGTCTCTGGTAGTCCTGTGCGTTATGCACAAATTTTTGTATGTTTCTTATGCCAGTAACGAAGCAACCTAAGATAATACAAATAAGCTTCAATTTTATGAAAGAATTCATCTTTCCTTAAAGTAACAATTTTTTTTACTGGTGTGTTTTTGTCCTTTGATTTTATTTGCTTGCATTTATTTAATATTATGATCTCATGTAAGATCAAATTTTGAGAAGTCGTATATACAGTAAATGCTTCTCTATATAAATAGATACATGACTAAAATGCTGGTACCAGCGCCACAATACAATGCCACAAAAAAAATAAATAAATAAATATAGGATCCTGTGTTATCAACTAATGTGGCCATTTTATTTTGTGGAATATTTGATTAAAAAAAAAGATTATTTTGAATATTATGAGCGCTTAGTCATGGACATAACACAATTCTTGTGAATTGTTTTGAAAGCAAGCAAATATTTCTTTTTCTACTTACTTATACTTGTATAAAATATTTTACAGGAGCTAAAGAGTAATAGTTTCACAGACAAGTTAAAATAGATTTCTTGGTAGATATCAACTTAAATAGTTAATTTTACTTATTTTGTCTTGGTGCATATTCTGTAAGTGCGAAAGTGGACAAAGGATTTTAGGTACATATAAAGCTGCAACGTACACGTTTCAGCTTTCTTCTGTTGTGGGGGTGAGTTATGTGACAGCGTTTCTGTCCCATACCTTTTTTAAGTCAAAATTTAATTTAAAACATAACTTTCTTACTTTTAGATCATATTATCCCCCCCCCTCTTTCCTATAATGAAATATGTGATTGAATTCATTTCTCAAAACCATCCAGAGTTTGGTAAAGTGATTTCTTTCATTTTTCTAAAATTATCTTTAATTCAAAGCGCTCAAATAATCATTTCCTTTTTCCTTTCTTTTTTTAATCTGTAACTACCCGTTTTTGCTGCGTGTGCAAAGAAATAAATAAGAATTAAATAGCACAGCTGCTAGTCTCATTTCATGTTCTTGCATTGGATATTTTTCCCCGCCGCAGTGATAAGAAATTTTTATCGCGACTTATACAGGAACGTTGAATATGCATTAACAATAAAAAGTAAAAATGAACGATTCTTATGGTTTGCATGTAGCTTTCGTGTTTTGTGGGCGAGCTAAAAGCCAGATGCCTGTGATGTCCGGCATTCTTCTCTGGCGGCGGTCTACTTTGTGTTAGCTGTTGGATAAACAATTTCGGTTTGTCTGTTACTTTTCTCATCCTAATTTGAAGCGCTTGCTTGCAATCCACATTTTTGCGGTAATGTTGATCGCCAAAAGCCTTTGTACGCTTTCGCGCAGTCACCAAAAGTTGTAAATTGGCGATGCTGTGCCACGCCAAGATTTCTTGATTTCGTGCAAAAAAAACTTCACTTCTGTTTCAGCTCTCGAGATGTAAAATTGTCTAATAAGAGAGGGGCGCTTCGGCGTCCCATGTATTGTGGGGTCTCTCTCTCCCATTTTGGCTCCTGAACCACCTTTCTTTTATAAGATTTTTAGTAAAGAAATAGTTCCTGTAATATGGTTGGAGTTTTTTTTGCATTTAAACGAACCATCCCACTGAACGCCTTTACAGGGGTCATTCCCAAATTTAGTAGAAATATAATTTCTTCAGACATATTAAAGAAATGGTTGAGAGTAAAATTAGCATTGCAATATAAATTTGAAATTTTTAGTCATTCTGACATATTACTGTGAAATATACTATTTGTACTGAATATATAAAAGGATACAAATAACAGAATTTTTGTTACGGATATAACAGAATTTTTGGATGAAAAACAACTGCCTCAATTCTTTACAAAATGATATATATTTTTAAATGTTGTTAGATTACCTGTCTTTCAAATTTTTGGTTGTGCTATATTTTTTAGGTTTTGAAAATTGATTCTTATGTATTTTTTACGGATGAATCCGAAAATGACCTTAATTTTAAACAATCACGTCAGGAGTTTTCTCAAATCGCAAATTTCAAAGTTAAAAAGCTCAAAGCTAAAATTTGTCCCCTCCCCTCCCAACCTCATCGGACCCCTTAGCTCTTTAGCTGTAAGAAACCCAGTATAAGTCCAAAAAATTAATAAATTATTTAATTAAATAAAATTAAACTGAATAAAAAGTCTTACATCTATTTTATAGTATCAGATTTTTTGCTATTTTTTAACCTTGAAATTAACGATTTGCGAAAAATCCTGACATGATGGTTAAAAGTGAATTTAATTTTTTTATTCAGCGTTAAAAATTACATAAAACATAATTATAAAAGTTAAGAAACTCAACCAGCGCAGGTTTATGTTATCTAATATAAAACTCTTTCTTAAACTTGTTGACGGTGATCTGTCCGAATTTTTGTTGTGTTATCCTCTAATATAAATCTGTATAAGATTGGAAGCGTCGAAAATCATAATAATATTCCATTGTTATCGGATTTAAGTCAGTATGTAAAATTTAACTTCGATCGGACATTTGAAAGTGAGTTAAAGTTCGAGTACAAATTTTAAACTGGAAAGACGATCGTTGTGCGTTAAATAAAACCTTATGAAAATAATATAATTTTTGCTAAAAGAAATCATAGCCTGAAATCCTTACAAAATAAAACATATGTTAAAATACAATTATTTTTATTAATCTGAAACTTTACTAATAAATGTTAACTCAATCGTAATAGTTGTACAATTTCTTTCAAAACGCAGAAACCTTGAAATAAGTTTAAGTACTTTATACGCGACCCCTGAAAATATAGCCGAAATCATCTGTTTTGAGTTGCAAAAAAGTATAAGTAATGCATTTCAAAGTTTCATTACTCGGTCAATTTTAATGTATGGGACATTTTTGGTCTTACTTGTTAGTGTCGCAGTAAATTGTTACTAAATATCACTTATAGGATTTTTTTTTTTGTGGGGAGGGGGAGGGGGCTATAAAAATTTAAATTTCGTAATTTTTAATACATGTTTTTCTTGACTAAAATCGCTTTAAAAATAAGTATTTACCTTATTTGAACCATTTTTGTAATTGGAAGTATGCATCTAGGACCAACGGTTGTGAAAATGAAGGTAGGTCAGCTTATACGTGGACACGCTGTATATATAATGAATGTACAAAAAATATAGAACATACGCCTATTAACTATTAAAACTCTATAAAATAATATAAAACGTCTTCTGAGAACCCTATACACAGATAAATATACTCACATACATACACGCCTATTAACTATTAAAACTCTATAAAATAATATAAAACGTCTTCTGAGAACCCAATACACAGATAAATATACTCACATACATGTTGACGTGTTAATTCTTTTGTCTCAATTATTATATATACATACTCTTTAATTCTTTTAGAAAAATTTAAAAATTCGCAATTTGCTTTAAAATATTACACTGGCGTTGCAATCTATTAGATTTTATTTAATTATTTTACTGAACTATTTAATTAAATTTTCAATCATTCTATGAAATTGGAATTAAAAATAATCCTGCATTAAATTTACCGCCCCATTTATCACTTTCCCAAAAGAGAATAAATAAAAATCGAAGCATTTATGGATGCTGCGATAAAATACTCTCTTTTATTGAATGATGGATGTGCTTAGTTATTCTCTTCCTTCCAGAATATGTTTGCTGCTATTGCATTGAATATTCATGGCAGGCAATTTACGAAAGTAAATACGTGACGTTCCGATAAATGTAATACTAAAGAGCTCTCAACACTTTGATAATTTATGGATTGTCTCTATGCAGAAATCTTTTGGGTAACGTAGAAGGAATGCATTGCCTATTTATTTATGTGTTTATAGGTGAAACGGAATTCTGTTTATTTAAATTAAGTCATAATAGAAAAACAAAGTAAAACATTCAATTAATTTGAAAGGCCTGAAGAAAATCACTGAAATGCATGAAATGAATATAAATTTTATTGCGCAAATAGAATTTTAAATTTCTTTAAATTGTCAACACTTTGTATTCGAACTTACCTGTATTTATTTTACTTATCATAATATTTCATTACATTTTCTGATTTTATTCTTTTATGATTTTTTTACATAAAATGTCACTTTTTAAAAAAATTATCTAGCTGATTACCTTTCCATCTATTTATCTACCTATCTATGTGTACGTGTGGGTGTCTCTGGTGCTTGAAACTCACGCCATATTTAATTTTCAAATATGGACTGAAGCAATGATTCTATACATTTTTCCCCAAACAAAAATCCTTAGACACAGTGGAAAAAACACCTTGCATTCGAACTTACCAATATTTATTTAACTTATCATAATATTTAATTACATTTTCTATTTTCTTTTCTTTTATGATTTTTGTACATAAATAGTCACTTTTTTATGTATCGATTTAGCTGTTTACCTATCCACCTATTTACCTACCTATCTATGAGTACGTGTGTGTGTGGTGCTTGATACTCGCGTCATATTTAATTTTCAAGTATGGACTGTAGCAATGATTCTATATTTTTCCCCCATTAAAATCCTTAGCAACAGTGGAAAAAATTATCTTGTCATCTGTTTCTATAAAGTGCTGCAGTATATTTCTGAATTATTTCCAAAAGTATTCATTTAGTAACTTTTAAGTGAAAGGGGAGTTTTTATAAGTTCTTGTGAGTTTTTAGACTCATTAGGCATACGTAATGGAAATGCATCAAAAAGAAACACAAAAGTCAATTAATTAATCTCGTGTGTTTATTTTCAAAAAATTGGTATAAACAAATTTAAAGGTTATAAGGGGAGCATTATCTATACTGCCAGTAATGATACTGAAGTTCTAGTACTTCTCCTGTATTTGACCTTCGAGATTTTGTCGTGCATTAAGAAAATTTGGATATATATAAAGAAATGGTAATATATAGAGAGACCGCATGTTCAAATTTAAGGCATTGTCCAATGTATAGGAAATAAAAATTTCAGAACTTGAAAATACTTGTTTGAATGAGTTCAATTATTCAAGTGGAGGAAGTGAAGATACATTAGCTTGGCGATAATCGCAAGCTTACCAAGTAACTTGGCAATTTTTTTCTATCGTAAATAAAATTTTATTCCATCTACGTTAACGCTCTATTATAGACGAAACCTAAATAAAAAAAGTGAGGGATTGAAAGAATCTGTCGTTTTGGACGCTAACGTTTCTTCGCGTGAGTAGACCCCTTAGTAAGTGCAATTTTATGATAATTATTATTATTAGAGATTATGTCCTACAAATGGTTACACTTTCTCTGGTCGAGTCAGATTTAACAGCAAACTCTAATGGCTATCCTATCATATATGATATGTTGCTTTGCTACATTTTCACGTTGAAACCTCTCCTCTCACAGATATTGTCAATCTGCTTAAGCTGGTGTATTCGCTGTATTTATTTGCTTAGAAGTGTTAACAAGAACTGACTATTGGCGAAATTTAGAGTGATAAGCTTAAAGCTTTCTTTCTAACAATTTTTTTTTTTTTATTTATTTATTTATTTATTTATTTATTTTTTTGCCTAGACAAAATCTCTGAAAATGTAGCTACTTAAAATCGCTGAAAATATAGCTACTTAAAGAGCTACTAATCGAGGCATCAAAATCACCGCTACTTTCGGGATACGCAATGTGGCTTTAAAAGCACTGCTCGAAAATAAAAAAAAACTATTTATTGTTGGTGCGACTTTATCGTAAAACGGGAAAAGTACCAATATTAAGAACAGCCAATTAAATGCTGGGAAAACTGACGAGGGGGAAAGCCTACCCCTGAACAGCGAATGAAATTGTAAAAATGACGAGTCCCGACAATTTTTGGCGCTTCAAATTATCCCATATAATAGTACTTTTAGAAAGGCCCAAACTTGTTTTCTGACGATTTTCTATAAAAGACATGTTTCTATTTAAAAATCTAGAGAATATCAGAACGTACTTCTTGTAAAATTATTGCGACAAACTCTTCTTGTTACATGTGTAAAATAAAAAACAAATTCAGGAGGCGAAATTTATAATTTTAAAAGTTCCAATTAAAGACAAATCACCCTTTAACTAGGAAAATATGTCCAAACCAAGAACAATAATGCAGTGTCGTATAAAAACGTGTTTCCATCGTTTTTTTTTTTTTTTTTTTTTTTTTTTTTTTTAAAGTAAATTACACGAGAAATATTCAATCAATCGATACGAAACCAACGTGAAATTGTAGAATATCTAAAGGAGTTTTTTTATTGGTGATTACGTTGACCATGACGTGACTGCGGCATGCGCCAACGCCACTTCGTGATGCCATGCCATTTAACTCATCAGTCAGTTCACGCCAATCATGGTGAGTGTGCAGCTTTAAGCGCAGTGCGCGGTGTCTTACGCAAAGTTTAAATCTGTTATTGAGGTACAGAGTCACTTTCGCCGTACGTATGGAGAAGATCCACCTACAAACAAAACCATTGTTTGTTGGTTTAATTGGTCTCAGGATTCTTAAAATTGGAAAAAAAAAAATGAAAAAAAAGAGACCATTTTCAACATTTAATATTTTAAAATTAACGCACAATTATAAAATAAATATTTCAACTAGAATGAACATTTTGGTGCCTACTTATACTTCAGATTGTTATAATTTCACTGAAACTTAATAAATTTGTATTTAAAGCATTTTTATATTTTTAATACAAAGTTATACATAGCTGACACAAAATTATTAAATTTTCTTCAAAACAACATAATCACCTAAAAAAATACTTTTTTTAACAATTAAAAGGAAATTTTAGGTTCAGTCTATACAGAGTAATATAAAAAGTGTGTTTTGAAAATTTTATGAAAAATATTCACAAGTTTTTGAGATATCCTTAGCGTTATGCCCAAAAACGTCATTTGGAGGAAAATGACTTCAAAGTTTCAGCAACGCCGCTGCAACTATTGAGCGAGTATAATTCTAAAAGCCATAACTTCTGTTCTACTGGGAAGTTCAAGGAAACAATTATATCAAAATGTTCAGAAACGATAGGATTTTAATATCTAAAAAAAAATAAAATTTCGAAAGTTTTGAAGCTTTAAGAGTCCTGAGACCCCATATTGAAGTTTTCTAAGTAATGTAATAAAGACTCACAGATATTATCAAGCCCAGCAATAGGGGGAACTTATATTGAAGTAATGTAATATAATAAAAAATGTAATGTAATAAAAACTCACAAATTTATTTCAAGCCGAGCAATATGGGGAATTCATATGGAAGTTTTCTAACTAATGTAATAAAAACTCTCACAGATTTTTTTCAATCTAACAGTGCAGAAAAAAGGTTTATCTTTATTAAGGCCTTAGTTACTTTAATTCTAAATCAGTGATACATTGTTCGATGACCCTGCGTATAATAACTACTTCCGAGAATACAAGATTTCTAAAAGTGTTCTTCCTCATACAGAAAACAATATGTATTTTCTATTTCCGATTTTTGGTAGCCCTTACCGAGTGGTTCTTAAACAGTTTCATCATACTGGAATATCAGTTTTTGAGATGCTATCGATTCTTTAGAAAATATTTTAATGTTTTACAAACATTCGTTCAAGTCAAACATGATGCATTAACAACATTAACATTAACTTTACACCTTTTCACTCCTTTGTATTTTTCGACTCGACAACGCATGTCTCTAACACTACTGCGGAATTAAGCTTTGGATAGTACTACTAAAAACATTTTTTTTTGTTGTGTATTTCAACAACAATTATAGAAGCAATATATCACGAAGTTTATAGTATAAATATAGTTGAACCCAAATTGTGATTGTTATTTAGCTATTTCTAAACAATAATTTTGAAAGAAACGAAAGGGTTAATGTTATCTTGTTACTGTTGCATACTTAAATTCAGTTACGCAACTGAAAATGTTTAATTGGGAATTGATGCTATCTTAAAAACCGATATTTCGAATTGAGAAAAATTGAGTTCAGTATAAATACGCTTCGGAAAAGATTCCAAAAAATAGTGGCAGCAAAAGCAACTTTATTTTATTCTCCTTGTTTTCTAAAACAAACAATAATACGCTTGGAAGATTAGTAGCTCTGGTGAACAGAAATTACAGTTCGTCTACTCTGGTTAAAAGCTCTATATCAAAGTATTAGGACAACTATCACTTTCGGTTCTAGCGGACATTCTTCCACCGCATTGAGTCTGTTGTACTTAATTAGCTCCGCCTCCAGGTCAGGTGGATAATTAATAATTAATTAATTCTTCAGAATATTTATTTTCAGGCTTTTAATGAAAACGATTTGGAATCGTAGATAACGCGAAAAAGGTTAATGTTGTGGCTATATTCTATATTCGTAGATTAATAAACATTTATCTTTTCTTACAATGCACTAATTTCATGAAGAGTGATTTTTTATTAAAGTTGAAGACCGAAAGAAAAAGATAACAAAATATGTAGATAACCTTAGGTATTTAACTACATTTATGTTGAATTCATACGTTATAAGAAATGAAGTTAACACATTTGTGCCTGAATTTTTATTTTCTTAAATTTGTTGGTACTATCACTTTAAAATGTTGCAAAATAAACTGAAAAAATACAAAAAAAAAAAAAAAAATACAAAAAAAAAAAAAAAAAAAAGAAAAGAAAAAAAATTAAAAAAATACGATTATTTTTTTTTTATTTATTTGATAAAATGTAAACGTACTAAATATAGGAATATGCATAGGGTAACTCCGGTAGAGTCGCCGGCTAAGGGATAGATGCCGCATCCTTTGTATTTCTTGTAATTATCGATAGATGGTCGTCAAATGCACCGTATAGATGCGCAATGAGATTATTTTAACCAGTGTATAGCGTGAATCCCATTTCGATGTTAACTTGAAGAAGTACAATCCTTAATTTGACGTAAGTGCATTATTTCACTGTTCAAACTTTTAACTACGTTATGTTATACTTTTCATACACTAATTACTAAATTCATACATGATTTCGAAGTCAAAATAAGTGTAGATTTTGTATAGAGTACTGTGTGTATGGTTACGCCATTCCCCTTAGCGATGGCAGGTAACTGTGATGGCCGACGTCACAACTATGAAAAATGGGATACATGCCGCTTTGCTATTCCGGTATACATGCCGCAATTTTTTTTTGTACGGGTTGATTAAGTGTTCTTAGCTTTTCCTTTTCTTTTTTCATAAAAAATCATGTTAGGCATGTTACCAAGTTTACTAAAACCAGAGGAGAAAAAGGGGAAAACAAAAAGTAAGAAGTGCAAGAAAGATGAAAGTCAAGATGATAATAATAAAAAATTGGATTACGCGGAACGTAAACGTTCTTTGCAAACTACTCCAAAAAAGAGGAAGTGTAATAGGCTTCGTTGCATCATGTGTTTAAAAGTAGTTACATAAAGATTGAACTTTTTCGACACTTTTTCTGTAAATTGTAGTCGAAAAAATAGGTCTCTTAACCCATTCGGGTCTATAGGTGTATATAAGCACCTTCATAAAGAACTTACAAAATTTGTTTCTGGCACCAGTAAAAAAAAAAAAGAAAAGTAATATGTGCTTTGTTTAATTAGAGCATTTTCATGATTATAAGTAAAGTTAACTTCTTTTAAAAAAGTGATTCCAACCGAATAAAATTTGTGTAAAAGCCACCGGTCCTGAAAAGGTTAACAAATAAATTATGTAAACACAATTTTACTTTTTTCTTTTCCCTTTCTAATACATTGATGTTACATTGTTGCTGAAATATTAATTAAAATTTAATGTAAAAAAAATAAGTCCATAATTTTAATAGTGAAATTAGGCAAGACTTACTAATTTGAATATACTTATACGTTTGATTGTACTAATTTAGTGTCATATTGTTACTACATCGTTAATTATTGTCCAGATATGAATATTTTTTCAAAATATTTTTATTTATAATTTCATTCTGTTCTTATTACAAGCGCGGCAACACTACCGCAGCGTCTCAGCATGAATGTGCGGATGAACTGTAATGTTTTAGAAAAAAATGTTAAAAAATATTAATAATTTGTTTTAATTTTTGTTGTCGCAGTAAACTGCGTTGTATATTTAACATTAAATAGCACAGCATGATTTTTTTTTATGTTCACCACGGGACTTTATACATAAATAAAAAAAAATGTGCGACTTAAATCCCGAAATTACCCTAATATTTGTCATAGCATAATGTGCATAATTATATGTTTTGTTTAAATTTATGTAAAATAAGCTTTTCAGTTATATATTATATACTATAATTTACTATTTTTATGAACTATTAAAAAATATATTTATTTCTATACAGAGGCTAATAACTTTAGAAATATTAGTAATAATAAACTAAGAATAATCATATTTGAGGATTAAAAACAATTTGTTTCATAATTATCTTGAAAAAAAAAGTACATAAATAGCTGTCCCCTGAATTGCTAATAGAAATATATACCCATTCGTGCCTAGCGCTCTATATTTTGCACGTTACAAAAGTACATAGAAAATAGGCTTGAACCTATAATTTCACAATTTAAAAAAAATACTTATTTTAAAGCAGTTTACAAGCTAAGATTATGACTTATTTATTTGGATAATTGATACAAAAAACACACATAAACTTAATTCTTACATTTCACCATGTTGAAAATGAAAAATCCATAAATTCTGAAAAAAAAAGCCTTCATTTAAGCAAATAAATATTCATCTTATGTTGTCATCTTTCGGTAAGAGATAAAGACATTTATAGATAATTATTTCATACAACTATCATGTTATAAAGAAGAAGAAAATTATACAAATTTATTAAAATTCGAAGCGTCCCAAAAATGGGTTAAAATAAAGATGAAATTATTTCTTTAATATAAAAATAACCTGAAAAACAAACTAATAAACACATTCATGAAAACTCTCAGATTTTATGCTTTTTCGAAAAAAAAATGTTTACAAAATTAAATATTTCAAGCTATTAAATTGTTTTTCTGAATTCTACGCGTGCTTATCATTTTTTCCAATTATCATTTCTCTAGAAATGTAATTAAAATATTGTAAGTTCAAAACTGCACTGTGTCGGAAAAATTCACGATTTTCAAATGCATATAAATGCATACGCCGTAAAAACAGAATAAACTGCATTGAATAAAGAATTACTTTTGATTATATTCTTATACATTTTTCACCACCGTATCTTTAAAGATAAACAATGTTTATATATTTCATACATTCATAATAAATTTAAAAATAATAATTATATTTTTTGTTGATTTGTTCAAATGTTAATGTAAATCTGCAAAATAAACACTGCACAATCAAAATCTACAGTTCCTGTATTTTATCCAATACTCCAATGCAGTTAATAAAAACTGAAGATAAGATTTCATCTTCTAATGTTTTTTACCCAACTTTAAAAAAAAATCCATTCAGTCCATCTTAATTCTATTTGGCTCTCACAGCTAAAATAGAAAGCATTATAACATTAGGATGTTGAAGCATACGTCCACATTTACCCTCGAAGAAAGCATCTATTTTTATGATCTGGGAAATATTAGATGTATCTTCCCACTCCTCGTATTCGACTGTAGAATATCTTTGGAAGAATTGAAAAAGTCGATGATGTTTCGAGGCGAAAGTATAGACTACAAAGACATGGGTGAATAAACATATAAGAATATTTTTTATGAAATCTTTATCCGAAAGTTAGGTTTTTGACTGTCATATATAAATATAGCATAAATTACAATTCATAGTATAAATATAACTTAGCCCTAAAATACGGTAATCGATTTTGAAAATAATTAGAAAATGATGTATACACAGATGGAGTGATTGGTATTTGATGCAAGTTTGTGCAGACCTAGAAAACTGCTGTTAATATCATAACAAAGGGAATTAATGTTGAGAATTAATTGATTGCCAATAAATTCGTTGGATTATGCACTGTTAAAAAATTTTGCAGCATTCTGGCATGTCATTCGACCGTTTAAAAAAAAAAAAAACGGTTTCATAACCATAATGTAACTATATTCTGACCATAAAATGGCCAATAATATGGTCAGGATAGTGTTAAAATTACGGTTGTGTAACCGTTTTCGGAAAAAACGGTCAAATGGCCTGCCAGAATGCTGCAAATTTTTAACAGTGTGTACACTTTTGGTCTATTTAAAAAAAAAATTATACGGGAGACCGGGGCTAGTAGGCGCAGTTTTTAGTTATTAATTTTTATTAATTTTTTGCTTAAGTTTTTTATGAAACTTTAACTGTACTTTTAACCTGTTCGCGACGGCGCGCGCATTCTGAAGGGCGCATCTGAGGTCGGAGCGGGAAAATTTGATTTCTTCTTCTGAGCCGGAGGATTTTGCGAAGCTAAGCCTAACTCTTGCAAAGTGTTCTTTAAAAAATTATAAAAGATTCATTTTTCCATATAACCTTTTGAGATACACATGCACGGAATAACTTGTTATTACATATATTCACGCAAAAAAATTGAACTATTTTCTCAAATATTTCAGTACAAAAATGACTTTTTAAGCATGTATAATGCATATTTTAAGCACTTTTTTAGGTTAAAAAATAATATAATATGGTCACAAAATACTTACGTGCCTTTCATATAGCAACATATGAAACATTTTGCTCAAATAAAAAATAATTTTGTTAAAAAAAATAATAGTTTTATTTTTATTTCTAACACATTCCTTAAGCAAAATAAGTGTTTTAATAGATCTGATTTATTCACAAATAAAATAGTTAAATAAAACTTGTAAGCAACTTGTGCATGCTACATTTTAATACTTAATATACAGACATACATAAAAAAATTTGAAAATGCTTAATTTAATTTAAAATATTTTTGAAAATTAAAAAAATACATGTAAATATATAATCAATCATAATATATCTACCAAATAAAAAGTATTGAATAATAAGTAATAATAAATACACTAGAGCTACACTTTAAAATATGCATTTCTAAACAGTTGTTAAATGTTAAAAATATTTTTAAAATAAAAGAAAAAAATATATAGTTACGTATAATAAAACGAAATATCAAATAAAGAGTATTTGATAATAATGAGTAAACTTGAATGATAACTTAAAATACATTCATCAATGAATTTGTTGATGTTAATATATATTTATTTATATCTTATGTATTAGAAATATTTAAAAATATAAATAAATTTATGAAATTAAAAGTATTGAATAGTAATTAAAAATAATGAAAGAAACTGAGTAATAATTTAAAATATACTTATCAAAAATGTCATTAATGTTAAAAGTATTTTTAAAATTGGATATATACATATATATATGGGGCTGTGCATATATAACGTTATCATTTCAGGGGAGGGGGGGGGGGTCTGGCACATGATATCGCTATAGGTAGGGGCGATTTGCCTTTTGATATCGTTATCATTTTTGATCCAACCAAACTTTTCTTTTTTTTTTATTTGTAACTTGGTATGTAAATTTTCTCTTTTTATTTATAATTTGTTCTTTACATCAAAATAGTATGTTATCTTTCTTAGCATGTTATCTATTTTTATGAGAATACAAAGTTATTATTAAAATCATTAAATGATTATAAAATTATTTAATTCCAAAATATGGAATACCCCAACGTTTGGCATTCCTATTCTTCTGTCATGTGTGTATGCATATATAATCCGCTGTTCAATATACCATATGCGAAATATGTTTGAAATGATACTTGTGTTTGCAAGTAAATGAAAGAGAAAGAATGCTGTGCACCTGTTTTGTTGATACGAAATTATGTTTACACCCCCCCCCCCCGTCCTGTAAGGACGCAAGTGTAAGAAGACATTGTTACTGTTGTTACATTATGTAACAAAAATATATTATTAAATTCTTTTAAATACTATTTCTTTTAAGTGTTATTTGATATAAAGTTATTTCATGTATAAACTTTTCTGCATTTTGAATCAATGAAGTATGCGAAAAATAAATCTAACCATATTTGTATATCCCTCCAAACAAAAGAGAAAAATTCCAAAAATCTAAAAAAAATTTAGACTGATAACGATATCATTACGGGGGGGGGGGGGGTTCGAGGGATGAAAACGTATGCTATCGTAAGGGGGGAGAGGAAATTAAAAATTACCAAAAAAGATGATAAAGTTATATAAGTACAGCCCTATATATATATAATTAAATATAACGAATAAATGCATTAAATTATATTGGTTAAAACTGACCATTAATTCGAAATATGCACGCTAATGTATGCGCTTATTTATCAAAAGTCAAGAGTTCAACGATTGTGTTACAATCACTTACTCTCAGAAATTTTACTTTCTGAAGACTGCGTTTTTTGACATTTTAATGAGTTTGTCAAGCATGATATTTAAATGTAGTTAATTTAATTTAAAATGAATTAATTTGAAGCGATATATAAAATTACTGAAGGTAAAATTAAAAAAATTAACCAAAGTAACCCAAATCAGTAACTTTATTTTCTTTCTTTCTGTCTCTCTCTCCCTCCTTTTTTTTTTTTTTTTTTTTTTTTTTTTTTTTACTGCTCAACTGAATTTGCCGCAAAAAGAGAAAGTATAAAATGGAGACACCCTTTTATTCTCAAGGAACAAATCCCACAGCTCAGTAATCACAACTAGACAAATAAGCAATTTCCAATCGAGATAAAAGAAAAAAAGCTAATAGAAAATGCGCAACCGTAGTAGATCTACAAATAAGCCATTTCTAATCCAGATAAAAGTAAAAAAAAAAAAGAGTAATAGCATGCATATTGCGACTCTTAGTCAGACGCGCAAATGAAGTATACTCATACGTCTATGTTTTCAGTTTATCAGCTGACCCACACATTCTCCCTTCCAAGAGCTGCAGAATTTTTTTTGCGATAAATAAAAAATAAAGCTTTATTAAACACGTAAAAGATTTATGATCGAAAAGAGATCATGTTTCAGAAACATAAACATAAATTGATGATGAAATAAACACTTTTTTCTTCATTGAAATATTTTTTTGAAAAACCAAAATTCACATGGATAAAAAAAATATTAATTGTGTTCCATTTGATTTCCTTGTTAGAAGGAAATGTGATCTTCCCTAATATAAATTCAAATATGATCAACAAAATTTTTTTGTACGTTATATTTTTTGAAATACGAGTAACGAAAAACGTTCCAAACTCACGGCACGAATACCAGTCGCTCGGGATGTAAGTGCCAACAGCGCCGGCACGAATACCGGTCGCGCGGGATGTAAGTGCCAACAACGCCGGCACGAATACCGGTCGCTCGTTCCCAAGGGGTTAAAGAGCAAGTATTGGGCTATAAATAGCCCCGGAGTTTTGAGTTTGTAGCTTTTGTAGTTTATGTTTAGCGGAAGCCTAAAGTAAAAGGAAAGTTGTGTGCAAACCTACCCCGTCACAGGGCAAGTTACCTTTACCTATGGGGTAAGTTGGCACACGCTTTATAAAAATTTAAATGAAACTCAAATAAGATACGCAGGTAAGAGAAATCAATTTCATTATTACCGGTAAATTTAAACAAAGGCGTTATCGCCGTACAATGTAAATTATACAGACATAAAAATAATGAATAAAACATTAACATTGAGTAACTTCTATCCTACTCGATATCATCATCAGAGTTACAGTTGTCACAAATATAAAATCGAGTGTCTCCGTTTGGGCAAGCCTCGTGTGCCCAAAATCATGCATTGCAACCACTTTTCTCGGTGTTTGCTGTTTTTCAAGCTACCAGCACACACCAAACACCGAGCCAACTTGCCCCAGTTTCAATGCGCCTACTAGCCCCATAATAAATTTCTTCACAAAAGGGACACGTAACCATCTAAGCATAAATAGTTCCAGTAAATCAGATATGGGGTAGGTACAGTTAATCATACACTAAGAAAACTGCACAAGTTAAATCGCAATTATTAATATAATTATTAGAAATTAGAAAAAGAATGAAGCAACAAAAAATTACTAATGAGTGCAAAAACAGAAAAATCTGAATAAATGTCCACTGCATGTAGGTAACGCTGCAAAACTACAATGAGGATTGTAAAAAGCAAGAAGAAAGGTACTCTGTGACTGGTTGTGCAATCTATCTACAAACAGGCGATTTATGAGGACAGCGCATACTTACCCCTGTAGTCAACTATCCCCGGTGTCCTCTATGTATATTTAATTATATAGAAATGTAATAACTTTGAAAATTAAAAGACAAATAACAAGTTTTCTTCACAATACATACATATAGATATACAGATGACAGTCTCGAATATGTATGTGTATATATATATGTATATTCGAGACTATCGTATGTGTACAATTTTGTTTTTTCGCATTCTATTTTATATATTTCGGTATCGTACAATGTTATGAAACATGTGTATATATGGCACCTGTGTTCTCGCTTGTTCTATTTTTAGACTTACTATAGCTTCCCACAGGGCCGAAACTAAGGGGGGGGGCTGAGGGGGCATGTGCCCCGGGCGCCAGAACGAAGGGGCGCCAAATGAAGGATTATACCTTTGCAATGGATAATTTTCTTCTGATGGACTGATGGCTTCTATTATTATGAAACAGATGGCCATCTTTTTTCTTCTCATTCTGACCAGAAAATCAGAGTTCTAATTTTTTACGACTTCTCTTTCATCTTCACCTAACACTTCATTTATAATGGCTGTTTCATAATAATAGAAGCCATCAGTCCATCAGAAGAAAATAACTCATTGAAAGCGGAAACTCGGTTAAGCAGGACTCGGATAATCGGGACTCTAACTGTATATTTCATTTTAAAAATGATCTTTAGAATATTTTTGTTGGTGTTCAGAGGGGAGTCATGACCCCCGTGACCTTCCCCTTGGATCCGCCATTGTAGATTACGTAGTTCAGTATTACATATTTTAAGATTACATATTTTAAATTTTAAAATTATAAAAAGTAGTAAAATTCTCTTTGTAAATATACCTTGCGGAGGAGGGGGGGGGGGGGCGCCAAAATCCATGCTTGCTCCGGGTGCAAAAAAGGCTAGTTTCGGCCCTGTCTTCCGGTTGGGAGAAATCCTGATCTCAGTTTATTCTGTTACAGAAGAAACTTTTTGAGAAAATGCAAGTGTATTTGATATTATTAATGGGTAAGAAAACATTCATGTCAAATGTAAGTGCTGCCATCAAAATATCTTTATTTATGGTAACGTTGATTTATTATAATAAAATTTATTTCCAGTAATTATCAACTTATCATTGTAAATTTGTATTATTACTATTATTATTATCACAATTTTAGTTATAATTACCATGAAAGTTCTTTTAAATTTCTAAGTTTAACGGAAAGTCAAAAAGTTTTAGTTATTTAATTAAAGTTTTTTTCAAAAAAGTAAAACATATTTTTTAAATATGTGAGGCATTCTCACAAAATTTTTAACTTTCATGAATAAAAATCTGGTGAAATTGATTTTAATAAAATACCATTTTAATTGGTAGACGAATGCATTAATGATTCAAAATAACGAAAAAAATGGTCAGCAGCAAAATTTGTTTTTATTTAACTGGGGTTTAAGTTAAACTTACGAGTTTAATTTTCCTTACCATTTTACCACTATAACTTTTTATTTTCTTCTAAACTTTTACTTTTAATGAATTTGCATACCCACAGGACATTCAAATAAGAAATAATAACAATGTAGTTTTTTGAGTACAAAATTTTGGTATAACATTGTCTTAAAGGGGTGTTAAAGATGGGTCGGTAAGGAAAAAAAGAGGGCGGTATAGGAAAAAAGGGATGGTAAGGGGGGAAAAAAGGATGGTAACGAAGGGACGGTAAGGAAAATTACCACCCATTTTTAGGCAAATCACGTGAAGACTAAGTGATAGTCACAACGTTGATTGATTTTTAGAAACAGTTATTTACATTGGATTAAATTAAAAAAATAATAATAATTTATCTCGAAAAGTGCAGGAATAAATCTTGGGAACGGTAAGACTACCAATAAAGCCGCGATGCTTGAAATTGATATTTAAATGCTGATTTAAATTCTGCAGTAAATTTCCTGTCAAAGAATTTTAGACATTCTTTCTCTATCATACTTCTGCATGAGAAAAAAGTTCTGTGGCTGCATCTGAAGTAATTTTCTGTATAATTTTAGCAAGAGCGACGGTAAGGAATCTAAAACCCAAGGACACAGTTAAAAAAATAATAACAACCGTAAAAATGCGTGCAGGTTAATTTTTTGCTACATATTTATATAAAACAATAGTTTTCGTTTTCGGAAAAAATTGCATCGAATTACTTTTATTGAAAAACTTTTATACAGACAGCTCCAAACTTAAAAATCAGAAACATAGACAAGGGCATAGTATAGGAATTTCGTGGTATGTTTGAACTCCCAACATCGTCTAAAACTTATTTATCTCGTTAATGTTGTTATGCAGTCATACAATGGGATATTTTCAAGTACAAGAAATTAAAAAAAAACCCCAAGACTATGTACTAAAATAAAAATTATTATCCAGGGATCGCAAAAATATATATATAAGTCAAAAATATGCGAGAATACCTCATATATAAGTGGTTTTCATTTTTTTAAATCCAACAAATGTTTCAAACTTCATGTCTCTCTCTCTCTCTCTCTCTCTGATACCATGCATGTGCAGTCAATATAGATACCATGCATGTGCAGTCAATATAGATACCATGCATGTGTGATCATCATATCAGATACCTCAATTGGGAAAGAACTGGCAATTAAAGCCGAATGTTCTGGGTCTGTGACACTGCCTGGATTCATTTTCATCCAGTTTGAAAAACTGTTAGTCTTAAGAAACTTTTAACTCAAAAAAATATTTTCGCCTTAAGCGGAATTTTACGTTAATTTTTTAATTATATATATATATAAACTTTTTGTAAAATTAAACCATTTAAAGGGGTGAAATTGACAAAATATTTTGAGATCACCTTTTATAAACAAAAGAAACAAAATAATAGTTACTCCCATTAATAAATCTAATGTAGATTAAAATCATTACTAACTAAATAGTCAGCTCTTTAAAATCTTATCTATAACAGACCTTAAAAAATAAACTAACCAATTGTTTAAAAATACCAGATGCCAGGTTCTAAGTTAAAGACATAGTGCCAATGGCCAGAATTGAAGAATCAAATGTTATAACCATACTAAACACCACAAATAGTTATTATAATGCAGCATAGTGCAAAGATGTTAAAGAAATAAAGAAACACATCATAATATTCGCATATTCAGCATTAAAAATGTGTTTAATAATTATAAAAATTATAAGTTATGCCAAAATTTGGGTTATTAATTGTTGGATATATAAACGTCAGCTGCGATAACACAAATTTGATTAATGAAAATAAAGATTATACAAAATAATATATATATATATATATATATATACATATATATACACTATATGGCCAAAGGCGACCGGCTACTTTAGACATTTTTTTTTAGACATTTTGTTAAATATCTAGGAAACTACAAGAGGAATTAAAATGAAACTCCAGGTGCGTAAACAGAATATATTTCCGTGAAAATTTTTTCCGAATCTCCATATGGGACCGCCAACAAACTGAAAAGAACGAATATCTTTTGAATAACCCTGTCAAAACTAATGTAACAAAAGTATTCAAACTCGAGATTATGATTTAGTGGCTTATTATAATAATTTGTGTTCATGTCTATGGAGATAGCATGTATACTTGAAGAGAAATTCAGGTTTACATAAAAACAGTCTCACATTTGGCCAATTTTTTTGCTTATAATTTGCAGTGTTCTTAATATTAAAAAAAGAGTTCTTTTCAGAAAACATGACAAACAATATTGTACACAATAAACTGCAATCAGAATTAAACTATAGTAAAAATTGTATCAAAAATGAGCATGTTTACTAAATAATGTTTTACTACGCATGCCCGAATGCAATCAAAATATAATGTGCATAATTTGCAAGCTAAATGTATAGAAAAACTTTTGTAAAACACCCAGAATCATAGTTTGAAAATTCTGAAAGTTATCGTTGATAGAATAAATTCAAAATCCGTTGTTCCCAAAATGAAGCAAAACTATGAGGATCTGTATCCATATATCCATTGATTAGTACCAATACAGCATACATACTGTTGCACTTACTACTGTATTTGGATACAGCCCCTCATCGGTTTGCTTCCTTTTGGGAATAAAGGATTTTGAGCTTATTCTATCAACGATAATTTTCAGACTTTTCAAGCTATATTTTTGAGACTTTCACAAAAGATTCTCCATATATTTAGCTAACATATTATGGAAATTATATTTCGATTGCATTCGCGCATGCGCAGTGAAACTTTTTTTATTAAACCTGCTCATTTTTCTTCCCATTTTTAGTATTTTTTATTTCTGATTGCAGGGTATTGTGTACAATGTTGTGTATCATATTTTCTGAAGAGAACTTTTTTTATATTATACGAACCCTACAAATTATAAGCAAAAAACTTGGTAAAATTTGGGACTCTTTTTATGAAAACTTTAATTTCTTTACGAATATATATACTATTCTCATAAAAATTGAACACAGTTTATTACAATAAGTCACTTCATCATAATCTACAGTTTGAACGCCTTTGCTACATTAGTTTTTACAGGCTTATCCAAAAGATATTCGTTAATTTTCAATTTGTTGACGATCCCCTATGAGGTTTCGGGAAGAAAATCTTGGCGGAAATATATGACCTATACTATACTGTTTACCCTCCTGGAGTTTCAGGTTAATTCCTCATGCAGTTCACTAGATATTTAACAAAACGTCCAAAATAGCAAGTGGCCGGTCGTCCATATAATGAATATGTATCCCTTAGAAGTTAAGAAGTTCTTCTAATAACATTATTACTTTAGTTTTTTGTGTAATAAATAATTTTGTGTAATATACATAAAAACATCCATCAGCTAACAACATTTTATAAAATGTAACATTTACTATTAATCATTTCCTGTGTATAATAAATTAAAAAATTGTTCTTTGCGTATTTTTTATTTTTAATGCGTGAAATATACATGCAGAGGCGTTAAAAATATCTCTGGGGTATGTGCTAGTTAAATATTTTTTTTTCTAATTTTTAGCAGTTTCTGCACTTTTATTCCAGTAAAAATTATTTAATTACTTCGTGACGCCCTACATAATTACTTCTATTCCGAATACAATAGGGAATACTTTGGCTTAACATATAAGTTTCGCAACCTCATTCTAATTCTCCCTCACATCTGGGCAAAGAAAGCACCCTAATACAACATTAGGATGCAAAGGCATTGTTCGCTCCCATATATCGAAAAAGAAACCTCCTATTTTTACGATCTGGGAACTGTTAGCTTTTCTTTTTATTCTTTCCCATCTTCGGAAGCAGACCTCTTCATAAATAAAGAAATCGATTGCGTTTGAAGAGTAGCCTATATATAAAACTCTGAAGCTAGGTTTTGATAACTGTGTAGTTATTTCTGATATAAAAAATAAAAGACATAACTTTTGCGATTTCCGAATACTTTTAATTATAATGTTGTCAGGGCTTTATTTCGATAAGAATAATATTTACTTTTTAAAATATGAAATATTATACTTGTTTAACACATATTAATAATTGAAATATGTTTGCATGTTCATTTATTTTTATATATTTATATATTTATACATTTTCTGTAAAGGTATATATTATTCTTATATATTGTTATGTATACATTTACATACTTCTTATTATCATTTATAATATCCTATAAAGTTTCTGTTTTAAACCTTATTTCAATATTTGTTATTAATATTTTTTAATCTCTTTATTTTTACTATACATTAGTTTTTATCCCAAACAATGTATTTTTCTATTAATAAATACCAGTGTAATAATTTTAAATGTATCATTTAACGACAGATGACAACACTTTATTGATTCATTGGATAACACATAGGAATTCTTATTTAAATGTAATACAGTAGGAAGCACCATATCATAATATTTATATCTGCCCATACTCTACATTATTACTCCTTGACACTACTCAGTACTCATAATTATTTAAAAAAAATTGGCAACATGTGTAATTCCTGTCTTATATATATATATCTTTTTTTTTTGTTGTTGTTGTTCTTTTGCTTTATCATTCAACCTCAGATTGGATCTACAACTGGTAATATGCTTTTGTTTTTAAATCCACTTCAATCCATACTTTTAAATTAAGTGTTTTCTACCATTTTATTTCCTGCATTTGGTGTGCGAGGTAGCCCTAATTTCGCATTCTTTAGCTTGTTAATAGCTAATTTAAAGATGAAACTTACCGTACTCACCGTATTTCTGGTAATCAAGGTAATTGGCACCCAATAAATCTGTATCGGTTTCACAAATTTCCATTTTTCTAATATTTACTGTGTTTTCAAATCCATGTTGCAATTGTCATGGGGATCATGTTTTATACACTTTTATGGTGGTTTATATTTTTAATTTCAATAAATTACTTTATGGTTTATACATTCACAATAGCTGTAATTTGGTTTAATAGTTGATAATTTGTAATGATTTATAGCTTATATATATATACAGGGTGCGCCATAAATTCGTGCAAACTTTAAAAATCCATAATTAAAGAAATAATGGTCGGAAAAATTTTTGGTTTGCGCGAGTATGATCAGACGGATTTTGGATTTTTTTCCCATGAATGATAAAAAATGATTCCAAGAATAACCAATAGAGGGCGCTCACATGCCATATTGAGACGTTTTATGCAAATCAGACAAACACAAACAGACATTGAAAGAAATCACAATAACATGACACTGTGCATTAAATTTTATGGTACTAAAAGATGCTCAACATGACCACCACCACAAGGTATTAGGCAAGTGAGGCGTGTCAATACGCCTGTAACAGCTGAGTGTAGCATGTCGGCATCGATGCCACCGACGGTCAGTCGAATGGCATCTTTCAGTTCCGCCAAAGTGGCTGGGGAGCACCGATAAACACGAGACTTTAAGTATCCCCACAACCAAAAATCTGCTGGGGTCAAGTCTGGAGATCGTGGGGGCCATTCAAACTTACAACCTCGACTTATCACTCGGTCTTCAGTGAAAGTGTCTAACAGGAACGCCTTGACTTCACGTGCAAAGTGGGGCGGGGCACCATCCTGCATGAAGGTGACGGAAGGTAACGCATGTCTTTCCTGCAATGCAGGCACAACTTGGTTACGCAAAAGCGTAAGATACCGTTCTGCAGTGACTGTACACGTTTTCCAGCCGGATTCAGGACAAGACTCTTCAAAAAAGAAAGGACCCAGAATGAAAGCCGCGGTGAAACCACACCAAACAGTCACACGAGGAGAATGCATTGGCTTGGTCTGATACTCCCGAGGGTTGGACGTCGCCCAGATACGACTATTTTGCGTATTGACGTCGCCATGGAGTGAAAAATGTGCTTCATCCGTCCATATGACATTCAGCAACCATTGTGGGTCACGATCCATTTGTGCCAGTGCCCATGTAGCAAACTTTAGTCTTTTATCTGTATCTGCCGGTAATAACTGGTGAAGTGTCTGTATCTTGTACGGATACAGATCCAAGATTCCGTGCAGAATACGTCGAATCGACGATTCCGGAATTCCCGTTATTCTACCAGCTTCACGAGCACTGCTACTTCCCGTTGATGTCTCGGCTGCCATTTCTTCCATGGCACTTTTTACTGCATGGACGCGATCCGCGTTCAAAGATGGTCTGCCACTACGTGGACGATCCTCCAAACTCCCCGTTTCCTCAAAACATCGTACTAAATTGAGTATTCCATTCAACGAAATAGGGCTTTTTTGCGCCTTTAGTCCTTTCTCCGTGCGAAACTCCCTCAATGCAATAGTAGTGGATTCCCCATTCTTGTAGAACAGTTTGACCAGCAGCGCTCGATCTGGTAACGATAGCATGCTGCCGAGATCGAATGACGAATCCATTTCCATCCAGGTGTTTTATTGCTAGCCTGATTTGCATAAAACGTCTCAATATGGCATGTGAGCGCCCTCTATTGGTTATTCTTGGAATCATTTTTTATCATTCATGGAAAAAAATCCAAAATCCGTCTGATCATACTCGCGCAAACCAAAAATTTTTCCGACCATTATTTCTTTAATTATGGATTTTTAAAGTTTGCACGAATTTATGGCGCACCCTGTATATATATATATATATAATTATAATAAACAAAGTGAAATTGAACAGTCAAAACTAAGCTATATTAATTACAAAGCTAAAAGCTAAATTTTGTCATTTTAGGCTTAATGTCGACAACATTGGATAAAATAACGAATCTTCACTATGGATTAACCTGCAAGCTCCTCTAATGTATTCATAGTTTCTTATTTTACATACTGGTTTCCTACGTTCATATCTTGTTCATCTTTAGAATTTTACATATGTTCATATATTTGTGATTTTATCTTTATTAGCTATATATATATATAATCAATTTTACGTTATAATACTTGAAAATTAAAAAAATATGTTTTAAGGAATAGTTCAAAACTCCAAATTTTCAATTGTGCTTTTATTGATGTTACAGCGACTGTATTACGCTCACATTCTGAAGACATCTTTATAAATAAGAATATATTGTGTTTGCAGACTGACGTATATCCTAGGTAGTGCAAATGCCTGGCTATGATAACAGTAAATAAGTTTTTATTTATTTATTTATTTATTTATTTATTTATTTATTTGTGGGTATGAATAGGAGATAGATATGATTTTGTTTAATGTTTTAATGTTCCACTTAATAAAATCTGATTTTTTCTAAAAGTGAAGAAATAAGCTTTATTAGCCTTATAATGATTCTTCTATCTTCCGCTTTGATAATTCAAACACTAAAAAATATAATTTTAAGAATACTATTATTAGTAAGAATGCTATTAATATAAATACTGGACTAAGAACAGTAAACAGCTACTAATAAATAGTTTTTATTTGTATTGCATCAATATAGTTTTGATAATGTGTGTTGAATTAAAATAAATGATTAAGAAATTCTTAATTTGCAGACTAGTTTGTCCCAATTTAAAAGATTTCATGATGATTATCTTTTGAGAGTTTTTTTTTTTTTTTTTTTTTTTTTTTTTTTTTTTAACGTAACTGTTCTTATAACATATTCTATTATAAAGAAATCCAATAATATTACTTAAATACTTGTTTGATCAGTATATTGTAAAAAACCGTACAGAATAAGAATGTCTTAATAAACAAATTGAGTTACTGTTTAAATTAAGCATACTTAAAACAGATTTTATGGAAAACGTATTCATGAGAGGAAACTTATATTCTTCTGAAAATTTCGACGATTTAAATATTAAACATTTAACACGAAGCATTTACCTACTACATACCTTGGATCTGTCAATCATCAAGATGGATCATGTCAAATATACAGAGATATAGAGAAAATAATTGGGTAAGGTAAAACAGAAATTTCTATGCTGAATTCATTTCAATGAAGCAGTAACATCTTCGACAAAACTAAACAAAAAATATGCAATTCCAATAGTATCAAAGTATGGTTTTGAGATATTTACTTTTAAACGATATTCATAACGTAAAATAAAACATATTATTTGTGAAGTGGATTTTTCGTGAGTAGAAGTAATAAAATGAAGATCGAAATAAATACAATCATTCGTGAGATCATAGAGCTAAAACAAAACAAAGTGCCAGACTAAAAGTTGAACATAATCGATTAAAACTGTGCCGGAATGATCTAAAAATAACAGACAAAGCACCTACGGCTACCTGCCAAAGTAATTGTAAGTTAAAACATGCAGATATACGAAACCGGGGTAGATCGAGCGTAATCTGGAACGGCACCATATAAGAAACCGTGAGATACTACAAAATATATGATGAGATTACTCTGTAAGGTAGGGATGCACAACCTAATCACTCAATCAATGCCAATCACTCATGAAAAAAAAATCGCGAATTTTGTCAATCGTTCATGAAAAAAAACTTGCAAATTTCGAAGGTTGATCGCAGAACAAAAATGTCGCGAAATAATTCGATTGGGGGCGGAAAAAATCGCAATTTTCGTTGATCCGTTGTGGGAAAAAAAATCGCGAAATTTGAAAATTTATCACTGAAAAAAATCGCGAAATGCGTCAATTTATCGTAGGTATCGCAAATTGGTTGTTTGAAAAGATTACAAATTTTGCCAATTGGCAATGGAAAATTACTGCGAAATCTGTTAATTGGTCGTTGATAAAAAATCGCAAATTTCGTCAATCAGTCGCACTTGATTGACAAAAGAAAAAAAACGAGTTTTGTTAATAGTCTGCAGAAAAAATTGCATAATTAGTCCATCATGCCTTGTTATTTCAAAAATAAGTTTCTTTTTATTTTAAATGAAGTTATTCTTCTATATTTTTTTTAAATATAATTTTCAATATAGTTCAATTATTTAGAAATTTTGTGTAATTTTTTGTCTTCAAGTTACCATTTGTCAAGAAGGAACCGTTAGTCTTCATAAAGTGTTCTATTGATTTTTTATACAGATGTGAAGAAGCCATGCATTCCTTCGTACAATTATTCATTTCCGTTTGTTTATTTTTATTATAGACAAAACAATAATTATTCATCAAAAATAAAGACTTATTAGCCCCTCCCCCCCTACATCCCGGATATAGAATTTTCTCTGTGTTACTGATGTGGCCCTCGACAACCCAAACATTTTTGTATGTGGCCCTTCTCTTAAAAAGGTTGTGCACCCCTACTGTAAGGAAAAGAATTAAGAACTACCATCAATAACATTTTTCGTCTAAGAAAAGCACTATTGTTTGGAAAACTCTACGAACAAGAACAACAAGAAGAGTTAAGTTCCTTTATTATTATTATTATTATTATTATTACTATTATTATTATTATTACCATTATCCTTATTATTATTATTGTTATTATTATTATTATTATTATTATCATTATTATTTTTATTATCATTATTATCATTCTTCTTCTTCTTATTATTATTATTATGATTATTATTTACCACTAAAAATATTTTTAATTATGACTAAATAATTATTTTCAGAATGGCATAAAATTTAATTTTACTTACAACTAGCTTATCTTGCGTTATAGTTAGATAAAAATAAGTTATGGCCACCAGAACTATTTAAATAATTGGTGACTGCTTTTGGTAGCATATATCATGCATATAAATGGAGGAAAAGCTGATACACGGGATAGATATATAGACCATTAGAATTGCAGTAAATTACAGTGAGCCATAAGAAAATAAAATATAGGGAAAAAATAATGTGCAATGCCAGTAAAAATTAAGAATGTGTGTTTCTTTATATAATATTTCAAACAATTTGACGGTGGGGAAATAGCGAAGTCGCTATTACCAATAGTTCAGTGATCTTTTAAAATGGAATGCTTAAATAAAGTCAACTTCAAGCATAGAAGTAGTTTTAAAAGTATTTTTAGAACGCTTAAAGTATAAAATGTCGGTCACCTTCCAGCACTGTTTTGTAATGGTCTATTTGTTAGTTTCTTGTCTTTTAGTATATCCCTTGTAATGCTTACGACATTTTAAATCAAGTTTGTTTTGAGCAATTTAAGAAAAACTACGCTGCAGCTGTCATGGGTAAAACTTATTTTGAATTATTCACCTATGCCATAAATTTATGCTCTCCCAACTGAAAAAACTTTTTGAGATATTGAATTCCTGGGGGATCCAAAGCATCAAATGTCAGTATGGACTTTACTATATTTAACTAATTAAACATCTTTAAAATGTCAAATAGAAAAACACAATCAATATATTAAAACCAAGAAACTGAGAAATCTGGCATTGCAAAGCATTAATTGGGTGTGAACCACAACTTAGACTTTAATTGAGTTAACATTATCTCTAAAATCACTTGTATATTTGAACTTAACTTTATTGAAACACACCATATGTATAAAAAACATAAAAAATATTATTACTTTTGACTTTTTTATTCCTTTATTGTCGGATTGTTGGAATTTTTATAGAAGAACTTGTTTTTCGTACTTTTTACTTGCATTTTTCCACATTAACAGTTTGTACTCCAATGCAGTTTCCTGTAACTTTATTGGTCAATAAACTTATATCTCGAATCCGCTTCTTCTTCATACATATGCATAGTATATGCTAACGAAAATAGTCCGAAACTGGTAAAATGGTTTTGGTGTTATAAACGTTGTTATATTTCCAAATATTGTACAACGCCAATGATCATATTAAATATCACACATATTATAATTCATTTTTCCTCAACAATAAATTATTTGCTTTAATTTTAAAAATATAAAATTGTAATCCAACGTACAATTTTATTACATAAAACGTTATTTCATAACCAAATCGCTTCTAATACAATTAATTTTAATAATAACCAATTGGGAATTGCGTTATATATGGGTTCCGTTCAAACTTCATTTAAATTCTTCCCCACATCTGTAAAATAAAACAACTAATACAATATTCATATGAAAAGGCATTGTTATCTTCCACATACCATAAAACAAACTTTAGTTTTTTACAGCATGGGGCCTGTTCTTTTCTTACTCAATTCTGATCTTCAGAAGCGAACATCTACAAAAATAAATAAATAAATAAAAAAATATTGATTCTTTTTGAAAAGTCTCTTTTATGATGAAGGCGAGACGCTAAGTTAGAATAAATGCATAAGAGTTGCTATATGAAAAGTTATTGAAATATATTTTTCTATTATCGAATTTTCACTTTATGAATTCATAACTTTTATCTTCACTTTTATAAATATTATTAACTTTAACATAGGAAAAAATCACTAGTATGAACCGCTAGCAAATCTTGAATTGCAGAAAGTCTTAATATACCAATGCATTTTTTTCAAAGCTAAAAAAAAAAAAAGAAAAAAAAAAGAAAGAAAAAAAAAGAAAGAAAAACTGAAATGAGTCGATTTTAGAAGAAAACAATAACATGAAAACAAAATTTTTTGAAACAATATATTATAGTATTACTTTGATATAAAAAAAAAAAAAACATTAGAAAGAAAAACCTTACAAAATTGAAAATTTTAATGAACTGATTAATGTGTATGTTCAATGACAGTCTGGAAAAGAAAAGAAAAACCTGTTAGATTTACCATACGAAATCATGTCAATATGGATAACAAATGTATGGATAGTATGCAAATACCCCACGAATATTACGATCACGTCAATTGGCGTTGCTGCTCTATAACATGAATTCTAATTTCCTATACATTTGAAGCATCAGAATGTAATACCTAATCGCTTTGGTGTCAACTATTTTGTCATGTTCAGAACTATCCAGTGGCTTGGATAGTGGTAGTTTTTTCTTACTTTTGCCTGTGAATAAGTAAATTAGAAGATATGAACCGATATTTTTGCCGAACACTTTTGCTTCCCACATTGTTTTTATATACGTATCAGAATTCCTGATAATCTGTAATATGGCTAATCTAAATAGTTAACGGTAAATAAATTCAGATTAGTGGATTTTTTTCTTCAACATTATTGATGTTCTTCTTAAAACTATTTGCTTAGTAGTTGAGGAAGTTATTAACACAGGCAGTCATTAACACTGTTTCTACCGCTATCAAATGGCACCTTTTTAAAATTATCATTTATGTTTATTTTACTTATTGTTTTTGAATGTAATAAGCAGGAAAAAAGTATTCAGTATATTAAAAATGATTTATAATTTATTAATTTAAAAAATACAAATGAAAAACCGCAAATCAAAACCTTTTAAAACTTTATGTCCCAAATTATGAATTCATGAAAATTTCACCTTCTAAATTATTTTTCGTGAATTTTGGAAACTGTGCATCATTTATAACTCCACGCAAGCTTTTTATTTGCTATATTTTTTTGATTGTGTAGAATTAGGAAATGTACAAATACAACGTTCTTATAATTGAAATATAGGAATATTTCCTAACTGAAACACCCCCCACCCCTCCCAATATGTCAGCGTAAAGAAAGCTTAAAAGATGCAAAAGCAAAATAATCACCCTTTTGAAAATATTTTCGTTTTTTGCAACCAATAATGCTTTTGGAACAAGATAAAGTAAAGTATCTATACCTCACTTTAAACTGTATTACTACTAATCGATGTATTAAATGAATTTTATAACAAGTTATCGTAATGGTAATTTAAAGTACCCTCGGGGTAAATAAGGGTTAAAAGATGCCATTTGACATCATTTGAAATAGTGTCATTTCCTAATATTTTATGTTTACAGTGAATGTTCCATTTAATATATTTTAATAATATGTTTCAAAGTATACCATGAAGTATATATTTTAAATATCTTTCAAAATATACAATAAAACACAATTAGTTCCTTAAGAGACATTCATTTCAATAAAACACGTTAAAAATATTTAAATTGACATGTTTCGAGTCTTTCATTTAGTCATCATCAGAATATACAAAAACCACATTGTATTAGGTTGAGCAAAAACTTCTGGGAAATTTTTTATGTAAGAGTTACTAGAATTTGTATCGTATATAGGAGTACTAGTGGTATAACTATAGGCGTTCAGGATTATATTAGGTTAGGTTATATTACTTATATTAAATATTAATCTACTGTTATGGGATGCTAACATTATTCATGTTACAGTTAATAAGACAAACACTAAGCCTAATATGAAATAAAATAACAAAAAAATTATGTATTAATCAACAACTTTAATTTTATGAAAAATAGACGTTCTTTCCTGTTTAAAGAAATTTCAAAGCTAAAAATTTGCAATCGCTCCAGTTTCAACTTGCCTTAGTAATGAAATTTTTCTGGTCTAATATCGTAAATATCGTAATAATAAAATATCGTAAAGTCTAATATCGTAATAATAAAATTGGTCTAATATCGGTAGACAAATTGACTAGATTGAAACGACTAACTATGACAAGAAAAATTCTTTAGCGTGTTCTTTATCAGTTGAAAGAATCAAAATTGGTACAATGTGTTAGTCATTTGACAGTTAAGGAAGTAATGCAGATATGACAGAGATCTCAAATTCCTACAAATCAAAAGAAACACATACATAATTAAAAAATTAGAAAACATTCATTCTCATTGACTTTTGTTAAAGAGAAACAAAAGCCTTTTTGAACAGTCCAACGATAAGGAGTTGTTAGATATCTTGAATCCGATTATGGCCTCTTTCGATCAATGCACCACTTTTTCAAGGGCCGTCGATTTGAATCCTTTAATGAAATTGAAGAAGCATGTGAAGAGTTTTTCGATTCCTAGGAGCTGTCATGGCACTTCTAGCAAATCCGGAATCTGGCAGAAGGATGGCAAAAAGTAGTGGACTATGATGGCCTCTACTTTGAAGAATAGTCCTTGTTGCTTTTGTTGTTAATTTGCGCATAAGAACGCAACTTTAACATATTTCCCAGAACTTTTTGCTTAACCTAGTATTTGACTGAATGAAGCACTCAAAATTATCGTTGTGATGTTTTGATTCAATGAAAGAGTCGAAACATGTCAATTTTAATATTTTCCACGTGTTTCTGTTGAAATGGACGTTTTTTAAGCAAATAATTGTGTTTTAGTAAATGTTTTCAAAGATATTTGGAATACATATTTTACGGTATAGTTAATAGTGGACGCAAATTAAAGCTATTTTACTAGTATTTAAATATATGTTTCAAATTAACAGGAAATGTTTAATTTGCTTAAACAAAAAATAGGATAATTTATACTATACAATTTAGAATTTTAATTAATTTTTCAACTACATTTCAGCAGTGAAATTACGCTTGAAATTATTGAATATTAATGATGTGAATTATCACATTGCTACAAAGCGTAAACCAACTTAGTGAAAAATGTCCAAGCCGGGAATCGAACCCGGGTCCCTGGAATAGATCTCCAGTGCTCTACCACTAAACCACAAGGACGATGTCCAGCTTGGCATTTCTCACTTATATAAGTCGGTAAGGCTGCTACTGCAGCACAAGATGGAGAAGTCTTCATGAGCACACATTTTAGCGATGCTGGGTTTATTTGCGGCGCTAAAATGTGTGCTCATGAAGACTTCTCCATCTTGTGCTGCAGTAGCAGCCTTACCGACTTATATAAGTGAGAAATGCCAAGCTGGACATCGTCCTTGTGGTTTAGTGGTAGAGCACTGGAGATCTATTCCAGGGACCCGGGATCGATTCCCGGCTTGGACATTTTTCACTAAGTTGGTTTACGCTTTGTAGCAATGTGATAATTCACATCATTAATATACAATTTAGATTTTATTCTCAAACTGGTATAGTAAACATTTTTAATAATGATTCTTTAAATACAGAAAGGCAGTATGCGTTAAAATCAAATGTTAATCTTTAAATACACTTTTAAAAAATTGAAGCGCAGTGTCCAGCCATTTGAACTTTTTCATAAAAAATGGTTACATAACTGCAATATAATTTTATTCTGATCATAATATGCTCAATAACATGCAAAGACAAGCTTCATAATATAATCAACTAACTGGTATCTGTAAATACAGTCCAATGACTTAGCAGTTTGCTGTGGATTTCTAACAATGTACTTTATTTTACAAATTTACTAATTTTACTTACTAACAGTAGCAAATTAAAACTGTAAAAACAGTACAGATAGGTTTATTTGACTGTTTACATTTTTGGACTCTACTCGAATATTTTTCAAAAGAAATAAATAAAAATATTCTAAAATTGCACGGACTATGTTATATATTTATGTATTAATGTAAGATGTTTTTAATACTTTTATTACGATTACATGCAAAAGGAAAAAAAAAAACTGTTAATTTGTAAAATTTTAAGTTGCAATATAATTTTTGGTTTAGATGATTTTGTTTAAATATTGATAACTAGAATGCAGATAATATTTCCTTCTTTACAGCGTTATTAGGTGCGTTCATAATTATATAAATACGTAATAATTATATAAATACATAGCACGTATAGTCGTCGTCTGGTATGTCCGTCTGTCCGCATATAAAAGCGCAAAAACTACCCAACTGAATGGTTTGTAATGTAATGTATATAATCGTTGCAGAATTTTGTCGAGTTATGTCAAATTTCATGAAATTCTAAACAAATCTAAATATATATATATATATATATATATATATTAATAAAATTTTTCTTAATTCTATTAAATCCTGTCACACGTAATTAATTCAATGATATCCCATGATAAGTAATGATTCTATGTTGCCATAGTGATTATGCCCTATATAAGATGAAACCATATTATTTCCGTATAATTGAATTGTATATATAATCGTAATAAATTTTGTTTTCATAGATTTTTGCATAAGGGTGAAACAACAATTGCGCAAAGATCTGAATATTTATAAAAGTAGTTATAATACGAACGCACTTCACTTACCATGTTTAACATTTGACGTACAATTTTCGACTTGTTATTATTATTTTTGTTAATTGTGAAGCTTAAAATGAAGATAAAAACGACCCAAATAAGCGAAACATAAGGTAGTATCAATGTCACTTATCATATATCTGCATCACATTGTGCAAAATCCACGGTATTTAGCAACCACTACTAAACTTGTTCTCTTGAAGAAAAGATTAATAAATGCTGTTAAAATTTACATTTATTTACTAAACTGAACAATAGAGGTTTGTATCCGATCAAAACTACTATATTTATTCATTTTAAATGACGAAGTTTAAAAATTTTTCGTGCTTTTCTAGAGGCTCTCACTTACAATGCAAATCTTTATTTCAAATATGAATTTTAAGAATACGAAGAAAACATTCATTTTTAAAGTATTTCTGCATCTAATAAAACAATACATTCAATTACTTTTATTGTAAATCAGACGTATCTAATATTACGTTGAGTAAAATTTTTTCCGCCAAGGAGAGATATTTTCGCGCCAACAGCTGTCATTTTCGTGATTGTAGCTCTTTTCACAAACTAATTTTTGGATTCAAAAGCTGAATGTAGGAACTACATGACTGTGTAATTTATTTGTTAATAATTTATTATCTTGTGCTTCGAAAAAGAGTTTAAAATAGAGCTATCACGTCAGCAGATCAGATTGATTATGTACTATGAGTTCCGTAAAAAACTCGGTGCGGTTGAATGCCACAGAATATGTGTGAAAGTTGAGGCATGAATACTCTTTCTTATGATACAGTTGAAGTTTGGTTTCGAAGTTTAAAGCTGGAAATTTTGACATTAAAGATGATTCATGTTCTGGCCGCCCTATTGAAGTTAATTGTGAGAAATTGAAGAAAATCATTCATCAAGACAGAAATGTTTCAACACGAAATCTTGCGTTAGAGCTTAATGTTTGCCATAAAACAATAGTTAACACTCAGAAACGCATAAATCTTACGTTTAAGTTCAACCGCTGGGTGCTTCGCAAACTGACTGCTGAAGACAAGCGCAAGAGAAAAAACTGATGTTTGACTCTGCTCAGAGATCATTGGAAAGAGAATACTATGGACAGAATTATGACCTGTGATGAAAAATGGGTGCACTACAAGAATACAAGCCGTAAAGGAGGGTTGTCAGAACCTGGGGAATCAGCAGGCTTTGTTGCAAGACGTGCCCTAAGTAACAAGAAGGTGCTTATCTTGATCTGGTGGGATTGTCGCGGAATTTTGCACAAATAGTACCTGAAAATCGGAAAGACTATCAACAGTGCGATATACAGTAACGTGCTAATCAAAGTTCATGATTCCATTCGCGAAAACCGCTGAGTCGAGTTCAGAATGAAAGTGGTTTTCTTTCATCAAGATAACGCCAAGCCACATGTTAGTACGATGACCGACTGGACGCTCTACAAGCTGGGTGGAGATTTGTTGCAACATCCACCGTACAGCGCCGACATGGCTCCTTTAGATTTCTATCCCTGTTCACATATGCAGCTGCATCTTGATGGTACAATCTTCAATTCAAATGAGGAGATCATCTGAGGTCAATATCTTTCTGGATTCGCGAACACCACAATTTTTCGCAGAAGGGACTGAAAAGTTGCCAAAACGTTCGCAGACAATTGTAGATTTGAACGGAGATTACGATCCTCATTAGCTTTGATGCTTTTGTATGTATTTATCATTTTACAGTTTAAAAAAATTGCGGAAAACTTTTTACACAACGTAATATATACATTTTCAAAATGTGAAGTTTTCTTTAAATCGGTTTGCCAATAAATCACTTAATTGATCACAGTACAGCCAAATCGAAATGCTCAATTTAGTATCTAATGAATAAACAAAAGAAACAAAGCTTAATTTCATTTTTATGTTTAAAAAATGAAAATATGCTCTATATATTTTATTATTACTTATTTTCAGGAAAATATTTTATTTTCTTAAAAGTAAATACAATAATATATTTTGTTACTTTATATGTATCATGGGTATCATTATATTATAGAAACATTAGAGTATCTAAATATATTTCAAGAAGTCAAATTTAAAAAGTCATAATTCTAAATTTTATAAATAATGATGTGTAAAGATTGTTATAAATTGCCTCAAAGGAATCTTGTTGCATAAAAAATCCAACTTCTGTTATTTCACATAAAATAAATCAAACATGTTGCTTTAAAAATACGTTATCACAAAGGAAAAAATACACAGAAAGATAATAGACTCCCTAGCTGATTATAATAGTCTTTCAGAAAAAAAAAATAGTATACTTTTAAAGTACTATATCGGTATTTTCATTGACGTAATAGAAGTGTTTTGATTCTATTTCGATATTTACATGGAATAAATATCTTATTGTACTGTTTACTTCAACAAACAAAAAATCTTAGTGTGAGAAAGTAATTTAACACTAGGGAAGACGGGGGAATTTTACTCAAATTTTATAAAAATATTTGACACCAGAATTCTTATTTTAAATTATTATCTTATTTATTTAACTAGTTTTTTTTCCTTGTATATTTTAGACTAATTTTATAAAGAAATTTCTGGTTCAAACCGAAATATATTCATTTGGTAGTGGTAAAATGACCGCTCGCCATCTTTCAAGTGTTAAATTTAATTAAATTTGCTTTTAATCAGAATTTTTAATCAATGATAACCTCTAAAGCTGTATGCTTATATATGTATAAAATTTTCGTATTGATTTTTTAAATATTGATAAGAGATAATATATAGCTTTTTTTTATTATATTTTGCATTTTTGTAGTATTTTTGAAAATTAACATGGAATTGAAAGAAATTTACAAGTGCTACATTCCTTTTTTGAAGTATATATTAAAGATTTTTTTATTATACCGTAGAAACATAATAGCAAAGTAGTTTAATCTAATTTTCACTACAATATTTTTTTCAAAATGGCACCCCCCATACACACACACACACTACACACATACATATACACTCTTTTTTTAAGTTCAAAGTTATGACAAAAAAATTCAAATGACTACAAACTTAAAAACTCAACTTTAAAAACTATACTTCAAAACGTCCTGTGTAACACAATTGCACGGTGTTCTTTATTTATGTAAGTCTTTTGCATGTAACACGTCCTACAATGGTTTTTAATAGAAAGTAATACTTAAATAAGCTGCATTTAAATTTTGGAATTTAATTTTCTGATTTAGTTCTAATTTTATAAATAATGCATATATGGTTTCCACTAAAACTTACAGTTTCATAGTTGCCAACCTCCCGATTTTTTGGACACCAATAAAATCTTACAAACATGTTCGCTTTATTTAATTGCGTTAATTGTGCAATTGCAAAAAGCAAGTATTTCTGGATAAAAATATTGATATGAAAAAAATCGGGAGATTGGCAACTATGCAGTCAACTCATCTTATACAAATTGCATTTGGAATATTAAAGAACCTGCCTGTTTAAACAAAATTTGTTATATGGGGACAAGCGCCATTATACGTTAAGTTTTGAAATTTCAAATAAAAAGACGGTGGAGGTCTTGTGGCATATCGCTGAAGTTGTCCATTTGAGTCAAGCAATTTAACGAAAAAAAGAGGTTCTTAAAAGCATTATGACTAGTTAAAATTTTAATAATGGGAAATAAAAGATTAGAATAAACTTTAGCAATAATAATTTTTAAGAAATGAAAAAGAAGTTGCACTTTTAAATGAATGAAAACAAGAGAAAATAAGTATGTTAGATTACATTTGTACGAAATTTACATTTGATTCAAGCACTTACGAAATGGATATCTTTTGCATTTATTAAAAAACCTTGGACATCTTTGGACATCTACTTTGGACATATTTTGCATTTATTACAAAACAAAACAAAACAACTACAAAAAACAACTAAAAAAGTTCAGAAAACTTGTTATTATCTTTTATTATTTTCATGGTACTAAATTGATCTATTACGCAAAGAAATGAATTTTCATTACATGTTGCTAGAATATGTTTAACAAATGAATATTTTTATTCTCAACACGATTCATCAAAAATTCTGGAAAGAAAATCTTGTTTAACATAGCAGTTTACATTATTCCTTCATCTTTAAATTCTGTACAGCGTTGCGTAATCAATATTTTTTAGCTGACTTTATTTTCCCTTCTTTTAAAAACGAAACTTTCTTCCAACTGAAAAGAAAACTTACTTTTTTATTTACACTTTGTTGAGCATTATTAATGGCTCTTTTTTTTACTTTTATTATTTCTAAGAAAAAAGTAAATCTAAAGGCGGAACTTGTTACGTACTGAGAAAATGTTTTAACGTCAAGTGAGAATTCATTCAATTCTTCATTTACTGTATTTTTTAACGAACTTTCTAATAATAAATAATTTTATCTTTTTCTTTTATTCTGGGGAATTTATGTATTTAATTTAATTTTATCTCCCAATGTTTAGTAAATTTAATTGAACTGTTTAATTTAAATATTTATAAAGGTAAGTCACATTTATTTTAACGGAAAATCCCAGAGAACCAATTTTATTCTTACAAAATATTAAAATCACATATTTGTCTTTATTGGTTTATACTGTATTCGTTTATATTCAACTGTTTTAAAGGTTATTGTAAAAGCTGTTTTCGTAAAGTTAATCTTTTAAAATTTTACCTTACTAACCGATATAAAATAACAATAAATATCTTTTCAAATATATATGAAATTATAAATAAAAATAGTTATTTTAAATACTAAAAACTTATAATTTGTTCAAGGCAAAGCAAGTAAGTTTATTCAACGTTCATGTTAATTATAATTTTGCTGTTACATAATTTCCAAATCATAATTCTTTTAGTTAAAGTTTCGTTACCATCTACTTATAAATGAATTTTACTTTGAATCTAAATTAAAATATGCGTTTTACTCATAAACATCCTTTCGTATTTTACATATTTTATATGAATGTACACAATGAGGAGTTTCGGAGACAAAAAGAATAGACCGCTAAATTTATGATGCATACTATTTAGCGAAAAAATTTAAAGCATTTTAAAATTAACGATGTGGAAATATTTTATCAGGACATAAATGTTGTATAATTTATTTGAAAATGATATTTACTGTTCACTAAATGATGTAATAAATGTTAATAATTTAAATGCATACATTGCTTTTTATTTAAACAATCAAATTTAATTTTTGGAAATCAAGCACAATTATGTAAAAATGTGGAAGAGATAACTACTTCACTCTCTATTTAATTATTCTCTCAAGTCATGGATATGGCAAATTTCGTGAAAATATGAAGAACATTAGTTTCACTTAATATATGCACAGCTTTTGCCTACTACTTTAATATTTGTAAAATTCGCTACTCGGGTTATATATTTATATATTTTTTTTTCAATTGTACATGACATCTTACGTTGTGTTACATAATCTAGTAGATGCAATACGATCACGTGTTTTAGAATTACGAGGGTGAATCAAATATCAACCGTAATTCTTGTTTTTTAATTTATTGATGCAAGATACAAAATAGAAAATTAGATATTATTTTGCTATATAATCTCCTGATTTTAAAACACATTTTTCCCAACGGATTGGAAGTTTTATGATGCCGTGATCATATAACGAAGAGGGGTGCGTCTCCAGCCAACTGCGTATGAAGGCTTCAACAGCAGCGTGATTGCCTAATCGTTCACCTCTTAATGCTTTTTCAAAGGCACAAACATATGATAATTAAAGGAGAATAAACCAGAACTATAGGAAGGGTTTTCCAGTGTTGTCCCGTGCATTTCCTCCAACATTTCCTGAGCCAGTGTATGAGGACGGACATTGTCATGAATCAAAAACACTTCTCTTATCTCGAAATTCACGTCTTTTCCGCCGATATTCACGTTTTGTTTCTCCCAAGAGCTGGCAGTAGGTAGGCAGCAACCTCGAGAATGTCCCGAAAGGCGACAACGTTTATCTCAGTCAAACTTGCGCTAGAACGGCAGCCGTGGGGAGGGGGGGGGGTGTTCAACTTATGTTCGTCCTTTCACAAACTTTTTGTGCCAGTCATACACTTGGGTTTTCTTCAGGCATGTCTCCTCAAACTGTGCATGACGTCTTCTTAATATTTCAGCCGGTCTTACCCCTTCATTTGTGAGAAGTTTAACGATTGCATTGGGCACCGTTGAGGTGAACCTCTCGCACTCTCGTCGTGATGCCGACTGAGGAACAGAGAGAGTAGCACATACCGGCGCATACAGAGTCATATGATATCCTCACCTGCCATGCGCAGAGTTTTGAGCGTCGCGTCGTCACGATGACCTCCAAGCCTCCCAGCAGAAATTCCGGTTCATATTTGATTCACCCTCCTATTTCAATCTATGTGGACATAGCACACTTACGCCTTGACTCTTCTCGCCCTCATAATACAATTTCAACTGTAACATAATGAACTTAATAATATGAGAATATACATGCATGAAATGCTTCGCTTGTATTTATAACACGGGAAAAAAATCACGCGTCCAGCATAGATAATGTAACACTTTCCAACACATTCAGAATACAGTAACTAAACTTCACAGTTTATTAAGGTGAAGTATAATGCATAAATAAACAATTTGAAAAACTCATAACGCATTTGAAAATAGAAATTTTACTACTACAATAAATGGTCGGGAAAAATGTACTTTTCGTTTTTTTATTCACCCAGTATTTGATCTATAGACTTGTATGTATACTTGTTAGCATGGTAAGAGGCTTTCCATAAAAGAAACAGCACACTTGAAAAGCCCCATTTAGCTGTTTCCGTTAACAAACGGAAATGTACTTGAGGTCCTTTGTGCAGCCCTGTATATTATCTATAAAAATTATGCACACCAGTAATTTGCAAAAAAATAGTTATATTTTAATACTCGTTAAAGGCACACTTTCCCAATTATTGTTTATAGGCAATATTAGTAGCGAAATTATTTTGTGTATCCATGCACCCATGGATTTCCGAATTTTAACCTTCGTAATTCCTAAAATTTTTAATCAAATGGCTTCCTGTTTGGTATCCTAAAATAAATAACGTGTAAAAAGCCAAATACTGTATCAAATTGAGGCGTTCGTATTGAAAATTTCAGAGTTTGCTACAATTTAAGTATGAAACCTTCCACTTAAGCTTATTTATTTCACATAAATTAAAAAAAAATACATACTTTTCAGTCGAACGGCAAGTTAAGTTTTTTCTGTAATAATTTTATAGCTTAAAACACATTGGGGGGGGGGGGGGGGTATTCTCTTTTTTTGATCGAATGCATAAATTCGTAAGGAACTTAGATGAATGTACCGAATTCTCTTAAGATATTTTTACATGTCTAAAAATAGCAGCGTTTGAATGCTATTACATATTGATTAAGTCAGGGAGCAATTAATTTTATAGTATTTCTTAAAGATTTATGAACCATTATATATTCATAAGTAATTCGCTAAATTTCACAGCCTGTCTCTGGTTTCAAAGATTTTAAATTTTGTTCTAACATTAATATAAACTTTGTTTTTTAACAAAACCATGTCAGATGAGTAACGCTGGTGCCATATCAATGATTTCTTCAACCTATTTCGCATTTTTCTAAATTTATTAATTTTGCACAATTTCAATTATACCGTCAAATAGGGATAAAAGTGTACTTTCGGAATACAATTTCTTTCAAAACTGTATCTTAATTAGCTGCTTTATAAATGTTTTTTTTAGCACACAGGCTATCAAAGCCTGAGAGCTAATGTACCCGCAGGTTCTGTATGTATGTATGTACGTAACGCGATAACTGTTGATACAAATATCCGATTTGCTTCATTTTTTTTCCTACGTTCATTCTGATAAGTCGCTTCCCTGATTAGTTTTAGGGGCTCATTGGTTAAGTATAAAGGGGAACGGGGAGCTAACCCCCCTTAACTTAGATAAATGGATTTTTCATCCAGAACTATCAGATTTGCTTCAAATTTGATATTATGGTTAATTCTGATAAAGCGCTTCTCTGATTAGATTTGGCGGTTCATTGTTTAAGTATAAAGGGGAGACGGGGGGCTATTACCCCTTAATTTAGATAATGTGTTATTCTATCCGATTTGCTTCAAATTTGTTATACCAATTTATTATGATAAGGCGCATCCCTGATTAGATTTTGAGGTTCATTGCTTAAGTATAAAGGGGGGAACTGGGTGATAATACCCCCTTAGTTTAGATAAATGGGTTTTTTCTATGCGATTTGCTTCAAATTTGGAATACCGTTTTATTCTGATAAGGCGCGTCCCTGGTGAGATTTGGAAGTTCATTGGTTAAGTATTAAGATGTGAAAAGGGGAGAGGGCTAATCCTCCCTTAATTTATTTTTCGAGGGCATTATTCTTTGAAAAAAGAGTTAATATACAATTAGTATGAATAGCCTGTGAGCTCAATGCCATAGGTTTAACATGGCACTTTCTTTTTTATTAAATATTTTCATCCATGAATGTCCAAATAGCCAAACAATATCTCCAAAATCTAAACCAGAAGTAAATATTTCATTGCGCACAAGGTAGTTACAAAACTTTTCAACATTTCTTCATGAAAGTTTCGGGATGAATAGTGCATGATAAGCTGTGTAAAATGGAACTACTTTTTCCTGATTTTTATTGAATTTTGTTTTCAATAAAACACATTACTACAGTTGGTATAACGATCCTACAGTTTTGAAAATTCTATATAAGTCAGATACAGTTTTGTTTTTAAAACATAAAAATGTCGTAAACAAACAATTTTTTAGGTTCAATGTAAACTCAAGATTTTCAAGTATAATTACATATCAAAAAGTTTGTTTTACATGTAGAAATTCTTTTCTAATCATACGTACAACGTGGGATTAAAATTTTCTGCCCAATATGTTTCAAAACTATTTTTCACATTATATTTTAAAAAAATGACATAAAGAAGAACATGTATCTATTACCGTCTTGAAAAACTGTAATTTTGCAATGTACACTTTTTAAGATATAAAAGATGAAAATGGTAAGTGTTTTTTTTTCTCATTTTGGGAATCCCAAGTCCCAGAACATATTTTTTGGATGTGTTGTTGACTACCGCAATAAAAGCGAAATAAAAGAAATTAAATAATGAAAACTCCTTTTTTTTTTTTTTTTTTTTTTTTTTTGTTGATTTACAGCTATCTGGCCGATTAAGTACAGTTTTTTTTTTTTTCACTGACGCTGTTCAGAGCCATCTGTAGCTGTTTCTAATAACCGGAATGGCACTAAACTTGGTAAGGTGACTAATGACACAATGGGAAAAAGATTCCACAAAAATAAATAGTTCAAAAGTCTGCAAATAGGGAACAATATTGCACTGTTTTAGGATACACAGCCGAGAATAAGCATAAAAGAAGGGTTATAAATGAAAATGTAAATTTATACTTACGTATGCCACAACTGCACCATCAATGTGGACTGTACGCGCGCTGCGGTAACGTGACACTCATATTCAAGTTGAAGTTAAAATATTTCTCTGAACTTTTCGAATGCGTTTATAGCCCCAATTATATAATTCTGCATTTTCACTTGTTACTCATGTTTTATGCTCATTCTCGGCTGCGTATCCAAAACAGCGCCATATTTCTCTAATAGACGGTATTTTGAACTATTTTGCTTTTCTTTTTCGCGTAATTTTGTTCTCACGGCGTCATTAATCTCCTTACCAAGTGCCATCCCGGTTAATACAAGTTACAGATGTCTCTGAATTGCGTGAGTAAAAAAAAAAAAAAAAACCTTGTATAATAAATGTCCATTGAAAAATATAATTTCGATTGTTTAAATGCAAATTAGGAATAAAAAAAATAGAGCTACTTTTATATTTACTTATTAAATTAGAACCGTTGTGTAACGTTTATATTTCTCACTACATATAATTATTTTTTTTAAGACCATTTTTGCACTTTTTTTTAGATTTCCTTATTCCTAAATCAATAATTTGCTTGTCAAAGCATTGATTTTTATCGTTCCTCCACTTAATTTTTGATATAATAAAAATATTTTCAATTTTTTAGTTGATTTAAAGTTATCCGATCCCGTAAATATCATAAACATTTAAATAATATAATTTCGATGCTTTAGAAAGCAAAGTACGAAACAAACAAACAAAAAAAAAATGTGTAAATGCATTTACACTCACTTTTTAAAATTTCCACTGTATGTATAATTTTCAACGGTTATGTAACTTCTACATTTTGCATTGAAAAGAGCTATTTTTCTGGAAGCCACTTTTTTTGCATTTTTTCGTACCTCATGCTCACAAAGGAATTATTACTTGTATTATTGCTTTGATTTTTTTTTTTTGTTCCACCTCTTTAGATTTTATATAATAAAAATATTTTCGATTTTTCAGGGATCATACGCATCAGGGGATTCAGGGGATTTTAGGTGTTTGAAAACCAGAAATTTGTTGAAGTAACGATCGCTATTTCTAAAACTATAGAATTTTTGTCGTTAAATAAGTCATACATTACTTTATGAAAATTCTGGTAAACAGTTCTTCAGAAGTATGAACCCTGTTTTGGGTGCATTAAAAGTTTTCCGATCTCTTAAATATTATAAATATTAATTGAATAATGTACGTCCGATACTTTGAAAAATAAACTAGGAAACAAAAATTTTAGTAATATATTTAAATTCACTTATTAATTTCGAACTGTATGTAACTTCTATATTTTGCATTGAAAAGAGCTATTTATCTGAAAGTCGCCTTTTCTACTTTTTTAATACTTTCCAACAAAATTGAAAAGTGTTTATGCATCCGATTTTTCTGTCCGTCTGTCCACGCTCTAACTCCAGTAAATATACTCGGTTTTTCATGCAATTGATAATCCATATTTAGGTTCACCTAGCCATGTTAGCTGTAGCATATGAAGTATGTGGGATTAATATTTCATTTTTAGGGCTACCCAAAAAAATTCCATTACATTATGGTATATGGTATATATCGTTTGCAGAATATTTTAATGACATTACGCTGTTTCAATTGTATTGAAACTCATATAAATCACTGAATTTCGCTACAAGATGATTACGACAGAATAGAGTATTTATAGCATTTGCCGTTCATTTACACGACACACAAAAGAAATCGGCTACAATACTGTCTTTGAGTAATAATTGCTGAAGTGCGTTTTCAATTCGTCTTGCGCTTTTAAATTTAACTTTTTTAATCATATACAGGGCTGCTCAAAGTATTCGGATAATTTTCCGATTGAAGATGGGAACAGTTGAAATTGGGTTTTCAAATATGTTATGCGTTTCCATATGGTTGAATTAGACATAATATTTTAACTTATTAAACTATGAAGTTTTGTTACTCTATTCTGAATATGTTGGGAAGTTTTTCATTATCTATGCTTGACGCATGATTTTTCTTTCTATTTACGATTCCCAATGGAATTAATGCTCTTCAAAGCATTAATTATTTTTTCGTTCCACCTCTTCATTTATGATATAATAAAAATACTTTCAATCTGTTGATTCATTTAAAGTTACTGGATCCCTTAAATATTATAAATATTATTTAAATAATAGAATTTCGATGATTTAACAAACAAACTAGGAAACAAAAATTGTAGAAATACATTTCAACTCTCTTAGTAAATTTCCAACTGTTATGTAACTTCTATATTTTGCATTGAAAAGAGCTATTTTTCTAAAAATCATTTTTGTGCATTTTGATTTTCTATTTCGGATACCCGAAAGAATTATTGCTTGTCAAAACGTTTTTTTTTTTTTTTTTTTTTTTTTTTTTCTTCATCTCTTCATTTTCCGTCTTTTTTATTCCGTCTTTCTTATGTTTATTTTTTTCGCAACTTTGGAAAAAGTTCTTTCGATCCATAATATAAACTCAAAGGGAAATGTTTGTAAAAGTAAAATATATCTATGCGATTATTTTTTTTATAACAGATGGAATAATACATGAAACTTAATGATCTGTCTATGCAACTAATCCTTTAGGATTTTCTAATTCATTTTCGATCCTTTTTAAATAGCTAAAGAATTTAAATTTGGATTACGGAAGATTTCCTCTTTAGTTAAATCTTAGATTATTTCTATTTAAACCAAATAAATTTATGAGCTAAGCGCTTAGGATAATCAAACGTAATGGTGAAATATTTTCTTGAATTAATGTAATTATAGATACTTAACTCGCACATATCTGAGAGAAAACATTGCTCCCAGCTTTACTTATTCAAAAATTGAATATATATTGCCCAGAAAAGTTTATTTCTATTTATATATAAAATATGCAATTTGAAAATTTTATAATAAATGCAAAGTAGCAAAAAAAAAATATTTTTTTAATTTTTTTATTTGAAATAACATGTAACTCCCACATTACGTGTGGGACAAGAATGTATTAGGAGAGAATTTACTACATGTTTCTTTGAGATTTTTTTTTTTTTTTTTTTTTTTTTTTTTTTTTTTGTTAAAAGAGATATTGCTTGTCAAAACACTGATTTTCTTCGTTTCATATCGTCATATTTTCTACTTTTTTTTCTGTTACCTTTAAAACTTTCCAACAATTTTTCTTTGACACACAATGTAAACAGGTAGCTAAATGTTTGGAAAAATAAAATACATAATAGATATCTAAATATTTGGAAAATTTAAATATTTTTTTTGTGCAAAATGTATTTTTCAATAGATGACTTAATAAAACAAAACATTCCTTCCGGCTTGTAGTGTGAGGGAAAGATAGCTACCCCCGTCTTTTTAAGAATTCAACTAATTTTACTCGAACACACAAAGCAAAAATGACCGGTTATAGAAGATTCTCAGTTTTCTGCTATAATGAATTTCAATTAAAAAAAATAGTGAGCTATGGTAGAACTCATATATGGCGATCTATTTTTATCGCCAAGAATCGCTAAGCTTGGTAAGAATGTGAAATTTCTGGATATGACTATGCAGTTTTCTATGCATAATTTTTCAAAATTCACTGTTATTTGAACATTGAAATGCAGTGAATTCACCATTTGAACAATATTAAAACAAAATAAACAAAGTTGTTGAAAAGGTAAACTGCCCCCTTAACCGTATAATGAAACATATGCTTCGTTTTACGTTTGCTAATGTACCGTATTACTTTTTAGGGACGCCATTTTAATTGTTGCCCGAAAGTAATAGCATAATGAAGGGGGGGGGGGGGGGTTAATAAATAAAAATAAATCAAATTTCGCAGTATTTATATCTTTCACTGAGTGAATGGAACATTGAAACCTTTTTTGAAATATGAGTCTTCAAATCACAATTGAAAATAGTTTTATATTAATTATTTTTTTTATGTATAACAATTCATTTTAAACTAAAGTTTCAAGACAGGATATAATAAATTCACCCTGGAAACCTTTATTTTATCGATAATACTACAGAAAAAGAAAAGATAAAACGAATGATCATTGAGCGTAACATAGACGTTTCTAGCTAGGAAGCTTAGCTTAAAAGTAACCAATGAACGGACATAGAAGCGGATGCAACCACTTTTTAAGACAGAGGAGAAACAACAAATTGTCTAGGATCCTTGAATAATGGACGAACACTTAAGTAAAAACATTTTTGGATTTATTTTTATTTTTATTATTATTATTTGTACATTATTGTGAATTTGAAAAAAACTGCCATTTTAAAAAGAATATGGTTGATGAAGTTTGCCAACAAACTCAGTCGAGACCTTGGCAAGCACTGTATACACACTTAGTCACATCTAATTTAATTCATAAATACGACTTCTATCGCATAACAAAAATCATATATATATATTCAGTACTTTTCGGTTAGCCGGGCGCCAGCGTTATATATACATATTTATATACATACATATATGTAAATATACATATATATACATATACACATATTCTATATATACACACATATATATATGTAAATATATATGTATATATACATATATACATATGTATATATAACACTGGCGCCGGGCTAACAGAAAAGTATCATATATTCTTATATATATATATATATATATATATATATATAAATCAACCTTTGAACATAGTTTGGTTTTGTTGTCCGGGGATCTTGATTGATTAAAGTATTCTGAAATTTCCAATTTTCTTTGCTTTGGACGGTTGCAATAAGCATCTACTTACTTTCTGTAATACAAGCTTGATAAAACATTAAGTATCTGTCTAATATAAAAAAAAAATAAGAATTACAAAGTCTTCCCTTTTCGGTTTAAAATTTTGATAAATTAACATTTAGATTTAACCTATAACATCATTTTTAACTTTTTTTGCTCTGTTCTTATACACAATAGTTCATTTAGTATCATTTATGAGCTAAAAGACTAATACATATTAAACGTAATATTGAAATGTTCTAAAACGTACTTTAAAAATTTAATATTAAGCAATTTGCGTGAAACTGGGGAACAATTTTCAGCTTGTAACTTTGGTTTCTCGAAAACTGAAATAATCTGTTACAGAAAAGTTCGTTGTTTTTATTGCATATAAAAAGAATCACTTAAATAATGTACAATGAATGAAAAAGGTAGAAACTAAAAACAATAGCCATTTTATAAATTACAATCGGATTTGTTATGTAGCTTCCATATTTTCCATGATAGAAAAATATTTTAAGGAAAGAACATTTTAGTAGGTTTTTTTCTGTTGCCAATTTTTAAAAGAATGATTGCTTTTAAAACATTGCTTTTTTTCGTTACATGTATCATATTTATTCCTAATTTGCTTCTTTATAAGACTTCATTCAAAACTCCCCAAATATTTATTTGGATATATAAAGGCACAGCTGCTAACTTTTGCGCTTTTTGGTTATCACTAAAATTTTATAGTGAATTTTGTTTTGTTTAATCATGAGATTTAGACGATTAGATAACATAAAATTTCCTATAAAATTTTAGTGGTAAGAAGAAAGCGTAAAGGTTGGCAGCTATGTAAAGGAGACAAAAAGAAAATGTTTGTCATGTACAAAAAGAAAATGATTGTTAAGTTAAAATATATTGGGTCGCTCGGAAAGTCGTGTCCGTTTGGGAAAATCAATTCGTACCGGAAAATTCTGCTCGGTAATTATTATACACTAGATATCGGAATCAATGTCTAATAATTAAATGATAGAATTTTGCGGTACGAATTGATTTTCCCAAACGGACACGACTTTCCGAACGACCCAATAATTTTGAATAGTTAAGAATTAATCATAGTTAAATAATAAATTTTCTTGCTAAACAAATATCTTTTCAGTTACCTAAAATTTAACCTGTTTGATTTTCTTTTATTAATGTAACATTAAAATTTAATTTATTGAAAATTTGCTATATATCCAGATCTTTCTATCAGTTCTATTTTATTTTTTACATCTTTAACTGTATACAATTAAATTTATTATTTCTAAATTACTTTCGGCACATCTAGCTTAACTTCAGAACGTTAACTCTAATCTAACAGAAAAAAGCTTATCATGTAACATTGATATTTCGGTAATTTTATAATCTAATCCAGAATTATTTTTTTTGTTTTCATTTTAAAATGATATATATCATTTAAACAATAAGCACGAAGATAAACCAGCAATCAAAGTTCATAGATATAAAATTTAAAAATTATATTAAATCTTAATTGTATTATAACCGCAATGCAAAGAAATACTTTTCTGTAAGTCTGTTTTTGCAGTTTATGCCTATTTACAATTAAAAAAAAAAAAAAAAAAAAAAAAAAAAAAAAAAAAAAAAAAAATTCCAACTTTTCTTTAGATCTACAACTTGAAACTGGAGAGATAAGTTTAATTAAATAAATTATATGTCTTTACAAATTATACTTTTTAAGGAGTCTTGTACCTTTTAAACTCGTAGAAAATCAACAAAACTATGAAAGTTTCAACTGGTGTATCTTCATTAAATTGTTATGTATAAACATGAAATTTTGACAAGTGGTTAAACAGATCATGCTTTTTAATATAATACCACTAGAAACTGACTTGTCTTTTACAGAAGTTGTGTATTGTTGAAATTGAAACGATTCTTTTTTTCAATCCGTAAGTCATTGTGAGCATGATATAATGAGACCCTATATAAGGATTGTTACGAAATATAATATATACATAATAAGCACATATGCATTTTTTAAATGATCTACTCCCTGGTTAAAATTATTTCATTAACTATAACAAAATATTTTTGTAAAAAAAAAATAAATAAATAAATAAATAAATCAAATTTTTACATTTTTAATAAATAAAAATATTAATAACTGAAAATTTTACTACTGTAAATACTTAAAAGTAGATCATTTTAAGCACACATATTTGCTTAGTAACTATACCAAATTTCATAACAATCTATACATACATTCTCAAAATATCACGCGCGCAATGACTTACTTAGTAAAAAAAGGAGTTATTTTAATTTCAACAATACACAAATTCTGTAAAAGACTAATCAATTTCTAATCATAGATTATTGCGAATCACAATCTGTTTAATCAATATTCAAAATTTCATGTTTATACATAAAAATGTTTTGAAGATAGACTAATTAAAACATTGAATTTTTTCGTTAATTTTCGTCGCGTTTAAAAGGTACAAAACCCCTTAATCGATGCAATAATAAAACGAAATAAATAACTAAGAAAGAGCAGTTGGTAAACAACGTACTAACCCCTTACACTGAGGTTTTTTCGGTCGCCTAATACGAACAATGGATTCAGCACAATTGATTTTATTACGACGAAGCATTTAAAACAGTGTCATCCTATATTTCATTCATGGAGAATAATTTGGTTTTCTGAACTCTAAGGCATTGATGCATCTATACGTAAATTTTTATCTCACTATGTTGAAGATAAAGACTACGGATATCGAAAATAAGTGCATAAAATCGAGTCAAAACAGCAATAGGATAGGTTTCATCGGACCAATGGCGGTTTATCGATGATAATTTAGAGTAAATATTTCGTTTGATAGTATTCTCAAATGGTAAGCCTTTTGAAAATGTCACTTCTCTTTTAACTTCATTAAAATAATATTGTTCTTTGATTTACAAATGTAAAGTAGAATCTCAGTTATTGGATGCCCCAGTTCGCGAAGAATTCGATTCTCCAGCCAGAAATTTTAGCGAAATTTATTCGCTTCTTTAACAAAAATTCATCTCTGAAACAGAAGGTCTGTTCCCGAACATACATCTCGTACCAGACTATTGAGAGACTCGTCGCCAAATATGCCTGAATGAAAAACGGCCGGATTGATTTGCGATCGCAGAGTTAGCAAAATTACTGCATTTTTTTTTATTCCTGTACCGCGATAATGCTAATTATACTAATTTTGGTTTATCTTTTTATATGAATATTTATGATCTGTTTTCATGGGTGTGACTCACATCTGCTTACGATATATATAGAGAGATACCGGTTCTAATGAATTTCTTCTACTTTGAGATTTAAGAAAAAGTGATTTAATTGGTGGTCTTTAGATCTTAAAAAGAGAGTAAAAACACCTTTCTGCCCCCCTCCCTCCAACACTTCAAATCATCCAAAGTTTCATCCACAAAGGTAAGGCTATGGATATTGTTAAATGTTTAATAAAATTGTACATAGTTTTCATTTTCTGATTTAAAATACAAAACTGTAATGCGTTTTTATACTTTACTGCTTTGTATTTCACAACGTAGAGTTTGAAACAGCTTAATAGAAAGTGTAATTTTTGAGGTGGGTACCAATTAATTGCATTTTCATAATTCCGTATGTTAAAATTTGATTCGGTTCTTGAACATTTTTTGGGAACAATTTGTGTTCGAGAACCCCGGTAATACTGTATTAGGTTCTAACATCACCGAGATTCTGGGAAAAACTCATTATTTATACAGCGAGAGAAAAACTGCGATACAATTTTAGCAAAATGAAACTCATCTGAATCGAAAGAGATTGAGTTAGTCTACAAGAGCAACGTACCTGACAGTCATCGTTTAGATGATAGCTTCTCGTCTTATTACCCAAAGAATCTGCATGAATTTTTGCATTTTAAAAAGCAATACTTTTTGATATACCGATGTCTTTGAATCTGAATTCATGAAAGCCACAATAGCTTAAAGTTACGAATTTAAAACAGATAAAATTCGTGGTCTTCAATGCCAGTCGTTCAAGCATCAACAGAAAGTAATTGGATTTAGTCTTAAGTTCACCTCCCCTAAAATCGCTCATTTCTATATTTAGGGGGGGGGGGGGTAACCCAGCTTCGGATTTTCCTCCGTAATGTTAAGTCTATGGACATTTGATGGAGTCATATATTTAAATTATATCCTCGGGAAATTCATATTTTTAGCATATTTTTTCCGTGTACTCTTCTTAAAAGATGTCTCTTTTTTTCTTAGATTTTTATAATATTTCTAAAATCTATGCTGAATATAATATTTTATGTGTTAACAGCGGGCGAACTGTGAGTAAGATTTTAACCCTTCCTATAAAATTAAGTCTATACTTTCGAAATATTTTGAGAACTAAGAAAAAAAGAGACATCTTTTAGGAAGTGTACACACAAAAAAAAGGAAGTTAAAAAATTCCCGGGAAGATATTTTAAATTTACGAATGCATCTAATGCCTATAGACATTACATTAGTGAGGGGAAATCGGAGGCTGAGTGACCAGGCCCCTTAAGCCCAACACAATACAGGGTAAGACGCTATACAGATAAAATCGCAAGCACTGCGATGATTTCGTCATTGGACAGCACATAAAGGGTCTCAAGGCACCAAGGTACTTCAGTTGTTTTTTTAGCAAGTCATAACTTTAAAACTGCCTATAACTATCGCATAAGTCATCAGATTTCAAATGTCTTCTCTTCAGAAATATGTGTATTAAAGGAAGATCTCGTTTGAATTATCTATATCGGTCCTCCCATAATAAAAGAAATTTCCATTATCCTGGCTGTGAATTTGAGGTCGTTCTTTATTTGAACAAACTTCACCTCCTCCACTAAGGCTTTTTGCGTGGTAACCAAGACCACCTACTTATCCATCATGACTGGACAAACCAGCTGGTGTTTTTCAGTGATTTTATACTTTCATATTAAAATTAGCATCAGTTGTTCTATCTTATCGTCTGTATAAATTGTTTTACTCCATCACTACTCATTCGTTTTATCCCTAAAAACCATCTAAAGCAGTGGTTCCCAACGTGGGGCGCACGCTCCACCATGGGGACATTTGATTCTTTATGGGGGCAATTTCAAATTTGTAACTCACCCATTCGCTCTCCTTTTTTTATTAATTTTTTTTTTTTGTTGAATTTTAAAAAAACTTATCAAAATGTTAAAATGGAATTTATACCAGAATAATTATATGAACAATTTTTTTAAATGTTTTAGCCTCACCTTCTTCACTTTTCTTATATTTAAAAAATTTTATAACTTTTCTGGTTACCAATATATTTTACAATTTTTCTCAATTATTTATCGAATGATCTATTTTGATCTATTCATTCTGCTGTATGTAACATAAAGAAACTTCTGCACTTGAAATTACTTAATAGTATACCTAAATCTTATTGTCTTTAACATATTTAACCTAAAAAATATTTGAAATAACTAAATATGGTACTAACAACTTTATAAAGCTTTTAAATTTTTAATAGCATTAAATAATCAAATGGATAAATTGTAAGTAACTATGGCTCTAGTGCAGGCCTCCTATCCGGTAAATGAATGTATAACATGTAAATTTAAATTTCAAAATGCGATAGTACATGGCAGTTAATTAACGATAATTGGGGATGGAAAAAGATAAATGTGTTTTGATGGGGAATAACGGCTACTGACTTGATAAAGGTCATAATGTTGAAATGCTTCTTGTGTACTTTGTTATCCATAGAAAGGAAATTTGGTCTCCAAAGATTTTCCAACAACTCTCAATAAGTTACTAAAATTCAATGTAAAATGTGTCATCATTTTCAATTTTAATACTAAATATGAGAGTCTCTTTAGTCATTTGGGGACAGTAAAAATACTGGCATATAACACTTTTGTTAAACATTCAGGTAAGTTGGGAAGGCACAACAAATCTATTTTGGCATAAAAATGAAGATTTATAGCCTTCATTCCTTTCATAAAATGATACTAAAAACACATTTATGGAAGAAAATTCAGCTCTATGATAAGTTAAGAAATGTGAAACGAATAGTTATCGTTAAAACTCTGTTAGGCTTCCTTCAGGTGAATACAATTCAATTTTCAAATAATAAGAGGTATACGTTACAAAAAACGTGTGTCCGGAGGGGGGGGGGGGGGCATCGTGATTTTTCAGATGCTTCGGTGGGGCGTGGGCACTAAAAGGTTGGGAAACACTGCTCTAAGGCGTTTTTTACATACTCATCAATTTTTATTGTTTGCGAAAAATTTCCCCCTGCACCCTGTCGTATCATGTTAAACTCCATTTGAATATTTTATTTTTTTAATACTTCTATAAAGGGAACCGAGGGGGACATCTATATTCTACAGACTTCGTTATCGCATCTGAGCAGCGCTTCGCAGGTTAATGTGAGACGAACGTCTATTTGCACGCTTTTTGTTTCAACATGAAACAGAAACATCTTCGCTAGTAGGTGTTTCTGTTTCATGTTGAAACAAATAGCGTGAAAATAGACTTTCGTCTGACATTAGCCATAGGAAGTCAAAGAAATGAATATAGGATGTATTGAAATTTTTAAAACTTTTAAATGAAGTTTCTGGGGGTAAAAAAGAGAGAAAATGAAAACACCACAAGTCAGCATTTAATTAGCAAATTTATTTTTCTTGACCATTTAAAAAAAAAAAAAGGTTTTTTTTTACAAAAACATTGTTAATTTGGTTATAAATAATTTATATATTTTTCTACTTTTCTTTCGCTATGTTTTCTTAAAGAATATTTAATTTCTATTTTAAATTATTCAAAAGAGTTTGAAACATAACCATGAATATTAATCCGAATTTAAAGTCTCCTGATTTGAGAAATACTGAGAAACATTAAAACTCCAAATCTATCCTCAGACAATAATAATATTAGTGAACATCTGAGTATCTCTTATTAGGCATATTACTGAAATAAACATATTCGTCAGAAGAGTTATTCCATCATAAACTCGGTTCATATTGAATCTGAATATTTTAACTTTCTTATCAACAAATTATAGTCCATGTTTCAGTTCTTCTATGTCATTAGTTCTGTCCATGATTATGTTATTACGGAATCTAGTGAATATACCACTCTACAAAGACTTCTATTTAAAATATATATATTTCGACCAGCCCGGAAATTAACAAACTTTGAATATGGAAATAAGCTCTGCAGATTTTGATAGATAAAAGATACTTTAGCTAATAAGAGAATGCAAAGAATTCTTGTATCTCTAACGACTATCGTTTGAATATTTGGCAAGAGAAAATTGTAAAAGTGGATAAGCATTGTGAACCAAATTAAATATAAAGTTCAGTTTCATTTGCAAAATAACATAATCTTCACAATACTGGAATTTAAATGTTGCTCGGATGTTTTAATTTGGATACTACGTTTCGCTTTTTTCAACTATGATGTTTTATCTAATTATGTGCTTAATAATGATGCTTTAAAGATTTATCAGAAAACGCATATTTCTGATGCAGTATTTCTGATTTTTAGAAATAGAATTTTTATAACTAATCCTTTATTCATATTTGTTAAAATAAAATATGTATTATATCCACTCTCAATTTCAATGCAGTTAACGAAAAAAAAAAATTACCTGGTGTTTTACTTAGGGTTTATATAGAGTTCATAGGGTTCGTCAGTTTGAGTACAATATTTTTAGCCTTATTTAATTGCAGCGATTTCACAATTAAATAAGACGAAGATTAGTCATAAGAATTTTTTTAAGTTCATTCATCGTATACAACTATCCTGTGACACATTCCTTATATATCAAACTTATATATATAAATATACATATATATATATACCAAATCTCTATTAACGTAGTATTTGTATTATGATACTGTATTAAGCATTATACGACAATTTAAAATTAAAATTCAATTTCGTTTGAAAAAAAAAAAAAAAAAAATCGTTCTGATTTTTCTGAATTTAAAAGATGTTGTAAGGTACATATTACGTCTCGTGTTTTTCATATACCAAGGTTTTTTTTTATTTACAATTTCGTCCTCATTGACGACTTAAACAGTTATTTAGAATGCATGCAGCAATTCCATTTTCTGCAAATATACTGTGTTTAATCAAATCTTTATTAATTTTTGTTCAAAGAAAAAGTTTAACTTTCAGTATCAATATAAATAAAGTTACAGTCCGCAGCCTGGAATCGAACTGGAGTCCAGCAGTGTTGCAGCGCAACTTGATAACGCCTACGCTACTGGGTTTACATTACTCACTTATATTATTCTTAAATTGTGTACTTTCGTTTTCCCTACTTCATGTATGAACCATTTCTGTAGATCGTTTTATGTATCCCATATTGTAAAAACATCGGTTTTTAAACTAATTGCAAAAGTAATAAGGTATATAGCTGTAAATATTGCCTAACTGGAAAAATATATTCAAGGAAATATCTATAGCTCTTCAATACGCACGGACACTGGTTGTTTAACGATAGGCTGAGGTCTCATTACTGAACTCCCGATTGGCTGTCTGGTTGTCATATTTCTTATTTTAATTCAAAAAACACATTACCCTTCACTGATAATGGTAATTTCATCTACAAAGCATATATTTTATTTTCAACAAGTAAGGATGGATAAACCTTATACTATTAATTGAAATTTATAATATATCAAAGCTATTTTTTGTATATATAAAATAATATTAATCGTAATGTAGTACATAATTGCAGTTTAGTTTTTTATTTTAAAAAATTAATCTGATTTTAATGTAAAATATATATATATATATATTTTTTGAAGCTGTCAAATTTTTCTCTTTCATGCGATTCTAAAACAGTTAAAATTATCTCAAGTCCCATAAATTCGTTTTACTTTTACTACACATGAGCAAAGTGTACTTCTTAAAAATATATAATACTTCTGTTTTCATTTTTAATGGATTATAATTTTTTATACATGCTTAATATAATTAAAGTATTGTTAAAATAAGAAATCAAGTTACATTTAAACACTAAAAATGAAAGTAAGGGTCATTAAACAATAACAAATTAATAAATTTAAAAATATATATATAATTACCATGATAGTCATGCTGTTCTAGGCATATTTATTAATTAATCATATTGATAGATCATAATATATATTTGGTGTTTCACTCTCTATTTAAGGTAAGTACTAGTGGCTTTTCATATGTAGATTTTGGATATGATTTTATGTACTAACATTAACTATCAATCGTTAAACCAATGTTTGAATTAGAAACCTTACTCCCTGTTGAGTGAAATCTGATAAACCGAACTACCAGAGTGTTGAGAAATATAGATGAATTGGCGAATAAACTCATCGCTTTTCAAGAGGAAAGGATGTATATTTACTGATGTTTATATTAAAATTATATAATAATTTAATTAACGGCAGGCGAATATGAATAATATGTTCGTTAAGTCATACCGTTATATACATAACTTAGCAAAACCATAGTTTGGAAAAATGCTAAAATATAGATCATATCTTTCAGATAATACATAATAATTAATTAAAAACACAAGTTATGAGAAACGTTGGATTTTGTTTCAAAGTGAAATGAAAAACTTTGTTAAGCAAAGCTTTGTTATTACTATGTTATTATATTTAGTTACATTTTCTGTAATTTTAATGAAGGATCTGGACATGATTGTTATTAATGTTATAAATGATACATATTTCATAATTCATACCATAGCATTATGCATACTAAATATGCATATTTAAGCGAAACAAATTTTATAAAAGTAAAATATATATATAAGTGTACTAGCAGCCTTCGCCCGCTACGCTGGTCAGTTTCTCCGAACGAAAATTTAATCAAACGAAATATTTCGGTGTATTTTATAGTGTGTTTTATAGCAATATATAGTACATTTATCTCCAATGACTTTCCGCTTTGCTGAAAACAATAAGAACGCCATTACGGTTTCATATCTTCTAATATCTCAGACAAAATTTGGACTGTTAAGAACCAAACGTTTAGTTGATTATTTACAATTGAATATGAAAAAGAACGGAAGAACAATATTTAGCATATGAAAATTATCCCTGAAAATTTAAAAATGCAAATCTCATCAAACTCTGTTCAGTAGAACCTTCTAATAAGACTAAATTTTCATAATAGGGTTCACCAGATCATAGAACATTCACCTATAGCAAAGCAATGTAGAACAATATGTGCTATATACCTTTCCTAAAAAATTATCTAACAACCAGTGCTAATTCCATCGAACTCAACTCAGTAGAGCTTTTTAAAAAGGCTAGTCTTTCACAATAGGGTTCACTGATTAAGGGGTCTCAGGACTCTTAAAATTGGAAAAAATGAAAAAAAAAGGACTATTCTCAACATTTAATCTCTTAAAATGTATTTGATATTAAGACACAATTTTAAATGGGAATGAAAGACACAAGTATGTTCTTTCATTTCAAATATTTGAAAAATTGCAAGATGCAGAAACAGCATTTGCAGGGGACTTCAAAATGCCAGACATTTAACGAGCAGAAAATCGGCATAACAGCTTATGCGCACGCTTACAAAATAAATTTTGCAACTAGAATGAAAATTTTGGTGCCTACTTATACCTCAGATTATAATAATGACACTGAAGTTAAATAAATTTGTATTTAAAGCATTTTTATATTTTTAATACAAAGTTGTATTTAGCTAATGCAAAATTTAGAAAATTTCAACAATATAAACCCTTAAAAAAATATTTTCTTTTTACAATAAAAAGGAAATTTTAGGTCCAGTTAATACAGACTAACATGAAACATATGTTTTGAAAATTTCATGAAAAAATATCCAGAAGTTTTTGAGATATCGTGCGCGTTATGCCCAAAAACGTCATTTGGAGAAAAATGACTTCAAAGTTTTGGAAACACCGCTTCAGCTATTGAGCGAGTATAATTCTAAATGCCATAACTTCTGTTCTAATGGGAATTTCAAGATAACAATTATATCAAAATGTTCAGAAAATATAGAAGTTTAACATCTAAAAAAATTAAAATTTCGAAAATTTTAGAGCTTTAAGAGTCCTGAGACCCCTTAATGAACTTTCGTACATAATTCTATAACTAAGCAACGTAGAATGATATGTGTTATACACGAAACCCTTTCTTGAAAATTCATCTAACTAAAAATGCAAGTCTTCTCAAAATCCATATAAAAGAAATGAAGTTATAAGTGGTTGGACCGAAATTGCTCTTTGAATTTTATATTTGGAGTAGATAGTTAAATATACCTTTCATAATCGCGTTAACGTGATTGTAGAACATTCAGGAATGTAGCGTAGGCTATACGCCGTAGACTTTCTTGATTTTTTTAGAAAGTCTGCACACCTTCCATAGCTATAACAAATATACTCTCTACTACCTACACTCTGCCTGTAGATTTTAACCTACTTTTTTTACAACTACACCACTGAGAACTTTCATCATAGCTCCATAACTAAAAATATAGAATGGTATGTTAAATATTGAAACATCCCTAAAATATTATCTAACTGTGCAACTCCAATCAAAATAAGTTCAGTAGAATTTTAAATAAAAGGTAATCTTTCAGAATCGGGTTCACCTAGTTTTGGAACTTTCTCTTGTAATGTGATTTTCTGCAATCTGAATTGTTGTCAAGTTTGTGCTTCAGAAAAAACAATAAATCAGACGAAAACTTGGCTACAGAAAAGAACCATCCATGTAAGAATTACCAATCATGCAAGAAGTACCAACCATCCACAAAAAAATATGTAACTAACAGTGTAAGTCCCAGCATAATACATCCAACAAAACTCAGATTATAAACGGGTGGAAGGTAAGACAAATTTTCATTTTATATAATTGCAGTAGATGTACCTTTCATAACTGCGTTCGCCTTTCTCTATAACTTTTCCAATAGCTCTATAACTAAGCAACATATAATGAAATGTTATATCCAAAAAATTTCCTGAAAAGCTATATAACAGTGCCACTTGGATCAAAATCTGTTCAATAGAATTTTTTTTAAAGGCTAATCTTTAATAATCAGGTCCACTTATTTTTTTAACTTTTTCCTTTAACTCTATGACTAAGCAACGTAGAACACTAAGTGTAACACAAAAACCGTTCCAAAAACATTAGCTAACTAATAGTGGCATATCCTATCAAAATATTATAAACAATCGGAATGAAATGCAAATTTCCATTTTAAATACGTAGTAGATGTTGATGATGCGATTTTCTGTAATAGAATTCATTGTGAAGTTTTCGCTTCATAAGTAAACGATGCTTTCAAGATTGTAACTAATACACCGATTGTCGAGGAATCCGATTACAGAAGATTAACCAGAAATCCCATGAACAACTATCCAAAGAAAGGTGAATATATGGCTTTTGTGATACTTTTATGTTAGCCCGGCGCAATTAATATATCAACAAAGATTGTTTCCATGCTTTATTCTTATTTTAATATTTTCATTCAAAATATAAACGTTTCACACATTTCCTTTAAAATACATGCCTTACACTAATTTTATTGAAAAAACTGAGAAGTAAAACAATAATAGGAATTATTGCCATAACTTAAAACAAAGAATTGTTTTCAATTTACATACGCGAAATGTAACTACTGCTATTGACAATTTTAAAAATGCTAATGGCGAGATTTACACACGGCTGACATAAAAGTACCCATTCTTATTCAGGAGCAAAGGATAAATCGCGATGGATTATTTTAATTCCAATTTCTTCCATTGAAAAAAGTAGTACTTACGTATTATTCAGACAATGAGATAGATCGCCAAAAATGGTTGACAACTGCCACTCTTCTTTATCGTTTGCCAATTACATTTAAAACAATAATTTAACTATCTTAATGCATAACCTTGTTAAAAATGGTAAATTGTTTAAAGTAAATAAATAAATAAAATATATAACATAAAACTACATACTATAAACTATAATAAAATTAATTTAAAACTATAATAAATAAACTATCAAATGGACAAAAAATAAGGGTTGCTGCATATTGTGTATTTGTTCCCCTGCTTGGCGCAGTTATATATGACACGGCCCGGATGTAAGTATCAAAATTTTTTTTAAGCCGTACAAACATTGCTTTCATTTTTAAATATTTTCGTTTTATAATGTTAATTTCTCAGTGGATCGCTTCCTTGTATTTTCAATAAAATCAATATATTTTTTAATACTACTACTTTATCCCGTCGACCAATTTCGTCAAATTATATAAATCGCCAAATTATACAGATTGACATAATTTTTATTTTAAATAAAGCAAGAACAAATAAGTTAGTATAACATTAATAAAAATACAAATCAAACGTCGAAATAAAAATCATTTGAAGTGAATGTGACATTTACGATCAACCATTATTGGCATTTATTCTTATAGTTTGGCGATAGATTTTTGGTTGATCGGCTAACCAAATAGTAGCTATTTTTTTTTTCTTTTTTCACGGCGTTTGTATTTATTTATTTTTGTCAAACTCATATAGCCGCACTGAGTATATTCTTTACTCATATTTCGCACTATTCTTTAACCAAAAGAATTAACAAAAAGATTTCATTTGAATTTCTTCCATTGCTACAGCAACGGATGTACAATATGAATGCATATGGATGAACTATCACTTTTAATGTTAGATATTTCGAGGTTTTGGCGCCAAAGACATTGCCAAATTAGAAAAATATGAAATATCTCACGAACTATTGGACTTAGAAGAATTTGGTTGGTACCATTCGATTCAGGATACAAAAATACGCTAAAATGTGTTATCAGTTGAAAAATAGCTATAAAATAATATTTTTAAGGAATTTTTTTTTTAATTTCGTTCACTTTTTTACCCCTTTTAGGGGTGGAATTTTGCGAAATCCTTTCTTAGCGGCACTCTATAGCATAAGAAGTATTTTTACCCCAATTTCCAAGATTCTAGGTTCAGTAGTTTGGGCTGCGCGTTGATTAATACAAAATCCACACTTCCTTTTATATATATAGATTGAGATAGTTAAATATAACTTTCATAATAGCGTTAACCTGATTATAGAACTCTCTGGGAGGTAGGGGTAGGTGTATACCGCATCACTTCTGAATTTTTTAAGGAACTCAGCTCAACTTCCATAACTATAGCATATATATTCTCTAGTATACCATCTCTCTGTAGCGTATATCTTGCAAATTTTTTTACTCTACCACTGAGAACTTTTCCCGCATAGCTCTCTAACTAAACAATACAGAAGAATATGATAAATATTGAAAAAATCCCTGAAATATTATATAACTTACTGTGCATTTAATTAGTTGACTTGAAAGATTTCATAATCGAGTTCACCTAATTTTAGAACTCCAGTAGCAACTTAGAATGATGGTTTTTACATTAAACCATTTATAAACCAAATTTACTATTTAACAGTGTAAGTTCTACAAAATTATGTTCAGTAGAATCTGATATTTCTGATTTATAGTCATATTTACATATAGTCATATATAGAATTTGAGTTATAGTCATATTTACAATATGTATTGCTCATTAAACCTTTTTTCTTTACATTTGAAATAAAATCAGAAACTGTTTTGGTATTTCTCTGTTATGTCAACACCATTCTCACCAAGCGTAATAGTTGGCACAAAAATGAAATGATAAATTAGAAAAAAAATTGTTGATAAAAAAAATGAGCATTTAAAAAATATAACTTTTGAAAATTACAGACTTTGACCTACCATTTTTTTTAAATCAATAAAAATAATGGTACTACTTGGTTATCCCGTCGACCAAAAATCTATTGCCAAACTATAAGATTAAATGCCAATAATGCTTGATCGTAAATGTCACATTCACTTGACGTTAAGCAAGTTACACGTATTTACGTCATCAAGTGATTTTTATTTCGATGTTTTAAATGTATATTTATTAATGTTATACTAATTTATTTGTTCTTTCGTTATTTAAAATGAAAATTGTCTCAATTTGTATGGTTTGGCGATTTATATAATTTGGCGAAATTGGTCGACGTGTACCAAAATAAATATTTAAAATATAAATATTTTGCAAGTAATAAAATATAGTCAATTTAAACTGCAGTCTTGAAATTGTAAATTTCTTTTACTACTGAAGCATGGCGTACGTAATACGTATGTCTCACATTGCAGTAAACATTTCATTCTTTCAATGAAGACATTCATGGTTTTTTCAACAAAACATTTTTATATGTATAATTCCTAACTTCGGAAATAATTTTATTGTAGCTTCCTCATCATCAGATAACTGCGAAATGGTAAAATCTATATCAGTATCAGTAATAAATATTTTCTATTAAAAAATAACATATTAAAAAGTTTTGCAAGATTATGATGGAATAAAATAAATTCCATCATTAAAAATTCCTGCATAAAAATATTCACGTTCAATAATTAGAAAATGTTAATGTGTGGCACGGTTTGCAATAAAAATCGTTTGCACGATTAGGGTTGAAATAAATGGCGGGATACCATACATTTTGGCGTGGTATCGCGACGAAAATTAAAACAAAAAAGTACCACAGGTTTTTTTTTTTTTTTTTTTTTTTTTAGTTTTAGTTTTTTAGTTTTTGAGGCGTTAGAATTTTTTTTTTCTAATTGACAAAGTTGTTTTTATTTAACCAAAAGGATAGGTTAAAAAATTATTCAATTTGAATTTTTTCCCCTGAGATAGTAACAGAATGAAAAGAATGAGTTTTTAGAAATTATCACTTGAAAAATTCAGGTTTTGGCACCAAAGATAGTGCCAAATTAGAAAAATATGAAATATCTCTCGAACTATTGGGCTTAAAAAAAAAATTAGTTAGTGCCATTCGATTCAGCATACAAAAATACACCAAAATATGTTATTAGTTGAAAAATAACTATAAAATCAGATTTTTAAGGAATTTTTTTTAAGTTCATTCTCTTTTTTACCCCCCTTACGCGTGGAATTTTGGAAAATCCTTTCTTAGCGGCACTCTATATCATAAGAAGCATTTTCACCCTGATTTTCAAGATTTTAGGTTCAGTAGTTTTGGCTGCGCGTTGATTTATACAAAATCGAGACTTTCTTTTATATATATAGATATATAAAAAATATATAATATAATACTACTTCATTTGCCTCCAGGGCCATTTTTAACAACAACGTTTTTAATTCTTTAAACAACACACCGGCATCTTTCTTATTGATAAATACATTAATCTATTATATATATATAATCCAAACGGAAATTTCGTTCCGAACGCCGAGATTTCGAGTTCTACCGCATGGATTTTGACGGAACTTATACCGTTAGATAGGTATCGTTCCAGGGAAGGTTTTAAGCTATAACACATCATTCTACCTAGATTAGTTATAGAATTATTACGGAAAATTCTTTTATATTGAACTTTGTAACTTCATATTTCCTTAAATATCTGGGCTCCTATTGGTCGTAGAGCTTAGATCTCGCGCCAAAAGTAGCTCCGAAGTACCCAAGCAAACTTTTCCCCGCGATTATTTTGCCGTCTTCCGATTTCCTCTAACTCTATTAGGGGCCCGCGTAGGGCCCCTTTAACATATTTTTCGTAGTAATTTCAGCAATTATCTTACAATATTCGTTAAGACCGCCACCCTCCCGATTCATGTATCTACGGAAAGGTTGCACGAAGGAGTTTCGTTCGGATACGCTTTCGTTAAGAATAGAGTGCGCTCCCTGGTGGTGGAATGTGGAACTAACATAACGCGATATTGTTAAAATTGGGAAATCTAACAATGCGATCTGTTTTAAACTTTGAGATAGTTCATAACACATAATCTATTATCTATTCTATTATATACATATATAAAATCTATTATCTATTATATATATAAAATCCAAACGGAAATTTCGTTCCGAACGCCTAGATTTCGAGTTCTACTGCATGGATTTTTACGGAACCTATACCGTTAGATAGGTATTGTTTCAGGGAAGGTTTTAAGCTATAACACATTATTCTACCTATATTAGTTTTAGAATTATGACGGAAAATTCTGTTATTTTGGGCGATAAGGTTACCATTTTATTTCTTGGCGAAATTCATCGTTGATAAAAAAAAAATTGAAACGGCTATTAAACCTCGAAAAATAAAAGAAAAACTGTTACTAATTTTATTTAAATGAAAAAAAAGAAAAAAAGAAAAAGAAAATCCGTTTCAATGAGTGATAATATTAAAAAACGGAAACATTTAATCAAAACCTGAAAGAAATATTTGTAATGCTTAAAAATTAATTTAATAAGAAATATTACATTTGATACGCAATATTTGGCTCTTTATCGCTTGCGTTAGATATGAAAACGAATCTGAAAATTTGATTAGATGAAATTTTAACGACATTTTCTTTCTGTTCTGTTCTTTTCTTTTTTTTTTATATCTAATTGTCCCATCATGTGACTTATAGAAGAAACAAGCAGATGTAATTGTGAGTCACATGTGTAATTACTATTTGTTTCTTTAAAATTTTTTATTTTTCTTTTGTCGCCAAACAATGTGATTTTAAGACAAAAATGCATAAGCGTGACATTAGCTTGAGGATGTTCTCACAAATGGTGTTTTTTTTAGGTGAAAGAGATCATTTTTTGAGTACATTTTCATATTCAATTGTAACTTATATAGATATCAGTTAATATTTTAAAAATGGAATCGAATACTTAAATTTCAGTGTGAATTTCTGCCACACATACATATTGTAAAATAATTTCATACTTTTTAAAATGTTTTTCGCCGTAATTCCGAAAGCACGTGATATTTATAAACTCGAACTCAGATCAACGAATATTACCCATTTTATTTAAGCAAATATTATCTATTTTCTCAAGTCATATCGCCAATTTCATTTATAGGAAAATTCACAGATTCGAAATCTAGGAAATAAAGATAATTTTTAAGGAAATTTATGTTTTAATACGTTATTACTATGGAAAAATTCAACATTTAAAAAAAAAAAATTACAAGTCTTTTGTAATTCGTCATTTCTTCTTCGTCTTTCTTCGTACTTTCTCCTCTGTTATGTAATATTTCAAATGATATTGGACTAATTTTCGATCATCGATTCACCGCAAAATCGCATATCTAATATAGTATGTAAAATAAAGTCTGGATTAGGGGACTAATTAACGCACAGGGCAAACTACTGAACCTAAAATCTTGAAAATCGTGGTAAAAATACTTCTTATGACATAAACTTCTGCTAAGAAAGAATTTTCTAAAGTGTCACCCCTAATGGTTTTTGCACGGGGAGGGGAAAAAAATCGAATATCAAAATTATGCGTCAAATGATCGCATATTTAAATGTAGTTTTGTATGCTGAATCGAATGCTACCAAATAAATTTTTATAAGTCCAACAGTTCATGACACATTTCATATTTTTCTAATTTGGCGGTGTCTTTGGCATCTAAACCTCAAAATATCTATCATTACATCCGTTACTCTAGCAACGGAAAAAATTCAAATCAACCCTTTTGGCTAAAAAATAAAAACGGCTCTATGAGTTTGAAATAAAAATGCAAGCATCTTAATTTTTTTAAAAAAATAGTGATTTTATGTAAAATAAAAGGAAAAAAATTACTGAGAATTTAGCGTTATAAAACAAAAATGGAAAATGTACTACTTAGATATTCCGTCGACCAAAAATCTATCGTCAAACTATAAGATTAAATGTCAATAATGGTTGATCGTAAATATCAAATTCACTTGAATTTAAACAAACTACACGTGTTTACGTCATCAAGTGATTTTAATTTCGACGTTTTATTTGTATTTTTATTAATGTTATACTAATTTATTTGTTATTTCGTTATTTAAAATAAAGATTATGTCAATTTATATAATTTGGCGAATGGTTTGGCGATTTATATAATTTGGCGAAATGGGTCGACGGGATAACAAGTAGTACCAATGAAAATATTTAAGTATGAAAGCAATGTTTGTAACGACTTAAAAATTATTTTCATACATATAAACTCGGTTTATGGCGTCAGATGCCGTCATCCGAAGAATCTACAAGAGTCTTTTTCCATTTTTTCCGGTCATAGGTTCCTCAATGAAAGAAATTGGAATTTGAATAATATTGTGCGATTTATAAATTGCTCCTCGATAAGAAGAAAAAATGGGTACATTTATAACAACCGTGCGCACATCTCGCTGATAGCATTTTTAAAATTCCCAGTAGCAGTAGTTACATTTTGCGTATGTAAATTAAAAATATTTTTTTGCTTTTAATTATGGCATTATTTCCTGTTATTGTTTATCTTTTCAGTTTTTTAAATGAAATTAGTATAAGGCATGCATTTTAAATTAAATGAGTGAAAGGTTTGTGTTTTAAATGAAAATAATAAAATAAGAATATGCTATGAAAACAATCTTTATTGATTTATTACCTGCGCCCGGCTGACATAAAAGTATCACAAAAGCCACATATTCACTTTTCTTTGAGTAGTTGCTCATGAGAATTCAAGTTAACCTTTCGTAATCGGATACTTCACATATTGGTGTATTAGCTTTAATGTTGAAAGCATCGTTTTTGTTTGAAGCGAAAACTTTACTATGAATTCTATTACACAAAATCGCATCATCATCATCTACTATATATTTACAACGGAAATTTGTATTTCATTCCGATTGTTTATAATACTTTCGTAGGATATACCACAATTAGTTAGGTAATAATTTTGGAAAGGTTTTAGTGTATACATATTGTTCAAGGGTACTTAGTTATAGAGCAATAGTAAAAGTTCAAAAATTAAGTGAACCTGATTATGAAAGTTTAGCCTTTTTAAAAAAATCTACAGAACATATTTTGTTACAAGAGGCCCTGTTGCATGACTTTTAGGAATAGTGTTAGTATATACGATTTCATTATATGTTGATTAGTTACAGAGGTATTAATTCCTGTTGTCATAACGATCTCATTACCCGACCATAAGTGCGCTGTTTATAATCAACTAAAACAATTACTTCTTAATTGCTAAATTTTGTCCAACGCTTAAGATAACATTATATCGCAATGGCGTTCGCATCGTTTTCAGTAATGTGCAAGGTCAAGCTGAAGATCCACATTATTTAAAATACAAGTTCAAATTCACCATTTAGTTTAATCCAAGGTTCATTTGGAAATATTGACCAGCGCAGCGGGCATAGCCTGCTAGTATACTATAAAAGAATCTAAATAAGGTGTATAAATGAAGCAAAAAACACAAAAAAAAATCCTATTTCACTTCTAAATAATTTATTTTAGAGATTTTTGAAAAATATATTCCATAAAATTCTGAAAGAAATAATTACAGAAATGCAGAATAATAAACGCAAGCCGCAAACTTAGAGGCTTGGCATATTTAGAAAATTTTTATATGTATACGAAGTCACAAATACGCAATACAAATTACAAATCAGGATTTTTTTTTTTTTTAATGACTGTTTGTTTTACGTAGTAGATTATATATGTGAAGCAAGATAGTTTATATAGAAAATTAACTATTTTTTAAAGATGGCATAATAAAATATATTTTTTAAATGACGGATTATTGCTTTTCAAAAATTATGATTCTGTTCTATTCATAGATAAAAATTGTATTGTAAAAATTATGAAATATCAAAAATGTTAAACGTACGTTTCAAGATGCAGTAAGATGCACTAATAATTTTTTAGTATTTCAGAGCATATAAACTGAAATTAACAGCATTTATTCCACGCTGCAAAACACCATGAGAATGCCTTTTCATGTAATTAAATTACACTTTGTGATACTTATTCGTAATAATAAAATAAAAATTATCCTTAAAAACAGAACACAGTTCTAAAGATAGAATGATAAATCTATTCGAGCGTAAAGAAAGACTCAACGAATTATAAATAAAATAAGCAGTTTGTAAAAAAAGCTAATTTAATCCACTTACTCAAGAAATCTTTTTCCACTTTTCGTTTCCTTAAGATAATGCATAATTCAATGCTTTTAATTTTTACATCCTTTTTCCTAAGCGTTACCTTTTTGTATTTCAAAATGAGATTAAAGCAGAATTCTCCGTCTTCTCCTCCGATAAGCACTTAGTTAAACATAGCTGAACAATTTCCGTAACTCGCACACAAAGGACATTTATATTTATCCTTTAATTAATGCTGAACTATTAAATTATTAACGTGAACCAGAGCACGTTGATCGAATTAACACACTCTTAATTATACTTTGGAGAGCTCTTGGTTCTAACTAGACAGCTAAATTTGAAAAACATTAATAAGAAAAAATAGCGCCAAAGTTATTAAAGCCTGCATTCCACATCACCCACCCACCCCTTGAAAAATTCATCTTCTTTACACGTTTCCTTTCAGTGCCATATGGTGGGGATATTTGTCATTCCCTGACGCATTACTGAGAGAAAATTATCGCTAATTTAAATATATTTACCCTCACTCGCTCTCTCTATTGTTAGGTTTCCGCGTGCAGTGAGATCAGACGTGTAACTTAACGGGGCCGTTATGGAATTTTTGAGTAAGAGTTTTCCATAGATGGATCATGGAATTTCTAAAACTTTACGCTAGCTGTTATTAAATGGCAGACGAGGTCACTAAGCGTTGAAAGTTGGTCGTTAAGCTGAAAGTATGAAGGAACTCAGTTAAAAAAAAGCAAATAATGAATTGTGAAATTCCAGATTATTAAAAATTTAATTCCTGCTTTCGTTATGAAGTAAATAACATAATGAAAATTTAATTTACAAAAAGAATTTTGTAATAGAAGATTTAAGGTGATTAAAAAAACTGTAGTTTTTTTAATCAATTTTAGAGATCGTTTTAGAGATAATCGTAATTTAATTTAAATCAAAACTCAAAATATTTCTTCCTTTAGTGTGGAAATAGAAAATGTAAGAATTTGAAAAATATGATTAACATAGATGCATACGCACTTATTTTGATATATAACTATCATAATTTCATAAAACTATATATTTTATTAATTCTCATAGTTATTGAAAATCGTGCTATTTTTTAAAAAAAAGTTTTATCTTAATTTATTTCATGATTCTGTTATGAAGAAAATAACATAATAAAAAGTTAATTCACAAAAATAATTTTGTAATAGAAGATTTAAATTTACTAAAAAACTGCCGTTTTTTAATCAATTTTAGAGTCAGTTTTAAAAACATTTTTTGAGACAATCATAATTCAATGTAAATCAAAAGCCAAAATATTTCTTCCTTTGGTGTGAAAATATAATGTGTGAGAATTTCAAAAGTATTATTAACATACATGTGTTTTACTGAAATGCGTATTTATTTTTAAATATAACTTTCATCATAACATTTTCATATAACATCATAATTTCATAAATATATATATTGTATAATTTAATAACTGATTCAATTTTGAAGTAAATAACATAATGGAAATTTACTTTTCAAAAAGCATTTAGTAATAGAAGACTTAAATTGATTAAATTTACACTTTTAGAGACAGTCATAATTACATTTAACTCAAAAACTAAAATATGTTTGCCTTTAGTGTTTAAGTATCACATGATAGAATTAAAAAAGTATTATTATCATACGAAAAGAGAGTTGCAATACAACATTTTATTTGATTAAGAAAGAATAGTTTTAGAGACAATTCCGTAGCTTGCAAAATGTCTTCCGTGAAGCGCTTCCTTTCCAAAATCAAGTCTTCCTTGGGTGTGAAGATATCATGTGATATAATTAAAATATTAATAATAATAATAATAAAATAATAAATACACATTTCTAATGAAATATATTCTTATTTTGATATGCTGTAACACGTATAATTTCAAAACTATATATTTCCTTAATTCTCATATTTTCTAGAAAATCATGCAAGTTAAAAAAAAAACTTTTAAATATACAATAAAGATAAATCATACAAACATGTAAAATATCCTCCTTCACCATCTGAAAATAATAAGCTTTTGAATTTCATATAACTTAAGTGCAAGTTTCAGTTTCATATTTTATTTTTAGCCGTAATACTAATGAATAACCTTCAATTATTTCACATGTGACGTTGAATACGAAGAATTGTTACTTTATAGGGACGTGAGCAGATATTTGAAAAACGAGTTTTCCTTAGATAGTCATGGATTTTCACAAACTTTGTGATTGCCGTTATTATAAAGTAGATGAGGTCGCTAATCGTTGAAAGTTGGCCGTTAAGTTGAAAGTATGAAGAAACAAACACAAAAAAAGTTAGAATATATTGTGAATCATCCTACTAGTAAAAGGCAGATGAGATCACTAAGCGTTGAAAGATAGTCATTAAACTAAAAACTGTGAAGGTATGAAGGAAACACTATAATAATAATCAAATATTATGAGATATGAGATTATATATTTATTATTCCGTTATAAGTTAAATACGAAAATGAAATATGCATATGAAAATAGAATTTTATAACATAATTTTTTTCCTCTCGCTCCAAATTGATAAAATGTTGAAATTAAAACTACTATATTAATTTCTTTTTGTAAACACACCTTTATTTTTCCATCTCGTGATTTCTTTGAGACATCTAAAGACATTTTAACACGTACTGCATGAGATTAGTAATAAAAACTGTTAAAATATCATGCATTAAGTTTTCAAAATAATAAATTTTGGAAATTTTTGTAAGTGTATATTAATTACATAGGGGAGAGTGGGGAGAATTGACCATAGGTGAGGTTTGACCTACCCTTCAGTTTTCATATTTAAAAGAATTCCGGGTTTTTACCGATACTTGGCAACCAAAGCTACTGGAATGTTTAAAAAAAATAGTCTTTGTTTCATGCAAATAATTGAAACAGGTGTGGGAAAAAACCAATTGTGAAGAGTTTTCAACATAAAAGTTGTATGTTTTAGACATCGTTTGATCAGATGTTCAAAATTCTTTTAATTCAGTGATTTTGGAAATCTTTATATTATAAACTGTACATAATGAAAGGTCAATGGTTTTATATCTAAGATACTGTAAATTTATTCTGTAATGCTACAGTAAAATGGTGTGATAGAAAGATATATTTTTTTTAATTGATTAAAGGAAGATGAGATTTTTTTTTTAAATAGAAGCAAGAAAAAATGTAATGTAATATAAATAGGAATGTTCATAAGAACTTTTATTTCATTCAAATATTACCTACAGTAGGAAAATAGAAAAAAAATGGAAAAGACTAGAAAGGATGAAAGCAGCAGCCTTAAGAAATGTTAAGTGTTCACGCCACTGAAAAGAACATATCATTGATCAAAATACTTTAAGAAGGCATGTAGACAAATTTAACCAAGATGTACACCGTGGCACGAAGCCAATCTACGTAGCAAATATTGTTGCTAGGTCGAGTGTCACAAAAAGTGGGTGTCGAAAACGACATTTTTCTGCTGTGCTTTGAATTCCTTTAAAGCAGGTTTGTTTACTCATCAAATTTTCACAAATTATTTTTAATAATAATTAACCCATGTAACATAATGTTATTCTGTCTCTTTTTAACTGATTTTATTTCCCTTTAACAGCTATTTCAATAAAAATTAAAGTGGGTCAAGCCTCCCATATGTAGTAACCTTTGACCCATTAATTCCTTATGATTAAAAACTATCATTTTATATATTACACTTTCTTATAGATTAAACTTATGTCGCAATTTTATTTTGATAACTGATTGTATGACAAATAAAATGGTCTATAAAACTTCTAGGTTCAATAAATAAAAAAAATATTTTGTAAAATATTAGTCAATCCTGCCTAATCTCCAATACACCTTGCATTCAGTTTCTTATTTTATTTTTAGATCTTTCAAATAATAGTAATGCATACTGTATAATAATTTAAAAAGTGACACAGGATAAAAATAGGTGCAGTTTTACGGGCAGATTATGGAATTTTACGTTTAGAGGCTAAGTAGGAGCGGGGAAGGTGGTGGTGGGGTGGTAATAAAAGTTATCAAAGAATGGATCATGAAATTTCTAAAATTTCGCACTCGCTCTTATTAAATGGCAGTTGAACCGTTCAGTGACAGCAATTGGTCGTTAAGCCGAAGCCGAAAGTATGAAGAAATACCTCACAAAAACAAATAGTACATTGCAAAATACCAGATTATTAAAAAGTTAATTTATTTTTCTCATATACCTAAAGTAAATATGAAAATTAAATTTTGGTATACAAACACAAATTTTAAATAAAATAATTTAGTTAATCCAAATAAATATTTACGAAAAACTGCACTTTAAGCGAACATTTTTAAGAACGTTTTAAAAGGAACAAAATAACATATTTTTAAATACCAGTAAAAATGTAAAGTAAACAACAATGTTAAGTTTTTACGTAAAGACATTATTCTACAATAAAAGATTACATAGCATGATTAAAGATTAAATAATCATAGGCCTCTTTTATCAAAAAACAAAATGTTTGTTTCTTCGCAGATGGAATATGATAAAAGTATTTTTTAAATATTATTAAGCTATATTTTTAATTAAATATATATGTATGTCTAAAACTTTATAACCAGTATATAAATCTACAATTTACAAAACAGTTTCAATATGTAATATACAGTTAATCCATTAACCGCAAAAACTATAAGGTTCAAATTTTAAACTTTTTAGCGGAACATTGTTTGCCACCACAAACTCTGAAAGATCATTTTCTCAAATAATATCATAAGACTAAACGCAATTTTTCCCTTTGATTCAACATACAATATATAATGCGAACATTAAACTAGTATGTTGTGGCCATCACAAAAATTTCTTCTATCTCATACTTGTCAATACTTCAAAATTCATTATCACAGTGCATCTATGCTCATCATGAGGATTCTAAAAAGATGAAATTCCGTGCGGTAGTTCTTGAGATATTACTGTTCATGAAATCGTGTAAATCCATCAACATGCAGCATAGCAGCGCCACCTATCGTGTGATTTACACCAGAACCTAATTATCATCAACATATGTCAATGTCTAACTAAATATGAAGTTTGGGGAAAATCCGTGCATTAGTTCCTAAGATAGAGCTATTGCGCAAATCATGACAAATGCAGCATAACAGCGTCACCTGTTGAGCGATTTACACAACCACATAATCAGTATCACACATTTATCAAGGTGTACTTGAATCTGAAGTTTGATGAAAATTCGTGCATTAGTTCTTGAGATAGAGCTATTGAGGAAATAGTGCAAAATGCAGCATAGCAGCGCCACCTATAGGGCGATATTCACCAACACGTAGTCAGTATCATTTCATATCAAAGAGAAACTGAATCTGAAGTTTGATGAAAATATGTCCATTAGTTCTTGAGATACAGCGATTGCAGAAATCGTGAAAAATGCTGTATAGCAGCGCCACCTGTTGAGCGATTTACACCAAAATGTACAAAATGTCAATTCATATCAAGAATTAACTGATTCTGAAGTTTAGTGAAAATTGTTGCATTAGTTCTTCAGATACCGCTATAATGGAAATTCTGAAAAGTGCAGCATAGCAGCGCCACCTGTTGAGCGATTTGCACCAAAACACAAACAGCACTAATTCATATCAAAGTATACATGAATCTGAAGTTTGTTGAAAATCCAAGCATTAGTTGTTGATATAGAGCTATTGCGGAAATTGTAAAAAATGCAGTATAGCAGCGCCACCTGTTGAGCGATTTACACCAAACTCTACAAAACATCAATTCATGTCAAGGATTAACTGAATCTGAAGTTTGATGAAAATCCGTGCATTAGTTCTTGACATAGAGCCACTGCGGAAATTGTAAAAAAATGTAGCATAGCAGCGGCACCTGTTGAGCGATTTGCACCAACACGTAATCAGCATCAAGTCTTATCAAGGACTAACTGAATCTGAAGTTTCATGAAAATTCGTGCTTTAGTTCTTGAGATAGAGCCATTGCGGAAATCATAAAAAATGCAGCGTAGCAGCGCCACCTGTTGAGAGATTTACACCAACACGTAATCAGCATCAAGTCATATCAAGGACTAACTGAATCCGAAGTTTCATGAAAATCCGTGCATTAGTTCTTGAGATAGAGCCATTTCGGAATCATAAAAAATGCAGCATAGCAGCGCCACCTGTTGAGCGATTTGCACCAAAAACTAATCAGCATCAATTTGTATCAGGGACTAACTGAATATGAATTTTTATTAAATTCCGTGCATTAGTTCTTGCGATAGAGCGCCCACAAAATTTATGTCACACACAGACACACAGACAGACGGACAGACAGACAGACAGACTCACAGACAGACATTTTGTAAAAACATATTTTTCGGGTTCTCTGACCTCTAAAACGTGTAAATCCGTCGAAAACCTGAATTCAAAAATTTTCATGAATCCAATACTTTCTTCTTGTAAAGATAGAAGAAAGTAAAAGGTCCACAATACTTAAAAGGCGACTAATGTAATGAAAAAGATGTTATAAGTTTAAAATATACATTTTATTTAAAACTTCTTAGTAGTTTCAAGCCTTCCAGGCGCATCATCAGAGAATATCTTAATAACTAAATGTTGTTTATTTATATAAATACATCACTTTGTTTTGAAAATGAGAGAGCCAATAATTACTAGGGTTGAAAGTAGAAGTAGCAGTAGCAATTTCTTCGATTGAATTTAATTAGAGGAAATATATATTATTATTAATAATTGCAGTTCCATTTATTTTATGACATCACTTTGTTTCTCATACGTCACTTTCCATGGGTAGAAGAAAATATTTAACTTCTGTACATAAATTTTTAATACGTCGCTTTGCTCATGTTTTCTGGATTTATTTTCAGGATATTGGACCACAAACTGGGGATATTGTACGATAGGACGTCGTTACATACTTGATTGCTTTTACACAGGATTTCTATTGATTCTCTTATAGTGGATGCGTATAATTGGATGTTGGGAATATAATTTTTGCCTGATAAAAATATGTTGCAATATTCTGATTGAAACTGTGCATAGCTGTGCATGGACAACAAAATTTATGTCTGCTTTATGTTCTTTTATTCTTTCTTTGAGTTTTCCTTTGATCATTCCGATATACTCCTTTAGTCTATTGTTGCAGTTCTAAAAGGAGTTGTATATACACCAGCCAATCAAGAAAATTAAAAGAATTAATTTGTACGAAAATAGATCCAACGCCGAAAGTTGAATTGGCTGGTGTATATACAATTCCTTTTAGAACTGACAACAACCGACTAATGAAGTACATCAGAATGACCAAAATCATGACCGCAGTCATGTTAAACGCTATGACGCTGAACACTACATTTCGAAGTGCATTGTTGAACGTCATAGTGGACGAACACCAGGACTTATAGTGTGGGATGCGATTGCGCATTATGGACGATCGCAGCTGCTACGAACAGCGACATGTACATCTGTAAAATGCTGTAGCCGGAAGTCGTTCCTTTCCTTCAAAGTATTCCTAGAGCAATCCTTCAACAGGGTTTGCCCGCCCACATGTTGCAAGGAATGTTTAAGACTTCTTGTCAACAGAACACATACAGCTTCTTCCGTGGAATGTGTATTCGCAACATATGCCGCCCAATTAACATGTGGGGGATTTCTTTGATCGGCCTCGGTAACTCGTTATCCTCCTCCTATAACTTCTAAAGATGAACTTTGGGTACGCATGCAAAGATTATGGCTCTTTCCTAGGCATACATTGAAAATCAGTTTGACTCTATGCCACGTCGTATTGCAGCGAGTGGTGGCTACACCAAATACTGATTTTCAAACTTAACATTGTTTTTTGGGGGGGTTGAAAATGTAATCATTTGTTTATTCCTATACCAGTCGTTTATGTATTAATTTTCATTTAATTCTGATGATCCCTTCAAGGTGTAATTTTCACAAGCATGGATGCATAAATAACCAACGCCACACGAAAATGATTCTTTTATTTATTTATTTTTTTTTTTTTTTTAAGAATTTGAATACGAACTGTAAAGAAGATAATGCTGTTAATAGTTTAGGTAAACAAATGTGAATTTAAAAATTACATGTGATCTATTAACACATATTTACCTTTCTGTTAAAGTGAAACATAATTTACCATTAATATAGTTAATCAGATTTCTGATTTTATTATACGCACTCTTTTGCTCCTACCCACACGTATACGTATGTAATAATTATACTTATATATATATATATATAGAGAGAGAGAGAGAGTGAAAGATAAATACATTGTGATAAAAATAAGGGATAACTAGTTAGGAAAGAAAGGGACTCGCAAAAGTTCTTAAAGCAATCCTCGCTTTTGTTATAAACAGCAAGCAATTGTTTTAAAAAATGTTAGATTATGATCCGCATATCACATGTCAGGATTACAAATTTTTATTTACTTCGAACTACCAACTTTTCTGATTTTTAAGCGATATTTTATATTTTGCAAATATTAAATATTCAATTAAAATTGAACTACATGAACAAAATAATAATCACATTGTTCAAGTAGTTAGGAATAGAAATCAATTAATGTAGTATGTTAACTTTATCTTATGCACTGACATATTTATCAGTAAAATTATAATTACTTGTCTCCGAAGAAAACTTTTATCGCATAATTAAATTTCTTCAATAAGTCTATAAACCTAAGCGTTAGTTTTAGGAATATTTTAATCTCTCAAAGTATCTTTACTCTGTGGCAGTCTGAAGACCCTCATCAAAGATAAATTTATTCTAAAGGTAATCTAAAGGACGAAAGACAAACAAAAATGGGAGTTGCTAAGCTTTGAATTTTGTTTGTTTGTTATTTAAGTATTCACAAAATAATTATGTCAGCAAACAAAGTGCGAGATAAAGGTGACAAACTAACACAAGAAAATTTTAATTAGTTGGATCACTTACTAAACGCCATTTTATAATATATTGAATACCACCCACTTAATTACAATCTTATCTGAATTTTCGATTGGATATTGAGGAGGTATATATATATATATATATATATCCAATTTATATTCTTCTTCTTAATATATAAAATCCATACGCATAAGATAAGAAAACATTAGTTTTTCTTAGAAAATTATTTGAATGAATATTCAGTTAGGTGTTATATCAGTTTAATACAATATATTATTATATGCATACACATGCATAAAGTGACCAGATATGCACTTTGAATTAAATTGCACTACATGGGAAGATTTGTTTATGGACCTGTTTTAGAAGACAAACGCAATTTGAAATAAATAACTATCAGTGTTGAATTCAGACATTTTTCTCCAGGAGGGACATCTGTGACTCCGGGTGTGTAGGGGGGGGGGGGGGGGGGGGAACATTATCGTGTTCCGGGGGTAAATTGCATTTTTTGATTATTGAAAACTCAAATTCTCTCTTCCGTGGGCTCCTCTTTGCTACGTTCTGGAATGTCCCCCCCGGGCCACCCCCTGAATTCAACACTAATAACTATAAACTGTAAATGTTATTAAGGCGTACTCACATTAAAATCATTTCCATTCAATGTGAAACAAACAAAAAAGGATTATATTTGCTATAAAGTATTATTGAATTTTGAGCCAATGAATTTAATTAGCACAGTTTTAGCGACAGAATAATATCGTTTTATTCATGCATCTGAGAGGGAGTTTACAAACATAAATTTATCATAAATGTTGCTTCTCAAATCACATTGGGAATTTATTTTTATGCTGTATATCAGTAAAGCACGAAGTAAGCGGCTTATATATTATATAGATAGTGACAAAATAAAAAAACATAGATTTTACTATAGTGCAGTAAAAGCCAAACTTTTAAATGCTCTTAAGTTTTATTCCGAAAAGCATAGTACTTATTCCTAATTTTAAGTATTTTAAACTCCAATTTATATTCAAGATATTTCCTTTGCTTTTTTATGCCATTATTCATTAAAACAGTACATTAGAGCATCTATATATATTTAATAATATTTTCAGCATCACATAATTTTAGCTAATATTTATTTGTTAGTTAAGAGAAGTCCTCGATTTTATGCAAATATAGTTAAGCTAATTATTTTTCTGAAGATAAAAAAAATATATTTAATTTTTCAAGACTATTTTATAAGTTTTTAAGTAAAAGAAATGGGAATCGCATAGAAATTAGAACTTCCCAATTTTTCAAAACTAGGCCAGTTAACATTTTTTTTTTCAAACTAGGGGGCTCGGCCCCCTACGAGCTACGCTCGCCAACCCCCGTCCAGACACCGCAGACTCTAAATGCACGCTAATTTGATCGGCTTTAAAAAAGATTTCGAAAGATTGAATTATAATTTAAAAAACAGTGGCGATCTCCCTATAAACGAATTTATATTCATTTCTCTTTGATTGGGGAATTTTAACGCCAAATCCGCTGCGGTACTACTTGATTATCCCGTCGACCCATTTCGCCAAATTATATAAATCGCCAAACCACTCGCCAAATTATACAAATTGACATAATTTTTATTTTAACTAACGAAAGAACAAATAAATTAGTACAACATTAATAAAAATACAAATAAAACGTCGAAATAAAAATAACTTGATGACGTAGACACGTGTAACAACATTTCAAAATAAGCTAATATAAAAGGAATTAAGTAAACAGAGTCTTTGTCTCTTGGTATCTCTCTATTCTAAAAAAAAGTAACTACCGCTGTCACCGCCGCCGCCGCCGCCGGTTTTGAATTTTTTGTGACTGGAGGTCTTTCTGCGTTAATATTAAGAAAAATAATGCATACAAAAATATGAAAATCGGTGGTTTTATACAGAAATGTTTGATAAACACGCTGAAGCAGACAGTTTTCAAATCGAAGAATTATTTTAAGAGATGTTTAATGCTAAAGTTGGACAAAATCGTTCCACTAAAAAAGTTTTATAGGAGCAAAAACTATTCATAGGAATTTAATCATTTTTAGATCATTTTATACGTTTGAAGTTCCCGGTGTGCAGACTGTTTTTCTTTTTTCATTTTGACTCATTTTTTGAGGTTTTATTTCTATTTTAAATTCAAATTTTCAGCATTTCTAGAGATATTTTTTTTACAGATTTTAGAAAGTGCTATTAATTTAAACTGTTGCCAACTGTATAAACAGCGGAAGCAATAATGTTTGCTTCAAAAAAAAAAAATATATTTATACATGTAAATAAATTAAAAATTTATTTACACGTGACTATTATAAACAGAAAAAAAAAATTTGGAATTAGAATTAAATAATTATGTACAAAAAGCAGGAACTTATTAAAAATTACGTCATAAAAACTATAATTACACGTGAATTTTAAGAGAGAAAGGAATTTGTAAAATAATAAATTTATTAACATGCGTTAGAAGTCTTAAATAGGAGAAATTACGTCATATTTACGTCACATTACAGTTATTACATAAAATGAACACAAAATAATATTGCAAAACAGTTTAAATTTAAAAATTGCGCTAGACATTTATTTAACATTTTGAGAGGATACTTTTCAACTATTTTTGTTAGGAAATCGCAAATAATATTTCATTTCTAACAAAAGTATTTTGACGTGAATATTTAAAAGAGAAAGAATAGCTTGGTAAAAATTATGTCAGATTAAAAACGATTAATTTAAAATGTCTCATTTAAAAGAACTTTCTTTTCGCTTTGTTAAAAAATACCAAGAGACAAAGACTCTGTTTACTTAATTCCTTTTATATTAGCTTATTTTGAAATGTTGTTACACGTGTCTACGTCATCAAGTTATTTTTATTTCGACTTTTTATTTGTATTTTTATTAATGTTGTACTAATTTATTTGTTCTATCGTTATTTAAAATAAAAATTATGTCAATTTGTATAATTTGGCGAGTGGTTTGGCGATTTATATAATTTGGCGAAATGGGTCGACGGGATAATCAAGTAGTACCGCAGCGGATTTTGCGTTAAAGTTCTCCAATCAAAGAGAAATGAATAGAAATTCGTTTATAGGGAGATCGCCACTGTTTTTTAAATTATAATTCAATCTTTCGAAATATTTTTTAAAGCCGATCAAATTAGCGTGCATTTAGAGTCTGCGGTGTCTGGACGGGGGTTGGCGAGCGTAGCTCGTAGGGGGCCGAGCCCCCTAGTTTTTTAACAAAGCGAAAAGAAAGTTCTTTTAAATGAGACATTTTAAATTAATCGTTTTTAATCTGACGTTTTTACCAAGCTATTCTTTCTCTTTTAAATATTCACGTCAAAATACTTTTGTTAGAAATGAAATATTATTTGCGCTTTCCTAACAAAAATAGTTGAAAAGTATCCTCTCAAAATATCAAATAAATGTCTAGCGCAATTTTTAAATTTAAACCGTTTTGCAATATTATTTTGTGTTCATTTTATGTAATAACTGTAATGTGACGTAAATATGACGTAATTTCTCCTATTTAAGACTTCTAACGCATGTTAATAAATTTATTATTTTACAAATTCCCTTCTCTCTTAAAATTCACGTGTAATTATAGTTTTTATGACGTAATTTTTAATAAGTTCCTGCTTTTTGTACATAATTATTTAATTCTAATTCCAAATGTTTTTTTTCTGTTTATAATAGTCACGAGTAAATAAATTTTTAATTTTTTTACACGTATAAATATTTTTTTTTTGAAGCAAACATTATTGCTTCCGCTGTTTATACAGTTGGCAACAGTTTAAATTAATATCACTTTCTAAAATCTGTAAAAAATATCTCTAGAAATGCTGAAAATTTGAATTTAAAATAGAAATAAAACCTCAAAAAATGAGTCAAAATAAAAAAAAAATGCAATCTGCACTCTGGCAAATTCTAACGGATAAAATGATCTAAAAATGATTACACTGCCATGTATAGTTTTTACTGCTATAAAACTTTTTTAGTGGAACGATTTTGGCCAACTTTAGCATTAAATATATCTTAAAATAATTCTTCGATTTGAAAACTGTCTGCTTCAGCGTGTTTATCAAACATTTCTGTATAAAACCACCGATTTTCATATTTTTGTATGCATTATTTTTCTTAATATTAACGAAGAAAGACCTCCAGTCACAAACAATTGAAAACCGCCGGCGGCGGCGGCGGTGACAGCGGTAGTTACTTTTTTTTAGAATAGAGAGATTCAATTTAATTTATTTATCTGTAAAATTTTCCAATATATCAATTTACTTTTCAATTACGGACAGTAAAAATCGGTAATGAGTCATAGTTGCCGCTGGAAAAGAAATCCATTCTGTATATTTCATTTTTAAATTATGTAATTTTTTAAATTGTTAAATGCTTAAAAAAAAAGGAAAAGAAATTGTTCCCCACGCGCGTGTTCTGATAAAATATTTTTTTAAAAAAATTTCTGAATAATAACCTATATGTTAGCCGATATTCGAGATCATGTGGACTTGCTGAAGTTACTGAATAAATTGGCTATAAAATGGTTCAAGAATCAAGTCTACAAGGCTTTATAGAAGCAGTCTGCGCCTAAATATTTGTTATGTGATTACAAGTTTTTTTGGGGAAAAAATTACATGGGTGGTATTTTTATAAGGTAACCGGAATTTTTCGGAAGATTGTTATTGATACAATTTAGGTTTAGTTTCATCGCACTACCGTCGTTTTTCACAACGTAATAAACTATATAGATGGTGCAAATAATTTCTTCATATATATATACTTAATTAAAAAAATTATTGATATTATAATAGTTTTACCTTAGAATAATGTGAAATTTCGATACTGAAACAATAAAATAAATCCAATCCTATCTTTATTTGAGTATACTTTTGTGTTCTCAAACATGCGGTTTCAGCATGAGAAATTAGCAACAACTCTTGTAGAACTTTCAAAATGTACACTGAGAAAATTTTAAAAATCAGATATTTTAGGAAAATATCAAAATAAATCGTTTAAAAGAATAGTTTAAATCTACAACGACAAATATGGGAAAATTAAGAAAAAGAAACGTAATAACAGGTAACCATATATTAATTTTTTGTATGTTAAAAAAAACGATAAATAAGAAACATGCGATGAATGAAACATTAGCAATACTTTTAATTTTCTCCCACAATTAAAAGTTTTGCTTTCTGTTTTTATGCGATTTCAAATACTAATACAAACTTTAGAACCCCAGTATTGATTGCTTCCTGTATATTACATGTCATATTCTATGTATGGTTGTGTTTATGACGGCCAACTGTCAGCACAAGGAATATAGACGTCCGGGGGGGGGGTCTTTCTAATCCGCATTTACGTTTGAAAATAAGATTCGAAGAAAACAGGAAACCTCCAAACCATTAGGCCAACGGGCGCGATTCGGATCAAACCCATCCCCCCCCCCGTCAACGAGCTTCGAGAACAGATCCTCTCGGCCACTGGTGGGGCGTCATATTCTATGCGTAACGCTTTTATGTATTAATTTATATGAAAGGTTATCAATGCAACGCGAAAGTGAATTTTTCAGCAGGGTACTATTTGTTCCTTTCTGTATCAACTTGAATCATTAAGGTTTTTTAAAAGTAAAATCCAGATAGTATATCAAAAATATTCTGCTGGAATGTGTAAACCTTTGTTTGTCTTTCTTTTTAATTCTTGTATTTGCAACACATATATGTTTTAAAGACATCTTACAAGGGAAACCCAGTCCCTTTTAACCATACGTAACTATAACCATTCGGGAAAAAAATGTCTGGATTTATCAAATTCAATAAGGTGGGCCTTTTAGGGCATTTTTACTTTTTTAAAGTAAGATTTTAGTTTAATTATCTTACGTGTAATTCCTAATTAAGATTTGTCCTTTATTATCGGCCATGTGATTTTTTATTAAAGCTAATTACGAAATTAGCATTTCCATATAAATTTAATTATTTTTTGTCCTAATTATTTTTAGTTCGGCAACAAATCCTACTTTTTACATTGAAGAATTTTACATAATACACATTTGTGTTGCTACTGAAATGTATTTTCTCTTTAAATCAGTCAGTTATATTCCTTTAAAACATCTGTTGAATTACTAATACACGACTATTTTGAAAATAAATGTTGTCATTAGCTATTCAAATATCCAAAAAAGTATATTTTTAACTCTTATTTGTTTTTCTTCTTTTTAACATATATGTTATTAAAACTAATTTACTCACATTCCAAATACATATAATTTTCAGTGTATATATATATATATATATATGTGTGTGTGTGTGTATTTCTGTGGTATAAAAATTTATTACAACTACTATAAAATTTGAATCCTAAAAAAATCTGAAATAAATGCCCTCAAATTAGATATTTCCTAAATTCAAGGCATTGTATACTTTCTTAGATGTAAGTTCACGGTTAACACAAAAATGCATGAGCTCTACATATATATGTGTTGAATTTTATTGAAATGGACAGAAACATTCTGGAAATATTTACAAAGAAAAATCATTCTTTTATGGGAACAAAGCAGACAAAATTATAAATCCAAATTCAAAAAGTTAATAAAATATATTATAACTGATTATAACATACATTATACGTATGGCCATATGACAAGTCGAAAATCCAAAATCTTATAAAAGTGAAAATTCTGTGTCTTTATTTTCCCTTTTTGTTTATAATAAAATCTGTAAATGCTCCCTTATCATTCGGATTGCTTCTAAGAAAATCTCTATGCTCTTTGTCGAAAAATAAACCAAAAGGGAACTCGGATATCTAAAAGAAACTCTAAACAAAATACTTCAGGAAACGAGTCCATTGCATTTTTAAGTTGACGTCAACTCGGCAGCCGTTGTCAAGTAATGCAATGCAATCTAAATCTCTTAATCCTGCCATGTATAAATTTAAATGGAAAATTTTCCTACAAAAATCCAGAACTGCGTTTCTAAATCGAACAACCTTTAAAAGCCCTTTGGGAAATGATCAGAAATTACGAATATCGTGCCCCAGTATTTTGCATTAAAAATACATCACAGAAAATGGTCGTAGCAATATATCTGACAGTCAAAACAAAAAAAGTATTTTTGTAGACGATTTACACAAAAATATTCAAAGAATAAATACCTACGAAGAAAATTGCATTATTTGTATAGTTTAGTTTTTGGCAACTCTGCGAATACACTGACTGATCTTTTTTATAAACCCTTTTCTTTAGTATTTATAATGAGCACGATATGAAAAAAGTTACATTATTCGATATCAAAATGTTTTTAAATCATGTCTAACAAAACTGTCGCTTTTAAAATTGGTATTGAAGTCTAATGGTAAAAAAAAAGTTAACAATTTTAAAGCGTGCTAACATTTTCTATCACAGATTTCATTTTATCTCTTCATCAGTTATTTATAAATGCGTTTGAATTCTTCAAATTTGTTTAATATTTTCACTGTATGACAAAATGTGATGTTTTTTATGATAAGTTTTTTAAAGGAATTCAACATACATTAAAATTTTATATAAACCTTGAGTTTATATACTATTCTGATTGTACTGTAAACTTGATTTGATTATGAATAAAGGAAGCTTAATCGAAAATTGAATGCATCCTCAAATTTGGTGGGTGTAGTTGTTACAGTTTAAACAGTGTTTAATTTATAACACCTGTTACACATTACACTGGCAGAAAATTCTTGTGACACAAAATATAAAGTTTTAAAAATAATAAAGTTTAATGTTACGAAAGATATATAAAAGTCCAGTTATAAAATGCGGTTTACTTGCAGTCAATAAAAGTTACTAAAAGCCTCGCATTCATGTCATAAAAGAAAATTATTTTTATTTTTAATGTAAATCATTTTAATACTATAATCATGTCTCCAGATAAATTTACCATTTATATTATATTAAGTTTTTACAAAGTAAATATAGCATATTAAATATGGTTATAGCAATGTACTGCCTCATGGTGACTTGTCAAAGTCGGAATCAAATCAAAATTAAAATTATTTTATTATTATTAACTATTTAATAGCAAAATATATAAACGATTTCGTCATTCGCATAGTCTCAAAGAGAATTTAGAGGCACTTTTAATAATAATAATTTAAAAAAAAAAACAAAGACAAAAGTGAGTCGATATATGTGAATGTAACAAACAAAATAGTCCAGGAAACAAGTCCATTCGATTTTTAAGTTGACGTTACCTCAGCATCTGTTGCCAAATAATGCACTATTATTTTATTCTCTTAATCCTCTCATGCATAAATTTAAGTAGAAATTTTCCTGGAAAAGTTCAGAATTGCGTTTCTAAAAATAATAACCTTTTAAAAAGCAGTTTGAAGGAATGATCAGAAATTACGAATGTTGCGCCACAGTATTTTATTCCAAAAATGTATCAAAAATATATCACGGAGAATAGTCGTAGCGATACACCTGACTGTCGAAACAAAAAATGTATTTTTGTAGACAGATTGTACAACATTATCAAATTATTTTGAATAAATACCTATGAAGAAAATTGCATTTTGTATATAGTTTTGTTTTTGATAATACTGGGAATTCAGCGACTGCAATCTTTAAAAAAGCCCTTTTCTTTAGTTATAAATATGCATGATGGGAAAGATGTTGTAGTATCTGATATCGGAAACTCTTTATAATCCGTCAAATAAAGCTGCCACTTTAAAAGCTTATGTTAAGCCTCATGGAAAAAAGGGTTACTTAATATTTGTAAAACTGTGCTAGCATTTTCTATCACACATTTCATTTTCTTGTTTATTTAAGTAAATCATTTATAAATGCTTTCGAATTTTCAAATTTGTTTAGTATTTTAATTGTATGACGACGTTTTTTATTAGATTTTTAAGTACTTGCAGTTAAATTATAATTTTATTCAAAACGTAAGTTTTTACACTATTCTTTTTACTTGACTATAAATAAACGTGATACAGCGAATACGCTCTTAAATTTGTAAACTATAATTCAAACTGTTTCCACATTTTTTGAGCAAAGGCAGTATTACACGTTAGAAAAGTGGTTTCGTTTTTGGAGAAAGATCATAAAGCGTTAAAAGAAATAAATTTTAATGTTATGTACGCTGGAAAAAATGTCCTCACAAAATATGACCCCCCCCCCCCCCCTTAGTGCCAATAAAAAATGCCGAAAATCTTGCATCAAATTTGAAAAAAAAAAGAGGTTTTATGCAAATGAATTTATATACCATGTGTTTTATCCTATTTACAGTTTATATCATATTAAGTGTATAGAAAGTTAATATAACTAAGCAAAACTGGTAGTGTGACCCAATGACTACTTGTGAAAGACGTTGTCAAATAAAAATAAAAATTATGATCCAATTGCTTTTACTTTATTACATTTTTAAGTTGACGTCACCTTAGCATTCGTCGTCAAGTAATACAAAACAATCTAAATCTCTTAATCGTCTCATGCATAAATTTAAATAGAAATTTTCCTTGGAAAGTTCAGAATTGTGTTTCTAAAAGGAGCCCTCTTTAAAAGTCCTTTGGGGGAACCATCAGAAATTACGAATATCGTTACCCAGTATTTTGCATTAAAAATATATCATGGAAAATGGTCGTAGCAATATATCTGACAGTCGAAACAAAAAAAAAATAGTTTTTGTAGACAACTGTCGAAAAATATTCAAATTTTATGAGTAAATACCTACGGATAACGTACCATTCTTTGCATATTTTAGCTTTTAGTAACGCTGCGAATAAACTTACTTATCTTTTTTTAGAAAGATCAATTTCTAGTAATAAAGGAACACGATGTGAAAGAAATTCTATTGTTTGATATCAGAAAGTTGTTAAATTATTTTTAATATGCCATTATGAAATATTATATTAAAGCCCAATGGGAAAAAAATATTTAATAATTTTAAAGTATGCTAAGATTTTCTATCACGGGTTTCATTTTTTTTTCATAAGCCATATATAAAAGCCATAAATTTGAATTCTTATATGTATTTAACATTTTTCTTATATGACAATATTATGTTTTGATAAATTTTATGTCATGAAAAATTTACTCGATGATTCCTGCTAAATTAAAATTTTATATAAAACGTGAATTTATTTAACATTCTTTTTGCACTCAAAACTTTATTGGATTGTAAATGAATGTAATAAAACATCCTATAAATTTGAGGATGTCTTCAAATTTGGGAGGAGGTTTGCGTAGTTATTAATATAAAACGTTTATTACATATTACGAAGGGGATAAATACTTGAGAAAAAAAATATAGATAAAATAAAACTTTAAAATTTATACATTTAAATGTTCTAAAAGCTTTAAAAAGAATCTTTATAAAATATGGTTATAAAATCCCTAATGTAACTGAAAGTTACCGAAAATCTTGTTAGAAAAATTATAAAAAATATATATATATTTTATTGCTTAAATCATTTTAATACATCATGTGTTGAACAGTTTTTACGTTTTTTTTTTTTTTTTTTTTTTTTTTTTAATCATATTATGATTTTAGAAAGTAAATATAGTAAACACTCTGTAAGGCGGACTCTGTGTAAGACGGAAGTCTGTCTAACTCGGAAAGATTTTCAAGTCCCTGCGAATCCATAGACATAGAGTAAAATTTGTCTAAGGTGGAATATTGTGTACTACGGAAATTTTCCTCGGTCATGATCGACTCCGCCTTAGACAGAGTTTACTGTATGCATATTAAAACTTGTTGTTACATATATTATATGTATAGCCAAATGGCAACTTGACAAATAGATAATGCAAGTAAAAAAATAATCCTCGTTATTTTGCACATTATAATATATATATATATATAAACGCTTCCGTTAGCATTCGGATTGCCTCGAAATGAATTGAGACACATCTTTTCTTAAAAATAAGTGAACTGGTAAATGTGAATGAAGCTCCAAACAAAATACTACAGGAAACAAGTCTATGGCATTTTTAAGTTGACTTCACCTCAGCATTCCTTGTCAAGTAACGCAATACCATTTAAATCTCTTAATCCTCTCATGCATAAATTCAAATGTAAAATTTTCCTTGGAAAGTTAAGAATTGCGTTTCTAAAAGGAGCCACCTCTAAAAGTCTTTTGGCGGCAGTACTTTGCATAAGAAATGCATCAGGGAGTATGGAGGTAGTGTATATATCTAACGGTAAAAAATAAATAAATAAATAAATAAATAAATAAAATAAATAAATAAAGACCTGTTTCTAAAGGCAATTTTCAAAACAATATTCAAATGTTTAGAATAAATACATAGTGGATGCAATTGTATTATTAGATATTAGAAAATTGTTATATTGTGCCTAAGAATAAACTGCAACTTTTATATTATAACCTAATCGAAATATTAAAGAAACTAATTTAAACATTAAGAATCAATACTAAGCACACTGTAAAACTCAGAATCTAATGTTAATCCTATACCAGCTTCCTTTTCACGTATATAGTTTGCATTTCGATATTTTTTATTTTCATTTTATTTTTAGCGCGAAATAGTTGATATCAATCGCTACTTCTTTTTTTTTTTTTTTTTTTACATCAGCTGATTATAAATGTGTTTGCATTCTCAAATTCGATTAATATTATTACGGTATGACTATATGTGTTTTATGTTAGATTTTCTCGAAGAATTGCAGTTAAATATTAAAAAAAAAAAATTATTTAAAACGCAAGTTTAAAATAATAATAATAATATTTTAAATACTTTATTGAAGCTTTTATAAATGCTTCCGTATGCATTTGATCTAAATCTCTTAATCCTCCAATGCATAAATTTCAATGGAAAATTTTCATTGGAAAGTTCAGAATTGCAGTTTTAAAAGAAGCAACCTTTAAAAGTCTTTTGGTGGAATGATCAGAAATTACAAATATCGCGCCACATTACTTTGCACAGCAAATGCATCATGGAGAATGGTCGTACAGGATATATCTGACCATCAAAACAAAAAGTAGAAAGATCAGTTTCTGTTGGCAATTTGCAGAAATATATTCAAATGTTTTGAATAAAGACTTATAAAGAAAACTGCATTTTAGAATACTTTACAATTTTGTAACACTGTGAATATACTAAGTGGTTTTTTTATTATGTATTGTAGAAATTTCTTCCTTTTAGTTATAAAGTAACGCGATGTGGATGAAATTTTATTCTTTGATGTTAAAAAACAGTTATATTCGACCTAAGAATAAACTGTAACTTTTATATTATAACCCAATCGGCAATTGCAACTTTAAGAACCAATACTAATCTCACTATAAAACTCGTAATCAAGTATTAATCCTATGAGAGCTTTCTTTTCACATATCACGTTTGCATTTCGGTATTTTAAATTTTTTGCAAGATATAGTTGATGTCAATCTCTACTTCTTTTTTTTATATCAGATGTATATAAACGTGTTTGAATTCTGAAATCCGGTTAATATTTTTATGGTATGTCAATATGATTTTATGATAGATTTTCTCGAGAAAATATAGTTAAAATAAAAAATTCATTTAAAGCGCGAGTTAATAAATATATATAAAAAATCTTATTATTTTATACTTCATTAACGCTTTTATTAACGCTTACGTTCACATTTGAACACTTCAAAAGGAATTTAGACGCCCTTTCCTTTTTAAAATTATGAACTGGTACACTGTAAAAAAATCTGTAAAGTTACTAAAGTTTTTCTAGGAAGCTGGGCTTCTTAGAACTTTTTATGTAACGGTAACAACAAAAATTCCCGTAACAGCGTCTGTTACAGGAATTTTTCTTGTTGCCGTTACATAAAAAAGTTCTAGGAATCCCAGTTTCCTGGAAAAACTGTAGTAACTTTACAGATTTTTTTACACTGTATAGCTGAATGAACCGCCAAACAAAATACTCGAAGAAACAAGTCCATATCAATTTTAAGTTCTTGTCACTTTAGCATTCGTTGTCAAGTTATGCAATACCGTCTAAATATCTTAATCTTCTTATTCATAAATTTAAATGGAAAAGTTTCCTTAGAAAGCTCAGAAATGCTTTTTTAAAAGGAGCAACATTTAAAAGTTCTTTGGTGTCATGAACAGAAGTTACAAATATTGCGTCACAGTACTTTGCATAGCAAATGTATCAGGGAGAATGGATAGCAGATAGAGGATATATCTGACGACCAAAACAAAAAGTTAAAAGATCAGTTTCTTTTTTCAATTTGCAGAAAAATATTCAAATGTTTTGAATAAAGGCTTATGAAGAAAACTGCATTTTAACATACTTTAGAATTTCGTAACACTGTGAATATACTAAGTGAAATATTTATTATGCTTTGTAAAAAGATTTTTTTTATAAAGAAACACGATGCGGTCGAATGTGTATTATTTGATACCAGGAAATTGTTATATTCGACCTAATAAAAAACTACAACTTGTATATCATATCTTAATCGAATTAAAAAAGAAACCAATTTTTTGCAAAAGAATACTATTCGCAAGATAAAACTGACAATCTAATGTTAATCCTATGCTACTTTTCTTTTCATATTTCTCGTTTGCATTACAATATTTTTATCTATTTATTTATCTATTTATTTTGAACGGTATAGTTGATGTCGATCTCTATCTATTTTTCTTTAACATCAGCTGTTCATAAATGCTGTTCAATTCTATTAAAATTTTAACGGTATTTTTTTATCGTAGATTTTCTAGAAAAATTGCAGTTAAATTGAAAATTCATTTATAGCCAGATTTAATAAATATAAAAATTATTTTCTTATTATTTTATACTCTATTAACAAAATATATAAACGCTTCCGTTATCATTTAGATCAGTTCAACGGAAATTTTGACGCACTTTACATTAAAAATAAGTGAACTGGTATATATAATTGAAACGCCAAGCAAAATACTTGAGAAAATGAAAACGAGTCCATTGCAGTTTTAAGTTCACATCACTTCAGCATTTGTTGTCAAGTAACGCAATACAATCTAAATTTCTTAATCCTCTCACGCATAAATTTTAATGTAAATTTTTCCTTGGAAAGTTCAGAATAGCGCTTCTAAAAGGAACAACCTTTAAAAGTCTTTTGGCAGTGTGATCAGAAATTGCGAATATTGCGCCACAGTAGTTTGCATAGGAAATGCATCAGGGAGAATGGTCGTATATCTGACATTCAAAATAGAAAAGAAAAACATCAGTTTCTGCAGGCAATTTGCAGAAAAATATTCAAAAGTTTCAGTAAAGACTTATAAAGAAAACATTTTTAAATATTTCAATACTTTTGCGTTTGGTTACCGTGCGAATATACAAAGAGAAATTTTTATTATCCTTTGTACAAGGATTTTATTTTTAGTTAAAAATTAACACGATGTGAATGAATTTGTGTTATTTGATATTATAAAATTTTTACATTCTAGCTAATAATAAACTGTAACTTTTATATTATAACCTAATCTAATTAATAAAGAAAGTAATTTCAAATTCAAGAGTCAATACAAATAGCACGACAAAATTTGCTAACTAATGCTAATCCAGTACGAGCTTTCTTTTCACATTTCTCGTTTGAATTTCAATATTTAAATTTATTTACTTATTTTTTTGCACGGTATAGTTGACGTCAATCTCTATCCTTTTTTTTTTTTTTTTTTTTTTTTTTTTTACAACCCCTGTTTAAAAATGCGTTCGATTTCTGAAATTAGTTTATTCATTTATTATTTTTACGGTATGACAATGATACAATGATTTTTTATGATACATTTTCTCGAGGTATTGCTGTCAAATTAAATATTCATTTAAATCACTGGTTAATAAATATAAAAATTATTTTCTCTTTATTTTTTGCTATCCCTCGTGTAGATAATCGGCCGTCAAAAACAAAAACAAACCAAACCAAACTTTATTTTTTGCTTTGTTAACAAAATATATAAACACCTCCATTGTAATTCGGCACTTTTGAATTGAAATTTAGAAACAATTTTGCTTAAAAATAAGTCTACTTGGATAGCTGAATGAAACACCAAACAAAATACCCTCGAAACAAGACCATTGCATTTTTTAGATGACGTCACGTTAGCATCCGTTGTCAAGTAATGCAATACAATCTAAATCTCTTAATCCTCTCATGCATAAATTTAAATAGTAAAATTTCCTTGGAAAGTTCAGAATTGTGTTTCTAAAAGGAGCAACCTTTAAAAGTTCTTTCGGGGAATGATAAGAAATTACGAAAGTCGTGCCCAAGTATTTGCATCAAAAATACATCATGGAGAATTGTAGTAATATTTATGTCAGCCGGAACATAAAAGTAGTTTGCGTAGACAATTTCCACAAAAATATTCAATATTTTTGAATAAATAACTAGATAAAAAATTCCATTATTTTCATATTTTAACTTTTAGTAACGCTGCAAATAAACTGACTGATCTTTTTCAGAATGCTCAATTTCCAGTAATAAAGCAACACGATGTGAAACAAGTTGTATTGTTTGGTATCACAAAGTTGTTAAATTCTGTCTAATAAAAGTGCCCTTTTAAAACATTAAATTAAAGTTTAATGGGGAAAAAATGTTACTATAAGAATTTCAAAGAATGCTAAGATTTTCTATCACGAGTTACATTTTTTTTTTCATTTTTTTTTTTTTTTTTTTTTTTTTTTTTGCGTTTGAATTGTCAAAGGTATTTAATATTTTAATTGTATAATGATATATGTTTTCATAAATTATATGTTATTATACATTTAGCCAAGGATTACTGTTGAACTTAAATTTTATTTAAAGCGCGAGTTTATATAACATTCTTTTTGCACTGAAAACTTCACTGGACATAAATGAATGCGATAAAACATCGTATAAATTTTATGACGTCTTCAAATTTCGAAGGCAGTTTCTGTAGTTTTCGATTTAAAATACATATTACATATTACGAAGGTAATAAATACGCGTGACACTATATAAATATAAAATAAAGCTTTAAATGTTACAAATCTAAATGTTATAGAGATTTTAAATAAATATCGTTATAAAAATTAGCTACCCTACTGTAATTGAAAGTTACTGAAAATCTTGTGAAAAAATTATAAAAATGTGATTTAAAAAAAAATTAAATCATTTTAATATATTATGTGTTGAATTCTATTTACCGTTTTTGTCATATTACGTTTTTAGAAAGTAAATATAGCATATTAAAACTTGTTATAACATATGTTATGTGTATGGCCAAACGACAACTTGACAAATAGAGAATTAAAAAAAATCTTATTATTTTATACTTTATTAACAAAATATATAAATGCTTCCGTTATCATTCGGATTACTTCGAATGGAGTTTAGACGCACTTTTCCTTAAAATTAAGTAAACTGGTATATCTGAATGAAACGCCAAACAAAATACTCCAGGAAACGAGTCTATTGCATTTTTAAGTTGACGTCACTTCAGCACTCGTTGTCAAGTTACGCATTACATATTAAATCGCTTAATCCTCTGATGCATAAATTCAAGTCGAATTTTTCCCTGTTAAAGATTAGAATTGCATTTTTAAAAGAAGCAACTTTTAAAAGTCCTTTGGTAGAATGATCAGAAGTTACTAATATCGCGTCACAGTACTTTGCATAGGAAATACATCAGGTGGAATAGTCGTAGAGGATATATCTGACGGTCAAAAAAAAAAAAAAAAAAAAAAAAAAAAAAAAAAGGAAGAACAATTTCTGTAAGCAATTTGCATTAAAATATTCAAATGTTTTAATTAAAGATTTATAAAGAAAACTCCTTTTCAGCCTACTTTAGCATTTGGTAATACTGTAAATATAATAGGTGAAATTTTTATCATACTTTGTAGAAAGTTCTTCTTTTTAGTTATAAAGTAAAACGATGTGGATGAAATTGCATTATTTGATATTAGAAAATTGTTATATTCCACCTAATAACAAACTGCAACTTTTTTTATTGTAACTTAGTCTAATTAATAAAGAAACCAATTTCAACTTTAAGAGTCAATACTAGTCGCACGTCAAAACTCGCTAACTAATGTTAATCCTATTAGAGCTTTTTTTAAACATTTCTCATTTGTATTTCAATATTTTTCTTTATTTTATTTTATTACTTTTTTTTTGCACGTGATACTTGATGTCAATCTGTATCATTATTTTACATGAGCTGTTTCTAAATGTGCTTGAATTCTCCGATTTGTTTAATGATTTATGGTATGACAATATGATTTTTTATGATAGATTTTCTCGAGGAATTGCTTTAAATTAAAAATTCATTTAAAACACAAATTAATAAATATAAAAATTCTTTCCTTATTATTTTAAGCTTTATTAATTTTATTATAAATGCTTTCGCTAACATTTGATCACTTCAAACGAAATTTATACACACTTTCCCTTAAAGAATAAGTGATCTCGAATAAATAATTGAAACGTCAAACAAAATACTTCTGGAAAGGAGTCTATTGCATTTTTAAGTTAGTGTCACCTCAGCAGTCGTTGTCAAATAACGCAATACAATCTAAATCTCTTAATCCTCTCATGCTTAAATTCAAATGGAAAAATTTCAAGGGAAAGTTCAGAATTGTATTTTTAAAAGAAGTAAGCAACCTTTAAAAGGAATGTGGAATGATCAGAAGTTACAAATATCGCACCACAGTACTTTGCATAAGAAATGCATCAGCGGGAATAGTCGTAGAGGATATATCCGACGGTCAAAACAAAAAATAAAAATATCGTTTTCTGTAGGCAATTTCCAGAAAAATATTCAAATGTTTTGAATAAAGAATTCTAATGAAAAATGCACTTTTGCATATTTTCTTTTGTAGAAAGTTCTTCTTTTTAGTTATAAAGTAAAACGATGTGGATAAAATTGTATTCTTTGATATTAGAAAATTGTCATGTTCTACCTAAGTATAAACTGTGACTTTTATATTATAACCTAATTGACTTAAAAAAGAAAACAATTTAAACTTTAAGAGCCAATACTAAGCTCACTATAAAACTCGCAATCCAATATGAGCTTTCTTTTCATATATCTCGTTTGCATTTCGATATTTTTATTTATTTATTTATTTGCACGATATAGTTGATATCAATCCCTACTCTTTTTTTTTTTTTTTTTTTTTTTTTTTTTTTTTTTTTTTTTACATCAGCTGTATATAAATTTGTTTGAATCCCCAAATTCGAATAATGGTTCTCTATGTGTATTTTATGATAGATTTTCTCGAGTAATTGTAGTTGAATTAAAAAATAATTTAAAACGCGAGTTAATAAATATAAAAAAGAATTTTTGATTATTTTATACTTTATTAACGCTTTTATAAATAGTCCGTTCACATTTGATCACTTCAAAAAAAATTTAGACGCACTTTCCTTTAATAAAATGAACAGATATATCTGAATGAAACGCCAAACAAAATACTCCAGGAAACAAGTCCATTGCAATTTTAAGTTCTCGTCACTTTAGCATAAGTATTCAAGTAGTGCAATACAATCTATATCTCTTAATCCTCTAGTGCATAAATTCAAATGGAATTTTTTCCTGGGAAAGTTGAGAATTACATTTTTAAAAGAAACAACCTTTAAAAGTCCTTTTGTGGAATGATCAGAAGTTACGAATATCGCGTCACAGTACTTTGTATAGGAATGCATAAGGGGAGAAATTATCTGACGGTCAAAACAAAAATAAAAAGTTCAGTTTCTGCAGGCAATTTGCAGAAAAATATTTAAATGTTTGAATAAAGACTTATTTTCTGTTACTAATATTAAAAGATAATAAAAAAATAAATTTAAATGACTCTCTGAGATAAATACTTACAGTCTAAGAGCTAGCAACGTCAAAAAACACGTCATTTTATCAAGGCTCATTTTATTATATGTTCTTCCCTTTTATGGTGTAGTACGTTTGCAACCAGTCTGGCAGCCCTGAGACGTTGCGTTTATCCGTGGCTGAAGGGGTTATGCAGGTCAAAAAACTTCAAAATTACGTCATTTTATCAAGGCTCATTTTTTTGTATGTTCTTCCCTTGCATGGTGTAGTACGTTTGCAACCGGTCTGGCAGTCCGGAGACGTTGCGTTTACCTGTGCCAGAAGGGGTTATGCAGGTCAAAAAACTTCAAAATTGCGTCATTTTATCAAGCCTCATTTTTTTATATGTTCTTCCCTTTTATCGTGTAGTACAATTGCAACCGGTCTGGCAGCCCAGCGACGTTGAGTTTACCTGTGGCAAGAGGGGTTATGGAGATCAAATAACTTCAAAATTACATCATTTAACAGGATTTTCGTTTGTAACATTTGTTTATACTAACTATTTGTGATATTAATCCATTATTGCCAGACGTTACCAATGTCGCTAAGACCATACCAGATCCACATTTATAGATAATCTCTTTGGCTATCAGACGATCTATAATAAATTTTCCAGACACATATGCGGTTGCAAAGTTAATGCCAGACGGCTTTAAATATGGCAACCGAAGTGCCTGTTTCAAGAGTGGTTTATAGTTTAAAAATTATAAGTCATCTTTACGTTATTTTATCAAGCTTAAAAATAACAAGATATTACTCTTTGACTAGCAAACAACCTACAATTAATTTGCTAGACACAAATTCGGTTGCAAAGTTAATGACAGACGGCTTTAAATATGGCAAACGAAGTGCCTGTTTCAAGAGTGGTTTATAGTTTAAAAATTATAAGTCATCTTTACTTCATTTTATCAAGCATAAAAATTACAAGATATTACTCTTTGGCTAGCAGACAACCTAAAATTAATTTACCAGACTCAAATTCGGTTGCAAAATTAATGCCAGACGGCTTTAGATATGGCAACGAAAGTACCTCTTTCAAGTGTGGTTTATAGTTTAAAAATTATAAGTCATCTTTACGTCATTTTATCAAGCATAAAAATTACAAGATATTACTCTTTGGCTAGCAGACAACCTAGAATTAATTTACCAGACTCAAATTCGGTTGCAAAGTTAATGCCAGACGGCTTTAAATATGGAATCGAAAGTGCATGTTCAAGAAATGTCATCTTTTGTAGGGATTTGGCTACATTTAATGACAGTGAACCCTTAATTGTTACCATAGTAACAATCGTTTTTTTGTAAATATATATGTATACATATATAGTGTTTGTCGAAAAAAATGTTTAATTTTGTGTTATTAATGTAAATTTATGTAACTGTAATTTTTAAATTATAAAACACTTTTGAAACAGGTACTTTCGATGCCGTCTGGCATTTAAGCAGTCTGGCATTAACTTTGCAACCGAATTTGTGTCTGGCAAATTAATTGTAGGTTGTCTGCTAGCCAAATACTAATATCTTGTAATTTTTATGCTTGATAAAATGACATAAAATGACTTATAATTTTTAAAATGTAAAACACTTTTGAAACAGGCACTTCAGTTACCATATTTAAAGCCGTCTGGCATTAACTTTGCAACCGAATTTGTGTCTGGCAAATTAATTGTAGGTTGTCAGTTAGCCAAAGAGTAATATCCTGTAATTTTTATGCTTGATAAAATTACGTAAAGATGACTTATAATTTTTAACTTTAAAACACTCTTAAAGCAGGCACTTTCGTTGCCATATTTAAAGGCGTCTGGCATTAACTTTGCAACCGAATTTGTGCCTGGAAAATTAATTGTAGGTTGTCTGCTAGCCAAAGAGTAATATCTTGTAATTTTTATGTTTGATAAAATGATGTAAAGACGACTTATCCTTTTTAAACTATAAACCACTCTTCAAACAGGCACTTCGGTCGCTATATTTAAAGCCGTCTGGCATTAACTTTGCAACCGAATTTGTGTCTGGCAAATTAATTGTAGGTTGCCTGCTAGCCAAAGAGTAATATCTTGTAATTTTTATGCTTGATAAAATGACGTAAAGATGACTTATTATTTTGAAACCATAAACCACTCTTGAAACAGGCACTTCGGTTGCCTTATTTAAAGCCGTCTGGTATTAACTTTGAAACCGAATTTGTATCTGGCAAATTAATTTCAGGTTGTCTGCTAGCCAAAGAGTAATATCTTGTAATTTTTATGCTTGATAAAATGAGGTAAAGATGACTTATAATTTTTAAACTATAAACCACTCTTGAAACAGGCACTTGCGTGGCCATATTTAAAGCCGTCTGGCATTAACTTTGCAACCGCATTTGTGTCCGGCAAATTAATTATAGGTTGTCTGCTATCCACCGGTTATAAACGTACTATACCATAAAAGGGAAGAACATATAAAAAAAATGAAACTTGATAAAATGGCGTAATTTTAAAGTTTTTTGACCTGAATAACCCCTTCTGCCACTGGTAAACGCAACGTCTCTGGACTGCCAGACCGGTTGCAAACGTGCTACACCATACAAGGGAAGAACATATAAAAAAATTAGCCTTGATAAAATGACGTAATTTTGAAGTTTTTTGACCTGCATAACCCCTTCTGCCACTGGTAAACGCAACGTCTTCGGACTACCAGACCGGTTGCAAACGTACTACACCATACAAGGGAAGAACATATAAAAAAATGAGCCTTGATAAAATGACGTAATTTTGAAGTTTTTTGACCTGCATAACCCCTTCTGCCACTGGTAAACGCAACGTCTCCGGACTGCCAGACCGGTTGCAAACATACTACACCATAACAGGGAAGAACATATAAAAAAATGAGCCATGATAAAATCAGGTGACGAAAACGTTGCTAGCTCTTAGACTATTAGCTGTGACTACAACAAAACAATAGTTTGGCAGTATTGTTTTGACATGTTGCCCTTGCCATATCTTAGCTTGTAGTCAAATCTCCATCCTGAAATTTCTTGTGCATAACACTACTATACAATACTCTCAGCAACCCGAATTTCAGATTTTTATCTCGTGCCCCACCAGAGATATTAAAGCCTCAAAAGTGCGATTTTTGACATTTTTGAAAAATTTGGGAATTTTTTTAGCGAAAAGAAAGAATGTCCCAGATCTGGAACTTGGCGTGTGAGTACAAGTACTTTCAGCCTATTTGTAAAAACAGTATGTCATGTTGACAGTTTTCCTTGCTAGAAAATTTCCTCTTGTAAACGGACAAATTTTGGTAAAAAACTGAAACTTTGTGCCTAAATTTCACCAATAAGCATTTAGTTTCGGAAACTACTCTATTACCAAATTTTTAGCCCAATGTATTTTGTACAAATTGCTGTAAACCGCACTTGAATTGGAGAAATAAAAGAGGAATTATTTACAATTCCGTAAACCCTTCCTGAGAGAAAATTGCTGCAGACCATGAAACAAAGATGGTCGCCATGCACAAACAAAAATTAATAAAATTAAAATAATAGTCATTTTTAACTTCCATCATGTTAGGGTTGTTGTACAAAAAAAAAAAAAAAAAAATTTAAAATGGTCGAGCAACCAGTGCTGGACCACTTGAAATGGATTGACCCATTCACAGTTTTAGTAAATGTGGAATCAATTTTTCTATATAACCTGTAATCATTTGTCTGCCCACAACAAAGGGTCAAGTTTCCCGTACAATACAACCTTTACAGGTTGAAAGGTCAAACAAAGTGTGAGGAACACCTGTTTGTCTCACTTGTGGAAAAGTTTTTGGTCCTTCATGGTGTTACTAAATCCTCCCCATCTCCCCCTGCCTTATTTGTTGCAAGTGCAGTTGCTATCTGAACTCTTATCTTTTAGTTCAGGAATTCAATACACCTGTTTAAGATTTAAGGCACATGTGAAATAAATGGCCTTTATGACGGGTAAGTGTGGCATCTAATAGGAGTAAATTTAGCATTATGTCTATGGGAAAATTTTTCGTTCCTAAAAATATTGGCCCTTAATAGAGGTGGCCCTTGAATATGGGTGGCCTTTAAAAGAAGTTTCACTGTATATCGTTAACAAATCCAACACAGTGTTTTTTAATGACTAAAATATTTTATGGGGTAAAATTTAGCGTATTTGCTGATAATCGTTACCATTTTTCAATAACAAAAAATCCAACTTTTAATATAACGCTGAAAATTATGCCATAAAGGGCGAAAGTTATTTAAACTTAACTTGTTTCACGGGTAAATACTGACCTATAATATGATATGAAAAGTTTGTATTTAATTATATGCAGTTTTTCATTAAATCGTTTCATATTTTTCATAAATTTTTCGTTTCATATTTTTCATATTTTATTAAGCTTTCTTACACCGATTATGTTTAATGTATTTCTGATATTTAAATAGGTTTGTTTTAGATAAATTTTCTAAACAACTTACGCACCATGACGTACGTCATGAAATCTTCAATTAAGATACCAGGAAGTATGTACGTCCACACTTTAAGTCCAGACTGCAATGTTCTAAGCATCTGTTCTTTTGCGCAGCTAATTGCTATTGTGATTGCTTTTGTGCTGTCTTTATAACATAAACATATATAGCTCATTTTGTTATTTTCTGCATTTCAGCGATTTATTGTAACGTAACAATAATACGAAAAACTTACGAACTTAACACATGTAATAGTTGTTTCTTTCTAAACTTATTTCTGTTTTTATAATATAAATAAACCTTTATTTCTTCTCCTAACATTGCTATGTGTGACGTTGCTTTTAATGTACCCAGGTTCTTAAACGAACAAAAGGAAACTCCAACACAATACTTTAAGATACTTAAACATTTATTGTAAAGAACTTTTAAAGGAGGGCCGTGAAAAAGTACAGAGGGACGGGGAGAGTTTCGATAGCTGCCCCATGGCAGAAGCCCACAGCGGCGCTTAATTGCAATCTACATGGCTCGAGGTCAGGAGCAAAAGTGAGTCAGATTATGTTACAATTACTTACAGCTTGGCGAACATTAGATAACCATATGTAAGATATTTGGCGAAAAACAAATTGGGTAGACAAAACAATCAAGAAGTTTTACATTGAGTTAAAAACTACGCCATGGCGGGCTTTATAGGATTACAAGAAATAAAATTCTTGCAGTAAGTGAGAATGGCTAAGGAAATAGCTAACACGTGATATTACATGCACGTTACAGATTTAACGACAGCTGAGATTAGTCAGCAAGGGGCATATGGCTTTTATCCGACAAACACAAGGGTGAGAATTGATTATTAATGCAAGCCAAGAGTCTGAGAAAATATGCATTACATATGGTCGGCTGGGAGGCGAAAGAAAATTCACTTCTATTTTATTCTTTTATTTTATCTCAACAGAAAATCACTGCGGTTAAGATATATTTCTATCTGTTTGAAAGTGAAAGAAAAGAAAGGAACAGACTGATAAATGATGCATGCATTTAAAACGAACTTTAAAAAGTAAAAAGCGAAACTTACAGTAGTATGAGGGGGGGGGGGGAGAGAAAGACTAAAGCCATATGAAATTAAGTATAAAATGGCAAATTTAAACTAAATATTTTATTTCAAGAGGGGGGAAGAATAATGACAATTGCATAATGAACTAGTAAAGTTAAATGTTGAATTTTGAGGGGAGAGGAGGTTAAATGAATATATAACGGGAAAGCCGTTATACTATGTAATTAATTAATTCACGTGTAATTAAAAACAATGACATAAACTACTTTTTTTACAAAATTTAATATATCTGGTATTCAGCATATCATAATTACTTAAACAAAATACTAATTAGCTACAAAAATGTTTCAAAAGTATGTTTCATAAATATTTCATGCGTTATGAATTGAAGATAACAATTTTTGTAGCATATTTATTTAAAATATATTTCACACTTTAAGAAAAAGAAAAATTAGATACAAATATGATGCAGAAAACTATCCTATAAATATATATGTTTTATGTATAATATTTTTTTCTTTCAAATATCTAGTCATGTTTGAATTCAAAATACCTTTATCTTTATGGAAAACGTGACAAGCAAACAGATGACACACATGAATAATTTTTCTTTGTTTTGATACCATGAATAAAATATTGCTACAAATTTATTCAAACAGACACATTCTGATATCATTATTATATATATTTATGAATATTCTTACCGAAACGTATAAACAATTCAGCTTTTCTGCATACGTTAATACTGCCCAGGCATGTAATTGTGAATTTATAAATTTATTTATTTAGACATTTACGCATGTATATTTTATCATATTTTCCCTTAAGTAGAAAATTTATTTGATGTATTTAGGCATGAAAGAAAGTTTATTCAAACGTTTCAAACGGTATATATATATATTTTTTATCAGGAATATCTTTTCATGCAAAGAAGAATTTGTTGCAACATCAACCTACGTTTATGTTTTAAGTTGTGCAGTTTATTTACACAATTTTAGAAATTCAAATCAAACGTGTTTTAACTATTTAACAGAAATTTGAAATGTGATATTTACTCATATGATTTACAAATTGGATTCATAGTAGACTGTACGCTCATGCTTTGGTTGTGGCAATTGCTTTTTATGCCTCGCTTAACCTTTGAATCATTAAAAGTGCCTTACTTTTTTTAACACTTTCCAAAATACCGGGTGTCCCAAAAAGGACTGACTGATTTTAAAATTCAATAACTTGCAAACGGTGACAGATATTTAAAAAATTCTTGCAGGAGGGTTATGCATAAGGTCAAAAGTTTTTTTACAGTGATTTTCAATTTTAGTTCGAATTACAAACAATAGATGGCGCTGCGATCAATAGACGCTGAATTCAGGCTCGATTTTTGGTTCTTCGTGGCCCGGATAATACATTTCCATCTCCTTTTTTAGCATGGAACAAGAGAAAGGACTAGAAATCGAGCCTGTATTTAGCGACTGTTGCTTACAGCGCCATCTATTGTTTGTAAATCAAACTAAAATTGAAAATCACTGTAATAAAACTTTTGACCTTATGCATAACCCTCCTGCAAGAATTTTTTTAATATCTGTCACCGTTTGCAAGTTATTGAATTTTAAAATCAGTCAGTCCTTTTTGGGACACCCGGTAGTTGAAAACTGTTTATGACTCATTTCGTCTGTTTGCCGTCTGACTATAAACTAACTCTCGAAAATGTACTTGGATTACTATGTAATATATATACTTTATAGAGGTTTACTATGACGTACACTTTATTAAAAAAAGAGTGTGTAGCCTTTAAACTTAATATCTAGGGGCACTTAAATGAATCACATTATATTATTGTCTTTGGGGCAATATCGCTTACGGTTTATTTTAGCGATGTTTTATTCTTTCAAACATAATGATATCGACATGAATTTTTGAGGCGCGTGTATGTTGAATATGGAATGTAAAGCATTTATCATTTCTTTACAGATCGTACAGGAGATATATACACAATTATATAACAGTCTACAGTGGAAAATTGTTTGCAGCGCATTTAGGTAATGCTGTACAATTTTAATTATAATGAATTTTATTGATTTGCACTACGAAAGGAAACACATGGTTCAAGAAAATAAATTTGCTATATACCATGCTTCAATGATTCTTGGAGTACATTGTAACTATCGGATACATTGATGCGTTAACTAAATTTTTCTTTTTATCTAATGATTATCTGATTTAAATAGATCTAAATAAAGCATAATTGCCAATGGAATGCCAGATCGATTATTTCTTTAATCCGAAACGTGAACGCGCAGTTATATTTATGTGGTTATATTTATATTATTGTACGGTGCATTTTCTAGATTCTTTAAGACTTCTTTAGCGAAAACATACGGAATGTAATGAACGGAATGAATTCACTTTAAAGCTCTGCGATATTGCTATGCTAAGAGCGCTCGGTATTGCCCATCTTACTGTTAGTTTTACCAACTAATCCAACACAATATTAAAACCAGATACTCTAAAACTGATTGCAAAAATGTGACGTTATTGGCGGTTGGTTGGTATGGGGTTTAATGTGACAAAATCCCATTAGGGGCATGCTGCTCCAAAAAAGGGAACATTAAAAACACATAAAAGGGTTAAATTACATTGGCATTAAAATATAAGATGCTGCTGACGGACTAATAGAAACTTTATCAATACACCGAAGGGATTCTTACTTTGATAAACACTGGGTAACACGGTTCCAAAAAATAATTTTGCTTTATACCACGGTTGTCCAACTGTGGCCCGCCGGATACCACTAAACTTTTACGGATACCTTTGCCTTATCTAATCATTGAATTTCTGCGATTCAACTTGTCGACTATTTCTTTAAAATTTTAGTGGTTTCCACAGTTGGGCCACAGTTGGACACCCCTGCTTTATACCATGCTTCAGGGATTATTTCAGTATATTGTAAATATCTGACATACTGATGCGTTAAGGGGCTTTGTATCTTTTAACCGCAACGAAAATTAATGAAAAAAATCAAAGTTTGAATTAGTCTATCTTCAAAACCTTTTTATGTATAAAAGTGAAATTTTGAATATTGATTAAACGGATTGTTCTGTGTAATAAGCTACCATTAGAAACTGTTTAGCTTTTCACGGAATTTGTGCGTTGTTGAAATTAAAATAACTCTTTTTTTATTCCGTAAGTCATTGCGCGCATGATATCTTGAGAACGTATGTATGGAGTGTTATGAAATTTGGTATAGATACTTACGCAAATATGTGTGTTTAAAATGATCTACTTTTAAGAATTTACACTGCTAATACTTTTAGTTATGGTTATTTTTATTCATTAAAAATGTAATTTTTGTATGTATATTGTTTTACAAAAATATATTTTTTACATAGTTAGGGAAATAATTTTGACTTAAGAGTAGATCATTTAAATATACATATGTGCTTATTATATATATCAAATTTCATAACAATCAAAAGATACGTTCTCAAGATATCATGCATGCAATGACAAATGGAGTGAAAAAAGTAGTTGTTCTAATATCAACAATACACAAAGTCTGTACCGGACTAGTCAGTTTCTAGTGGTATTTTATTAAAAAGCATAATCTGTTTAATCAAAACTCAAAATTTCATGTTTATACATAAAAAATTAATGACGATACACTAATTCAAACTTTCAAAGTTTTGTTGATTTTCGACGAGTTTAAAAGGTACAAGACCCCTTAGCTGATGTTTTGCTTTTAGAAGATGATTTCCAGAGTCAAAGAGATATAAATAAACTACGGTTACAAATGTAATGGCATATCGATTATTTTTTAATTCAAACCGTGAACGCGAATTTACAATTTTTCCAGGCCCCACAACGGTTTCTTTTTGTAGAGACAAGATCAAAACTTTTTACCACGTCTATATTCTTGCGAAAATGTTCGCTTTAGATTTATCTTTAAAATGCGTTAGAAGTCCCCTTCATGGTAAGCTTTTTATTGTAATTCTTGTATTGATCAGCCATAAAAATTGTTTAAAAAATTAGTTGTGGCTGAAATATATGACCTCTCAAACCGAGGAATGACCTAAAAATATGACCTCTAATAACCTACCATACAGTACTTTCCCACATTCTCTAAGACTTCTTTAGTAAAAGAGATACGCTCGACTGCATATAAGTTATACGCACATATAGTTAATCTTGGAAGTTATTAATCATTCAAATACAACAGGCGATGTTCAACTAATCTCTCACCTTTACTAAATACGTGTCGAATATTTCGGAAGATAATTCAAAGGATGCTACCACATGAAACATAGTTGATATTACTGTGTCCTGAATGGTATTTGGTTCATTTGAAAGATATTAGTGTTATTTTTCCTCTGTATTTTTTTTTCTATGACAGCAAGCTAAGTCTTTTACTATTTTTCTTTCGTGACAGATTATTCAAGGCAAATTTTTACATCGCATTCATGAACGAATTCAATTTCCCTTCAAATGCATACAATTACTTACATTTACTGCATTTTTAACGAATAACAAATATAACAGGATTGATATATGAAATATCTCTAGCACGTGATACAGCTTTTGAAGGGATTTATAGTTCATTTACATAGCATTAAATGTTATTTTTTAGCGGTATTTTTTCCTTTATAACAGTTTAGAGAGTGGATTGGAGGGAGATGATAAAAATATCTCGGTGACTCAAATAATCAGAAGGTTTTGTAGAAAAATAAACTTTATTAACACAACAACACATAGTCAAATATTCGCCATCGTCACTGACAGAATACCTGCCGCTCTCTGCAGAGTTCGAATGTTACTGCGTCACGTGACTTCAAAAGCTCTCCGCAGAAAACGCGGGGGGAGGAAATGCGCCTCATTGCTATTGGCTGGCTCCTCGCGTGCGAGAGAGAGAGAAATAGCAGACGGCTACAGAGTATGCCCCCAGTGACGAAGTCGCGATTACAAAAAGGTAGCAATTAATAAGATACATAAGAAAGGTCTTGAGTAAAATTAAAGTACATATGATGCAAAAAAAAATAGAAAATATATTATGCATTACATGAAAAACAATACTTTTGAGAAGGAAATAGTATGCACACTATATACATCAAATGTTTTAAACAATATAATCCGTAACGAGATGTTTCGGAAAACGAACTTTACGACCAGATTTGGTGGTAGGGTGTTCAACAGGAGTAGTTGGAAAATTTATGGGCTCATTTTGTTTTTGAGGTTGGGAAGGTGAAATAGAATCTGCTAATTGATACGCAGGTTTAATGCGATCAATAGATACAGTACAGCGCTTCCCGTTTAATTCCAAGTCAAACGTTTTCTCAGACCTGTCAATCACTCGATGAGGTCCTGTATAAGGGGGTGATAAGGGAGGATTGACTTTATCTGATCTAAGAAACACGTGTGAACAGGTTTTTAATGAGGGATTGACATAAATTTTAGGATTGCCGTGCATTGCAGTGGCAATGGGATTTAACTTTCTCATTTTTTCAGTTAACTCAGTGACGTATGTAAGAGTAGGTGGTTGATTTATAGTTTCAGTGTTTATGAGATCAGAGGGTAGTCTGATATTTGTGCCATAAACAAGTTGAGCACAGGTTGCTTGGATATCATTTTTAAGAGCAGTGCGTAAACCAAGTAAGACAATCGGGAGGATTTCAGTCCATTGAATTTGATTGTGAGCTTTAAGAGAACTCTTAAGATGGCGATGGAATCGTTCGATAAAACCGTTAGACTGTGGATGGTATGCTGTAGTTCTGATGCGTTTACATCCTAATCTATCTGTAAGCTCTTTGAAAAGAGTGGACTCAAAATTTCTACCCTGATCAGTAGTGATGGTAACAGGGGTTCCAAATCTGGAGATCCAACTGTGTATCAATGTACGAGCAGTTGTTTCTGCAGTCATATCAGATGTGGGTATAACTTCGGGCCATCTCGTGAACCTATCAATGATGGTCATGCAATACTGATTGCCATCGGATGAAGGTAAGGGTCCGATAAAATCAATATGAATATGGGCAAAACGAGCATCAGGTTCAGAGAATGTACCAATTGGTGATTTGGTGTGTTGAAAGATTTTAGCTTTTTGACATTTCGTGCAGCTGCGAACCATAGATTTTATGTCCTTACGCATGCGAGGCCATACAAATCGTTTGGAAATTAAATCTAATGAAGCTGAGGTACCAGGATGCGAGAAATAATGCAAGGTTGAAAAAACTGATTGTCGCATACTTTTAGGAACAAATGGTCGAGGATGTTTTTGTGACATATCGCAATATAAATGTACATCTTCGAGTGGAAAATAATTTTTTTCTAATTTTAATGAAGTGGTGTCAAATTCGAGAAGTTGTTTTAGCTCTTCATCATTTGTCTGAGCAGTGGCAAACTCTTTAAAATCTAACACATTAGGAGAAATTGAATCTATCTCAATTCGAGATAATGCATCGGCCACAATGTTGTCAGAGCCTTTAGTATATCTAATATCAGTAGAAAACTGTGAAATATAGTCTAAATGTCTCAATTGACGTGGGCTACATTTATCAGGGTTTTGTTGAAATGCGAATGTAAGGGGTTTCTGGTCTGTATAAATAATGAAATTCCGACCTTCTAGCATGTGTCTGAATTTTTTTATAGAACAATAAATAGCAAATAATTCACGATCATAAGTAGACCAATTTCTTTGAGATTTGTTTAATTTACAGGAATAAAATGCTATTGGTTCCCATTGGTTTTCGGAGAGTTGCATTAAAGATCCACCAATTGCGACATTGCTGGCATCGACCCATAAGCTTAGCTGGGCGCCAGGAATTGGATGTCGTAATAATGTAGCTCGAGCTATAGCTTCTTTTGAAGCAGTGAAGGAAAGAATGGCTTCATCGTTCCATTGTAATTGCTCAGTTTTGTTAGCATTGGAACTGGGATGTTTTTTCGTATTTTTGTGTCCTTCTAAGAATTTAACGAGTGGAGCTAAAATATCGGCAGCTTTGGGAATGCACCGTCGATAAAAATTGAAAAGACCTAAGTAGCGTCTTAGTTGAGTTAAGGTAGAGGGCTGGGGGAAATCTAGGATGCATTTTACACGATCAGGTAAGGGTTCAATTCCTTCAGCTGAAAGTTTGAATCCTAGAAAATCGATAGTGGATTGGCCAAATTTACATTTATCAACATTAATACACAGGCCATACTCTTTAAGTCTAGAAAACAACAACTCAAGGTGTTCTAAATGTTCAGTTTCATTATTTGATGCAATTAGAAAATCATCAAGAAATGCGTAAACAAATCCTAAGTCACGAATTACGTCATCAATAAATCGTTGAAAAGTTGAGGAAGCGTTACAAAGGCCGAATTGCATACGAGTGCTTTCGAAAAGTCCAAATGGAGTGCAAATCGCAGTTTTATGTACATCATCAGGATTTATGGGAATTTGATGGTAGGCTTTTACAAGATCAATGTGACTGAAGATTTGTTTACCATGTAATTCAGCAGTGAAATCTGCGATACAAGGGATAGGATATTTTTCTTTAACAGTTTGTGCATTTAGAGCACGATAATCACCAACAGGTCTCCAATCGACAGATCCTTTCTTCGGCACCAGGTGCAAAGGCGAAGAGTAATTACTTTTAGAAGGTCTCATATGACCGAGTTGTAACATGTGCTGAAATTCAGCTTTGGCAATTTTTAACCGATCTGGAGCTAGCCGTCTAGGTTTAGCAGCGACTGGAGGCCCCTTAGTGTTTATATAATGCACAGTATTATGCTTAACCGGTTGGTTAGGATCCGGTAATTTCGTGATTTCAGGAAATTTAAATAATAATTTACCATATATATCATTTACAACATTGGGTTTCACAGAAAATATATTACAAGTACTGAATATAGCAGGAGCTTTTAAATTAGTAGTGGAATCAATAAGACGACGATTCCGTAAATCAAGTTTTAAATTAAAATTATGCAAAAAATCAGCTCCTAAAATAGCACATGAAACATCACAAATATAAAAAGAATATGTAAAATTTCGGCGTAGGCCTAAGTTGATATTAATACATTTACGACCATACACATTAATTTTTGTGCCATTAGCAGCACGAAAGGTTTGAAGAACAGGCTTAGTTTTGTCATTTTTATTCGCGGCCACAAGTGAGGCATCAGATCCAGAATCGACTAGAAAACACATACCTGTATTTCTGTCTCTAACGAAAAGGCGACGAGAAGGTGCTGGGGAGAAGTCCGTCGCCGCTACTCTTCCCGCTTCTGGTTTTCCGAATAAGAACAAGGCGCTAGGCACTTTTTTGCTTTTTCTCGATATTTTTGGTGATACCAACACAATGTTGCACCCCTATGGCGGGACTGAGAACGATTACGCTGATGGTTATCACTTCTAGATACACTTCTTGAACGACGAAGATGAGCGACCTCTTGGCGTAATGCTTGGATTTCTTTTACGAGCATATCAATGGCTGGTGGTGTCTGAGATTCAGTTGTTGGTGTTCGAATCGAAACAGAACTAATGTTGGAAGGCGTTAATTCAATTATTCTATCAGCAATATCCGCCGCTTTATCTGGAGTAATTTTTTCAATGGAAGCTAGAATCGTTTGCACAGTGGTTGGCATTTGTTGAGTAAACAGTTCTAAAAGAAGATCGTTACTAATATTATGGCTTTCAGCCCGTCTTTTCATTAATCGAAGTAATTCAGTTGGTTTTCTGTCACCCAGGCTTTCTCCAGCTAGCAGTTTCCGTATTTCTAAAGTACGACTTTCTCCGCAACGTTCGATAACTTTTGCTTTCAAAATCTGATAAGGATCAGTAGGATCAGGACTCATTATCACATCTCGAACCATAGTAGCAGTAGCAGGCGGTAGATGCGCTACAACATAATTATATTTTGTTTTCGACTCAGTGATAGCTTTAGGAGTAGCTAATGCGAACGTGCTGTCCAGCATATGAAACCATAATGTAGGGTCCACAGAGATATAGGGTGGAATGACTACGGCAGATGTTTCAGCAGTTGCCATTTTGCTAGTTAAACAAAACGTTCCATGAAACAGTTGAATAGTTCGACGTTCTATGAAATAGTTGAAGGTTCAAAAATCCGCGGTCACCATTTTAGAGAGTGGATTGGAGGGAGATGATAAAAATATCTCGGTGACTCAAATAATCAGAAGGTTTTGTAGAAAAATAAACTTTATTAACACAACAACACATAGTCAAATATTCGCCATCGTCACTGACAGAATACCTGCCGCTCTCTGCAGAGTTCGAATGTTACTGCGTCACGTGACTTCAAAAGCTCTCCGCAGAAAACGCGGGGGGAGGAAATGCGCCTCATTGCTATTGGCTGGCTCCTCGCGTGCGAGAGAGAGAGAAATAGCAGACGGCTACAACAGCAAGCTACCTCTTTTACTATTTTTCTATCGTCACAGTTTATTCAAGCCAAATTTTTACGTCGCATTCATAAACGAATTCAATTTTACTTGAAATATACACAATTAGTTACATTTACTGCATTTTTAACGAATAACAAATATAACAGGATTGATACATGAAATATCTCTAGTACGTGAGATAGCCTTAGAAAGGAGCTGTAGTTCATTTACAAGATATTAACTGTTACTTTTCTTCTGTATTTTTTCTTCTATAACAGCAAGCTACCTCTTTTACTATTTTGCTATCGTCACAGTTTTTTGAAGCCGAATTTTTACATCGCATTCATAAACTAATTCAATTTTACTTCAAATGCATACAATTAGTTACATCTACTGCATTTTTAACGAATAACAAATATAACAGAGTTGATGTATGAAATATCTCTAGTACGTTAGATAGCCTTTGAAGGGAATTACATTCAGCTCACAACATTAGCAGTTTCTTTTTGTTCTTTATGGTTCTATCAACTGATTTGATGACATCATTAGGAATTGTCCCGTAGAATTTTAAAAGAGCTTATCAAAAAAATCTGAAGACTACTATATTTTTCACGTCATGGACTTATTCAATCCTCAACCCAGATTACAGTTACAGCGCGGCTATAATAAGGATAAGGGTAACTGTAATAAGTAATAGGGTGATGATATAAATGACAAAGGATTTTAAGAAAAAAAGTATAGTGAATATACCGGGTGTCCCAAAAAGGACTGACTGATTTTAAAATTCAATAACTTGCAAACGGTGACAGATATTTAAAAAATTCTTGCAGGAGGTTTTTACATAAGGTCAAAAGTTTTATTACAGTGATTTTCAATTTTAGTTCGATTTACAAACAATAGATGGCGCTGTAAGCAATAGTCGCTAAATTCAGGTTTGATTTTTGGTACTTCGTGGCCCGGATAATACATTTCCATCTCCTTTTTCTGCATGGAACAAGATAAATGAATAAAAATCGAGCCTGTATTTAGCGACTATTGCTTACAGCGCCATCTATTGTTTGTAAATCGAACTAAAATTGAAAATCACTGTAATAAAACTTTTGACCTTATGCATAACCCTCCTGCAAGAATTTTTTAAATATCTGTCACCGTTTGCAAGTTACTGAATTTTAAAATCAGTCAGTCCTTTTTGGGACACCCGGTACTTCAATTATGTAATAATAGACCAAAAATTAACTAAAATTTAAGCCGTTAAATTCTAAATATTTAATCCTTTTTATTTAAACTTAAATCTAAAATTGTATGTTTCAAAATTTTGCAAATGGCCATTTTAAGATCACATAGTCTACTATTTACTATTTTCCCTCCTTTTTTATAATTAACTGTTAGTGATCTTTAAACATTTAACTTCACCATTGCAAACATTATGTGATAAAATTATTAATTTATGTAATAATTTGACATACATTTAAAAAATACTTTTTCAACAATCTCATACGCGTTTTATATGTCCTGTATTTGAATAATTTGTGGTTCTATTTAACTAGATTAAAAAACATTTATACATTAGTTTTCTAGTTATAAATATTAAATACTTCTCAGTTTCACGAAAGAAATCTTAAATATATATTTCTCACAGAAAGGAAAAAGCGGAATGTGAAAAAATCAGCCATACAACGTATATTTTATGTTCAGATCCAAAAAGGTTTTACCGTTTTTCTAAACTTGATGACAGTCGATAGTTCATCTGAATACGGTCTTATGGAATCCTAGCCATCTACTGAAAGGAGAGTGGCGTTTTACGTCAAAAACAGACAAATGATGAATAAAATGGAAATGCTGCTGGGAAAGACGTAAAGATGAATAGATTTCGTAAGTTTTTTAAAGAAATGCATTTTGCTGTTTAATGTTTCTGTTTTTAATGCATTTTTCCATTTCTCTGTGGTTGATTTATATTCTTCTATCAGAAAGATATTTTATTATTATTAAAATAGTCCGTATATTTTAAACAATATTTTCGGAGAATAAAAAAATAACCATAGTTGAATTTCTAATTTTAAAAAAATGTCTAATATTTTTTATTCTGTTGTAAGAATAGTATAGATAAAAGTTAAAAGAATATAATTATAAAAGAACTGAAATTTTTATACAGTAATCCCTTAACATTTGCGAGGGTTAGGTTCGCAGAAACCTCCGCGGATGTCAAAAATCGCGAATATGGAGACTATCTTGTAGCGCATAAAATGGGGTTAGGTTTTGATTTAATAGAATAAAGCAACTGAAACGTAAAAAGTATATTTATTAGGCATTAAAAAGTACATTTATTAAGCATTAAAAAGTACATTTATTAAGTATTAAAAAGTACATTTATGAAGCATTAAAAAGTACATGATGTAAATAAATTTGAATAGTTATAAACACATTGTACAAAGTTTAGTTGCTAGTTGATGACTGAAAAAATTTATTAATATACGATTGTTTGAAAGAACAGAGCTTTGGTTTACGAATTTCCAGATAATGAAAAGTTACGGGTCTCTTTCAAAATTAAGACTTCTTATCGGCTAAAGATAGCCTTTTATTGGTTTCTCAACAAGTTGTTGTTGAAGTTTTAAAATTTCTCATACAATTTTTTCAGAATTTTTTTCTTTACTTTCCATAAAAATTTTGGTTTTTTTAATTTTTAGCATCAAGTGATGTTTCGGGTTTCTTGGAATTACTGGTCTATAATTTGCCTAAATACAAGATTTCAAGATCTCGGAATATAGGCCATACAGTACAATGTAGTACTCCAACGTCAAATAGTTTATGGAATTAGCAAGAACAATGATTATGGAACAAAGAAAGTTTACTTTGTAAAAAAATATTCTTTAAAAAATAAAATGCGCGAATAACCCAGTCAAGTATTCGCGAATGTTGAAATGTTCTTCATTTTTTATTTCGCGAATAATTAAAACTCACGAATGTTAAGGGATTACTGTATTGATGAAAAACTGTAAAAAAATCAATATAAATGCGATTGCAGACTATTTACTATATTAGTTGGAGTTTTTGAAAAATAATTTCTTCAATAGCGTAAAGAAGCAGAAAGTTGAAGAATTTATGTTAAACTACTGGGGAGGGCCGCAAATTTTGATTGTGTTAATTTCTGATTGCTTTATCATTCCACCACCATAGACAGAATCCCAAAAATAAAGACAAGTGTTTTTCTTTTGTGAAATTTCCACACTGAGTTTTGTTTCAGAATACTTTATCCAGTCATGAACACAGGTCACGATAATAAAAAAAATAATATATAAAGAAATTCTGGGGTAGGAACCGTACCACAATTTCGGAATTCAGTATGTTTTGGAAAAAACGTTTATATTGAAAATTGTAATTGAAGGTTTAGGTTATTTCCGACATAAATGAAGGTGAAAATACTTAGATCTCGACATTAAAAGTCATGCGATTATATATTATCTCATTATATTTCCTATATTAGACGTAATATATTAATATTAATACTCATAAATGTTTTTATTTATATTTCAATTGGTGGCATTAAGGGGAAAAAAGCATTTAAAATCTGGAATTTTTTTGTTACGTGTATACAGTAATTTCCTATCTTCTGTCCTGATTTTTGTCATAAATACAGTACAACCTCGATTATCCGAAGTAATTGGGACCGACCCTACTTCGGAAAATTGAAATTTTAGGATAATCGAGAATGCTTCAATTTTAAGATTAAGGATAAATAAATGCAATATTTCTTATTATGGTAATAAGTGCTTAATAAAAATAAAGTAATAGCAAAATAGAAACAAAAATAAATTACCTGAATTTTAATTTTGAAAATAAGTACCTTTAACATTTATCACAAAGATTTGGAAAAAAGGGTTTTTTTGCCGCAGTTAAGATTGCCTTTGCTTTGAAGCTCTATCGCGGAGTTTTTTAATATTATTAGTTCACCAGTATCACAGTCCTTCTACTGCTCCAGCCATGCCAAATATTTTGCAAAACATTCAAATGCTTCAGAATTGCTAATGTATTCGTTTTCTTCGTTCCACTCCGTAGCTTATGGGATCTCAAGTTAAATTTGAAGAAACTCTAAGAAAGTGGGTTGAAAATATTTATATGTACTCGTAGTTCGGAAAGGACTGCTTGCACACAAGTAATATGATGGTTTAAAAGAAAAGCTTTCAAAATGGATTTTGCACACAAGGAATGTGATAGTAAAAAAAAAAAAAGGTTTCAAAATGGAATTCGGTTAAAAAAATTTCGGATAAAAGAGTTTCTACTGTATCTCTACTTATACGTAACTAGATACGGTAGTTCAAGTAATCAAAACGCATTTTATGATCTAATATTGATGTAAAATTTCTGTTTACTTAAAAATCTGACATAAAGTAAAGACATCTTTACCTAAGCAAAGCATACAGCTACCACCCCTCGTCCATGGAGAATCACAAAGATGTGTAGTTTAACTGCTTACAGACTAAATTCAATATATGCTGTTAAATCTTATCTTATGATGACTGTTTGCCAAAGGTATGAGTATATTTTCATTAAAGTTTTTCGTTGAGTTGATACCAATTGAAATAGGTCATGAAAGGATTTCACATTTCGCAAGCTAATCTTAAACTTAAGGGAGCGTTATTTACGAATTTCGCGTTTGAATTTAACTTTATTTTTATTTTCTTTTGCATAGCGTAGCTAACGAGGATATCTAAAAAGGACTGTTTTTCATTTTTTCAAATTTTTTATTTTATTTTATTTTTTTATTTTATTTATTTATTTTTTTTTAATAACACCATTTCATATTTCAGACCCGGTTGAGAAATTGAAGTATCCTCATAATGAAATGTAACTAAAATCAAAAAAGTAAAAAGATCCGTTTAGAGATCAACATCAGCGTTAATGTTAATCTCGAGGGAGAGTTTTTTTCAAATTTCTCGTTTCTATTTAGATATTTTTAAAAGCCTTTTTTCTTGTATAGCTGAATAGGATCATTAAATGGGTCTTTTTTTTCCTTTTTTTTAAATAACACTATTTTATACTTGATCCTGATGCGAAATAGGAGGTATCCTCGCAAAGAAATGTAAATAAATTCAAAAAATAAAAAAAAGTCCGGTTTAGAGATCAACCTCAGCTGTACCATGCCAATAAAATTATTTAAACAAAATGAAATACGAACGAGAATTTGAAAAGAAATTTCCTATAGGTTTAACATTAACTAGCGCAGGCAAATAATATTCTTTTTACTTGAGCAGTTTATTATATATAGTTTCTATTTAACAGGAACATTACTTTTTCGATACATATATATATTTTCAAATCATTTAGAAATGTACAAAGTGCTTCTGATTTTGCTGAAATGTTACAGAGATAACTATGCTAAATAAATGTATATACTATTCCTATTATTTGAATGTAAATATTGATAGCTGTTTAAACTGAGAAGCCCTTTAACGCATATTTTTCGAGTTATGCATTTCGTTTTGCCTTAATTTTTCCCATTATATTTTATAAAATTATTTCTAAAGTTCTAAAATGCTATGCATTTAGTTTTGAAAATTATTTATTTTTCTAAATAAGAGCTTTGTAACATTCTTATGTTTAATTACTGTAACATTAATAAGAATATTTTTCAGAAATATACCTTCATTTAAAATGGGTAATTAAGTACAATGCTAAACGTTAATGATCGCATACAATGTCTCAAAGTAAAAATTGTATTGTTATTTTCATGTTTAAGTTTTAAATATTTAAAAAAAATCCAATCTACTTTCATATATGCTTAGAAAAACAGCATTATAGATACCACGCTGATCATATAGACGGGAAATGTATCTTTAAAAAAATTAAGTTTATTTATTAATTAAAAAACATTTATTTTATTTTATTTTTTCACACATTGTAGTACCTTATGAAATAAAAGTAAAAAATATATCAAAAATCAGTGTATTTCACACTCTGACACCGAAATATTTCATCACTTTCAAGAACGTGACGTGACTGCTGATCGTTTACGTAGATACCAGATATGACTTACCTGAACAATCAGCTGTCATGTCACGTTCATGAATAGGGAATGTTGTTCCCGATCAAGACAGACAAAGGATGCATAAAAATTAAACAATGTTTTTTTCTGAAAATGATTTAATTTAATTTAAATAAAGCATTTAATATATATATATATACAGCGTTTGTATAAAAAATAATAAGGCCAAATTTGTGAAACAAAATATGTATTAAAAATATCTATACAAACAATTAAAATTCTTCAAAATAAGTCCCTTGGACATCAACACACTTCTCTATGGACACGAACAATCACACACCAACCGTGGACACAAAAATCTACACACCAACCTTGGACACAAGACAAAATTAACACACCAAGTCACACTAAGCGTAGACAAATCGTTGTCCACGCTAGGAAAGTTCCCTGGAAATCATTTTCTGGAAAGATCATCACGCACCGCGTTGAAGCCGCTTTGACCTGTGCTGTTGTTTCACGGTGGTATCCTATCAGGCTTGTCTTCCTTTGAAAGAACAGGAAAATGACCGTCGGTGTCAGAGTGGAGTTTGGGCTGAGGTGAAATTGCTATGATGTCAGCTAGTCATTGTCCCAGAAGCACGTGTCACTTGGTGCATTTTAATCCTGCTGCTTCTAATTAATGGACATGTCTGGTCTTCTCGATTAACTATATCCTTCAAAATTTTCAGTAGAACTTAATGGTGTAATGCTGTTCAATAGAATGTTCCACTTTTAAGCTTCAACCATGTCTAGGGACAAGGTTCCACTAAAACTACGTTACGAACTCCGTGGAAGCTCACCCGCGAATGACGTTCGGCGCGTTTTAAAGCTGACTTCTAACTTCATCGAACCCGCCTGTACCATGCGCGCTGCGACGTAGAACCGCATCAAAAAATAGGTCTTATTAAGTTTTATACAAACCTTGTATGTAATTACATAAACTTTTTTTTTATTATTTTTTATTATATCTGAATATATTAAAATATCGTGTTTAATATGGTAGGTTAAATTTTAATATAAATATAATACAAAAAATAAATATAAGTATAAATGCATTTTAAACATAAAACAATGCATTATTTTGAAACATTATATTTCATATGTTTTATATATATATATATATATATATATATATATTAATCACAGTGTATTGAAGTTACTTTTATTTTAGTAAATTTTATCGGAAAAGTTTCGTAAATATGTAGAATTATTTAAATTTTAAATAATGAAAATATATATTCTAAATGCAAACATAGAAAACGGTATGCGGATAAAAATTACGAATATTATTGTTAAAATTTCCTTTATTCAAATCACTTCTAATTTATCAATTACAAAACTTCTAAGAACTTTTATTTTCTTTTGCTGTCCTGTTCCTTATAAAATAAATATAAAAGATGTACGACGATCAATGTATCTCACGAGATCACATGAAATATTTCATCATTTTCAAGAACGTGACGTGACTGCTGATCGTTCAACTAGATACCGGATAGGTCTCACCTGAAGAATCAGCTGTCATGTCACGTTCATGAATAGAGAATGACGTTTCTGAACAACGCAGACAAAGGATGCATAAGAAGAAAACGATGTTCTTTCGCAAAGTGATTTAAATTAATTTAAAGAGAGCATTAAAAATTATATATATATATATATATATATAATTATAAAAATACTATGTCATATGTTTTCTAATTATACCTTGAAACATTAAAATACCAGGTTTATTGAGTTGGATTAAATTTATTTTATTCAATTATAATTTAAAATATAAATATAAATATAATAGAAAAAGAAATATAATCGTAAATATATATTAAGCATTAAATAATGTTTCATTTTTAATAAATTTTATTATTTTTTTTAATTACAATATATTTAATCTAATTTTATTTTAATCTATATGAAATTACCGTAAATGCAAAAAAAGGTATTTCGCTTTTAAATCATTAATATATATTTTCTAACTGCAAACATAAAAAATGTATCTGGGAAAAAATGTGAATATTATTATTAAAATTTCTTTCCAGATTACTTCTCATTTATCAATTGCAAAACTATGAACTTTTATTTTCTTTTTTACTGTCCAGTATCTTATAAAATATATGCCAAAGATGTAGGATGATCAATGTATCTCAAAAGCTAACATCGAAATATATTTCATAATTTTCAAGGACGTAACGCGATTGCTGATAGTTAAAAAAAAAAAAAAAACCGGACACGATTCACCTGAAAAATCAGCTGTCATGTCACCTTCGCATTCATGAATACAGAATGACGTTTCCTACAAAGACTGAAAAAAGGTTTCTATGAAGAAAACTATGTTCATTTGCAAAGTGATTTAAATTAATTTAAACACAATAATAAGTATATATCCCTTTAAGACCTGACCTACACAATTGTGTTGGCAATCCTAAAGAAAAAGAAAACACATTATCCTCTTTTTGTGCGATTTAAAATCGAGTCTGCAATTATATACCAACGAATACAGCGAATACCAACATAATTGCGTGGAATTTTCCTTGGCATAGCCTGACATCGTATATTTTTTGTAATATTTTTTATCAATCTAATTAATCTAACCAAAACTTTTCATTTCTACCAAAAATATCCCGGTCTTAAAGGGATACATAATAATAATAATAATAATAATAATGATAATATAAAATATAAAAATATATAATTATAAAAAAAATAAATATGAAAGGTATATCATGATCAATATATCTCAAAATCTCATCATCTGACTTATTTTACATATTTCATAATTTTCAGGAACGTGACGTAATTGCTGATCGCTCAAATAAATGCAAGGTTGTGCTTACCTCAAGAATCAGCTGTCATGTCATACTCATGAATAAAGAATGAAGTTTCAGACAAAAGCAGACAAAAGATGCATAAGAAGGAAACGATGTTTTTCTGTAAAGCGATTTAAATTAATTTAAACGCAGCTTTAACACTAGAACCGCGGAGTGGGTCAATTTGACCAAAATCGAGGTTTAATTTGTCACTGCGCGAAAAATATTTCCCTCCGTGACTTTTAATATTTTAAGTTAAACAACAAATTATCGAATTTTAAAACGTATAACGCAAATAAATTTCCAGTTATAACCATTTATACCTAGAACCGCGAAGCGGGTCAATTTGACCCGTTATATGCTTTAACGCATAAATGACAAAAAAGTTAATTATTTTGTTGGAAGTAAGAGAAAAGTGCATCTGCCTCACCTTAAATTTCTCTAATGGCCAGAACCAGAAGGGGTAATAGTGAAGGTTTTCAATTAAAAGTCATATATGCTCGTTGTGAAGATGGGGCGAATGTAGTGAAAAATTACAATATATGTTTATACAAATTCTAGAAGTTGCTTCTATTCTGTATTTATTGTTGTTATTATAGACAAGATGTCACGATGTCGTAAACTTAGCGTTAAAGATGCCTTAGAACAATTGCAATAATTATCTAAAATTTATTCAGAATGTGATAACAATGATGATAGTCTTTTGATTTTGAATAGTGAAGATGAAAATCTGCCTGCAAATGAAGGAAATTTGAATTTTGATGAAGAAAAGAAAAGTGAGACGACTGGGCCTTTTCATCGCAATGATGATGATACTATGAACAATTTTTAAACAACACTGGCGCTTTCGGAAGTATTGAAATTCAAAACACCTGCCTTGAAAGTAATATCAGTCTCTATAAAAATGTCAAAAATTGGAATTGCATACGACTACTGCACTAACCCGTAAATACATCAGTTTAGCTGTTTACCACGGTAAAAAATATAAAAATGTTGTGTTGCTCAATAGTCTACATCCAACTATTGCGGTGTTAGATAATTCTAAAAAAACAACCTGATACACTTCCTTACTATAACGCAATTCAATTCGGTGTAGATGTGATTGACCATAAGACAAGGAAGTATACTTTCAAATATACTTCACGTAAGTGTCAAGAGCATGCATTTTATAATATTTTTGGACTTGCTGCTATCAATGCTTGAGTTTCATACAAAGCCATTACTGGGAAATCTCATAAAAAATGGCAATTTATTCAAGACTTAGTTGAAGAATTGCGGAAAGAGATTGTTTTCTCAAGGCAAAAAAAGGTGTCATTTGGGTGCGAAGCAACCACTGAAACCGATGGAAAACCATGAAGTAAGCAAAAACGAGATCAATGTCGCACTTCAAAATTTGAAAATAAAACTCAGGATTTTTTTTTTTTTAAATGCACACATTTGAAATATATGTACAAAATTTATTACCAAGTTTTGGATGCATGCAATAACATGAATGAAACAAATCTGTAAAACTAGTAAGTAACAGGTATTTGTTTTATATATCTCTTTAAATTATTCTTAGAAATTATGTCTAAACTTATTCGAATGAGAAAATCTATTTTCTGTTAAAATAATGAAGCTTAAATTTGTTTTTGTTTGAAATATATGTTTTGAAGAAATACAATTATGAATCATATCATTTTCTAAAGTGTTAGGTAATTCCTGGGGACTTATGCATTAAATGTAATGTAAAGAGTGAGAAATGTTGATTATTATATGAAAATATAATGTCTTAGTTAACTAAATTAAACATTTGTGCACATTTCTATATTTTCTTTATCTAGGGTCAAAATGAACCGCTCCGCAGTTCTAGGTATACAGAAATACAGAAAGTCCTGCGGTTCTAGTGTTAAGAAATACAGGTTAGTCTTTAAGGGAAAAAAAACTACCCCAATATATGAACCCCTAGCGGCCTAACTGTTCAACCAATCGAAAAGAAATTTTAGATATACTTATTTGAAGTTTTGCGTCCGAGATCGTGATGATTTAAAACAAAAAAGCTCTGGCGGTTTCGGTTACAATGTAATAACGAAATTTTCGAAAGGCAACACCCATTTTTTTTTCATTCGCAAATTCATCAAGGCATTCAAAAACCATAAATGGCGTTGGAATGATACACGTACGATGAAAATTGCCGGCATAAAACACTTGCAAAAGAAAAAAAAAATGCGAGGAATGAAGGAGTGACTACAAAACATGTTCTTCAGTTGCTGATTTTTTTTTTTTTTTTTTTTTTTTTTTTTTTTTTTTTTTTTTTTTTAACTTGTGATCTGAGTAATATTGTAAGATTAGTTTTAAAACGTGTTTTTGACTTGTGTTTGTGTACACATAGTGAAAGTAAAAATGTAATCATTTGTTTTGTGTGCTGAATATTAGGTTACATAGGAACTGATTAGGATTGAGTGCCACGATATTACACCGGTAATATTAGTCATACGTGTATCGTTCCAACACCATTCATGTTTTTTAAAAAAGGGTGTTGCAATTAAAAATTTTCCAATTTTTTTCTCTGTAACCGTAACCGTGAGAGCTCAATTGTTTTAAATCAGCACGACCTCGAGCGCATACCTTCAAATAACTATCTGAAATTTCCTTTCAATTGGTTGAGCGGTTAGGTCGCTAGGGGTGCATATATCTGGGAAGATTTTTATGACCACGCTGAATGATTTGAAATGAAAAAATTATATATATTTTTTAAATTATAATATAATAGATAACTTAGAAAACTTGCTATGTATTTACATAAAAAAAGAACCTTTTTTATTGATGTGATTTTTTTTTCATCATTCGTTTAATAAACAAAATAACTTATCGATTTGTTCCACTGCTCAATTGCTATTCTTAAACTCAAAATATTCATATAGAATTAAAATATTTTATGCAATTTTTTTCATACATAAAGTTTTGCATTCTTGTTGAAAGAAGACCTTGATAAATAACATAATCAACGTTCATATTACAGAATTTATTTTTCTCCAATAAAATTAATTTAGTAATTACGAAACTTTTCTTCATTTTTCATTTTTGCACTGTATATTAATTTAAAAAATCATTTTTTTTATATCAATATCTTACAACCTGACATCGAAATACATCACCAGTTTTTAAAAAATGAAGTAATTTCTAATTGTTCAGATGGAATGGTAGGTACAGGTAACTTACAGAACTATTTATGAATATACATATAGCATGAATCATTTTATTAATTTGATTTTTTCTTCATTTATTTAATAAAAAAACAACTTTACCTTTCTTTTCCGAAAAATTACATCTGTTACTCGCAAACTATTTGTGTAGAATTAAAACATTTTGCATGCATACCACGATAATGTATATTTTTTAGATATATTTTTTAAAAGTTAAATATCATATAGGTATTTTTTAAACATACATTTATTAATTTTTGTTGAAGGAAGGCCTTAACAAATACATGGTGTCTACAAATTAGTTGAGCAAAAAATAAATGATTTATTGAATGGAATTGACAAGAAAAAAATTAAAGTACATATTGTTGTAAGATAGAAAAATAGTTCAAGTTTACCACTATCACAAATGTTCGATGTGACTTCCTTTTGTGACTCTGCAAATGCCCCATCGATAAATCATTTCTTGTCCCAGATTTGTAGGCAACACTCCGTCTATCAAATTAATTGCCGTGCAGATTCTTGATTTTAGTTCAGGAATATATGCAGGAAGTGGCTGCTTGTGAACTTAATCCTTTACAAAACCCCATACACCGAAATCAAGCAATGAAAGATCTTGCGATGATGGCCATTGATTATTACTTCCGCTCGCTAAAAGATAGCGTCTGTTATGATATCTAACGCCATCTATGAATAAACTTCGACAATATTACTACTAGTCTGACTTTCAACTAGATAATTTCATTTTATATTACGGAAGTTCTTAAATTACGAAAATAATTTGTAGACACTCTGTACAATGATCAGCGCTTAAATTACACAATTTATCTTTCGGAAATAAAGTTCGGTTATTAATTACAAAACTTTTCTTTTTTTCTTTTTTTTGTGTGTGTGTATTAACTTTAAAAAAGATAAATAGGATTTGTAAAAAATCAGTCTCACAATCTCACAATCTGACATTGAAATATATCACCAGTTTCAAGAACGTGACGTGATTGCTGATCGTTCAGGTAGATACCGGATACGATTGTCAATGAACAATCAGCTGCCGTGTTAAGTTTATGAATAGAGAATGAAGTCACCGACGAAGAGAGACAAAGGGTGCATAAAAAGAAAATGGTTTCTATAGAAAAGTTGTTTAATTTAGTTTAAAATTAAGAATTATGAAGATATTTTTTTTTAATACGCTTGAAAAAATTAAAGAACCTTAAAACTTTCTTTTATATTTACATTATAATCAAAAATATTTTTTTATTAAAATAAATTAAACAAGTAAATGAAATACATTTATGATCTACATAAATTTATTTCAGTCAATTTCATTGAAAAAATTCCTTATGTCATACAAATTACTTATTCAAATTCCAAAAGCTTTTTATAAATGTTTTTGAAAATAATCGTAGAAAGAATGTTTAGTTAAAAATAAATAAATAAATAAATAAATAAATAAAAATAAAAGAGGAAAAAAATTATATGATTTATTTTACCGCTTAAAAATATAAAACAATTTAGTTACAATCTATTATATATTATTTATTATAGTAAACTGGAATATCCATACGTTTAAGATAAAGTAATTTGAGTCAAGTTTGTTAATTTATTTTCTTATATTTAAAAATATCTATTTAAAATTCAAATACTTTTATAAATATATTTAAACTATAATCATATGACATATAGCTACCGTTCTGAATATTATAATCAAAATCATGTTTACACAATTTCCCTTACCATAAAAATTAATTAAATAATTCAAAAACTTGAAAGGCCCGTAACTTAGAAATCAGCGCGACGCGCTACCTCGCTACATGCCCAGGGTTCGACTGTGGACTTGGGCATGGTTAATTGAGTCTTTCGTTCTTTCGGGGCCCATAAAATGGGTACCAAACTTGCTTGAACACTTAAACACTGAAAGTGCTGTGCTGAGCTTATCATCTGTGGGAAATATATTATATAGCAACTCCGGGCATCATGATCTAGTAAACAAGATTGGGCACTGTAGTCCAAGAGACTTAGCGGATTACAGCACCAGTTTAGTAATTTTTATCGAAAAAAATCTATTTCCTTTAATACACCATTAAAAAATCGCAGATAAATAATGTCCAGTTTTTGTGCGGCATTCCGATGTCATAACAAAGCACACAATGCCGTAAAGATGGGGATGTAGCTGCCCAAAAATATTTCGTAATGAAAATCTTGTATACATGCAATATTACATTAATTAATCATTTTAATGTAGTTTACATTAGACTTTCTTTAGAAAACCTTTTTTATGTGTATACAAATTTTGTGAAAAACCTTTTAACACAGTAGACAATTTAATCTTAATTACAATAAAATATTAGACAATAATTCATTAGTTGTGATTGAATTTTATCCATCAATAAAAAAGTATCTTACCATGAAGTGTAACTCAAAATATAAATTATAACATCATTTTTTGAAAACACATAAACATGGTGAAATTGTTTTCAGAAATATGTTTCTACCTACAGTTTATTTAACCTACAGTTTTTGCACTTCTGAAATCAATATCAAGTTACATTAGGAAATAATCAAATTAAATAAGAAAAATTCATCTACGATTTTGCAAAGTAATTTAATAACTATTATAATTAATCTCACGTATTTATTAAACGCACCATTTATTTAATTTAAACATATAAAGAAAAACATATTATCCTCAAAATAGTGAAATAGAAGGTAATTCAACTGATGATACAAAATATTTATTGAAACAGCTTAAAACAATCTTAACTTGTGAAATCCTAAACACACATTTGTTATAATTTGGAAATCTAAGACTTAACCTTCTGCACTCCACACCAAAATTTCAATCTCCTTCCAGCAATTCCACGCCATTCTTACACTGGGTGACCGAATCAGTCGTGGATCAAATAATATCATTGCTACGGGGTTTTTATTATATTTCCTTCCTTTTAAGTTTTAGATGAAATCTAACAAGATTGCTACAACCCTTAATGAATCTCCTAGAGTGGGCAATAATGAAATTTGCTTAAATTAAATAGCAACAAATTTATAAATAAATAGTGTCTTTAATTGCTATTTTCTGAGTAGTTGACTGATCGAAGATATCAATGGAATATTCAAAAATTAATCTTTAATTAACAATAATTCATATTAACCTTCTATTTGAAATCAGCAAGATGGAAGTGGACTTACCATAATTGTTTCACACCAATCAAAAAAAAAAAAAAAAAAAAAAAAAAAAAAAAATTGATATTTTCCAATTAAAAAAAGTCGTAAAATGGTTTCTCTTGCAACAAACAGCTGAAAATAATGGGACAACACATGCTTCAGCATTCAAACAAAGATATTACGTCTATTGCCTCGCGTAAAACTCATTTTTGCCGGAAATGGAGCAATACTTAAATAATTTGGTTGACTACTGGAGGGATATCAACTATTGGCGTTGTCACCCTATCTGAAATACACTGCTCAAAACAATTAAAGGATATTTGAAGTTTTATATAAAATAAAGATATAAACGAAATTTTTTTTGCCGAAAATAGAAGAAGAGAATCACAAATGCAAATTTTTCTGGTTTTGAAACTGTGGAGTATGTAAATTTTGATTTCGACGTCAAAAACGTCGCTTCAGCGGCAGCGAATGAAATTTGACTTTCAACTGGATAAAAGAGAATGAAGACAAGGATGATCGGCATTCAGTGATTGCTTTGTTTCGATGAGTACGATGTCTCAGCGAAGTCATTTGACAGATTCAGAAGCTTTGAGAATTGTTGGTAGGTTAGAAGGGGGCCAAACTCAAGCCGAAGTAGCGCAAGACATTGGAGTGTCACAAAGTGTCATTTCCAGGATCTGGAACCGTTTTTTGGAGAGTGGATGTGCAGGCCGAAGACCAGGGCAAGGTCGTAGACGGGCAACAACGCCCAATGAAGATCGGTATTTAGCGTTAACAGCTCGGAGACACCGAACCATGAACGCTACACTTCTCCAACAACACTTTCGCTCGGCTACAGGCACCACGATTTCAACTCAGACTGTCCGAAACCGGCTCCATGCTGTAGGTCTGTATGCTTGCCGACCGATGGTATGTGTTAGATTAACATCAAGGCATCTTCGCGACCGCAGGGAGTGGGCAACCGAGCATGTCAACTGGAGGAGAAATGAATGGAGCAATATTCTGTTTTCTGACGAGTCCCTTTTTTCTGTGCATCCGGATAATAGGCGTATTTTCATCTGGAGGGACCGTGGCAGTAGGAATAATCCTGCGTTCGTGCACGAAAGTGTCAGATTTGGCGGTGGAGGAGTGTTGGTGTATGGTGGCATCTCCATTGACGGGCGCACTGACCTCTACATCATTCGAGATGGAGCTCTGACTGGTCGCCGATATAGGGATGAGATCCTCAGACCTATTGTAGTCCCTTACGCTGCAGCAATCGGAGATAACTTCATTTTAATGGACGATAACTGCAGGCCACATCGTGCAAACCTGGTGGAGGATTTCCTTTTCGAGGAAGGAATCGTTCGAATGGAATGGTCAGCGTGTTCTCCAGACATGAATCCAATCGAGCACGTTTGGGACGCTCTAGGAAGACGAGTTTCTGGCCGCCAACAACCCCCACAAACTCTCCAAGAACTGGAAAGAGCTCTTCTGGAAGAGTGGGGCAGAATACCCCAACTCGTCATTAATAGCCTCATTGAGTCCATGCCTCAAAGGTGTTCAACGTTGCTGGCCGCCCGTGGAAACCATACCCCCTACTGAAAATGATTTTCTTTGAAGAAAACACCTTTTCTTATTCTTTTTTTCTCATATGCACAAATTGTGTTTTTTTCCTTTAGTACACAAATGCGCAATAAAATGCATTTTTTTCTGCCAAACATGTGTAATTTATTCTCATATAACCTACTATGTCTGTCGACCATGTATCAATCAGCTAAACAGTTTACCAGATACAAAATCCACCTAAAACTGCAATATCCTTTAATTGTTTTGAGCAGTGTAATATGTGGAGAACTCACTAAATGTATGCTTATCTGCTGTATGTTCATTTGTTGTTTATCTTAAGAGTGTCAGTGGATTTCTTGTTAAACTTAGTATGTCACCGTATAGGTGTTAGTGGATTTGTGGTAAACTTGGTATGTCACCGTTTAGGTGTCAGTGAAGTGCAAAATCTTAAAATATATTATGTTTTGTTTAAAATTTTAGATATAGGTGTTATGCAAGTAAAGATTGGATCTGAAATAAGAAGTAATTTATTCACAATGTCGAAATTACATGAATGATATTTTTCCTGCAAATTTCGTGCAATATGGATTCAAATAATTCTTTCGAGCCCCAGTAGCTGAAAAGTAGTGTTAACGTTATTTTGATTTTCAGCATTCTTATACAGAGTTAGAACAGCTGACAATTAATAGTTACGAATCTATAATTACCAGTCTATAATTACCAAACTATATGTACTAATGTATTTACAGTTTTATAAAACTACAATAGATAGATTTTAATACCTGTCTTAAGCAAATGTGTCATTTAATCTTTTGCGTGTTTTTAAAGCAGCGTTAATGGAATACGACACTGGGTGCAAACCTATGGGAAATATGCGAGCTTTAAGACCCGTTTCCTTGGAAATTATCCAACCGATTTTTATGGAATATGGAATCCTTACTCACGGATTACGTTCAAGACTTATGGCAGACATCTTTTCCCTGTTACTAAAACCTTTTATTTTAGATCAATGGCAATTTTTCAGAATTTTTCTTCTCTGACACTATTTTGTTTAACTCTCTGCCACATATGATCTTATATATATATATACTCTACCACCATTTTTTTTAATCAAAATCGATCGAGTACTTTATGAGTTAAAGGGGTTTTTAGCTCAAAAGTACAATTTTTCCGAGAGCTAAAAAACGTAGGCACTTGTAACTCATCTGAAGTTTTTACACAGTTATATCAATCATATGAATTAAAGTGCATATAAACACTTGGATAAAATTTATTTACATATAGTAAATGAGTAAAAAAATGTTAGAGTAAAATTAATGTGAGTGGGAGTGGCGTCCCAGTCGTGTGTTCCATTAACGTAATTTTGATTTTATGCATTCTTCGACTAAGACAGCGTAGTTTTCAATTAATAGTTATTAATCTATAATTACCAATCTTTAGTTACCAATCTATTTGCAGTTATGTAACAGTACTACATATCGATTTCAAATCCTGCCTTATGTGCTTTGAATTTTTAGAATTTTATCAAATTATAATTTACCCAATATAAATATAAAGATTCAACCTCACATTTTCATAAGGCAGTTTTAAAATCTATATGTTATTATTTTACTAAATTGTAAATATGTAACTATAGATTGATAATTATAGATTGGACATTATAATTTTAATTTTGGTCTTTGAAAGACATATATTATTTGTGAATATCAGTTAGTTATATTACCTAAAACTAATAAAATGACTCAATATGTTGAAAAATATATTTTTCGTACCCCAAAGGTATAGGATAAATGCATTTATTTTATTATGAAGCAATTATACACTTTTCTGCCATTTATGCGTAAAATCCGTTATTCTCTACTGCTTAAAAGGATTGCGAATGTAGTGATTAAGTGCTCAATATTAGTCATCCCCAGAGCATTAATGTGTCTTTAATGGGACCTAATATTTCTTTTCTCTGCACTATTCTTATTTTTATTGGGAGAAGTAATAGAAAGAATAATTATGAAGTGTATGAGGTCAATCTGAAAGCGTAATATTTCTTATAAAACACAGAAATTATTGGAATTCTCTTATGTGCTAGAATGTGTAATGCATATTATATATTAAATCAAGTAACTTGCAGTACTTTTAAGATACCTTTAATTATTTCAAGTATATTTATTTTATGGAAACTAGCTCAAGATAAGAGTTTATTGAGTTTATTCTGTCTAGCATAAGTTTAATTATGATGCGTAAAGAAAAAGAATTATTATTTTATTTAATTTTTTTTCTCATTATTCAGTTATGAAATAAAATATCATGTATCATCATAGGCATTGAAAAATAATAGTAAAAATATATTCAGAAGGTTTTATTTGAAAGAAAATATGAGACATTTGTATTTAAGTGTCTGTATTATCGACAAGAAAAATAAAATTATAAAAACAACGAAAAATTTAAAGGTATACGTTAGCCCAAAAAAGAAATATTTAAGTATTTATGTTCATTAATTTTATATATATAGCTTATGGTTGAGACAAAAATTATTACTTATTGCTGGATTTTTGAGGAATAGCTTGACTCGCGCGTCTTAATTATGTGTATGTGTATATTTTAGGTCAGTGCTCTTAACAGAAAAAAGTCTAACAGAATATTTTATAATAAAAATATGACATCTATGTTGGGTTAGAAGAGTATAAGTCAAGGTTGAAGATAACAGACTGTTTTAGCTAGTGATAATAACAGTACAAGGAATAAAAGCTCGCTATGTCTGCATATTACCATACTCGCTACACAAACCCAAAGAGTAACAAGTATTACTTCACACTATCAAAGGGTATTTCATAGTTAAATGCATTTATTAACCAAAACAGCACGTACACCGTTATACCAAAAAAAAGGCGTACATAGTTTTTTCCCTTTTCTCTAAAATTGCAATTTCGGATTTGTACTGTTAATATCGTCCACCTAAGATACATTCCTAGATAAAGAAAAAAATCTTTTTTTCCTTATGTTGGTAGTTCAATAGTTCTTAATCATTTCTTGTACAATATTCTTATATGGGATTGTATTACAGAAGAAATTTTGGGGAAATGCACATATTTTATTCAATTTTTTAAATCATATAAATACCGCTCCTTGCAAGTATCAGCTTGAATAATGCTTGTTAAATACAACAATAACGGCCATACTCAAATACTTAGTTGAAAAATCAGACTTTGACAAATTTGAAGTATCGAAACTTCATGTAAATACATCTCAAACGATGTTTCACATAAATTATAAAGTAATTAAATTCTTTTTTGTGCGTCCCTGTGTATGAAATATAAATGTTACTTATACAATACTACTGCGAAAGCATGTTTTAGGGCATGTCAGGCATGCATATTAATTTCGTTATGTTTGACGTAATATAATATCGTTGAAATCATGGAAATTTTTTTTTCATATACCGTAATGTTGCGGAATTTTTTTGTGTTCCTGTAAACGAAATATAAACGGCGTACTCATCATTTTCAATACCGTACATTATGTAGTAAACATCAATAACATATAAAAATTATAGAGCATTCCAAAAGTATTTACGATAATTAAAGCATGTCTAACGGACAGGAGGACACACAAACAGACGGGCACACAGACAGACAGACTAACCGCATTTATTGACACTCTTCAACAATTTTGAAAAGTTAAAAAAAAAAAGATTGGTATTTATGAAATTTAAAACTTTTCTGTAATGTATGATTAAACTTAATTTTATCTGTTTATTTATTTTCAAATCTGAGAATATTTTAAATTATAATTTTAAAATCTTGCCATCTGAAGTAGTTATTGCATCTTTGCAGAATGTAATTAAATATCGAGAGAAATGTGTATGTTAGTCTATAAATGAATTTTACTTTCGTCGAATTTGATAAACTCTATGCAATTTTGAACGCAACGCTATGTTGCTGTTTAAAGACACTTATTTGATTATCGAATATGAAATAATGGGATAGTAAAATTGAATGCAAAATGTAATATTTTACAATGTAATGCACTAAAATAATATCTTATGACTCTTTAAAGCATTTTATTTCAGCAAAAGTTGATGAATAAAGACAATTGTATATATTTTTTTTTAATTTGGTTAGATTTGTATTTTTAAAAAAGTAACGAAGAGTGCTAATTTAAGTTAATTGTTTTATGCTTAGAATCTAATGCATTTCTGCTATGCACTACAGGAAAACTAAAGGTATATATTAGCTTATATATATTATTAGAACACATATATATATAATAGAGTCAAAACACTGTTTTAATAACTAATCATTTTAGCTTTTTCGAAGTTTGTCTTAATATTTTCTTTTTGGTGCAATCTGGATAAAGCTGTAATTTGTTTGTTGAACTTGGTATCAGAAATGTGCTCTTTTAATCTTTCCTTACATTTTATGAAAAATTTTCATATAAAATTGCTGCCTATAGGTTTTACGTTAAACGTTCCTTCGAAGTTTGTACGGATAAATACCTAGAAAACGAGATTAGCATAATAAAATAGATTGCTATTGAGAATGTTTTCCCTCCTCAATACATTGATAGATTAGTTAATCAAGCAAAACAACCAAGACAGAAGAATGAATTATGCTTGAGCAAGTCTATTTACTGCACATTTGATTATATCCCACAGCTTTATGAGAGATTAAGATATGCATTACTAAAATATAATATTCATTTAATAGCTAAATCTCCAACAAAACTGAAAGAATTGATTCACTGTAAAATTTATCTTATTCCCGATTATGAAAAAGCAGGAGATTACATCATCCCATTCAACACAGAACAGCATAAGAGTTTATTTTATATTGGTATGACATCTCGAAAATTTAAGGAAAGATTAAAAGAGCACATTTCTGATATCAAGTTCAACAAACCAAATACAGCTTTATCCAGATTGCATCAAAAAGAAAATATTAAGATAAACATCGAAAAAGCTAAAATGTGTATTTCAACGTCTAACCATTACTCGTCAATAATCCGTGAATCCATTGAAATTTTACTTAGAAGTGATAATGTTTGTAACGATGTCCTTTCCTATAATATTCCCTCAATTTGGTACTATATCCTAAATATTTCAAGACCTCCTGATAATATGAACTGATCTTTTCACCCCTCCTCAGAGAAATGAACCGAACTCCGCTTGCGCATGCGCACTATTTTTGTTTTTAAAATTTATTTCTATTCAGTCAATCACATTTTTCCTTTTGAAAGTGAACGTGTGTGTGTTCGAAAGATCTCAGGTTTGCATTAAATAATATTTTTATATGTTTTTGTCACCTTTTAAGTAGTTATAAGTATATTTTAAAGTTTATCATATATATATAAGTGAGAAATATATAACAATTTGACACAATTCTTATGTTAAAAATTTTCTTTCTCAATTCAAACTAGTCGGATGTACCTAATACAAGACTGTCTTCGTTCTCATAGATGTTAAAATTTCAAAAAGTTGTTACACATGTTAATCTTTCAATGTTATTACTTCAATACTACACCAACTTTTATTTTATCCTTACATTTCTGCTTCATTTTACCTATCGGAGTAAAATCCAGTTAATCTCGAACATAATATATATATGTATATATATATTACGCTATCGTATGTCGCACAGAAATCGTGATTATTTGTTAATTGTTTAATGGCAACGCTCGGATGAAACGCATCTCATTGGTTATTGAACAGCATTTAATGCATCTCCATACCTATAAGGAGGGTTACCATAGGGGAGCCCTGTTCTGACGCTAAATTCCGCCAAGTTTCTCGAGAACTTGCCATATATTGTCAAAAGTGACGCTAACTTGGCGGCTACTCTAATATTTCGCCAAATTCCCATATACTTCAATTGTAAACTCATAGGGTTTACTTTCTTACAGAAAATCGACAAATTGAGGTATTTTAATGCAACAAAAACTAATATTAATTTAAGGGATTATATTAATTATATTTAAGGGAGTCCTAATAAATTAAATTATGAATAAAAGTAACGTGATACAATGCTTAGCCCGCTTTACCCAAAATAAATTTTAAGGGAGACCAAACTTGTCGCCAAGGGCGGCTAGTATTTAATAAAATAAATATTTTTCGTTATACAGTCGTACATCAGCTAATTGATAATCGCCGGTTAACTTGATGGGAATTATCAGTCGCTGCATGAACAGTCGATGAACAATAGAACTATGAAAAATTGAGAAAGATCGATATTACAGCACCGTCTTCCGGCAATTTTTTTTCCAGATTCTCGTCCACACCTACTTTCTATAGCCAGAAACATGCACATGAAATCTGATTCATTTCTATACATAACTTCATCATTTTTTTTATGGTACTACATTGAAAATGACCCAAAAACCGTTATTACACAACCCCCAAACTGGCGTAATATTTCCAAATTCTAGAAGTATCTGTTGGCCATAGATAAAAATATACAAATTTCGTTCAATTCTTTGCATAACTTCTTGCCCTTTTCAATGGCACAAAGCGGACATACGGGCACACGGACATACTTACAGAGGGGCATACAAACATTTTGTATAAATATGTTTTCGGAATCTCTGACCCCTGAAACGTATAAATCCGCTGGAAACCGGAAGTCTAAAAAAAAAAAAAAAAACAGTTTCTTCTTTAGACAACAGAAATTAAAAAGAGTTTCTGCAGATAAGTGTGATTGATATTCTATACCTGCACCACACAATTATAAAATATTCAAATTTAAATATACCTTTGTGCGCAGTTTTAAATCAATAGTGTTTAAATGTATATAGATATACAGGGTGTCCATAATTAAACAATCCTACTTTAATGTTGTCTATAGCAAAACTATTGTTCATAAAGTTGTGAAATTTTGTAAAAGACATAATAAAGGGGTGTAAATTTGTTTAAGCAAAAAAAAAAAAAAAAAAAAAAAGGAATTTAACAAATTACAACGACCATTTGGTAAATGATTTTTTCAAAGACTAAAATTTAAGACATAAAAAATCGCACGGATTTGATCATACATTACGTACGCTATGAATTAAACACAGTGTTATCACACGTATAAATTGCAAGCGACAAAAATCGCCTGCGTCTCGTCAGATTTCCTGAAACTTATCGTGTTATTACACGAGGAGTCAAAGTCGCTTGAAATTCCAGGCGTCTCCATGCTATTCCTATGGCTCCAGGGGACTCGCTTCGAAAGAGAGCAACTTATTTCTGCCCGAGCCGTCTTTGACGCCTGAAACGAAGCGTGTCGCCAGTAACAGCCAATCAAATGCTTGGAAATCTGACGATGGAAAAGCCTTTTTCCATACAGCCAATGAAACCTTTGGAAAACGTGAAAAGTGGCTTTCAAAACGGGAAATCAGAGGAATCGCAGGCGACTTTTGTCGCTTGCAATTTTTACGTGTAATAACACTATTACGCACTATCCACCTGAAACTTACTTATTATCCAAGCATTTCATTGGCTGTTTGAGAAAAGGCTTTTCCATCGTCCAAGAAATCTGACGACCCATTTTAAATGAAATTTCATTCTTAAACTTCTAAACATCCCACAATATTACTTTTTACACCGTCGTATAGAGAAAAAAAATGTACTTTTAAATGCAATTTGTTTGAAAGCTGTATCTCAATTTGTTTCTGAGTTATTAATTTTTTTTTGTAGTTTTTATTACTTTTTTGTCATAGAGGCAACAGAAGTATTCATCTCTGTTGAAAGTAAAGGGAAAATACAGATTACTGTATAGACCAATCAGAAAACGAATAAAATGCGGATTCTGTTACTTTTTTGTCATAGTGGCAACAGAAGTCTCCATCTCTGTTGAAAGTAAATGTTATTGTATAGACCAATCAGAAAATGAATAAAATGCGGATTCAAACAATAAAACGCCTCAGATATGGGTTTGATTTCCTACCCTGACAGAGAACAATAACCATTTTTCCAAATGGTTAAAAAAAAAAGTTCAAAATTTCGCCACCGGATAGCAATTTTTAATGAATTGCACACTTAGCAAACTTAGAAATGTTATTTATTAACTTAACCTGATGCTAAAGATAGCCATTCGCGACAAGTTCCTAACATTTCCTACAACACACAGCGGTCAACTGTGGAATATGCTATCTTACGATTCCAGATGGTATCTGAAATTGATGACCTTCATACGGGACATGTTTGGTTCTAACAAAATATGTTAAACTATCGTAAATGTATGCTAAATGTGTAATTCGTTAAAACACGATTTCACATTTTTTTCGCACAAACAAATTTCCATACCTTAATTATGTGCTCTACAAAATTTCACAACATTCTGAACAACAAATTTGCCTGTAGACAACTTGAAAATAGGGTCGTTTAATTATGGACTGCTAATTTAATTGTGGACATATAAAACTGCTAAACTATCTTAATGCTAAATGTGTAATTTATTAACAATCGCCCTCCGGTGGCAAAATTTTGAACTTTTTTTTATTGCTTAAACAAATTCCCACCCCTTTATTATGTCTGTCACAAAATTTCACAACTTTATGAACAATAGTTTTGTATGTAGACAACTTTAATTTAGGGTTGTTTAGTTATGGACACCCTGTATATATATATATATATATATATATATATATATATAATAATGACAAAAATGTTTAGGATGTAGTTATTAAATTCATAATAATGTGATTTAATGTGGGAAATCTTATTTCAGTATTTAACACAGTTTTCAAAACGGAGATTTTATTTGAATCCACTTTTGAAGAGGATTTTTAAATCCTTCATGTAATCTATTTAAAGGATTTTTTTCCCGTCAATTCTTCCTCTTGCTTTAAAAGTTTGAAAGAGCAATGTAAATCATCGAAAGAAAAGAAACTATTATGAAAAATAACACAGAAGAACTTTACGATAGAAAAGCTTAGAGGAAGACAAACATGAAATGACGTATAAATCTTATAGAAAATATTTTTAAAGATATACTTTATGTGTGCATGTTTTGGTTTAAGGAGTGAACACGATTTACAATATGTCCGTTAACCGAAAACATAATATCGATGTAGTTCCAAAAATTCTCTTTACAAGATTATTAAAAGTACAGAAATACATTGTCCAAACATTCCAATAAGGAAGTATCATGTGTGACGTTTTAAAATAGTTTTAACCGCATTAAAAGTCTGTGTTAGCGTGGCATTTCATATATTTCTTTAAGACCATCGTGTGTAAAATTAAGCTTGGTTTTTTTTATATAAAATAACAAGATAGTAAATATAAACGCAAAACTGTAATATTTTATGATATAGTATTTTAAAGTAACATTTATGTTTCTCAAAAACTTTTTTTTTCCGGTAATAGTTGACACATAGATAATATATTTATGTATATTTCAACTGGTTAGATTTGTGTTTTGAAAAACGTTGCACAAACCTATAAGGAGACCGTGGAATTTAATTTCAGCAAAAATTGACCCAAAAATCGAAAGTTATTTTTTTTTGTATTATTATTCTCTAGTTTGTTCTGAGCCATTTGCGAAAAAACTCTATGCAGATGCAATTATTTTTCACCAAATTACAAGCGTTTGACTTTTGTACATAAACAATTTTTTGACCCTTTAATATACTTTAAATCTGCTGTTCTCAAGTCTAATTTTTCAACGTTTTTTAAACTTTTGAAATGTTCCATGCGATTTAATTTTTGATCAAAGTTCATGCAATTAATAAAGAAGAATCCTCATATTGCTTACAACGAAACTGTCTATGCATTTTAAAATTCGACTTCACTAAGACAATTAAATTTGATTTTTAACTTATTAAAAGGTACAATTTTCATAAAAATTGATCTGGAATTTAGAAAAAAATCTCTAGAAAATTAACTATTCAAATGATTAAAAATCGATAGACAGATTTATTTGTAATAGAGTTTTAAGTGATTAAAATGCAAAATTGAAGAAATATTTAAAAAATTAAGAGGTATGAAGCATTTTAAAATGTTATTTTTTTAATCTTAAATTTTAAACTAGATTGGGAATTTCTTTTAAGGTGTTCTATGTACTTATGGTGGAATGAATATTTGCACAAAATTTCCTATCTCTATGATGAAAAATTAAAAGAAAAGTTTTTTAACGTCCACGGTCTCCTTAATTAAATTTGTTTTATGCTCTAGCAACTGATGCATTTTGTCTGTGTGTTACAAAGAACTAAAGAGATATATTAAAGTATTGACATTATTCGTATATTAGAAGTTTTCTCTCTCAATAAAAGAAAGAAGGCTTGCAGATAATTGTGATAATTTTCATTATAGTAGGAGAGCTGTTGAACATTTTTGAGTAGGTATTTGATGCACCCTGAAAATTTGTGCAGCACCTCTTTTGTAATGCCTGAATACAAAATCGAATGTCTGGCTGAAGGATCGTGGCCCAAAACCTGTGCCAGACACGTGTCAAGTGCCATTTTTTGACACTACCCCAAAAAAGTATTTGAGGCACGCTGAGATTGAAACAGAATAATATTTTTACTTAGAAAAAAATATTTTGAAAAGACAGACACTTTAGTCGGCCCAAAAACTGTGCCAGACACGTGTCAAGTGCCATTTTTTGACTACCCAAAAAAGGTATTTGAGGCACGCTGAGATTGAGGCACAATAATATTTATGCTTCGAAAAAAATATTTTGAAAATGACAGACACTTTAGTTGGCACAAAAACTGTGCCAGACACGTGTCAAGTGCCATTTTTGGTCTGGCACAGGTTTTGGGCCACGATCCTTCAGCCAGGCATTCGATTTTGTATTCAGGCATTACAAAAGAAGCGTTGCACAAATTTTCAGGGTGCCTCAAATACCTTCCCTAAAATGTTTAACAGCTCTTGGACTATTACCTACAACAAGAAATAATGATACTTTTAATTTTAGATAATGGGAGCAGGTTTAAATCATTAATGTTTAAATACACTGCTCAAAATTATTAGGGGAGCTAGCAAAAAAGTGAAGAGAACAGCCATGTATGGGGATAAAATGGATAGTACATGTGTATCAATGCGCAATACAGAAAAAGAGGCGCAAAAAATTTGTAAGGGAGCTTTTATTCTTTGAAAAGATGGAAAGAACATGAAAAGATGGTTTGTGGCGAGAATTTGGTTTCATGTAAATGATAAAAAAAGTATTTTTTAGAAATAATGCAAGATTTTTAATATGGTGTGTGGTCTCCTCGAACAGCTGAGACTGCTGCACACCTGTTTTCCTTGGATGCTATCAGGTTATCCATAAAACTTTGGAGAATACTGTTCCATCGCTCAAGAATTGTATTCTCCAAGTTCGGGACAGTAAAAAGACGCCTTGATATAGCAGTCTGCGTCGTCTGAGTATGTCCAAAACATGCTCGATCTAATTTACGTCAGGAGAGCATGCTGGTCATTCCATACGCTGTATTGTTTTAGCTTCAAGTCAGTTTTCCACAAGACGACCTGTATGAGGTCTGGCATTATTATGCATTAAAGAAAGAAATAACTAATCGTTGCAACATAAAGTACGACTTGAGGTCCCAATATCTCGTTTGTATAACTTCGGATCGCCAATGTGCCATTCCGAATGATATGTAGGCTCCTACGTCCACCAATGCTGATTCCAGCCCATAGCTTCTACCCACCTCGTCTGTAATATGATATTTCACGAACGAATGTGGGATTATTTTGAGAGCCGCTTTTTGTCCATGCCAAAACACATCAGGTGTCACATCCAGACTGAATGGGGACTCGTCTGTAAATAGAATTTGACTCCAACAACGTTGCCTCCAAACTCGATGCTCAGTTGCCCACCTTCTTTGGGACACACAGTTGCTTGAGATCAATGGAATACAGGCCATTGGCTTACGTGCATAGTGTTGGATTCCAATGTAAATAAATCTCTTAACTAAATGAATCCCTAAAAGTTAAGTATTAAAATATCTATAAGCTATTAAAACTGCCCTCAATAACATTTCTTATTGTTAAAGCGAATATATTTCTAACTTAAATTCAATGACAGAAGAGCCGTATATATTTCACATTACTTTATTTGATAAACTTCCTTCTAGAACAAAACAAAAACCAACTGTTGCCAGATATTGAAACAATGCAATTACAACCGGTTAAATAATTATGCAGGTGATTGATACATGGATGAAAGATAAAGTTAGTCATTACGTAACATACTCCCACCTTGAGTTGTGGGGAATGCACAACTCAACAATTTAAAATTACAAGTTAAATCTTTTCGGTACCTTAACTGTGTCAAAGAAATTTTGCTTTGCTGCTTCTTTCATACAAATCACGTGAAACAGGAGACATGCCAGATCTTTGTGAATATGGATCTCTCAAAGATGATGAATAGGGATCCGCATGTTTATCTCTCATGGGCGCAATAGATGGACTACGACGATCATAAGGTGAAGGGTATGGTCTCATGCGAGGCGACATTGAACTGTAGCCCCTGTCATAAAAATCTCGACTTCCAAAAGGTGGACTGTCATATCTTCGGCCGTAGCCATTAGCATACCCATCACCACCACGGGGTCCACCATAACCACCACGTCCTCTGCTTGAACCTCCTCTAGCTCGTCCTTGTGATCCTGGCTCATGATGAAGCTTGCTTTTTGAAGGCTCAACACTCAAAGAAGATCTTCTGAAGTAATAATTATTCAGAGCTTTTAAGGGATCCTGGGCTTCTTCAGTTTTGATTAACTTTTCAGGAACTTTTGGACATACTAGAGTTTCATGTTTTTTTCTGCATAAAACGCATTTTACTTTTGCTCTACAATTTCGGGCTAGATGGTTTAATTTTAAACACACGAAACAAGTTCCCTTCTTTTGCATTATGTCTTTCTTAACATCATACGACATTGACATTGCCCTGAAACATTTTTCCGATGCATGTCGTTTGTCACAAAAAATACACAGTTTTTGTTTAAAATTATTCTTTTTTCTGGTATATTTTCTCATATCAATGTTTAATAAATCTGATACAGTAGATATTTGAGATTCTTCGAATTCATGATTATTGCGCGCAGCTCTGTATCGAAAAGTTTTGTCAAAACTTTTACTTGCCAAAGAAATTCTTTCTTCTGCTTCAACTTCGTCTTGCAGATATTCTAATAAATTATCTAGATCAGTTTTTGAGCCAATTACAACACCATTCTTTAAATCTGTATCATGATTTTTATCTAGTTCAGATTCCACATCATTACATCTATTTGACGATCTTCTGTGAGACGTTCTATACCTTTCCCATGCTCTAAGAATATCATCTGGAAGAGACGATTCAACAAGCGGATATAACATCGCAGCATATTTGTCTCTAATAACTCCAAGAGTTTCTAATGATCGCAATTTCGATTCTAATGAATCATATAATCGTCGCAAAGAATTATGTTTTCCTGGATTTTGCTTCTGCAGTACAAGACCTAACAAATCTCTAATATAATATTCTATCAAAAGTTCTTCCCGTCCAAAACGAGATTTAAGTTGACTTACAGCTTTGGCATAACTATTACCGCCAGGCGGAAAACTTCTAATCAATTCTTCTGCCACACTGCCTTTTTCCATGGCTTGTGTTAAATACGCAAATTTGTCATGAAAATCTAGGCTAGTATCTTGATCATTTTTTTGAAATTGACCCCAGAATTGCAACCAATTTTTTATTTCACCATTAAAAGTAGGTAACTGTATCTTCGGATAATGAAGCAATACATTCTTATTAATTACCGAAATATCAGATCTCAAATCTTCATTTTTTAAAATCAAAAGTTCGTTTAATTTCTGTTGTAATACACGCCAGCGATCGATGTAAACCTCAGATTCATCGATATCTTTGTCTATTGTTTCTTCGTCAGCTTGGTCGCTATACAATATTTCTCTAATTTTATATTCTACATCGGTCATAAATTTCGCTTTCTCTTCTATCATTGTCAATTTCAGAATTTTTTCAGCAGTCGATAAATTATTTTCACTTGCATCAAATTCGTTACACGCCTTAGTGAAAATTCTATGATGCTGTCGTCTAGCTGCTTTCAACGCATCCATATTATTCAACATCAACAATAATTTTTTATTCAACAATAATAATAATTCTCACTTGAGCAGTTCAAATAAAATTCTACTTACAGATTCTAATCTTGTCAGCGGACGCCATATGTTGGATTCCAATGTAAATAAATCTCTTAACTAAATGAATCCCTAAAAGTTAAGTATTAAAATATCTATAAGCTATTAAAACTACCCTCAATAACATTTCTTATTGTTAAAGCGAATATATTTCTAACTTAAATTCAATGACAGAAGAGCCGTATATATTTCACATTACTTTATTTGATAAACTTCCTTCTAGAACAAAACAAAAACCAACTGTTGCCAGATATTGAAACAATGCAATTACAACCGGTTAAATAATTATGCAGGTGATTGATACATGGATGAAAGATAAAGTTAGTCATTACGTAACACATAGAGACCACCCTGATGAAGCCTATTTCGAACTGCTTCCCTCGACCTTACCGTCTCGACGAACTGTTAACAGGATATATCTGTCATCAGTTTCTGTGGTAACACATGGTCGACCTTGCCCTTGTCGATGTCTACCATTCCATGTGTCTTGGGACCTATTCCACAGCCTTGCATTGACAATTCTTGCGACCGCAACAGCGTCTGTTTCTCCAGATACAATTGTCCCGATAACACGCCTAACCATGGATTTCGTTAAATCACATTGTTATGACATTTTCAAGACACTTTTCTCAAAACAATGAAGCTGAGCAATTGAATTTCGCAACTGAGACAGTGAAACAGACGTTTCTGAAATATTCCGATTTCTACACTTATCTTCATTTACTACCTTTTGACGTCATAAACTTTAATTTGCATATGATTCTTTTTTAATGTGTTTTCTATTACGCTCTAAATTATGAATGTTTTAATTTACGTTACTTATCTGTGTAAATGTTTGCGTGATTTTGTTAAAACCATATGCTTCCCTAATTGTTTTGAGCAGTATCTATATATATACAGGGTGTCCGGTCTCAACGGTGTCCAATGGCTAATTCCTAAACCGTTAGTCGTAGACATATAGTTCCAATTACAAAAATGTTTAAAATCAGGTAAAGAAATATTTTAAAAGCGAGTTGGGTCAATTAAAACATTTCTTAAAAAATTACGAAATTTAAATTTTTATACGGTCCCCCGGTCCAATAAGTTATATTTAGTAAAATTTTCCTTTTGCACTGACAAATAATACACAAAAAGTCCTGTTATTCTACGATTAAAATTGACCGAGTAATAGCTGTTTAAAGTTGGAGCATATTTTTTGCTGCAAATTGGGGGTCATTCATAATTTTAGTAGAAATATAATTTCGTCAGATGTATTAAAAAATGGTTGAGAGTAAAATTAACATTGTAATATAAATTTGAAATCTTTAATCATTCTGACATATTAATGCAAAATATAAAATTTGTAATAAACATTTAAGAAGAAAGAAGAAACACAATTTTTGTTCAATAAAATGATGCTAAATTAACAGCCTCAATTCTTTACAAAATGATACGGATTTTAAAATATTATTAGATTACACTAAACTGTAAAAGTTGGGTTATGTCATGATTTTTAGCTTTTGATAATTGATTCTTATGTATTCTGTACCGCTGAATCTGAAATTGACCTTCATTTTTAACCATCATATCAGGATTTATCGCAAATTTCAAAGTCAAAAAGTTCAAAGTTAAAATTGGATCTCCTCCCCCATCTCATCGGACCACTCAGTTATTTAGCTGTAAGAATCCCAGGATAAGCAAAAATATCGAGTAAATTATTGAATAAAATAAAATAAAATAAATCAAAAAAGTTTTACATATGTTTTATAGTATGAGATTTTCGCTATATTTTAACTTACACGTTTACGATTTGCAAAAAAAATTCTAACGTGATGGTTAAAAATGAAGGTCATTTTCAGATTCAGTGCTAAAAATCAATTATCAAAAGTTAAAAAACACAACCATCTCCTCTACTTTATAGTATCCGATTTTTGTTACTATTTAAATTTAACAATTTATGATTTGCGAAATATCCTGACATGATGGTTAAAAATTAATGTAATTTTCAGATTCAGTGCTAAAAAATACATAAAAGTTTAAAAAACCAACAATCGCAGACTTTTATTATATAGTCTAAAACTTTTTCTTAAACTTCCTGGCGCCAATCTATCCGAAATTTTTTGTGTTATCCTGTAAAATAAGTATAAATGGTAACCACAGAAAATCATAATAATATTAGATTGTTATTGGATCTGCGCCAGTATGTAAAATGCAATCTCGATCGGATATTTAAAAGTGGGTTAAAGTTCGAGTACAAATTTTGAACTGGAAAAACATACATACGATTGTTGAAGTAACATAAAAACTTATAACAAAACATAATTTTTGTTAAAAGAAATCATAAGAGAAACAGTCTCAAATCCTGACAAAATAAAATATTTTAGCCAATTTGAGACTTAATCATAATACTTGTAGGATTTTTTTTCAAAGCGCAGATACACATGAAGTAAGATCTTCGAATACTTTAAACACTTGGTATATGATCCCTCAAAGTCAAGTCGAACTCATTTGTTTTCAGAGTAGAAAAGTGGCATAAGTCATGCATTTTTAAAGTTTCATAACTAGCTCAATTTTAGCGTTATATGAATGGGACTTTTTTTGTCTTACTTGTCAGTGTAATAGGAAAATTTGACTAAATATAACTTATAGGACCGGGGACCGTATAAATATTTAAATTTCATAATTTTTTAAGAAATGTTTTTACTGACCCAAATCGCTATTAAAATATTTCTTCACCTGATTTAAAACATTTTTGTAATTGGAACTATATGTCTATGACTAACGGTTTTGGAATTAGCCACTGGACACCGTTGAGACCGGACACCCTGTATATATAATAACTTAAATAGATGTCGTTGCGAAATTCATGATAAATCTGATTTAAACTGGAAAAACTTTTATTCAATTTTAATGCTGCTTTTAGAAACAAAGATTTTATTTGAAGAGGATTTTTAAATCTTTCATGTAATCTATTTATGGAATTTGTTTCCTGTCAATTGTTTCCCTTGTTATAAAAATTTGAAACAGCAATGTAAATAAGCAAAAGAAAAGGAGCTATCTGGAAAAATAACAAGGGAGAGTTTCAAGACAGAAAAGTTTAAGAGTAGGCAAGCACGAAATGACGTGGAAATCTTATGGAAAATATTTTTAAAGACGTACTTTATGTGTGTATGTTGTAGTTTAAGAAGTGAACGTATTTAAAATTATGGCAGATACAAACTGAAAGCATAACATTGATTTTTTCCCCCAAAAATTCACTTCACGAGATTATTAAAAGTACAGATATACGCTTTTTAATAATATCATTGAGGAAGTGTTATCTGTGATGTAAGTGTCATGTTTTAAAATTATTTAATTGTGTTTGATATTCAATACCTACAACAATAAATAATAAAAATTTCACTTTCAGATATTAGTTTTTGTGCTGTTGTTAATCATTAATGTTTGAATATATATATAAAATAAGAAAATATATTAAATATGTAGTTTTTAAATTCATAATAATGAGATTTGATTGGAAAAAAATTCAACTAAGTCTTTAATTCTGTTTTCAAAAACGGAGATTTTATTTAAATCCACTTTGAAGAATATCTTTAAATCTTTCGTTTAATATATTTATAGGATTTTTAGCTGTGAATTGTTGCTCTTGCTTTAAAAGTTTGAAACAGCAATGTAAATCAGCAAAAGAAAATAAACTATTTGGAAAAAGAACAAGGAAGGATTTTAAGATAGAAAAGCTTAGTAGAAGGCAAACAGGAAATTATGTTTAAATATTATGGAAAATATTTTTAAAGGCGTACTTTATGTGTGCAAGTCCTGTTTTAAAAAGTAAGCAAGTTTTGAATTACGTCAGGTACTAACTAAAAGCATAACATAGATGTCATTTCAAAAAATTCACTTCACAGGATTATTAAAAATACAGAAATACATTGTTAGGTGTGATGTTTTATAATAATTTAAGGTGTATTAAAATTTTGCGTTGATCTGGCTTTTCATACATTTTTTATGATAAACGCCCGAAAAATCAAACTTTCCTACACAAGCTTTAGCATAGGATACAAACTTTTGTATTAAACTAAAAAGTTACAAGTTCTTATTTATAAATCAATGTAGCAATTTAGAAATTTAGGACATAATTAGGCAGAGATTTAATGCAACAACCTTAAATTTCTTTTTAATGCACTCTTCAAAAACTGTACATTTTGTTTGAATAAACTTTTGAAGAAGACTTTTAAGTCTTACATTTTATCGATTTATAGGATTTTTTCACGTCGATTGTTGCTCTAGCTACAAAAGTTTGAAAGAGTAAAGCAAATCAGCGCAAGAAAAGAAAAATTTAAAAAAAATAAAAAGGAAAGATTTCTAGATAGAAAATTTTAGATCTAGTAAACAAACAATAAGTGACTTTCAAATGTTATGAAAAATATTTTTAAAGACATATTTATGTGCATGTTTTTCATTTATCCAGTGAACATACTTGTGCATTATTTAAGATACAAATTAAAATTTAATAATGAAGATGTTTAAAAATTATTCTAATCAGAATTCTAAAATTTATAGAAAAACATTGATTTAAAAATCACAGAAATAAATATGAACTTGACAATGGCAAAATCTTTATTAAAATAAAGCAAAATGATCTCATTCGATCCATCCAAAAACTCATTCATATAGATAATCAACATGTAAAACTGGACATTACTGAAGAAATGTTTATGTGAAATATTTAATTCATAAAACTATTAAAAGTATCATGAATTTCCTTACCAATTTTAAAATGTCGTGTGAAATGAAAAAATGTTATGAAATATATTTTTAAAGACATATTTATGTGCATGTTTTTCATTTATCCAGTACTTGTGCATTACTTAAGATACAAAATTAAAATTTAATAATGAAGATGTTTAAAAAATATTCCAATCAGAATTCTAAAATTTATAGAAAAACATTGATTTAAAAATCCCAGAAATAAATATGAACTAGACAATGGCAAAATCTTTATTAAAATAAAGCAAAATGATCTCATTCGATCCATCCAAAAACTCATTTCATATAGATAATCAACATGTAAAACTGGACATTACTGAAGAAATGTGTATGTGAAATATTTAATTCATAAAATTATTAAAAGTATCATGAATTTCCTTACCAATTTTAAAATGTCGTGTGAAATGAAATATTGAAAAAGTAAAAATTATTTAAACTGTGATTTAAATATATATATACAGGGGAGACTACACTGTAAAAAAAATTCCGCAACGTTCCTGGGAAAAAATGGGCAGCTGAGTTGCCCATTATTTCCAAGAAACATTTCTTGAAAATGACTGGTACTTTACTGTATATGTTAGAAACTTTCTACAGAAATGCCAGTAAGTTTCCTGCGAAATACCAGGAATATTTCTGTTGACAGCAAAACATTACTGACATATTCAAGGATGGAGTAGCACAAGAGCGAAAAATGTCCAGACCAGGGATCGAACCTGGATACTTGGCGTGCCGTGCCAATGCCTTACCTGTTAGGCTATCCGGACCGATATCTGGCTGACATAATTCACTCTGGATGTTCGTTCCCTTCATTATGACATAAAAACATTTCACAGCATGCGGGATCCGCAGACGATTTTTACATTTCCAGTTGACAATTTTCGCTTTATTATCATTATTTGTTAGAATGAAAAAATATTTTGAAATTGACATCAAAATTATTATTTATAATTTACACGAAAAAATAAATTTTCAGTTAAAATTCAATAAAGTAAATATATATGTGATATATTGTTTCTGAACTTTGCTTAAAATATAAAAATATATAAATGTAAATAATAATTAGAAAAAAAAATCTAGACATAAAATATTTTGGATTTTCGTCAGTGATTATGTTAGTTTACAAGTTAGATAAAATACATATAAATTTTCATGAAAAAAAAACCTAAACGTAATTGTATATTTTTTCCGAAAAAAAAAAATTCAAATTTGCAGCAATTCAAAGTGTCAAATATATGTCAAATTTAAATCAAATTGTAATAAAGTGTTAAAATATAAAATTAATTAAAAAAGAAAAAAAAAAGTCAAGAGGTAGCATCGAACCCGGGCCGTACGGGTGGCGTGCAAGCTTTCTGCGTCCACACCACGAAAGACACGTTGAGAGCTGCAAACTAATGGGTATTTTAAACGTATGCTAAAACTCGGCATCTAATTTCTGAAAATCTAAGGCCCATTTGAAGAAATCCTTTCACAAGAATAATTAGAGATAAGAACTCTAAAACATACTTTAAATTAATCAAAATAGGTGAGAACCATATTTGATTGTCCCCTGGTTAATGCAGATCCAAATAATAGGTGTATTTTTTTTTACACAGTCTGCTCGTTAAAGATTTCACAGACAAGTACGAGAGATAATCTCTTAGTGATGTCACAGAGGTATTGTATTTTCATCTGAATTATCTTGACAATAGAGACGTAAAGGATTATGTCGTCTATTGATTTATTTGCATTCCATATTGATTTTTTTACATTCATTTAAGGAATTCGTTTTCGACACTCGCGCGCGAGCAACGGATTATAGGAAAAAATAATAATAAATGGCGGCCGCAGCGTTTTGCTGTTTCCACCTTTTGTTCAGGAACGTTTCAGATAAGAAAACCAGAATTTCACAGGAAAGAGCTAAATTATTCTGAAAACCTGATAAAAGGCGAAACGTTCCTGGATTTTACATGGAAAGTTACCATTTTTTTTTACAGTGTAGGGAGGTTTGACCCACCCATTAGTTTTTATTTTTAAAAGAATTTCAGAGTTTTATCAATAGGTGTCAACCAAAGCTACCGGAATTCTCAAACAATAATCCCTGTTTCTTACTGATAATCAAAATAGGTGTGGAAAAATCTAATTGTGAGGAGTTTTCAACCTAAAAGTTGTGTTTTTTAGAAATATTTTGTAAGCCTTTTTTTAGATAACATATATCACAAATTTAAGAAAGTATGTTTTAAGTAATGCAGAAATATCGAGCTTTCATTAAAGCTCGCATAAAGGTTAGGGGGCATAAAGATTATACAGTAAGTTAGGCTTAACATAACAATGTGCTACTCTTTTCAAAAATGGCTATGTGGGGAGGCTTGACCCAGTCAATGTGAGGGACGGTTGACCAGATGCTCAAGGTTGCCTTAACACATTCACGACGGGAAACGAGAATTCTCGTTTTCATTCAAAATACATCATTGACTAAGGGCGTGGCTTCTACCTTACAGAAAATGCCTTTATATCATGTTGTCGATATATATATATATATTTTAATTGTAAGACATTTTATATTAAATTCGTTCATTGAAAGAAATTTACCGATGCATAAACTTAGGAAACATATCTAGAACACCAGTTTACTAAAGACTTTCAGAACAGGGAGGAGCTTGTACTGTTTTAAAATTCAGATTTCATAAACATTGACCGTCGGTAATGTGTAAATTAAGATGTTTCCGAAATATTTTTATTATACATTAAGCATAATGATATATTAATGGTTATTTATAAAAATGAATGTAAATTTATTTTGCAAAGGTACAATAAAATGGGGTGATGGAAAATAAAAAAGTTTAATACTGATTAAAGAAAGATGTAAAAAATTGCTATTTGCGCTGCACAAAAAAAATTAATTAAATATACCAGCGAAAGTTGATAGGAACTTTTTTCCATTTAAATATTACAATAGGTAAATAGAAACAATAGAAAAGACTAGAAAGTACGAAAGCAGAAGTCTTAGCCGTTTCAGGGGCAGTGATATGTTTATGAAACCACTTTATTTTAATTCCCAAACTCCACAATGGCACCAGAAGTTTGCTAAAATCTTTTCAACTTAGTATGTATGTGATATACAGCCTTTTTCATATTTCCAAATAAATGTATTCGTATATTCCGCTGCCACTCATTTATTGCAAGAATTTAGTACTGAATGTACTTTGCCTCTGAAAGGATTAATGATAAATTAAGTACTCATGTGGCTGCAAAAGAACATAGCATTAATCGAAAAACTTTAGGAAGGTATGTAGACAAATTTCAACATAATGAAAAGAGTGAGATGAAGCCAAACTATGTGACAACTAGAGGTGTCAGGTCGAATGTCGCAAAAAGTAGGACAAGGAGACAAAAAAAGCGGGATAGTGGCCAGTAAATCTGGACATTATGATGCATGAAACCCTATGGAAACGGAAGCTGTCTCTAGTGGAATACTGTCTTAAATGTTAAAATTTCATTTCCCTGTTGCACAATTATACCTCCTCGGACAAAATCTTGCTTAAAACAATTTTTTTTTCTCATCTGACATGCGATTACGCCTAAACAAGTTTGTTGAAGCATCATATTTTCAAAAATATTTTTTTTTTATAATAATTAACCAGCGAGAACACACTACCATTTTCGAACGCGAGAACTCGCGCTGGGTATCTCATACCCTAATTCATTTCTGAAATTTAAATATCAACTAATACTGTTTATGAGCAAACCTTACGTAATTAAATATTACAAAATAATACATTAAAGTATTTTAATGAATTTAATAATACATACTTACATGTTTAAAGATAATTTTGACAAAATACATACAGATGTTCAACACAGAGAATTTTTTCACTTTTTTGGCACATAAACCTTGATTTTCTGTCCTTATTAGATGGACAAAATGCACATCGTTTATAATTTTATTTGCGTTTTTTTTTTTTTTTTGCAGACGGTTCACTATCAGGAATTTCCAGTTCCTTACAAGTGCTTGGATAAGTTGATTTTCTTTGAGGCTTACGGTTTATGTGTTGTTCTGAAAGAAAGAGATTCAGTGTTTCCAAAAAGAAACGTCTGTTTCTGAACTGTGTGGGAGGAATTTTCGTGGACATAAAAAAAATACTGGCATTAATAGCAGCCAGATTCAACATTGAAAATAAATAACCATTGCGCAACGATTTGACAGTGAACTTTCATCTTCTGTTTCTGTATCAATTTCAGTAGAAGAATCGTGATTACTACAGTATTTTTCATCACCAGAGGCAACACTCTCGTCAGAATATAGGTCCATCATCACTAGAAACAGTATCTATAAGGTGTCTAAAATATTTATTTTCTTCGTCGTAATTCATATAGCGCGTCATAATACACTAAATTGACATAAATAAACTAATGATCTGACTGACGCGAGGACTAGCACGGGTATGACATACCCCCGGCACCTGTTTCTCAAAATCTATTTTTGGAGTAGAACTAGTTTCCCCCCCTGCTGAAAGAATGTGACTTTGAATACAACTACTCGGAATTCTGGCTGAATCCGATAAGAACAAAGTATCAAAAACATTGAATTAAAATGGACCGGGCATGTGATACCCGGTGCGAGTTCCCGCGGGTTGAAGCATGTAGCATATAATTATTTTGCTTTTTTTTTAACTGATTTTATTTCTCCTCACAAATATTTCAATATAAAAGAAAGTGGATCAAGCCACTCATATAGTGGGCCAACCCTCCCATATGTGGGGAGCCTTGATACATTATTTTCACATGATTAAAATCCATCAATTTTCAATTTTCTTATGTAGTAATTTTATTTTGATAACTGATTGTATAACGAATAAAATGATATATAAAACTTTATTTTACGTTCAATATTTAAAAAATAAAAAATAATTTTGTAAAAAGTGGTTCAACCCTCCCTAGTCTCACCTATATATATATCATAGTTAAAGTAATGTAAATCCATTTGTTGCGAAATTAATGAAAATCATTATATATAACTAGAAATTAATCATTATGACTGTACAATATATAATACATAAAATTGTTAAAAGAGTCGCGAATTGCCTTACCAATTTCGTTAAATCATTTTGTGTATTTCTAAAGTGAAAAATTTGATTTATTTAAAAATTCAATAGCAAAACTGAAGGAGTTTATAATCATTCGAGTTCGAATTTTTTCAACTGAGTAAAAAAGTATCCAGGCCTGGATTTGACCCATGGAAAATTGACTTAAGCTGCCAATACTCTACCAAACAAGCTATCCAGCATAACTCTGGTCGACACAATTTACAAGACAAACATTATCTCAAAGGCATCTGGTTTATTATCGAAAAGAGATAGAATGAAACGCAGGTAAAATAACTCCGAAAACGTTGTATAAACAATTAGATATTAGTGTTTTAACACAAACACCGTGATTTGTAAAGAAATCATACGAGTTAAACATTTTACAAATTATTGAAAAGTGTCTAGTCCGGGATTTACACCCATGGCCTTGACTTAAGCTTCCAACGCTGCACAAAACAAATTATTCTGGACAAATTCAGAGGACACAATTTATTATGACAACCTGTTTCGAAAACATTTCTGGTCTAATATGTTAAACAGCTGAACAGACAAAGAACCGTAGGTAATGAAACTCCAATAAACGTTAAATACTTAATTACAATTTTTTACTTTAATACAGCCATAGTAATTCGTAAAAGAATCATTCTACGTTTTAATTTGTCAAATTGAGAATAAAATTGCCCTGTCTGGATTTTAATCCAGGATGTGAGCTTAAGCTGCCTATGCTCCTTTACCTGCGGTTCATATTGTTGAGTTTTTCAAGAAAAGTGATCAGAAGTTTTTGTCAAAAAGGTTCTCTGAGTTGTCCAGGATAGTTCGGTTGGTAGATCATTGGCAGCTTAATCCAAGTTCCCGGTTTCACATCACCCTTTTTTACTGAGTTGGGAAAATAAAAAAAGCGTTTTATGAAATGATGAAAATCCATTAATCAATATTTTCCACCTCTTTAAAAAAAATTTGATGATCTATTTATTATTATTTTTTTAATTACAATTTAAAAATATATACTTTATGCGGAAAAATTTATGCATATGCATCTCTGATTTTATTATTGTTTAAATATCAACTTAAATATTAGTATATCAACGTGATTCAAAAATATCTAGGAAAACATGAAATGTGAAAATTGCTGAGAGAACAAAAGAATTTTCATGAGAACGAAAAATATATATTAAAGTTTTTAAAAATCCTTTAAAAGCAATTGATAGGTTATATGGCCATACGATCGAATATAAATTAATATTTTTGGGGAATTTCTTTCAATTTTAAGCATTATATAAAATATACCTCATTCTGTTTAGACATAGGTGAAATTATAATAAAAAAAAATAAAATCAACATCTGTTAATTAACATCTGTTTTACGTTTTGTTTTTGAACAATTTAAATATATTTCTGTAACAATTTCAGGTTCTGATATTTATTCACACGTTTTTATATAATTTATTAAACTTTGATATTTGTTATCAAAATATCATTTGCAACAGCTAATGTAAATATAAAAGCTTTTTAGATACCTCAATCGAAAAAATGATATTTAGTTGAATTCCGTATAATTTTCTTTAAGATTTGCACTCACATTTTAGTTTTGTTGAATATAAAAATCAATAAGGTTTATTTAAAAATCTCGAGGAAACAAATTATTTAAAAAAAAAAAAAAACGAAATGTTACATAATTAAAAATAAAAGGCCCTTCACAAACATCTGATACACTGATTTGTGAAAAGTACTAAACACATCACTAAAACAGATAAAAAGGAATTATACGAATGGAATTGACAATATGCATATATAAAAGAAAAAGAGCAAACGTGTTCTTAAATCTTTAATTTTTAATCGAAAGTCATAATGGAAATATAATTAAATAATTAGAAAATGTGTCTCGCATTCTTTTTACAGCCAAACTATAAAGAGAATTAAATATTGATTTCTTATACAACAATAAAATAAAATTTCATGTTTCAATACAGACGACCTGCCTTTCATCGTGTATCTCTAACGGCGGTGATACCATTAGAGATGCGTCTGTTAAAGAAAAGCAGAAGAATTACTTAAATAAGCAGAAATAAGTACTAAATTGTGTTATTAAATGTCCAATCATAAGATGGTCAATTACATTGGCTCTGGGAGGTAACGAAAATAAAAGTTTTTTATTATAAATGAAATAAAGACGGTGTTCAATCCAATTTTAAACAAGTTGGAAAGTGCACGTCAAACGTGGCAAATGAGGTGCGTTCGTACTATAACTAGTTTTATAAAAAATTTTTGCACCGCATATTGTACTGAATGTATATTTTAGTGCACTCCATAAGTGCATATCAATTTCATTCTGCTCGAAAGGCTATAACATCATTAAAATGCACTTGAAATAGTTTGTTCCCATTGGCCTTAATGTAAGGGAGAACTTTTGACCCTCTCTGTATTTAAACTATACATCCGATTATTATAAAATTTGAAATGACTCGACAAAATTTTGAAACAATTATATATTTAAAATTTCAGACCATTCGGAAGGCTGTAACATCATTAAAATACGCTTGCAATAATTTATTCCCATTGGCCGTAATGTAACGGGAAAATTTTGACTGTCCCTGTAATTAAACTATACATCCGATTTTCATAAAATATGAAATGACTCGACAAAATTTTGCAACAATTTTATATTTCAATTTTCAGACTATTCGGTTGGGTAGTTTTTGCTCTGTTATATGCGGACAGACGGACAGACAGACGGACTGAACAACGACTATAGGTGCTACGTATTTATGTAATTACGAACGCACCTAAAAAAGATCCCTGCTGGCTCGACAGGCTCAGTTAGATTTCGAAGTTCTAATGTTAATATTTTAAGTTTAAGAAAATTAACCGATATATTAAGCGCTTCATTAGAAGATATGGAAAATATCAACTTCCGAATAAAATGACCACACAAAAAGACACAAACTAAGTATAAAAACTTGTGAAATGATGTTATTAATAGCTTAAAATCATGTGTGTACTTAATAAAATATGTCCCTTTTAAAACGGGTGAAAATTAGTTTACTTTAAATCTTTATGTAACGTAATAATTCATTACTTAATAAAATATATCCGTTTTAAAACGAATGAAAATTAGTTTACTTTTAATCTTTATGTAAAGTAATAACTCATTAATATGCCCACATAGAAAAAGTTAAAAAAAATTATCAAAAAAGTAAACAATAAGTACACACAAAATAAATTATATCTATTTTCCCTATGAATGAACCGTGAATGTATATTAAAACAAGTAGTACTTATAAAATCTTGTGAAAACACGTTATTAAATTTATAAACTTAAATGCGTTTGTATACTTACTAAAATATATCTTATTTTAAAGAAAATGCGCAAACGATTTCCATGTAAATATTAAATCTTTCAAAAAAAAATAGTTTTCGAAACGTGACGTATGTAGAAAAAGAACTTAAGTCCTAACTGGTTGTAAAATTGTTTTAAAAATAAATATAGACTTAAAAAGACACATTGTTAGCATTTCAAACATAGTTATAAGATTTTCGTACTTTTATTTATTTTATAGTTGATTTTAAAGTCTGCTTTTTTACGAAAAACACGACACTTAAATTTTATTCAGTTATCTAACAATAATGTCACATCATAGGCACAGAAAAACATACTTAAATGAAATTTAATAAATTAAAAAAAGTTAACGTGCTCCAAAACGTTTTCGGTTATAGGAATGCTTATTAAGAATCGGAGAGAAAACAACGAATAAGAGCGACAAATTACGTATAAAAACCCATAGAGGTCTACAATTTAGCTTGAAAGGCGCAATATCATTTGCGCTATATTAGGTAGAGGCGATAATTGAAGTAGACCTTTATAAACATCATTAAAGATACTTATAAAAGGAAAAGAACGATAAAAGTTCGCGGTTTTAAGGAAAAGAATGGGGAAATTTCTTACGGCTTATTAAGAGCGCTTGGGAAGGGCCTCCGTGTATAAGGTTGCGTACGCACGCGGTATTTTGCCTACTTTTCTAGTTTTCTTGGAAAATCTTTTCTTCTGAACCCATCTGCGGTTTATTAACAAAAGAAAGAGGGGAATAAACAATGGGTCAGGAGATAAGGAGCTCCACTCTACTTGAAGGAAGGAAAGGTTCCTCTTTTGCCGGACATCAGTCCCTTTCCTGCTATAGTCGTTAAAAATCAAAGACACCGCGTGGCCACAAAAAACGAAGTCAACACTGAAAACAGTTAGAAGGATGGTGCGTACGCAGCTTAAGGTCTTCCTAAGAGAACAAATACATCGCTTTTTACGCAGGCTCAATAAAATCCACTGAAGCGCAGTACGTTTAAAATTAAAACACATTAGGTTTTTGCTAAGCGGTACCTTACATGCGGTGTGGTGCTCCCTTTCATGCTTTATGATTTCTTTCGGAGGTCTAGAGTTCAGAGGTGAGCAGTGGAGGTCGTAGACATGTTTATCTCTTCCTCCTTCTTTTGTTGATTACCACAGAACTTTTGTAAAAGTAATTACGAGAGGAGTAATTTACGAGTTTTTGTCGGGTATTGCTGAAATTATAATATAACCGCTGCTTTAGACAATCGACCGCGATATGGGTTCGACCCAGCACCTCCCATCTATCAGCTTATGTAGCAGAACCTCTCAGACACTGTTGGAGCACGTAAAGAAATGAACCATGAATAATTTAGCTTGTGGCATACCCTCCATTTTTAATATTAGATAATTAAAATTTGAAGATCATTCCTATTACTCCATCCGTGTGCTAGTCGGGTTTTTGTTTCCCACTTATGTATCGGTTTCGAATCTCCGTTCCTTTTTGTTGTTGTTTTTTAGATAATGATATTTTCCGTTTAGTATTGTTTACAAAATATCATTTAAGTACCCTAAACCAAACTCATTATTCCTCTAAAAACAAAATATGCTCTAGTTCAATGAATGTTTTCTTAAAGCTTCATAAATGCTATACGAAAAATTAACTTACCTGTTATCAAAATTAACTATGAAACTATTATGTATCTTAAACTAATAAATATAAAATTAGACTATTACTATTATAACTAGCATGGTCTTTAAACAAATTGTTACATTATTTATGTGTTTAAGCGTGTAATCTGATTTATTTTAAGACTGTTCTCAAATCCAAAGGGTCAACTTTCTGACATAAGTTCTAATTCATTTTTGTTCGGTAACGCATGAAACTAGAAGGTGTTATTATTCAGAAATTATGTCATCGAACTTTTTTTCCGTTTTCTTGCAAACGCAATAGATCTTTCAGAAAATACTGTCAAAGTTGACATTTTGAACCGAACTTCCGAACTAAAGAAGAAAATCCAGTCAATAAATGGGGGAAAATGCCGTGTCACGTGATCAAAATCGGTTATAACTCGATAGGTAATTTATTGATGGAAAACACAGTTCGATTCCAAATCGCTTCCATGGTCAGACTTTCCAATTTTATATCTTTCCGTTAAAAAATGAATTTGTAAATGTGTCAAAACGTTTTGCGCTTGTTGATCACAGCAGTTGAGAACAGCCTTAAGCCGGGAACCCACATGCAGAAAAACACGACGGAAATCTGCAGCGGCAAATTATCCGCTACGCCAAATTTCCGACTATTCGCACTTGCGTTTTTCGCTGGCGCTTCCGCGTTAACTACTGCGCATGTCTGATTTCTACAGATGCCGTCGCGGAAAACGGAAAAAGTTAAAACATGTTTAACTACAATTCCGCTGCGTTTTCGCATTTGTACGCAGCAAATATGGGGCCAATTTTCCGTTCCGCTGTCCAATTCCGTCGTATTTTTCCGGATGTGGGTTCCCGGCTTTAAGCAGTAACAGTCCAAAATTTACCAAAGTATGAATTCAAAATATTTTAAACAAAGATTAGACATAACCAATAGTATCAAATCCGCAAAATGCTTAAAATCAAGCTGCGCAGTTATGAGGTGTTCTACTGTACGTGGTTTTTGTTATATCGCGGATTCCATTGATTAGTTATTCTGAATTAGCAATAAACATTCCTGTTAACATCGCATAATAAATCTCTATACTGAAAGAAATACACGTACTAAATTACACAACATAAAAATATTCTATATCATTACAAATATATTATTAAAACAGACTATTTTTCTCTCTAACTGTAAGAAATAGGTTATACAAAGAGTGTTAATAAAGATTGCATTTTTTTTTGTTTTTTATTTGATACATTAATGAACATGTGCCAAAGCGCTTTTTGCGATTTTGCTTTTAAATCTTTTAATTATAACAAATGTCAAGCTAAGTTATATGAAAATACATGTTTTAAAATACTATTTAGATACAAAAATATTCATATGTAAATATAAAAAAAAAATACATCTTTCTTCAAACATTTCAGCGTTCTGAACTGAAAGAAAATATTTCCTGACTTTTTTTTTTTTTTTTTTTTTTTTTTTTTACCTTAAGTTTCTGAAACTTTAAACGACTTTTTCTCCTTTTCTCCTACATCTGTCGAGCTGGTCAAAAAACTAACATTTTTCTAAAAAAAAAATTCTTTTTCACAAAAATCGATATAGTGATGAACATAAAACCTTCAAAACAACTCGAAATTTTCTAGTTTTCTTCCATAAATACAGACATCATAGCGTTTGAAAAATTTGAAGAACATCAGAACAGAATTAAAAAAAAAAAAATATGCGAACTTGTTCCATTCAAAGTGGTAGGGTACATAAAATTTTCTAGTTCCAAACTTTATGCATCAGCAATCGAATTTGATCCGAAAATCTGGAAAATTTCCAAACTACTTTTCTGTATTATAGATTGAACAGCATGTGTAAATGTCATGCATTTTATAAATTCTCTAAAATGTTTATATTTTAAACTACTTTTAACGCAAATTGGTCGATTTTTATATAATCTAGACGCATGGGTTCCCAAACGTTTAGACCGACCTACCACTAAATATAAGTTCTTAGTTCCGCGAACCACCAGTTGACAAACTGAAAGCTAATAATGAAAAACCTGTGTAAACGGAATATATCTAAACGAAATATTTTCCCAGTCGTTTGTGATTCCCTATGAGCGGATTTTACGGTATTTAATTCGTGATTCCGTCAGAACAGATGTTACAGTATATAATTGCATAATTACATCAATAATTTGGCACTTAGATTGTTTAATAATTAGATACGTTAATAATTTATATTTATAAAAATGTATAGTATATATAAAGTGTATCAATATAAAGTGTGTTATTTGTGAATGGCAAATATAGATGTATTTCAATCGAAAAAAAAAATACTGCATAACTTTGTTAAACATGGAAAATACATTTTAAGTCGCCTTTTTCGTCAACTTTTTGTTGTATCAGTGCTATGTTTATTGCAACAGTAAAATACTTAAAAAAATTTTACACTTTAAAAAATTTTAATAAATACAATTTTGTACACTTTAAAAAAATTTAATAAATGAATAACGTATATAAGAAATTTGCATGTCTTGTGAAAGTAAACTGCTTATTGATGCGAGATCGAAGTTCGTTGAAATAAGTAATATGCACGCATACAATATACTGATAGAAAAAAAAAATCTTTTTTTTCAAGGAGTATGAAAGGTCAACTCAACATCTACCGAAGCATTAGTTCCATTTATCTAAAAATTCTAATTGAAATTACATTCAAAGCGCTGTCAAAGCAGTAACAACAGAGAGCAAACCCCACGGAGCCGGTGAAAGAGGAAAGAGGGCTGTACTTTGATTTCATATGCGATAATTTTTATTTCATTTCACGTACGCGTATCAGACTTTCATGTACCAGTAAACAGAGCTTCACGTAGCAGTACTGGTACGCATACCATAGTTTGAGAATCTCTGATCTAGAGGATCCAATCTCGGCTTCTAGTGTTACAGGACATAGGAGAAAACCATATTTTTACACTCATTTACTTAAGGGGACCGGGAAAGCAAAATTTAACAAAAAAATCGATTTTTACCTTTTGTGTATCATTAAATAGTTTAAACTTTTATCTTTCTATCGATGAGTAACACATGTTTATATATAAAAAAAAAAATAAGTGTTGAAATTATTCATTATTTCTAAGAGTCCCTCACAGCTTAACGTCCATTTAAATCTTTCATTAACTTTTTCTCTAAACTTGGATTTTTCAAGTTTATGTTCTTTTTTTCAATATCTATTAAATTTAAGAAGTCAGATTTTTATTTAATACTTATATTATGTTATATTGTATACTTTGACACAGTGATTTAATGAGTTGTTGAGAATTATTTATTTTAAGCAGTGAAATCTTACCAAAAATGCTAATTTAAAAATGACTTTCAATAAATAATTAATAATTAATTATGAGTTTCACTTAGAAAGAAAATGGTCCGTTAAAATACGTAAATCATGTTATTTTAACTACTCTAAAAAATCTAGACTTCTATCTTTCACCATTTTTGAGAAAAAGGTACATAAAGTTGGGGAATGTAACATGGCGGAGATAGTGCTTTCCGGGTCCCCTTAACCCAACCTGGTTTTCGTATGGAATGATGGGATTTTGAAATCACTTTCAAACCTACTTCCTGATATGATAGTATTACAAAATATATGTACAAATGTGTGTTTGCAATGGCAATACAATGTTTTAATATTGTTACAACTTAATTAATGAGTACATTAATTTTAAGGCATTTTTCACTTAGGCCGGCAAAGCAATAAATCTACAAATATTCTCTATAAGTCGCACAATCATATGGAGTTAAAAACGATAATTAATTTATCTGCCCGATAAGTGCTGGACAATATTTGCCAAATCGCTGTGAAACTGTAACAAAGAAAAGTTTTAAGGAATAAAAAATAGGAAATAAACAATAAATAGAAAATTAATTGTAACATTTAAAAAGGTGCATGTATCGATTAATATGAATTAATTTAGGATTAAACGTTGAGAAATCGATTTAGAAATTCTAAGAAAATAGCTTAAATAATGTTTCCTTTTTATCTGTTGAAAAGAAACGTAGCAAAAGTTACATATTTTTATTCAAATTTATTTGCTTTCGAAAATGTAAAAAAAACAGCAAATTTTTCATAATCGAGTTCGATGCTCACTTCAAATTAATGTATTTTAATGGAGATTTTTCAAAAGAAAAAAAGAGAGAAAGAAATAGGCTTAATTTTCACGATGAACATTGCATGCTTTATACCCGACTGCCAAGAAGGGTTATGTGTTTCATGTGTATCTGGGTATGTGGATTTCTTTATACCCTCGAAACCTCCCAACGGCTGGATGGATTTTAATGAACCAGGTCTTTGTCGAATTGTCTTAATTGTCCGATGGATTAATTGTTAGGTTTTGTTTTTATAAATTCAAAATGGCGGCCGTAAAATACAAAATGGCGGTAGAGACGAAAAAAATTACGCACCATATTGAGTGGCATATCATTGGATAGATCTTTCAAAATGAAGACGATGTTTCATTGACTAGTTTACAGTCAGACGCTCCGTTTAAATATAACACAACCTGGAAGTTGTGTAGGTAGGATCTCTAGTTTTACTGCAACTTTAACCATCATAGACATCTATAATAGGGTGGGTCGAAAAAACCGAAATTTTTATAATCGAAATGTAATAGAGCGGAAAAGTTGCCTTTTGTAATACAGAATAAATTTCTAAAATATTACATCGATCGGTTAATATCTTTTACCGCCGCAAGGTGGACAAAGTTTCAAAAAATCGCAAAAAACATGTTTTTTTTTATCATTTTTTTTTAAATTATCCAAACATACCAATACAATTTTTAATAGAACGCAATAGCTACATGAAGATATGAGAAATGTCCCGGTAAATGTGCATTATGATGAAATCATATCTTTATTTGCCGCAAAAAGACCATATTTCTTGTAAAAATTTCAAAATTTTCAATTTTTCATTTTTTTTCTAAATTTTTATAATTTTTATAATATGTCTAGAAATAAATAATTTTACTTTATATCATTAATATATCATAATTTTTTATAACTATTTGTAGTAGACTTGAAAATAAAGTTAATCATTCATTTTTCTTGACGATCGCTTCATCTACTGATGTTTTACTTCATAACAGCCAATTCATGCCACAAAAATGATATAAAATGAGCAAAATGTTTTAGTATTTTATTAATTAAAATATAGAGATGTTTAACCGAAACAGGTTAAATAAACTTAAAATGAAGAAGAATTTAATGTAAATGAATTTTATAATATAACTTGCTTTCAGATGAAGCCATTATTTTTCGAGAGGCCAAAACTGATCAGATGTGATGCTCCCTCTATTCTAGTAAACAAACTTTATCAGTGCTTCAATGAATAATTTCACGCATCTTTCTAGTGATTGAGTGAGACAAGGAAAGTTATAATAGCTGGTATCTTTACTCGAACATTTTAAACTCACCAGCGTTTTTAGTCGATAAAGGAACCATAACAGGTGGTTCCGTTAGTTTTCAGTTTTGTCAGTAGACTAAAGCCATACAATTTTAAGCTTTAGTGTTGAAGTGATATGATAAAGTGACGGATGGCACTATTCTAGTCCACAGAACTTCGTGCTTTTGCAATTTCTTCATGGCTGGGACCCTGATGTCCTCCTCTTCATATGCTATCATTCCAAAGAGGCTATTTGTATGATTTGCGAAATAGTCATTTCGTGAAAATACAGGAACTATAATCTTTCGTGATTATCTGTCAAGTAACGTAAGTTACTAACTATAGTGCACAGATTCTGGAAAACATGAGTGATTCAATTTAATTGTGAACCAACTGATGCAATACATTTTCAGGATGAACTCAAAGAGTATGACAAGTTAAGAAGAGGGTTCTTTGTTCCAAAGTAGAGTCTCAAAATTCGAATAGCATTAATGATCCACCTTGCCTGAAATATTTGTCCAGGGACTCAGCAAAAAAGGTCAATTGTATACACGCGTGTTGAAAGAGCTTGCAATATTTGAGACATATACTTCTGGTCAGTTGACAAATCATCTTTATCAACAGCTAGGTGATCAGATTAAATTGGCTTAAATTTTGCAATTGGTAATAATTCGCAAATCGCAAGAGATCAACCAATTGGGCCACAATATGATAGAGAACCTTTTTTTTGTCATCAAGTTGTTTGAAAAGATGTCTCAGTGGAAGCATTATGAAGTGAGGTCAAGGAAGTCAATAAAGTGGTTTTTTAAAATTTGCTCTTAACTAATCCTACTATAACACCACCTTTGCATTCTGTTTTGAAGACAGTTCCGCGAAATTCAACTGCAATTATTATTCCAGTCGGGATTTCATTTTTCTTCAAAAAATCTATAATGCCATTGCATATAGAAGTTGCCTTGCCAGACGATGGGGTCAAATGACGAAAATAATTCAGACCTGGTTCTAGTACAAAGAGATATGTTCCTCCTTGACTTCACAAAGATGAAACTTTGCCACCTCTTTAACCTGGCAGATATTTATATCTTTAGGGCCATCAAAGTATAGAGTAAAAGGAGTACATTAAAAAAAAAAAAAAAAAAAAAAAAAAAAAAAAAAAAAAAAAAAAAAAAAAAACGAACAAAGTGAAACGTGGCCCTTTACCAGCGAGAAATTAATTTTACGTGCAGGCAGCTGCAGGTGTTTCTATCATTGAGCATTTTTTTTTTTTTTTTTTTTTTTTTTTTTTTTATAGAATTACAGTGATCATGGCTAACAATATGCATGAAATTAACAACATAAAATGCCCTTCCCAGCCTATTAGAAATGTAAAAAATCTGAAAACATTACAAAAGTTATGAAAATTAAAAAAATGAAATAACTTTAATTTTTAACATTTTTTAGAAATTTTGGCCCTGTTGTGGCGGTAAAAGCAACGATGTCACAAAAATGAAATGTTAATGTTGCATTACTAATATCTTGGCGTGGCTATTGCGTTCTATTAGAAATTGAATAAGTATGTTTGGACAATTTAAAAAAAAAATTGCTAAAAGTATGTTTTTTGCGATTTTTTCGAAATTTGGACCCCTTGCGGCGGTAAAAGATATTAACCAATCGGTGTAATATTTTACGTATTTTATCTTTTTTACAAAAGGCAACTTTTCCGCGCTATTACGTTTCGATTATAAATATTTCGGTTTTTTCGACCCACCCTAATCTATAAGCCTCATCAAAACAGTATTTATAGATAGGAACTAACAATTAAACACAACTTAAAAGTCATAAATACAAGTAAATAAAAAATGGGTAAGTAATATAAAAAATAGTTTAACGTTGATGAGAAATAATTAATTAGTTCGCTTTTTACGCAGTCGGGTTTTTTGATTTTTTAAATTTAATTTTTATTTTACATTTATACTTACTTTATATATAAAAATCTAATTGATCGTTTACACTCAATATATTTTTATAGATCGGACATTATCAAACCCAAAAGACATTTTTAATGAAAAATACAAATAATATATTCAAATAAAGTTTAGAATCTTATTAAAAGAAATAATATCATATTTGTCACATACTAGGAGTATGTGGCTAATACCACGAGCCACATAGCATAGAAATCGTGAAAAATTTTGCTACTTAGAGAGGCTTTTATTATTATTTGACTATTACAGTTATTTAAGCTCGCAGTTTGATTACATCTCTGGTAAATTTATATTTTATTTATATTGTTTTATTTAATTTGTGATAACGTTTTAATTTAACATTTTAATTTAACGTTTTAATATAGAATATTCATAGGGAACAAATTTTAAACTGTTATATTTATAAATTTTTATATGGGAATGATGTAATCTTTCATAATGGGGTTGCACGCGTTACAGATAGATATAAAAAAAAATGCTTGACATTTTATTCGCTGTGAATGAGTATCATTTCACTAAGCTAAAGTTTTCACTGCAATAGAAGAATTATTTAAATTAATATAAATCTGGAAATAAAACACAGTTTTAAAACATCGAGTAATAATTAATACCCTCGATGATTATATTCATGAACACAATTAAATTTTTTCTATCATGTTGGAAAATGAATCTTTTTTTAGAATCTTTAAAATTTTTCTGCGAAAACAACATTACAATTTTACCCTTTTGCTGGGTAGTCAGAGGGTTAAACTCAAACAGCTTACTCATTTTGTATTGCGCCGCTAAATAGATTTTTTTTTTTTTTTTTTTTTTTTTTTTTTGGAAACGTGCTATTAATTTTGAAAAGAACAACACATTTTAATAATTATTAAGTGCAGTATTCAAGTCAGTTTTATCATTTGACCTTTTAAATATAAGTATAAATCACATAGCTTATCTTAAGTTAAGGCCGTTGTCCAAAAAATATCGCCCCCCCCCCCCCAACTGAACGTAGCTGGGCATGATGCTTGAAGCATGAAGCTTTATTACACTGTACAACAGTGGTTTTGTCCTAGAACTAAAATTAGTTGATTCTAGATCAGTTTTTGGCGCTGATTCCGAATATGCTTTCCGTTTATCTCTAGTTGGTCCATGTTTTGAAAAATTTGCATATTTAAATTAATGCAAATTTAAGCTTTTTGTGCTATTTTATTCAAATTTTAGATACAATATATGTCACATCTAATTACGTTTTCTAGATAATGACTACTTGACTATTTGCTTCAGATAAATGCCACGATTTGCATATTCTTAATACTTATTTATCAGTTAATAAGCCTAATTTGCATATTTTTCAATGGTGTAATGTTTACGTCACTATCAACTTTAAAATAGTCGCCACAGAATTGACGTAATGTTTTTCTAGACTAGATTTTTATGCTGATTTCAAATCGGCAGTTTGTTTTCTTATAACATGATTAGTTTTTGAGTAAGGTGGATTTCTACTTTTGCACGTCATTAACACAGGTTTGATATAAGATGCTTTTTAGGGGTGTGTAATTCATTGACTAGAAGGTGAACAGGGTCTGATTCAAATCAGAGACATAAACAAATATTTATATAATCGAAAACAAAATAAGTAGTACAATCTATCCTTAGTTGAAATTTATCATACAGAGTATCATAAAAAGCTATTTCCGGCTTTTTTGAACATTTCACTTTTTTCAAAAACTAGACGTAACATAAAACAAAAAATCCTGTCTGGTATTGCTTTAGAACTTAAATTTGCAAATAATTGTATAAAATTTACTAAATTTTCATAAATTGAAATATGAAAATATCTCTCAAACTTGACGTGCTGGAGTAAATCTAAAACTAGATTCGGAATCAGCACAAAAAAAACGCATAAAAAACAACTAATTTCTGTTTTAGGACAGAGCAAAAGTTCAAATTTGTTGAACAGTGTCATTGAAATGATTTATAGTAGAACAGTTTTTTTTTTTTTTTTTTTTTTTTTTTTTTTTTTTTTAATAGATAAACTGATTACATCCCCAGTTAAAGGCAATTATTATTTCAGGACGATTATTTCTTTTTTTTTGATTACCGCGCTGTTGCGTCCTGAAATTCAGTTCAAAACGTCAACTTTGGCACCATTTTCTGAAACATCTTTTGTCGTTGACAGAAAACGGAAAACGCAGTTCGACTACGTAGTTTCTTAATAAGAACACCTTACAATTTGACAGGTTTGCGCAAAAAATGTGTCAGAAAGTAGACATTTTGGATTTGAGATTAGGAAATATTTATATATTATAAATGTAGTATTTTTATATTTAGAAAGTAATATATAGATTTTAATTTAACTCGGAGTTAGTGTGTACTAAATACATATTGATTCAGCAAAAAATGTTACATCATGTTGCTATTTTGCACTAATTTGTACTATTTTAAACATTAGATTTTTTATACAACCAAAGAGATGTCGGAATTAGCATTTTTTTTTTTTTTATTATTATTGTAGAAATTATAAAAAAGATACCGGACTTGACAGGTTACTTTAGTTTTATCATAACTACTACTCTAAAGGCGACAAGGAGCCTTCAAACGCATTTTTTTATTATTTTTTAAATTGCTCCTTAAACACTATTCAAGGGCACACTATATGAATATCATATTATGAACATATATTTATCACAGGAGAAATTAAAAAAGAATTTTTTTTGGTGAAAAATAAGGAGTTTTCCTGAATATTTTAAGCGTTATCAAGAACTTTCAAAATGTCCCAATCTCACTTGATATCAATTAAAATCCCCACTATTTTTTTTTTTTTTATCTTAGTTTGGTTTATATATATAAATAAAACTGTGCATATTTTTTTTTAAACTAAGTATATTTGAAAAAGGTAAAGGTTGTTAAGTGCAGAAATAAGAAGCAAAAATGCCAAAACTTTAATAAAATTTAGAATTTTTTTTCTTACCTTTATATTCAAATATATAAAATTCGATGTCCGCTGTTATTTGTATATGTAAACCAAACTGGCACAAAAAATATTGGGGATTTTAATTGATATGGAGTGAGGTTGAGACATTTAGAACGTCCTTGATAACGCTTAAAATATTCAGGAAAATTCTTTTTTTTTATTACATTATTTTTTATTTTCTTGTGTGACAAATATATACCATAATTCATATAGTGTGCCTTTGAATAATATTTAAGGTGCAATTAAAAAAAAAAAGGAAAAAAAAAAGAAAATAAGTTTGAAGATCGCTTGTCCCCTTAATGATTTTCTTTTTCTTTTATACTTCTTTTGTTTCTTTTGTTTCTTTGTGTCCATAAAATTAGAAAAATAACATTCGTCTGATTTAATCGCACAAATTTGCTATTAAATTACACGAAGATGATTTTTTAAATTAGTAGTAACAAAACCTTTATAAAAATGTTATTTCATATTACATTGCCGGTCAGAAAGGCGAGAGTATTTAAAAATATTTAAAGTGTGTTAAATTAAAATGCAAACATTAGAGAAGTTCCCCATTTTAGTTCTTTTAAAGTAGTATTGTACAATATTTGACAAACGTCATTCTTAATTTAGTGTATTTAAAAGGTCGCAAAACTCTTAAAATTGGAAAAAAATTTAAAAAAAAAGTTCATTTTCAACATTTAATATCTTAAAATGCAAATGATTTAAAAACACATTTTTTATTAGAATGCAAGATATAATAGGTCCTTTCATTTCATGTATTTAAAAAAAGTGCAAGACGCTGAATTAGTATTTCTGGGGGGCTTCAAACTATCAGATATATGTCGAGCAGAAAATTGGTATAGCAGCTTATGCGCAAGATTACAAAATACATTTTGCAACTAGACTGGATTTTTTTTGTACCTACGTATACTTCACACTATAATAATTACCCAGAACCTGAATAAATGTGTATTTAAAGCATTTTTGCATTTTTAATACAAAGTTGCATTTAGCTAATACAAAATTTTGAAAATTTCAACAATATAATCACATAAAAAATATTTTTTGTAAGAATAAAAAAGAAATTTTAGGGTCGGTTTATACAGACTAACATGAAACATATATTTTGAAAATTTCATGAACAAACATTCAGAAGTTTTTGAGACGTTATTCCAAAAAACGCCATTTGGAAAAAAATTACTTCAAAGCTTCACAAAAGCCGCTTCAGCTATTGAGCGGGTATAAATCTAAAAGCCATAACTTCTGTTCTAATCGAAATTTCAAGGAAACAATTATATGAAACTTTTCCGAAGGGATAACATTTTAACATCTTAAAAAAATGAAACTTCGAAAATTTTGAAGCTTTAAGAGTCCTGAGGCCCCTTAAACATATCAGAAAGTTCTTGCAACGTGTAGCCTAGCGCAGGATAAATATTAATAACTCTCTCATAACTAATAATTTAAGTTGATTTTTTTTATTCAAAAAATTTTAAACATAATATTCGCCTCATTTTTTCGGGAAAATCTGCGATTTAATAACATGAAGATTATTTTAAATAGTCAGTGGTAACAAAAAAGAAGCATTGTTAATTAGTTATTTAATATTCAATTGCTTTTCCATAAAGCGAGTGTATTTAAAATATTTAAAATTGTGTTAAGTTAAATTTAAATTATGCATATATCCCCAGATTCATTAATTTTAATGATAGTATTACTGAAAACTGGGGATCGTCATTCCTAATTTAGTACATTTGAACATATCGCGAATTATCTGCAATGTGTAGGCTATTACATTGGATATGTTCTAGATATGAATTTGATCGTCACCCACAAAAAATAGCGTAAGCACAATATTACTTACATTTGACAATAAACACATAATACGCTTTTCTCCCAGAATAATTTCTTCTTTAATTAAAATTACTAGGGAAGGTCGCCTACTGCCAGATCGTGATTTTGTCGAGGGTGATGTCGATGGAAAGCTCTTACCATGTGGATCAAGGACATGTATACAGCTACCCGTCTGATTGCAACTGGTGCAGGATTATAGGCCGATGTATTTCTGTCATTTATTGATTTCTCAAAGTCTCTAGCTATGCAGGAAAGACATTCTGTGTGGTAGAAAAGACAGCTTACAGTACAGTTATTTAACCTGTTTTTGACAGTGTGAAGTTGGTGAAGGTTCCATGCTTCCTCTAGTAAGAAACAGAAGATTGTGACCACATTTTCACAATCATGTATAAATAATTGTACTAGACTGACTTGGAGTGTACTTTAAAGAACAGCAGGAAACTCTTCGTCTGACCTTACGGTATAAAAAGAGGACATTAACAGTTCACGAGACGCTCAACCATGGGGAATATAGTAGTACTTGTGGCTTCCGTTGCATACACGCTGGTTCAGGGGAGATGGTACGCAACCCTGTGATATGCAAAGTCGGGCGCTGTTCTGAAGATGTTGTCGGCGAGTCTTCAGGCTGTAATGCTATTGCCGACAAAGCGAATACTGCAAAATTCCTTAGTTTGTCACTGCTAGAATTTCTTGAAGAATCCGAAGAAAAGAAGCAAACGACTGAAGAGAAGGCCGTTAGTCAGCGACTATTCAAGACAGTGAATGGGATGATCGAAAACGAATGTTTCAGATAATTCGATATTGTGTATGAGAGCAGAATCAACGGATATGATATGACAAGTATTTTGAAAATAAATACATATCCCAATTTCGAATATGAAGAACATGCGAAAAAAAAGCAACCAGAAAGTAAAGTAGTATGCTCAGAAATAATGGCGAAAGAAAAATGAATTAAAGTTTGTTTATCATGTATGTATGCAGGTAAAAGACCACAAGTTGGTTCAACGGCGGTACAATACGTAGGGAAAGGTGGCAAGATGCAGAGCAAAAGTAAATTAATTTCCAAACACGTGTGGTCGCAATTTTATTATCATCGCAGACAGTTAAAAGCTACCGTTCATGACAGTGACCTCAAAATGTGGCCTATTGACAAATCTTTCGAGCTTTGATTCCCAGATTCACAGCAAGCTCACACTTCATCAAGAATTTTAAACAGGCACGTAAAATAAGAAGTCGAAAGGTGACACAAATCGTAACAAAAAGAGATTTGATTCCGGAAGTTTCTTTGCAACCTGTGATCGACGAATTCCGGAAAAACGAAAAACGAATAATCAGCGAAATATTCCACTGTACAACGTACTGAACGGCGATCAAAATGGCTTCCACTACGAGATTGTATCGAAAAGAATTCTTGATATAAAGAAACTAAAGACGTGGGTGTATCGGTAATCAGTAAAATCAAAACTATTCATTCCTATACCGTGCAAATGTGTATTGACGCCGCTGGAAAATATATGAGACCTTTACTACTTGTAACACAGCAATGTCAGGAGGTATTTGGTCCCAAAGTTATGGAAAATGCGCAACGAATATCATTCTCAAATTTTCTTGTTACATGTTCCAAGTCAGGAAAGAGCACAAAACAAATAATTGCAGCATACTTCGATAAACTAAAAGATTCGATTGGTGATCAGGAAACTATAATGGTGCTGAATAGTTGGAGTAGTCAAACGAATCTACGTTTATGCTTTGAGAAATTTTGATTCAATCTGGATCCTGTTTTTCTCCCACCGATTATGGCAAAATTTCTTTAGCCGTTAGACTTTTATTTCTTTCAGCAATACAAGTACAGTATAATCTCTTTTATCCGAAACTCTCGGTTAACCGAAATCCATTTTGAAAGGTTTTTTTTTTTTACTTTTTTGTCTTGTTATCCTTTACTCCTTGTGTAAAAAATCCATTTTGAAAGCTTTCTTTTTTTTTAAACTATAATATTACATGTGTGCAAGCGGTCCTTTCCAAACAACGACTACATATAAATATTTTCAATCCCCTTTCTTAGAGTTCCTTCGAATTTAACTTGAGATTCCGTAAACTGCGGAGTGGAACGAAAAAAACAAACAAATTAGCAATTTTGTAGCATTCGAATGTTTTGCAAAAGATTTGCTGGCTGGAGCAGTAGAAAGACTGTGCTACTGGTGAACTAATAATATTAAAAAACTCCGTGATAGAGCTTCAAAGCAAAGGCAATCGAAACTGCGACAAACAAAACATTTTTTCAAACCCTTGTGATAAATGTAAATGGTATTTAATTTCAAAATTAAAATTCAAGTAATTTATTTTTGTTTCTATTCTGTTGTTGCTTTCTTTTTATTAAGCACTTGTTATCATAATAAGAAATATTGCATTTATTATTCGGAATCTTAAAATTGAAGCATTCTCGAATATCCAAAAATTTCAATTTTCCGAAAGATGGTCGGTCCCAATTACTTCGGATAATCAAGGTTCTACTGTACTTAATAAAGAGAATAGTGGAATATTACAAAATTCATCAGAGTGTTTGGTGAGATGTCGACATGATCCCTAGAGAAAGCATAATAAAATTGCATAAATTGACCTGTAACCATTTCTCCTCGCCCACCTTCAATGACATGCGCATGCGTCGGTATGCCTTTGGAAAGGCTTTAATTAGAGACACAGATCCCGCCATTTGATCAGTTAAACAGACATGCTTTAAATTTAACTAATAACCCCTGTGACAACTGCAAAACCTCCCCTTTCGTTGTGCATATATGGTGTTCGAAATATTCGTGCTTCAGTCATTTGTATTCAGAAATGCACTGCCATCCGTGAAGTTACTTTTTCCACCAAGAATAAACTGTCTTCTCTGTAATCTCTGTAATCCGTCGACTCTGTTTTCTACCACACAGGGTTTCTTTCCTGTATAGCTAGCGACCTGTAGAAATCAATATATGACAAAAAATACATCTGCTTATAACTCTTCACCAGTTACATTCTTACGGGTAGTTGTATACATCTCCTTGTTTCTCATGGTACACTGTAAAAAAAAATCTGTAGTTCTACAGATGTAAAGTTACATGCTTACTAAACTTTCATCTGTAACTGTACGAAAAAATCTGCAAATCTACCAAACTAGTTTTTGTAAAGCTACAGAAATCTGTAACTGTACAAATGAATCTGCTAAAATTACAGTAATCTTACTAAAATTTTATCTGTAACCTGGGTTGCAGTTACATGAAAAGTTCTAGGCATCCCAGTTTCCTAAAAAATTTCTAGTAACCTTACAGATTTTTTGATTTTCGACGCAAAAGTGCGTCTGTTACAGGAATTTTTGTTGTTGCCGTTACATAAAAAGTTTTAGGAATCCCAGTTTCCTTGAAAAACTTTAGTAACTTTACAGATTTTTTTTTACAGTGTAAGAGCTTTCCAACTACCCCACTCTTGGCAAAATCCTGATCTGGCAGTTGGAGACCTTCCCTAGTTAGCGTTTTGAAAATAATTATATGCAATACTATAATATGGTATAGAAAATATCAATAATAAGACAATAGATAATTGGATAATTTTCTAACTCGTGTTCTAACTTCGATTTATTACTACTTTTTAAATAAATAAGTTTATTATATGTTTGTTTTATTGCATAGATTTAAAGTGACTCTATTATTTTGTGTTACGCGAAAATATTAATAATTAACTTAAAAATGTTAATTAAATACACATACCTTTTCAAGATCATTTACCTCATTGATCTAAATGTAATTATGAGACTAAATAGGTTTAATTACAATAAAGTGCTAAAATTAATTAAGTGTAACTATGTTATCTAACAAGATTTCAATTAACACTCAAAAGAATCTTATTGTATTTTTTAACATTCTAATAAAAGACATTGTAAGAAATCCGTTTTTCGACTGGGTTATATTTATTTAGTTATTTTCTGTAAATTCTATAAATTCATTAAAAATGCAGATAAATAAACTAACATTTACAATAAAAAAATATTGTAAATTCATTTATTATAATAAAGGGAAGATTATTTGAAATAATATAAAAATTTCATTTATGTAAAAAAAGCTTTTTGAATTTTAAATTAACTTTATTAAATGAAATAATCTTAGTGATTAACATACACTCGATTGTTTGCAAGCAAAGATATTTTTTTTACAAAGGATTTTTAAAAGTTGTAAATGAAATTCGCGTTTTATTTATGAAGATTTAAGAAAATAAATTTATTAATTTAACATTTTCGAAGAGAAAGTGTAAGCTTTTAATTAAAAAGAAAAAAAAATATATTTATTTAAGTAATCCCTTTACAAGAATTTCAAAGAAAGTTTTATTTTACAATCTTCTAACAATAAAATGAAAAAAAATGTTATAAAAAGCATATAACTATTTCAAACTTCGGAAATTAAAATCTGAGTTAAAAGTTTTTTCAACCATTTTATAGAATAAGTTTTAAAAGAAATCTTCCTATTAATGCAATATTTCTGCATGAAATTTACTCATTTTCATTTAGTCATTGGTTCAATGCCAAGTAAAAATGCAAAGGAGAAACGAAAGAGAAGAATTAGAAATGTAACGTGCTTAATAATTAGTTCGTGATACGGTTAGGTAAGAGTTGGGAAAGTTAATTTTTATAGAGCTAGAAAATCTTTGATGATTTTTTGCATGTGCTAAGACATTAGTATAAATGAAGACAAGGGAACTTTTTAAGATAAAAAAGTAAAGTATTTTTTTCTTTTAATAATTTATCATATACTATTTTTTCCTTTCTCATACAAAATATTTATTTATACACATAAATTAAGCTTATTCTTTAAACTTAAAAAAATAATTATTATAATTAATTGTAGCATTATACATAGATTTATAGACATGGTGATTCTAAATGCATGACACAAACATTATGGGTTTACACAGGATGCTGTAAAAATCATTTGTTGTATAGGAATGTATTCGCGCAAGTGATGCGTTGAGGTACAAACACCAGGTGGCAAAATTGGCACTTTTTTATTTCAAAATTTCTCATTCATACCAAAAAATTCTTATATTATTTTTTTCTTTATTTAAGACCGACATTTCATGATTTAAAAAAAAAATCTTGAAAAATAAATTTCCGGTAGTAAATCGAAATTTTTGAATTAAAATAAAAACCATTTCTATTTATTTTCATGTACCTATTTTCTGTGTTTGATAGATTTGTCTGTTTTTCGTTTTATTTTATTTATTTTTTTTTTTTTAAGACGGACATTTCATGATTTAAAAAAAAAAAAAAAAAAAAAAAAAAAAAAAAAAAAAAAAATCCTTGAAAAATTTCCAGTAGTAAATCGAAATTTTTGAATTAAAATAAAAACCATTTCTATTTATTTGCATGTACCTATTTTCTGTGTTTGATAGATTTGTCTGCTTTTCGTTTTATTTTTTATTTGTTTTATTTTTTATTTATTTATTTATTTATTTTATTAATTCAAAAATTCCGTTTTTGTACCGGAAATTTTGAAAGAAGAATTTTTTCTTTATGTAATCAAGAAATGTCTGTCTTAGATAAAGTAAAGAATAGTATAGGAATTTTCTGGTATGAATGAGAAATTTTGAAGTAAAAAATGGGCCAAATTGTACCCTGGGGTTTGTTCCTCAACACATCACTTGCGCCCATACATTCCTATACAACATGATACATACATAATGATTGTTACAGCGTCCCGTACAATCACCCTGTATTGATTTTTGTACTTTCTTTTAAGGTAAATATTTCTATAATTCTGCACTCGGTTTATATGTTTCACAAACATTTTAATTCATAGAAAAATATACTACAAACATCTCTAAACAGCATTTATAATATATTATTCAATATTTAGTTTACTATCCAAACATGCCATTCTTGAGGCTAGAATTTGTAAGAATATTTATCATTATCATTGTATTAAGAATATTTATGAATAATAACTTATTTATTTTTATTTAATACATTTTAAAAGGTCTGAATTCACCGCTTCATCACACAGTCACGAGATTTGTTCAATAACCACCAGTTTGAAATTTTGAGATATTTTCTCATCCATGTTTGAAATAAATCATGTCTTCATTCTGTAATAAAATTGAAACAAACATGAAAAATATTATTTATAAAATAGTTATTTAATGGAATGAATATTTTGTTCATAAATATTTTTAAATCCGTATACGTTTAGTGCAGCTCCTATTTTTTAGCGCAACGTATGTCCGGCGAACGGTAATCACAGAATTCCAACGTCTAATTAGCGCCAATATTACTAGGTAGGTGTAGTGGTACTATTAAAAAATATAGTAGCGTACATTTGATTTTTGTCGCGAAATGTTAAAGTTAGTTATCGCTTAGCAGATAACTATCATGAAGATATTTTTTATGTTTAGAAGGATGAATGGGATATCGTATTTCTTCAAGGGACCTAGGGACTCTTAAAATTGGAAAAAGGTAAAAAAAAAAAAAAAAAAAAAAAAAATCATTTTCAACATTTAATATCGTAAAATGTATGTAATTTAAAAACACAATTTTAATCAGGATGCAAGATATAAGTATTTTATTTCATTACATTTATTTAACACGTTGATCGACACTTGCGTCTATAACCGTCAAATCAAAGATCGCTATGTTGCATAATGATTGATTGACACCAGGATTTACATGAAAAAATATATGAAAATAAGTAAAAGCGGGAACAATGGAACAATGTGATCAGCTGAATGGATCACCTAGTTACGTTGCAAAACTTTACATCAAGTGGAAAGGTAATTGTGTTGCAAGGGCATGAGGGAGCCTTAAAAAAAATTAATGTTTAGACGTGACTGGTAGCCACAAATTAAAATTACTTTTAAGAAAAAAAAGAAAAGATTAACAAAACGTAAAAAAAAAAGTACATAAGTACTAATATAACATATTTTTTAAAAAAGAGAAAAACAAAAAAGAAGAAGGAAAAGGTGGAAAAGCTACCGTAGGGTGCCCCATAAAAAAAAGACTCTTTTCAGAGACCATACATTAGAATAAAAAGTAGAATGTTAAAAATACTTAACTACACGTACATTAAATAATGCAAAATTTAGTTTTAGAACACTGGTGCCAATTTAGGAATTAAAATTAAGTGAACTTCGCTTTGATGGCTATGGACGCGTTAAAAAATTGCAAGATGTAAATTAGTATTTACGGGGGTTCCAAACTATCAGACATTTGTCAAGCAGAATATTATTATAACAGCTTACGCGCAAGATTACAAAATAAATATTGCAACTAGACTTACATTTTTTGTTCCTAATTATACTTCAGATTGTAATAATTACCCTGGATCTCATTAAATTTGTATTTGGAGTATTTTTATATATTTAATGCAAATTTGTATTTAGCTAATACAAAATTTAGAAAATTTCATCAATTCAATCACCTAAAAAAAGATTTTTCTCGAACATTAAAAACGAAATTTTAGGTTCAGTTTATACAACTAACATGACACTTACGTTCTCAAAATTTCATGAAAAAATATTCAGAAGTTTTTGCAATGTCCTGCAATGTATGCTCAAAAATGTCATTTGGAGAAAAATCACTTCAAAGTTTCGGAATTGCCGCTTCTGCCATTCAGCGGGTATAATTCTAAAACCCATAACATCAGGTCAAATGGTAATTTTAAGGGGATAATTATATCAAAATATTCAGAAAAGATACATCTAAAAAAATAAAAAATTCAATAAAATTGTAGCTTTAAGAGTCCTGAGAATCCTTAAAAAGGAAACGCTTCTTAATTGAGAAATTAACAATTTAAGATGCTACATAAATATGTGAAGAAGTTGCTATTGTTTGCACAAAACGAAACAGTTGATAACAAAGATAAAAAATGTAATAATGCTCATTGTTTACCCGAAGTATTTTTAAAACCATGTTAAAACTTTCGATTTTGAAGCTTATTGCTTTTGTTTTAAAAATTAATAAAATATATTTTTACTTTCTTCTATCTTTATAAGAAGAAAGTATTGGATTCATGAAAATTTTCGAATTCCGGTTTTCAACATAGTTACACGTTTTAGGTGTCAGAGATCTCGAAAAATATGTTTTTTAAAAATGTCTGTCTGTGAGTGCGTCTGTCTGTCTGTGTGTGTATGACACAAATTTTGTGGGCGCTCTATCTCAAGAACATAAGACCGGAATTTAATAAAAATTTATATTTAGATAGTTCCTGATATAAATTGGAGTTGATTAATTTTTGGTGCAAATCGCTCAACCAGTGTCGCTGCTGTGCAACATTTTTCACGATTACCACAATAGCTTAATCGCAAGGTCTAATCCACTGATTTTCATCAAACTTAATATTAAGTTAGTCCTTGACATGAATTGACGTTTTGGTGTAAATCGCTCAGCATGTGCTGCTGCTATGCTGCATTTTGCAGGATTTACACGATTCCCGCAATAGCTCTATCTCAAGAACTAATTCACGGATTTTCATGAAACTTCAGATTCAGTTAGTACTTGACGTGACTTAGTGCTTATTACGTGTTGGTGTAAATCGCCGAGCAGGTGGTGCTGCTGTGCTGCATTTTTCACGATTACCGCAATAACTCTATCTCAAGAACTAATGCACGAATTTTCATCTAATTTCAGATTAATTAGGCGTTGACACAAGTTGTTGCTCATTAGGTTTTGGTGTTAATCTCCCAAAAGGTGGCGCTGCTATCCTGGAATTTTCACGATTTTTGCAATAGCTCTATCTCAAAAACTAATGCACGGATTTTCCTCAAACTTCAGATTCAGTTAGACGTTGACAAAAGCTTTTGCTTGGTGGTTTTTGTGTAGAGCATCCAATTGGTGGTGCTGCAAGACTGCATTTTGCTGGATTTACACGATTTCAACGGTAGTCATATATCAAGAACTAATGGACGGGATTTCATATCCTCAGAATCTTCATAATAGGCATAGATTGCTATGTAATTTTGGCTATGTGATAGCGAATTTTGAAGTATTAACATGTATGATATAGAAGAAAGTTTTGTGATTGGTACACCCGACTAGTTTAAATGATGTTATAACATCTGAACTCGTACGTTTTTCTCATTGAAGTTCATTTTTAAATATAAATTGACTGTTACTCGTTACAGATGTCAAATTATATTTATAAATATTCATAAATTTTGGGACAACCTTTCTTTCACATGCTAAACAAATCAGTTTTTTTCTTTTTAAGTATATTTCAGAAGGTACTCTTAAAAAAGTTTTTCTTCATAAAATTGATATTTTTGCATGAAAATTATAAAAAAAGTTTCTTATTTGATAGCAAATGACTATCGTATGAACTACTTTCTAAGACAGATTTCCAAGACACAGAGAAAAAAAATACCTGTTAGTGCTTTTTTTCGTCTTAGTATTTCATACCTTAGCATTATGTTCTTTTTATACATATTGCATTCCTTTTGTCAGGCCGATGAATTTTTTGCCTTTAATACACGATTCCATTTTGACAGGATTTTTTTAATATTTAGACTTAAAAAATAACAGTTTTTTTAATTATTTATTTTAATCAAAGTCTATTCTTGTTATTAATTTGGTTTTCACTATTTATAAATAACAATATTTGTGGTACATTTTACTGTTCGTACTGATCTATATGCTTTTTTTTATTTTTCTTCTTTTTTTTTAAATAGTGAGAGACAAAATAATAAAAAAACTCACTTGCAGAGAAATCGTTTATTAATAAAACAGCGCCCAAAGAAGAATGAAGATTTTCATACTAAGAGGGAAAATTATTGATTTTGTTTTATTGAAAACAAAACACTGTTCAGTTATGAAATGAAAGGTTTTAGATCATGGATGAGCATTTAAGTAAAATTATAATAAAACATACATACTACAATATATATTAAAACACACATGCACACATAAATAACGCCTGCATTCAACAGTTAAATGTATATATAAATATTATACAGACGTACATACAATAAATACAATAAAACAAACTGGAGTGAAAAATTAACCAGAGCCAGGAATCGAACTCGGAAATACTGTGGTCCCGGGTTCGATTCCTGGCTCTGCCTAATTTTCCCCTCCAGTTGGGTTTATTGTATTTATTGTATGTATGTTTTTATAATATTTATATATACCTATATGTAATATTATATTATTTATACGAAAAAAATCTAATAACGTAAAAGATTTTCATTTTAACAATCTTCAATTGTAAAATACTTAAATTAAACAACATAATTTAGAAAATATATAATGTTTACTACGCTTATTTTAATTAAAATATTCTGATTCCCATTGAAATAAAAATAGCATATTACTTGAAAATGAATGTACTTCAAAAATAATTTGCTAAATATTTCCACATTATTGCGAATAAAATTAGTTTTTATGATTTGATCGTATTTTTAATTATAAGCGCGTAGGCTAAAGTTAAAGTTTACTGAAATTATCGCTGTTTTCAATTAAATCCTCTGCTTGTCATATGTAAAGTAGTTATATGTAATTAAATATAGTTTGGAAAACATTTATGTTAGTTTTTTTTTTTCTACGTTTAAATTTGCCATTCAACAAGGGTTGTTCGCATTTTAAAAGACTGAATGTGAAAATGCTTGATATATTTGGTCAAATGTAATTTAAAAAATCAATAACTTAAAACAAAGAATTGTAATGAAATACGAGCTTAAACTATTTTAAATTCTCTTCATGCTACTTATACAATTGACTTCAAACATACTGCGAGGCAAAAGAAAAAAAATATTATCTTTCTTTTGAATGCGGGAATTGATATTTGAGCAAAATGTTTCTGAATTCTTTTCCTGTATCCAGCAGAGTTTGTGGAAGGAAAATTGTGTTACAAGATACGGAAAAAGGAAAATGGATTTTTGGGGCAATTCGTTTTGTTGTGTGGATAGGAAAGGACAAATATTATAATAAAAGGCTTTTGATGTCTTCCGCTTTTCGCCGCCTCATGTTTTTGAGATCTCTTATTCAAAAAAGTCGGGTTAACAAATTGGGTGAAATATTTTCACGTGAAGCCGGTTAACTCTTGAATGTATCTGTTAGGAAGTTTTTTCAGAGTAAATGAATTAAACGGGATTTTGCGAAGGAAAGTTTTTTCTTTGTTGTTATTCCTAAGATTGTAATTTTTTGGATTTGAAGTTTTTGAAATAATAGACTGTTTTTAATGCATTATTATATAAATAATCTATAAAATATAATATATCATAAGAATAAAGAATAAGCAATTTGTTTCTAATAAAAAAAGAGAGGTTAGCAAATTAAGTGAAATAATTTCACGTGGAGCCGGTTAACCTTTCAATGCATCTGTTGGGAGTTTTTCCTGTGTAAATGAATTAAAAAGAATTTCGAGAAAATTTTTATTTTTGGAGTTATTCCTATAAATGTATTTTTTTAACTAAGTATTATACTCACACGCAAGAAATGTGGCACATCTGAACAAAAATAAATTTGGCAAAAGAAGATTTGCATGATTTTTCTGTAACATAGAATTATAGGACTTAACTTTGCATGCAAAAGTACGAGGAAAAGTCAGAAAGTAAGGAATAAACCGATATGAGAGGTCGGAAATTAGTAGTAAATTGTTTCCAAATATGCCAATAGGTGGCAGAACTGTCCAACTGTAACATGTCAATTTCGAATATATGAGACAACAGTTGTACAAGATGAGCAGTTGCGTTTAAAATTTGTTGACGAAGAACGAAATGGTCGTTCTGTTGAGATTGCGACAGAAGAAACAGTGCGGAAGGTTGAGGAAATGGCTAGAACTGACATGAGAACAATAATAGGCAGCATTAGCAACTGCAACAGTGTTTTCACATGGTTTAGCCTATAGCCAACTGATGTAGACGTTGAATGTGAGGTACACACATGGCTGAGAGTGCAGTCCAAAGACTTTTATGCAGCAGGTATTAAAAAAATCTTAAAGAGATGAGATAAAGGTATGAATGTAATAGACGATTGTATAGAGAAATAAACATGCCTTTTAAGTATGTATATTGGTTTCCCTTTTTTATTGAGTTTAGTGACCTACTTACTCTCTTGCCCTCGTAAAATCGTGCATAAAATCGTAAAACCCTTAAAAGTGAAGATGTAGATAAGGTTTGGAGGGATGAGTAATTTTACCTCCTTACGCATCTTCTGTGGGCATGAATGTACATATAGAGTAATAAAGCGATTTTCCGCATAACTATATTATGAAACTTTTTCTGTAGCAAGACGCACCTGTGGCTGAGCTATTAGTGGAATAAAACGCAAGATGAAATTTTGCGACTCGTGTCACATTTCTTACGGGTGAGCGATATATAGATTAATTTTTTTTTTAATTTTAGGTTAATAGTCTATTTTATATTAGGTTAATAGTCCTATAATATATATCATAAGATTATAGAATAAGAAATTCGTTTCTATTAAAAACATAAATAAAAAGTTGGGTGAAATATTTTCAACATGAAGTCTGTTATCTCTTGCATATATCTGTTGACTTTTTCTAGCGTAAATGAGTTGAATTTTGTGAAAAGTCTTTTTCTTTATGGTTATTCCTATGTATTTTGTATTAATAATTTTAAGTGTCATATAGCTTAATTTTTTTTTAGAAATGATAATACTGTTTTTAATGTATTCTTTTAAAAACAAGATATATGTAAAATATAAAATAAGATTTTACAATAATGAATTTTTTTTCTAATAAAAAACGCCGATTTAACAAATTGGGTGAAATACCCTATATTAATTTAGGACGAGAAAAGCACAAATTCAAAACTGTATTTGCAAAGTAGTACGCAGCAACTTGCGTTAATAAAAATTTAGCTGACAGACGTGGAAATAAATCATTTTCTTTATCTTTTGACTACTCATCAACATTGAGACGTCAACATTTGTTAATCTGAAGATGCTTTTATTATTTTATGCGTATGCAAAAGCGCATATCTAATTCCATTTGGGGCAAATTCTCTTCTTCATATGGATTTATTATTCAAGAATATGAGTTTTTAAACTTTTGTATATGGAAAAGAATTTTTTTTCGTCATTTTCATAAGAAATACTTAAATATAATTATAAACGGATGTTACTTTCTTCCTTTATAAGACAAAATTAACAACTTTAACTCTTATCGACAGAACTTTATAAATAAATATTTTTTGTCCGCTTATACATTAATTTTTTTATTGTTTTCTGAAAAAAAAAGAAAAAAACCCCACAAAGATTACTGCAAATTGCATTTAAATTTTAATATGCAGCTACAAATTTTAAAATTAGTTAAAATATTCGGAGTATTTTGTTCTTAGGAATTTTAAATTTTTCTAACAATTCAAAAATGTTTGTGTTATCAATGAAAAATACTTATTCCAGCTATTTTTTGAGTTTCTTATTGTAGTCAGGAAAGCGCACGGATGAAGAGAAAAATAGAAGAAAATCGCAAAAGTCGATTCTGAAAGAAAAAAAAATTACTTTTTCGTGCAAAAAAGAGCTGATATATCAATAAAAAAATATGAATATATTTTCTCTCAACATTGTTTAAAAAATTCCTAAATGTATTTCTTTCATATATTTTAGCTTCGTTACCGATACCTACAACTTTACCTACTTATAAATACAACATTATATTTATATATGTATGTATTTATATTTATAGTCAAACTTTTTGTAATTATAAACCGTTTTAACAAATTAAAAATTGACCATAAATATGAAAACGATTATGATACCAAAAGGCTGATTAATGAAAATCAGAGGGGCAAAAAGATTAAAAATATAACACTTTATATCAGTGTCCAAAATGGATAAATTAGATTATTGTAATCAATAGTATGAATCACAAAAAAATAGAAAAAAGCAGTTTTACACATAGATAATTATAGATGTTAAATAAAAATAAAAATGCATCATTAGATGTGGGAGCCAGAAAAATAATGTGTTTCATAATTTGATAAATTTATTGAAGTTGCCAAAAATATATTGCACAATTATACATTAAATTTTTTATTGTTTTCTGCAAACAAGTATATATTTGTGCAAACTGCATCTATATTTTGATATACAATTTAAAAAAATTTAAATATTTAAAATAAACATGGTATGTTTATACTTAGGCATTTTAAATTATTCTAACAATTCAAAAATGTTTGTGTTATCAAAGCAAAATATTGATTCCAACAATGTTTTGAGCTTCTTATTATATTTTGGAGAGCACTGGGATGAAAAGGAAACCAGAAGAAAACCGCAAAATCCTAATCTGAAAGGAAATGTTTTTACTTCTTTGTCAAAAAAAAAAAAAAAAAAAAAAAGAACTGCACATCAATAAAAGAACTATGAATATATTTTCTCTCAACATTGTTTTAAAAAAAAAATCCTAAATATATTTCTTTCATATAGTTTAGCTTCGTTACCGATACTTACATCTTTAACTTGTTATAAATAAAACTGTTTAGATATTTATAGTCAAACTTTTTGTAATTATAAGCCATTTTAACAATTGAAAACTTGACCATAAATATGAAATCATTTATGATACAAAAAGACTGATTAATGGAAATCACAGGTTCAAAAATATTAAAAATCTGAGACTTTATATCAATGTACAAAATGTATACATTCAAATTTTGTAATCAATAGTATGCATCACAAAAAGTTAGAATAAAGCAGTTTTATACATAGAAAATTACAGATCTTAAATAAAAATAAAAATGCATCATTAGATGCGGGAGCCAGTAAAATAATATATTTAATAATTTGATGAATTTATTTAATTTTCCAAAAATATATCATACATTAAATTGTTTATTGTTTTCTGCAAACGAGTAAATTATTGCAAATTGTATTTAAATTTTGACATACAGTTAAAAAATTTAAAAATTATTTAAAATATACATAGTATTTTATTCTTAGGCATTTTAAATTCTTCTAACAATTCAAAAATGTTTGTGTTATCAAAGCAAAATACTTATTCCAAGGATGTTTTGAGTTTCTTATTGTATTCAGAAGAGCACTCCGATGAAAAGAAAAATAGAAGAAAACCGCAAAAGCCGATTCTGAAAGAAAATGTTTTTACTTCTACGTGCAAAAAAAAGAACTGCACATCAATAAAAAAATATGAATATATTTTCTCTCCACATTGTTTAAAAATCCAAAACGTATGCCTTTCATATATTTTAGCTTCATTACCGATTTTGGAATGTAAAATAATTTATTAAGGTTGGTTGGTTGGTATAGTGACGGCCGATTATCTACGCTAGGGATATAGGCCCGAGGGGAAGTGCCCTTCGTGGGGGTCTTTCTAAGGGAACCTAACCCGTATTAACGCTTGGAGAACCAAGGTTCGAAGAAAACCACGAAAACTCCGAACGATTAGGCCGACGGGCGCGATTGGGATCGAACCCAGCACCTCCCGTCTACCAGCTTCGAGAGCAGAACCTCTCGGCCACTGGTGGGGCATAATTTATTAAGATGCCTACCACTTTACCTGAAACACTAGCAAATAATAAATTTAGTATCAATCTGTGTATTTTTTTTTTAATTATTAATCTTTAACGCATCTACTTTGCAGCTTCTCTGCATGGCCAGAAGGCGCTAAGGGTGTTGCACGGAATAACTTTTACCCCCTGTAGTTATGAGTTAGCTGAGGTGCAACATGGTCACATCCGTTGATCGCTAAAATGAAATGCACCTATCCTACGTGTTACCTGTATTTAAATATATGAAGTTATGGTTGTGAAAGATCTTTTCTGTTTCTGCGTGTAAATTGATGTGTCATCATTGTGTTGCGTCTTAAAAATAAAAGTGTTTCATCTTTATATAAGTAATTTCTCATTTCTTTGAAATTGCGTCATAAATCTATTTAAACGTATGACTCCATATGTAATGCGTAAGTGAACCTACTACGCAATATATAACCGAATATTAAATATAATACAAAATGAAACGGGAATTATTTAAACAAATAAATACATGCTCGTCAGTGAGTGATTTAAACCTCGTATAAAATGGAAAAACAATAATTGTTTATTTCAAAACATACATGTTACGCCTCTTAGTTTTTACCGGAGAACTTTTGCTTCTTATTTATTAATTAAAAGCTTTATTCTATAATTGAATTTGAAGAAAAAAATATAGACAGAAAAAGAACTATGTTATATATTGCACTTATAAACTGTTTTTTATTTCATTTTGAAAGATAATTTCTTTATTACTGAGGATGCATTTCTAAATACAATGTTGCAGATATTAAAATTAATGCAATATAGATTTTAAAAGAAACTGGTTACTTTTGTAAAAAACAATTGCTTGCGTATACGGCATAAATAAAATTTGAGCTTTCCGGTACTAGATGAGGTTTTTTTTTTTTTTTTTTTTTCCCCAGTAAGTTTATATTTCATAAAAGTAAATGTCGTAATCTATTTGATCGTAAACAAATGTAGATTTTAAACTATTATTTGTCAGAATTTAAAGACTTTTTTTCTAAATATATCTTAGGACATAAAGATCGTTTAATAAAGTTCCATTATTTCTATGCACTGTTGAGCTATTTGAGTTTGATTGAAAGTCATTTTGAAGTTTGAAATTTCTTTAGTAATGTAGACATTATTTATCTAAATTTTATTAAAGTAGCAGAAACCTACGTATGTTATTAAATGAAAAATAAACAGTACATGTTCTTTTTTCGAAAACAATTTTAAATAAATTATTTCGATGCAATTTCATTTAAATTCCTTTTAATAAGGAATTTCTTTTCATTCTCATATAATTGCACAGTAACTTCCATTATTATAAAATCCATGTATTCAGTAGACGGTCTTAGCTTCCAATTGTAGATCATCCCTTATAATTATGCGATATATGCGATATCAAATGTGTGATTATGGACCAGATTCTAATGCCAAAAAGTTGTCTGAGTAACTTCCATTATTATAAAATCCATGTATTCAGTAGACGGTCTTAGCTTCCAATTGTAGATCATCCCTTATAATTATGCGATATATGCGATATCAAATGTGTGATTATGGACCAGATTCTAATGCCAAAAAGTTGTCTGAGTGAATTGTGTCGACCTGTTGTCTGACCAGTTAGCTCAATAAGGAGGCCGTTAGACATTTAAGACAAAGCTCTTGTATTCGACTTCCGGACTGAACATTTCTCCACCCTGTAAAAAAAATGTGAATTCGTTTGACATATTTACCAATCAATATGATTGAGTAAAAAATAATAAAATATTTAAAAATAGGAAGACTATACATCAACATAATTTTTATTCTTATTTCATTTTGAACACATTTGCAATTTACTTTAAACGGGTATCTCCAGAAAATTAAAATTTAAAGTTTATTTCAGTCTTTTTGGGACACTTTGTTTATACCGTGTTCAGTTATCTGCGTGTGTTTATCCTATAATAAGTTTTTAATAGAATCTTGGTTTTATTCTTTTAATCAGAATGCTACCTATGTATGCTGTGATATTAAAATAGACGAAAAATTTAAAAATAATATTTAAAATGTTTTAAATTTACACGAAACTATTTTTTTTATAAATATTGTATATTGTATATGTTCTACTTTAAATTGTGTCTAAATGTTTAAGATTTTATTTATTGAAAATCTTTTGTTTCTCTTAATAACATTTTAATTTTATCCATTTTTCTAATTTGTTAAAAAATATTTTTCAAATATTTGTAATTTGATGAAGGATATATATTTTTAATTATTTACATTTTTATGTTTGGAGTTTCTTTATTAACGTAGACATTATTTAGCTAAAATTTCTTAAAGTTGCTGAAATATAAGTACGTTATTAAACGAAAAATGAACAATAAATATCCTTTTTCAGAAAATGTTTTTAAGTAACTTACTTTAATGCATGTTTAATTTAAATTTCTTATAATAAGGAATTTATTTTCATTCTCATATATTTGAACAGTAGCTTTCATTATTATAATATCCATGTATTCAGTAGACGTTCTTAGCTAATTGAAGATCATGCCTTATCATTAAAATGCAACATTTCACAATATTTAAAATATATTTTTTACAAAATTACACATGCATTTGCAATTCCTAAATGTTACTTTCACATAAATTAATCAATTAAGTGCTATAACTACATATACATTTATTTTTTTTTAAATACTACCACTATCTCCATATTACTTTAACGTTAATTATTAAATTAAGTACTTTAATTTGATATAGATTCAACACAAACAGCTTCCAATGTAATTTTTAAAGTCCTTTTTGATACTACAGTAGCTTCATCACTTTAAAATTTAAATTATATTAAATTTCTGCATGCTTTTAAATCTCCATAATGTTTGTTTGTTTTTAATTTATAAAATAACTGGCATTTTAATTAAATTAGAATTTCTACATGTAATCAGCATTTATTAAATAAAACCACCAATGCCATTCTGATATCATATTAAATATTTTATCGATAAATCATTTTGATATATGTTTAATATTAAACCTTAAGTACGCGATTTTTTATTTTGTTTCGAAAAAGTTATGTATGATTCTCTGAAATGTTTATTACACAGTAAAAATAATGAAAAAAAAATCAGAGATACAAAATATGTCAACCTTTTCATCTGTTGCACATCTGCAATACAAGTAAAAACTACTGTCGTGTGGCTGTTTTACGCTAAAATATTGTAAATTAGTTAATGTTTTAATAAGTATATCTCCAAATACCTTATTTTATATGCATAATTATTTATTTTTTAAAACTTAGCCTTTTAATTACCATGATAGAATACGTTCTACAAATTACGTACTCCAGACAATCTGACTTTACATCAGAAAGTTTCAATGGTTCATTTCGCTTTATTTAAATACGGAACGTCTGTTATTAATTCAAGCAAATATTGCTATTTTAATTTTCTGGTGTTAATTAGGTATATACGAATAAAAAAATCTATTAAATTCAAAACACTGTTGTTTGCATATCTGCAAAGCAGAAAGGTTAATTGCATTGAGTACGAACTTACCGATGCCGTTACACACATATGTAGCAGTTGCAACGTCCTAAAGTCTACACTGTATTTACAGTCTACACTGTGTAGTCAATTTTCTGAATACCTTGTGACATTATAACCCATCAATTTAGAGTTTATCATAAAGTTACTTAAAATGAAATTAATTTGTGTTTTTTATGTACAGTCGTGGAAAAAAGAAAAAAATAAACACCCCTACTAACTCTTCAACAAATTATCGTAGAAGAAAGTTACTGGTACCGAACGATTGGAAATAAAGTCTACTTTTAAATGATGTATGTAAAATTTGCTTTTGGGCCATTTACATAATAAAACGAACCATAACTTTGTTTTTTTCAATAGCAGTACCCAATTCTGACAGCATAAATGAACTCTGCACCCTTCAATTAGTCTTAAAAAATTTTTTTATGCAGATCGTACCATAAGTTTCCGAGAAATTAATTATTTTAAAACGAGCGTATTTTAAGGCTGTATCCAAATTGAAGTTCGGTACTCCATTGTTAACTGGGAGAGCCCCCTTCTTGATCAAGGCACCTTAAACAGTCAATTAAGCCTGTTAGATTACAGGATAGCATAAGGAATTTCAAAATATTTAGTCCCTTCTATCATAGACTTAAACCCTTATTTTGCCGTTTTTTAAGCATAATTTGAAAACTACTTGGAAGTAAAATGTGAATTTTGGATTTCCATAAAGCATGACTTAATAAATTTGAATCCATCAAAAGAATTGTAGGTTGCAATTCATAATTTTTTTTAATATTAATTTCATAATTCATAATTCATGTCAGAAAATTATAAAAATTGCAACGTATTTATGTTTGGGTATATTACCATTATTGCTGCACAAAAAATTAAAACATTAGGATCATAATTTTAGAAGTTATAAATAAAAATATGAAAATGTAATTTCACATTAGAAGCACTAAATTTTGAATGTTTATAATTCAAAAACTTATCATTCAAATGACTTAAAATTTGGTGTCTAGGCATAGTTTGAACCAAAGATTTGAAATACCTCGTTAAAATTGGGTATTGCCATTGAAATAAATGAAGTTTGGATTCATTTTAATATGTAGATGGCCCCCTAAGCAAATTTTGTATACGTCATTTAAAAGTAGACTTTATTTCCAATCGTTACGTACCAGTAACTTTCGTCTACAATAATTTGTTGAAGAGTTAGTAGGGGGTGTTTACTTTTTTTTTTTTTCAAGACTGTACTGGTGTCTAACAATTTTTATATTTTCGGAGAATCTGTACAAAATAAATTACATGGATAGTGAGTTCTTTATAGAAAACAGAGTACGTTAGAAATTTGAATTAATTACGTAGAACGAAGGAAGGTTATATAAATTCTAATTCACATAAACATTTGTGTTATTAAAATGGGGATCTAGACAATAATTAGCTATATAATTTCGATGACGTTTTCAAAATAGAGGAGTTGCTATAGTATGATTTGGGATTTAAAAATTTTATGTAATATAATTTATTGCAGTTTAAGCCATTTATGCCTAGCGTCCCATTTTTGGGACGTTTCGAATTTTATTTATTTTTTATTTTTTTTTATTTTTATAATTTTCGTCTTCTTTACAACATGAAAATTGTATGAACTAATTGTCTATAAATTTCTTTATCTATTACCGAGAGATAACAGCATAACATTGATATTTATTTGTTTAAATGAAGGCTTATTTTCGGTGTTTGTAGATTTTTCATTTTACAAGATATCAAAATGTAAAAAGTAAGCTTATTTGTATTTTTTGTATCAAGAAGCTAAATATATAAGTCATAACCTTACATTGTAGACTTCTTTGAAATACGTAATTTTTAAAATTGCGAAATTATATGTTCAATGTTCGGATGCAGTTTATAATATAAGACATCATTTATGGTTATTTTTAGGATCCTCAACAGCTCATAATTTTTTAGTAACCCCATCTTAACATTAAAGAAAAAAAAATATTTCGAGATATCTACACTGTAAAAAAAAATCTGTAATTCTACAAAATTCTGTGAAGCAGCAGAAATCTGTATCTTTACAAAAGAATCTATTAAAATGACAGTAATCTTAGTAAAATTTTATTTGTAACTCGGGTTGCAGTTATATAAAAAATTCTAGGCACCCCAGTTCCCTAAAAAATTCTTAGTAACCTTACAGATTTTTTTGATTTACGGTACAAAAATGTATCTATTACATGAATTTTTGTTGTTGCCGTTACATATAAAGTTCTAGGAATCCCATTTTCCTAGAATAATATTAGTAACTTTACAGATTTTTTAAAATTATTTACATTGTACAATATATTTAATAATAAAATTCAAAATGTGTACTTACACTTTATTTTTACTTTAATTATTAACTAATTACTATTTACTGATATACATTTGATGCAAAATGCTTTAATATACTTCTGCATACTGCAATTCCCATACAAAATCTGCTTATTTAAGTTCCCTCTACCTGCCTTTACATTTTTGATATATAGTTCTGAAGCACCCTGTATAGTTTGAAAACATAATGCTTATTTTAAGGTAACTTTACTGATTAATTATTTTAAATAACTGGAATTTCACAATGCTATCTGCAATATAATATTACTTATTAAAAATAAATATACAATAAAATTTTACTTTGTTATTTATCTTTTAATTAGGCAAATTAATTTTATATGCAAGTTAACTAAATCGCTCTGAATATGATTTTTTTAAGGTAATTTTTTAAAAATATAAATACATATAGAATTGAATTTATTTAATTTACTTTAACCAAGAGACAACATAGCTTCATTTACTTAAAGGTCATTTTATAACAACTTTAAGTTAATTTGTATTTTGGATCTACAGGTACCTCAGATTTTGTATTATTCCAGATTATAAATTACATAGATAATAAGACCTTAACATGAAACAGAGTACGTTAGAAATGTCAAATAATTGTCTAGAATGAAGTAAAACCTCAGTTTCAATTAATGTAAGCTCGTTTGTGTTATGTAAATCAGATTTTGGACGTGGATTCTAGATATAATTTTGATCAATGTTCTAACATACAGAGATTGTTATGGTATTATGTGGGATTTGTTTGGTTTGTTTAAATGGGATTGATGTCAGTTTAAACAAACATAAATTTGGGCTACAAATTCCTTTACAAGATAAAACAAATAAATAAAACAGTAAAATAAATATATATTCCTTTTTTGTACACATTTTCTTTCGATATTTAAATAAAAGAGTTAAGATATTATAAAAACATTATTTTAAAAAAAATCAACATTTTAGATATATTTGCATTAAAATATAATTTAATTCAGTGCATAAATTAAAATTTAATTCGATATTTCATTTCGAATAAAACTTAATTCGCATTTAAAAGAAAACAATTAAATAAAAAGATTGTATATAATATAATTTAATATGTAATAACGATCATATGATATTTTTTTGTCGTCCTGTACATTATATGTGCGTAAAATCGTTGTTAAAGATTTTAGCTTTTTTATTACAATTCGTACAAAGTTTAATTTATGCTTATAGATAATAATTTAGTGACCCAATGAATATATATTCTATGAAAATTATTTTGAAAACTAAGTACTTCGCATTTTAACATTTCTTCGCAAAAATACAATGCAAATTTTACCGAAGATTTTTGAGAAGATTTTTCATTAATGAAATATCAGGTAATTATTTTGAGAAACAAATGTTAAATTGGTTTAGAAGAGTTTCGGCGAATATTTTTTATGTACACGTGCCAATAATTCAAAGAGAATATCAACATTGCACTGACTAAACTTTTATATAGAAAAATATTGCAACTTATGCAGCACTGTTAAATAATTGCAGCAAACTATGCTCACATTAAACCGATTTTATAGGAAACGGTTACACAACCGTTATTTATCTGCATTCTGACAGTAGTTTGGTCAATAATATGGTCAGGTATGTTTCATAATATGTTAACTGCTATGTATAAAAACAGTCAAATGACTAGACAGTTTGGTGCCGATTGTTAATTGTTTGTTTATATGAAACACTAGTTAACAGTTCGAACTAAGAACAAAAGAACAAAAATTGATTTTCCTGAATATCGGAATAATGCATACATTTATTGAAATGTTCATCTCGAAAAATTCATTTAAGCAACATGTCGTAATAAGGAATGAAATTTTAGGAATTTTTAAATTGTTATTAATACAACAACTAACATATAAAATCCAAATTGAATTTAAAAAACGCTCTAATAATTTATTAATGAGATATTTTGCTGCTGTAAGTTTAATAAAGAATGAGTTTTATCCTATTCATAATTTGTTATTTTTTTTATAGAAAAAATGTGTCCACATATCATTTAATTGCAATAGTTGTATTATGAAGTTCATTTGAAGAAATAATGTTTTTTAAATTGATAGAGAAACAGAAGTTAGTTGCTTATCGAAAATATTGCTTAATAGGTTCAGAAAAGGAAAATTCATAATTTATAATATTATGAAAAAATGTATTATTGTGTTCAATTTAAACTAAATTTTATATGTTTCAACAAAATCAAAATACAGTTGTATTTATCTATACAATTATTTAAAAAAAAAATCGCCTGCAAGATAAATTTACGTATCTAGTCATGTGAAACCTTGGACTCACTACCAGACGTAGATATTTTGACGCGAATACATAGATTCGCTTCACCAAGTCTAGGGTAATAAATACGTAAAATTCTCATTTGTTACTGTCTAATTCAGAAAGTTCATACACTTTTATTCAAGTTTTTTACTTCTCTTAAATAAATAAATAAATAAAATAAAATAAAATAAAATAAAATAATAAAAAATAAATAATAAATGCGTAACAGTTTTTACTGAAAGCATCAGATTTTTGCAAAAGAAGGGAGCATTATTTTTAAAATGTTAGATAAACAAATAAATAAAGCATCTAATTATTCATAAAATTGTATTAATAAATGTATGATATAAGGAAAATAATGGAGCTAAATGAATATAATAAATATAATATACTGAATACAATGCACATATTCTGTGTATCCTTATATAAGTTATACTTCTTTTAATTTGGTTTTGTATAAATTTATGTAGATATATCTTGATAGGATAATACCTCGAAAAAACAAATTAATGTTTATATTATTATCTAACGCAAATTTGAAATTTTTACCTCTTTAAAAAATATAAAGAAAGAAAAAAAATATTTCGGTTTTTATTTATTTATTTTCTGCAATATTTTTTTCTTAATCTGCCTGAAATTTAAATGATGAAATATTATTTATTTTAATTTGACTTAGTATAAATTTATGCAGATATATGTCGATACATTTTATGCAAAAATAATTAAGAAATATATATCTTTATGAAGGAATACTACTAAGATATTTGTTTATATTCCTTTAAATACCAATTTCGAAAAATGTTTTCTAATATTATTAATTGATATTATTAGTCATTTTAAAAGCCATTTTTTAATCAAAATAGCTTTATAATTGATACTTTCATTAATAAGAATCTTTATTCCTATCAAAATCTTCATACCTGTATATCAATTTAGGGTTATTCACCCTTTATATACTGAATTATGAATTCATGAAAGAGTTATCTTCTAAAGCAATTTTAGTGTATTGACTAAACTGCATTAGAAGATTTACATCATCATTTAATGAATTTTAGAAGGATTTTAGAAGGATTGAAGGATTTAGGAGAATTAATTAAATTTGAATTTATAGGGATTTTGTGCAATATTTATAACTCCACTCAAATCTTTTATTTCAAATCTTTTTCTTAGTATTCTATAGAATTAGGAAATGTATAAATATAATGCTCTTACAATAGAAATATAGAAATATTTCCGAATTGAAAATCCCCCCCCCCCCCCCCCATGGCAAGAAAGCTGAGAAATGGAAAGACAAAGTAAATCATCTTTTTAAAAATATTTTAGTTTTATGTAACCAATAATGCTTTTGGAACAAGATAAAGTAATGTATCTATAACGCATTATAAACTTTATTACAACTAATCTATGTATTAATTGAATTTTATAACAAGTTATTTTAACGGTATTAGTAAGTACCGTCAGTAGATAAAGGGTTAAGCACCTCTGCGACACACTTTAGGTGATCATGGAAGATAATGCAACAAAGATTTTTTATATAGGAAATTTATTGCACATTCCAGTTATTCAATCATAATTTCATCGTCTTTCACTTCAAGTCAAATTAGGATATCCGTTCATACTATATTTATTATAAATGTTTAATTTTTTTTTTTTTCAGTAGACCCTTTTCGCTTTACGTAAAATATAATGATATATGAAAAAGTGCATTTTGATCAGTTAATTAGGTAATTGAATTTGATAGGCAGATGAAATAAACAATTCTCACTACAAATTATTTTAATATTCAATTTATATATATGTACACATGTATAGTATTGAATTTATTAAATTTTTTGTAAATCTAGGGGTAATATTGCTCATCCAGTTAATGATTATCATACAATAACTTAAAATTAGGTTAATTCTACAGGTGTCTGACGTTTTGTATTCACCCGGTCAACTCAGATAATGTGACCATTACAAAAAACTAAGTGCATTAGAAATGCCAAATAATTGCCTAGAACGAAGTAAAACCTCTATTTCAATTCATGGAAGCTCAAATGTGCTATGTGAATCTAGATTTCTACGAGTATTCTAGATATAATTTTGATCAATGTTGTAACATAGAGGAATATTTATAGCATTGTGAGTTTGTTTGTGTGAGGCTCATAGCAGTTTCAAACGTAAATTATGTTTGGGATTCGTTTACAACATATTACAAATAAAGCTAATAACATACTAAATATGTAAATTATATTCATATAGGTCAGTGCTTCCATATTGTGTCGTGTGACTCTTATTCTGAATTACGGAACGTCCATTTGGGTATTATTTGGTCGTAGGCATTAACTGTTTCCAGGAATTCTCCGGGAGCTATTGCATTTTAACCCCTTTGAGACCGGTGCCTTTTCCAAATATTTTATTCGATTGGCACCACTTACTTTTAAAAAGTTTCCTTGAATTATTTAATTTCAATAATACTACATTAAATAAGGCGAATCTTACTTTTTTTTTTAATTACTGGTGCTCAAAATTATTTCTGTATGTACGTTTTAAAGGCACATATATGCACCCATGGTACCGAAAAGGTTAAATAAAGTAATTTAATCTGTATGAATGAAAGATAAAGGACTGACACCTTTCTTTCCAAGACAAAGAATGTTTGTTATAGTGTGTTTTATCGCCACTCAAAGCCATGGTTCTGAGCTACCATGTACATACATGTCTATCTATTTAAGTGTTTGCCCGTCTGCATAAATAACAAATGAGAAATTAGGAAAGATTTTAGCACAAGCATACAAATAAAATACACTGTCATCATTTTACGACAATTTGAGCACATTCCACTGTTTTATTAACAATTTGGTTACAGATTACGATATATACATCCCAGTAGGCTGTCTTTAGTAGCTTTCGTAATTATATAAATACGTAGAACCTAGAGCCATCGTCCTGTCCGTCCGTCTGTCGGCATATAAGAGCGCAAAAACTACCCAACCGAATGGTTTGAAATTCTGTATATATAATCGTTGCAGAATTTTGTCGAGTCATTTCTTATGAAAATCGAATCAAAACTTTAAAAAAGACATCAATAAAAGTTTTCTTCATTCTATTAAAAGCTAAAATACGTAATTAATCCAATGATATCCCATGACAGGTAATTATTCTAGATTGACATGCTGGTTGTTCTATTAAATCCTATCATACGTAATTAATTGAATGATATTTCGTGATAGATAGTGATTCTAGGTTGCCTGGTGATTACATCTTATTTAAGCCGGATTCATATTATTTCAGCATTACTGAATTTAATATATATATAATCGTAATAAATTTTGTATTCAGGACTTTTTAGGAAAGAGTGCAACAATTATACACCAAGATCCGAATATTTATAAAACTAGTTATAGTACGAATCTTATTTGCCACGTTTTACGTGCAATTTCCGACTTATTTATTTAATTGTATTGCCTTTTGAAAAGAAGACTCTGCCATACTCTTAAACAGGGTTTTTTTCAAGGGAAATCTACGAAAGGTTTTGCTTTAAATTGTGATACGATTGAAAATAAAAAGAGTTGTCATATCTGCTCATAATGAAAGGGTTAGAGATTACAAAATATCATCAAACAAGATTATGAATCATATCATAATGTTAAAATATTTACTTGCTTAAAAGACGTTATAAAAATACATTAAAAGTAAATTAAAATCTATATTTACATGTTTCAACTCATTTTCTGAGTCGTCGTCAGAATGTATAACAGAAAAGTTCAAATACAAATGAAAAATGGAAAAAAATCATCGAAAATAAACAAGTTTAATCATATAACGCTCCATATATTTTCGCGATTGCACGTGTTCCCTCGATGTCGCGATGCCGTAATTTGTCCAACCATTCAACCCATAAATTCGGGATACGAAAAGATAATGTATCGTTACAAACTCCTGAACCTCTTACAAGGAGAGGGCCAACCTTGCTAATCACAGATTTTGATTATTTTAATATATGTTGTAGAGTAGAGGCCCCTTAGTGTCAGGTTCAACGGATTTTATCCAATGCTCCTTAGTTCTTGAGAAACCGGCGGGTCTAATATTAGTACACAACTTAAATACTTACTTTGCTACAACAATGATAGGTCTGTCGTAGCTCAGTTGGTATGGCGTTAACCGGCTGATTGGCGGGCCCGTGTTCGATACCTGAATGCGCTACGTTTGTTTTTCTCATTTTTTGTTTTATACATTTACTTGTAAGTATAACTTAATAATCTCACTGTCAATTAAAATTTTTAATATTGTATATCAATTATAATTTTAACCTATTTAATTTTTTACTTTTAACTGAATAGTTGTAATAAAACATCATAAAACTGTTATTATTATTATTATTTTTTAATCACTTTAAAAATATATTTCATATATTCTTTATCGATGCAATGATATTGAGCAATTGTGTCAATTCGTGATTTTAAAGAAACATCATTTACGCATTGCTTTAATAAAAGAAGTCAATGAGATAATATTATTCTGTTTTTAAAGTAACAAGCATAATCATATTAAAAATTAGCATCAGAATTAAATTACAACCGATTTTTTGCATATTAAAGACTTTTAAATTTGTAATAAGTATGCTTGCGCTTTCAATTATTTTGCTTTCCCCTTTATCTTTTTTCTGCTTTTAATTTATTTGAATATTCCTTTTTTTTATCATAACTAGATGGCACCACAACAGAATTTGTCACGATTTTGGAATTTTTATCATTCAATAATAGATCCAATTTCTTTTTAAACCTCTTTAATGGTTGAGAAATAATAGTTTACAAATAAGAAATGATAAATTTAAGTTTGTTAACATTATAATTAATGTTTGATGTTAAAATTTTTAATTGAAATTATTAAATTATAATTACAACTATATTTATAAAACAAAAACAAATGTGGCGCATTCAGGTATCGAACCCGAACCCTCGGTTCAGCCGGCAAACGCCATGACAACTGAGCTACGACTAACCTGTCATTTTTGTTGCGAAGTAAGTATTTAAGTTGTCTACTAATATTAGACCCCCTGGTTTTTCAAGAACTATAGGACATTGGATAAAATCCGTTGAACCTGACACTAAGGGGTGTCTACCCTACAACATATATTAAAATAATCAAAATCTGTGATTAACAAGGTTGGCCCTCTCCTTGTTAAATAAATTTCAATATACTCTCTCATAAATAATTGTAAATAAAAATTAGACCTTCAGATTATTTTACTCTCGTTAAAAAGTATGTTAATGTTCTCTATTTGATTTAGCCGGGATAAAGCAGTATTGCCTCTATTGTATTTTATTTCCGCTATATGTTCTTTACATCTGATATTGAATTTTCGTTGGGTTATACCTATATAATGATTTTTGATTCCTCCCTCCCTAATAAATGGAATCATATCAACTCCTGATAGGTCATCTCTATTAATAGGATCAATTTTAGTATTTAAAAGCATCTTTAATTTCGGAGGCAGCTTCGCGATCAAACATAAGCCAAAATTACATAAATGATTTTTTATATGTTCAAAGAAACCCGGGAAATAATTTGCTACAACCCTTTTCATATAATATTCATTAATAGTTTTATTTTTATGTTTAAAAGTATCAAAAGAGCTCTGAACCAATTTGTTAATTAATTTTTCCTGATATCCATTATCACTAGCAATACGTTTAATTTTCTCTAATTCATCCCCCAGATTTATATCGGAAGAAATCTTAAAAGCACGATTGATTAGGAACCTGAATGTGGATAATTTATGCATGATTGGATGCAAGGATGCAAGGAGATATTTATGCAAGGATGCATGCACCCCAATGCCTTATAAATTATCCACTTTCAGGTTCCTAATCAATCGTGCTTTCAAGATTTCTTCCGATATAAATCTGGGGGAAGAATTAAAATTAAACATATTGCTAGTGATAATGGATATCAGGAAAAATTAATTAACAAATTGATTCAGAGCTCCTTTGATACTTCTAAAAATAAAAATAAAACTATTAATGAAGTTAATATGAAAAGGGTTGTAGCAAATTATTTACCGGGTTTCTCTGAACATATAAAAAATCATTTAAGAAATTTTGGCTTATTTTTGATCGCGAAGCCGCCTCCGAAATTAAAGATGCTTTTAAATACTAAAATGCATCCTATTAATAGAGATGACCTATCAGGAGTTTATATGATTCCCCTTATTAGGGAGGGAGGAATCAAAAATCATTATATAGGTATAACCCAACGAAAATTCAATATCAGATGTAAAGAACATACAGTTGACATAAAATACAATAGAGGTAATACTGCTTTATCCCGGCTAAATCAATTACAGAACATTAACATACTTTTTAACGAGAGTAAAATAATCTAAAGGTCTAATTTTTATTTACAATTATTCATAAGTGAGTCCATTGAAATTTATTTAAGAGGTTCAGGAGTTTGTAGCGATACATTATCTTTTGGTATCCCAAATTTATGGGTTGAATTATTGGACAAATTATGGCATCGCGGCATAGAGGGAACACGTGCAATCGCGAAAATATAGGGCGAGTTACATGATTACTTGTTTATTTTCGATGATTTTTTTCCATTTTTCATTTTCATTTGAAATTTTCTGTTATACAGTCTGACGACGACTCAGAAAATGAGTTGAAACATGTAAATATAGATTTTAATTTACTTTTAATGCATTTTTATAACGTCTTCTAAGCAAATAAATATTTTAATATTATGATATGATTAGTAAAGGACGTAATTTTGACTTACTACTCGCACTTATTTACATTTGTATCATTCATCTATGCTGGATAAAGATTATGAATGTCTTACTAAAGTAGCTTCCAAAATAAATCTTTTATATTTCACTTTTGAATGCGGAATAGCAATGATATTCATAATTACTAGTAAATCTGCAGATCAAGAGCCTCAACGTCATCTCTGCAACTCATTGTTTTTATCAAACTTTGCGTAATATTAATCTTTCTACAAAAACAAAATTTAAACTATTTAAATTACACCAACATTTATAAAAGGAAAAAAAATATTTCGATGGTTTCAGACATTGAAAGCGTTAAATTAAACACGTTGTTATGTAAGGATATTCTGAAATTCTCACGAGCTACTTATTCTAGTAATTTTTATATAATAAAGCAAATTTCTTCAGGGGGGCTCTGCCCCCCTGAACCCCCCGTTGTGTAATTTATTTTGCATTTGTAATTTTCTACTGATTGAGTTAATGATTACCCTATATCTTAGATTTCTTTTTACACTGCGATTTATAAGGATAAGCAATAATTCGGTCAAGCATTTTACGTTATCCTAATATCCATACAGCAGTATTTACTTGCCTGCTAACCACAAATACCTGTATCTAATGGATAAAGAACTTTTGGAAATGTAAACTGAAACATCTAATTTAGAAATCTAATACCTTTATAAATTTTGTTTATAAAAAAATAATTTTGATTACCATTCTGCAATATTTATATCTAAGATCTAATCTAAATATCAAAAAATGTACTCGATAGCATTAACTTACTAAAATCACCCTAAAGTAGGGGGGCTTCTAAACCTAACAGTTAATAATTCATCATCGTTAAATAGATAAACATGATTTGGCGCCTTTAAGTATTTTTTGTGATTTTCTTTTAATAGTATCTACATTTAATTTAAAATCGTGATGTTACAAATACCGTTGAAATTTGACGCAAACCTATGTTCAGGTCAAATTACGAAAGGTTAACTAACAATTCATTTCCCTTAGCCGGACTTTCTGTTTCATTTTTCGTAATAAGGATTATTTTAATAATTTAATTTATTTTACACTCTACAAGCTGTTACACGGACGTTGTTCACGTAGCATTAAAATAGAGATAAATGCATTAAGTAAAACATTTCACTCCCCACCAGACATGCCAAGTCTCAAGCTTTTTGCACATCACTATTATCTTAGAGAGAGAAAATGTTCTTTTAAATCGCGCAAATGTTTCAATTAAATAAAGTAACATTTTCTGTATTAAAATACTGGTAACCAGAAAGCCGGAGGCTTGGCAGCTCTGCTCCTCTTAATAAAAACATATATGATTAACCAACACTTTATCACATTTTATAGGAGACAATACGGAATTTCTTATTTGTATGGCCTTACATATATCTCAGTCATAAAAATGTAAAATTTTGTGCCAATTAATGCACGCAATTGCGAAAATGAAATCGCAAAGAATGAGAAAAGGAAGGCCAAGTAAAATCGTGTAAATCGAGAAATCTTTCTTCGTAGTGCTGGGAAAATACTGCTACAAAAACTATTTTAGGTAGTATTTGGTGTGAAATGTTTATATGTATTCATTAATGTCCTATATATCCTTTTTATTTTTTATTTGCTTATTCCATTTTTCTTTTGCACGTGAAAATCTTACAAATTAAAATTAACTCTTTGGGAGAAATTGTTATTCATTTTTTTTTTTTTTTTGGCAACAATAAAGTTTATAAAATTTAACAGAATAATGTCAGTTTACTCTGTATGAAAATAACGAACTTTTTCATTTATAATCAAATAGTTGAATAAATAAATGAAAATATTATTCTATATAGTATATAAATACTATTTTCATTTCTGCGTTTGAATAAATCTATATGCAAATATCTATACAAAGGCATTCATTAATTCATTCCTTTTGCTTTGATTTGACTTCAAAAAACCATACATACTTTCACATTTATGATATTTTTAGATGAGATGCTGTTGCTACGCAACGGTTAAAAGAAAAAATGAAATATAAGTAAATTCATGAAATAAAATGTTTTATATTATTCGAACACATGTATAAAATTCTATCATAAGTTATACACCTAATTTAAAAGCTCTGACAAATGTTTTGACAAAATTGCAAACTAATAAGAATAATTTAATACTCTTATTTAAAAATTTCAGCATCCAAAATTTACCATTTAAATCTATTATTCATATGAGCGATTTCTTTCAACAAATGAAAATTTGAAAATCGTCTGACTTCCCATAGAAAAGCATTATATTACAAAATAAAATGTTCTGTATATTCCGAACGAATGAACCAAATTTAACCCAAAACTATACAGCTAAATCCGGGGAGCTCATCAACATGCCCAGGGAATTTCAAGCCGATCGGATGCTTTTTGCTGCAGTTATCGCCGAACAGACAGACAGACTAACGGAAACGAAAACTTTTCGTGTCTCCACAGTAAGCCTTCACTGACGTTTCGGCAATAAGTATATACGACTTCGAAATATGAACATTTAATACATGTAAATAACTATTCTCTAAAAGTGTATGTATTACAGTACAACCCTGCTAATCCGAATTAATTGGGACCGGTGCCTGTTCAGATTACAAAAAATTCGGATTAACCGAAATTCCAATAGAAATTTAAAAAAAAAAAAGATGCGTGCTAAATATATATATATATATATATATATATATATATATATATATATATATATATATATATATATATATATATATATATATATATATATATATATATATATATATATATATATATATATATATATATATATATATATATATATATATATATATATATATACATATATATAAATATATATATATATATATATATAAATTATAAGTACTCATTAGTACAGTACACATGGTCTTATCCGTCATCCTAATGTCCGGCATTCTGGATAATCCGGTACGATTATCGAAAAAAAAATAGTTGTCCTTGTTTAATCACTCCTGATGTTTATAATAATCCAATGGAACTTCAGCAAAAGGAATTACGTACCAACCAATTACAAACGGTTCAAAATCGCGAATCTACAAATAACGCAGTCACCAGTCACCACGTCGCTGAGGGGAGAAGGAAAAAAAATTCTGTAGATAATTTGCGAAATCAAACTGTTGAAAAGGAAAATAATTTTTTATCATCTGAATTATTATTATTTTTTTTTTTTTTTGCGTTTTAGAGAGGAATTTTATAGTGAATGGCAAACAAACTGATATTCGAGATATTTTTTTAAAGATTACTTCTACGAGTAAGCCTATATTGCAGGTTTTCATTTAAAATTCGTCCACATATGTTGTACTTTTACTTTATTGAGTATTTTTTTATTCTATTCAAGATGTTTGAATAATTAAAAACATGCTTTACTGCCATTTTCTGTTTAATAATATCTTCTACACATTTTTCTCGACATTTATCCCGTAAACCGGAAAATTTCGTAAGTTAGTATTTTTAGTTAATCTGCTCGAGTATAGTTTTCGGAAATAAAATCGGCTTGGATTAACCGAAATTTCGGATTAGCCGGGTTTGGACTAGCGGGTTCTACTGTATATTAAAATATATACTTAAGCAATATTTCTTTAACGCACAATTGCGTTATAATTTTGTTTAGTTAAGAAAATTACTATCATAAGATACAATTTAAATGCCATGCCAATATAAACTATATAAAATATGCTCTGAAAATAAATGTCATACAACGCCATTTATAGCATATAAGATACCTTACATGTTGCATATGTCTAAATTAGTTTAACATTCTAAATTCCCAGAGGAAATGTAACTTATCCAATTAACGTTGATCGTCATGGTGCAGAAAATTAAGTCAATTTGTGCTTTAGATCTGCAGGTGTCTAAAATTTTGTACATTTTCCGAAAATGAATCACATATATGATGAAAGCTTAACATGAAACAGAGCATGGCAGAAAGATTAGATAATTGGGTAGAACAGGGCAAAAGCTTAGTAGTAATTAGTATCGACTGACTTACATTACTTAAAACTGGATTTATACTAGGAACGTGCCGCTTTTCTGGTATATATTTATGATTAAATTATACTCATGGTGTTATGAGAGTAATGAAATAGTGTGAATTTTCAAAACTTCGAACAAAATGGATTAAAGCAGTATTTATAACTTTAAAATTACATTCGCCGTAAATTTATGCCATTACATAAAAATAATGATTAGACCGTTTAGATAAATATTTGTAATCCTTCAATATTTAATATTTTATTAAATTTTATAGCCTAAAATATTTCCCTAACTCATTGGTAAGATTAAATATGAATCAGTGTTGAATAATAGACTGATATAAGATCTGCTACATTATGCTAACTTAACGAAGGATTTTTATATTTAAATTACACTGTAAGATAGTATATGATTTTAAGTATTTTTATTATTAATTTTATTTTATAATGGATGGTAATACATATTATGCACTGTAGTCGTATTGAAATTCCATTCTATACATTTTATGGAATTTTATTAAGTTTTTTAACTTTTCAAATTATCAAAGAGGGAAGTCGTTCACAAATATTTACACATTTTTATTAATGAGGCTAGTGCATAAATAACTACTGTTTTCGTAAATTTATATTTTGATACTTATTCAAAGAAAATTTTTATTTAAATATGTTTATATAATATGTCCTCCTATATATAGCCCAGTGGTAGGGGAGGAAAAAAAGTTCGAATTCTGAATTAATTAGAGGAAAGCTGAATTTTTTTTAAATTCATTTCGTTTAGGTCTAGAATGAATATGCTAAATTTTTCCCCTCGTAGTAGGTGAGAGTTAGAAAATATGTACAGATTTATAGTCAAAAAACACGTTTTTTTAGATACAATAACAGTATCCAACAAGTAAGAAAAATCATGCGTTAAACATAGATTATGATTCCCTTTCCAACACTTCCTGAATGCTTTGACAAAACTTTGTTATTTAGGGAAATAAGGTATATAAAAGAACTATGTAAACATTTTAGAAAACGCATAAAAGTTTATAAAACTGATTTCAGCAGTTAATGTCCATGGCAAATATGTATTCCAATTCTTTGAACAGCCCTGTATTTGATCTGTAGGTTGATATATATACTATATAATGTGGAAATTTAGTTTAGCAAGAAAACACATAACAGGTTGAAATTTCTCTTTCAGCAATTTATACTAATAGATGGGAACATACTTGTATACTTTTGTACAACCCTGTAGTTAACCTAGTACCTTTATTACACGCCACCATTTAGCTAAATTTAAATTGTAAGTAAAACACTCTTAAAACTACTGGAATCACATTTCCAGAAATTATCATTTATATACGGCCATGTATCCATTTCTTTGCGTGACCCTGTATATCATTTAATCTATGCCATTATCGACAAACATTTCTTAGTAAACTAAATGCAGCTCAGCGTTAAAATGCATATCTTATTTAAAAACCACCTTTAAGCAATTTGCAATCATGTCCAGTGACCATTACGAATTCTTTTGTTTAGCCCTGTATACGAATTACATCATTTATACACACTATATACAATGCATAAATATATAGTGAAACATAAAAGCACATAACATAATTACAAATGCATTTCTAGCCATCATCGCTACCGTACAGTACATCGGATACAATATATTATCTGAAATCTTTTGTGTGTCCCTGTAAATGCTATGCACTTCGTATTATACATGAAATAACTTCTAGTAAACCTCAGCGACGTATATCAATTTCATTATACATGAAATAATTTAACATAATTAAAAGACGTTGGAAAAAATTCTCTCCATCCCTATATCATTATGTAACGGAATTATTTTGTGTGGACCTGTAAATGAATAATAATTATTCTTTGCGCCGCATATTCTGCAGAATGCATATTTTAGTGCACTTGATAAATGCATAACAATTTTATTATATTTGAAAGCATGTAACACCATTAAAAATCATTTTAAACGATTTTTTCCCATAGGCCGTAATGTAACGTAAAACTTTTGACTATCTCTGTAAATGAACAAAACATGACAGAAACTTCATTTTCAATAGGGTTTGTGCTATGGTAGAGGTCACTAACATCCAAAAATTTCAGAACGATCCGAGTATATTTACGGAAGTTAGAGCGGGGAAAGACGGACAGACGGACAGACAAACCGAAGTCATAAAAACTTTTCAACTTTGTGGGAAAGTGTTAAAAACAGCTAACTCTGTCAAAACATTGTCAGTACAAATGTTATAGAGCTTAAAATTCTGAGTAAAATGAGTACCTATCTTAATATTTTTGTTGAACATTAAGGTCACAAATCTACTTTAAAATTTTAGACACGTGGTTAGGGGGTTGAACTTAGAATTAATTAGGAGAAAACTGTAAATTGTTTTAATCCCTTCAGTTTAGGTCTAAAATGAACGTACTATGTTTTCTTCCTCGTATTTCAGAGAATGTTAAAAAATATGTACATATTTATTTTCGAAAAACACGTTTTTTTTAATTACCTTAACAATATCTCAAAACAGCTAACTCTATAAAAAACATTGTCAATACAAATGTTGTAGAGCTTAAAATTCTATATAAAATGTAGTTCAAACTATAATTGTTGAACGTCAAATTCACCTTGAAAAACATATAAAATACGATGTTACATTCTGATAAAATTTACTTAAAAAGGTGCTAAAAATACATAACAGGTTTTCACAACATGAAAACCGTCAAAGATCTTTAAAACACCCGAGCGCTTTCAACTGCACTGCAACAGTTGTCATCAGGGGAAAATCAGAGGAGTGAAAGTTCATGGAAAGTTCTCTGCTTAAGTATCAGTGGACGAGTCTATTTCAAAGGAAGGGAGGAGGGGGGGGGGGTAAAAATGAAAATGATCATGTTTCAAAATCGCTAGAAATATCTAGTATGCTATACCAGATCTTAGATATGTTGTAGGATAAAGTATCGTTGCAAGTATTCTTCCTTTGAGTTAAAATTTCTATTGATTCTCTGATTATTGATGTGTAGTAATTTGAAGTATGGGCTATGACTCTTGCTTTACTGAAATCAATGTGAATATCTTGTTTTTGGTTTAATCTGGATAGAGCAGTAGAGGGTTTGTTATACTTTATGTCTGTAATATGTTCTTTTCGTCTGTCTTTAAATTTTCTAGTGGTCATTCCTATGTATTTGAGTTCTTTCTGATTAACTTTGTCTGTGAAAGGTATTGCATATATGCCAGAAGTTTCATCGTTAGGGATTGGGTCTATTTTCCGGTGTACAAGATCTTTTAATTTAGCAGATGGTTTTGCGATTACGTATATATTATATTTCTTTAGTGCATAACTAATCCTTTCAAATAACTTAGGTATATAATTAAAACTATAAAACTTGAGATTATTTTTAATGCTATTTCTGGTTGATTCTCTATGCTGAATATCAAAGATTAATTTATCGATACATTGGGGGGGAAAACCATTTTCTATTGCAATCTTCTTGATGGTGAGTAACTCTGGTTGTAGGTATTCTCTTGTACAATATTCAATGGCTCTATTTATATAAAATTTATAAGCTGCAGTTTTGTATTTAAGTGGGACATTACTATTGTAGGATATTGTACTATTTGAACTGCATGGTTTCCTGTAAATTTTCCTATCAATATTGTATGTTGTATTATTTCTTATTAATTCTACGTCTAAAAATGGTAAGGATCCTTTTTCTTCGACTTCCAATGTGAATTGTATATTTGAGTCTAGGTTATTAGCTGTATTTAAAAAGTCATTCAAAGCGGGGATACCATGATTCCAAATTAAAAATATGTCATCGACATAACGCAGCCATAGTTGAGGTTTTAGATTTGATTTACATATAATATCTTTCTCAAGTGGTCTAAGTTTTAGCTCCGCTAATAATCCTGAAATGGGTGAGCCCATTGGGGCACCCTCAGTTTGTTTATAAAATTTCCTATTAAATTGAAAGACATTGTTATTTGTAATCAAGTTAATGCTTGAATTTAAAGTTGTTCTTATGTCATCGTTATATGCCGGGTTATTATCTATGAATTGCTTTATAAGGATTTCTAATTCTTTTACATTTATTGAAGGGTACAGGGATTTGATGTCCATACTTGCAAGTATACTGTTATCACATATATTTTCGTTCTTTATTTTCTCAATAAACTCTCTGGTTGAGTTGACTACAAGATTGGTTGGAGGTAACATTTCTTTAAGTAGCGGTACGAAAACTTTTTCTATGGTATATGTTGGTGCTAAACACTTTGAAACTATAGGTCTAAGAGGGTAGTTGTCCTTATGATCTTTTAAACGTCCAATTAACCTGGGAGTGACAGCAGTTTTATTGATTTTGAGTTTAACTTTCATTTTAGTAGGCCATGTGCCATGTTTAATTAAATCTTGCGCTTTACGGTCGATTGTGGGGTTAGGGTCCTTGTTCAATTCTCTGCAGTTCATTTCTTCAATACATTCCTCCATTTTTGAGATATAATCTTGTGTATTCATTATTGCTAATTTGTTAGATTTGTCAGTTTGGATTACTATAATTTCAGAGTTACTTTTGAGCTGCTTAATAACATTTAAATCTTTACTGTTATTTTGGGTTTGTTTCTTTAGGTATGAATTTACATTGTTATGTATTGAAATAAGAAGTATTCTACATAACAATGTAAATTCATACCTAAAGAAACAAACCCAAAATAACAGTAAAGATTTAAATGTTATTAAGCAGCTCAAAAGTAACTCTGAAATTATAGTAATCCAAACTGACAAATCTAACAAATTAGCAATAATGAATACACAAGATTATATCTCAAAAATGGAGGAATGTATTGAAGAAATGAACTGCAGAGAATTGAACAAGGACCCTAACCCCACAATCGACCGTAAAGCGCAAGATTTAATTAAACATGGCACATGGCCTACTCAAATGAAAGTTAAACTCAAAATCAATAAAACTGCTGTCACTCCCAGGTTAATTGGACGTTTAAAAGATCATAAGGACAACTACCCTCTTAGACCTATAGTTTCAAAGTGTTTAGCACCAACATATACCATAGAAAAAGTTTTCGTACCGCTACTTAAAGAAATGTTACCTCCAACCAATCTTGTAGTCAACTCAACCAGAGAGTTTATTGAGAAAATAAAGAACGAAAATATATGTGATAACAGTATACTTGCAAGTATGGACATCAAATCCCTGTACCCTTCAATAAATGTAAAAGAAATAGAAATCCTTATAAAGCAATTCATAGATAATAACCCGGCATATAACGATGACATAAGAACAACTTTAAATTCAAGCATTAACTTGATTACAAATAACAATGTCTTTCAATTTAATAGGAAATTTTATAAACAAACTGAGGGTGCCCCAATGGGCTCACCCATTTCAGGATTATTAGCGGAGCTAAAACTTAGACCACTTGAGAAAGATATTATATGTAAATCAAATCTAAAACCTCAACTATGGCTGCGTTATGTCGATGACATATTTTTAATTTGGAATCATGGTATCCCCGCTTTGAATGACTTTTTAAATACAGCTAATAACCTAGACTCAAATATACAATTCACATTGGAAGTCGAAGAAAAAGGATCCTTACCATTTTTAGACGTAGAATTAATAAGAAATAATACAACATACAATATTGATAGGAAAATTTACAGGAAACCATGCAATTCAAATAGTACAATATCCTACAATAGTAATGTCCCACTTAAATACAAAACTACAGCTTATAAATTTTATATAAATAGAGCCATTGAATATTGTACAAGAGAATACCTACAACCAGAGTTACTCACCATCAAGAAGATTGCAATAGAAAATGGTTTCCCCCCCCAATGTATCGATAAATTAATCTTTGATATTCAGCATAGAGAATCAACCAGAAATAGCATTAAAAATAATCTCAAGTTTTATAGTTTTAATTATATACCTAAGTTATTTGAAAGGATTAGTTATGCACTAAAGAAATATAATATATACGTAATCGCAAAACCATCTGCTAAATTAAAAGATCTTGTACACCGGAAAATAGACCCAATCCCTAACGATGAAACTTCTGGCATATATGCAATACCTTTCACAGACAAAGTTAATCAGAAAGAACTCAAATACATAGGAATGACCACTAGAAAATTTAAAGACAGACGAAAAGAACATATTACAGACATAAAGTATAACAAACCCTCTACTGCTCTATCCAGATTAAACCAAAAACAAGATATTAACATTGATTTCAGTAAAACAAGAGTCATAGCCGATACTTCAAATTACTACACATCAATAATCAGAGAATCAATAGAAATTTTAACTCAAAGGAAGAATACTTGCAACGATACTTTATCCTACAACATATCTAAGATCTGGTATAGCATACTAGATATTTCTAGCGATTTTGAAACATGATCATTTTCATTTTTACCCCCCCCCCCCTCCTCCCTTCCTTTGAAATAGACTCGTCCACTGATACTTAAGCAGAGAACTTTCCATGAACTTTCACTCCTCTGATTTTCCCCTGATGACAACTGTTGCAGTGCAGTTGAAAGCGCTCGGGTGTTTTAAAGATCTTTGACGGTTTTCATGTTGTGAAAACCTGTTATGTATTTTTAGCACCTTTTTAAGTAAATTTTATCAGAATGTAACATCGTATTTTATAGCTTAAAATTCTGAATAAAATGAGTACCATCATTAATATTTTCGTTCATCGTTACGGTCGCAATTCTATTTCTTTATTTTTTTTTTTTTTTTTTTAATCAAGGGCTTGAAGACAGGAGAGACCAAGTTAACTTAAAAATATCTCAAAATTGCGGCCTTAATATTGAACAAAAATATTTAGTGTAGGTACTCATTTTACTCAGAATTTTAGGCGCTACACATTTTGTATTGACAATGTTTTTGATAGAGATAGCTGTTTTGAAATATTGCTAACTTGGTCTCTCCCAGCTTCAAGTTCTTGATTTGCGATTAAGGCAAAATTTTGAAATAGAATTGCAACCTTAATGTTGAACAAAAATATTAATGATGGTACTCATTTTATTCAGAATTTTAAGCTCTGCAATATTTGTATTGACAATGTTTTTTTTTTTTTTTTTTTTGGAGTTAGCTGTTTTGAGAGATTGTTAAGGTAATTAAAAAAAACGTGTTTTTCGAAAATAAATATGTGCACATTTTCTAACATTCACCCAAGTACGAGGAAGAAAACATAGTACGTTCATTTTAGACCTAAACTGAAGGGATTAAAACAGTTTCCAGTTTTCTCCTAATTAATTCTGAGTTCAACCCTCTGACCACGGGTCTAAAACTTTAAAGTAGAATTGTGACCTTTAAGTTCAACAAAAATTTTAAGTGTAGGTACTCATTTTACTCATAATTTTAAGCTCTACAACATTTGCATTGACAATGTTTTTGACAGGGTTAGCTGTTTTGAAATACTGTTATAGTATGTAAAAAAAAAAAAAAAAAAAAAAAAAAAAAAAAAAAAAAAAAATTTTTTAAATTATAAATCTATACATATTTCCTGACGCTCACCTCGTACGAGGGGGAAAGCATAGCATATTCATTCTAGACCTAAACTGAAGGGATTAAGACAATTTCCAGCTTTCCCCTTAATTAATTTCGAATTCAACCCCTTAACCACTTGGCTAATATGCAGTTTTTTACTGATGATTTTTACTAATGATTTTGTTGTCTTTGTTTATAACTATTTATGTTACGAAGTCAAATAACGTTAAAGAAGAAGAAAATTTGAACAATCTTTTTCGTATGGTTTCAATACTTGCCGTAAAATTTCACAGACATTCTCGCAATATAAACGGTTTTGCGATTTCATAGTACGTGAACACAGTTTTCAAAAATGAATTACAAAATTTCATTAAATATACGAACCTTGATAAAAGAAATCTAAGAATAGACCGAAACAGATTTTTAATACCGAAACCGAAACCGAATTTCAGTAATCTTATTTTCGGCCGAAAACGAAAATGTCACAAAAATTTCAAAGTAATTAATACATACATAAATATACACAATTATTAATTAATTATACGTGTAATAATACGTATGGCCCATGCTGTCTCTCTGTGCCTTTGACCTAAACATATTATTTTCATATAAATTAAATTAAATTAATTCATAAACGGCACAAAATCATTTTATAATTATACGAATTTTATTTAATTAAAAAATGTTTATGTATGCATGCCTCGATTTATTTCTCATGATGATTTTTGTAAATTCAGAATAATCTGTTACAATAGAACTTTCTCAAAGAATATTTGAAACACTTCTGTGGTTTAAAACTAAAAAAAAAATCGGTCACTTTTATGTTTGTAGCTTTTAATAAGCACATGAAAAGCGCCTCCAACGTTTAGACATATATGAAATTCTTGCTTTATAATTTTCACTCATGTCTTGTGTAATTCATGACTAATAATTATAAACAGTGAATTTCATACTAATAAATAAAGAGTATCTCATTTGAGCCGACATAGCTAAACAAATGAGTAATGTTGAATAATTCCGAAAGGAGAAACGAAAGTTTTGGAATACAGATAGTTTCGGTCGAGTTTCGGTAAGATCGAATTTTTCGTTGATGTCTAATAAGAATTTAAATATATATAAAACACAAATATTTGTAAAAATTACTTTCAAGTGCATAAATATAATATAAAGATATTTAAAATACAAATTTGAAACATCTCAAAATACATAAGAAAAACCTAGAACGTTTTCAACTATTACAAGGCCGACATCAATAGGATTTAAATGTTATTATTTTCTCTGCGCTTTTTCGAGAATTGTCCAGAAAAAAAACATTGCTATTTAAATTTAAATGTTTTACGGCATATGAGATGCCATATAAATTTATTCAAATTTTCCAGACAACGAGCTTCCATCTATTATGCAACAAATATCTCCATGCACCATAGATGTCGTATGACAGTGCATCATTACAAGCTGTATCTTTATTAGCAATTATTTCAATTGATTCTCTTATGATGGCTTCCAGGTAATTATTTGTATGAAAGATAATTTTTGATTTATTAAAATCTACATTTAACAAATAAAAAATATCTTGACGTCCATACGACTTGATGTACATATGACGATTTAGTACTACGAACTGAGGGGTTTTTATTGTGCTCAGACAGGTAAAACAGCTCCATATCTTGAGGAACAATCTAGACGGCGACTGCCAATCAACATTTATAAGACATTTTTATCAAATTGGAAAACAAAAAAGCTCGACAAAATGGTGCTTCGTGAACTAAAATAAAACTCTAAAGTTGTCAATGCACTTTATATAGTATTTGAAAAAAAAAATAAATAAAAAAAAAAAGAAAAAAAGAAAAAATAAATAAATAAATAAATAAAAATAAAAATAAATAAAAATAAACGTTATAGATTATGATTGCTCTCATTGCAATATGCGATAAAAAATATCTACTGGAAGGCAATCTAAGGTATTAAGATTGTTGGCGGTACACAGACAAAGAACCAAAAATCTCCTACAAAGTAAAATTTCACCTTTTGGATACTGCTTTGTGGAAAGCTTGTATCATTAACTGAAAACTTTTGAGTATTTTCAAAGCGAATACATAAAAGAACTGACCTATGTAAATAAATGTTAGATATCTGAAAAAAAAAAATGCGACGTAATTTTAAAATATCTGAAAATTCTGCCAATGTCTGAATATACTAATAGAAAACTTAATATATAGTATGACTTCAAAAATCCGGCCTTCAGAAATCCGGCAACTTCAAAAATCCTTTTTCTTTTTCACTTTCAAGTTATGGGAGAAGAAATATAGCAATTCTTTATGAATAGAAATTTTCAAGATCTAAAGTAATAATGCAAAAACAGAATATTTGATTTTTTTTTTTTTTTTCATTCGTCAGAGTCGATTATTTTCTGAACAAATTTTCTGGGAGTTGCACTTTTGCTTAGCAACGGAAACAACTTTGTGGACAACTTTGGCGAATACATGGCACAATATATAGCCGGAACGAATTTTCGGCAACGGTGACTTCAATGATGAGGAAGAATTTTCAGGTTTTGAAATTTTCTGTGAAAAGACCGCAATTTATGAGCTGAACACGCAAAATCTGAAAATGCATTAAGTGTCGAAAATAAGGATGTAGATGATTGGCTAAGTATTGACAAAAATGCATCAACAACGAACAATTTAACGGACAGCGAGATCATTGACGTTGTACTAAATAGAATCGCCGGTAATGCTATTAGCAGCTCAGAAGACGAGGATGAAGAGCCGGCAGAAGTGGTCAACCGGTGTCATTAGAAAAATGCATAAATTTGATTGGAGAACATATGCTTTAGAGAAACAAAACTTCGTTTCCGAAATAGATAACTTCGTCTGTATATACAGGGTGTCCGGTCTCAACGGTGTCCAATGGCTAATTCCTAAACCGTTAGTCATAGATATATAGTTCCAATTACAAAAATGTTTTAAATCAGGTAAAGAAATATTTTAAAAGCGATTTGGGTCAATAAAAACATTTCTTAAAAAATTACGAAATTTAAATTTTTATACGGTCCCCCGGTCCTATAAGTTATATTTAGTGAAATTTTCCTTTTACTCTGACAAATAATACAAAAAAAAGTCCCGTTATTCTACGATTAAAATTGACCAAGTAATAGCTGTTTAAAGTTGGAGCATATTTTTTGTTGCAAATTGGGGGTCATTCACAAATTTAGTCGAAATATAATTCCGTCAGATATATTAAAAATGGTTGAGAAAAAAATTAACATTGCTATATAAATTTGAAATCTTTAATCATTCTGACATATTAATGCAAAATATACAATTTGTAATAAACATTTACGAAGAAAGAAAAAACAGAATTTTTGTTAAATAAAATGATGTTAAATTAACAGCCTCAATTTTTTTACAAAATGATATGTATTTTAAAATATTATTAGGTTACACTAGCCAGCAAAAGTTGGGTTATGTCATGTTTTTTAGCTTTTGAAAGTTGATTCTTAGGTATTCTGTAACGCGGAATCTGAAATTGACCTTCATTTTTAACCATCACATCAGGCTTTTTCGCAAAATTCAAATTTAAAATTGAATCTCCTCCCTCATCTCATCTGACTACTCAGCTATTTAGCTGTAAGAATCCCAGGATAAGCAAAAATATCGAATAAATTTTTTAGTCAAATAAAATAAAATAAAATAAAATAAAAAATGTTTTACATATGTTTTATAGTATGAGATTTTCGCTATATTTTAACTTACATATTTGCGATTTGCAAAAAAATTCTAACGTGATGGTTAAAAATGAAGGTCATTTTCAGATTCAGTGCTAAAAAGTGCGTAAAAATCAATTATCAAAAGGTAAAAAACTCAACCATCTCCTATACTTTATAGTATTCGACTTTTGTTATTCTTTAAATTTGAAAATTTATGATTTGCGAAATATCCTGACATGATGGTTAAAAATTAAGGTAATTTTCGGATTCAGTGCTAAAAAATACTTAAAAGTTAAAACCCCCAACAATCGCAGTCTTGAATTATCTAATCTAAAACTTTTTCTTAAACTCCTTGGCAGAAATCTATCCGAAATTTTTTGTGTTATCCTGTAAAATAAGTATAAATGGTAACCACCAAAAATCTTAATAATATTAGATTGTTATCGGATTTGCGCTAGTATGTATGATGCAATCTCTATCGGATATTTAACAGTGGGTTAAAGTTCGAGTACAAATTTTGAACTGGAAAAACATACATACGATTGTTGAAGTAACATAAAAACTTATAAAAAAAATCATAATTTTTCTTAAAAGAAATCATAAGAGAAACAGTCTCAAATCCTGACAAAATAAAACATATGTTATTTTAGCCAATTTGAGACTTAATCATAATACTTGTAGGATTTTTTTCAAAGCGCAGATACACATGAAGTAAGATATTCGAATACTTTAAACACTTGGTATATGATGCCTCAAAGCCAAGCCAAACTCATTTGTTTTCAGAGTAGAAAAGTGGCATAAGTCATGCATTTTTAAAGTTTCATAACTCGCTCAATTTTAACGTTATATGAATGGGACTTTTTTTGTCCTACTTGTCAGTGTAATATGAAAAAATTACTAAATATAACATATAGGACCGGGGGACCGTATAAAAATTTAAATTTCGTAATTTTTTAAGAAATATTTTTATTGACCCAAATCGCTTTTAAAATGTTTCTTTGCCTGATTTAAAACATTTTTGTAACTGGAACTATATGTCTATGACTAACGGTTTAGGAATTAGCCATTGGACACCGTTGAGACCGGACACCCTGTATATACAAAAAAAAAAAAAAAAAAACTTGTTAAGAAACGGCGAAAAAAATTGAAGCAAACAAAGTTGACATCGATGTTTCCGAAATTACAAGAGGAGAAATAATTTCATTCTTTATTTTTTTTTTCTGTAACGCAGAAAATATCAATTGAAGTATGTTTTTTTATACTTAATTTTTTTATTACATAATTATCACTTAATAACGAATTAAATTATGGCTAAAGGCACTATTAGGAATATAGAACTACTTTTGATATTATTAGTTACTACTTTGGATAATCTCTAGAACATCCGGTATAGTCTCGGTCCCTATGATGCCGGATTTTTGAAGTTATACTGTATATCTTTTTGTACAGAACCCTATAGAATAAATAGAAATAGACTAAAAATATAAAATTTCAAACCAAAAAAATTATGTTATACTCAATTACAAATTAAATTATAGAAATCTGTAGAAAGTTACTTCCCACGCTAAATTCTTAACAAAGGAAAGTAAATTAAAATTTAAGGAGGCTGTTAGTACTAATCATGCTGGTGAGAAAAATAATGGTATGGAAACAAAATTTTTAAGATGGTGGAAGAGAAACAGAATCAAATCTTTCAAGTACACTGTTAAAAATTTTGCAGCATTCTGGCAGGTCATTCGACCGTTTTTTGAAAAAAAAACGGTTTTATAACAATAATTTAACTATATTCTGACCATGAAATGGCCAATACTATGGTCAGAAGAGTGTTAAAATTACGGTTGTGTAACCGTTTTCGGAAAAAACGGTCAAATGACCTGCCAGAATGCTGCAAATTTTTAACAGTGTAACAAGAAGATTTGCGCTAAAAAATGAGTAATGAATTTTACGTAAGATTATTTATACATTTTGACATACTGAAAACTATAATCATAAAAATAGGAACATAAATAATATACAGGGTGTCCAGTCTCAACGGTGTCCAATGGCTAATACCTAAACCGTTAGTCATAGACATATAGTTCAGGTTACAAAACGGTCCGGTTTTAAAAGCGATTTGGGTCAATAAAAACATTTCTTTAAAAATTACGAATTTTACATTTTTATACGGACCACCGGCCCTATATGTTATATTTAGTAAAATTTTCCTATTACACTGACAAGTAAGACAAAAAAAAGTTTCGTTCATATAACACTAAAATTGACCGAAATTTGGAACTTTAAAAATGCATGACTCACACCACTTTTCTGCAGTTGAACACAAATGAGTTTCGCCATGCTTTAAGGGGTCATATACCAAATGCTTAAAGTATTCGAAGAAATTATTCCTTGTGTATTTGCGCTTTGAAAAAAAATCGTACAAGCGTTACGATGGGGTTAACTTCTATTGAATTTCAGATTGACTAAAATAATTGCATTTTAACATATGTTTTATTTTGTAAGGATTTGAGACTGTTTCTTTTCATGGTTTCTTTTAACAGAAATTACGTTATTTTTATAAGTTTTTATTTAACTTCAACGATCGTATGTATGTCTTTCCAGTTCAAAATTTATACTCAGACTTTAACTCACTTTCAAATTTCCAGTCGAGAATAAATTTTACATACTGACGTAAATCCAATGACAATCTTATTAGATTGTCATTGGGTAAATTTACCATTACATTATTACGACGCTAAATTTAGTTTTAAATGAAATGCCAAATGAAGTTTAAATATGCACTACTTTTATTGTTAGTGTCGAATTCAGTTTGTCATAAACGGATTACGGTAAGATTTAAATAAGAGTTATACAGAATAACAATACTTGATATTATTTAGGCTTCATATCTCTGTGAACTTTTACGGTATATTCATTCATATTTTTCTAGTATATATACAGCTATACCAAAACCTAGGTTGTATAGTTTTTTACAAAGTCTTATTTTTCTTTTAGTAACGATTTTTTTAATAATTCAGTTAATAGTATGATTTTCGGTGGTTACCATTTAATTTTTTTTACAAGATAGCGCAAAAAATTTCGTATAGATTACAGCCAAGAAGTTTAAGAACAAGTTTTAGATTAGATATAACACAAGACTGCGCTGGTTGTGTTTTTTTTATGTATTTTTTAGCACTGAATCCTAAAATTACCTTAATTTTTAACTATCATGTTAGGATATTTCGCAAATCATAAATTGTCAAAGTTAAAAAAGAATAACAAAATAACAAAGTTAAAAAATAACAAAAATCGGATACTATAAAGTAGAGGAGATGACTGAACTTTTTTAACTTTTGATAATTGAGTTTTATGCACTTTTTAGCACTGAATTTGAAAATGGCCTTCATTTTTAACCATAAAGATAGAATTTTTGGCAAATCGTAAATGTCAAAGTTAAAATATAGCGAAAATCTGATGCTATAAAACAGATATAATTTTTATTTTATTTTATTTTATTCAATAATTTATTCAATTTTTTGGCTTATACTGGGATTCTTAAGCTAAACAGTTGAGGGATTCGATGGAGTAGGGGGGGGGGGGGGAGGTTCAATTTTACCTTTGAATTTTTTAACTTTGAAATTTGCAATTTCCGAAAAATCCTGACATCAGGGTTAAAAATGAAGATCATTTACGGATTAAGCGTTAAAAAAATACAAAAAAAATGAATTATCAAAAGTTAAAACGCAGCAATGACATCTATTTTATAGTACCTAATTTTCGCTATTTTTTTATTTTTTTAACTTTAAAATTTACGATTTGCAAAAAATCTTTGCGTGATCGTAAAAAATGGAGGTCAATGTCGGATTAAGTGGTATATAATACACATGAATCAATTATCAAAAGCTAAAACTGTTTATTTTCATCATTTTATTTAACAAAAATTCTGTTTTTTTCTTCTTCATATATGTTTATTACAAATTGTATATTTTGCATTAATATGTCAGAATGATTAAAGATTTCAAATTTATATTGCAATGTTAATTTTAATTTCAACCATTTTTGTTTAATATATCGGACGAAATTATATTTCTACTAAATTTGTGAATGACCACTGATTTGCAGAAAAAAATATGCTCCAACTTTAAACAGTTATTACTCGGTCAATTTTAATCGTAGAATAACGGGACTTTGGGACTTTTTTATCTTACTTGTCAGTGTAGCAGGAAAATTTTACTAAATATAACTTATAGGACCGGGGGACCGTATTAAAATTTAAATTTCGTAATTTTTTTTTAGATTGTTTTATTTATTTTTTATTTTATTTATTTATTTATTTTTTAATAACCAAATTGCTTTTTAAATATTTCTTTATCTCATTTAAAACATTTTTGTAATTGAAACTATATGTCTACGACTAACGGTTTAGGAATTAGCCATTGGCCACCGTTGAGAATAGATACCCTGTATAAATGAACAGATTTGTGAATAACACTGTCCTAATAAGGATAAAACTTATAATTACAAAAATAGTAATTGAATTATAATTTCTAAAAGTATCTGCCAACATAGTTATTTCCTCTATAAAATAAAATCGCTTTTCAAAACACGATTAATTTAATAGACGTTTTTAACTGCACTATCTTATAATTTAATGAAATAAAATTGTCACATTATGTCTACAGTAAGGAAGAAATATGCAATAAAATTTATATTAAATTATGCAACATTTTCATGTCCTTCATGTTGTTCGTTTAAAAATGATAAGCAATGAATATTATTTAAAAAATTATGTTACACGGTTTTAATTCATAATACATAGACTAAGCATTGTCATTAAAAAAGTTTTCTTTCCAAACTTGAAATAAAATTGGTTCAATAGATAGGCGAGTTAAATAAAAAAAAAATAAACGCGCTTTTTTCACTTGGCCTTGTCCCTTTTAAGGTTCTGTAAATATTTATATATTATTTTTCATCGACAATCAGCTTGCGCTCAAATTTTGTACGAAATTGATTCGTTGATTATACGATTCCGAGTGAAACTTAAAACAATGTTTTTGTCTCTGGGCACTGCTATTGGTGGAGATCTGTAGTGAAAATACACGTATAACATATTATCAATGATAATTCACACGGTTTTTATATATGGTATTTCACAGAAAAACATAAAAGTTTTTTCGATCCTGGAATCTGTGTCTAATAAGATGTGGTCTTGACAATACAACATTGCATTCTCTTTTACTATGAAATTTGTGGAATATTTCAGCTATTTCGGATACTTAAAGTATGTAATTACAATGAAAAACAGTAAAAAAAGTTTTATTCCTTTTGCTTTTGATAAAATACGGTCTTGATAATAGATAAATACTGCATTGTCATCGATATGCACATATGTGCAACTTTTGAGCAAAATTGGTTCGTTAGACATGTAATTTCAGTGAAAACATAAAATGTTTACGCCCTTGTGTTTTGCCTCTAATGCGGTCTTGACACATAAACATTCCATTGTCTTTGCTACTAGTAGCTAAATAGCTGTATATGTATACCAAAATATATGTGAATATAAAATAAATAAAGCAAATAATAATAATAAAAAAATAAAACATTTTTTTAAAAAGAGAACCTGTGTTTCATGGTATTTGTATATCAAGTAAAATTCAGTTCGAAATAACTTCCAGAAATTTCCATTGCGAAAATAGGAATAATTGCGAAAAAGATGAATTTAATTTATTGACAATAGGTTAAAGGATTTTTTTTTTTTAAAAATCATTCTCATAAGTAAAAAAATAAGAATGTATACAATTAACTTTACTCCTTAAAAACAATCCTTATAAAAACTAATAATTCATATTTTTTTATGTTAATCCCCAACCCATATTGCGTTATTTCTGAAGTAATGAAATTGAGAAATTGGATAACAAAAGAACAAACACAAAAAAAAAAAAAGAAGATGAAGAAAATAAAAGAAGAAAAATCGAAATTACAACAATTTAGCTCTTCAAAATAAAGTAATTATAAAAAGCCTTAAATTCTTTTACATCTTCACGCTTATAAAATAATTTTTTAAAAATAAATATATATATATATTTTTTTGTTATAAAGAATGCATTTGTCGTTTTAATACTGAAAAATATGCTTTCTAGTTTTTATATATTTTCTTTGTTTTATGAAGCCTTAATTTTTTAACTTTCAGACACGCAGAAAAAAATGTGTTTGAAATATTATAAGAAAATTAAATACATTTATTTAAAATACGTAATTTCATTTTAAATATGTCTCTTTAATTGACAAGCAGAAATACTATTTACTATTTTTATAAATGTATTAAAAATCATACCTATATATTAGACTATTAATATATATATATATATATATATATATATATATTTGAAAAATGCCATAAGAAATTATTTAAACTTTATCTTAATTATTTGAGATAAATGTGGCCCCGGTGTTTTTTGTTGTTATTAATATTTTAGTTTACCTTATTCTTACCATGAAATATTGTTTTAGAAATGACAGGAAACTGTCGCTTATTAACTTTAATATGACTTAAGAAAATGTCTGATAATAATAATCGGGATAGGATGAAGTTTTATAAATGCTATCCCCTTCGCCCCAGGCTATTAAAAACGCTCTTATTATACAGAAACCCGCTCTTTTATATCTTTTATTTACCCGCTCTTTTATATTAGTTTGTTATGTTTTGTGCTACGTGTTTTAAAAAAAATTATTACGAAAAAAATAATAAGAATATGTTGCGCATTTTAAGATAAAATTCTACGATTATATTCTTTTAATTGCAAGAAACATAAAATCATGTATTCTGTACTATATGAATACAGTGCATACAGTTTTAAATAAGTCAAAATTTCAATGTGAAATGTAAGCCAGCAGTCCGCAATACGATTGTACCAAACGTCTGCTTTCAAATCTTTAACAAAATACTGACCTATTTATTGCGTACTCTTTGCTGCTGAGATAGTACTAAAGACTTTAGCCGCGAGCCATTCAATAGGGAGTCTACTGTATTAATTTACATTTAACGAAATTATTCAAGAATTAAATAAATAATATAAAAACAGCTATAGACATTTTTGAAAAAATAACTATGAATTATAGGTGAATATATAGTTATATAATGAAAATTATAGGTCAATGTGAATAAAAATTATCATTTTTCGGTTGTATTTTTTGTGTTATATTTCGTTATTGATATCTTAACGAAAATAATATTCAAATAATCGAATACATAAGAACATTACGGAAATGAATTTTAACTATATTTTAGAATTTTGAAATTTGTACAAAATTATTAAATATATACATTGTATCAGTTCAAAATACCTAAATTCTATACCGCTATATATTTTTACTAGATATTTACTATATATCTCTATATATTTACTGGAGTAAATTCAACATTTTTATTAATATTACTTAAGAAATGTTTCAGCGAAATTATGGAATGATGTCACGATTTTATTGCTTTGAAAGTATAAAGAAAAGAAACTCATTACCTTTTTAATTGTACCAAAATTCCGCAGAGGCAAATTGCTTTAACCTATCTTAATTTTTTTCTCGTTATTAAAACCTCTAAATATTTATTTTTTAAAAAGAAATATGTATTTTTGATTTGGGCAATTAGTTTATAGCAAAAGTATTGAAAGAAAAATAAGCTTTGAATGTCTTTTTTTAATCACATCTAATTATCCACTTATTTTTACAGAAATTTACCAACTCAATTTGAAATGTTTTTTCTAAAACGATCTCAACTTTTACTTTTTGATATTTGTTCATTTTTTAGATATTTCTTACTTCCACTTTTAAGTTTTATCAGACAAAAAAGAAAAAAAAAATGTATGTAAATGATGTTCTTTTCATTTTGAATTTGTCTTCCAAAAAATCGAACAGACGGTTTATTATTTTTATAAATAATTTCTTACTCTTTAGTTAATAGTCTGAAAACTGAAATAAACGTGTAAACGAAATTAAAAAAAAAAGTATTTTAGCTGTATTCCAATTAACTAAGAATGATTTATTTTTTTAGACTAATGAAGATTTAAAGAGATAAGCACGTAGTAGTTTTTGTGTATTAGATAAGGATATATTATATACAAGATATTTCAGTTTGTAAATAAAAAATTCTACTCGTTTGCAGGATGGAATATGTCACATTTCTGAATGCTAATTTAAAATTACTTGGCATAGAATAATTTTTTTTAAATGTGCTACGTAGATCACGCATAAAATTAAACTGGTATTTATAATTTAAAAATATAAATGTTCATTTTTACTAGATCTGTGTTAAAATTTTTAGTTGTAAATATTTCTACAAAATTTATATACAGGTCTTCTCTAAGGCATTCATAATTTTTTCGTTTCAAGTTATTGCTTTTAAGTAGAGAAATTTAAATTTTCATGTGCCTATTACGTCACTTTCCATCATAATGTTAAGTCTTTTTCGCGGGAAAAAAAAAAATGTTATTTCTTATACATTAAAATAACTTTGTAAGGAATGAAGAAAAGTATTTCAGTGCTGTTAATATTTCCTACGGAATACACAGACTCAAAGCAGGTCTAATTTACTAAAATATATAATAACAGACTCTGATTGCCACTCTGTAGGTTGAGAGTTCGACGCTCAGCTGGGTAAGGATCACTCAACATTTCATCACCATTGGGGTCAATAAAATGGATACCAAGCTAGCTTGTGAACTAAACACCGAGAGTTCCGTGTTAAGCTCACCCCCTAGCAGGGACATATGCTGTATAGCATCTCGTTGACAAAGATCAAGAAAACAAGGACAGTCACTGTAGTTCCTGATCCTTCTTGGACCATATAGTGACAGGTTTAGTCTAGTTTTTTATATAATAACAGAAGATTAGATCAAGTTATCGCAAGTTAAGAGAAGGCATATTTTATCTTGTATGCAATACACATTTTAGTATTTATTCTTTAAATCAATTGCACATATCTCGAGTGTTAATCACATTTATTGAAATAGATTAATAGTTTTAAAAGAACATAGTTTACTCCAAAAAAATGTCGATGATTGTGTATTTATTTTATATACTATGATATGGCTTCCTGCAATACTGATATTTACGACAAAATAAATAAGCATCAGTTATTTCAAAAGCTTTTTATTATATCAGTTATTCTAACTTTTTAAGATTATCTTTAAAAAATACATTTCAATGAGTTTATTTTTTTTAATCTGTTTTAACCCTTTATGTACTGAATTATGAATTCATGAAAGCATTTTTCGCGAATTGATTAAACTTTATTGGAACATTTACATAATCATTTAATAAATTTTAGAAGGATTGAAGGATTTAGAAGGAATAATTAAATTTTAATTTATTGGGATTTTGGACAATATTTATACCCCCACTCACATCTTTTATTTTAAATTTTTTTCTTATTTTTTTGTAGAATTAGGAAATGTACAAATAAAATGTTCTTACAGTAGAAATATAGAAATATTTACGAATTGAAAAATACTCCCCCCCCCTCCCCCCCCCCGCCTTCTCCACGCCAAGAAAGTTGAACAGATGAAACAAATCATCCTTTTAAAAATATTTTTGTTTTGTGTAACCAATAATGCTTTTGGAACAAGATAAAATAATGTATCTATAAGTCATTCTAAACTGTATTACAACTAATCATTGTGATAAATGAATTTTATAACAAATAATTTTAATGGTACTTATCAGTACTGTCATTAGATAAAGGGTTAAATATACATGAGGCAGAAAGTTTTCTTTTTATAAGAAAAACTTCAATATGCAAGTATTTCCAATTAATTTTTATTCTTTGACAGCATTTATTTAAATTTGTATACGATTTTAAATTTACAGATAGCATGGCAATTATTGTGTGTAGTAATATCCAAGATAACTAAAGACAAAGATTTATATTTCACTCTCAGGTGCACGAACGAACATTTTTCCACCAGGTAATTTCTTAAATGAATGAGTAATCAGACACAATTTTGAAAATCATGTTCATTTTTACTTAATGCATACCATAAAGAATTAGGTAACATATAAACAGATACTTTTTATAGCTATTATTATAGAAATCTTTCGAATTTTCAATATTTTTAAAAATATTTTTTTATTTTATTTTTTGCACAGGATAGAGGAAATTGGCATTTTTTTAAATTATACGATTTTGGGGACAGTTTTTTTTTTTTTTTTTTTTTTTTTTAATGAGATCACATTTCGGTTATAGACTGCCCTATATTTCGCTATCTAAAAAAATAATTATGTAATTATTTTAATTTACTTAAAAATAAAAAAAATAAAAAAATTTTGAATTCAAAAGAAAATTTTTAAAAGAATTATAGCATTAATATTATCTTGCAAGTGTCACCGCGTACCTAGAGTAAGGTTTTAACTTGAGAATTCACATAATCTCCTGTAGGCTCCCGAGTTTTCTATGTACAGATAAGAGGAAAATACAGATTTCTCCATTGTAATCTGCTATCCTCGTTATATAGAGAATTCGCAATGTCACCTTGGGAGGAAAAATTATGAATTTTTTAGTCATACAGCAAAAACGTTGTGACCCTATCTTAATTTTAATATAGTTGTAGCATATCTTATTCTTTAACTAGAAAACTCTTAGTCTCAGTTGTGCATGCTGTAAATCGTCGTTTAGGCATACAAAACAATCAAATAGACACCCTAATCGTAATATCAATATTTTTTAAACACATATTTTTTTTGTAGTGTCACCTGTATGTGACTTAAATTTGGATTTAGTTCATAAAAGAGACTTCAAATAGGTTTGCTGAAACAATAATAATATTTCTTTTACCAAAAATATTGGACACAATTACATTGTTCAAATTTTTTTTCTGGAGAAATGCGAACATCTAGAAAAAATAAATAAAAATAAAAATGATATGATGTACAATATGATAATTATTAAGACACCTTGCTTTTAGCTTGTAGCGTTCTAAAAATGCTGAAGTCTTTCCTTAATTTCTAAGCATGGGTAATCTCTATTATTAAATTGATTAATCGTTCAATGTTTTTTCAGCACATAAGGCATATAGAAATATTAAAACATACTCAAATATTTGACGTCATCTAGAGGAACGGATTATATGAAATACATACTATAAAAATCTATTATTATTAAGTTAGAGCGAACTGAATATATTTATATTAGCTAACAAAATATGACTTTCGTTATATTGCAAATAAATTTCTTATGGAAATTAAATTTTAATAATAAATGAAAATATTATTAAATAGATTAGACGTCAAAACGTGTTTAGTAAAATATTATGTGAATATTTTCTTCCAATTATTTTTTTTTAATGATAAGAAGACTTTTGAGAAGAAAACAAAATGTTTACCATTGTTTAACCCTTTTATGGGCAAAGCATTTTCATTCTTAAAATGTTGAAATCGTTTGTATTTTGTATGTATAACACCATACTTAATGACATATAACACCATACATAATGTATAACACCGAAATTTACAAACAAATTGATTTGTAAGTAAGAAGACGCTGCATTTCACATATATCAAATCTAAAATTTTTCATTAAAATTCTAGTACCATTGTGGCATTTGGAAATTAAAATTATGTGGTTTCATAAACATACCCCCGCCCCTCAAAAGGCTTAGAAATACTTCATTAAAATAGGAAGTATTAGGGTATCATTAAAAGTATTGGATTTTAATCAATACGTTTTGGTGCAATTTCAGTTTTTAAATAAAAAGAAAATGAAATTCCGAAATACTTGATATAAAACACATGAAAAATTTAATATAATTTCTTGTATTATGTAGTTTGAAAAGTAATAGAAACATCGTTTTTTATTATATACAATTATAAATTTTACGACGTTGGAATATAAGAAAATGAAAACCGAAATTTTACCGAGCATAATTTTTTAAAAAGCGAATCTGAAGTAAATAGAGCATAATATAATTATAATTATTTAAAGGCTTCGTAAGTATATGTTTTCTCAGGATCCGTAAGAGGAGGAAGTTTTTATTAAGTAAAGGGATTTCGCAAAGTTTGGAAATAAATATATGTTGATCAGTAATAGGGGTTCTTTCTTCTTTACATATCTTGGATAGACATTGATGTAAGAGAACAGAATTAATTTAAATGAATATAAACGCGTTTTAGATATAAACGAAAAATCAATTTTAAACAAACAGTAGATAAAGAAAATATTACGTATGACGAAATTTTTTATCGGTGTAGTTAAAATAAGTTAAAAAATGAAGATTTTAAATTCTATAAATAATTTAGCTACATTGAAATACAAACACACACACACTTTTATTTTAATTATGTATATATATATAAATAGTGGGCTCTAATACTGTATATGATATATATATATATATATATATATATATATATATATATATATATATATATATACATAAACATGTAAAAATGTTATTTATAGTTTTATCTGCTTCCCCACAAAAAGAAAAAAATATGTATAATGGGAAGGGAAGGGGAGTGTAGGAAACTTTTAATTTATTTTATATTATTTTCTGGTCTTTTTTCATTTGTTAAACTGATATTGTTACATAAAGCTTGACAAAATATTTCAAATATTTAGGATTTCTTACATATTTATCGTTATTTATTTATCTTTTTTTATGCATTCACCTTCTTGATAATATTTACTTTTCGCATATTTTAAATGTTACGAATTTTAATACTTCATTTTTAAGTGATTGGATCTAGTTATTATAAAATTCCTTAGTGATTAGTTAATTTAATAATTGCTGATGCAATTTAATATGTACAATGTCTATATCATGTCTTGATACTCAATTTATAAATTTTATTTAAAAATATTCTATAATGGTTTTATATATGTATATATATATAATCTAGTAATTTATTGTCAGTAATTTTGTAAAGAAATGATGCGAAAATGAATATTTTTACAAATTGCATGTTTTATTTAAGGGGTCTCAGGACTCTTAAAGCTTTAAAATTTTCGAAATTTTATTATTTTTTTTAGATGTTAAACATTTAACTTTCTGATCATTTTGATATAATTGTTTCCTTCAAATTCCCATTAGAACATAAGTTATGGCTTTTAGAATTATACCCGCTCATTAACTGAAGCTGCGTTTCCGAAACGTTGAAGTCATTTTTCTCCAAATGACGTTTTTGTCCATAACACGCACGATATCTCAAAACCTTTTGAATTTTTTTTCATGAAATTTTTGAAACATACGTTTTATGTTAGTCTTTATAAACCGAACCTAAAATTTACTTTTTATTGTTAAAAGAATTAGGTGATTATACTATTGACATTTCCTAAATTTTGCATTAGCTAAATACAACATTGTATTAAAAAAAAAAATGCTTTAAATATAAAATTATTCAAGTTCAGGGTAAGTATTACAATCTGAAGTATAAGTAGGCACCATAAATTTCATTCTAGTTGCAAAATGTATTTTCTAATGTTGAGTGTAGCCAGTTATGCCAATTTTCTGCTCGTCAAATATCTGACAGTTTGGAGATCCCTGTAAATGCTAATTCTGTATCTTGCAATTTTTTTAAATGTGTGAAATGAAAGGACATACTTATGTCTTTCAATACCAGTAAAACTTGTGTCTTAAAAGCATATACATTTTAAAATTTCAAATGTTGAAAATAGTCTTTTTTTTTAATTTTTTCCAATTTTAAGAGTCTTGAGACTCCTTAATGAAAATCTTTTGTATTAATATATACTAATTCTATACTTTTTGTTAGAATTATTAAAAAACAAAGTTTATATATTTGGAAAATAGTAAAGTATTATGTTACTCTGAAATAATTATATTAATGCGAATAAACTTTAAACAAACATCATTCCATGAAATTATTAGAGAGGAGTACCTGAATTTTTTTGAAAATATAGGGATTTTATTCTTGAACATCTTCCAAAATATTAAAGTCTAATTGAAAGTAATGATTTTAAAATATGTAAAACATTTTTCCGACTTTCTTAATCCAGTTTCAAATTTCCTCAAATATTTAGTTTTTGTTCAAAACTTTTCACAGTATTTGTCTCGTATTTTGCATTTTTAAAAATAAATGAATAAGGAATGACACGACAGTTGTAAATCAAAAAGAAAATGAATAAATCCCGAACGAATTACCGGTAGAAATACATTATAAAAGTGCAAATTTAATTATTTATTCTGTAATTATTTTTAAATCATAAAAAGAAAGATGATAAACCTGAAAATTTGTCATTAAAAAAATAATTTTACATTTTTTTTTCTTCTTTACTGCTTTTGAAGTAGATTTTTGAAATTCAAATTACACCTTAAACATGAATATTTCTTGAAAAGATTAAAAAAATATGCAAAATTTTCGCTAAATGCATAATTATTATATTTTAAATCAAAGGTTTTAATATTTTTCTTCGAAGAAAAACGTCTAGCTTGTATAGGGTTTTTAGATTAAAAGTAGTTTTTAAAGAAACCGCCTAAGGGAAAAAAAAAGTATATCATCAATCTGCGGAGTGTAAGTATATAAATAAAATATACAGTATTTCCCTCATCAATTTAAAATTATTTTCAGAAATATTACTCGAAGAAAGGAACCGAAGGTGATATTTGAAATTTTAGTAAATACATTAATATTTTTAACATTTTCTAAAGTATTAAACACTAATTGATGGTAGTGATTTAAAATTGTGTGAAAAACGATTCTGACTCTCCCAGTCCTGTTTGATTATCTTTCACAAATCGCACTTATTGGCAGAAATTTGCATAGTATCTTTCTCATATTTTTCTGGCTTATTTTTTTCGCAATTATACCGGCTGAAAAAAAAATCTCAAAAGAGAAAATTCTTCAGATATATTTCGAACATTCTTAATCTTCGAAATTATATGTGTATGTATATATATTTATATATATATATATATCAATAAATAAAATATGATGTTTTGCGTTTTTCACAAATTAAATGTCAAAAAGGTTTTTTTTAAAGCTGTTTTTAGACATTTTCGTGAAATTTCAGTTAGTGCTGTAACTTTAGAAGGAAAAAATAACATTGCTTTATTCAGTGGATATTTATAGTAATATTTTTAAGTAGAATATTTTATTATTTTAGTTCTAATTATACTGTCTTGATAGTGGTCTCTTTTTTTTTAATTTAAAATTAGTATTTTAAGTTTTCCACTAAGGAAAAAGCGACACATTTGTAATGTTTAAAGTGGAAACAATCATCAGTTATAAAATATTCCCGATATATATATATATATATACTATATATATCTAACATTTTTTTAATTCTTTCTAAAATAATAATGATTTTTTTTTCTTTTACAGTAATGAATATGAAAAATATGAAATCCTTTTCCGTTTCCTTAATTCATTTTGAAAAGTTCGTCTTATATTGTACTTTTGAAAAATAAATGTGCATATTATCTGTCTCGCATTTTGCATACTTTAGAATAAATGAATAAGGAATGAGACAGCAGTTGTAAATGAAAAAGAAAATGAATAAATCCCAGAAGACTTACCGGAAGAAAGCTACCCCCAAAAGTGCAAATTCAATTATTTAACCTTCAAAAGCAAAATGAAAATATAAATAAATGAAGTACGATAAAAATGAAAGTCTTACGTTAGACTCAAATCTACATTTCAAAAGGATTTTTTTAAATTGTTTTCAGATATTTTAGTGAAATTCAAATTTGAGGATTAATAGTTATATTTCTCATAAGAAAAATAATATTTGCAGATTTTTTTTCTTAAAGTACAGTTATTACATTTTTAAATAGAGACATTTACTTTTTTTTTTTTTTTTTTTTTTTTTTTTTTTTAAGAACGAAATACAGCAAATAACTTGGGAGATTTTTTTTTCTAAAATATTAAGACTCACCTTTTAAAATGAAAGCACTGTTAAAGCTTATAACGCATATCAATTATAACTACTTCTTTTTTCTTAAAGCAATTTTATAGTAATCACATTGATTATATAAATTAAAAATCGCAATAGGACTAAAATGAAAACTACGTCAAACACAAGGCTAAATTTCAAAAGTTTTTTTTTTTTCTATAACTCTGTTTTTGATGTATCGTCCTTCAATTCAAATTAAAGCTTTAGCATCAAAAACAATTTTGCAAAATGCAAACAAATTACATTTTTTTTTATTCCAATATTTTTTTGTCTTTTAAGATGAATGTCTTGCAAAAACATTTTATTGTGTTTTAAGAAGAGCGTTACACAAGCACTTTTTATAGACTTCTATTTATTAATACATAACAGTAATTGTTAATGTAGAAACGTGTATCGATTACAAATTGTACCCAATTTTATTTACCGATTTCAAGTACAAATTTTAATTCCACAAACAATGTAGAAAATAACAAGAAGGTGATATTTAAGTTTTTTTTTTTTTTTTTTTTTTTTTTTTTTTTTTTTTTTTTACATTTTTTAAATCATTAAAAAATAATTGACAGAAATGATTTTAAAATATATGAACACTTCATTAAGACTGTTTTAACTTTTTTCCCAAAATACTTTAAAGATTTATGATTTTCCTTAAATTTGCAGAGCACCTGTTTGTATATTTTATTCTTTTGAAAAATGAATAAGAAATATGATGACAATTCTAAATATATAAGAAAATGAATTTATTCCAAAAGAACTAACTACCGGAACAAAAATATTGCGATGGTGTGAATTAAATTTTCTAAATTTGTAAAATTAAACAATGCAATAAAAAATTAAAGTATGATTCAAATGAAAATTTTATGTTGAAATCAAATCTAAATTTCAAAAGGCTCTTTTTTCTTATGAATTGTTTCTGAAATTCAAATTAGCATTTTAATATCAATAGTTCTTGAAGCAGTAAATAGAAGTTGCAATTTTTTTTTCTTTATGCGCAGTCCTTGCATTTTAATTCGAGTTTTTGTTTATTATGTTTTCTTCTTTTTCAAAATGAAAATAACAGTAACAATATAAAATAAAAAATATATTTAATCATAAGGATATATTTTATCTCTATTTTTTTCACGTACCCTAGCATACAATTTGAACGTAATTCATCAATGCATTTCATGTATATATACGTATATTTTACATTAAGCGTCTCTAATTAAAAGTTTAAATGATGGAATTTTGCTAAATATATATTGAAATATTGCTAAATAGTATACAAAATGGTTTCACGCAAAGAACAATCTGATCATTTAAACATATTAATTATGCATTGTTTCTTTTTTATTTACAGTTTCACAAACTGAGTGGAAATATGGTTATTATTTATTTCTATTTCAAATGTCAGCATAGTTATATTTGACGCTGCATATCAAATTTATGTTATATTAAATTTTTTCACCCCCCCTTTTCCGCAAAATTTATTATTTTTAAAATTTTGTTTAATTAATTACTATGTTTAAAATGTTTATTGTAAAAAAAAAAAAAAAAAAAAAATGTTAAATTTCTCCAGTGTGATCTTCGTATTTAGAGTACTCGACACTTGTCAAAAAAATAAAATAAAATAAGTATCCGAATATGTTTCGTGAATAAATCTCCTATACTTGAGATTGCAAATATGAAAACTTATTTAATTTTCGTTATAGAATGTGCTTTATTTAATTTTTATTAAAATCTGATTTCTTCACAAACTTTCTTAAATTGGAAGTACCAATTTTTATTATCTTCCCATTCAACCAATGCTGGTTTTTAATTATTCAAAATATATCTTACCTGCCAATCTAAACGAAGATGTCATTGCTATAGCAACGACAGTGCAAACAAGTTTATTAATGAAGATTTTCATCGTCTTTTTTCCGGTAACACACCCATCAAAACACATAGATGAAACAATTTCTACAAAGTTTTTCAGTATTGTTTTCGAAATAATATACCAATAAATATTTCCAATTACATCATCACAAAATTGTGTTATCGTCAGACATTATTTTGACAGTCACCACCATAAAACATATCCCGATTTATATCACTTTTCTTTAATTAAAATTTTTGTGATATAACTCTATCCCACTTAGCATCCGCAGGCATGCGGATAATCCGCGCTCCAGTATCGTCTGTTTCGCCTACCTTACCAGCTGTGCTCTTTGCCGTAAGTAAATGGATAAATTGGTATCCAGGTTGTTATATAGTGGGCGCGACGGTTTAAGAAATGCGCGTGCGCGTGGGAGATAAAGTGGAGCTCGGGGGAGTGAGGGATGCGAAAGCCGAAAAACAAAGAAAAGGGATGGGGGAGGCGGACTCGTGAGAATTCGGAAACTCTTCCTTTCGATTCGCCGAGAGAGGATGGGGCGGGAGGCTCCTGTATCATCCGCGGGATCGTGCGGAAATGTTTTACTAAGTGGCTTTCGAGAAAAAGGCACTATTTTCAAAAGTTAAGACAATAATAGCTTTTTAACAACGTTATGTATGTTTCATTTACGGAATGATGAGATGAACAAAAAAGGGAATTATTTCTTTTATTATTTCTGAAAAAGGAATATTTTTCGCATGCATTTTATGATCAAATAATTTCAATTTAATGCGTATTTTTATGGATTTCTTTACTTGGAAATGAAGCTTTAAACGTTTTTTTTTTTTTTTTTTTTTTTTTTCAATAAATTTTCCATTGTGTTTATTTCCAAACTTCTTTTGTTGTAGTTTTTTTTCCCCCTTTGTGTCTGTTTGTCTCTGTGTGTGTTTGCGTGGTTGTAAGCAAAAATACCAAAAGTAAAAAGAAAAGAAGGAAAACCGTTTTGTGTATTACTAGAAAATAATAATTTTAATTTTATAAAATAAAAGTTTTGATATAAAAAAATAAAATTAAGCTTTTATCTGATTTTAATGTGATTAAACATGCGAATGTTTCACGTTCTTCACTAAAATAGAACATTTTATTTAATTATAAGAACATTATTATTATTTGAAAATTCCTAATACTTCTTGTGTAGAGTAGCGTAAATTATATGAGTTTATTTATTTATTTGTAAGTAAAAATATTACCTTTTTCATGACCTATGTACTGGTTGTTTCGTTGTTTGTATTTTACACCTTATCTAATTGAAAAAGACAAGAAAACGTTTAATAAATAATAAATTTTTACACCTTAAATGTAAGGCTTTTTGAGAAACAGTTTTATGAACATTCGTCATTTGAATTTAAAAACAAAAACGGATAATGGTGTGCAGTGCACGTACTTGAGCAGTATTAACCGTATAAGCATTTTAAGCACATACCGAATGTGCAGCTATTTTGTGTCATTTGTTTGGAAATGCATCATATCCACTAAGCGATTTCGAAATCTCATTTTAGACTTACGTTGCCCTATAAACATATTTAAACTTGTTACTAACCTATAATATAATCTATATATTAAAAATTCTTTACACATTCCTTTGTGTAGTGCATACATGGAAAAAATTTTTTTAGAAGAGAACAGAATGGATATGTGACCATACATAAAAAACGTTTTAACTTTGTGTTTATAGTGAAATTCATCAGAAATTGTTAGTATAAATCAGAACACATTTCCATATTTATGTATTGTAAAATTTTCTAAACAAATTTCTTTATGTCTGACTAAATCATTCTCCTGTTAAAATGGTATAAGAAAAATTTTGTAGAAAAGTGTAAATCACGGAAAAAAGATGGTATTCAGTACTTAAGTATATCAGTAATTTGCGTGTATTATAACAGATTCTTAATGTTTTCTCCAACATAGGAAGAACCTTCTTAAAATCTCAATTAATGCAGACTTGTAAACAATGTAGTAAGCAAAAGTGCACTTCCCCTTTGGTAAAAACTGATGGGCGATGTTACTCGCATACATAGAAAGAAAAAAAAATATTTTTTTAATTCTTTCGCAGTCGTTATACTCCCATCAAAACAATACTGAAAATGTTACACAATATCAGCCATCAGAAATACCATCTCTATGATGTAGAATCCTCGTGCAAAAATTAATTCCAGAAAAAATATAAATCTTAGTACAGAGAACAGTAAATTTTCCAAACGAAAGAGATGTATCATGCAAGGAGAGGGTCCGAAGGTGATGTCACTGAATGCGATGAATATTTGTGTATCAATAGAGTATAGTTAGTATATAAATATATGACCGCCATAAAGCGCAAACCCCAGAGGGTCTTGAGAAAATAAGTCGCAAAGTTTAGGCTACAGTTTATAATCGGATAAATTTCCTTATTTGGTAAGCGGTTCAGTAGTAGGGTCGACAGCATGCTGGATTTGAGATTTTTCTACACGAGTTCAAATCCGGCTCGGACTTGCTTTTCGGAACGAAAATTTTTATCAAACATTTTCGAACCGCGATTGAGAAATTATATATCATAATTGAAATTTACGAAAAATATGAATTAAATGTATATTTTGTAACATATAAGTGCTTTTTTAAATACGAAATTTTGCCTGTTTAAATATATAATGAAAAAAACCCCCGCATATTTAGATGTTTACATACCAGAAATGGTTTGTTGTTACTTAAAGTTATTTACAGTTATTTCAATGAATAATCTACTATTTTTCACAGAGAAATAAATTAAAACACATGATATAAATGCGTGAATAATTATATTACTTTAATTTTATTTTTATATGAAGGCATTTCGCATATTTGATGACCTTTTTAATACACTTTATTCTTAATATGACTTTTTTTTTTTTTTTTGGCTTCCTGGTTTTGTAATTATTACCTACGTAATAACTATTTTCAGCAATTCAATATCTTTTTAGAACTTATTTTTAAGAACAAAGCCAGTTATTTTAACTATAATCATAAGAATCTACGATTTGAAGCATTCAAAAGTTAAAAAGCTAGTTGGTAAAAAACGATACATTTACTTCACTGTGAAAAATAGTAGCTTATTTATGTAAATAACTGTAAATAAATTTTAAAACTAACTTAATTTTATGGTCTATAAAAGTTCCAATTGACTTTTTATTTAGTTTGTTATTATTATTATTATTTATTTATTTTATCTTTACTTTTCATTAAGAATATATATATGCAAACATTCACAGTTAAAACTGTATTTATATAATTACATTGCATTATATAAAAATATTAAACTAGAAAAAAAAATGATTTCCGAAAGAAATTACTAAGTAGACAGTTATTCGAATTAAAAATCAAGAATCCCAGACCTAAAAAAAATCATATTAAAATTATAAAAGATTAAACCATGTTAATAAACCATGAAATATTCAATCATTGGAATCATTTGAATGAGGAAACACAATGAAAATAATACATTTGTTCACTTATTTTTATTTATTTAATTGTTAAAAATGTAGATATTCACAGAAATAAATGCAAATAATTTTAAATAACAAAAAAAAAAAAAAAAAAAAAAAAAATCTGGTCTATAAACATATAAAGATGCGGATTTCTTTATTATTAATATTATTATTATATATTTAAACACGCAAAATCTCGTAGTTAAAAAAGCACATATATGCTACAAAACATACATTTAATTCATATTTTTCGTAAATTTAAATTATTCTCGCTCATATAATTGAACATGCATAATGCATGATAATAATTGATATGATAATAATTGAACATATATGTGCAATTATTATCAACAGTGACTCATATTTTTCAATTGCGTTTCGAAAATGTTTGATAAAAATTTTCGTTCCGAAAAAACAAGTGCTATCGGGATTTGAATTCGGGTGGAAAAATCTCATATCCAGCATGCTGCAAATCATGCTGCTCAACCGCTTGCCAAACATGGAAATTTATCCGATTATAAAATGTAGCTTAAACTTTGCGACTTTTTTTTCTCAAGTCCCCCTAGGGGTTGCGCTTTACGACGGCCATATATTTATGTACTAACGATACTCTATCGATACGCAAATGTTCAGCGCATTCGGTGATACTAACCTCGGACCCTCTCCTTGTTAGAAACATTTGCAGAGGGAGGAACCCGATCCTTTTACGCTGCTTTTAAAAATAAAACACAGAAAATAAATCATGATTTCTAATCCAAAGCATCTTAAATTGATTTTTTATTTTATTAAAAACATTAAAAATAAAAATTATATCGATGAAGCCACATAAAATTTCATAACTGCACTATGCCGCCAGCGACTCAACCCAGAAGGATTATCTTACATTTCTCTTTATTTCTCTTTCGTTTGCTTTTATTAATGTCTAACGGATCAGTGATGCTCATGCTCAATCAGGGAAAGAGGGGGAAAATTAGGAATGAAAACTTCCCAGAATATCTATTTTAAGAGAAAAAGTTTGATATTAAAAAATATACTTTTGTCGAGTATAATATCGTCATTTAGGGGTGAAAGGTGTTGATTTTCCAATTTATGTTCACATAAGACGTTTACATGTATTCGTATTCCCTCGCATTGTAATTTAATTAAAGCTATCAGTTTGGTCCGGTCAAAGATTATAGTTGCTGTAATCATTTTGGTTATAATATTTGCTTAAAACTTTTAAAGGATTGCATTTCTCATTCAATGGAGTGATATTTAACTGAACATTAAGAAATTATCATTTGCGTTAATACTGCAATTAAGTAATAGTGAATGGCCAACCTTTCAATTAGTACTAACGTGAAAAATGTGACAAACATTGATAGGCATTATTATTACTATATTTTTGGAAACATGGTTATAATTTTATTGAACCATTGTAGTGGTAGCGAGACACATCGCTTACATGAAACACCTTAGAGAAATGGGGGCACATGTGACAAGTTCACATAAATATAGCTTTTTATCATAACTGGGTTAATTTCTATAAACAAAAACTACTATTCAATATAGTAAACAGATCTTTTATACACATGGTAATTTTATTTAAATCAGCTTTATAGTTCTTCTTACATTTTCTAATAGTTTTATAAATTTAAAAAATTGTTCACATGTGCCCTACGGCGGGGTAGTTGTGAGCACACATGGGACACATGTGAACGCAACGAAAAAATATGCTTTGAAATGCTTTTTATTTTGTTAGTCATTTGTCATCATAATCATTAGTTATATTACCTGTTAAATTCACTGTAAAGAAAAAAAATATATATTTATATTTCTCTAGTTTCTGGTTGATATATTTAAACAAAAGATTATAAAATGAAAATAAGTAAATTTGAGGAGGGTGGGGGTGAGGGAAGCTTAGATGATTGATTCAATATTGTTGCAATAAAATAAAATGAAGTAAATACAATGCAATAATGTAAATTTGTAAAAAAAATAAAGCTTTTAAGTTTTGCTTAGGAGTTTTTGTTTGGGAAAAATTTTAGGGAGGGAGCATTTAGATAATATTTATCGGAAATCTTCGAATATACGAAAGATTCTCACCTCTGTATTTGAATTATTTGCTTCTAAATTAATGATAAAGAAGGTTCTTTAATGATTTTTACAAATTCTTAATTATAAGCCCCCCCCCCCTACCCAAGTTTAACCTCTTTTGCTTTTGAAAGAGGGGAAGGGAGAGCTTTCAATTGGGGGGGGGGGGACTTTACGGTAGTTATAAGTTTAAAAATGTTACTTTCTTAAAATATTACTGATATCTACACTGTAAAAAACGGACTAAAAAACGGAAATACTACTGGCTATCTAGACGCCAGCCAGTACTATTTCCGTTTTTACGGGAATTTTCCCCTATAAATAACAGAAAAATTTCCGTTTTTCTGATTAAAAACGGAAATTTTTCTTTTATTTGTGGGTAAAAATTCCCGTAAAAAAAAACGGAAATAGTACTGGCGACTAGATTGCCAGTCGTATTTTCGTTTTTTAGTCCGATTTTTTCTACAGTGTGTCTCCATTCAAAGCAACCACATAGCTGTTTTAGAGATGGAAGTCAGCCATTATTGCAAGTTTAGAACAAATGAAATAGAAAAAGTAACGTTGTTTAGTGTAATACATTTTGTATTAATAATGTATAAAAATATTCTTGTAAACCGTTTAGTAAAATAATACAAAGCACTTATTGCATTTTAGAAAACATTAAATATATTTAAATTACAATTGAACGTAAACGATCTTGTTGCTCTTTATGTACTTGCTCACAGATGTGTTTGTGGAAGTTTCAATACAAAATGAACTTTATTTGATAGAAATGTCTTCTATTTTAGGAAAATTGTAGATATTAGAGCTAACGTTACTTCTAATGAAGTTAACTGAAAGGAACAGAATCACAAAATGATTATTGGGGGCACTTATGAACTGTTCGAGTTCATATCTGCCCCCAACTATTCTGTTCACAAGTGACCCACATGGCTGCTACAGTTAAATTGATAAATCATTAACATTTCTCAATTTTAGAAGAAAAAAAAAACTTTATCAAAATATTTATTAGTATTCATAGTACATGTTAAAACATTAAAATTCCAATACAAGAATAAATAAATGAAGTTATTCGATTATTGGAAGTGAGATTTTACTTTTGAGATCTATAAACAGTGTTTTGGCTACTGAGGACAAACAGAATGTCAAAGAGCTTCAAAAAAATTGCCATATGCCTACAGGTGCTACCATCTTAGGTAATATTTTTCAAATAATAAAAAAAAGTATAATAACTATTGAAAAATTGTGATATTCACATCTGCCCCATGTTCACATGTTCCCCATTCTCCCCTAAATTCATACAAATTTTAATGTTTATTAAAGGTTATTATCACGTGCCCTAGAAACATCGTCGGTCGAGGCAGATAGTATGGTAATAAGTTGCAGAGTCCTCCAAGTGAAATTTTTGCAGAAAAAAAAGAGTGTAGCCAATCAATTGGAAATTGTATATTACATTTAATTTACTGTACTTAAATAAATCTTTAAAACTGCATATATTCAGTTTTTTACATATATCTTTCTTTATTTGAAGGTATATTTCCATCTATAGAAATTTTTTGGAACTGAATTACTTTAATGTGCTTAAAAAACCTTTGTCATGAGAAGCACTTCCGTTCAAATCACCATATTTTGCGCCATTTATTCTATTTTTTATTGATATTAATTACTTTTATCCTGCTGTGTAAACCTTCGATTTATAATATATTTTAATAATTTATTATTTATTATTTTCTAGTATTAGGAAAATGGAGAAAATTAACATTAAATGTAATATATTTTTCATATATCTAACAAAATATTCTTAAAAAATTGTTAAAGTGTGAAACATACATTTTTTAGTGAACATATTTCCACAATTATAAAAGTAAAAAGGAAAAGTCAAAAGAAATAAAGCAGGTTTCTCACAGCTACGAATTTTGAGAACCACTATTAAAAAAAAAAATCTTCAACTTCTTTGATGACAGAATTTATGCGATTAAATAATGGAAGATACAAAAATTCGTAATTCCTGGAACTCCAAAATAGGAACCTCGACCTCCCTGAATATAAACTTTTAAAAATTATGTCTGTATTATTTTGACATACAGGGGTATCCCAACAGTCCCTCACACATTTTAAAATTCAATATAAAACCAAAGAATTGTCTTACAGGAGTGCGGTTTGGATTAAAATGCTTCTCACGATGAAGAGTTTTCTTCATAAGAATAAAAAAAATTAGTTCTAAACTTCGATCATAGATGGTGCCACTAGTCACTATGTTTGTTTTCAAACATACGTTTTTTTTTTCTGATTTTCAGATTGTATTCGATTTCGTTTCGAAGTACCAACACACGCAATTAAATGTTTCGCTGGGAGTAGTAATGTTGGTGTCACAGCGTCAAAACTAACCTGAAAATCAGAAAAAAACGCATTCTTCAAAACAAACAATTAGACAAACGGCGTCATCTATGATCGAAGTTTGGGACTAATTATTTTTATTTTCTTGGAGAAACCTTTTTATCGTGAGAAGCATTCTAGTCTAAAACGCACTCCTGTACGTCATTGACTTGTTACTTCATTTTATATTGAATTTTAAAATGTGTCGTGGACTGTTGAGATAGCCTGTATATTGTCTTAATATTTCCAGACGCCGATTGATATTTAATTCTCTTATGCATTTGTTTCATCTTTAATGTTTCCCTTCTTTCCACATATTGATTACAGATCACTGATTCCCCTATGGGGAAAAGGGGAACCAAGTTACGATTGAACTATCAAACTTCATTTAATAAGGTTTATGACTGTTTGGCTTGAAAAAAGGGATATACATATGATAGAGGGAAAAAGGAATAATTGTGGTATATGGCTGCATCTGTTAATGCATGTAGGGGGTCTGTTTCCAATTATACTGATCACGCGATGTTTATACTGATGCTCTACCACCCGCAATGTAATTTAAAAGAAACAAAAGGAACGTCATCTGACGCCCGTTGAAGGTAATTGATGATTAATATTTATTCATCTGCTAAGCACTTTTATTTCAAAGTAGTAATAATTAGTAAAATTGTTCGAACATGAACTCTTTGTTTGATACAATTGACTCATAGAAGTAAAATAAATTTCGTTATATTTTCTATTGTTTCTTGTTTTTAAAAGTATATCTTTATTATAGAGAATTCTCTACAGGGTTTTTTATATATTTGATAAATATACCCCTAAAAATTGAGAATCTCATTATAAATAGTAATAAGTGTAATTTCTGTATTATGTTATTATTGACGCCAGGAATGTCGCTTTAATTACCAGGAATGTTATAAAAAATAAATGAAAAGAACAGAAAAAAGAAAGAAAGAAACAGCAAAAGAAAGTATTATATCATATTAATCGAAGATAATTGGTGATTCGTCGCCAAAACAATTTTAATGTAAATAACTGACAATGAATATCATGAATAAAACACGAAATAATTGTTTAGATACAACTGAAATATAGAACTAAAAGGATTTTTATCATTTCTAATTTTTTTTTCCAACTCGTTGCTGTTAAGAAGAATTATTTACAGATTTGAGTGTATATTTGATAAGTATTTTCTAAAATAAACGTTTAATTCTAAAAAAAAGGAATAAATATAATTTCAATATTATGTGTTATATGATGCTCTTCTACAAGCGATATAATTTAAAATAAACGGTCAAGTACGAGTATCACTCGCGCTCAGAGGCTTCCGTACATTAAATATATATATTATTAACTGTATTATTAAAAAATCGTTACTAAAAGAATAAAAAGACTCTGTAAAAAGCTATAAAACATAGAGTTTGGTATATTTGTATATATACTAGAAAAGTATGAATGAGTAGACCGTAAAAGTTCAAGCAGATGTGAAGCCTAAATAATATGAAATATTGCTATTCTGTATAACTCCTATTTAAAACCTATCCTAATCAGTTTATGATGATCTAAATTCGGCGCTGACAATAAAAATAGTGCATATATAAACTTCATTTGGCTTTTCATAAAACTAAATTCAGAGTCGTAATAATTCATTTACAGTGTAGCTAAAAGAAAACCCTTGTTCAAAGTTTAAACTTGGCATTTTGCTAAGCGCGCTTCGAAAGGAGGTCGCAAAGTAGCAACGCAGTCTTGCTCCGTGCTGCGTTTTCCCAGATAGGTTTTTAATTAATTTTTAAAGAGACGGGAGGCGTTTTGGGATATCTACTCAGTCCAACTTAGTCGCGAATCCCATAGTATTTATGTGATTAATTCTAATTAACTTAGTCTGTTTTTTTTTAAAATTTTACTTTTATTGCTTTTATACTGCTACTGGACATTGCATTACACAAATATATCATTAAAAGTTGTTATCTAGGCATTAAAAGACGATGGTACATACAGTACGCCGCCCCTGTCATTATGTATGTCCAAACTGCCCGTGTTTTTAAGGGTTAATATATAGGCTAATTACCGACGATTTTTTTCAAAAATCTTTATCAACAATGATTTGATACTTCTGCTACGATAGGTACCTCAAGCGCTCCTCAATGTTTTTGCTGAATGCCCACAAATCAAAATTTGTGTATAACGGAAAAATGCGCTATTCTCAAAAACTGTGTGACCTAGGGTAATCGCTATAATTTTCCTGCAAGGTTTAAATTAATCTCTACTACCTCTATTTTTTTCATAATTTTAGTTTCAGTAGATTCGGAAATAGATGGGTGGAATATATTTTTTGCACTATATTTTCGATGATATCTCTGAAAGCATAATACCTAAAATCAAATGAAATGTATTTTTGAGTTCAGCGTTACAAAAGCTTTCACACGATACAACTCACAATATACAAAGAAAAGATTTTTTTTTTTCACGTAACTTAATTAACCCCCCCTACATTTTTTTTAAATATATTTGTAAATGTTTAATAATCTGAAAATATGCGGGTAATTATTCTTTATTACTTTCCTAATTTGAACTTTCCACGTTCCATAGTTTCCGAGTAAAATGGCTGTGACAGACAGACACAGGAGTGATCTTATAATGGTTCCGTTTTTACTTTTTAAGTACGAAACCCTAAAAAGAATACCATTATATCAATTCTGTTGAAGATAATTGTGATTAATGTTCACTTATCTCATGAACACATTTTATTCATAGCAATGTTAATTAATAATATGAGTACACATGGAATATTTAATTTGATACAACCGACTGATACAGATTTAAATAATTTTCTTTATCACTTCTAATATTTTTTTGCAGTTACATCGATTTTACATAGAATGGTATTCAGGTTTTTCTATATATTTATTATAAGAGCACTTTATATAGTGAGAGTTAAATTATAAAAAACAAAAATATATTAAAGATTAAAATTATTGCATATATATATATATAAAAAATAGATGCAGAAATAAAATAGCTTATAGAAAAAAAGAAAAATGCTTAAAAAAAGGAAATCTACTATGTTTTAAACTTTTATCAAAATTTAATGTGATACACTGTGACTAAAATTACAGCACACTGAATTGGATCCGAAATACTTATATTATGGTTAGCTTACGTAAATTGTTCGATTAAAACTGACTCATACTTAAAGTTTTTGTACTTAATAATCAAATTTATACAGGGTGTATCTAAACTCTTGGGCAAAACTTTAAGGGTTGATACTACACATCAAGATAAACAATATTAAATGGGAAACTAAGGGTCCCAAACGTCTTCTGAAGGAGATAGGCGGCATTAAAGTTTAGGGTCCAAATCTTCAAATGATTGTAAAATACGGAAAAATTGGTCGATTCGTTTGCGGTTTTCACTATAACTATTCTTTATGTCAGTATTTTCTTGAAAATAAATTTTAAAGATAAAGATTTAAAAATGCTGATAGCGGGCGCTTTAGACTTTGGAGTAACAAACAACTATTTTTTACCGTTTTTTTTTTTTTTTTTTTTTTGTATTTCATTAAATGCTTTCAAAAGCTTAGACTTAAATTTTGAGCTCAAAATGTGAATCGTTGGGAGTGGTTAAGTAGCGCAAACTGAGCTGTGTTTAGGGGGGGGGGGGGTCAAATTTCAACTCTTGAACATAGTTCAGTTTGCGCTACTTCACTTGGATGTTGGCGATTTTCTGAAATCGCGCCAAAGAAGTAGAGTCACACCGGAGTCGCTCCGGTCGCACCAGAAAAAGTATTATGCATCTGACAACAGGATAAGTTGTAAAAAAAAGAGTTTTATTTGTGTTCGCCGGCAAAATATCAATGACAGTTTTGTGATATTGATAAATGTTATTTAAATTATAGTGATAGTAATAGTTTAAATGTGTTAAATGATATTTAAATTAGTAGATGTGAAAATATTATTAGAATTTGAAGAACACGCTAAAATCGTTCAAAGAAACAATTACCTACACACTTGAGGTCAGAAGAGTTTTCGAATTTATTACTGGATATTGGTGATGGTAAAGTTTTGAAAGAGAATGGAAGAATAAAAATTCCGAACAGCCTTTGTGAAGTTGTTAGAGATTATATCAGCTTAACTGGGAGAATATACCCCACCATTCATCAGGCTTCAGTGGATAGTGCTTTGTGGCTAAAGGAAAGAAATTCTCACTCCTACAAATGACTCCGTCAAACGCATCAATACTTTTCTGCTTAACAAGCTGCCGACTGAGCAGATGAAGTACAAATCTTTGAACTCTGTAATAGAAGATGATGATGCTGTTCAATGCCCTGTTGAGTTTTTGCATACACTCGAACCGCCAGGATTACCTCTTCACGTCCTCTGCCTCAAGGTTGGCCTCCTATCATGCTTTTGCGCAATCTAAACACTCCCAAACTATGCAATGGCACCAGGTTACATGTGAAGACTCTGCACAAACATGTAATCGAAGCCATGATTTTCACAGGCTTCAATCAGGGTGAAACCGCATTTATTCCGAGAATTCTTCTCATCCCATCAGATTACCAATTCGAATTCAAACCTCTCCAATTTCTTGTTAAGTAGTGCTACGACATGACAATCAATAAAGCACAGTGACAGAGTTTTAAGGTAGCTGGTGTGGATCTGAGAAGTGACTGTTTCTCCCATGGTCAGCTGTATGTGGCGTGTTCCAGAGTCAGTTCATCAGACAATCTCGTCATGCTACAGCCAGAGGGAAAAAACAAGAATGTCGTTTACAGGGAGGTTCTAAATATTTAGTCGGAGGAATGAATCTGGGAAGAGGATGAATTTTTACATATAATTTATGTGAGAGAAATAGAAAGTCATATCCGTAATGAAGCACGGGTAGCAGTTATATATATAAAACTTCACTATTGTTTAAATAAATGTGTTGAAAAATAGTTGTTGAATAATATTTTGAATATTGTATGAAACATTCAGTATTAGCCTTTATCTCCTTCAGCTTCCCCTATCTTACCTTTCTTCCTTCATGCCTTAAAATATTAAATATCTGGAAAAGTATTTCTGAGAAATAATCAAAATTGTTTTTTCTGGATTCAGGGATCCCAAAACATCAAGGAAAGTAAAATGTCCATACCGTATTTTTCCCCCATCGCAATAATTTCCTTACCAAGGATTGCTGGATAAGAAAAATAAAAAAAGAAAGTTATTAAGATACAAAAAGAGGTAAACATAAAAGTAAAAATAATAAGAAAACAATGACTGTTTTAAAACTGTTTTATAACCATTCAATGTTTTTATTAAAATCACACCTAATTTTTTGACCGAAACTTATATTTTCTTTAATTCCGTTACAGGACATTAATCTGGCGTGGACACAGAACTCGATTATGGTTAATTCACTGCTTTTTCTGGTGTTTAGTAAAAAACGCAAGCAAATTAATTTATTAAATGATACATAATTTTTATTCTGTTTCTTTTTAAAGTTAAGACAACAGGAAATAATTAATGAAACATAAACGTTATTTAACATTTTTTAGGATTTCTAAATGGATTGTTCAGCATATAATCCTAAATTAATTAATGGTTGATAAAATATATATGTATATATTAAAATATTACATTCTTCATTTTTTTATTTTCTATTTATCTTCTGCATTTATGCTTTTAAAATGTTTCATTATTGCAGTTTTAGTTATTTGGCGTATTTTGGCCAGTATAATTAAATCTAGTGTTGTTTCAACTCGTATAAAATTTTACGAGATACAGATAATATTTGGCGAGTTATCATCTGAGGCAGGCTAACAGTAAAATGAAATAAAATTAATGTATTTATTTATAATTATTTTTTCTAATATTAAAGCGTCGCATTGTCATTATGGGCCTATAAACACACCTGTAAACATAATGTTTATAATTCTAACATACCAGGAAGTGAGTTAAAAATCAATTAATGACTGAACAATTCCATCTTTACGTATAAAAACTAGTTTGACTTAAATAAAAAAAGGTGCAAAATTAGAATTACTGATTGAGAAAGATAAAAAAAGACGGGCAATCGACAAAAATAGGAAGTTATGAAGGAGAGAGAATTTACCTTAGCGAAGCGCGGGTACTCAGCTAGTAATTATATAAATCTAAATTAAAACATTTGGAGTAAACTTATTTATGTATTAATAAATCTCTCTCTCTCTCTCTCTATATATATATATATATTACGCTATCGTACGTGGCACAGAAATGGTGATTATTTGTTAATTGTTTAATGGCAACGCCCGAATAAAACGCATTTCATTGGTTATAGAACAGCATTTAATGCATCTCCATACCTATAGGAGGATACCGTAGGGGCTGCCTTTACTGACGCCAAATGCCGCCAAGTTTTTCGCCAACATGGCGATATCTCTAATGTGTCGCCAAATCCAATAGACTTTCATTTTAAACGAGTTGGGTTTACTTGCTAAAAGAAAATCAACAAGTTGAGATATTTTAATGCAACAAAAACTAATATGAGCTTAAGGGATTATATGAATTATATTTAAGGGAGTCCAAGTAAATTAAATTATGAATAAAAGGAACATGGTACAATGCTTAGCACGCTTTCCCAAAAATAGATTTTAAGGGAGTCCAAACTGTTCACTAAGGGCGGGTAGTTTAAGGGCAGTCGGCATCCCTATACGTGCCATGTTAAATTAATGTACCTTTTCTCATGAACTACTTCAGATATGGACTTGAAAAAAATTTGATGCGTAAAATAATCAATTCTTAATAATCTGAAATTAAATTTATAAATAAATAAAGCTTATATATATATATATTTAAATCTGAAGTAGAAACCACATTCAAGTTAAAAAAAAAAAAAAAAAAACAAAAAAAAAAAAAAAAAAACAAAAAAAAAAAAAAAAAAAACATGCAATTTTTTCAAAGATAATGATAATAATAAAAAAAGTTCTTTTTATAAGTTTAAAAAATTCACCTCAGATTAAACAGGGATATGTATAGAATGTTCAAGCAAAATTTCGAAGCATAATGTATAATAGTTTTTTCAAAAAGGTACATCGAAGTTAAAAATACAACATTTTGAGAAAATCATGTTTGAAGTAAATAAACGCACTAGAAGTAAAGTAGATAAACAAACAGAATTACTAAAAATTTTCTAATTTCTGGTTGCCGTAGGAACAAAAGTATTATATAAGTAGAAAGAGGAGAAATGGTGGATTCAAAATATTAGAAAAATCGAAAATTTGAAATATTTTAGGTTTTGACCTTCCAACCGCCCTTAATTTTATTCTATTACTAAATACGCATACATCAAATGCAAAAATATTTCAAAGAAAACAAGAACTGAAATAGTGTTATTTTCATTTATTCCTGTGTTATATTTAATGCCATTTCGAAGTATTTCTTTGTACGTTAAAATGGTATAGAACTACTTATCTTTAAAAGAAAAGAAAAAAAAAAATAATGATCACTGATATGGCTGAAAGATAAAATTGGCTCTTAAAACTTCAAGCTTGTCCATTGTTTCAACAATATTGTCTTGACATTTAATGCACTATTTATTAGTTACCTGTTATGATGAAAATACTTGACTTAAAATTCTAGCTTAATTTTTAGGAATTCTTATGATTTTAGAATTTAGAGAAAATATTTTATCACTACATTTCTCGTTAAATATGTTGTACTCTCAGAAATGCTTTCTTCAATGCACTATTTATTAGTTTCCTGTTATGATGATAAATATTTGATTTCAAATTTTAGCTTCATTTTTATGAATTCTTATGATTTTAGAATTTAGAGAAAATATTTTATCACTGCATTTCTCGTTAAATATGTTGCACTCTCAGAAATGCTTTCTTCAATGCACTATTTATTAGTTTCCTGTTATAACGATAAATATTTAATTTAAAATTCTAGTTTCATTTTTAGGAATTCTTATGATTTTAGAATTCAGAGAAAATATTTTATCACTGCATTTCTCGTTAAATATGTTGCACTCTCAGAAATGCTCTCTTCAATGTACTATTTATTAGTTTCCAGTTATGATGATAAATACTTTATTTAAAATTCTAGCTTCATTTTTAGGAATTCTTGTGATTTTATAATTTAGAGAAGATATGTTATCACGGCATTTCTCGTTAAATATATTGCACTCTCAGAAAGGCTTTCTTCAATTCACGGAAATATTCCTGGCAGCACTGCTATCAGCATATGACCGAGAATTGAAGAAATTTCCGTTCTTTTCTTCCGTTCTAGGACAGAAAATTTTCATAAACTGAAATAAGGATTTTTTTTTTTAATACCTCTATCTTTCTTACGTCGATCCAAAGAACACATCGTTACGAATGGAGCCTTTTATCCACTCGGCCAGCAAGCACTTGGTTGAATATAAAATCAAGATAGGTTTTTATTTAAATGGGAAATTGGTAAGGCTTGTTTAATTTCTTGTTCAGAATTCTCGGAAATTTAAACTTAATTTCAGAGACATTTCGTCGTTATGAAATAATGACTGGTGTTTAACACATATAGAATAATAGAGGATAACAATTATTAAATATTAGACATATTTCTAATAAGACATAATTTTTTTGTTAGATTTAAGATATAAATATTATATTTTGAATTAAATTTGAGAAGATTTTTTTTTCTTATTAATAAAGTCGATTTCTTTTTACTTCATTGAACTACTATATATTTTCTAAATGTGTTAATTTAGAATATATTTTATATGTGAATATATATATATATTTTACAGCTCAAAAAATCAATTGTTAATAAGTTTAAAATAATGAGAATATTGCTAATTTATAAAATTCGAAAGCATTATTTTTGTTTGTTTGTTTTAAAATAAAATAGAAATTTCAATTTATTGAATTTTCGGATTTTCATTTTGAAAATAAATTCGAAATTTTAATTTATTGAATTTTCGGATTTTCATTTTAAAAATAAATTCGAAATATCATATTAATACAACCAATACGCATACGTGCAAGGAATAAACGGAATTTCCCCCTCTTTTTCAGATTTCCGGGACGAATTGAAGGGAAAAGCATGTTTTCTAGGAGTACGAAAATTATTTGCTTAAAAATGATGAATAATTTAGTGTATAAATACGAATTTTTCTGACAGTGTGATTAAAATACATTTTATAAAAGGCGCAATTTTATGAAAAAGCGTAAGGTTAATTTTCTTATTTGCTCAGTATGTGAGACACTGAATCATAGTTGCATAAAAAATAATTATTTGTATCGCTAGTTTAAAAAAATCTACCTAATCTTCTTTCCCGAAACGTCTTGTAAAGCTTTACCTGCAAAAACAACTTTTTTAATATTTTAAAAGTCATTCCTTGATTGCTTTCTATTACCCTAATACAATGTTGCTCTTAAGACTGGGGTATTAAATATTTTATTAGAATATAGGCTTTCTGAGTTTCAAATTCTTTTTAAACATAGAAAAATGAAGGTAAAAAGCATTAAGCATGGTATATAGATTGAAACACTCAAGCCTCTTTTAGCAAGATAAATTATGGCGTAGGGCTGAAGTGGATTTAAAAAGCGGGTAATTCTAATATTACTGGCTGAAAAATAGCCTAGTTGTTTCTTCCTTGAGCTATAGGGTAGAAACAATCCCCCTTAAATGAAGAATAATGTAAGTTATTTATTACAAGAGCGGTACTAGGTTGACGTTCTATGCATCGTTAATATTCCAGAGTTTAAAGAAAGGCAAAGAAACGATAGAAAATGACAGTGAAAAAGTTTAAGATAATATCGTTTGCCTACATTACAGTATTAATTTTTTGTGCTGAGAAAAAACATATATTAAAACCGCTTTAATATATTTTTTTTTCATTAAATATTTCGAGATTAAAATAAAAGATATATTATCTTCTAAACAATTGATAATTTAGGTATTGCAAATATTTTGATTAGAAATAAAACACGGGTTTAACTATGTACATATGTTATTATTTATTCAAAACCCCAAGGGAGTAAAAACGGACAAAAAATTGGGTAATTTTCTTAATAAAATTTTATTTCGAACCATTAATTATTATAATGATATAATATTATGACAATATAATAAATATAATTTCGGTAATGCTAATAATAGTTTACATTACGGAATTATTTTGTTTTCATTAATAAAACCTTTCCTTTTTTAAAATCTCTGTACTTGTTATTTGATAAAACATCTCCAGATTAAAATGAAAGATATCTTATCTTCCAAACAATTCATAATTCAGGTTAAAGCATTTGAAATATTTTCATTAGAAATAGAACACACATTTAACTATGTACAGTCGTGGGGGAAAAAAAGTAAACACCCCCCTACTAATTCTGCAAAATTTATCGTAGAAGAAAGTTACTGGTACCACACGATTGGTAATAAAGTCTACTTTTAAATAATGTACATAAAATTTGCTTAGGGGGGCACCTACATATTGAAACGAACCATAACTTTGCTTTTGTCACCAGCAGTACATACTTCTGACAGCATAAATAAACTCTACACATTTAATTAGCCTAAAAACAAATTTTTATGCAATTTGTACGATACGTTTCTGAGAAATTAAATATTTTCAAATGAGCGTATTTTAGGGATCGTATCCAAATTGAAGTTCAGTACTCGATTGTTGACCGAGAGAGCCCCCTTCTTGATCAAGGCATCATAAGTGCTACTCAAGGAGTCATTGAAGAATGCTAGATTACAAGATAGCATAAGAAATTTCAAAATATCTAGTCAATTCTATCATAGACGGGCCATTAAACCATCATTTTGCCGTTTTTTAAGTACAATTTGAAAACTACTTGGAAGAAAAATGTGAAATTTTGCAGAAATATTTCCATATATAATTCCATAAATAATTCCATAAAGCAGAACTTAATAAATCTAAATCCATCAAAAAAATTGTAAGTTGCAATTCATAATTTTTTCGAATATTAATTTCATAATTCACAATTCATATCGTAAAATTATAAAAATTGCAAATTCAATGTATTTATGTTTGGGTATTTTTGTATTATTGCTACACAAAAAATTATCACGTTAGGAGTATCATTTCGGGAGATATTAATAAAATATGAAAATGTAATTTAACATTAGAAGCACTAAATTTTTAATCCTTATAATTCAAAAACTTACGGCCCCACTAGTGGTTGATAGATTCTGCTCTCGAAGCTGGTAGACGGGAGGTGCTGTGTTTGAACCCAATCGCGCCTGTCGGCCTAATCGTGCGGAGTTTTCGTGGTTTTCTTCGAACCTTGGATTTCCAAGCGTTAATACGGGTTAGGTTCCCTTAGAAAGACCTCCGACGAAGAGCTCTCCCCCCCCCCCTGGGCCCATATCCCTTGTGCAGATAATTGGCTGTCATAAATACAACCAACCAACCGAAATCTTATCATTCAAATGACTTGAAATTTGGTGTCTAGGTATAGTTTGAACCGAAGATTTGAAATATCTTGTTAAAATTAGGTATTGTCATTGAAAAAAAAAAGAAGTTTGGGTTCGTTTTAATGTGTAGATGGCCCCTAAGTATATTTTATATACATCATTGATCAGTAGACTTTATTTCCAATCGCTTGGTACCAATAACTTTTTTCTACGATAATTTGTTGAAGAGTTAGTATGGGGTGTTTACTTTTTCTTCCACGACTGTACATATGTCACATTTGTTTTATAACCCGAAGGAGTAATAATGAGCAAAAAGTTGCGTAATTTAATTAATAAAAAAATTATCTCGAAGCATTAATAAATATAACAACAATAGTTTAGATTACTGTATTATTTTCTTTTCGTTAATAATTCTTTCTTTTTGATTGAACATTATAAACGCAATTAAGAAATTTTGTATGTTGTATGTAAATGAAAACACAAAGAAATTAAACAGTATAAAATATTTAAATCTATAGTAATCAAACAAAGAGTTTGTGAGTGTGTCTGTCTGTTTTAACTAGCTCACTAAGACAAGGACACCTTTAAGACAACAGGCATGGAGGTACTCTAGGGTGCACTCGAGAGCCCCTCGAAAAGATTTTTATAAAAGTGGATTTAGATATTTTTAATATAACGTTTTGAGAATTTTTACTGGATTTTAGCAGTATGTTTCTTTTTTCACGACTTACCTTCTTTGTTTCGATATAATGCATATTTTCAGTCTTTATACTACTGAATAGAAAAAAAAAAAAAAAAAAAACTCTTTCAGACAAAGTTAATCTCAAAACAGTAATGTAATTTACAAATATTTACTAATTAATAAAAAATGAAAAACATTTAATTAATAAAAGAAAAGTCTTTATTTAAGAAAAGGAAATATCTTTAATGAAAAAAAAAATAAATACAAATGTTTGCTTTTAATTTCAACAACTGCCGAACAGATTTTGTTTCTTTCCAACATGCTGAGGCTGAGATGCTAATAATGAGAGTTTTTTTTCTTAATTTTGGGGAACGAAAAATGCCAAACCATATATGCATAGTATGAATTCTGAGACTTAAGGCTGTTCTCAAATCCAAAGTGTCAACTTTCTGGCATAAGTTTTAATTCATTTTTGTTCGGAAACGCATGAAACTAGAAGGTGCTGTTATTCAGAAACTATGTCATTGAACTGTCTTTTCCGTTTTCTTATAAACGCAATAGATCTTTATGAAAATACTGTCAAAGTTGGCATTTTGAACTGAACTTCCGAACGAAAGAAAAAAATCCAGTCAGTAAGGAGAGAAAAACGCCGTGTCATGTGATCAAAATAGCTTATAAATCAATAGGTAATTGATCAAAAAATGGGAAACACAGTTCGATTGCAAATCTTTTCCATGGTCAGGCTTTTCAATTTTATATCGTCTTTTATATCTTTATTTCCAATTTTATCTGTTAAAAAATGAATTTGTAAATATGTCAAAACGTTTTGCGCTTGTTGAGAAGAGCAGTTGAGAACAGCCTTAAGGTAAAATTGATTAATTTTCGACACAGTTGTAAATGAGAAACTTCAAATTCATGCATGAAAATGCACGTTTTCTATATTAAAAAAAAAAAAAAAAAAGACTCAGTCACTGTGACGTATTTTTACTATTCAGCCACTTTAATGCTCTTACTGTTTGGTTTATCCGAACCAACAATTTACCTTTGCGAAGTAGGACTTTAATATTCGTGTAGACTGAAATAAATATGAAAAATGCATCTCATTTAAGCCGACGTTGTAATATATTTCACTTTTATGTATGACATTTGCGATGTATCTTTACACATGTCATAATCAATGATGAAAGCTTTTCCTATTTGTATGTTTAGGGTTGATAAGTACATTTTTATAATACATCCGTGCGAAGAACGGATTTAGTCAAATTGTTGTTAAAAGTACCCTTTATGTAACAATACTTAAAGTATTCTTGGGAAAAGTAGGGTACGAATATCGTAGGAGGCAAGTGTTATAAAATTTGATTAATGATTTTTATTTGAAAGTGTTAATCAATATGAAAGGAATCGGTAAATTCAAAGTTTTTTAAAGGAAATTGTGAATTGTAATATTACCTTTCTGATAGGTATGCGCTTACACGCAGACACAAAATAAAAATATGTGACAGGTTAAAGTGAAATATTAAGAAAATATTAAGTAAAATATTTTTTGTTATTAGTTTTTATTTATAGGTGCGGAAATCTGGGAAATTTATTATTCAGAGCACCCAACTACTGCCTTCTTCAATGCCACAATTTTAGAATAGAATATTTATCTTTATTTAACGAAGAAATTCTGCGATTAAATAGCATAACGGTTTCTAATCAAAAAACTTACGGGGAGTCGGTAACTCTGATCATGTAGTTTGAATGTAAAAAGTAAATTTGAAAAAAACTGAATTAAGAAAAGGTACGTAAAATTTTACTTATACTTCTCTTTGTTTAGATTTTAATATAAATTAAGACAATTTTTTTTAGTGGATTTATAAACTCCTTTGAATGAAATTTTTGCATTATCTGCAAGTTAAGCACTACAACGAATATTACAAATGATATAAAGAGAAAGGAAAACAAGTTTCGGTTTACTGAGGCAAAACAATTATTTATTAACAGAAATACAGGAACATTTTTCACTTAACAAGTTTATAGTATCAGACTATGAAATATTTGATTGATCTTGTCGCGTTAGTGGTTAATTGATCTAGTGAGCAAAAAATCTATGGGATTCCGGTTATGAAAGATCACTATTGATTTTGGTAATATCCTTAAATCTTCCGTAATCAGGTTGTTGTTTATTTTCCATTGACTTGTGGGACCCCGATACCGCAAACACCCATATCGCGACAGTTGACGCCTGTCTTCGTGATTAATTGAGTAAGATCAATTGCGCATTTGAAAATCACTTTGTATAAAGCAGCTGAATCAAAAATGTTACTAGGTTTAGGAATAATATTTTGTCCATATTAAGAGTTAAATAAGTCAACCGGAGGCGTCACTCCAAGCCAGATTCTGATTTTTAATTCAACTTTAACAATAATAAAAATATTTTCATTAAAATTTTAAGAGACCAACTTGGATTAATATAAAATTGTGTAACATCACTAAAAACAGATTATTGAGACATGAAATGTAATGTGCCTGAGACATGAAGTAACTGTAACGTATAAAATAAATACAATTTGTCATATTCTTGAAAAAAAAATATAAATTTCCAAATATCTAAATTTCTAAATTATTATTTACTTATATAATATTAATAACTTAATGGTTCATTAGTTTTATCAAGTTTTGTCTGAATGAATATAAAATAACATATTTTAGCATGTTTTTTTTTCTTTTAAATTTCAATAATTGCAAATTATGTAAAAGTCAATGAAGACAATTTTTAAATTTATATTTTTAATGTTTTAATATTTTATAAGTGAACTATATAATTATCAAAATATCTATTCGGTTTATAACGCTAGGGCAATACATTTTATAGTATAAACTAAAATTGTAATTAAATACAGTACAGCACCGATTATCGGAACTTCAATTAACAGAACTTCGATTTATCCGAACAGCCTATTTCTCTCAACAGAAAAAAACAACAACAAAAAAAAAAACCGAACTTTTATTTATCCGAACAGCCTATTTCTATCACTTTTTTTTTTTTTTTTTTAAATGATGATAAGATTGTGGATGCGATTTAAGATGAAAAAAAAATGAAGAAATGAAAACGAATGCTCAGAAAATGACCCAGGTCCATCACATAACGAAGCTTTTAAATGTTTGGAAAAAGCTATGAAATGGCTCGAACGGCAGAAGAAATCTGATCCTATTCAACTAACATATTTAATATGAATTCGAGATATGGCAGCATTGGAAAGAACTTCTTCTTTGAAACAAGTAACAATCGAAAGCTTTTTTGCTTAAATTATAATCTCTGGAGTTCAGAAATGATAAAAAGAGAAAAAGAAAATTTTAAATGATAAAAATGTAATCAACAACAACAACAAAAAAAACAGTTTTTAAACACGCTAGCAGCAACTGGTGCTGCCAGTTCTAAGCCTGGATAAAGTGTGAAGGTTTTAGTATAGTCAGAAACATTCCTTAAATTGCCTGTCTATTTATCCGACACTTTTGCTTATCCGAACTAGAGTCGGTCCCGACTTTTCCGGTTAATTGGCGCTCTACTGTAGAAAAAAATTGTTTTAACTTTCCTACCCTTTTGAAATTTTAATCAACCTTGACAGAAACATTTCACAACAAAATTTTTATTTTAAACTATTTAACATAAGTAGTAACTTAGTTTATTAATTTCTTGTAATTAGGTAACTTTATGATAAAAGTTCTTTTCAAATCGAATTAAATAAATTAAATAAACAGATCGATTAAACTCATAACGAGAATTTTTTTAATGTATTTTTTTATATTTTTTGTCATGTAGGTAAATTTTGTAAAATTGGGAAAATGATTTTTCAGACATTTTCCCTATTTAAATGATTAACTTTTTATTTAAAATTGATTACTTTATTATTTCTACAATTAGACTAATAACAAATTGTAGTATAACCCCTAATCGGAAAGACTCTAATCTGGATAACCAGTAATAAAAATAATTTCAAATTTCAAGAAAAACAAATGAAATGTAATTTGGTAAAGGAAAAAAAAATAATTTCGTGTTATGAAGATAAATAGCAGGCATAATTTTTTTTTTTATATATTGAAACAAAAAAAAAAAAAAAAAAAATTAATAAACGAAAATTATTACCACATAATTTTTAATCTCCTTTTCCATCTCCCCCACTTTTTCAAATTGTACCGAATATAAAATACTAAATTTTCCAAATTAAAAGCCAAATCATTCCCGATTAGCATACGTTACTGATATAAAATTAATGCAGTAAATTAAAATAATGCGGGGGTAAGTATCTACACCGTACAAAATGACAATTTTTTTTCTTAATTTTACGAAAATAGAACATAACCACAAACGAAAATATATTTATCTTTGGAAAAATCAGAAACCTATATACATTCGAAATTTAAAAAAATGTTTATAAAAACAGTTTATTTGATCCCACCTATTTTCTGAAAATTTTCCGAGTAGTTTTCAGAGAATAATAATCAGTTTTCTGAAACCAGAATATTTGTTTTAATGATGCTATCAATTTTGAAACATTCTTATCTGAGTAACTTAATTCATCCATGCCAGAGTAACAAAATAACATTTATTTTAATATTAATAATATTGCTGATAATTTATCATGTTTGTCTATAAAATATTTTTCTTGAACATGTAAATGTTTACTTGAGAATTATCAGTATCCGAAAAACCGATATTTTCGGTTTGAAAAAAAAATTATTTTCGTTGATGGCCGTTACTCCTGAAAGTATATAATGTCGTATACAACATGTATTCGTGTTTTAATAATCATAAAATGATCAAAGTTTAACAAAGACTAATTTGTTCACGAGATTTTGAACAAAGAGAACATATATTAAATAGTTAAAATTGTTACATATATGCTAAATTTATATGTACATACGCTGTAAAAGAAAAATCTGTAAAGTTATAAAAGTTTTTCTAGGATACTGGAATTTCTAGAACTTTTTATGTAAGGGCAACAACAAAAATGCGTGTAACAGATACGCGTTTGCACTGTAAATCGAAAAATCTATAAGGTTACTAAGATGTTTTTAGGAAACTGGGATGCCTAGAATTTTTGTATGCAATTGCAAACCGGGTTACAGATAAAATTTTAGTAAGATTACTGTAATTTTAGTAGATTCAACTAATTTTGTAGATTTACATATTTTATTTGTACAGTGTACATAGAAAATTTTAGTAAGCATATAGATTTTAGTGACTTTACATCTGTAGAATTACACACGGAAAAAACTGTTTTGTTGAAATGACTAAATTTTGGTTCATATAGCTCCATCCAAATATTTTGGTTGGAATGATTAAATTTTCGTTAGATTAACCAAATTATTTTGTTAATTCAACAAATCGTTTGGTTAGTCTACACAAAATTTGGTCATTCCAACCAAAATATTTGGATGGAGCTATATGAACCAAAATTTAGTCATTTCAACAAAACAGTTTTTTCCGTGCAGATTTTTTTCTTTATAGTGTATGATGCGGAAATTTTAATGAGGTAATTTTAACGCCTAAAATTAACTGCATGATATTAGTTATGATATTTTTTTTAAATATAATATATTAAGCAAAGCTATAATTCACTAAATATCTTATGTAAAGTTAAATTTACGGATATAAAGTTAGTAAAAAATGCTAACTCTGGATTTTTGAAATATTAATATATTTGAGAGCGTGAGTTTGAACACTTCCTTTATCCAAATTTTAAAAGATCGTGTTTTTTTCCTCAATCTATTCCATTGCTAAATCTGCTCCGAAAAATCACAACTATTTGAAAAAAAAAACTAATTTTATCCTAAATTTCTGCCATTGTAAATTCTTGGTTTACAATGAAAAGCAACGTACGCAGTGCGAAGTTTTTTGCGATTTCCCAAAGTTTGATTTTCTAAATAAAGCGAGTTTTGAAACTCGCGTCCTCATATCAATGATTGAACTTTTTACACCATACTACATTCTCTTGCATGCTAAGCTATCCACATACATTTTTATACACAGTAATGTTAAGAAAATATCAGTAGAATGCAATTTATTTGTTTGAATGTGGCGTATGTTTTTTATCTGTTCTCACAGTGATGTAATTCTGATGTAACTTTCAAAAATATTTTGTATCGAATCTAAAAAATTGAAAGTATGTATTAGAAAAAAACCCATATCACACAAAAATATCTTTTTTATTAAATATTTCCATTTATTTTTTTAAAGTTTGCATCGAATTTGAGACGTATTAATTTTTTTGGTGTAAATTGTTATCATTTTTTAACATTTTCCAAAATAGTTGTAAAGTGTTTAAGAATTCTGTTTGTCTGTCTGCGTCTGTCTGTATGTCTCTCTGTGATGTAACTCACGAAAATATACTCGGACTGACATACAATTGATATATGTTATTAAAATCTACCTTAGCAATTTCGGAGTTTAGCATTTATACTATATATACTGGAACATTAAAAATAATTTATTTTCATTACGTTCTATGGGAAGAAATCATTTGCAATTCATTTAATTATGTTACACTATTTCAAACATATTGGAAGTGTTATATGTTTGCGATGAACTACACGAGGTTTCCTACAGAATATGGTGTGCATAGCCTTTAACATTCATTTACAGGGCCATATAAATAAATTCGCTTAGAGTACTGTTTATTAACAACAATTGATAGAAGTGCGTTTTCAGCTGTGGAACATGCTGTAAATTAATTTTTTTCCCATGACTTGGAGTGTATAAATTATATCATATACATGGTGGCACAAAAGATCTCGAGTACGTTTTCGTTATTTCGTGGAAATTGGTGAAGGGGAATTTAACCTCTGCCTTGCGTTTTCGATCTGAACTAAATTTCACCATACTACGTGATAATGTGATATATATATATATATATATATATATATATATATATATATATATATGTGTGTGTGTTACATTATTAGATCTAATTCCGCGATTTCCTTATCTCATTCTAAGTTACTACTTTATATTCACAAAATCCTTATCCTTAAATAATCTCTATCGTTAACTCTGTTAAATACCCTTTAATTTAATGTCTCACTTGTCTAAATTGCTTAAATATTCCGCTTTTAGTATTCTTAAATTAAATGTTCCATTTCCGCACTTTTTTCCTTCTAGAATATTCTTTTAGCTTCGATTTTTACTTTCCCGCGTATTTCTGAGGTTATCCATTTTCCCTTCAAATTCATCCGCTTGCTTTGTCCGCACTTTTTTCATGACGTGATGTTCTTTATTATTCATTGGTTGAGACCGCGATCTACGTCATATTTGTATTCTTACACTTGAGGAACAAAAAGTCGATACTCGCTGTGTTTCAGCAGAATTTGCCGTATTTCTACTTTGATAACTTCCCCTGGTCGCCGTCTGATATTTTCTATTATCTATAATTTGCTTACCAATAATTAAATACTACGTAGCGATGGCTTGATTAAAATGAATTGCTGGAAACTGCACCGCCGAAAGCTCTTTCAATAAAATCCTGAGTTAAATTATGCATTGACTCAATTATTCCGGAGAAACCTACACTGGATAAATGTGCTAAATGGCCTACCACTCAATGACTGCAACTACTTTCCAATATCCATGTTGATTTACTACGAAACATTCTCTTCGTTAAAAATCAAAATTCGTTATATTTGTCGACGAGCATTCAACTCTACCTGTATTTCTATTATTTCAACATTGCACTACTGGTAACATAACAACCAGTTATTTCGTTCACTAGTAAAACCTTCCAATGTTAGAATAATCTAACATATATATATATGTATATGTATATTAATCAATAGTTCATATACTGAGCTGAGCGAAAGAATTCGGATAATTACCTGACCATTGATGGTAATTTCCGAAATTGAGTTTTGAAGTGTGTTTCACGTTTTCCCTATTGTTTACTTAGACATAATCTTTCCCCTTATTACACGTTAAAATTTTTATGAAAGTACTAGTTCATAACCCCCGTCAAAAATGTCGGAACGTGAATGATAAATCTTCAAAACAGTAGTTTAAAAAATATTTTTCTCACTTAAAAAAAAAAAAAAAAAAAAAAAAAAAAAAAAAAAAAAAAAAAAAGATGCCTCATGCTTTTTGTTAATCAAAAAGTATTATCCTTTGATTTTTTATGATTAGAACAAAGAATTTATGTAAACTACAATTTAGTCACCAGCGCTTAAACGCGCCATTTACAGCTATGACGAAATTGAATATGTTTGACCATTTCATTCTATGACGAAAATGCTTGTTTAGGTTACTTCTACATTAAAAATTTGTTTTTTAGCGTGACTTTTTTTCGCTACAAACTACGTTAAAATTCAAAAGTTTATCTGCAAGATAATTAAAATGTGTTGTACCTATAAGAAATATTCATTTTATTTGCAATGTCTTCAAATCTGATAAAATGCATTGTAAAAAAATGTACGATTACAACAGAAAGTTGACGCCCAAACAATTGTAGCAAGAAATATAAGCTCCTAATTTATTGGGAATTAAAACGGCCTACAGACGTGCTGCTCGCAGTCTTCAGTACAGAAGAAACGTCCCTTTAATTTTCCTTTAAATAATGCTAAAGTGCCATTGAAATAATTCTTTATTGTAAATGCACTCGAAAGTTTTAGATATTCAAATTCTGTTAATTTTTATTTTGTTATATAAGGCAGAAAATAAATATTACAGGAAATATGCAAAATAATAATTATTCTGAATAAATTAAAAATACATGTAATGCAATGTGCTTGCATGGACCTTCTTAGAGCGAAATCTATACCTTTTCTCCACCAGATGGCGACAGTTATCCGTTATTTTTAATTTAGAACTTGTTGTTGTTGTTGATTTGTCCCTTAAATTTAGAACGTAACCGAATAGTTTTTGAAGGTTTTAAACAAAGTTAAAATATTAAAACGTTTTAATATACTTTTCAATTATTTTAAGACCAGCATCGGCGTTAACCTGCATTTTTTTTTATGATGCGTTCAAAGAGTCATTCATTTGTTTGTAGATTTGCTGGAATTTGAATCTGAATGGCAACAGTATCATTTGTTTAGATCTGATTTCTAAGTTAATAGTAGCTTAATTTTAATTTATAACTTAATACATTATAAATGGATATGATACACATGACTTATGTGAAAATATGCTTAACAGACATGATTTCAAGTAGAAAAAATTATCATTTAGCTGTCGTATGTTAGGATGTGTTTTTCATTAAGCCTAACATGGCGTTTAGCTACAATCGATTCGCAGACCAGAGTGGTTCGCACCGGCATCGTTTCGACAGTTTCCTGCACGCAGATTTTATTATAAGTAGATGCTAGAAGCTTTGGAAAGTGTTTCAGAATGTATCTGTGACGTATGATTTTTTGTTCGTGGTGTTGTAGCAAATTTGATTAGTTTGTAGACAAATTGAAACTTTACAAAAAGTTAAACTAATGAAATGAATTATTAAAACCAGCCTAGAAAAAATATCGCAGTAGAAGAATTTTCAGATAATAGACTGTACTATGGAGTTGTTTTTCGACTAATTTCACATGGTTTCCTTTGTTAGTTAATAAGCCTTTTTTACCGCAAAATTTATCCTATCTGTATTTCAGATGCAGGATAACACGTATGTGTGAACTCCAAATTTATTTCCTACTTTTATACTTTTATTTTCCTTACTCTAATACACGTGATGATTATAAATTATAAATTTCTCTTGCCGTCTCAATCATACTTTTTACTTGATTTTTATTGTATTAAGTTTCAAAGCAAAATAATAATATTAAAAAGGTATGCTACTTGAACATTAAAGCAAATACTACAACAAGAATTATTCATTGATTTTATACTTTACATTGTGTTAACCAGAGAATCTAAATAAATCGATGTTTGTTAAAATCAGATATATGTGGAAATACCTAGTTTGTCAACAAAAGTTTAGTATCCGCTTAAGATATCGAGGAAAAAACTTGCAGCTTGTCTAGACGGAAACATACACGCATATATATATATATATATATATAAATATATATATATATTTACATTTGTATTCATGAAATTACATATTTTTATGTTTATATAGAAGTATGTGAGGGTTTTCCTGCATTTTATAAAAATCCTTATAAATATCAGATTAAAGGGGTTATTTCGTCTTGGTACTTAAGAGCCATTATTTTGAAAATCAGACAAGTGTGATAGTTGTATTTTTTGTTTTGCTTGATTTTTTTTTTTTTATGTTGAAGTAGATCACATTTAATGAAAAATGTGCAATTTTGATGTCCTGAAAAAGTTTTCCCTTCCCTGTAGAAAATGTCAAAGTTCAAGGTTGTGACCGTCATTTTCCATGAAAAGTGAAATGCGAGTATGTTTGCAATGCTAAAGCTTCAGAAAGCAACGACATCTCAAAATTCTTTTGTGATGAAATATTAGTATAACACTACCTGCTTAGTAGGCTGTATTCGTTTCCATGGGGCATTGTTATTTTACATTGTTATGTTGCCTCACAATGCAATGAAAATGACGTTTTTGTCCGTTTTCCGCACGTATTTTCTTATTTAAGCAATAGTACCCCAAACTTTTTCTTATAGAATATCAAAGTGTACTACTAGGACAAGCTAAATAATATAAAACTTTATTAATATTGCTTCTGTTAGCAGGAATGGTCTGTTAAATATTCAAAAATTTCAAAATAGGCAGCATTTCAATTAGTCTTTTCTCAAAACAGCACCAATGTTCAATAAAACAAAATATATCACGTAGTAGTTGGAAGTATGTGCAAACACATGGAAAAGAAAAAAAAAGTGGGGTTTCGTCATATTCTTATTTTTTAAACTAACAAAATTTACAAAAATTCACAGTCAAAATATCCCGTTTAAATTTCCCTTTTTTCCATTTCGAACAAGGAAGGGGAAAGAATAAGGGATTTTCCATTTTCTCATAGGGAAAAAACATAGCTAGCGGAAAGAGAAACGGGCTGTTTCGTTTTCTGAAAGGGAAAAATTATGATAAATGACAGTCTTTCTTGTGACTTTTGACATTTTTTTAAAATACAAATATGACGAGACCCCACTTTTTTTTTCTTTTCAATGTGTTTGTACATAGTTCCAACTACTACGTGATATATTTTGTTTTATTGAACCGTGGTGCTGTTTTGAGAAAAGACTAATTGAAATGCTGCCTATTTTGAAATTTTTGAATATTTAACAGACTATTCCTGCTAACAGCAGCAATATTCCGGTAAAGTTTTATATTATTTAGCTTGTCCTAGTAGTACACTTTGATATTCTAGAAGAAAAAGTTTGGGGCACTATTGCTTAAATAAGAAAATATGTGCGGAAAACGGACAAAAACGTCATTTTCATTGCATTGTGAGGCAACATAACAATGTAAAATAACAATGCCCCATGGAAACGAATACAGCCTACTAAGCATGTAGTCTTATACTAATATTTCATCACAAAAGAATTTCGGGATGTCGTTGCTTTCTCAAGCTTTAGCACTGCAAACATACTCGCATTTCACTTTTCATGAAAAATGACGGTCACAACCTTGAACTTTGACATTTTCTACAGGGAAGGGAAAATTTTTTCAGAGCTTCAAAATTGCACATTATTCATTAAATGTGTTCTACTTCAACATAAAAAAAAATCAAGCAAAACAAAAAATACAACTATCACACTTGTCTGATTTTCAAAATAATGGCTCTTAAGCACCTTTACTGTACACCCAATAAATTTAATCCTTACAAAATAATTAAGTTTAAAATATATTTGTCAACTCTGAATTTAAGGAGACAGTGGAATTTCAAACTAACGAAATTCGACTAAAGAATCGATTTTTTTTTTTTTTTTTAATTTGGAGAATTAGGAAAAAGGTTGCTCAAATTTATCTAATGTAAAAAAAAAAAAAAAAAAAAAAAAAAAAAATGTGACAAGTTTTTGCAGGGATATAAGCTTTTAAATTTGCAAAAACTGTATATATTTATACAGTTTTTTTTAAAACTTAAAATGCTTAAACCGCCGCGACGAGCCGCCTCTTTTCGTCCGCAGCCCTTCATTCTTCTACTTGTTCCGACTCATTTGCAGAAGCAAGCTTCATACGTCCGCAGCCACGTCCCGAGTATTAAAGATTCTAGCTACCGAACGACTCCTGCTGCGTTGAGCTTATTAATAGATACTATTATTAACTTTGCTGAAGCAAAAATTATAGTTCCGTGCAATAACTCCTTTGAAAGTAAAATTAGAGAATCAGTTGAAATCATTGCACGTGAAGATAAACCTTGTAACGATAATTTACCCTATAGTATCCCAAAAATGTGGCATAATATCATAAAGTCATAATTCTACATCTAATTACAATATTTCAGCTTAAATTTGTATTATGTTGCCAAAACTTGAATGAGTACTCAGTTGAACGTGGTTTTGTCCATCATGTGTAGATGGCGGCACTCGTGGTTTCTTAAATCAACCTTTTTGATTCATTTGATCTCAGTTCATTAATAATTATTTATTTTCACTAGATGGCAACACTGCATTTTTGTATTCAAATCATTGGTCAAGTTTCGACTAATTATCTCTTGCACACGAAGCTTTCGTCTCTGAACTTTGAGCCTTTTTACCATCATATTTTCCTGAAGACGGCTGTAGAAACAGCTCGAAACGTAGAAATTAACTTTCAGTTTATTAAAGTTCGTGTTTTGTGTACCATTAAGCAAGATTGTGTCTTTATTTATTTATTAAAATGCTGATTTCTGAAAAGTGACAATTTCTAACTTTCGAAACGTTCCTGCAATTCCTCTGCACATTCCTAATTATCAGATTATTTTGAGATTTATTTTGTATATTCTCTATAAAATACTAAATAAATTTTAGAATAAAATGTTGTATTTCAGCGGTATTTTAGTATTGAAATTTATATGCATATGAAAATATACAGCTATATAATTAGAAAAACAAAGCAGAAGTATAAAAATAATTTTTTTTGCTTATACATACTTCGAACTTTTACAATTTTTGCCGGCTTCCATTGTAATATATAATATGTATCTAAAAAATAAATATTATCATATTTTATGCAAAAGAAATGCATAAGGGACATTTTAAAATACGACAATTATTCGTTATTTGAAAAAATTAAATTGGGAATAATTAAAAAACTTTTTTATTATTTTAACACCACATTCTGAATATAACTATTTCAATTTGCCATTAACTAGTCTCCAACTCTTAAAATGAATCCACTGAAAATAGGATAATTTGATTTTTAATGCCCACTGTCCTCTTAAGTGTTTTTCTGGAATTCAAAAATAAGGCAGAGCTACTTAGAGGGTATGTGGTAAAGTGATATTAGATGACTGATTTTACAGATTTTTATGGAACTGTGAGGGGAAAAAATAAACATAACTTTAAAAACTATGCGGGGGAATCTCTTACTGCTTAATGTATGGATACTATATGTATAAAACAAAAATATACGTCAACATTTTGCGCATCAACTCTAGAATATATATTCAGCAAAATTTTGGTTATCCTTCAGTCATGGTTTACGTCACTTTTCGGATAAAAGACAGGCGGCTGAAAAGCCTTCGCAAATGGCTGCGATCGAGGGAAATTGTAAATTTCAGCACACAATTTCGCCTTATGTAGGTAGAAATGAAGTTAAAATTAGCTATCAAACTAAGTAATCATATGAAGCAAAAAATGCGACTGCATTTAATTTTAACGGCATATTAAGAGACATGTAATTGCACTGCTAATGCAATCTCTAGGTTATCGCTTCGGTTGAAAGAACAACATTTCAGATATAAATATTATACAGACATAAATACAATAAACCCAAATGGAGTGAAAAAATAGCCAGAGCCAGGAATCGAAACCGGGACCACAGTATACAAGACTGCTGCGCTAACCACTGAGCTACTCAGGCCGGTACGTAGGTTTGCAATTTCTCACTAATAAATCATGTTGGGGAAGGTCACCAGCCATCTATACGACAACCTTGGATGACCGGACAACGATGAATAGATTTTACTATTACATCAATCTACGAAAAATATAATACACATACTACAATATATATTAAAACACACATACACACATGAATAACCCCTGCATTCGACAGTTAAAGGTATATATAAATATTATACAGACATAAATACAATAAACCCAACTGGAGTGAAATATTAGCCAGAGCCAGGAATTGTATTCCTGCAGTAGGCTTTTTGCATTGAAGATTTCACTAAGGAATTCCACAACGCGCAAAAGCTGGTGTTGTGTTTAGTGGCCAGATCGGAATCCGAATTGTTCCGGTGGAAAACTGTTGTGGTTTTGAATGAATTTATTGATTTGCAATCTAATGACGCGCTCAATAATTTTAGATAAGCTGGAGAGCAGACAAATAGGTCGTACGTAAGTAGGATCGTGAAGATCACATGCGGGACAGATGATAGATTTTTTCCGTGGTTCGGGAAAGTAGCAGAATTTAAGTATAGAATTAGTAAGTTTAGAAATATAGGGAATACAGTTTAAAGGATGTTGTTTCAAGACATGGTTAAAAATATTGTCGTACCCAGGGGATTTACGATTTTTAAGTTTTTGAATAATATTATTAATTACAATGGGCACGATAGGAGAAGGAGGCTCAGGGGGAATAGCAGAGAAATCACGGATAGTATCATTGACAGTATTGTGATGACTTTGACTATCGAGGAAGGGATTAGGTGAGAATTATTTTTCATAAGAATTAGCCAGAGATTCAGCCTTATCCTTTTCCGTATATGCAGTAGTATTATTAGAGATAAGACGGGGAATAGGAGTATAGTAATTGTTGAGTTTCTTTTTGATGCGCCAAAGAGAATTATACTCGCTAGATAAATTTCCGAGAAAATTTTGCCAGCTTTTTTGCTTTTCTTTTTGTATAAGGGTCTTGACTTTATTATTAAGACGATTAACAGCAGTTTTAAAGGTAGGGTCTCTGGAAGATTTGTAAAGCTGCCGGAGATTATTGCGATAATTACAGACATTGCGAATATGAGTTGGAAGAAAAAAGATGTTATTATTTTTGAATTTAGTATATGTGGCATGTTTTTGGGCGTAACTGATAATATTTTCAAAATTAGTGACCAGCATTATCGATGACAGTGGTGTTGTTGATATTTGGATAGGCAAGGTCGGCATTATTAAGAAAATTTAAATTTTTATACCAGTCAATTGCAACAGAGGAAGGAGGTGTGATAGGATTGATAAGATCAAAGTTTAGGCAACAGGAAGATGATCACAGTTAAGTTCATTAATGACAGAAGTAGAAATAGGAAAGTAAGATTTTTAGAAATAGCAAAGTCAGTAACAGAAGGATTGCATCTTCAATTCCAGGGATTATGGGTAGGAGTAGAAGGAGCGTGCAGACTAAGATTATTATGAGAAATAAGGATATGGGGTGATTTATGTCTGGATGTTGTTGAGAAGCAGTTCCAATGGCTATTATTCTGCATTAAAGTCACCAGCTGTGAAAGCAAATTGGTGCTGTGTGATCAATTGTGTTACGTCATTAACAGGATATTGTCGGCTGTGTTTAGCATAAAGAGAAGTATTGTTTAATTTAATATGAGGAAGGTCAAGGACAATATTAATGTATTCAATGCCATTGAGAGTTGTGGTTTGGACTGTATAATGAGGAAGGTGCGATTTAATGTAAATCGCAGTGCTGCCATATGGGGAATTGACAAGCGGTGTGTGATAGAGCTTGTGGCCCGAAATGTTTAAGATGCTATGTGATTATAACAAGATTTAATTTCATTGGCTATTTTATACATTTAAGTAGTTCAGTAAATTGTAAATGCTCTTTCATAGCTTTAAAGGCGTCAAATACACTTTGGAAGGTGAACAAATAGTTATCAGTTGAATTATTAGTAGAATTTTTAGTGAGTGAAGGGTTATCTTTGGTAGAGGTGGATGCAACCTCAGCTGGGGCTTCCTGTTTATTATTACTAACATTAGGGCTAACATTATTTTTTTCAGTTTATTTTTTATAAATTTCAGTTTGTTTTTCATCTTTTCAACGTAATTAAACTCTCTGAGGATTTCTACAAAGTCCTGGGCATTTTTGGAGTTTAGGTTAGTCGGTCGTTTAGTTTTGCAGGATATTTGCTTAATATTAATTTTATATTTAGGAGGGGGAGGTTCTATTTTGATTTAGAGGATTTTTCGGACAACCCCTGAAATGATGATGGATGTCCAGCACCGCAATTGGCGCGGGAACAGGTTATTCTGCCTTTGTAATAGCATTTAGGGGTTAAATGTTCTTCCGCATATTTCATGCATTTAGGTTTAAAGTTAAAAATTTCGCTTACGTGACCAAAACGTTGGCAACGGTAACATTGTTTAGGGTTGTTTACATTACGAAAATGCTCAATCGAAACCCGGATATAACATAGTCCCAGTATTTTGTAGATACGGTCGAAATCTTTATTATTAAGTACATTGCCCATATAAAGATGCATTCCTCTGCCAGTTTTTTTATTCTTTAGCATGTCTGCCCTAGTGGTAGTAAAACCATGTATGGCATGTTCGTCTATAATTATTTGGAGTCCCGTGCGAGGCGGGATACCTCAGATACAGATTTTGTTTGTCTTTGGTCATTGGGATGGATGGTAGTAAATTAAATTATTTTTTGAATCTAGGTAATGTTGAATTTCTCTGAATTTATTTTCTGTTTTAGGTTGTATATTTATTAATTCGCTCTTAAGGCAGACTACGGGAGGGTTTTCATTATCAAGAGATTTAACTTCCTGCGCAATTTTTGCCAGTCTACTTCACTAAATTCAACATATAAAGGATGAATTTCTTTTTTCTTTTCTACCGGAGTGGTGCTCTCAGTATTATTTTTTTGTTGGTAATAAGCATTAACGTTTTCCATATCAACATTGTTGTCTAAGTTAACTTGATTTTGAAGAACTATGAAATTATTGGTTAAAGTGACATTATTATCAGCATCAGATTCAAAAAGGCGTCTTTTGCCAGTACGGGTTCGGTTAGGATTTGGGCTAATACTTTCCAAAACATGAAAACTCTCCATATATAAAGATTTAAAAAACCTACAAGCTCCAGGATTAATAATAAGTTTGACATTATATGGCTCTCCCGAAATGGAAATGGCAGTAACATACATATTCCTTATCCGACCTTTCAGGTGGAGTAGCCTTGAGTATTTTGAAGTTGAAGAATTTCACCATCTACAGTGGTGGTCAGAATTAAAAGAACAATTGAAAATTGCACAGAAAAAATTTATTTCTGAACTACATAAAGTGAAATTTATACATAAAATACTTTTTTATGCTAGAAATCATTATAGAAATAAAAACACTGGAAAATGCAAAATATGAATGTTTTACCATAATTAACAAAATATGTCATTGTAAAAATTGGACAAAATTATAAGGACAATAAATGTGTTTGAATGAAACACACTAATAATTAATAATCTGCCCCTTCTGCTCAATCACATTTATCAGTCTTGACGTCATAGAGTTTGACAATTCCTTAAGAACGTTCTTGGAAATTGAACAGGCTTTTTCAATGGAGGACATAAGCTCTTGCTTGTTTTCATATTGTATACAATTTTTGTATACTTCGTGTGCCAGAATACCCCACAGATTTTCCATTAGATTCAGATCAGGGCTTCTGGCCCGCCAATGAAGTAGTTTCACGAAATTAGCAGCAAACCACGATTTTGAAATTTGAGAAACATGTACTGAGGCATTGTCCTGCTGGATTAATTAGTCTCCACTCGTTATTAACGGTGCTTCTGGTAAAATATTATCGCCCAATACATCAAAATAACTCTCGGAATTCATTATACCCTGCACAATAACTATTGGAGTAGTTCCACCAGTTGTGAAACCTCCCCAGACCATTACTGAGCCAGCTTCAAATGCACGCTTTGAGAAAATTTATTTTTATCTACGGAGATCATACCAAAAGTAGAGAAAAGTATCTGGCCCATCCAAATTAAACTTTTTCTCATCGGAAAAGACAACATCATCCCACTTTTTTTCACATAGTAATGCATTTTTTGGCAAACTCCATCCTCAGTCTCTTATGAACTTTTGTAAGAGGCGGTCGTGACATATGTTTACCATAGTGAACCTTTTTTTCTTTTTGTAAAACACGTCGAATAGTTCGGCCACTGCATTCTAAGTTTAATTCACGTTTTATTTCTGTTTACATTTGTTTTTTGGAGCAGAGCTCGCTTTATTATCATTCTTTTCTCCCGTACAAAAGCAGAAGATGGCCTACTTGTATGTCTTTGCCGTCCATATTTACCGGGATGTTTAAGATAATCGTAAATAACAGTTCTTGATCTATTGAACTTTGTCGCAATTTGGCGTACAGAAAGTCCTGAACTTTTAAATGCATCCACTTTCCCTTTCTCAAACTCCGAAATCTTTGTACTTAGTGGCATGACTGAAAAACAGAATATGACGATCCCAAACGCTTACTACGCATTTGTATCGTCCGGGAGTTCCGTGTGCAGAGCAAAAAACATGCAAATTTCGCTTTTTAGAACACACAAATACAGTTGTTCTTATAATTTTGTCCATATCAGATGGCTGTATAAATCCATAATACATTTTATAAATATGAATTTTCCACATATTTCCACAAAAACTTATAAAAATATTCTTCATTTTTCATTGGTTTCCAGCCATTAAATTTGCATAAGTTTCCGGCCAAATGTAGCCAAGATTTGGCGATTTTTGCCTTGTCCTTATACTTTTGACCACCACTGTATTCCTGCGAAAATATCCAGTAGAATCAAATTGGCTGGCTCATGATGAGTAGGAAACTCGTTGAAATGTCCTAAATAGCCTGCCACTAACATACCACTGACAATACTATCCTGGTCAGTTTTATAATCCATAATGGCACTCATCTCATCTTCGGTCACAGACATCATGAAAAAATCAATAATCACACACGTCGATAAAAAAACTACATTATTCATAACGAACTGATGTATTACTTACCAAACAGCTGAACACGTCTTAACATCAAGCGATCAAACACGGAGCAGCTCAATCATACGAGCTCTGCCACTGAAAAATATGCCAATATATGAGTTTTTTATCTGTCAATCAATATCAATATAAATATGAATGAAAATTTGAAACAACGTTTATTATTATTATTAATTTAGGATCACTACTTATTTTTTCCGGTGCGTAAAAACAGTATTATTTTCAATACAATATATAGCAGAGTTGTTATATGGCTATTTGCTATTTTTTTTTGTTTCTTATCTAAGGAATCTATTCCATATTCAGCAAACAGCATCAAACCTCAATGAGCGGCCGTGCACTTTGCTCACATGGATCCAGCGTGTTAGCTAATATCTATTATAACAATAAATCATCTTTTTAGCTGCTTTGAGTGATTGATATTTTCAAAACGATTAAATCGATGAAACGCCATTTTTATCTTCTTTTTAAGTATGTCTACTCATAAAGTGTAACCCATTTCTTAACACTTCATATTCTATGCATAGATGGTATAACTGCGGAATGCAGTCTTTAGACTTTACGACAAATTTCTGGAGCCAGGATTCAAATTCTTATATCATATTTTAACTAAAAATTCTTATATGGAATTTATCTGAAGGTTTATGAAAAAAAATAAGAAAATTCTTTTAAAAATTATTCTGCGAAATCTCTTTTCGCACTATTTTCCAAATTGCTTAGAGGTGTTTTTAATTGTGTTATGCATTTTCCACCTTTACTATATTTAATTAGTATATACTATACTAGTATATACTATGTATACAAACCTATAGAGAATATACAGAGCTGCTGCAAAGCATTGGAATTACTTATAGACTATACAGACGCTAATTACTGAAATTGGATGTTGAACTATGTTAAAGTTATCTAAATTATTTATGTACGTATCGCTGACCCACAAAAAAAAGGCACACAACTCGCAAAAATTCAATTTGCGTTTTATTCAACTAATAGGTCTGTCATAGGTGCATCTTGCTTCAGGAAAAGTTTAAGAAGTGTACTTATCCAGAAAATCGCTTTATTACGCTATATAGTCCAATAACGTACACAGAAAGGGGGGGGGGAATTATGTGGAGAGGTAAAATTATTCAACCCTCCTAACCTAATCTATTTCTATCCTAATCGTCTGCATTTTCTAGGGTTTTACTCTTTTATGTATGTCTTTACAGCTCCATATATGGGCTGTAAAGAACCATATATAGACGTTCTGATTATAGAACCTCGAAATATGGTTCTATACCTCTATATCTCTCATAACCTTATACAGAGGTTCTGAGAGGGACTGCATATTATAGTACAAACATGTACTTACCTTCTTTTGTCTCCCCTGTGAATTTACATATTTGTCGATATAGATAAATTTTTTTGCGTGCGAGCAATATCGTCTTTTACCTTATTAAATAGCCACGTTTTGTTACAGTTTTCTGGAAGTGTTGGAAAGTTTTTCTTATTTTATGAGTGACGTATGATTTTTTTTCTTTATCACTTTGCATTCGCTTTTCTGAAAATTGCGTTTTTCTCATTCTATATATGTAACTATAATCTAAACTAATTTTGATACACTAGACAGACTTGACTACATTAAAACAGATAAATTAAATTAAAAAAATATATGAAAACATTTAATTAAAAAAATGTATACTGAATAGACATTTCGCTGTGCAACGCAAAGTCTCATCTGTACACACATCAGCAATAACAGAATAGCCAACCACTTCCTGGACACAGTCAAAGTCAAAGTTAAAGTTATTCTTTCAAAAGCACAAAATATTCCTTCGGGATTGTACCAGATTCATTGAGCGTGTAAGGGTAAACTCTAGTGAACCAATTTTCTATGAATAATCTATAGTGATAAGCGTCCCAGGTCTTTTTCAAAATCAATGAATTTTTGAAGGATGGAGCGTGGTCCGTTTCATTTCGTATATATAGGCGAAACTGGTAGATCGATCGAGATTAGATTTAAAGAGAATGTCGGAGCTTATAAAAATCGAAAATGAAACTCTAAATTATTACAGCATGCCTTTGAAATGGGCAATACACCATCCTTCAAAAATTCATTGATTTTGAAAATGAATTGCAACGCTTATCACTATAGATTGTTTATGGAAAATTAGTTCACTACAGTACCTATACCCTTACACGCTCAAAGTATCTGGTACGATCCCGAAGGAATATTTTGTGGTTTTGAATGAATAACTTTAACTCTGACTGCGTCCAGGACATGCTTCGATATTCTGTTATTGCTTATGTGTGTACTGGTGTGGCTGTGTGTTGCACAGCGAAAACCCTTTTTGTATAGATTTTTGTTTTAATTAAATGTTTTTATATATTGTTTTAATTTAATTTCTCTGTTTTAATGTAGTCAAGTCTGTCTAGTGTATCAAAATGAATTTAAATATTTTAATTCAGACGTTAAGTATGTGTATCTTAACTATAATTCACTATAAAAAAGCGTTTGCAGAAACATATTTTTACTTTTTTTAGACAGATATGTATAACGTTATGATATCTCAAATCTCTAATCTCTACATAATGATTTATTAATGAAACAATACAAATTTCATTTGTTTTGAGTGAAATGCAATTTCCGTTTTACAGCCTTTCACATTAAATGTAACAGTATAGATTAAATCCCTGAACAATTTAAAGCTTTCCATTCTACACAATTGTAAATGTTATTTGGTAAATTTCTGCATGAAATTATACAATTTTAATAATCCCGTAAATCACAGTATTTGGCATTTTAAATTCGGAAGATTTAACTGCAGGAAATCAAACGGTAATCCACGATTTACGGATTCCAAATGTCAAGATTATAATTGTCTAGGGATTCAAAGTTTTAATTGTTGAAAATAGCCTTTTTTATCTATTATATGTAATGAAATTGCTTCATTTAAGTATATTAGATGTAGGTTTATAATCATATGCTTAAAACAAGTCATGCATTTGGTCTCAAATATTGAGAAGGAAGGTAACTTAAATATTAACAAGAAAGAAAAATGTTGGGTCAATAGTCCAGGGGAAATGTACATTTTACCCTGCAAAAGGACGGGTAAAAGTTCTTTTCTTCTAAATTGTTTATAATGATGACAACATGGAAAAACCATGTTTTCTAACAAAATTTCTTAAGGCTAAATTTTCTGTGGCCGAAAAACAACAAAATTTTGGGACATTTTTGGATTTTTAAGTATCTCGAGACTCGTTACCGTAGCGTATTATTTCTCAATTACAATATTAAAGAAGATAAAATTGTCTACAACTTTCATATTTACAACTTTTTTATACATTCAATATCAAGCGCAGTACGCTATCTCAAATATGGGAAAAATTTTTCAATTTTCTTAAAAACTGTGAAAAACGTAGTTTTGCCGCGATTATTCAAATGTTCTCCGCAGATTTAATTGTGTATGTCGACTTCTAAAAATTGGTAGAAGTAAATTATCTATTATTTGTACACTCACGTCTTTATTTTCATCTCAACAGACATTTTATATGCAATAAATTTATATAATTTTAAAAGCAGGGCCGAGTGTAGATGAATGATACAATTTTCATATTTAAACAGTAACTTTAAGTGTATACAATGTTAACTTCAAAGCATTGTTTAAACGAATTTTTTTTTCTCTATAGTTTTTCAACCAATAGTAACTTACTGGCACGATAGTTTCAATTAAAAAAGATTTTTTGCTTAATTTTAATAACTTTCTTAATTTTTATAATATTTATAATGCATACATATTTTTCCAGGTATCAATGGAATAGGTGGATCATTTTCAAAATCTGTTCATGTTTTGGAATAACAAAATAAAATTTTTAGAAATAACCAGAAAGTTTTAATTGTTCGCAAATAATTACCTTATCTCATAAACATTAATATACAAGCATCAGCAGAGACCAAATTTATAATTTAACATTTTAAAACTAATTTTTAAATTTCAATGCACTTTGTATAATGACATAAGTGAGCACGGTAATGACAAATTAAGCAAAATATTTTTATTTTTTCCCAGGCATAAATTGCAGCCATTATATCTTCTGGTCCATACAATGATTTTCTATTTCTCATATAATGAAAGCAGATTAAGAAATAAAAGTTCATTTAATGATAAATTAGAATTGGGTACGGTAATGACTTACAAAAGAATACTCACCAAAACGTTCAAAGTCTTTGCTTGTTTTATTGAAATGATAAAACTATTTACTCTATTCACCTAAACCTGATAACAAGTTGACTTTTAAGGAGTACTTTGCCTTAAAAAAATCCGGAGAAACATTTTGTCAGAAACATGGCAATGACACTCGTTCTTGGGACACGGTTTTAAAAAATTATTAAGAATTATAGATAAGTTTAATTAATGAAAATAAATATTTTTTGAATTAGTAGCATCTTAATAAATAAAAATGTATAAAAAAATTATAACCATCTTTTTTAAATAGAACTTTGTCAAATCTTTACCTAATAAATTGCTTGTTGGGACAACCTACGGTAATGATATTTTTACTACAAAAGAATATATTTCTTATTTTTTATAAATAGTAATATATCTGAAAATTATCATTAAAAACATTATAGTTAAAATGCAATAATTAAAATTATGATATTTATTTTTCTGTGCAAATGTGAAAGGACAGTAAAATATGAAACTTTTTTTTTGAAAATCACCCAGGTATGAAAATTTGAGAAAAACATATTTTATTTCCCACTACAATGGTATATTTTATTAACCAATTATTGACAACACATGTTTTAATGTTTTACTGTTTTAAAGATAGCAAACATTGAATTGTAGTTCCATATAAAAGGGAAGGACTCAAAAGATAAATATATTTTATGAAATAAATACTTTTACCTTATAAAATAGCTACAATAAAAATGACACCACATTATTTCACTAACTAATGTTATGCACTTATATCTTGTAAAATTTATAAATTCTGTTAACAAAATATTTGAGATCACTAGTTTTATATATAAAAAAATATTTAAAATATTAGTTTTAAAATATATTGTCAACTTTTTTCCACTTATATCAATAAATATAACCAGAGATTATATCATTTTAGCATGCAAAAATATGTAAAACTTTAAGATTATCTATTAATTTCTTTAAAGCTCAAACAGGATACTTTTAATTTCAGAACGGGTTCCAAACAGTTTTCCAAAAATGAAAGTGTCCGAATATATTAAAAAAAAGCAACCAAACCCGAAAAAGTACAAAAGCACAACATTACATATTGATCTCAGGTGTCCCATGAAAAAAAAATAATAATAATAAATAAATAAAAGTAACAAAATGCGAGCGAGATATTTGTAAAGAACGCTACCATAGGTTTAATGTTACCTTGCGAATGTCTTCGTGTGACTAATTTAGCCCTATAATTCATATAACTGTGACTTTAAACGCCTCAGTACGACAACTACCGTAAAATCTTTGAAAATGAAATATGTATATACGGAATTCGATCTTTAAAGAATAGTATATATTTTTTCAAGAGAAAGAATATGAACAATTATACCTGTTACGATAGAGACCTGTTTAAAGCGGGACATATATCGGTTTCTTTCGGATCGGTTTTCAAGGTTTTAATGAATCAATATTTGGCAAAGCTACGTAGTTCAGCATTACGTATTTAATGCTTACACACTTAAAATTTTCAAAATATGGCCTGTTATTCCCATTATAGCCCCAATTATACCTGTTACGATAGAGACATGTTTAAAGCGGGACATATATCGTTTTTTTTTTCGGATCGGTTTTCAAGGTTTTAATGAATCAATATTTGGCAAAGCTATGTAGTTCAGCATTACGTATTTAATGCTTACACACTTAAAATTTTCAAAATCTGGCTATTAGAGATTTATTAAATTTCCCGTGGCAAATTTTCTTTTTAAAAGGGGGGTGAAGTGGAGGGGGCGCCAAAATCCATGTTTGGCACGGGTGCAAAAAAGGCTAGCTTTAGCCCTGAAACGCATAATTTACTGCTACTAATATATAGAAGTTAACATACACGATTAAATCCATGGGAAACATTTGAATAATCGGGGCAGAACTGCATTTTTCACGGTTTTTAAGAAAATTGAAAAATTTGTCCTATTTTTGAAATGGCGTACTGCGCTTGCTATTGAGTGTATAAAAAAGTTGTAGGTATGAAAGTTGTAAAGAATTTTATCTTCTTTAATATTGTAATTGACAAACAACATGCTACGGCAACGGGTCTCGATATATTTAAAAAAACAAACATAAAAAGTCCCAAAATTTTCTTGTTTTTTGGCCACAGAAAACTTAGCCTTAAGAAATTTTGTTAGAAAACTTGGTTTTTCCATGTTGGCACCATTATGAACGATTCAGAAAAAAAATCTTTTACCCGACCTTTTGCAAGGTAACTCCGTTTTTTTTTTTGGTACATTTCCCCTGGACTACAAGCATAGATTATGAATTATTTTCCAACACTTTCAAAATATGGTAAGGAAACATCATCTTTTAATAATGAAAATTTATAGAACTAAATTAACAATTTTATAAAAAAAGCACAACAGAGCTGTACACACAAATTTAGCAATTAGAATCCACAAACAGTAAGATATTCAAATACTTTTGAGCAGCCCTGTACATGATTTTTAGATTTTTAAGAACTCTACATGATTTTCTAACATTTAATTCAGCTATAATTTACACACATTTGAGCATAATCAAATGTAATGCATTTGAAAATTGATTTTAGCATTTACAGCCCATATATGGTAAATTGAAACGTTTGCGCAATCCTGAATATTATCTAAAAAAATTATACACCACATATTAATCTACATTTTAATTCAGGTAAAAACTTTACTATCGCATTTACACCATTTTCATTCCTTAGACGGCAATATACTCAGTTTTTTGTGCAAACCTATATATAATTTTTTTTTAAACAATCATATATTAGTAGAATAATATTTCAAATTTCTTCAAGTTGTTTTATCAATTAAAATTATTTGTTCAGAGTCCTTTTTGAGGTCTATCACATTAAACACCAGAATATTTTAAAGCTTTTCATTTACCACAATTGTAAATACTGTTTCGTAAATTTCTGCATAAAATTGTTCAATTTCAATAATCCCGTAAATCCCGGTATTTCGCATTTTGAATTCTGGAGCTTTTCAGAGGAAGAAATCAAACGATAATCCGGGATTTTCGGATACCAAATCCCAGGATTGTATTTGTAATTCATTAGTCATTCAAAGCTTTAATTGTTGAAAAAAGGGTTTTATATCAATTAAAAGTATTGAAATATTTTTACAAGTAATGGTTTATGAAGCGTGTAAGTATATTAGATTGGATGTATATTAGCATTTACCCAAGACAAGGATATACGGATGTATGTGGGTAATGTATTTAGTATGTAAATTTCATAATGATGGTTATTTAAATATTAAAAAGAAAGAAAATAATGCTTTACTCATAGAATTTGAATTATTTTCCGAGATTTCCGAAATACATAAACGAAATCACTTTTTAATACGATAAAAGAAAAAAACTTAACAAACAATTTCAAACCGCATAGCTTAACCTGGACACCAAATGTCAGCTATTAGCGTCCACTGTCTGTAAAGTATTGAAATGCATTTTTTGTATATTTAGTAAGTAATTAATAATAATTAACATAACTCTTAATTGACAAGGCATATTGTGGACAGATAAACATTTAATAAGCATTTCACAAACACACCACAACACTTACAGACGTCGGTCACATGACAACTAAAGTAAACAGAATAATTCTTCTCTGATATTTATTTCTGTGGGAGGAACTTTGGTGCTGCCATCTACATCTTATAAATGGAAATATAAGTACAAACATGACAGCTTTAATAAGTGATTCAAAGTTTTAATTGTTGAAAAAAGAGTTGTATATCAATTAAAAGTATTGTTGATTTAAAGAGCAGCCCTGTATATGATCTATAAACATGCATACACTCCTAATGGTTTGCTAAACTTTAATTGAGCTTCAAAATGAAAAACACATTTGAAAATTAATTTTTATCATTTGCCGCTCACATGCAAGGTAATTCAAAACTGAAGGAGCAAACCTTTATGTAGGATTAAATACAATCTTAATTCAAAAGAACGAATTATTAACTCAACAAAAGAACGAAAAGTTTTACGCGTGTTTTTGTTCTTTCTGAGTATATGTTTTATCAAAAAGAGACATTTTCCACAAAAAACTGGTTTACCAAATCATCCTTTTAGGAGTAGCATCCCCAGGACCGCTCATTTCAGACCGGAACAGAAAAATATCTCTAAAAGAGCGGTTTAGGAAGCTTCCCTATTGGTTGAAATCCTGTAACGCGATGTATAGTTTGGCAGAGGGAGAAGCGAGAACCGTTTTGAAAAGGGAGTCGCTTGTTTGTTTCAAGCGTCAAAGCTTAGCGTTACCTACATGATTTAAACAATATTACAATTATAATTTGATTGATTTAAAAATGGGATAGAATAAGATAGATGGATTATGTCCACGAAAGCAGGGGGGGGGGGGGCAATCATCACAAAGAATTGGATAAATTTCGTTTTTGTTTCCCATCTAAAACCAAGATTTCTACCGGCGATTTTAGGATTTTACTAATACTGAAAATTCTAAGGTAAAGTACGTTGTTTTACTTCATCTTTCTTGTAATCCCTTCCCCGTTCCTTGTTGTATTTTCACAATGTATATATGATTTTTTGCGTTATTTAACGTTAATACTTTTAAGTCGGAAACATGAACTTCTTAAATTACTTTTGTTCTTTTTTTTTAATGCATCTGTTCCATAATTTTTATAATCAATAAAATGCACTTAGATATGTAGTTTTCTCGTATTCAAACTGCGTAAAATTACGCTAATTGGTATTTACATTATTAAACATATATCATTTTGTGCTTATATTATTGATTATTAATATACTACTTTGCTAATGACACTCAGAAATATTTGCGGAACACAACCCATGATTATAAAAATTATTAAATTATTATTAACTTATAATATATGTTCTATTTTTTTATGTTTCAGTAAGTACAAGTATTTAATAAATTGTGTTCATTTAGATAGTTGTACACATCTACATTTTAAATATTATTTTCTTGATTGCCACAGCATTATGTAAATAGTACAAAATGTAAAAGATAATTTAAAAAAAAGTATCAGAAAATAATAGATTAGTAAAAAATATTATCAATTTATTTTATGACACAACTAGCTTGACCTTTTTTTAAAATTATGATTTTGTGAATTTTTATTTTTGTGTTATACTTCGCTCTGTTCATATTCAAAAGTTTAACTAAACATAAGTCTACAGTTATGTAACACATGAATTCTATATTCCATAATTCTTTATCTGTTTCATAAGCAAAATCTATTAAAAAGATATAATAATATCAGAAATAATTAAAGAAATCGACATTTCCGGATTAAAACTAATAACGTTAAAATTGTATATACAATGTGAAAATATTAAAAAGAAAAAAATCATAATAAGAAAGATAAAGTAAAAAAAAGCGCACTTCAGGATACTGACAAGGTAGAAAATCTTGTCTTGTTATGGCGCGAACTTATCTTTTATTATTATTATTATTATTTAATTTATCTTTCGGAAATGAAAAACAAAATTTCTTCTGCATCTAGATTAAAATAAAACTAAATGGAGTTTTAAAAGTAATACATTTTGCAAACTGGGGAGTTATATATGTTAAAAAACAAACAAACAAACAAAAAAAAATATGAAAATAAGAGGAAAATAATTTATTTTGCCTATTAAATTTGACAAAAAAAAGGGGTTTAAAAATGACTTGTCAATAATGAGTGCAGTCACTCGTTTTGCCTATTAATTTAGTCGAAAAAAAGAGCGAAAACAGCTTATCAAAAAGGAATGAAAAAAAAAAAAAAACCCACTCCGCAAGATGGATGAAGTTCACTCCTATAGGATAAGTGAATTTTCAATACTGAAAAGGAGTGAAAATACACTCAGTCGGAGTTAAAATCGCTGAATTTTTTTTAAGAGACTACACCTAAACGACTCGGAATCACATAACAATGCAGTGTCGAGACCCCTAACAACCCCCTAACGAGATAAGGAGATTGTTAGGGGCTGAATCATCGTGGTAGCAAATCGACATTTCAAGATCATAAGCTTATAACAAGATATGACTTTCCTGATAATGTAGTTGCCTCACGTTTCGTAAAGTGGTCACCGCGTGGAATCTCGGATGTTTCGAAATAAGCCGAGTATCCGTCGGACGTTCGCGGTAGCAACGAAGTTGCGCCATTTCAAAACGTCCCTGCTACCTGTGGTAAGCTGGAGCAGCGTTCTCAACCTGGGGCACGCGTACCCCTGGGGGTACTTGGTGTTCCTGCTAGGGGTACGTAAAAATATTATCGGTAATAGCTGAAATCACAAAAATGGTATTGATAGTTTTAGATGACAAAGTTAAACTCGTGTGTAAATTCGATATGTTACACTCAAAAGGGAAAAACAAAGGCCTACTATACCTAATTATTCATTGCTAATGCAATGACAGTAGCTGCGTCCAACATAAGTACTTTCATATTTTCCCCCATCTTTCCGAAAACTTCAATTAATCATCATACAATATTTTTTTCTCAACAATTTTTTAATATTCTTCCCTGTTTAATAATACTTACAGAACGTCTAAATTACATCAGGTCTTCAGATGTTAAGGTTTTTTCTTAAACGTGTTGATCAATAATCAGCGTATGATTTTAATAATTTTTTTAATGCTACATTGATTTTTCTTACTGTTTGGCTGATATTATAAAAAGCGATATTAACTTAAAAATGCAAGGAAATATCAATGTAATTTGTATCAGTTTATTATATGGTTGTGATAAGATTACTAATGAAAAAAAGCATGTTGTGTGGAAGGGGGGTCAGCTAGGTGGGGAGGCCTACCAAATGGCTTAAGCACTCACAAGCCCCACCCAGCGGTTTCCATCTACTACCGCCGTCACCACACACACACACAAATAATAATAATAATAATAATAATAATAAATAAAAGGCCCGAAGGGACCTACAGGAAAGCCAATTGAGAATATTAAGATTAAATACAATATAAGTACAATATGTACACGATGGAAAGCCCAATTTTTACTGGGCGTTTACGAGAGAAATTTAGATATTTGTAATTAATAAGATCATGAGATAATAGATAATAGGATTTTTAAACTTGTTGGAGCGGCAAAAGCTCAATTACTCTGCAAAGCTGGGCGTTCTGCAAAAATACAATAAAAGCTACGTATATGTATACTAAATTAGAAAGAGATTCATAATTTTAAAAATAATGTAGAATATAAAAAATAGGTAAAATAGTGAATAATTATGATGAATATTATATAATTATATACACACACAAAAGTTCAAAAGTCTATTGTTCTTGCAACAGTTCAAGGGAAGGCGTGTTTATGAGAAATAGAGGTACTTCGAAATGAAGACCCTAAGAAAGGGGTACGTGAAAGAAAAAAGGTCGGGAAGCTCTGAGCTGGAGGATAATCAAAGATGCAAGAATGACGGCGAACTTCATTATCAGAAAAGTCATGAGTTATTTTAAGCTTATGGTTTTTAGATGTCAATTTGCTATTAAGGTGATTCAGACCGTAACATCCCTCCTATCTTGTTTGGATTGCATTTCCGAGTCTGCATTATTATATGATTCCGGTACGTCTCGGAGTACCTCACGCCTCCTAGAAGTTTGTTCCTCCAGTTTTGAACCACCCTGTATAGTAAATTAAAAGAATTATCCATCTCTCTATATGGTTTACAAATATTTATACACAAAACTTATTAAACAATTTTTTTTTCAGATAGAAATTCCATAGTACAATTAAAATCGCATGCAGAGAACTTTCAATCCATAGACGCAATATATTCAGTTTTTGTTCATAAATATGCATAAAATATTTATTAACAAACATATACAAGTACATATTAATAAAATATAGTGAAGCTGGGGAATTCATAACACATTTAAACAAAGGGAAAAAATGATGCGTTAATCATAGGATATGAAACTTGATGATGGAGATAGACTTGATGATATGACGATGGACTTTCCAATGCATGCGAATAATATGACAAAACTTCACCGTTTAAAAAGTTTAAGATTAATTAAACAATTTGAAAACGTATAACACATTTAAAAACACAATGGCAGCATTTACTATCTATGGTTTGAAAAATTGTCGAATTTATTGGTTCAACCCAGTTTATAAAAACTATAATTTTTATTTTTACTGCAAAAATTTAATGCAGTTTAGAAACACAGAAGACAGTTAGAAATACCCATTAAGAAATCTCAGCCAATACGCAAAATTATAAACGACTTGTTTTCTTCAGGAAGTAAAATATCTACTCGATTTATACACGCCAAGCAAGATATACAAGTTTGTTAACTTTAAAACGCACACTACAACTGAAAAATCTGTGCCAGCAATTATAGCTCATAGAAAGTCCCGTTACCCAATTATTTTGTGTGTTCCCTGTAAATGAACGAAAGGTGTATGCAGATCATATTTTATAGTAAACATTTTATAGTGCAACGAAATGATGTATATCATTTTCAATATGTTTGAAATAGCGTCACATCATTAAAATACTCTGTAAACGGTTTTTACACACAGGCATAATGCAAAGAAATCTTCTCATTGACTATGTAAAAGAACTTTAACCGTTTAAGTGCGGCACAAATCTTCTGGATATATGCCAAAAATGTCAATGTGTTTGGGTATATCCCTCATAGCATGCATAGTCACAGTGACGTCATTGTGACGTCACTGTAAGTCACTGTGGTCACGTCACAACTGTGACCAAAATGCCACCACTCAGCGATGTCACACTGTGACTGATATGTGAACTTCTTAGAAAACTTTTAAAAATTATAAAAATTCTTTAAAACATGTTACTTACTGTAAAAGATAATTTTCTGTCAATTAAAAAAAATTGTGACGTCACTGTTATGTCATTACATGTAACGTACGTCCCATTATATGACAAAAAAACCCTACCATATACTCACAGTGTAACTCGCAGTGTAAACTCGCAATAAAACAAAACATATGTTAAGATTAAAAGTTTCCACATCAAACAATAAAAATAATTCAGTGTTTGTTTCCGACTAATATTTCACAACAAAATTAAAAACTTCACCAAAAAATGTACATAAATAAAACACAGAAATTTAATAGACATGTAATCAAACTGCTCGCTTAGACTACTAAAACTTTTTGAATTAAAAAAAACTGTTGTAGGTAGTAAAATATTTTACGATATTTACGACTATTAACTCTTGGAATGTTGCTAATATGAAAGTATAGCTATTGAATTTTAAAACTTTATTTGAATACATAATTGATATTTTTCATATAAAAATGTTTTTTGGTGTTATTAGTGGTCAATCTAGAAAAATGTATTAACTGTAGAGATTTCAATAATAAGAAAATGTTTTCTTCCTGTATTCTATATTCCGGGAAAATGGTTTTTATTTATAAATTATTGTATGTATAAATTGTGTGTGGGTATGGGAAGGGACGGAGTTTTGTAATAAAGCAATGCTTTATTATAAGAAATAAAAACACTTGCATATTTTCAGTAATAAATTTTTCTGCTAGTGTTTAATTATTTTAAGTTATTCTTAAAAAATAAATTTGGCTACTTGTTTCACATTTTTTAAATAAATTTAACTTTTTCCGAATATAAAATAAAATACAGTAAAACCACTTTAAAGCGACCACGTTCCGTTCAAATAAAAATTGGTCGCTCCTGGAGGTGGTCTCTTAATAGAGGTCACGTTTAAATCTAGATTTTAATTGTTAAAAAAAGGTAACAATTAATGTTACTAAAATTTATTTTTCACATTTTGAAAAAATATGAAAATTTAGGTTTCAAAACAAAAGTTAATTACGTAAGTTAATTACTGCAGAGTATAAAAAATGAATATATTGACGTTTTTTTGTGATTTTACGGTTTTATCTTTTATAGATTTTATTTCCAAGTCCTTTCGAAGTTCAGTAAATAAATGCATTTGTTTTTCTTTTTTTTGGACGGTAGCAAATAATGACGATTTCATTAATTTATCTATATTTTTTTTAGAGATTCTTGACAGAATAGTGCACGGCAGTTTATTGACCGCCATTTTTAATTTGTCATCAGAGTTAAATTCATTGCCTAAAGAGGCACAAAGGTGTTTAAACACTTAAAAGTTATCGGAAACAGTGTTGATTTCAGGGGGTGGCCCGGGCGGGACATTCCCCCCCGGAGCAATGAGATGTCCCCCGGAAGATTTGAGATTTTGTGTTTTTAATGGTCAAAAAGTGTAATTTCCCTCCCGGAACACTATGATGTCCCCGCCGGAGCTACAGAAATCCCTCCCGGCGGAAAGTGTCTGAATTCAACACTGGGAATAAAATATTTAAAAAAAAAAATTCTAAACTAACTTTAGAAGTTTGATGAATAATGCGCTCTCAGGAATTAATTTTCTAATAAAACTTTCTTCAAGCGACCAGGAAAAAGCGGAATTTATTTCATTTTCTTCAAAGAAATGGGTCGCTCATGGAGGGAGTTCAACTTAAATGGTCTCTGAATAGAGGTAAAATTAGTATTGAGCCTATGGGAATAAATTTCGTTCTATGACAAAATGGTCGTTGAGGGAGGTGGTCGCTTAATGGAGGTGGTTGCACAGGGAGGTTTCACTGTATACAAAATATATGTAAAACTCATGGCGTAATTAATTATTCATATTTTTTTTTGTTTTGCAAAACTTAAATAGCTTTACAAAACTTAAAACTTGAACTATTTTGAAACACATAAAAAAAAGTTAAATGCATCAAAAAATTCTTCAAACAAGAAATTTTAATTGGAAGTAAGTTTATAAAAATATTATATCATATAAATGTATAAAAACGGAAAAGCCATCTGTTCTTGCTTTGATAAACAAAACAGTGCTAACCGCAGACGATAAAACTATTAAAAACAACATATTGCGTTTAACCTTTGGAACAGGCAGATGGAGTTTTTTGCTGGACAATAGGTAGCGTTATGAACATGCAGTCTGTCAGATAAAAACATTTAACCTAAAAAATTCATAGGAATAATCATCCCAAGGTCATACTTTAGACGAAAATATGAGTTCGAGATATTCACACTAGCTTTGGTGTGGTTTAAATGATTCCCATCATTGCTAGTGTATGTATTATTGACATATTTTCTACTGCCAAAATTTGTTCTTCCTAAAACATGGATTACATCGGAATTTAAAGAATGGCGTTAAGGAGGAAAAAAAGGTATGAAAAATATTTTATTCCAGAGTTTGCTTTTCTTTAAATTATAACGCTTTTAGTATTTTCTTATAAACATTTCATTAACCTAATACAGTTTAGTAGATTTATTATTTAATTTATTGAAATAAATAACTGTCTCAACAATTTTAATCAGATGATTAATATCAATTATATAAATTTATTTTAATCAGATTTGTTTTCTTTTAAAATATTATAGGTTAAAATCTCATGTTTTCTCAAACTTTAAAATGACATATAAAAATATTATAATCAAAGTTTAACATAATTAGCAAATATTTAAATGTATTTAACGTACTAAATAAAAAGGCCTTTTTATAGAATAAAATTTTTTGATTGTCTCAAACAATTTGCGTTGCACATTTTTATTTAAAAATTAATATATGTTCGGAAGAAAAGAAGATTGTTTATTCTATTTAGAAGAAATAGGAAATTTTTACATAATGGAGAAGTACTATTTAAAGGATATCATACATATGTAGTATTAAGAGTGAAAAATCAGTGTCAATGAGTTTTATTCGATGTGAAAAAAGTTATAAAAAATTATAAAGAGATATCCTTAGCTGGTAAGAACTTTTCAGTTACACATTATGAACGAAAAGCTTTGAAAGTAAACCGGTGTCTTAATTTGTTGACAAATATAGAAATTATGCAACCCAGTGAGAATTTAAATTTGGTTATATTGAAAGATTTTAATTTTTAAAACACATATCCATGTACTTGAATGAATGAAACTAAAATGTAAAATATATTTCATTATTTTTTTTCTAGACACTTTTAATATTTTACTTTTTGAATGATTTTATACGCATAAACTTCAAAATATCTATACTATACACTCTATTAGAAAACAGACTGATTAAAGGGAGCTTGTTATTTATGATTATCATCTAATCCTGTAAATAAAATAATAATAGTAATAATGAACCAATGTGTGCTTCTATTTTTTGCTTATGGTTTGAATTTTTATACCTTATTCACATAAAAATGACTAACTATTTTACATTATTTTCATTATTTTTTATTTTACTGTGTCATATAAAAGTAAATATGATTACCTGCATTTGTAACAGACTGTATATATAAAATTTTCACCACACGTTATTCTAAAACCTTTATAACAAATTAAAAACGTCATCAAACATTGTTCATAAATAAAACACAAATTTAATAAACATGTAATCGAACTGCTCGCTTAAACTACTAAAACTATTAGAATATTAATAATTTTAAAAAAACTGCTGTAGGTAGTAAAATCTTTGGCGATTTCTTCGACTATTAACTCTTGGATTGTTGCTTATATGAAAGTATCGCTATTGAATTTCAAAACTTTATTTGAATAAATAATTGATATTTTTCATATAAAAATGCTTTTGGTGTTATTAGTCAAATGCATTAAAAAGAGATGCTAGTTCATAAAAACAGAGCATGAGGACAGAGCTTCATGAGTAAATGTAATATAGTAATGTGTTTCGTAATGCTATAAGAAAAAGTATATAATTTGTTAATATGATAAATAAAGTGACATTAATTTTTAAGGATTTTATGAATTACAAATTGAAAAATACAATTAAATAACGACATGATTTAACAATATCTTGTATTTTCTGAAGAAATAAAGTTCTATAATTTTTGCAAGGTCTTGGACACACTGATTTAGGAATACTGTTGTATGAGGTAGTTTTTTAGAAGAAATTTCTGATTGCAACTAAAGGTGAATTTCACTTTTAAAAAAAAGGATGTATTTCGCCCATTTTAAAAAGAGCAGGGTACTGCAACTTTAAAAAATGGCCTAGATTGAACAGTAAGTAATTGCAGAATTAATAAAAACAGCAAATAAATATAATTTAAGGTTGTATTCCGATCCAAACTGCATATTTTCTAATTCATTTTAAAATTCATTTTTGCTCTCAAAAGTATCAAACTGGGAAATTCTCTTATTTAGAAACTACATAATGTGCCGTGCTTCTGAATTTTTTGATAAATGCAGAAAATACTGTATTAAACGCTGTCAAAGTTAGCGTTTTGAACCGAATTTTCCGAAGCGTGCAATCTGGGAATGAAAAAAAGGGTCATACTGAGAAAATAATTGTTTAAAAATCAAATTCTAATTAATTGAGCTGAAAATGAAATCACACGGCACGTTAAACATGTCTTCAAAAATCACTCCTAGCAAGTTTCATGTTTTTACTTTTAAAAATGAGTCTGAAAATGTCTCAGAAAATTTCGATCTGTTGAGGGTGGAAAAACATTTTTTCGAATATACCCTTAATTAGTGGCACAAACAACAAAACAAGCAAATATGGTTTCCAGCTCATCTTGCATTTGTACAAAGGAATATTACTATTAATCTCCGACGCTTTGGACGGAAGCAAAGATTACATTTTATGGAATGACGGAGATTCTTCATACACCGATTCATATTACAATAGTGGTACTGCTACCTTTAGTGAAAGTGATTTATTATGAGAATTTTTTGTCAAAATTTTCACAAAGATTATTTGTAAATTTTACGTCTATGAAAATATTACTATAAAAAGAAAAATGGTATTTAATAAACAGCATATAGTTTGGAAACATATGATAAGTTACTAATTTTATTATAATGTGTTTTTTTATACCAGTAATGTTTTAGCATTAGAGTGTACAATATTGTGTAGTAGATTTCCCCGCATAATAGTCGCACTTAGACTTTCACAATGAAAAATTGGCAAAAAAGTGCGACTATTACGCGAGTAAATACTGTACTTGTTAGCTCCAATTTGCTGTAAATTGCAAAAGCAGAATGAGAAAATATTACCTAATTATTCTTTTACTCTCAAAAGTTTTTAATACTTGCTGTGATGTTTATAGAAAAGAAAGAATAACTTGATTGATTAAAGATGAATTTCGTAAAAGCATCGCGAAAAAATGCAAATTTCGTCAAAAGATCATGAAAAAAAGCGAATTTAATCTAAGATTAGCAAATTTTGTCATAATATTGTAGAAAAAACGCGAATTTCGTGAATGGACCGCATAAACGGCGAAATTTTAAAAATAAATCGCGCAAATAAGGTCAATTTTGTCAAACGATCGCGAAAAAAATTCTAAATTTCTTCAAAAGGTCGTGGGAAAAAACGTGAATTTCATCTAAGAATCGCAATTTCGTCAAGAGATTGAAAAAAAAACGTGAATTTCGTCAAAGGATCGCGAAAAAATGCAAATTTCGTCAAAAGGTCGTGGAAAAAACGAATTTCATCTAAGAATAGCAAATTTTGTCAAAAGATTGTAGAAAAAACGCGAATTTCATCAATGGACCGCATAAAAGGCGAAATTTTGTAAATAAATCGCACAAATAAGGCAAATTTTGTCAAATGATCGCGAAAAAAATCTAAATATCTTCAAAAGGTGGTGGAAAAAAACGTAAATTTCATCTAAGAATCGCAATTCCGTCAAGAGATTGAAGAAAAACGTGAGTTTCGTCAAAGGATCGCGAAAAAATGCAAATTTCGTCAAAAGATCGAGGAAAAAAAGCGAATTTCATCTATCAAATTTTGTCAAAAGATTGTACAAAAAATGCGAATTTCATCAATGGACCACATAAAAGGCGAAATTTTGTAAATAAATCGCGCAAAAAAGGTGAATTTTGTCAAACGATCGCAAAAAAAATCTAAATTTCTTGAAATGGTCGTAGAAAAAAACGTGAATTTCATCAAAGAATCGCAATTTTGTCAAGAGATTGAAGAAAAACGTGAATTTTGTGAATTTCAAAGCATAGTGTAAAAAAGCGAATTTCGTCAAATGATAGTGAAAAAACATAAAATTTTGTCAATAAATCGTACAAATAAGGTGAATTTCGCCGAAGGATTTCGAAAAAAAAAACGTAAATTTCAATAAAGTATCGTGAAAAAAACATTCTGAAATTTTTCTGTGAACTTCAGAATTTTTTTTTACTCATAATCATTCCTGCTTTCATTGCCATGGTGCATTGATTGAACTCGAATAGCGATTTCATTTTTCAATAAGTATACTGCATCTTAACGCTGTCACAACATTGTCATTGTAGTCACATATTCGTCACAAAGTTAATGACAAAATCGTCACAAATTACACAATTTTCACAAAATTGTCACAATGTGACTTCACAACATTGTCACTGTCGTCACAGAATCATCACAGTGTTAATGACAATTTCGTCACAAATGACACATATTTCACAAATTGGTCTCACCGTGACTTCACAAATTGGTCACAATGTGACGTCACAAATGAGCTCTAAAACGGCCATAACGACCTCACATTCTAGTCACTGTGACTTCGAATCGACGTCACGTGACGTCACATCGACGGTCACAAAGTCACAGTGTGACTTCACAACGACGTCGCCGTAACGTCACCATGCCTTACGGGATATAAATATATATATACATATATTTTAAGCCGACGATATACACAGAAATCGAACGCCTCGCTAGTGCAAACAGCTTAAATGCACACGAGACCGAGCCAACAAATAGGAGCGCTTTCACTCTTTCTGCAATTTTAGCATAAAACAAGAGAAGCGCTATCGGGCTTACCGCAATTTTGGAACATAGCAAGAAGGGCGCTATCGCGCTTTCCCCATTTGTGGCACATAGCAAGAGAAGCGTCATCGCGTTACTCCGCACTCAAACGCTGAAATGCTACACACATCATTTTTAATTCCGAGCATGACATAGCACACCTATTTAACATAATACATTACACGGCAATTTGACTGCATTTACGCGTGTTAGAGCATGATAAAACAGACAGACAAATGACCAGACAAAAAAAAAAAAAGGCATAGTGGCCAGGCAGACTTCCAGAAAACAGCAATCATGAACATTTTTCATCTCAGTTAGAAAATATTAAAAACATCTCTATTCAACTCATGCCTGTAACAAAACAAGAATTTTCAATATCTGTAAGCACTACATACAGTGTGTCTCATAAATATAAATACACTGATATTTTCGAAATAATATTTTAAAAATTCAGTATTCAAACTTATATTTATGCATATAACGATAAGTATGTGCCAAGAAAACATCTTACAGTAAATTAAATTAGAATTAAATAATTTCAAGTCGAAAATTGATAAATGTAAATAAATTTGCTGTCTCATAAATATAAAGACATTTTACATACTTTTGAATTACCGTCCAATAAATAATCCATTCTTATTAATGACAGAAAATATTCGAGCTGGTATGCTTTTTATTAAGTTGTATAACTATTTTGGCTTTATGTCAAACCAACTTCGTTCGATTTCTTTTTTCAACTCAAGTACGTTTGAAAATTGTCTTCCATATGCATATACACTGCGAACGAGAGTGCCACAAAGATTCTTAACTGGATTTAAATCAGGGTACGTGCGGCACACACCGTGACATGAACATTACTATCGTTAAACCATTTTTTTTGTGAGTCTTGACGTGTGAATCGATGCATTATACTGATGGTACAAATAATTCCAACCGCCATGAGTTTCAGGAATTGGCAACAAGTGACTATCAAGCAGTTTAATATACTCTTTAGATGTCTGTTTACCTTCTAGAAAAGCAATATCCGTAGTTGCATTAAAAGAGAAGGCACCGCACACCATAACAGCCCCTTCCCCTTCCTGCCTACTGAAGAACGTTTGAGATTAACGTCTTAAATCGTGCTAGTAGGAATTTCAACCATCTGGGCCATCCAAGTTAAATCTCTTTTCATCTGAAAAAATGTCTTGCACCCATCCGTCCTTCCAGTGCATATGATCTTTAACACCGATTAACCTCCGTTCTTTGTGTTCTTTTTTCAGTAAAGAAAATCTGCGCATATGTCGGCATACAATGTTTTTTCTTTCTTTTATACGACGATGTACTGTATCCTTTGGGACCATACCATAAACACGTTGAGAAACTTATCGGAATGACATTTTTTGCGACGAAACAAGTCGCATGATCTTGCGATCGAGTCTTTCACTAGTTTTGCTCGGTCTGCCAGATCGTTTTCTCGAATATAAATTATAAGTTTTTGATAAAATTTTATAAAGTGCAGCTCTGATTCGCTCAGTTTTTTTACATATTTGACAAACTGTGAAGCCATTAGCTTTAAATTCACGTATTTTACAAATTTCATCTTTAGAAATTTCAATTTTCCACGACATCTTTGCTATTGAAACAGGTCAAACAACTTTGCTCGTTTGTGTAAGTTAAAGTGTATTTCTGCGCGTGCGCATTATTTCTGTACGCGCGCATTCGAAAAAAATTTTCATATGAAGCAGTTTCAAGTTTGTCTTTATATTTATGAGACAGCGTAATCTTTTATTTTTATTATTATTCGAGTCGAAATTATTTTATTTAAATTAAAACCCCTATAAGAGATTCATTTCAGTGTTCTTAATATGAGGTATAAAATGTAATTTGCTTTAACTGAATTAATAAAATGCAATTTCAAAAACATCTGTGTCTTTATATTTATGAGACGGACTGTATATAAGAATTCGTTTAAAGAATTTGATTATTGAAATTTGGTTAGTGCACACAAGTACGCTAGTATTAAATTAACAAAAGGAAAATTGAAAAAGAAGGCGTCTGGTTATGGTGGAGGGAGAGAGAGAGAGGGGTGTGAATTATAGAATTTAAGTTACAGAATCTGTCAAAGTACATGTACAATTACTGTCATAGTTTTTGTAAATATTTCAGTTGGAAAAAGTTTATGTACATTGTGATATGTTGAATAATCTTTGCTAATACTTGGTAAAGATTTTGCATATATTGGTTTAATCGTTGCAGAGCATTTTCGACTTTATTTGTCTTATTAAAGTATGATATGGAATATTGTTATTTATGTACATAATTCCGTTTAGTACTCTATTCAAGTATTGCCCATCTCTGTAAGATAATGTCAGTGTAATGCTAATTTGCCCAAATTAACTTAAACGAGGGCTTTGTGATATCCCACCGTTACTGTCTCGGCAAAGCTGGACGACGTTTTGGCCGGCAGGGTCTTCTTTTTCAGAGGTTTTTAACACTTCCCAACAAAGTTGAAAAGTGTTTATGACTTCGGTTTTTCTGTCCGTCTGTCCGCGCTCTGACTCTCGTAAATATACCCAGATTGCCCTGAAATTTTTGGATGTTATTGACGTTTACCATAACAAGTTCCAATTTTCAAATGAAATTTGTAGCATATTTATTTTATTTACAGGGGCAGTCAAAAGTATTACCTTACATACGGTCAATAGGAAAAATCTTTTCAAATGATTTCCAATGATGTTACGCGCTTTCAAACATAATAAAATTGCTACACATTTACGAATTACAATAAAATATGCATTCTGTAGACTATGCGGTGCTCAAAATAGTTATTATTCATTTACAGGGCCACACAAAAGAATTCCGTTACATAAAGAAATAGGGGTGGAGGGAATTGTTTGCGGAGTGTTTTAATTATGTTAAATAATTTCATATATAATAAAATTGATATACGTGGTTGAGGTTTACCATAATTTATTTTATGTATAATACGAAGTGCTTAGCATTTGCAAGGACACATAAAAAATTTCGGATACTATATTGTTTCCGAAGTACTGTACATTAGCGATGATTGCTGGAAATGCATTTTTAATTATGATATGTGCTTTTATGTTTCACTATATTTTACGCATACTATATGGTGTGTATAAATGCTATAATTCATATACAGGGCTACACAAAAGAAATTGTAAGGGTTACTGGGCATGAGTGCACATTTTTTAAAGGTATATTTAAATGAGTTATGCATTTTTACGCTGAACTGCATTTAGTTTACTAAGAAATGCTTGTAAAATATAGATAAAATGATATACAGCATCATGGATAGAATTGGATACATGGCCGTATATAAATAACAATGATGGAAAGAATACGTCTTTCCAACAAACTTTAACTTTTAATCTATAAACTATGATGTTATTATCTACAAGGTAGCCATATGAAAAGAAATATTTGTGGGCTATAATATAATCTAAACAAGGTTGAGTGCCTGTTTTAGTAAAGTATCGTACAGATACAATTTACTACCCTAATAAAACTATAAACGTCAATGGAAATTACTATTTATAGTTGTGTAGGACAACACGAAGGGATAACAACGAAAATTTACAACTGACCCTTGACCACACAGATGGAATAACGTAAAAATATATATAATTGGTATCAGCTACATTCAACCTATACGTTTGCACCCCATAAATTTATCTTCGCCTAATGAGGATCGCCCGTAAAAATGGGTAGCAACTCTGTATGCAAAATTTTATAGGTATATTGTATAATTTTATGTTTGCATAAGTAATGTAAACAGGATGTTGTACGATATTTTGTTTCTGTGTATGTAAGAAACAGATATTCACTTGCAGATTTTCTCTCGATGCTGTTGGCAGCTAAGAAAAAAGATCCCGCGATAGGCTTTCGATTATATTAGCACATTGCTTTCTCAACGGATAACATAAAAAAAAATTAGCCCAATGATGGTTTTAAATCTTTGTGATGAGCGAATAACTATTAAAGAGTGTTCCTAACAATTGGACTCCCTTATGTGCTGTACTAATCGACCGCCAACAATTCTCCATGCTGCCGAGGGCAGTAGACCAGGTAGAGGAAATTATGATTTTTTTATTCCATTGTGTGTACCAGTAAAAATAATTACCTATAAAAAGATGCGGTCTATGGTGATATCACGTGATATAAAATTAATTAAATAATTAATTTAAATGGTTCTAATAAAATGTATATGTGCAACAGCTATTATTGTTGAGTCTTATAACCCATAATATGTAATACCATTTTTTTGTAAATATTTCATATAATAAATAGTAAATCAAGATTGAATATTAGTAATATTTTCTTTGTTTTAATTCTTAAGTAATTTTTTTCTCTTCTAGGAAAGTGGATTTTAAGACAATCCATTTATTTTATGATTTTCTAGAAAAAAAACAAAACAAAAAACAAAACAAAAAAAAACAAAAAAACAAAAAACAATTAGATATACATAATATATACATACATAAGATTTTGAGATATAGAGATGAGGTGTGTACAGACTTAGAAGGTATGCGATCTTCGAAAAAATGAACACATCGCATTGGTCATTTATAATTTAATAATTAATATATTAAATTTTATTTAGATTTCCCTGAAGGGAACTTTTAATTATGTCACATACCTAGAGTCAATGGTGCTATTATCACTGTACGATGCTTAAGAATTCTAAAAAATTATCTCCTTAGCCAAATTAATATTAAACAACCTCATTTCCTGTGTTGCAATGCATTTATGTTATAGATATATTTTAGCAAGTATATATCATTCCAGCAGACAATTTCTGGAAATGTGATTTCAATCGTTTTAAGAGTGATTTAGTTTGAATAAAATTTTAGCTAAATAGTGGCGTGTAATAAAGGTTCTAGATAAGCTACAGGGTTGTACAAAAGCTATTCAAGTATTTTTTCCATCTTTAGTATAAATTACTGAAAGAGAAATTTCAACCTGTTATGTGTTTTCTTGCTAAATTAATTTTTATCTTTATATAGCAAAGATAAAATACAGGGCTGTTCAAAATAATTTAAGTACATATTTGGCTATATAAGGTAACTGCAGAAATCAGTTTTTCAAATGTTTTATGCGTCTTCTAAAATGTTCATTTAGTTATGTTATTTACCCTATTTCCTTCAATAACGAATTTTTTTAAAGTATTCAAGAAGTGTTGGAAATTGATTCATAACTATGCTTAACACATGATTTTTCTTTCGTGTTTCCACTTGTTTGTGACTTGCAGTTAAAGTTTCCTATCGTCAAGGATATAAAGTAAAACCTTTTTGCTAGGCGGCCCTGTTCAGTTGAACATGTAAACCGTAATGCTTATGACTTTGTTTGCGCATATAATGTATAGATTTGATACATACTAAGTAATGTTTTAAAATTTCGTTAAACTTTAAAACGTATACCTCGGAAAATGCACTTCTAGAGATTATCCCTCTTAGAGAATACTGTGAGAAAATTGTTTTTGTATCCCTATAAGTTAACATGCTGTTCACTCCATATTCTACGGTAAACATTTTGTATCGCATCTCAGCATCTCATCAATGCAGATCAATTTCATTAAGTTTCCAATAGAGTAACATTTTAAAAATACGCTGAAAATTACTTTTTCCCATAGGCCACAATATAACCGAATTATTTTGTGTGTATTTTTAAATATAAAAAATATTCCATGCACACAATATTCACGAGAAAGACTAATACATTGCAGCTCAATAATACATATCAATTTCAGTATGTTTCAAATAGGTTAGCTTTACGTTGGTTCTATGAGGTTTTATGGCGCAAAGACCATTAAGGGACATGCTGCGCCAAGGTTGGCTTTAGACGTCATTTAGATTTTTGTTTTCACTGCAAACGATTTCCCCCATGTATGTTAATGTAACCGAATTCTTTTGAGCGTCCCTTTAGAAGAACTGTAAACACAAAATATTTCATTTCAATAGGGCATGTCCTATGGCAAACATCGATAACATGTCCCATGACCTTGGTAATCTAAGTACTATAATCATATCTGTTAGAGTGCAGACAACCTGGTGGCCTATACGTTGGAAAAGTGTTAAAAAAATAAAACAGAGAAGAATTATACATCTATGAAATTACTAATTACTTTACGATTAATATATTTTTATGATATGTTGTTTATATGAATTACCATTTAGGTGTTAATATATATATATTTATAAATTTTCATTTAAGATTTGTTTTAGATCTGTGGTATGTTTGGCAAAAATATATCAAAATTATCTATAATTGCTTTCCTCCAGACGGCTGCTTTTTTGTAATGAGAGCTGCCTAAAATTCACTGCTATAACCTATGCACAAGAAAATGAAATTTATTATAAGTGAAGTTTCTCTCCTTCATATATCTTTCCCTCCCTTTTCTGCTTCATCAGAAAAATATCATTTGTTTCTAAAGTCTTTGCAGAATGTCACTAAACAATGTTTTTATACCTGAAAATTCATCAAAGCGATAAAAGAACTTAATAATTAAAGAAGCAAAAATGCACAACAATGATTAAATTTAAAAAAAATAGCCCATTGTTAAGTAACTTAAATATTATATTCTAACAATACTAATAATAGAAAGTGACAGATTAGATACCATAATTAAACAAACAATGAGTAATTAAACAACGAAAAAAATCCTAAAATGTTATTTAATGTAAATATTTTAATGCTTATGTGTTCTATAAGTGTCTCTTAAAGTTTCAAAAAGTATAAAATGTGATAAAGTGTTAAAAAAGATATAGAGTGTGATAAAAAGTTAAATTAATTTTCGATTAAAGTGATTTGTGATTATTTAAATTACTATTTAAAAGACTTTTTGTTTGATATTTGTTTTATCGAAATATCTACTGTTGATTCACCTTTGCGGATGTGAAGAAAATTCTCTTTGACAAAGGTTTCGGTGATGTAAAGCCTACAGTATAGACGTTTTTCGCGAAGTTCTATCAGCTATTTATCAAAGCAAAATATATGTAGCCATAAAAATCATAAAAGATAGAGACGTTCTGCATATTTCAGAAACTGCCTGACCCGCCATAAAATCATTCTGCCTGTTCTGAAAATAATAAATCTCTAGTTGATGAATTTAAGGTTATATGTGATGCCGTAACACCCGTATGAATTCGATAAAGTGCTGTGCAGCAGACGTTGTCTGTCTTACAACAAAAGTCTTGTGAAAGTTAATTGCTTGTTTGAAGATTTTCTTAGCGAATTGGAATTTTTGCATAAAGCTGGCTTGGCCTACACTGATGTAAAATCAGATAAATTATAAAATATAGAGACGCTTGTCATATTGAAGAAACTGTCTGTCCCGTCCTTCGAAATAAAATCATTTTGCCTGCTTTACAAATAACAAATCTCCAAATGATGAATTTAAAAATATATGTGATGGCGAAACACCCGTATGTATTGGATAAAGTACTGTGCAGCAGACGTTTTCTGTCTGAACCAAAAGTCTTGTGAAAGTTAAGCGCTTGTTTGAAGATTTTCTTAACGAACTGGAATATTTGCATAAAGCTGGCTTGGCCTACACTGGTGTAAAATAAGATAAATTATAAAATATAGAGACGCTTGGCATATTGAAGAAACTGTCTAGCCCGTTCTTCGAAATAAAATCATTCTGCCTGCTTTGCAAATAATAAATCTCCAATTGGTGAATTTAAAATTATATGCAATGCCGAAACACCCGTATGTATTGGATAAAGGACTATGCAGCAGACGTTTTCTGTCTGACAACAAAAGTCTTGTGAAAGTTAAGCGCTTGTTTGCAGATTTTCTTAACGGATTGGAGTATTTGCATAAAGGTGACTTGGCCTACACCGATGTAAGATCAGATAATATTTTCATAACTTCAGATTAGAAGAATATTTTTGTGTGATTTTTCGGGCCTTATCCTATAGGAGAACCTTTAAAAAGCTAGAAAAAATATTTTAACAGTAGCGTACAATTACACTAATTTTGGTATATTCAGAGCTTAGTCAAATTTTGTAAAGAAAATATCTTCAAATTTGTCAGTAAAACATAAATATTCTCATTATTTATTATCATACAGAAGAAATAATGTTTTGCATTAAAACTTATTATATATCTAGGGGCCATAATCGGTGAAAATATACAAAATTTTCAAAGATTGTTTTCCACCGATGTATGACCGATGCAATTTTACTTTTTGTAATGAAATCCATCTAAAAAACACTGCTGCAAACTATAGAAAAAGAAAATAAAAATTATTATAATTGAACTTGCTATTATCCCTGTGTCCTGCTCTCATGTTCGTCCTTCATCAGCTAAATATCATTTGTTACTAAAATCGTTGAGATTTTAAAAACTATTTAAAAGAAATTCATGTTTGATGTTCGTTTTATCAAAATGGATTCTGGCGATTAATCTTTGTGTGAGGATATGAAGAAAATTCTCAATTATGAAGATTTCTGTAATGTAAAGCTCATCAGTATAGGCGATTTTCGCTAAGTTCTATCAGATATTTCTAGAAGCAAAACATGTGTAGCCATGAAAATTATGAAAAATACAGCCGCCTGGCATATTGGAGAAAATGTCTTGGCCGTGCTTCGCCATAAACATATTCTTTCTCTTTTGAAAATAATAAATCCCCAATAGATGAATTTAAGGTTATATGTGATGCCAAAACACAAGAATGTAAAGGATAAAGTGCTGCGCAGCAGACGTTTTCTGTCTGACAACAAAAGTTTTGTGAAAGTTAAGCACTGGTGGTGCAGAAATTTAACGGATTGGAATATTTGCATAAAGCTGGCTTGGACTACACTGATGTAATGATTAATATTTAATATATATATATACACACACACAAACATATATATATATATAACCATTAAATAAATATTATTGACCACCATCAAAAATTGTGATTATGAATGAAATGACAATAATACAGTTGCCCCCAACACACTTGACATGGATACTTAAAACATAGAATAATGAAGCTGCTATGCATATAATATAGTTCTTTGTACTATATTACGAGAATTAATATGCAAGAAAAAAAGAAAAATATGGATACTGGTAAAAATAATTGAAAAGCTTTTATATTTAATTACTTTATCAAGAGTACAATATTCAATTATATAAGCAAAATAGTCTATTTATGTGAGAAAAAAAGCTAAAACCTGAATTTTTTTTCTCCTGTACTCAAACGACTAATATGACCAAAATTATAGTTTCAAAATGAAAACACAATAATATTAAATACCATGAAATGGAAAAAGCAATACAACCTTTTAAATATTTAATTTATAGCAATGAAAAGTAGTGATATTACACAACATACCTAATATAATCCCAGTTTTGTTTAATCCAAATACAGTCCTCCACATGGTATCCAAAAGCAAGATAAGTTTAAGGTTATTATTGCAGTTAAGTTAACACAGACATTAAAACCTAATGGTTGCAGTTAATCCACTTTGAAATACCGCGATAAATGCAATTAATATAATATAAATAGAAAATAATTACAATATTAGTATTTAAAATACCTGTTAACACTTTTAAATTTCTTAACTAAAGTAAAAAATCCCAAAACTATTATTTTACAATATCGCCAATAACCAGCATTTAGTACCACCCAGTGTTAAAAATTGAAAATATTACTCTAATAGAAGCTACACACAAAATGCAAGTTAAATTTTGGTGCAGCCATCTAGTATGATAAATTTAAACTATTATGATCAAATGTCATAAGAGTAACCAAATTGAAGCTAATGCTTTCAAATTTTACCAACTGCTTTACCCCAATAAAGCCTAATAATTAAATAATACCATATTATATATCATTATTAACAAAAAATGTTAAATAAATGCAAATGTTAATACAATGCATACAATATATTCTACTACCACACCTAATTAATCCATACGGAGAATTTAAATAATTTTATAACATATGTAATATTAACATAAATATATATGTATATATATATATGAACATTTGAACGAAGGGTGGATTTGTTATTTGTTTCTAAAGTCTTTGTGATTTTTTTATTGCATAAAAGACTTCTTGTTAGATGTTTGTTTTATCTCAATGGCTTCTGGTGATTAATTTTTGTTTGCGGATATTAAGTAAATTCTCCTTGATGAAGATTTCTGTGATGTAAAGCCCCTTAGTAAAGGCTATTTTCGTTTCTTTTTTATATTTTATATATGTAGTAGATACAATAAATATTCTTTCATAATAGCGCTAACTTGATTACATAACTTTCAGGGATGTAGTTAGGCTATAGACCGTATATAGTCTGTATTTTTTTTAGAAAGTCTGCAAAACCTCCAAATCTGTAATATATATACTCTCGAGTACACACTCTATGCCTATATCGCTTATCTTCCATTTTTTACGAATGCATCACTGAAAACTTTCCATGTAGCTCGATAACTAAAAATACAGAATGATATGTTAAATATTGAAACAATACCTGAAATAATAAAAGCAAAAGATCTTCTTAAAACGCCATAAAAATTTTAAATGCACTAGGCCTTTCGAAAGAGAGACTTTTTTCTTCATGCGCAAAGAAGACGTACTTCTACTATGAAAGCAGCAGCAAGGCTGAAATGAGAGATAAGGGAAAGTAAAAAGCTGAAGAAATAGCCAAAAAGAAATTAGAAATCATCAGCCAAAAGGAAAGTAAAAGACAACAGCCAATCACCATAGAGTATAATTACAGATTAAAAGGGGAATGAGAAAGCAAACTGAGAGGGGGGAAAACTACATACATATATTTAAATATGGGAACACATGAAATGGAAAAATAAATAAATAAATAAAATATAAAAAACAGACTAATATTATTTAATACAAAAATAAATTATATGGTAGTACTGAAAAGGTTTTTCCAAGATACAGAGAGTATTGTGGAATGAGATTTACCATTCACAATAACATCACGATTAAGATAAATAGCTATATTTTCAAAAAAGTCCAATTCAGAGATACTATTGGCATTAAAGATAATTTTAGCATTTTGAAAATTAAAACTATGGCCGGAATCCCAAGAGTGTTTGGCAATAGAAGATTTAGAAAATTCTTGATTAATTACATAAGGAGAGTGTTCTTATAAGCTTCTTCAGTTTGTTTCCTTTCAGTTATCTCTCATTTCAATCTTGCTGCTGCTTTCATAGTAGAAGCACGTGATCTTTGCTCCTGACGAAGAAAGAGTCACATCTTTCGAAAGGCCTAGCGCATTTAAAAAAAGAAAATTATGACGTTTTAAGAAGATCTTTTGTTCTTAATCCCTAAAATATTATCTAACTGTGCAACTCCAAACAAAATAGGTTCAGTAGAACTTTAAATAAAAGATAATCTTTCATAATCGGGTCCACCTAATTTAAGAACTTTTTATTGTAGCTCTATAACTAAGCAACATATAATGAAATGTTATATACTAAAACCATTCCTGAAAAGTTATGTAACAGTGTCACTTGCATCAAAATGTGTTCAGTGGAAATATTTAAAAAAAAGGCTAAACTTTAATAGTAAGGTTCACTTAATTCTTGAAATTTTTCGTCTACCAAGTAAGCAAAGTAGAACAATGTGTGTATATCGTAGGCGTATTGCGAAATCCGGATCTTTGCAAAGAACCTAGACTGTTTTCGAGGAGGCTAGCTAATGGAAAATAATTTTCATTTTCTCAATCGGCCTGGTATTTTTAAGGCTTATTGCAACGAGCCCAAGCAACTTTAGGCTAAGTGGAAAGTGATAATTTGTTTCTGAATCAACCTGATAATTTTCAGACTTATTGAAAACAGCCTGTGGAAGGTTAAGTTAATTAGAAATTATCTATTTATTCCTCTATCAAATTGATTTTTTTTGCAGGCTCATTGAAATATGCATATGCAATTTTAGGTTATTTATAAAATAACCCAAAATGACCACCGATAATCACGAATTTGTACAAACAGCCTAGTTTCACCCAGTTTTATTCCAAAAAGTCAAAGTTAGTGAATGTATATGGCTTTGAGTATAAAAAATTTGGAACTTAAAATGATTATAAAAATGTATAACGAAACAAAATAAAATGTAACATAATTCTAATTGGTAGTTATTTGTCGTTATTTATTAAATAAAGTTCCTGGTTTAGAACAGATTTATTTTAGCAGCGGCTTATGCGCAAGTAATTAAGGTACTTTGGGTTTATTTTATTTTAAGAGTATATTTTCGGAAACACTCCATGCAGACAATCAACAAATTTTGCAGAATGGGCACATATTCAATGTTTGAGAATACATAGAGCAGATGGAATGCAGAATGATAATATCTATAAAATTTACGTAAGAAAAACTAAGATGTATCAACGGAATCTGCAGATGATACAAATTTTTAGTGTTTTCAGAACTTTAAGTAGAGAAAATGGTTGATTATGAAAATAATTATAAAAAATATATAAGAACATTTCTACAATAATGAAACCTGCAGATGAATCCGATTTTTAATGTTTCGGTAACATCACGTAGAGAAGGTGAATTGTCAAATCAAACTTGTCATAAAAAATATGTATGAATATTTCTTTATTAATGAAATCTGCAGATGAAGTAGATTTTTTGTGTTTGTCCAGCATTAGGTAGGGAAAATGGATTCCTGAATGAAAATAATTGTGAAACATGTATAAGAAATTTGCTGTATCAATAAAGTCTGCAGATGAGCTAGATTTTAAATTTTTCGCAAAATTACATAAATATTATGGGTTGCTAATGAAAATAATTATAAAATAATAATTTATAATATATAAGATTTATATTAATAATAATTTATAAATATAATCCATTGTAATTCATTAATTATAAATATAATTCCTTATATTATCATATAAAGAAATTTCTGCAATGATGAAATCTGCAGATGAGACAGATTTTGAATGTTTTCCCATGTTTACGTAGAGAAGATGGGTTGATAAATTAAATCAGTTCAAAAAAATACATTAGAAAATTTCTGTAATAATGATATCTGCAAATGAGGCGCATTATTAATATTTTCTTAGCATTATGTAGAATAAATTTGTTGTTAAATGAAATGGTTAAAAAAAAGGAAGACAATTGCTTTATTGATAGGTTTCATTTTTGCATCTTGTTCTTAATTAAGGTTAATAAACACTATTTTTTTAAGTAAATTCCCCCATTATAGATGTACAAAAAATCTGAAGTTAGGATAGAATGTTATTTTTCGCATTATGTAGAAATAATATATTGCTGAGTTAATACTTTAGGATAGTCAGATGCATTGCGAGTATATTTTTATTTTAAGTTCTCTACAGACTTAAAATTACATTAAAGTAATCATTAATCTGAGGTAATCAAAAGCATAAATCATATCTGCCAATACGGCAGTTTTCTTATATACTTGCTGTGACTAATTTCATTCAGAAGCCTCTGCTCTATGTAATATTAAAATGAAAAGAAAAGTGTCCAATTAAACTGGTGGCATTGAGCTTACAGGCTATTCACACTAATTCTATATTATACTCTTATTTCAAAGAATAATGCCCTCGAAAAATAAAGAAATCGACAAAAAATATCCATTTAGCTAAATTAAGGGAGGGGGTTTAGCTCCCCCATTTCCCCACTTTATACTTAAAAAATGAACCTCCAAATCTAATCAGGGAAGCATATTATCAGAATAAAACAGTGTACCAATTTTGAAGTAAATCGCATAATTCTGTATGAAAAACTCATTTATCTAAATTAGGGGAGGGGGGGGGGAGGCTCCCATTTACACCATTTATACTTCACCAAATTTATCAGAAAATTGTCTTATCAGAATGAACCTATATTTAAAATTTGAAGCAAATCTGATAATTAGCGCCTTATCAGAATAAACCGGTATACCAAATTTCAAGTAAATTGATAATTATGCATGAAAAACCCATTTATCTAAATTAAGGAAGGAAGGGGTAGCCCCACGTTTACACCCTTTATACTTTACCAAAACTAATCAGAAAAGCATCTTATCGAAATGAAACTATATCCATAATTTGAAGCAAATCGGATAATTTCTGCATAAAAAAAACATTTATCTAAATTAAGAGAGGATTCCCCCCCCCTCCCCATTGCCCCTTTATACTTAACCAATGATTCATAATAACTACTCAAGGAAGCGTCTTACCAGAATGAAGCTATATCGAAAATTTGAAGCAAATCCGATAGCTCTGCTTGAAAAACCGACTTATCTAAATTAAGGGGTGGTTAGCAACTCCGTTCCCCTCCCTTTATACCTAAAAAATGAACCTCCAAAACTTATAAGGGAAGCACCTTATCAAAATGAACAAATTTAAAAAGTTTTAAGCAAATTGAATAATTCTGTATTAAAAACCCATTTATCTAAATTAAGTGTGCAGCTGCACCAGACCCACTTTACAATTAACCAATGTACCTTTTGAAGGAAATCGGAAATTTGCATAAAAATTTATTGTGTTACGTACATACATGCATACCTACGTACGTACATACAGAACTTGCGGGCACATTAGCTCTCAGTCTTTAATAGCTTGTCAGCTAAAAACACTAAAAATTTCCCTCGTCTGCTAATTTTATTGATACAGGTATTTTACATGATATGATATAGACGTAAATGTTTCGTGTTTCCATTCTGGATTGCTTCGCGATCCCTTATTTTCTATGCATTAATTTTTTAGATTCCACTTGGTAAAAACGCGCTCCTCCCCAACTCCTGATAATTTTATTTCCTTATCTCCATGTACATAATCATTAGAGCTTACAGAGTTTCATAATTATAAAAATTATTAAATATAATGTTATATATATATAGTGTTACGAATATTGTAAATAATTAGTGTTTGTGCTTGAAAATAATGTAAATAGTTCAATTAAGCTCTATTCATAAGCTAAAATGCATAAGCTTTGTTGCATTGAAATATCTCAATTTGTTGATTTTCTGCAAGAAAGTAAATCCTATTGGATTTCAATGGGAGTCTATGGAAATTTGGCGAAATACTGGAATTCGCGCCAAGTTGGAGTTACCTTTTGGCGTCAAATTTTGGCGATATATCGCCAAGTCGGTTGCCAACTCCCCAAGAGCTGCCCTCCCTTTGGTAACCTCCCTTATAGCGTCAGAAAGCTCTCATCAATCAGATGAGTTTCGCGGTATCTACGCAGATTTTCATTGGTCCATATCCAAATCGTTACCTTTTTTTATATATATATACTAGGGAGCTCTACCCCGTACGAGCTCGTCAACCTTCGTTCAGACACCGCAGACTATAACAGCACGCTAATTTGATCGGCTTTAAAAAGATTTCGGAAGACTGAATTTTAATTTGAACCTGACAATTATAATCTGACGTAATTTTCACAAAACTTTTCTTTCGCTTTTTAATATTCACGTAAAAATGCTTTTTTTTAGAAATGCAATATTATGATCATCTTAAAATATCAAATAAATGTCTCGCGCAATTTTTAAATTTAAACTGTCTTGCAATATTATTTTTTGTTCATTTTACGTAATAAGTGTAATGTGATGTAAATGTGACGTAAATTCTCCTATTTAAGATTTCTAACGCATGTTAATGAATTTATTATTTTATAATATTCTTTCTCTTTTAAAATTCACGTGTAAATATAGTTTTTATGACGTAATTTTCAATGAGGTCCTGTTTTTTATATTTTCTGTTTATGATAGTCACGTGTAAAATATTTTTTTTTTTATTTGAAGCAAACATTATTGTTTGCGCTGTTTATACAGTTGGCAACAGTTGAAATTAATACAATTTTCTAAAGCATCTAAAAAATATCTCTCGAAATGCTGAAAGTTTAAATTTAAAATAGAAATAAAACCACAAAAAAATGAGTCAAATTAAAAAACTAAATGCATTCTGCACACCGATAAATTCTGACGCATAAAATGATGTAAAAATGATTAAATTCCTATGTACAGTTTTTGCTCCTTTAAACTTTTTTAGTGGAACGATTTTGTCCAGTTTTAGCATTCAATATCTCTTAAAATAATTCTTCGATTTGAAAACTGTCTGCATCAGCGTGTTTATCAAACATTTCTCTATAATACTACCTATTTTTATATTTTTGTATGCAACAGCTTTTTTAATATTAACAAAGAAATGCCATGCTTAAGCATTCAAATTGGATGTCGAACTGCCGGGAATATCTACGCAGATATTCATTGGTCCATTTCCAAATCAAAACTATTTATATATAGAAGGATTCATTAAGGTACACCAGGAAAAACTTGAAAAAATTACCTCAACTGCACCTGCTCTCTAGTAATACAGCATTTTTCTTACGTTTTTTTTAATTTTTTTTTAATAATAATCTTAATTAAGCAACCTGTTTTCTATACGCAATGCTGCAATATATCTGCATCATTTGTAGTTTTCATCGATACAGGAATTTTTCTTATTTAAGGTTTATATTTATTTTGAATTAGCAACCAATCTTCTCTACGTAATACCGAGAAAACATTAAAAATCAGGCTCATCCGCAGATTTCATTATTGCATAAATTATTTTTTATAATTATTTTCACTGGCAACAAATATTGTCTATATTTTAGTCTGAAAAAAAAAAAAACATTAAAAATTTGCCTTATCTGCAATTGTATTAATACAAATATTTTCTTATTTAAGTTTTATAATTTTTTTCCATTCATGAACTCGTCTTCTCTAACGCTGAGGGGAAAAAATAAAAATCTGCCCCATCCTTTGATTTCACTATGGCAGAAAAAATTTCATATTTATTTTTATTACTAAACCATATCTTCTCTACGTAATGGTGAAAAAAAAAATTAATGATCTACCTCATCTGCAGATTTTATTGATACAGAAAATTTTATTATAGGTGTTTTATAATAATTTTCATTGAGCAACCAATCTTTTATACGTAATTCTAGGAATACATTTTTGTAAGCATATTAAGCTCTTTCTCCTATTTTTTTTTATGCGAAATGTATGCTTAAACATTCACTACCTTGGATATATTGGCATAAACGTTAATGAATCTAGTATATTTGGACAAACGCGTGGTCATCAGTGGTCATTTTGCATCATTTTGGATCATTTTCTAAAACCCCTAAACCTGCATATGCTCATTGCAAAATCTCTGAAAAAAAGTCTGAAAAAACATCAAGCTGATTGAGAAATTAAATGGATAATTTCTAATTAGTCTAACTCTCCACAGGCTCGTTGTAATAAGCCTCAAAATATATCAGGATGATTGAGAAACAAATGATCATTTTCCAATTAGCCTAAAGCTTCTTCGGCTTTTTGCAATAAACCTGAAAAATATCAGGCCGATTGAGAAAAGGAAAATGATTCTCCAATTAGCCTCTTTGCAAACAGCCTAGGCTCTTTGCAAAGAGTCGAATTTCGCAATTAGTCTATGATATATACACTAAAACCTTTACAAAAACATTACCTAACGAATAGTGGTACATCCTATGAAAATGTTATAAAGAATCGGAATGGAATACAAATTTCCGTTTTAAATGATGGTGATACGATTTTCTGTAATAGTAAATTGAAAATAAAAATCAATATGTAACGATGCAACACCATTTAAATTACCAAAATTGCGGCTCGAGCTACTCAATTGTTACGAATATGAAAAAAACATCTAAGTAAAATAAAAAAAAAATAACGTGCATAACACAATGTATGTTATCATTTGGCACGTAATTGTAATATCCGATTTTGGTGGAGTTTTAGAAAGCCCTTTCTTAGTGGGAGTCTATGTCATAAGAAGTATTTTTACCACAATTTTCATAATTTTGGGTTTTGTAGTTGGGCTGTACGTTTATTACCCCCCCCCCCCATCCAGACTTTTTTTTACATATATCGATATATATGTAATAATAAAAATTTTCGCCTCTTTTTCTTAGCAAAACTATTCCAAATTCCTAATATTTTTCGTTTTTTACCTATCTTTAATAATATCTTAATATATTTTGTCTTTTATTTCATGCATTTAAAGTTGCGTATTCTTTTATTATTCTAAAAACCTTAATCCATTCTCCTAATCTTATGAAAACCCATTAAATTACTTTTTCTTTTTAATTCTAAAACTAAATTCTCTTTCTTCCGAATGTTTTAATATCATTTATTCTTTGGTGTTCTATACCCACAATTCCATGCGTCCGCCAGCACTCATTGCACTTTAATTCTGACGCCGTATAAAGAGTTCATTATAGACGTCACCCTTTCCCATCGAATCGTAATCTGTTTTATGTCCCATCCTTCCCCACCTCTCTTCTAGCATTGGTCTTCCACCTTTCTGTATCAGTCCGGGCGCTGTTTTTCGGAGTACATATATCGTTACATCGGCGAAGGAGCAGAAGATTTTACGTTTTTCTGGTTGTCTAAATAAGCTGCGTCGCTTGGAGTAAACGTTCTAATGTGTATATCCTATTCTTATAACATCTAAAGTTTTATGAAGTTATGATCGATTTTTGAGAGTTGATGGAATAACTACTCGAAGTGTTTTACTATGTTTTTTGTCAATAAAACCTGTTTAAAGTGACGATGACTCTCTATATTCATTACGTAAGAGAAATTATCTCAATGTGTTTCGAGCCTGTCTTTACTCGCCACCCTGACTGCAATCCGATATTTTCAATATAACGGATGGATGGTCTTGATTGCTCTACTACATTTTATGTCGAGGTGTACTGGTGTCGCCTAAATTTAAATATCTGAAAGTCGGTAGCAAAATGCTACACACACACACACACACACACACACACACACACACACATATATATATATATATATATATATAAATCAATATTTGAACAAAGCGTGGTTTGGAATCTGGGGTCATGATCGGTGAAAATATACCAGTATTTTCCAGAATTGCTATATTCCAGACGGCTGCTATTTCACCTTTTGTAATGAAAGCTATCTAAAAAACTTTGCTATAAACTGTAGACAAGAAAGCTAAATTTATTATAAGTGAAGTTTCTCTCCTCAGTATATGTTGCCTCCCCTTCATACTTCATCAGAAAAATATAATTTGTTTTTAAGATCTTTGCAGAATGTCAGTAAACAATGTTTTGAAACCTGAAAAATCATCAAAGTGGTAATATAATCCAATAATGAAAGAGGCAAAAATGAACAATAATGAAAGAAGTAAAAAAAATGCCCTTTGTTAAGTAACTCAAAATTTATATTATAACAATACAAACAATACAATGTGGCGAATTAGAATTTTTAGTTAAATTAACAATGGGAAATTAAACAATGAAAAAAAAATCCTAAAGTGTTATTTAATACAAAGATTTTTATGCCTATGTGTACTATAAGTATCTCTTAAAGTTTTAAAATTTATAAAATAGGATAAAGTGTGTTAAAAAAGATATAGAGTGTGATAAAAACTTTTATAAAATTTAAATGAAGGTGATTTGTGATTAAAAAAAAAAAACTATTTAAAAGACTTATTGTTTGGTATATGTTTTATCGAAATGGCTTGTGGTGATTCAACTTTGTTTGTGGATATAAAGAAAATCCTCATTGATAAAGGTTTCTGTGATGTAAAGCCTCTTGGTAAAGGCGGTTTTCGCAAAGTTCTGTCAGGTGTTTCTGGAAGCAAAAAATGTGTAGCCTAAAAACTAATTAAAAATAAAGTCGTTTTGCATGTTGATTAAACTGTCTAGCCCGTTCTTCGCCAAAAGAACATCGCGCCTCTTTTGAAAATAATATATCTCCATTCGATGAATTTAAAGTTATATGTGGGGCCTAAACACCCGTATGTATTGTATAAAGTGCTGTGCAGCAGAAGTTTTCTGTCTGTCATCAAATGTCTTGAGAATGTTAGCCGCTGGTTTGCAGATTTTCGTAGCGGATCGGAATATTACGAGGTTAACGAAGAGGAGAGGCTACTGCGGTGTATCCCACGTGTCTTTTTTTACATACCTTTAGAGTGACGTGATGCTCTTTTCGCACACATTCATTGGTGCATTCGAGCATCACGTGACTCCAGCGGTCTGTAAAAAAAGATACGTGGAATGCACCGCGGTAGCTTGTCTTTCTCGTTTGCTTCGACAAAGGCTTAAGAAAAACCTGGGAAAAAGATTTAACATTAAAGTTTTGTCTATTTATTACTCTGCCAATATTGAAAAATATTAAAATAAATTTGCTTTTTCTTTTCACTCATGAATTCCTAAAAGCTAAAGACAACATGCAAAAATTAGTATTTTTTAAGCTTAAAAGAATCATTTGTATAAATATTATTATTGTAGCTATTTGAAAATTCAAATTGAATTAAGCAGTTTAGAAACTTTATATATTGTAAATTTTAAAAACTATTAAGTAATTTAAGGAAAGTGTAACTTTAAATTGAATTTAATTAATACATATAAACTTGAAAAGCATGAAATAAATTATTTTCACTATGTATAATTCCAATATTACAGTAATGTTTCATAATTCTTATTGAAATGTAATTACACTTCATAATTCTTTATTATTCATAAAGTACTTTTTTTTAATTATTAAATAATAATTTTTTACTGGGTAAGGCCTTTTGATGTAAAGTATTTTTTTTTTTTTTAAGATGCACATTTTTAAATAATTTATATAAAATGTTTAGTGTTTTCAGATTTTAGTAAAAAAAATGATAACATTAGGCTTTGTACTTTACATATATATACATTTAATATTTTCACATGTTATTACATCCTCTAAATCTTGTCTTCAAATTCTCTTACAAAATAGTTTGCTTTTCAACATATTCAATAAAATATTAATAAATATTTTTCTTTCAGAAAACCACATTATGTATGTTGAAGAAAAGTTCTGTTCCAGCCGTGTCCTTTACAGAAGACGAATTCCATCTTCCCCTTGAGTTTACAGTTACGATGATGAAATGGAATCAGAATGGCCAGCCACCTGTTCATAAACTAAAAATTCATCTATAATCATCCATTCATAAAAATCATCTCTAAAAGAACATGTCATATTTTCATACCTGAAAATTCATCACTGTGGTAAAGAAATTCAATAATGACGGAGGCAAAAATGGACAACGATGATAGAAGTAAAAAAATAATGTCCGTTGTTAACTAACTCAAAAATTACAAACAATAGAATGTGACCAATAGGGTGTGTCGAAAAAAACGAAATATTTATAATCGAAGTGTAATAGCGCTGAAAAGTTACCTTTTCTGACAGGTAAATCCGCTTAGTCAAAGTAGTTTTGGCGAAGTTGTATCAGCTATTTTTCCAAACAAAAAATATGTAGCCATAAAAATTATCAAAAATAAAGACGCTTGGCATATTGAAGAGACTATCTGGCCCTTTCTTCACCGTAAAAACATTCCGCCTCTTTTAAACATAATAGATGTCCTTTCGATGATTCCACTCTGATGTAAAGTAAGAAAATAAACTAAAAGGGTAATAAAGACAATAAAGTATGTAAAATAAGACAAGTCTGACTATAAATTGAATTTAATTAATACAAATAAACATGAAAATTATTAAAAAAGTAATTTTATTATGTCTAATTCGAATATTACTGTAATGTTTCATAATTCTCATTGAAATGTGATTGCACTTGGTAATCCTTTGTTGTTCATAAAGAACTTTTTTTAGTTATTAAATAATAATTTTTTTTTTACTGGTTTAGGTCTTTTGATGTAAAGTATTTTTTTATATACTTTAAAAAAATATATATAAAATTTTAGAGTTTTCAGATTTTAGTGAAAAAAATTATTACATTCGTTTTTGTACTTTACATATATATACATTTAATATTTTCATATGTTATTACATTCTCTAAATCTTATATTTAAATTATCTTACGAAAAAGTTTGCTTTTCAAGATATTCAATAAAGTATTAATGATTATTATTCTTTCATAAAAACACATTATATTTGTTGATGAAAATTTCTGTTCCATCAGTGTCCTTTACTGAAGACGAATTCCATATTGCTCTTGAGTTTACATTTTCGATGATGAAATGGACTCAGAATGACAGGCCATCTATTCAGAAAATAAAACTTCCTCCATTCCTATTAAATCTTACGGAAAGATACTAAAAAAATACTGAAAAATCATCTCTAAAAGAACAAAAACATGTCATCACAAATCCTGTCATAGAAGGATGTAAGAATTCAAAAACGGAGATTAAAGAGATATTCAAAAAATTAACGATAACTAGATGCAACGAGAAAAATACTAGCAATAATCATCATGATGAGAATATATTAAATTTAATAAAAAAACGTCGCCTGTCCTTCAAAAACAAAAGAAAGGAAAAAATGGGTAGCTATCTCTTTCTTACAATATTGTAATGATACCGAAATGAAACTTGAAAAATATATAAGTGCTACAGATGTATAATCTTGAAAAGAAGATCATCTTAGATATTGACTATGATCATCATGGCGAGATATATGAAGATTATAAGATTTTGCCAGAGATATGAGAATCAAACGACAGAGAATATAACGTAATAAACCCCTTTCTAAAAGGTTTGATACGTTTCAAAGAAAAAAAAAAACGAAAATGTTACTTACCAATTGCCAGAAGTTGCTACAAATACACAAATAGTTGAAAAAGATAAAGTCCCGCCAGAACTACAAGGTTAAAAAGATGGAAAACTTAGAAAAAATCTTCCTAGTGGAATCAAAGATTAGTTTAAAAAGAAGTGGAATAAAGCTTTCCAGGAGCCAAATAAATATGTAAGTATGAACACATTTTTTTAATCTAACATTTCTCTGTGTGTGTAAGCGAGACAGACAGAGGGTGTTTATAGAAGAAAATGCCTATAAGCATGAAGAATCATGTACTAATGCTATTCCGTTATCCAATACATGCAACACCCGCAGTCTTATTTTGATTGCACATAACTCCAAAATTGTGGCTATTACCACTTGTTCAATGCACAGCTGCCAACCTTCCACTAATCTTCCGTAATATCTGGATTAATTTAAACCAGGTTAACCGCTTATGAACCAGAAAATATTTATATTTCATGAATTTTTATTTATTTAATTTAATGTGTCCACGTGAAACGTATTTAATTTCATATCTTAAAAAAAAATCTTGCTTGAAACATATTAAACCAGGGTTAAATTAACGCACGTATTACGAAAGATTAGCTTGAGGTTGGCACCTATAGCAATGTATATTCAAAGAAAGAAAAACAAAGTGAATAAAATTCAAAATAAATTATACTATTTAGTTAAAGTTTATCGGCATAAGTCACTGTCTTTTTTAATGCCAGTATTATACTTATACTTATATTCATATTATACCATTATTTCAGGCATTATTTATGTAGTAGCCATTAGCGTATAGACATAATTTTCCTTATCTGTTATTGCATGAATATAAAATAAAATTAAAAAAAATTCATGATATATTTTTTTTCATTTAAAAATTCTTTATCTTGTTTCTATACATATTAAAATTAATTTCCATAAAATACTTTTTCTTTATTTTTTCATAAAAACTTTAAAATATCTTTCCTTATTTTATTTAAAAACATATATATTCAGCAGGCTTTAAAAATATGTTATATAACAAGTAATACATCGTCTAATACTTTTTGGCTGCTTTCTCAAAAACGTTTTCATCCCTCTTTTGGAGACATCCTCAGTTTCAAATGGTGTTGTTTCGCAGTTTCACACGACATCTTGTAACTTTCCTCTTTTTCCCACCTATCTTTCTCATTTTTCCCTTCTTTCCAGCATTTTCTGCCAACGAGTGTCAATATTTGAATGTGTAATATCGATGATATATTATCTCTATAAAGGCTTCTCTCATTAGTGTGCTATGGAGGTTTTCGTACTTGGCTGTTTTTTCTAGTTTAATTGACTTTGGTTTCAAGGGTTTTTTCAAATTTTCTCTTGAAAGGGCTGTTGCTTGGCTATTATATTTTAGGTCACAAATATGTTCTTAATATCTTTCATATATTTTTCTCTTAGTCATTCTGATGTGTGTAATTTCTTTATTTTATATATTCGAGGCTTTAATTTTATAAGTTCCTGCTGTTTGTAATTCATCGTATTTTTCGGCTTCGTTTCTTATCGTTTTAAATAGGGAGGGTTTGGGTGTGATTGGAACTTTTTTTCCTAGTTTACTTATTGCAGGTTATATTTTTAGTGATAATCTATTCTTAAATGACAGGGTGGGGGGGGGGGGGGGTGCATAATCTTGTTAATTTTGTCCGGGTTAGATCCAGTCAATTCTTTCTTTAGCTTTTCTAATTAGTTTATCTATTGTTTTTCGTGGATGGCCGGCATTAACTCCTATTTTCTCTATAATTTTTAATTCTTCATTTAGTAACTTTTCCGTTGAACATATATATAATGCTCGATAAATGTATGCAGTTAAGGCGGCAAGTTTATTGTTTATGGGTGTATTTGTTTTGCAATTAATCTTAACGAAATGACAGAAGAAGTAAATAAGGCGATACAGAAACAATATACAGACCCATAAATTATTAATACAATGGAAAGTGCAACAAATTTGATTCTAAAGTAAAGTTATTTTAAATGTAACAATAAGATATATAAACAATTGAAGGGTGTACCAATGGGGTCTCCCATATCAAATGTTGTTTCTGGATGTAAAATGCGAATAATGGAAAAATGAATAGTACAGGATCATAAAAAACGAAATACGCCTTTGAATAAGATATGTGAACTACATTTCCATGATAACAAACAGAACGGTAAACCTAAAAACGAAATAAATAAATATGATAAAAACATACAATTCACAATAGAAGAAGAAAGATTCGGTCCATACCATACCTTGATGAAAAAGTAACATACGAAACAGAACGATACAAACTACAATCTATAGAAAACCTACTGCCAACCTAGCTATAATTTCAAGCAAAACAAATACACCCATAAACTATAAACTTGCCGCCTTAAATACATACATTTATAGAGCATTATATATATGTTCAACGGAAAAGTTACTAAATGAAAAATTAAAAATTATAGAGAAAATAGGACTTAATGCTGGCCATCTCCGAAAAACAATAGATAAACTAATGAGAAAAGCTAAAGAAAGAATCGACTGAATCCAACCCGGACAAAATAAACAAGATTATACCCCCCCCCCCCCTCCTGCCTTTTATGAATGAATTATCACTAAAAATAAAACGTGAAGTAAGAAAACTAGGAAAAAAAGTTCCAATCACACCCAACCCTCCCTATTTAAAAGGATAAGAAACGAAGCCAAAAAATACGATGAATTACACACAGCAGGAGTTTATAAAATTAAAGCCTCGAATACAGAAAATAAAGAAATTACATACATCGGGTTGACTTAGAGATGTTTATTTATGAAAGAGATTTTTATTTCTATATATGAAAGACATAAAGAACATATTCGCGACCTAAAATACAATAGCCAAGCAACAGCCCTTTCAAGAGAAAATTTAAAAAAACCCTTAAAACCACAGTCAATTAAAATAGAAAAAATAGCCAAGTACGAATACCTCCATAACACACTAATGAGAGAAGCCATAGAGATCATCCTTGACAGAGATAATATATGCAACGACATTACATATTCAAATATAGACACTCGTTGGCAGAAAATGCTATAAAGAAGGGAAAAACGGGAAATGGAGGAGGGGAAAATAGGGAAGATACAAGATCTCGTGTGAAACTGCGAAACAACACCATTTGAAACTGAGGATGTCTCCAAATGACGGATGAAAACGTTTTTGAGAAAGCAGCCAAAGTATATTAGACAATGCATTACTTGTTATTTAACATATTTTTAAAGCCTGCTGAATATATATATATATTTAAATAAAATAAGCAATGACGTTTTAAAGTTTATGAAAGAGTAAAGAAAATTTATTTTATGGAAATTGATTTTAATATGTATAGAAACAAGATAAAGAATTTTTAAATGGAAAAAAGATTTCATGATTTTATTATATTTTTTATATATTGATATATTAACAGATAAAGAAAAATATGTCTATACGCTAATGGCTACTACAATAATAATAGATGAAATATTGAATTAAGATGAATATAAATTATACTAGTTTAGCTGAAATATTTCAAAATGTTATATTTGTTGAGATTTAACAATGTCACATGGGCATGCAACATATCTCTTAATTTGTATCACCTACTTCCTCTAATATGTTTCTGTAGAAATCACTGCAGTGAGTAATTTCATAATTAAGTTATACTTTAAAGATTGCTTGCTTGAACAACCAACTTATACCTTTACTAAATTAGGCGATTAAAAAATACATCACTGTTTTTGTTATCAAGTGTTTGCATGTGACAGTTTTCAGTGTCCAAAATGCTTAATATCATTCAATTTGGATTTCTGTTTATCATAACAGTAAACATCAGCAGCACACCATTATTGGGTTAATGTTGTTTATTTCTGGAGTTTCATTTTGGCAAACAGTAAAAAAAATGCTTCTTTACTGCACCGTTGGTCAATGAACTATTAATATGAATGAACATAGTAACATATTAATGAACATAGCTTAAATGTAGCCCAAATGTTAGCTTCTTAGATATTTGAACAATTTTTTATTTGGGGTCGTTAATATTTGATTATTATTACATTTATTATTATTGGCCGTTGTTCACCAAATCAAAATTACTCCAGGCTGGATGGACAATGCTTCAAAGTAAAATGGCCTCTGTCGGCTTATTGTACGCGTATTAATTTTACCATTTTCCAGCGATTTCCACAAACTGCAGTCTATCTATACTACTTGGGAATGGAAGGTCGTTTTCTTTTTAAACATGTCAGTATTAATAGCGATGTAATGTCTTCTCTTTTAATACAAGTAGCCTTAAGGTTATCATTGCCATATACTCAATATCTAGGCAATAGCACGAAATTTTAGCTGCTGAGAAAAGTGTGCCTGTAATATGCATTAAAATAATAAATGTTAAGCGGGAACGCTGAAGTTATACGTTTTACATTAATATACTTTTTGTTGAAATTTGAGGTGTGAGGGGTGCTTGACAATTTATTTTAAAATGCATATCATTACATTAGAAGAACTTTAAACAACAAATTATAATAAATAAAATTAATCTAATCAACAGGAAGCTCGGCACAAGACAATTATTTGTAATCTGCATAATCTGCCAACACCTTCTGGTTGGTGGGCACTGCTGCATGGTAACCGCTGTTTTCAACCAAACATTCAAGGATTTGGAAAAAGTTTAACTGAATGAGTAAAGCATACATCCATATACAACATAAATTCGCATTATTATTAGTATTTTTTAATTTTAAAAGAAAATTATGAGGGTGTGAAAATGAAAAGCATTTTCTTAAATGTTACATTTGTGAAGAAAATGAGAAAAAGGCAAATGCAATGTTTCACCAGATAAATGAATGCCTTGTATAAAAATTCACTACAAATTTGAAGTCTATGGTTCAGTTACTACAGTAAGAAATGAATCGTATTGATTTTTATCATTTCTACTGCTCATGTCAACTTTCTTGTGAATGTTTCTATGGCTTGAGATGTTGTTTAATAAATGCGTAATACAAGGGTGTATCAATGCTTTTTTCCCTCATATAGAAATAATTGAGTGAAATTTGCGAAATTGCTAAATTGTATTACTCCTTCTCTGTATAGTAATCGTGCACTGCAACACATTTCTGCAAACGGTATTTCAAAGAGAGTGGGGGGGGGGGGAGGACGTATTCCAGGAGGCGCGATAATAGACCCCCAAATGGGGTCATATTTCTAACTTTTGCCGAACGCCACATGTGACATATTATTGCAAAGGTCTGTGACCACTTATTTATGCTATGCCCCTCCTCCTGCATATGACCCCGGGGGCATGAAAAATGTCCACAAAATTTATAAAAGTCCCCCTGAGGGAAAATTTTGGGGAAGGTGCATGAATAAGTTCTCACAGGCCTTTCCAACAATATGTCACATGTTGGGGTCGGTAAAAGTTAGAAAAATGCCTTCCTTTTGGTCTACTATAGCACCTCCTGGACTACATCCTCCCACTCTCTTTCAAATACCGGATGCACAGATGTGTTACTGTGCAAGATTACTATATCGAAAAGGACTCGTATAATGAAGCAATTTCATAAATTTCACTCAATTATTCCTGTGTGAGGGCAAAAACTCATTGATACACCCTCGTATTGATTACCCGATTAAAAAAACTTATATCGATTTTAAAGCAATTTTTTTGTGATATCTTTCCACTGTGTGGTGATATGAGAGACTATAAATAAAAGAGGCATACTTAATAAACTTTAAGATGATTTAAAATTGTAGTTGTATTTCTGAAAAATGTGTACTATATTATATTATTAAAAATATTGAAAATGTTGTTATCTTGTAAATAACAAAAACAACCAGTTTCTTTAGATATTTATTTGTATTAAATAACTTATATTCTATGAGAAACCTTAACCAATCTGAATCTACAACACAACAATATAATCGTTACAAAAAATATATCTTTCCATGGTTTATCATAAGTAATACTATATTTCTCCACAAATAAAAACAATAAGTTACTCGATCGCTTAAAAATTTGTCACATAAAAATAAATAAATAAACATTACTCTGACACAATTCTGAGGATATTATGAAGCAATGTACCAATTTATCCTAACTTCATATTCGTTTCGTGTGTAACATGAAATGGAAATATGTCTTTTCATTACGGTATATTGTGGTTAATCTGATCTTATATTTGCAATCTGCTTTTATTTTTGCTTTAATTTTAATTTACTATAGAAAATAAATTTCTAAATGTAGTAAACTTTTCACTAATGTTTTAAGATTACTACATATATCTATATAACTCCTGTAACAGTATTATTTAAAGTATTTTATCGAATTTTAGAAACATTTAACAATTTGATTCTCTAAATTTTCGAGACTATAAATTTTATGTATTCAGGCTCTTAAATATTATTCTGCTATAAAACAGCATTTAAAAAAATAATTCTTAAATTTTTATTAACTTAAGACAGATTAAGACATTAATTATGTATATTTTTCGCATGTTTGTCTTCACTAAACCGTCGTTAGTTCCTTACAAAAAGTAAAGTTTTCATTTCTTCTATAAAAAAAAATGCCTCCAGGTGAAGTGTTCAATACGAAAAGTTTCAAACGATGTACAATACTAGGAATCCTTATTGGATATCACCCACGTTTTGATGCTCGAAGCTATGGAAAAGTAATATTGTGTCGTACTTTAATTTTCTCTGAGAATTTTTATCGTATATTGATTTTGACCTTTAATATAAAGCTTTTATTTTATTTTTTTCAATGGAATTTGTATTACCTTAAAAAATGTCCTGAATATATTTTTACCTTGGTAATTTTGTGTTTTATAATTAATATTAGCTATAATTATCATACATAAACCATTGCTTCCCGAATATTATTTTAGGAAACGAGAAGTAATCTTTAACACATATTTCAAATGATATTATTTTGCACTTTCTGTAACTTGCCATAGACGGTGAAAAATGTATCAATTCTTAATATTAACTGTATAGTTGCAAAAAACATAACTTGAGGGTTACTGTGAATACCAGAAACTTTTTTGTGTCTGTGTGTTACTTTGTCTGTCTGTTAGTTTCTCTATCTCTCGTGGTAACGGCAGCAAATAGCTGACAATTAGTATACATTTAGGTAGGTATATATTTGAGTTACCTGGAATTAATTGTATAGTTTTTGGTTAAGTTTTTTTTTTTTTCGTTCGAAAAATATAGAATATGGTTTTACGTTGTAATACTTTTCTGTGAAGATATAGATGGTTTACAAAGTTTACCATTCGTTGAAAAGAAAATTATGCATTCGGATATTTGATGTAAATGTTAAATTAAATGTTATTATTTTTGGTGTCTAAAATACCCGAAATGAATACCCAACAATGTGTCTGAATACCCCTGTGTTAGTTTGTCTTTCTGTCTGTTAAGTTGTTTCTCTCGCGATTGCAGCCGTAAAAAACACCAGATTAGTACATAACTTGGTTATTATATTGGTGAGGTACCTGAAATTAGTTGTATAGTTTTTGGTTAAATTTTTGTCTTCGTTTGAAAAATACAGGACTTTTTGTTTATGTTGTAACACTTTTCTACTGAGATTTAGATTAGTTACAAAGTCTAAAATTCATTGAAAAGAAATTGACGGATTTGGATATTTGATTTAAATGTTACATCTAAATGTAAAACTTCCCATTGCAGAGGAGGTGGTGTTAAATTACTCCCATTACTTGAACATTTTATTGATACAAATGTCAGGCATTTTAAATTATCTATATTTTTGGATGGAATTTTGTGCATCTGTTCGAAACATAAAAAGCATTTTAACTGATCAATTTTATATATTTGTTGTCAAAAATAATTGTTAATTAGAAAAGTTTCAACCCAAAATTAATGTGTGAATGTGCCATTTAGGGATTAAAATTAACTCGTCAAAAAGGAACCACTGCGGTTGAAAGGGGTAAGGCAGATACAGCAGCAGCGCTAGTTCCTATTTTCAAGATCGACAGATTTTATTACAATACCACATTACTTACGTGATTTGAGCAAAATTCTTTGATTATTCTTTGGCGTTGACATACAATATTTTATGTAATAAAAGAATTTATTTCCGTTTTTCTTGATCGCGATCATTAAATTAGAAACAAAAGAAACTTAATCAAATAAAGTGCATAGATTCATTTTTGTTTTTAAGCGACATAGCATATTCAGGTTTATGGACTCATTCTATGGTATAGATTTTGTACTCAACGTTAACACGACCTGATTATACAAAAGACACATGACAGGCGAGCTTCACCACTAAAATTTTAGGAGACCCGCAAAATAACTGTAAAACGAGTCCTCTAATTCTCGTTTTTATTTATTTGTTTATTTATCTGAGGGAAAGTTTTGCTTAATGGAAGAAAAATCCACAATGCTCCAGGAAAAGTTGTTTAACCGAGTAATATAAATGTGATCAACAGGCAATAAACGAATCGTAATGCATTAAGTTGTACTCGTTATAAACCACACAGGTAACTGAACATATAGCAACTAAATATATTATAAATATACTATATCTGTTGTATGCCTAGGTAATATTAAAAAATATGTTTATTGACATATGTGAACTCTTTTAAGATGCTAATTGAAACAAAATTTATAACATTAATGAGTTTCCCATGTATATAAGATAAGAAATACCTCCCAAATAATACCTCTATGAAAATGCATTTATAAGCTGTCTTTAGCAGGTTCAGTAATCTAAAGCATCTATAAATCTTCCGCTGGTGGAACAGTGCATTTGGTGTTGCCAAAAGTCGGAGACACTGTAAAAAAAATCTATAAAGTTACTAAATGTTTTCTAGGAAACTGGGCTGCCTAGAACTTTTTATGTAACGACAACAATAAAAAGTCATGTAACATATACACGTTTTCACTGTAAATCAAAAAAACCTGTAAGGATAATAAGAGTTTTTTAGGAAACTGGGATGCCTAGAACTTTTTATGTAACTGCAACCTGTGTTACAGATAAAATTTTAGTAAGATTTCTGTAATTTTTGTAGATTCTTTTGTAAAGCTTCAGTTTCTGTAGCTTCACAAAATTTATTTTTGTGGATTTGCATCTTTTTTTGTACAGTTTACAGATAAAAGTTTAACAGCATACCGATTTCTGAACTTTACATCAGTAGAATTAAACTTATTTTTTAAACGGTGAATAATGAAAAAAAGCAGTTTTGCGCACACTAGTTCTGTAGGTTAATATTTTCCATGTCTATTGAATGCCTAAACCAAAGAAACTGATAAGAGTAGTTTAAAATTATCTGTATCTGTGTATTTAGGTTTGCCAAACAGCAGGAATGATGAAAAATGCGGGTTTGTGCAACTTACTAAAGTGGGATAACGTTTGTCAACTCCTTTATTTGAAGAAATAGAGGAAACTACTAACAGTTGATAAAAATATTTTTATTAAAAATATTATGCATTTAGGGTTGACAAACAGCGGGAATAATAAAAAATTCGATTTTGTACAATTTTATCATGTGTTATATTATTTTTTTCCGAATTTTAAATGCTGTAACAAAGAAAACTAATACCCTTTTATAAAAATTACCTTTAACAATACAACATTTCATTTCGAAAAGAAGAGTGGGGATAAAAAACGGATTTATTTTAACCTACTTAAGAGTGAAGTAATTTCTTTCATACTTTTTCATACTGAATCGATGAAAACTAATATCACATGATAAAAAAAACCTCTATTAAGTTATTAGGTAAACAGTTGAGTTTATTTTGTTTAAATGAAATCATTTTATATCAAATTACTGAAAAAGTGAAATAAGAAGAAGTACAATAAACAAAAATATATTGTTTGAGATCATGCTTTGTAACTTAACAGGTACTGGAAGAAAAAATTTCGTGCTAAAACTGAGGCTTTACAACTCTTAGATGAACACGATTATAGAACATATTTGCAAATGAAAAAAACTCCAATTTCTCAGATGACGATGAAACATCTGAACTAGCAGACTAATCAAACCCGCAGTGTAAGCTTAACAACACTAGTACCATCATAAAATTTCTATATTTTAATATAAATTCACACGTTTTTATTAATAAATGTTTGTACGAGTTGTAATTTTTTGAGTGAAAAAGTGTCTAGGCTAGGAGTCAAACCAAGAGCAATTTGGCCTAAGCGGCGAATGCTCTGCCAAATCAACTTTTCTGGGCAGACCTGAGGACATTTCTCACAAGAGAACCTTTTTGATTAAGACATCTGTTGTGATATCTGCATCAGCTCAACAGAATAAATTGCAGGTAGTGAAACTCCAAAAATAGATGTATGCGTGCACTATACTCATTTTAGCACAATTATTAAAATTTGTTGAATATATGGAATTGTTATTCTAATGTATATGTATGGTTACATAAAATGATACATGGAATGGTTTGTTGTGTCATCTTTGTGTGAGTTTTATTTTATACAATAAGCAACCGATATGGAATATGGTAGAGAAATTGGCTAGGATGTCCATCAGCTGGCACCAAAATGCACCGATTTAGTATTAAATGTAATTTACGCCATCTGTGATTTTTTTCTGGTTTTGTCATTCTAAAGATATGAAATATTATTTCTAACATGACAGACTAGCACTAACACAATTTTTTATATATTCCCAGAATTCACTACAATAAATACAGATTTCATATTAAATGCAATTTATATCAACTGTTATTAATTTCCATTTTTTGCAGATCTCAAAAGACACAGAAAATCGATGTACCACATGATTAAATTCCAAAAGATATATCACATAGATATAGCCACAAATTTAATTAAAAACCAACATACGAGTTGAAATATATACTAATATACTTTTCTTCGAAGCGTTAGATTTATAAAAATACTTCGTAGAAGAAAAACCTCTAAAAAGACGATTAAACTAATTTTATGCGCGAGCTAAACATTTTACGTTAATTTTACGGTCATTTAAATTCTTCACTTAGCGAATAACTCTCCCAATTATATCTCTCTTCATACCGCATTTGATTTGTTTTCAATTGATAAATTCAAGAATTAGAAGAACATTTTTTATTAACAAATATATTCTTCTGTTATTTACAAATATCATTTCAGATGAAACGACAGTAGCATATCGCAAAAATGAAAAAAAAAAAAAAAAAAAAAAAAAAGTTACATCGCATAATGCTCATTTTATTTTTTGTTTACGGAATTGTAAAGTTTTTTTTTTTTTTTTTTTTTCAAAATTATATAGAACACCTTAGGGGTTTTCAAAGCTGTATAAAAATGTGCATGTTCTTTAATCTGTTTATTTTTCCATTTAGAAAACTATATGTATTTTGAATTATTTTTTAAATTTTACATACTGATTTTAGATGCATAGAGATACTGAAAACTTTTGATATGTAAATATGTATTCATTTATTCGTATGATTTTATTTTCGTATATAAATAATTAACTGTGTTTTAAATTTTAATAATTTTCTGCTTATCAAAGTATGCGTAGTATTTTGCCAAAAAATTAAATATATGGAAAAATGAATTAAAGTGGGAGCATTTCAATATGACTATAAATAATTATAATTTAAATTATGTCATTTAAACTATGAATAATTTCCACATGTTTTTCCTGGTTTTCTTACATTTTTTAAATTAAGAATTAGCTCAATAGAACTAATTGCGATGCTATTTCAAGTCTGTTTGTCTGATTTAGACTATAATTGGAATTATATATTTAATAAATTGCCAAATACCAGGAAATAATCGATTGAATATTATGCTTTTTTTTAAGACTTGTTTATTTTGAAGTGACTAATTCTTTGTATGTAATCTAAGCACATAATAGATCAGTGTTACATTTACAGAAGTTAACCCCTTAATTCTCGCTCCCGTCAATATCACGGACCGAGGTGTCGTTCGTTATTTCTGGTGCCCGTAATATTTCAGAGCTGGAGATTTAATTGCTGTAAAAAACTTCTGAAACCAGAAAAAATTAACTGAGATTTCCGTGTGAAGTCTTTGAATATTACCGTTTGGGTTTGGCTTTTGGCGCTGACTGTAATGCTGGGATTTGTATTGCATGTTTCGAAATATATAACACTAAAAAATTATATAGTATATTCAAAATTTAATGTATATATATATTATTTCAAATATTATTTGCAAAAATCTGTGTAATGATGATAACTAAAAATCCAAGATGTGAAAAAAAAAGGTGTTATTAGCATTCATTTGTATGGTGTAAAACAAACATTAAGACACAGAATTCTCGCTTGATGGCTTTTCTATAAATGTGAATTTGTTCTATAACATCTTCTTTTTCGCCTTAAAAAAACTAATTGCATATTTTATTTATAAACCTTATAATTATTCAATTTCTGTAATAAAATAAATACGTACTTGTTTATGGTTTTTCCAAATATTAAGCGACCGTGAAGGGGTTAAATATAAATGAGTTGGATATTAGCTAAATATGACAATGCATTTTATACAGGTCATCTCAAATTAATTTATTAACTTAATTGTGGTCCGTTTTCAAATATTAAATATTGCATTATGATTAAATAATGAAACATTTTACATTCGTACAGTAAATAATTTAACTTTGACCAATAAGAAAAACTATCAATAAACCAGAAAACCAATACGATGACTAATAAATATGTCGTAAGTAATGAGTAACCAATATAACATTATTGTTTGCAAAACAATGCTTGTTTATGTAAGTTTTACACGAATATTTTATAAACAAAATTTTTTATACTGGAGGATTTCTGAAACTCAGTACACTGTAAAAACAAATATTTAGAGTTACTAAAACTTTTCTAGGAGACTGGGAGTTGTAGAACTTTTTATGGAACGGCAACAAGAAAAATTCATGACACAGATACACTTTTGCAACGTAAATAGAAAAATCTGTAAGGTTACTAAAAATATTTTTTTGAAACTGGGATGCCTGCACTTTTTATGTAACTGCAACCCGGGTGACAGATCCAATTTTAGTAAGATTATTGTTATTTTAGTAGATTCCTTTGTAAAGATAGAGATTTCATTAGCTTTTCAAAAACTGGTTTAGTAAGCTGGTTCTTTTTTTGTACAGTGTACAGATAAATTTTTAGTAAGCATACAGATTTCTGTAACTTTACATCTGTAGCATTCGAGATTTTTTTTTTTTTTTTTTACAGTGGAGTTGTTCTTAGAATTAAAAAAAAATGTTGAATGACTTCGGGAGCACACATTACCATTCGGCTTATTTCGAATTCTTTATTAATCGTACAATACCAGTAAAAAATCGTCGACATATTCACATTTATTTAGCTGATAAACATAATTCAATTAACATTTTATCAAATCATATAGGGTGCCCGATAGTATAATTGATACATAAATCGATACTTTTACTTCACCACGGAATGTTCAGTAAAACATATTATGATATCAGTGGAACAGCTTTCTCATCCTCAAAACTTGCCAAAATGTCAGGAATTTTTAAGAACTATTTTAAGCATTTTGTATTTTATAAGTTACACTTAGAAGAAAAATTAAAAGTAGCACCGGGATTGCATTAAAAAACAAATGCTTATTCCAAGGAAAATTATTTTCTATAAATTGAGATTACTAACACAATGTTTCTAGTCCTTTACCTCCAGCCCCATATTTTACACAAAATTCAGTCTTTGCGTTGTCCCCTGACTTATAGGAAATAAAACATATCCCGTTTACTATATTTCTTTTTTGTTTCTATAAATATACGATGCTATAATTGCAATTTTTTGTAAAATTTTTCATAATGCATGGATCTTCTTATTTTGGTTTTTTGAAACAGGTAATTATTTATTCCGACAGAGAAACACAGTAATACAGTAACTTCTTCTAAAGGGAATTCGATCGGTACAGAGTAAATTTTCTGTCTTAGACAGTTTTCCACCTTGAACAGAGTTTACTGTATTGAAAACTATCCTGCCGGACATTAAAATTATTTCGCTTTAGACAGATGTCCATCTTCACGAAATCATCCACAGTGTTTATTCTGTAATCCAATGGAGAAATTGCTAAATATACTAATTTAAAAAAGTACAAATATTTATCATTTCTGATTTTAAATATCAGTTCACTTATGAAAGTACCAAATAAACTTACTTAAGTAGATCTGCTGAAAATTCCTCTTCGTTTGAAGGATCCTGTACATCACTAATAGTTCAATTAAAAATTCAGACACCAAAATGCCATGAATATTTTAAAACAACTCTCGTTCGAAAAACTTGTCACCTCTTTCACTTCCGGTAGATAAAACTGATGTTCAAGGAGTGCCATTGATCGAGATATTTACATTCAGCGATAAAAAACGAAACGGTTGTATCTAGTTCGGGATTGTTCTACGAATGTATGAAGTGTTGATAATGATAGTCGTGTATTGGAATTTCCTATAGAAAAAGCTTTAAATGGTGTTGAATATTTTTGCTTGTTGTTTCCGAAACGCATGTGCTTCATATTATATTTATAAAAGTTTTTTTATTCATGAATTCGGATAGATTAGTTTTATGGGTCCGTTTTATGGGTCATCCTATTTAGGAACATTGACTTTACTTGATTATTGATGAAGGGATTATTTCCCTTTTTCAATTTCTGAACAGTTAAACAGACATATTTTAGTTGATACTTTTTAGAATAACAAAAGGTTTTTTATACAAATTTCAATAATAATAATAAATTGTTTCAATCGAGATCAAAAGTGACTAGCCTAGGAATCGAACCCATCCCTTTTGGCTTAAAATGCAAGTGCTCTTCCATATGAGCTTCTGAGAACGAAAATCGGTCGACAGAATTTACTCAGGCTAGTTTTGACAAGAGTTCGTGTGCCATGTTTTGCCACGTAGACTACTCAAATGGTAATGTCGCGGGTAAAAGGTATCCATTATACGATGCAAACATGAATACACTATTATTTAATACACAATGGAGCCTTTCTCCTACGAGCCACGCTAGCCAACTCCCGTTCGAACATTACAGGCTCTAAATATGCGCTAGTTTGATCTGTTTTATAAAGATTACCAAAAAGTGAATTATAATTAATGGACTTTAAATATAACTCACTCTTCGTACATTATAATTAAAGTCCATTATTACGTTATACTTCCCACGTTCATGTCGTAAATACAAGTAAAAATATATGAAAATCTTTAAATTTTTCTCAAAATCCTTTTTACCAGAATTTTAAACATCAATATGATAAATATGTTTGTATACATTTTTTAAGATGATCCGATCATTTGTCATAATATGCTAATAAATTTCTTAAGTATATTTAATTAATTTATAAATAATTAATATTTTATAAGTAAAGTAGATCTGATTTAATGGAACAGCGTACAATGTTGAAGAAAATAGTATATGTCTATATATTAATGCATGAAACTATAGAAAATATGGACACTACACGAAATGTGCGTTTTAAACCTAAGAACAAATTTACGATACATTATTATACGGTATAGCTTATAAACTACTAATTTCGAAATTTTAAACACTTAATGAAAATATTTTAACGCTGCAAACGTAAAAGAAATAACAGGTTGAACATTTTCCGTATAAATAAAAAAGTCAAGTACCTTTCAGATAGCAAAAAAGGTTCATATCTTTCAAACAAAACTAAAATAAAGCTCCAGGCCATTTTACTGAAATTGAAAAGGATGTACGGAATCTCTAAATAAAATCTTTATTTTTTAAGAATGCTATAGGCATCTGTTTTATAAAAAATGTACTCTATTATTATTTTATTTTTGTTTGACTTTATTGTTTAGATTTCCGGAAAGTTTCATATTTCGTTTTTTTCCAATTTCAACTTTTTAATTCATATCAATATTTAATTTAAAAAACATATTTTCTGAATACAAATGCTTTTCGCTTCAAACATTTCTTTACATGACTGTTTAATTAACTGAATGAGCTGTTAATCATATGATTTTTATAATTTAGTAACTTCTTCATATATCCATTTAAAAATATTGAACATAAAAGTATAATACTATGCTTTAGAAGATTTGCTTTTTCAGAACATTATGTGATGTAGAACTAGGAGGAATATGTATCAAGTATCTTCAAAAATAGTAAAATCAGTGCAGAAATATATTCTTGAACATTTACTTAAATTTCAAAATGTTATGTGTTTTGTAACTAGGAGCATTATGCATCAAAAACAGAAAAAGAAAGAAGAAGAAAATTTTGCGAAATTTCAGTCTTAATTTAAAACTCCTGTTCAAATCAGATAGCAAAAATGTTCATATCTTCCAAACAGGTCCTTTTCCCGAAATTGAAAATGGTTGTATAAAATCTCTAAATAATATCTTTATTTTTCAAGAATTCTATAGGGCTCTGTTTAAAAATGTACATTATCAATGTTTTCCACTTGTTTGACTTTATTGTTTACATTTCGAGAAAGTCTCATAATTTGATTTTCTCATATGATAATTATTAAGTCATTTATTTAAAAAAAAATATATATATATATATTTTTCCTCAAATAAAATAGTATCAGAAGACAGCTAAATTTAAATAATGAACGGTTTAATACAGCTCCTAATTTTTTAATTAATAATTTAATAAAATCAGTTAATTTCAGATTTAATTTTAGATTTAATTTCAGAAAAATTAAATAATAATTTAACAATATTTTTAATAACATTTCGATAAATCTATATCAAAAATAGTTCATACGAGAAATAAATTATTTTGTACAAGAAAATGCATAGATAACACATTTGTGCCGCAATTTTCGTTTTCTCAAATTTATTAGTAAAATCACTTTAAAATTTTACAAAATGAACTGTGAATAGCTAAATCTTTTTGATAAAATGTAAACGTACTAAATATGGAAATATGTATAATATTTATAATAATAAAATATGCGTAATTATATGTTTTGTCTGAATTTATATAAAATAAGCTTTCAAATTGTATATTATATACTATAATTAGCATTTTCATGAACTACTAAAAAATTATGTTTATTTCTTTACAGAGAATAGTAACAGTATAAGTATTAGTAATACAAAATTAAGAATACTCGTATTTGAAGTTTAAAAACAATTTGTTTCATAATCATCTTGAAAAGTACTTTACATAAATAACTGTCCCCTAAATGGCTAATAAAAATATGCATCCCATCGTGCCTAGCGCTATATATTTTGTACGTTACAAAAATACAAAAAAAAAATAAGCTGGAACATATAACTTCACAATTTAAAAAATATACGTATTTCAAAGACATCTACAAGCTAAGATTATGACTTATTTGTTTAGATACTAGGTAGAAAATACACAAATAAACTTACTTTTTACATTTCGCCATTTTGAAAAATTAAAAAATCTTTAAACTCCGAAAAAACCTTCATTTAAGGGGTCTCAGGACTCTTAAAGCTCTAAAATTTTCGAAAATTTAATTTTTTTAGATGTTAAACTTCTATGTTTTCTGAACATTTTGATATAATTGTTATCTTGAAATTTCCATTAGAACAGATTTTATGGCATTTAGAATTATACTCGCTCAATAGCTGAAGTGGTGTTTCCAAATCTTTGAAGTCATTTTTCTCCAAATGACATTTTTGGGCATAACGCGCACGATATCTCAAAAACTTCTGAATATTTTTTCATGAAATTTTCAAAACATATATTTCATGTTAGTCTGCATAAACTGAACCTACAATTTCCGTTTTATTGTAAAAAGAAAATATTTTTTAGGTGTTTATATTGTTGAAATTTTCTAAATTTTGCATTAATTAAATACAACTTTGTATTAAAAATATAAAAATGCTTTAAATGCAAATTTATTTAGGTTCAGTGTAATTACTATAATCTGAGGTATAAGAAGGCACCAAAATTTTCATTCTAGTTGCTAAATTTATTTTGTAATCGTGCGCATAAGCTGTTTTGCCGATTTTCTGTTCATCTAATGTTTGGAGCCCCCTGTAAATGCTAATTCTGCATCTTGCTATTTTTCAAATATTTGAAATGAAAGAACATACTTGTATCTTTCATTCCCATTTAAAATTGTGTCTTAATATCAAATACATTTTAAGATATTAAATGTTGAAAATGGTCTTTTTTTTTTCATTTTTTCCAATTTTAAGAGTCCTGAGACCCATTAAGCAAATAAATATACATCATATGCCGTCATCTTTCGGTAACAGATAAAGACATTTATAGGTAATTATTTCATGCAAGTTTCATATTATAAAGAAGAAGAAAATTATAAAAAATATTAAAATTCGAAGCATCCCAAAAATGGGTTAACGTCTTCAGGGACGATATTTTTGTGGTGAGAAAAAAAAATGACTTAATTTTCCTTATTTTACGATTTGTTCATTTTACATTAATAGGCATTCGAAAAGCGAAAAAAATGGGAAAAAAATTAAAATTCACAAAACGCTATCGTCCATATTTGTGGCCGTTGAGCGTTAAGGCTGCTCGTCAGTCAGTTTCCGAATTTCTCTCGGTAATTTTAGGTCTATGGACATTTGATGCATTCTTGTATTTAAAATATCTCATTACGAAATTAATATTTTTAACCTCTTTTTTCTTTGCACTCTTCTTAGGAGGGTCCGGGATACAAAAATCTTCAAATTCTCAAAAAAATATTTTATTGCAGTAAAACATTCTTCTGCTTAAAATGACGCTTAAATCATGTTTATATCTTTATTAGAAAAATCTAGCTATTCAAAATCTAGCTATTCAAAATCTGGCTTTCAAGCAATGCAAACGACTTGTTGTGAAAATCCGTTTTTCTTCATAATGGGTTTTTTCACCATTTCTTGTATTTAAATTGTTATAACTCAAGAACCGTTAAAGATATATGATTCAAACTTGTAACATATCTTTTCCAATTGGTTTACTTTAATTTTGATTCAGCAAACTTGAAAAAAAATATTTACTTTTGAAAATATGATTTTTTTTTAAAAAGTTACATCATTTTTCCTTTAAATATTTTTAATTAGTTTTAAATTAATATTTTTTTTAAATTTTGCATCTAAATTAAAACTTACATATTTCTGTTCATTTAAATGATAAACAATTGAAATTCTACAAATAATATTTCGAGTTATAACGATTTTAATATACTCTACATTAAAAAAATAATAATAAAATAATTTTTAAAAAAACATTATGAGAAGTTTTATCATGTGATTTTGTTTACAAATAATACTGTTAACCATCACAAAAAATTCAAAATTTTAACTCAATAAATACAAATTATTTTAAAATGTGTCCCCGACCTCTTAAAGGATGTGATTTTGTTTACAAATGATACTGTTAACCATCACAAAAAAATTCAAAATTTTAACTCAATAAATACAAATTATTTTAAAATGTGTCCCGGACCTCTTAAAGGATGTGATTTTGTTTACAAATGATATTGTTAACCATCACAAAAAAATTCAAAATTTTAACTCAATAAATACAAATTATTTTAAAATGTGTCCCGGACCCCTTAAAGGGTGTTTCTTTTTGCCTTAGTTCTCAAAATATTTCTGAAGTCTATGCTTAATTTTATATGAAGTGTTAAAATTTTACTCCCAGTTCGTCCGCTTTTAGCGTATAAAATATCAAATTAAGCATACATTTTAGAAATATTTTGACAACTACACTGTAAAAAAAAATCTGCAAAGTTACTAAAGTTTTTCTAGGAAACTGGGATTCCTAGAACTTTTTATGTAACGGCAACAACAAAAATTCATGTAACATACACACTTTTGCGCCGAAAATCAGAAAATCTGTAAGGCTACTAAGAATTTTTTAGGAAACTGGGATGCCTAGAACTTTTCATGTAACTACAACCAGGGTTACAGACACTAATTTTGTAAGATTACTGTAATTTTAACAGATTCATTTGTAAAGTTACAGATTTCTGTAGCTTTACAAAGACTAGTTTTGTAGATTTGCAGCTTTTTTTGTACAGTTACAGATGAAAGTTTCGTAAGCATGTAACTTTGCATCTGTAGAACTACAGATTTTTTTTTACAGTGTAAGGAAAAAGAGACACCCTTCAAGAAAAGCACAAAGAAAAATAAGTTAAAAATATTAATTTCCAGAGGAGATATTTTAAATTCAAGAATGCATCAAACGCCCATAGATTTCACATTACCGAGGGGAATTCGGAATATTGTATATGTTAAAAGCGGACGAACTGGGGGTAGAATTTTAACACTTCATATAAAATTAAGAGTAGATTTTAGAAATATTTTGACAACTAAGAAAAAAGAGACACCCTTTAAGAAAAGAACAAAGAAAAAGAAGTTAAAAATAATTAATAATGAAATAATCAAAAATAATTAAATAATCATTTGCCCCCTGACTTTAAAAAAAAGTTTGATGTTTTTCTGCGCTCTCAATTTCGGTTCACTTCGGAATGTTAAAGGAATTTTTTCAAGAAACAATTATGTGACCTGTAGAGATGGTCAGGGGTGGAGAGGAGTTAATAGAATTTTTATGAATCACAAAAATATTGCTCGCTATAACCGGAGTTTGCTAGTTAAAAGCGAGTTATGCTCCCATAAACTTAACATTGTACGAACAAAGTATTTATGATTTCCTCATTAAATCCGGGTTCTCGTTAAATCAGGGCTCGTTATAAACGAGTTCGACTGTATTATAATTTTTTCTTTTATTATTGACAGTAATTATTATTATAAAACACTAAATGTCCACATATGTGGCCTAGAGCGTGAAGACGTTAATAAAGAATAACTGTAATAATGAAAACGTGAATTTTCCTTAAAAATTATTCTAAGAATAATTTTCTGTTGTTGAATTTGATCAAATATGACTCAATAAATCTTTTATCCTTGAAATTTACTTAATCTTTAAATATAATCTTTTAAATCTTATAAATATTTAAATCTATAAATTATGTTATAATACTTTAAATATCTTTCTATATTAAAAATAAGTTATTAATTTCTAATGAAAATTTGAGCTATTGATTGAAACTATATTTGAACTATATTTGAAACTATTGAAACTATTAATTTCCTACTGTTTTGCTCGAACTGTAACAGCTGCATCAAATCTTGAGAAAGCATAATGTAGAATGTGAGATATTTCCAATTAATAGCATTTTAATAGCATTTTCTCTATTTCATTAAATTTTAAACATACGAGGGTGTATCAATGAATTCTTGCCCTCACACAGAAATAATTGAGTGAAATTTATGAAATTGCTACATTGTATTAGCCTTTTTCTTTAATACACCTCGATATTGTATATGTTTCGTAATTTTTAAAATATTGCTACTCTATTAAAATGTACTGGAAATGATTTTTCTCCATGAACATAAAAGAACGGAATACTTTTGAATGACCCTGTAAATGAACTATGAATAATACACTCTTCATTTTCAAAATCAAACAAAGCATGGTTATCCTCAATAATAATATATAAATTACATTGCAATCCGAGTATATTTACGCGAGATAGAGCACGGACAAACAGGCGGATGGACAAACCCAATTGATTTAATGCGTAGAATTTTGGAGAACAGCTCTAATTTGAAATCGTGTTACTCTTGTCCAATTTCGATTCATGTGAATGAAGCAAACGGTCAAAGTTTTGACGTCAGTATGGTTAAAAAAAAAGCGAAACCGTGATGCCTGTTTGGGACTTGTGTGCCATATTTAGAAGGTTATGGGGGGGTTTTATAAAGAACGATGTGAATTGTATTTGGAAATTTCTTTAAGGAAAACGTTTTAAATGCAGGGAAATGCTTCGCGTTTTTTCCCCGAAGTTCGAATGTTTCATTATATACATTCATATATGATTCTTACGTTAACAATTTAGGTACTTTAACATTGTCACATATATAGGTCGTCATATTTAGGAACAATGTCATTTTATGTGTCTTTATCACATCGCATACGAGGGTATATCAATAAGTTTTTGCAATTACATACTTGCACACTAACATATTTTTGTAAAACATTATTTCAAATAGAGGGGGAGGATGTATTCCAGGAAGCATGATAGTAGACCAAAAGGGAGGCATTTTCTAACTTTTACATTCCTCACATGTGACATATTGTTGGAATGGCCTGTAACCACTTATTCATGCTATGCACCTCCCGAGACCCTCCCCTCAGATTTGCTGTCCGGGGGCACTTTTCTAAATTTTGCGGACATCATTCATGACCCCTGGTGGTATGAATGAAATTTAGGGGCAGGAGCTCAGGAGTGCATAACATGAATATGCGGTCGCAAGCCTTTCCAACAATATGTCACATGTGGGGGTCAGAAAACGTTAGAAAAATGCCCCTCTTTTGTCTACTATCGCGCCTACAGGAATACATCCCCCCCCTCTCTTTGAAATGCCGTTTGCAGAAATGTGTTACTGTGCACGGTGACTATATAGAAAAGGAATAATGCAATGCAGCAATTTCACTCAATTATTTCTATGTGAGGGCAAAAACTTATTGATATACCCTTGTATCAAGCTATGTGATAAAAATATATAAAAGGACATTGTGCCTATATATGACCACCCATAAATGTGACAATGTTAAAGTAACTAACTTGTTAACGTAAAAATCATATATGAATGTATGTAATGAAACATTCGAACTTCAGGAACAAAACGCGACGTTTTAAACACGCATTTAAACGACTATTTAAACGCGTATTTAAATGCGCATTTAAAACGTTTTCCTTAATGAAATTTCCAACTACAATATAACATCATCCTTTAAGAAACTCACTCATAACCTTCTAAATATGGCACATAATCCCCAAACAGGCATCAAGGTTTCGCTTTTTTTAAAAAACCATACCGACGTCAAGACTTCGACCATTTGTTTCATTCACATGAAACGACAACGGACAAGAGCGACACGATTTCAAATTGCAGCTTTTCTGCAATATTTTACGCATGGGTATAATTGGGTTTGTCTCTCCGTCTGTTTTCCGTGCTCTAACTCGCGTATATATACTCGGATTGCGATGTAATTTGTATACCCTACTCAGCATAGCCATTCTACGAAGGTCGGATGAAAAGTCCCGGGCCCGGCAGAGAAATGTCGCCACTAGGCCAATTATAAGCTATTGCATAGTACTATCCCTGACGAACTTATACCCAAACTTTCATATCAGTAGCTTGGTTATTGTTTGATTGGCAGCATTTAAAACAAAACAATTTTAGAGTTTTTAAGAAAATAGAAGAATTGGAAAAATGAGCAGTAATCAAATACTTCCATTTGAAGGTTTTAACGCCTAAAGAAATCAAGAAGGAAATGGTCAGAACACTGAATGACTCTACCGCATCATACTCAATGGTGAGTTGCAGAGTTTAAAATGGGACGGACAAGTATGATGGACGAGATAATGAGCCTCGCTCTGGACGCCCTGTGGAAGTGACAACTCCTGAAATTATTGAAATAAATTATCGAATATTCCTGAAAGACCGCAGATTAAAGTTGTTCGAGATATAAGAGGCTGCAAACATATCAAAAGAACGTGCACGTATATTTAAACTACTATTTTGGGCTTTCACAAGGTCTGTGTGAGGTGCGCGCTGCGTTAGCTAACAGCTGACCAAATGTTGCATCGGAAAATCGTTTCAACTAACAATTTGGAGCTCTACCGTAAATATTACAAAGAATTTTTGATACGGCTTTTAAGTATGGATAAAACTTGGATTCAACACTACACTCCTGAAATCAAATTACAGTCAAAACAGTAGATTGCGCCGGAAGAACCAGCTCCGAAAAAGGCAAAGTCAACTTCGTCAACGAACAAGGTTATGGCGAGTGTTTTCTCAGACGCAAAGGGAATTATTTTTATTGATTACTTGGAAAAGGCTAAAAGTACCACTGATAAGTTCTACGCAAGGTTACTGCAACGTTTGACAGACGAGGTAAAGAAAAAAATGTCCTCATTTGGAGAAAAAAAATCTTGTTTCATCATGAAAATGCTCCAGCACACCGGTCAGTCATTGAAATGGGAAAAATCTACGAATTAAGGTTCGAATTTCTTGGACAGCAAGGTAATTCGCCAGATTTAGCACCCAGTGACAACCACCTATTTCCTAACCTGAAAAAAATTCCTTGGTGGGTGAAGATTTCTGAGCAAAGAGTAAGTTATTGATGACTTAAGGGGGTCCGGGATACATTAAAAAAAAAAAAAAATATTTATTGAGTCATAATTTTGAATTTTTTTGTGATGGTTAACCATATCATTTGTAAACAAAACCAAATGATAAAACTTCTCATAGCTTTTTAAAAAAAATTAAATTTAAAATTAATGAAAAAAGTGGTATAACTTAAAATCGTTATAACTCGAAATATTATTTGTAGAATTTAAATTGTTTTTCATTTAAATAAATAGAAATATATATTTTTTTAATTTAGAGCCAGTATTTAAAAAAATATATTAATTAAAAAAAAATAAAAATATTTAACGAAAAAATTACAAAAAAAGTGGTGCAGCTTTTTAAAAAAATCATATTTTCAAAAGTTAATGTTTTTTTCAAATATGCTTGCTCAAAAGTAAAGTAAAATAATTGAAAAATATATGTTCCGAGTTTCAAGCCTGTATCTTTAACGGTTCTTGAGTTATAAGAATTTAAATATGAGAAATGGTGAAAAAACTTATCATGAAGAGAAACGCAATTTCACAAGAACTCGTTTCCTTGACAGCCATAGCTTGAAAAGCAAATTTTGAAAACAAACTAAAACGAAAAAATTAATATTTCCTGTTCTAATTAAGAAAGAAACATGATTTAAACATCATTTTAAGCAGCAAACGGCAGAGAAATTTTTAATCCAATAAAAAAAATTGAAAATTTTAAGATTTTTGTGTCCCGGACCCCCGTAAACAACTATTTTCTAGAGCTCGACGAATCACATTATAGACATGGTGTAATTAAATTCGAAAACCGATATGATAAATGCATTGGTAATTCTGAAGATTATATTGAGAAATAAATTTAAAAAAATGTTTTCTTTGTCCGGCCCGTGACTTTTCAGCCGACCCTCGTATGATCGGTTTTGAAAATAAAGTGTGTATCTTTCATAGTTCATTTACAGGGGAATTCAAAAGTATTAAGTTTTATTATGTTCTAAGGGGGAAAATCATTTCAGTATATTTTAATAGTTTAACAATATTTTTAAAATAATGAATATACAATATTGAGGTGCACTAAAAGATGGTTACTAAAGAATATGTTAAGTTTACAACTTACAATACGCGTACAAGGGAATTATGTTTTCAACACTTTTTTTATCTCTGCACATGCTGAAGGTACAGCGATGTATGAGGTATTTTTCGAAATGCTCTTACATACAGTAAAACACATTGTTTGATTTAAAAAGAAGTGTGTTATTAAGCAATAATTAATGAAAAAACTTATCAGTAAATATTAAAGATTGTAGTGAGAAAGTCCTACACTGGTTTGTAGATTTTTATGATAATTCTAACGGAATTTTTATATTATATATATATATACATATATATCTGGCGCTTTACGGCATGCGTTCCGACCATGGAGTGCATGGTGATTTGTACTTGTCTAGATGCGTTCTATCACCCTTAACGTACCATGAGTTTAGGGACACCCTGCATATTTTTAACAAGAAATTTATAAAATTTAGCCAAAGATTTTAAATGAATTTCTTAGTCGGCATACTGAAAATGTTTGTCTTATTTTAAAAACATTCTCCCGCTATCTTACCAGATTTTTTTAATATAAAAAATAAATGATTATCTGATCAAATATATTGCGTATATATCCTAATAATGCATATTTAATAAGCAGAAAAATCTGTCTGAATAGAATATATGAAATATACAAATGCCTATTTCCCTTATGTATTATATTGCATTAAAATAGATAAATAAATATTGAACATACATGTATTATTCCGATTTTAACTGTTAACTTACATAAGGGGAAAAACCTTTCTATAATTTATTTAGTATTTTAATTAAAATATACCGACGGAATCAAACGAAGTATTTTTGAAAATAAAATCTTTAAGAAATATTAAATCATTTTCGCTGCCTACACAGTTTTAGAAGAAATTCTGAACCGAATAAATTCATTATCTTTACAAAATTATTATAATTTTTTTAGCCTATCTTCCACACATTATTTTAACTGCATTTTTGTACCTTTCATTTCGGATTATCTTGAAATTTAAATATATAAAAATGAAAGTTTATAAGAATTTTGCTGTAAAAAGCTTTTAAAACATGATAAATTGATTTAAATATTTGAATAGTAGCGATATAAAACAATTATTTGCTTACACAAAAACTACCAATGAATACATATCATACTATGCAGATTTTTTTAATGGGAAAAATAAACAAATAGGTTTTCAAAGCAAATAAATTATTAATTTAGTAAATTCTAATAGTAATCAAACTTTAGATATTGATATAAAATATTGAATTTACAAAAGGTTTTTTAATAAATATGCAGATGAGAATTTTTAGAAATGAAAATAATTCTGATGTTTATCATTTGTTTACTGTTATTGATTACTGATATGAATTGATTATTGCATTAAACTAATTTCATTATGTTCATATGTATTTATTTGAATGTACTATCAGTTTTTGAAAGAATTTATATAATGCAGTGTAGATGAACAGAGTGTTGAGTGTATTTTAACCATCCGCCTACCAGATGAGTCCAACGCACACGGCAGAAAAAAGCGGAATTTTTTCAGGAATTTTTTCGGAATTTTTTTTAAACGGAATTTTTTCAAGCTGAATTTGACAAAATCCGTGAATGGACTTGATCTATATCACATCAGATGCGGATATCTAAAAGAAAAAGAACAATAGGCCTGATCAATATTCTAACTCAGTTTCTCCTTCGTCCAATAACCAGTCATTTTCAAAGGGTATTACATACCCGATGAGGCGTGACTATTGTCATTCTTGGAGTCCTTTTCAGGGTTTAATTTGCGCCGGAGCCCACCGAAGCTCAGCTCCGGTACTTCTCTGTTTTTAGTAAATATTTAAATATTGGTCGGAACTCACCGGAGCTCATAAATACAGGGCTCCGGAGCCCAGTGCAATAATGCTTCAAAAAAACGAAGCCTAAATTACCCTTTCATTCCTTCCCATCTCCAAGCTTTTGCATTCTTTTTTATCAAAACTCTTATATGTGAGGTAATGTATCACACACGTAGGAGATGGAGATGAAACGGACTCAAATTTTATATCAGTTTTTGGCCTAGACTAGAACGCAATCGAGTAGTATTTACCATTTTTCTATAAAAACATCGAATCTTTGCGATAATGGTGTCAATTTTTTTATTTAATCTGATTTTCAGGGACTCCCCTCAAAAGATCGTTATGAGGAAGGAATCGATTATAGTTTAACATATGCACCTTTTATAGGAAATTGAAAACGTTGTTCCATTCTTCACCATATGAGTATTAATTTCTGTGCATTTCATTAATTTTTTTCATAAAAATGCATTGATGCGAACTATCCCTTTTTGTGTGTTAACTCTATTTCCGAATCATAATCCTCACTATATTTAATCTCAGAATTCTGCAATTAATTAACAACATTAAAATTAGGCAATGAAGGAGGAGGAAGGAGTGATAACTAAAAAGTGAAATAGTTGACAGCTGAGTATATGCTGAGAGATATGTTTAAAATTTTTATTTTGTTAAAGAAAAAAATGCTTTAAATTTTGCAAATAGTGTATGAAATATAAATGTGTACATTGGAGTGACAGGGTTGTGGGGGAAAGGTACCGTTATTAGTATCAGTACCGCAGAATATTAGGGCTCCGGTACTTTTTCTGTTAGAAATTAAGCCCTGGTCCTTTGTTTTGTAAACTCATATAAATTTGTAAAAATCTAGGAACATTTTAAAAAAGATATCGAATAAAAACTAGTGTATTTTAACAGCGGCTGGAATATTATTGCAATTTTTGAAGACTGTTTTTTTTTCGCTTTTTTTCTGGTAGTCCATGTGTTAATGTATTGCACAAAATTAAGAAATAGTCAAATAAACAAGTAGCATTTTACAATGAAATCAATATATAAATAATATTTATAAAATGTTTCTAACATAGTAACAATGTATGTTATCGTATTAGAATTTCTATTATTTTTTTTTAAAACAATTAGTAATGGATTACATTATTAGTTAAAATCACTAAGTAGTGTAAAATTTGCACATTGTTAACCTCTAAAGAAAAGGACAGTTTGTAGTCTGATAATGTAAGGGGCGGTGCACTTTAAGCACCACTTTATGCACTTTTAGCACTTACCGATGAGTAAAGCTTAAATAACAATGTTTAATGATATCCTTGTTCAACGCAATGTCCAGTAATAGTAAAAAAGTAATAAACATAAAACTGTTAAAAATAACTAATTTAAATAGAATTAATATAACACGGATTATTTGTAGAAACATTACGGCGTTATAAAACTAAATATAAAATTTAATGCTAAATTGCATAGTGTCTAATGACTAATAACAGAATACACCGTAATTTTTCTTTAACTCTTGTGCACAAGAAAATTTGGAAGAAAAAAATGAGTAGGAAGCTTACGAAATATTGTTAATTCTATTTAGAGATCTACCGAATATTTACTAGATTAATATTAACACAATTATTCTAATTGGTAAACAAATCATATTAGATGTAAATTTCCAACTGGGCGAAAAATGTCCCGACCAGGATTCGAATCCGGGACCTTCTGGCTGAAGCCGCCTGTGCTCTGCCATCTGAGCTATCCCGGACGATTCTGGTCGAACTTTTTCACCCAGCTAACCTTGATGATTACAGCATTTGGTCTGAAACCTGGTTCAGCTCAACAGAATAAATCTCAGGTAATGGAACTCCAGAAATCGCTGGATACAAATTTACACTAGATTAATATTAACACAATTATTCTAATTTGTAAACAAATCATATTAGATGTAAATTTCCAACTGGGCGAAAAATGTCCGGAAATTCACCGTTTTTGGTGAAAGTGCTGCCAAAATCTCAGCTGACCGAAACTATCTGTATACTAAAAACCATATTTCGGCCTTCAGAAATTTTCACCATTACACACTGATATGAGATTTATCGGCTCAAATCATGCACTATTTATTTATTCCTATGGGGGAACGTCACTGTTTATAACTATCAATGATGACGGACTCAAGACGTGAGTGCAAATTATAATGTAAGCAATGCATATATGGCTAAACTTTTAAGACATAACTTTTCATTTTCAAATTAAAAGCAGTAGACGTAACAGTAATAAAAAATTTTTATTTTGAAATCGCAGAAGTGTTTGAAGTGCTCTGTAAGAAAGGTGTATTAAAACAGATGAAGATGATTAACAAAAATCGTTGTAAAAAAATAAATCGAGGTGTGTATATCTAAAGCATTTTTTAATTAAATGAAATTCGTATAATAAATAACTCATTCTTTGTAGTTTAAGAAATTAATTACATTTCAATTTATATGAAAATAAAAAGTTTTGGTCAGAGGCGCAGAGAGCCATCTTGTACGGATAATTAATTCATAATTATGTGTATTTAATAAACACGTATAATTAATTAATAATTGCGTATATTTATGTATCAAATAATTACCTTAAAAATTTTTTGAGGACATTTTCGTTTTCGTTTTCGTCCAAAACGAGGAAGATTACCGAAATTCTGGTTCGGTCTTAAAAACTTGTTTTGGTTCATCCTTAAGGGTTCACAGGACTCTTAAAGCTTCAGAATTTTCGAATTTTTCATTTTTTTTAGATGTTAGACACCTATCTTTACTGAAAATTTGGATATAAGTGTTTCCTTTAAATTCTCATTAGAACAGAAGTTATGGCTTTTAGAATTATACCTGCTCAATTGCTAAAGCAGCGTTTCCGAAACTTTGATGTCCTTTTTTTCCATATGACGTTTTCGGGAGTAACGCGCAGGACATCAGAAAAACTTCTGAATATTTTTTCATGAAATTTTCAATACATATGTTTCATGTTCGTCTGTATAATCTGAACCTGAAATTTCCTTATTATTGTACAAAAAATATTTTTTTAGGTGATTATGCTGTTAAAATTTTAAAAATTTTGTATTAGATAAATACAGCTTTGTATCAAAATACAAAAATGTTTTAAATACAAATTTATTTAGGTTTAGGATAATTATTATAATCAAAAGTATAAGTAGGTACCAAAATTTTGGCTCTAGTTGCAAAATTTATTTTGTAGTCCAGCGCGTTAACTGTTATACAAATTTTTTGCTCGTCAAATGTCTGACAGTTTGAGCCCCTTAAAAATGCTAATTCTGTATCTTGCAAATTTTTAAATATTTGAAATGAAAGAATATACTTATATATTTCATTTTCCTAAAACTTGTGTTTCAAAATCCAATACATTTTAAGATATTGAATGTTGAAAATGAAATTTCTTTTTCATTTTTTCCGAATTTACGAGTCCCGAGACCACTTAATTCAAATTTGATTTAATATCCATATAGTTTCAAATTAGTAATATTAGAAGTATCTCCTTTTACATTATCACATATTCCGCTGCATTAATCTTCACTACTGCTTATAGATTTCCCTTCATTGGTGAATAGTTTGAAAGAAGAGCTTTTCTCGTCTCCGTGTACTACATATGCCTATACAAGAGCGACGCTGTTGAGGAACAATTAAAATTTCAAACGCATAACACACTTACAACCATACACCACAAGTGTTTTAACTGTATTACGAGTTATATTTGACTGCAATGCGCACACAATTAAATAGAGTCAATTTTCGAGTAAAAAATAAGCGTCTTAAATTCAAATAATTATGTTATTATCAGATTGATATAGTGAATGAAAATACGAACAGAGGAAATTAAATTTAACAAGTAACAGTATAAAAGTATATGGAGGTACCTTCATCAAACATATATTTTTAATGCGTTATAATATCTAAAAACTCAAAACATATAAGACAAAAATATATTGTCAAATATTAACTACAAAGGTAAGTATAAATAAGTGTAATAAGTCTTAATTACGTCCGCTAGTAACCATATCACAATATGCACTGCTCAAACCAATTAGGGCAGCACATGGTTTTAACAAAATTACATATTTACACAGATAAGAAACGTAAAATAATGCATCCATAATTTAAAGCGAAGTAGAAACCAGATAAAAAAAAAAAAAAAAAAAAAAAAAAAAAAAAAAAAAAAAAAAACTTCACATGCAAATTAAAGTTTATGACGTCAAAAATTAAAAAAAGGAGATAAGTGTAGAAATCGGGATTTTGCAGAAGCGTCTGTTTTCACTGTCTAAGTTGTAAAATTCAATTGCTCAGCCTGTGTTTTGAGAAAAGGTGACTTGAAAATGTCACAACAATGTGACTTAACGAAATCCATGGCTTGGCGTGTTATTGGGACAGTTGAATCTCAGGAAACACAACGAAGTGTAGCGAACGCTGTTGGGGTCGCAAGAAGTGTCAATGCAAGGCTGTGAAATCTATTCCATGACACATGGGATGGTAGACATAGACAAGGGCAAGGCGCCCATGAGCTACCACAGAAACTGACGACCCATATATCCTGTTAACAGCTCGTCGAAACGGAATGGACAATGCTACTCTGCTGCAAACACAATTGATCTGGACTACAGTACGAAGGGTGTCCAGCCAAACATTCCGAAATAAGCTTCATCAGGGTGGCCTAGGTGTGGCCAGGGTGGCTCTATGCACGTTAGACAATGGTCTGTTTTCCGTTGATCTGAAGCAACTGTGCGGCCCAAAGAAGGTGGGCAACTGAAAATCGAGTTTAGAGGCAACGTTGTTGGAGTCAAATTCTGTTTACAGACGAGTCCCGATTCAGTCTGGATTTGACATGTGATGTGTTTTGATATGGAGATAAAGAGGCACTGAAAAGAATCCCACTTTCGTTCGTGAAAGGTCACATTACAGACGAGGTGGTTTGATGCTATGGGTTGGAATCAGCATAGGTGGACGTATATCATTCGGAATGGCACTATGACGATCCGAAGTTATACTGACGAGATACTGAGAAATCATGTCGTATTTTATGTTGCAGTAATTAGTGATTATTTCTTTTTTCCATGCATGATAACGCCAGACCTCATACCGAGTGAGCAAAATGTCCGTATAAACTTTAAAAATTCATAAAAGACGAAAAAATAACCGAAATGAAAAATTGTTTGCAGGATTAGCATCTATAGGTTACGGGATTTTTTTAAAGACTGGAATAAAAAATAACTCAAAAACAGTCGATGGATGGCGCTGGTTCGTGCAATTTTGGTGGAATTATGCAAATGAAACGGCTAAAAGAACTTGCGCTCCTAATCCAGAATTAGTTCACGTAAAATAACTTCACCAACAAATCTTTTATCCTTCATACTCAGCATCCTTGATCAAGTACACGACTCACAACGGTGAATTAGTTCTGGATTAAGCGCTCAAGTTCTTATAACCGTTTCATTTGCATATTTCCACCGAAATCGCACGAACCAGCGCCATCTGTTGGCGGTTTTTTGAGTTATTTTTTATTTCTGTCTTAAAAAAATTCCCGTGACCTATAGACTGCTAACAGTTTTTCATTTGGGTTATTTTTTCGGTTTTTATGAATTTTTGAAGTTTATACGGACTTTTTGCTCACCCGGTACAGTTCGTCTTGTGGAAAGCATGTTTGAAGCTAAAATAATACAGCGTATGGAATGACCAGCATGCTCTCCTGACATAAATCCGCTCGAGCATGTTTGGAACATACTCAGACCAAGCACTGCTGCAAAACCAAGGCCTTCTTTTACTGTCCAGGACTTGGAGATTGCAATTCTTCAGCAGTGGAGCAGTATTACCCAAAGTGTTATCGATAACCTCATCGCATCGATGGAAAACAGGTGTGCAGCATTCTTAGCTGTTCGAGGAGACCACACGCCATATTAAAAATCTTGCATCATTTCTGAAAAATACTTTTTTTTATCATTTACATGAAACCAAATTGTTTCCCTAAACCATCTTTTCGTGTTCTTTCATCTTTTCAAAGTTTATAAGCTCCCTTACAATTTTTTGGGGTCTTTTTTTCTGTATTGAGCATTGATTCATGTGTACTATCCATTTCATGCCCATACATGGCTGTCTTGCACTGTTCTCTTCACTTTTTTTCTTGCTCCACTAATTTTCATGAGTAGTGTATATTCCTAACGGAAAAATGAAAATATATATTAAAATATTTATTTGCTTAAAAGACGTTACTAAAGTCTAGTTAACTTCAGTAACGTCTTTTACTCAAATATTTTAATATATGTTTTGAATTTTCTTTTTGGAATACATATTGCTATACAAATATTAACTACCATGTACCGAAGCATAACGTTTTTCGTAGAAAAATCCTAACACAAACGCATATATATATATATATATATATATACATATATATTGCAATCTTGTTTCAAAAGATCCATAACCCAAAAAACACCGTTTTTCATAAAATGGGAAAAACTGTTTAAGGCTGTATAGGTAAATTTTAATTGATCTAGCGATGTCATTAAGAAAAACTATACATTTAATAATATGATAGATTGTCATGCTTGCAGATTTTTTAAATTTTCCATTTCATTTGTGAAGGTTAGAACTTCACTAAAAATGTGACAATTCTTTATAATGGTAAGTGGCCATCTTGCCAACTAGGTAGAAAAGGACGCAACTCCTGGAATTTGAAGTGCACAATCTTAAAGTTTAGGGGATTATTACACTGTAAAAAAATCTGTAAAGTTACTAAAATTTTTCTAGGAAACTGGGATTCCTAGAACTTTTTATGTAACGGCAACAAGAAAAATTCCTGTAACAGACGCTGTTAAAGGAATTTTTGTTGTTGCCGTTACATAAAATGTTCTAGGAATCCCAGTTTCCTAGAAAAACTTTAGTAACTTTACAGATTTTTTTTTACAGTCTAGAGGTGTAAAAACCAAGCCGAAGTCATTGATAACTCAAAAAACACAAACTTTCAGTTGAAGCAAGTGTGGCATATATTTGTTGTATTAGTATTTTTTTTTTTATAATACAATAGAATGATATAAATTTAAAAAATATCCCTATTTCCCTTTACTTCAAAGGCAAAGCACTGCACTGTATTGATAAATGTTATTGTTAATTTTAATCTAAGCTTTCAGTCCCTTGAGTCCTTTTAAAGCATATCCTAGGTACAGTGTGCAAAGTGTACAAGTCAAACTGGTGTTTTAAGATAAGGAGCGATTTCGGACTTATTTATAAACGCGAAAAAGCTTTCATTACGTTAGAAAAAAATAACAAAGTATTTGAAAAAACATTAAAGTCTTAAACTTTAAAATGTAACATACATGCTTATAATACAATCCTATTTATCTATGAAACAGTGAAATTAATCACCTAAATGGTAAACATTGTTATCTAAGATTGAAAATAAATCATCAACGATAGTCTATCTAACAAATGTTTTAAAAAGTAAATATGAGTTAATTTTTATAAGACGTTGTTGGGATGTGCAGGTAAATAAAAATGTGAACACAGTAGTCTGAAAAGCAATATAGTATAAATCATGTTAAAAATATTAGAAAGTTTTTCCCGATTCATTCGCAGTCTGCGACATTTTTTTTTCTTTTTAGGTGTGTTCGTAATTATATAAATACGAAGCACCTATAGTCGTCGTCTGATCCGTCCGTCTGTCCTTATATGACAGCGCAAAAACTACTCAATCGAATGGTTTAACATTTAATATATATATATAAATCGTTACAGAATTTTGTCACGTCATTTCAAACTTTATGAAAATTGAATCAAAACTTAAAAAGATATTACTAAAAGTTTATCATTCTATTAAATCCTTTCATACACTGTAATAAAACACAAAAAAAACCCCCTATAAATTTACTAAGATTTTTCTAGGAAACTGGGATGCCCAGAAAATTTTATGTAACTGCAATAACAAAACTTCATGTAACAGATACACGTTTCAACTGTAAATGAAAAAAATCTGTAATGTTACCAAGAATTTTTTAGGAAACTGAGATTCCTAGAACTTTTCATGTAACTGCAATCCGGATTACAGATAATATTTTAGTAAGATTTCTGTAACTTTAATAGATTCTTTTGTAAAGCTACAGATTTCTGTAGATTTACAAAAACTAGTTTTGCAGATGTACATTTTTTTTTGTTCAGCGAAAATTTTAGTAAGCATACACATTTCTGTAACTTTACATCTGTACAATTACATGTATTTTATTACAGTGTACGTAATTAATTCAATGATGTCACATGATAGGTGGTTGGTATTGTGATTACGTCCTGTTTAATATGGAGTCATATTATCTCCGTATTACTTAATTTAATATATATTAGCAATTAATTATGTTTTCATGCATTTTGCATAAGCGTGCAACGGCTATTGCACCAAGTTTTGAATATTTGTAAAACTAGTTCCAGTACGAACGTACTTAATTTACCATGTTTGAAGTACAATTTCCGGCTTTTTCTTCTTCAAAAGGCGACAAGCAATTTTTTTACACACACTAAAGAAATATCACCCGATGGACATCGCTGTAAGAAAAAATATCGTAACACTATGAAATATAAATGAATTATATACTAGATTTTTTTAACAGGATAAAAGTACAAAAAAGAAACAGAGATTTTTAAAATAAAAGGAGTCTGCAAGACTTCATTAAAAGTCACTTGTTGTAAGGAAAGAAACAAAAAGGATAGTATAAATATTTTCAGAGCCTTACATTGTAAATATAATTCAAAATGAAATATTTATAAAAGGATATAGAATCAGCCGAAAGTAGAAACATGGCTCGCGAAATAAAGCTGGAGAATTTAATATTAAAAAGAACAAAACTAATGCTTATAAAAGATACATTTTGAAATACTTTCATCCTTTACAATCTTTTTTCAAAGTTGTGTAATAGTTAAATAAAATTAAGGTATCGTAAATGTAAGAGTATATATATATATATATTTTTTTTTTTTTTTTTCGTTCAAACTTTTTAAAAGTTGGCTTTATGAGCTTTTTTTTTTAGATTTAGTTTTTAAGTTTTAAAATATAATTTTAAATAAAATTTAATTTAAAATGTAAAATATAAAAATAAACAAAGAAAATTAGTTACGGAACAAAAATAAAACCTGGATCATAAAATAAATCCTAAATAAGTTAGAAAAAACATATATATGCATATATTGAAAAAAAATATTAGAATACAATATTGAAAGGTTTTATGGTCACAGTGTTATTCAACCAATAATCATTATATTTATTATAGTGGAGCCCAATATTTTGACAGTATAGTATTTATCTGAGGTAAGTTATTTTAATTAAATAACAATATTGCTTAAATATAAAAGTTTAAAGGAAAATATTTGCAACGAAATAACACCATTACTAAAATATTGAAGTATATTCGAATTAATTGAATAAAACATCATAATTGCGTAAATATTAGTTTAAATTGGTAATCATTTTTGATGAAATGGTTAAACAGTTATTGCAAATATTGCTTCATTATTAGAAAAATCTAATCACTCCAATGAAAGTGCAGTAGAACACCGATTATCCGGACCGATCGGGACAGAGGCCCATCCGGCAATACAAAATCACTTTTTTGGCGGTTTAAAAAATATGTTACATCCGCGGTTAAGTGACATTATTTTTCTAAACACGACTAAAATGAAGGTTTACACCCTAGCGGAGGAAAATGTATGGGGTCGTACCGTATATTTGCTAACAGGTGGGCTGGAACTGCAAGAATATGTGGATTGCCCTTAATTTTCTAAGTATTTTTGAATATCCCTGTAAAATTATAGGCCGGGGCCGGCAGCAGAGATTCCAGTAATACCCGGTAAAAAAATCCATGTCCATCATTTTGTGCAGCCTGTAACTTTACGGGTCAAAGATATAATGCACTTCAAAACACAATAACACTTTACTTACTGTTCCGTAGCACGTAGCACGTTGGATAATCATCACATAATCGCTTTTTTGGCGGGTTAAAAAATATGTTATGGTCGCGGTTAAGTGACATTATTTTTTCAAACACGACTAAAATGAAGGGTTATACCCTAGAGGAGGAAATTGTATGGGGTCGCACCGTATTTTCTTAGTGGATCAGATCGTTTTTCATCAAATAAGTCTCTTGCCCGTGAAAATTGAAGAGCAAACGTTCATAAATTTACAGTTTTCTGTGAGATAGTCTTCTGCTCCATAGAGGACATTCTTTTTATGCAGCTACACCCCTTAATCTTTTTAAATGCAGGAATTGAACGGGATCGACTGGATCTTGACGTAGTAGCTATTCCATCGAAAATAAAAGTGCATTAAATGCTTCTGTGTCTGTTGGCCATCTAGATCCTTCCTTTCCATCTGCTTCGTCGTTCTCGCATTTTTTTTTTGAGATTTTGTTATTTCAGGATAATGAAATGGTTATTTAACGGTTAACTTTCGTGACATCCAGCCGTATTTACCCTACCGCGCATAAAAAATTTTCACTTCCAAAATTTTGGAGAAAGCGGGAAAAAACGTTTGGTCCTTGATCAGTCCGTTTAATTGGACAATCCAGATAATCGGCGATCATCGGTATTGTATTTTATTTTCATATTGTCATGAGTGAACAGAATAGAAAATAAGATATTTTGAACTTTGTCAAAAATATTAGTTAAACTTATTGGCTAAACATTTATTGCAAATATTGCTTCATTATTAGCAAAATCTATTCCCTCCAATGAAAGTAGTGTATTTTATGTTAATATAGTCATGAGTGAATAAAATAGAAAATGAGATATTTCGAACTTTGGCAATAATATTAGCTAAACATATTGGCGAAACATTAATTGTAAATATTGCTTCATTATTAGCTAAAACTATTCCGTCCAGTGAAAGTACTGTATTTTATGTCAACATAGTCATCAGGGAACAAAATAGAAAATAAGATATTTCGAACTTTGCCAAAAATATTAGCTAAACATATTATCTAAACTTTTATTGTAAATATTGCTTCATTTTTATCAAAACCCATTCCCTCCGATGATAGTACTGTATTTTATGTTAATATAGTCATGAATGAACAAAATAGAAAATAGGGTAGTTCAAACTTTATCAAAAATGTTAGCAAATACTGTGAATATCTGCTCAATAATACTTTGATACAAGAATATACCTTCAATAGTGCAGTTATTCCATTTACATAAAAATATTTAAAACTTAGTGAATGAGTTATTAAATTTTATTAAAACTAAAAATTATTGCGTGAACGCTTATTTCTTTCAAGGAGAAAAATAATACCTTAACCCTTTATCTAATTACGGTACTTATATGTACCATTAAAATAAGTTGTTATAAAATTCATTTAATACATCGATTTGTTGTTATACAGTTTAGAATGAGTTATAGACACATTAATTTATCTTGTTTCAAAAGCATAATTGGTTACCACTCCTCCCTCCCCCCAAAAAAAAAAATAAAATAAAAGGAATATTTTGCTTTTGCATCTTTTCAGCCTTCTTGGCGTTGGGAGGGAGGGAAGATTTTTCAATTCGGAAATATTTCAGCAATTCTATTGTAAGAACATTATATATGTACATTTCCTAATTCTACAAAATACTAAGAAAAATATTTAAAATAAAAGATTTGACTGGGGTAATAAATATTGCACAAAATCCCTATAAATTTCAATTTAATTAATCCTTCTAAATCCTTCAATCCTTCTAAAATCCTTCTAAAATTTATTAAATGATTGTGTAAATCTTCTAGCGTAGTTTAAAACATTCACAAAAAATGCTTTAGAAGATAAAATTTTCAAGAATTCATAATTTAGTACATAAAGGGTTAATTAAGAAGAAAAATTCTGTAATGAGATTATATGAATCTTTGCACATCAGTGAACTATTTCCCGTTGTAACTATCCACAGCCACTTTTACTTAAATGTTAATAATTAACCCTTTGTGATACAATAACTCCGATTCGAAAATTATTTACTCAGATGTTAGAAAAAAATCATTTTAAGCTTTTCAAAAAATAGTAATAAAAATTAGAACATAAAACGAAAAAAAAAATGATATCTAAAAGGTGTTTTTTTTTTTTTCATATTAGCAACAAACTGAAAATTACATATTTCTCATAACTATTATCAATTTCTCAATAAAATTTGTACAGTATACGAACTTACTTTTGTTAAAAACCTATTTTTGGATGTCAACAACATCTTTAATTTTAGAAACAATTACGAAGTTTATTTTAGCATGAACGATGCTAAACTTCTATAATGATAAATAACAGATTGGTATGAAAAATTAACTCAGTTTCTCCGTTTTTTTAAAATTCTATGACCAATTTACAGTGACTGATGTGTTGAAATTTAGCAGCAATAAATAAGTCGTGTTTTAAAGCCCGCTGTATAAGTAACATCGACTATTAGATATGTTGCAGCTATGCAACGCATTAATGCAAAGTTTTTAAATAGTAATCGTTGCAAAAGGGTATTTTAAAACTAATACAAAAACTTTCCTGAAGTATAGAACTAAGGACCGACCGAAAGACGTTTTTCAGACCGAAACCGAATTTCGATAGTCATTCTATTTTCGGCGAAAACGAAAATGTTCAAAATATTTCTTTAAAATAATTAATACATACATAAATTTACACAAATATACATAACTATTAAATAATTATATGCATTTATTAAACATACATAAGTATTAAGTATACATGTGGTCCTAGTTAGTTCTCTGAGCATTTGACAAAAACTTTTCATTTTCATATAAAATAAAAAGTAATTAATTCATCAACGGCATAGGATGATTTTCTAATAATACAAATTTCATGCAATTAAAAAATGTTTTAGGTATATATAACTGTATTTATCTTTTATCATGATTTTTGTAAATGACCATCTGTTATACTGGAACTCTCTCAAATAGCATCAAAAACACTTCTGTGGTTTCAAACTAAAAAATAACTGTGGTAATAAATATTGCAGAAAATCCCTATAAATTCCAATTTAATTAATCCTTCTAAATACTTCAATCCTTCTAAAATCCTTATAAAATTTATTAAATGATTGTGTACATCTTCTAACGTAGTTTAAAAAATTCAGAAAAAATGCTTTAGAAGATAAAATTTTCAAGAATTCATAATTTAGTACATGAAGGGTTAATTAAGAAGAAAAATTCTGTAATGAGATTATATGAATCTTTGCACATTACTGAACTATTTTCCGTTGTCTCGGGAAAACTCTCCACAACCACATTTCCTTAAACGTTAATAATTAACCCTTCGTGATACAATAACTCCGATTCGAAAATTATTTACTCAGATGATAGAAAAAAATCATTTTAAGCTTTTCAAAAAATAGTAATAAAAAATTAGAACTTAAAACGAAAACAATGATATCTAAAAGGTGTTTTTTTTTTCATATTAGCAACAAACTGAAAATTACATATTTCTCATAAATATTGTCAATTTCCCAATAAAATTTGTACAGTATACGAACTTACATTTGTTAAAAACCTATTTTTGGATGTCAACAACATCTTTAATTTTAGAAAGAAAAAATTACGAAGATTATTTTAGCATGAACGATGCTAAACTTCTATAATGATAAATAACAGATTGATATGAAAAATTAACTCAGTTTCTCCGTTTTTTTTTTTTTAATTCTATGACCTATTTACAGTAACTGATGTGTTGAAATTTAGCAGCAATAAATAAGTCGTGTTTTAAAGCCCGCTGTATAAGTAACATCGACTATTAGATATGTTGCAGCTATGCAACGCATTAATGCAAAGTTTTTAAATAATAATCGTTGCAAAAGGGTATTTTAAAACTAATACAAAATCTTTCCTGAATGATATAACTAAGTACCGACCGAAAGACGTTTTTAAGACCGAAACCGAATTTCGATAGTCATTCTATTTTCGATGAAACGAAAAGGTTCAAAATATTTCTTTAAAATAATTAATACATACATAAATTTACATAAATAAACATAACTATTAATTAATTATACGTATTTATTAAACATATATAAGTATTAATTATACGTGTGGTTCTAGTTTGTTCTCTTGTGTCTTTGATTAAAACTTTTCATTTTATATAAAATAAAAAGTAATTAATTCATCAACGGCATAAAATGATTTTCTAATTATACGAATTTCATGTAATTAAATTTTTTTTTAAGTATACATAACTGTATTTATCTTTTATGATGATTTTTGTAAATGATCATCTGTTATACTGGAACGCTCTCAAATAGTATTCAAAACACTTCTGTGGTTTCAAACTAAAAATTTTCTATTACTGATAAGACCTCAGCTTTTAATGAGCACGTGAAAAGCGTATTCTAAGTTTAATCATATATGCATTGCTTGCTTTATAATTTGCATTCACGTCTTGAGTTAGTCATGGTTGATATATATAAACAGTGATGTTCATAGCAATAAATAAAGGGTTTCTCATTTGAGTCGATACAGCTCAAATCAATGAGTAATGTTGAAAATTTCCGAAGGATAAAATGAGATTTTTCAGATACTGGTAGTCTCACTCCGGTTAAATTTTCGGAAGATTTTTTGCCGGAAACGAATTTTCGGCGAAACTAATATGTTCATGTTCATTCTTTCAGCGAGTTTGGCCCGAAAACGAATTTTTGGTCTGTCTCTAGATCAGACACATCTAAATCACACTTCAAGTGATACAATTTTTGTATAGGAATCTATGGTCGCAAAACATGTATTCAGTGAAAAATACAGGATATTTCACCGCAGGCCGAAATTATATATTCGTTTATAACTTGAATGAAAATGAGTTCATTGTAAATATATTTGCAGTCAATTTACTTTGTTTTCTATTAAATGTGATAGCAGCAAGTGGGTTCCCGAAATTTTTGGCTTTCGCATATAAACAACACTAACATAGGAGCCTATAAGCTCCATTCCCTTAATTGCTGTTTGTATAATTAATTGTATAAACCATATTTATAAAACCTACATTCGAATATAAAAAATTGCATAAACGTTCATAAATAATTCGCAGAAAACGAAAAAGATATTCTGAGCACTCTGTGGATCTCGCTTAATTTTCGTCCTACTTCCATTTCATGGTTGTTTGACAATTCCTGAAAATCACCCCACTTGATCACAATGCTGCCAGAAGGGATCGAAGTGTCGCAGCCTGTCTCTTTCGCGATATATATGCTCTCATATACTTAAAAACATTGTTGCCAATCTTAGCTTCGACCCCTTTTATTATGCTTTAGTCTATGTATATATTTATGTATACATTTATTAATTTATTCATAATAATTATTTATTCATGCATGTATAAATATTTTTATTATACACTGGTGAAAACAATTAAAGGGACAAATGGTTTATTTGCAATAAAAAAAAACTAACAAATCAAATAAAACCAAACTTTGCCAAAATATCATCCGATATAAGACCAATATATGAGATAACGAAAATGGGCGCAACCTGCACCCTAAATAAGAAAACTGGTCACGTGTCCAGCACAGCAGCTGACTGACACCCTGTCAGTCAGAGAAAAACATGTTTAACAGGGTGTATGATCGCCTGTAACAGCTACACAACTCTCGCATCGGCGTTTCATACTGTTTAAGAGGGTCCTTATCAATTCCTGTGGCAACTGCACCCACTCTTGCATCAAGGCACCCTTGAGCTCATCGATGGTCGTTGGAGCTAATCTTCGAGCTGCAATTGATCGTCCAAAGGCGTCTCGTACGTGTTCAATGGGATTAAGGTCAGGGGACATCGCAGGCCACTCCATTCGTTGAACATACTCTGATTCGAGGTATTCATCCATCAACTGAGTCCTATGTGGACGGGCGTTATCGTCCATAAAGATGAAATTTGGCCCATATGCTCCGCGGAAAAGTCTTGCATAAGGTGCAAGGATCCCGTCCCTGTACCGCTGACATGTCAGAGTACCTCTATCAAACACATGAAGGTCGATACGCCCGCCTGCCATAATGAATGCCCGGACCATCAGACCGCCTTCATCATAGTGGTCCTTTTCGACAATGTTAGAGAGCCGATATCGAGTCCCGGGCTCTCTCAAGATGAGAACACGTCTCGAGTAACTGTCCAGACTGAATCGCGACTCATCACTGAAGAGAACTCACTCCCAACAATTCTCTGTCCAATACAAGAGTTCTCGGCACCAAGCTAGACGGGTCTTTTTGTGGTTCACAGTCAAAGGGATGCAGACTACAGGGCCCCTGGCATACAGACTACCTGCATTAAGTCTCTGGGTGACTGTTATCCGTGAAATGGATGTTCCTGTTGCATTATACAGATGACGAGACAGTTGTGTCGCTGTCACGGACTTATCCCTTTTGGCTAGAAGTCTCAAATAATGGTCTTCAGCCTGCGTTGTTGGCGTTTTGCGACTTTGACCAGGTCGGCGGACCACTGTTCATGTCCCTGTGAACTGTTTACAGAGAGTGGACACCACATTTCTCGGAACCCCGAGGTCCTTACAACAGGCAGCTTGTGATTGGCCGGCCTCGAGTCTTCCAACAATTCGCCATCTTGTGGCATCATCCAGACGATGATGACTAGCTATACTAACGGTGGGTAAACAAAGAAATTCAAAAAACAATGATTGGGTTATGGAATGAGGTTTCAAAACCTCCTTACGCTACAAGCTTCGGCGGTCAAATGAAGTACCTTTGCACAAACAGGATCACAGCGCCACTACCTTATAACGACACAGCCAATTGCGTGGCAGGTGTGTCCGCGAGGAGCTTAAATATCATCTGATACCTCATTTGAGTATAGGGATCACTTATTTTGTTTTGTTTTTTTAAAAAAACCTTTGTCCCTTTAATTGTTTTCAACAGTGTATCTTTCAAAGCATCTTAAAAACAACTGCTAGACATTTTTCGCCCTAATAAAAATGTAATTTGAAAAAAACATAAAGAGCTACAAAGTAACGAAAGTACTGAAGTTCGTTCCTTCCCTGCTTAATTGTTCTGATTTTTTTATTTAATTTTTAAGTGCAAACACTTCGTCTATCACATAATAAGAAATGTATAATATATGAAATTTTTAAACAGGGTTTTAAAATTTAAAATTTGAAATTTTTAAACTTTTAAAACAGGGTAACTCCGGGAGAGTCACCGCATCCGGGATAGATGCCGCACTCCTTATAATTCTTGTAATTATTGACAGATGGTCGTCAAACGCAAAGTATAAGTGAGCAATGAGATTCTTTTAACCAGTGTATAGCGTGAATCCTACTTGTGAATGTTTACTTGTTACTACGTGAATGTTTACTTGTAGATGTACAATCCTTATTTTAACGTAAGTGCATGATTTCACTGTCTAAACTTTTAAACACGTTATGCTTAAATACTTTTCATACGCTAATTACAAAATGTATGCATGATTTCGAAGTCAAAACTAAGTCTAGCATTTGTATAGTGTACTGTGTCTATGATTACGCCATTTTCCTTATCGATGGCAGGCAACTGTGATGTGCAACATCTGTAACATGCAAAATGGGATACATGCCGCAATGCAATTCCGGTATACATGCCGCAGTTTCTTTTGTACGGTATGATTAAGTGTTGTTAAATTTTCCTTTTCTTTTCGAACAGACTAACCAAGATAGTCATGTTATCAAGTTTACTAAAACCAAAGGATAAAAACGAAAAAAGAATAAAAAGTAAGAAGGGCAAGAAAGTTTCAAGTCAAGATGATAATAATGAAAAAAATGGATTACACGTAATGCAGACGCTCTTCACACTTTATGTTTAGAAAACTACTCCAAAAAAGAGGAAGTGTAATTGGCTTCGTTGCATCATGTGTCAAATGTAGTTACATAAAGACTGTACTTTTTCGACACTGTTTGCGTAGATTGTGTTCGAAAAAAAGGTCTATTAACGCATTTGGGACTATGGGTGCATATAAGCACCTTCAAAAAGAATATACAAGCTTTGTTCCTGGCACCAGTAGAAAAGAAAGGTAATATTTGTGTCCTTTAATTAGAGCATTTTCATGATTATTTAAGTAAATGTAACTTCTTTTAAATAAACTGGTGCCAACTGAATAAAATTTGCGTAAAAGCCGCCGGTCCCGAAAGGGTTAACAAATAAATTATGTAAACACAATTTTACTTTTATTCTTTTCCCTCTCTAATGCATTGATGTTACGTTGTTGCTGAAATAAAAATAAAAATTTAACGTAAAAAAATATGCCGATAATTTTAATAGTGAAAGTACGCAAACAATTATTAATTTGAATCTACTAATACGTTTCATTCTACTCATTTAGTTTCATTTTGTTAGTACAACGTTAATTATAGTCCAGATATGAATATTTTTTGAATATTTTTATTTATATTTCATTCTGTTCTTATTAAAAGTGCGGCGTCTCAGCCTGAATGTACGCGTGAAGCGCCACAGTGTAATGATTTAGAAAAAAACTGTTAAAAAATATTAATTATTTGTTTTGAATTTTTTTGTCGCAGTACACGTATTGTACATTTAGCACTAAATAGCACAGCATGATTTTTTTTTTTTTTATGTCCACCATGGGACTTTATACACAAATTCAAAAAATATGCGGCATAAATCCCCGGAATTACCCTATATTTTTCTTTACTTCCACTTAATCATTTGGTTGTTTCGCATTGCTTTAACACAGTCAATACAAATGATAAGACGATGCTTTTGCGTGAAATTTTGCCGTTTTGTGGGAAACAAACACAGGTAGTTAACAAATATGATAAACGTAAAAAAAAAAACAAAAAACAATATGGTTAAACATATGGTACAAGTTATCTCTGAAATGTTGAGTTCTGAATCTGTTATAGTGTTTGCTCGTACTGTCGTTGCATCTATTAATTTTGGCGACATAACACTGCATTCGGATTTGAAACACTTTGTATTATTAAAATATTTTCTCGTCGAAGGCTGGATCCTGAATTTTACAAATAAGAGTGTTAAATTACTCCTATGAGTTTGAAATTTTGCGTTTGAGTTTTTGCAATACATTTGTAAGGTTTTTTTTTTAAATCCAGGTGTATAACTTTTGAAGGAAGTGCCTCAAAAATGTTTTATAATTTTACTGATTTGACATGATACATATTTTCTTTTTCTTTTTTTCTTTTGAGTTAACTGGCAACTATATTTCATAATCTATCTATATTATAAAGGACAAACATATCTGTGCGTAACGCATACGTCATTTTGCGAATGGCAACACTTTGAAATTTGAATTAAAATATCGGTTTTGCAATTAAATCTACGGCAAATTTGTAAACTAAACATCGCACATTTTAAATTTTAACACCATCGTATAAGGAGAAAAATGCTCTTTTAAATGCAATTTGTTTGAAAGCTGTATCTCAATTTATTTTTGAGATATTAATTTTTTTGTAGTTTTTAATACAAATTTTGTAATTGTGGCAACTGAAGTACTCCATTTATATTGAAAGTAAAGGGAAAATAGTCATGGTTTATTATTTTTATTGATTATATCCTTATTGATGCCATTTCCACAATACAAATTAAAGTAACTTTTTTATAATTTTTGAACAGAAAATGATGTCAGACATTAAAAAAAAACACTCATCCTTCTTCATAAATCAGTTACATTTCAATTTTTTTACATTACGCTGATACTGAGTTTGAGACGCTAGGCAAAATGATTCAGTGAGTAAAAATGATGTCATATTTCAAACAAAACGATCTTTTTTTTTTTTTTTTTTTTTTGATAAAACTAAATATTTGACCAATACTATGACAAATAAAGGCAAATTTCTGAAATTTTTTTTCGCGGGTACTGACATTAGAACTTAAAGTTTGTGCGAATGTTCCCATGAAAAGTTGTATCGGACAAACGTAACTTTAAGTTTAGAAATACATTCATTAATAATCTATTGCGCTTTAAAATACTTTCAAATTGTGAATTTGAGTGGTGCGTATGTAAATTATGGGAATTGAAAATAACGTACAATTTAGATTTCATGGGGGAAAATTTTATGATGTGACAAAGCGAAATCCTTTTTACTGATTTTTTATCCCATAAAAACAAACATAAAAGTCTCAATCGATAAATTCATCATAATTACTCATCTTGATTAAGTATTCTAATAGAGTTTAATTTTTCAATAATTTAAGCAGTTGAAGTTTGTGGAAATAATATTTTAGTAATTTTAGATTAAAAATATTATTTGCTTTAAGAGTGAGACAACCAATGTTAGATGAATTTTTTATTGTAATTATTTTTGTAGGTTTATTATAAATTCGATCTGACAGTTCCTTTCTAACATTTTAGTTCGTCGAATTTCGACGGGTTCCAACTCGTATATATAAAAGCCGTTCTCTGTGTGTATGTCCTTTATACAAATCTTTAATTTTTGACCGATTTGCATGAAACTCGATGTACATACGTTTTAGAACGTGGAAAAGATCCCTGTCTACTTAAAAAAATTACCAGACCACTATTTATCCCTTTTTTCTACCACTTCCATAATTTAACATTATAGAAATATCTCTTTTTAAATCTTTTTTTAATTCAAACGTTTCTTTCCTGTTGCCAACACTTTAAAAAATGACACAATAATGTGAAAAAAAATAAAGGTAACGCATGCATTTTGTTTCTATTTGCCAATAAAAAATCAGATTTTCTTGCTATATTTTTGCGTGTTTGATACTGACGTCATTCTAAACAGAAAATTTACATTTTTTTTTTGTATATAAAATAAAAATTTAACTATAAGAGCGAGAAAATAACGTAGCACCTCAATTTGAATGTTTTTTTTTTTATAATTAAATCATCTATATTAATACAAACAGTCAAATTTCATGAAAACAATTTAAAAAAAAGAAAAAAAATCTAGATATGACGTCACATTCCATCAAATCTTTTCAACGTGTAATCAAACTCATTGTAAACATATGGCTCCTATATTTTGCTTACTACTTCGATTGTATACTACGGCCATATCTTCTAGCTATACGTTATCGCTAAGTGTTGTATTGGTTTAGATTGAGTGCTGACATTTTCTGTGATTTATAGCAAAAAGAGAGCGGTTATTTACATTTTCAAAAAAATTCTTGACGAATGTCTTGATTTAAAATTTATGGAAAATGACATCATTTCAACTAATCATTGTAGATTTAATTTCAATAAAATTTCAAATTTTCCAAATAAAATTTTAGTAATTACTATCTCATTTGGATATTTTTTTTTGCATTTTCCCCCGTATTGTGGGAGATATTATATACTTCTGTTACGCGCGCCAAAGAAAACATGTATTTTAATTTTAAAAGTTAAAAAAATTACCACAATGTGTCAAAAGAACATCCTTTTTCTGAATTTAAATTTCGCGAGTTCCAAAATTAAAACTAAAAATGTGAGCTGAGAAAAGGCTGTTCATAAAATTAAAGCTGTTCTCAAGTCCAAAGGAGCTATTTTCTGAAATATTTTTTAATTCATTTTTGTTCGGAAACGCATGAAATTGACAGGAGTTCTTATTTAAAAACTATGCAATCGAAAGATAGTTTCCGTATGTTGGCAAATGTATAAGATCGTTCAGTTGGTGTTTTGAACTGAATTTCGGACGGAACAGAGCAATAAATGATAAAAAACGGCCGTCACGCAACCACTATTGCTCATAACTCGATAAGTAATTTATTTATGAAAAAGGAAAGACTCATTTCAATTCCAAATCGCTTTAATAGTCAGGACTACAAATTTTAAGCCTTTACGTTTAATGAATCAGAAAGTCTCTCGTTGTTGAGCAGGGAACTGTTGAAGCACCTTAAGCATTATTACAGGTTAGTATTTTGTAATCAAGTTGTATTCCAGATAGTCGCTTAAAACATAAGTCATTCTATATTGTTTTAAACAAAGGTACATGCCATAATAGGTGTCAGGCACACTCATTAAAATAAGAATACCCTAGCGCAAACCCCCATTACTGAATATAAACCCGTCAATATACTTAGAGATAAAAATAGTTCTGCATTTTTCATTCAGCTAATAAGACTAATCCTTCATAATTGGGTTCACATGACTCACATTAACTTTCCCCTATAATTCTATGACTAAGCAACGGAAAACAATATGTTACGCATTAAAATCTTCCCTAAAAAACTAATAGTGAAAGTCGCATGGAAATCCGTTCTGAAGAATTCAAGTTATATGCACCCGGAACGAAATTCCCATTTGAATTTTATATACTTATTAGGTTATTTTGAGTAGTTTGATTTGATATCTGTTAAGTTCGTGTTTTATTTTATTTTATTTTTGGCGTTCTAATTTCGTTTGCCAATTTAGTTATTGAATATTACGCGAAAGCAAACAAATTCTAAATTATTTACAATGTTTTTGAACAATTGAGTTAATATTTTGTATTTGGGTTGCAAGCATATTTAAAAAATATGCATGCTTAAAAATTATTTTAAAACCCATAAAAAATTTGTAAATTGAAATAAACATTGCAAACAAATATTACTGAAAGTACTTTTGTTTTTTATAATACGTTGGAACAATCGAATGTACAATGTTTAGACGTTAAACTGCAGTAAAAGGGAAATTTATTGTTGTGTTACGTTGTTGCCACCGAAAATATAATACCAGCGTTACTTATAGACATGTCTTTTCTTTATACTATTGCATTAAGTGTAAACAGGTTCATCTTTCGTAATCGGGTTGCACTCAACTTTAAAAATATCCATGCTTAAAAATTACTTTAAAATCCATTAAAATCAGAAAACTGGGGTAGAATTTTCAAACACATTTCATTTGAAAGAACTTTTTTCTATTCGACATTGTAAAAAATGAAATTGTGTGATGTTTAAAAGTTAGAAAAATTGCAGTAAAGGCACATTTTATGGGTTACAATTTCTGGGGCACAATTTATGGCACTGACTGTTTTTACTTTATAATGTAGATAGTACCATACAAACGAGAATTTCACTAAGTGCTGCGCGATTTGGAGGGATTTTTTTTTCGTATTGTCAGGAAAATCACATATTTTTCTCTTATACCCGCCAAAGAAAACGTGCATTCTGTTATTAAAGCTCAGGGATTTTACTATGATTGCAAGACAATAACGCTATGTTTTTTGAGTGTCTTTATAACGATTTGTGGATGGGAATGCACAAATTTCAGTTACTGTGATTATCGTATTATTTCGTTTTAATTTATTTTACCTGGAAGGTTCCTTATAATTGACACGGGCGAAGCCGGGTAGTTCTGCTAGTTTATAATAAAAATCTTTCTGATATCCCTGATTACGATTGAATAAATCGAAATTCTGTCTCAGGGAAATAAAAGTGCAATTAATGTTTCGTAATTTGGTTTGCAACACAGGTTTGCGTCAAACAGGGGCGTAGCCAGTGATATTTTTTCGGGGGGGGGGGGGGATAATTAGAAAATTTCCCAACTTGAAACAAATTGCTCCAATTTTCGACTAAAATGATATGCACAACGCGTGTAATAATTTTAATGATACTTTTGCATAAAAAAATTCCTTTCTAAAGAAAAATTCTGAAACTGAAAACATAAAAATTCTAATTATGGGTTTGTTTACTAAAAAAAAAAAAAAAATAGGCTTATTACTTTCTTCTATTTTTACAAGAAGAAAGTACTGGATTCATGAAAAAATTTGACTTCCGGTTTTAGACTGATTTATACGTTTTAGTAAGTCCTGGACACGATTCGACTGTTTTTAGAAAATATCTGTTTGTCTATATGTGATACAAATTTTGTGGGCGCTCTAACACAAGAACTAATGCACGAAATTTGATAAAACTTTACAGATTCATTTATACAGCCGAACCTCGTTAACGCGAACACTCAAGGGGAAACTTTTTTGTTCGTATTAAAAGTCGTTCGTGTTATCGGAACGTAACTACATTGCATTCAACTGGACCAGGCAAAAGGAAACAGTTCGTGTTAACGGGGTTTGACTGTACCTTGATAAAAATTGGTGCTGATTTGTTTTTGGTGTAAATCGTCCAACAGGTGGCACTACTGTGCGGCATTTTTCAGGATTTACATTATTTAAGCGATAATTATATCTCAAAAACTATTGCACGGAATTTGATTAAACGTCATATTCTGTTAAACATTGACATTATTTGATGCAGATTGGTTTTTTATGTCTATCATATAGCAGGTGGCGCTGCTATGCAACATTTTTCACGATTTTGCGATAGCTGTATCTCAAAAACTAATGCACGGAATTTAGTCAAACTTCTTATTCCACATAAGTAGCACTTCCACATAAATAGATCCTTATTAGGCTTGGGTCTATACTGTCCAAAGCTATCGCTTTTGTGCACTTTGAGTAAGGAATTTTGGTTGCAGACATCTAAGAGGCTGGGTGCCAAAATTCAATGATTTGTTTGAAAAATGCTATGCTTATATATCCTTTTTAAATGCACACAATTCAACAAATCTATACCTTTAGAGTTTGTTATTATAGGCAAAGAATTGTCATTTAATTTTGGCACTGTGATTGCAAATTTTGAGGCATTAACATGTATGGAGTAGAAGAAAATTTTGGGATTGGCACATTCGACTAGTTTTCACTTAATATTAATTCTTGTGGTCTTCAAAGAAGACCACCTGTTAATAACATCGCTTAGTTTAATAAAATTCCCTATTTCACTTTCATATTTTAAAAGCATTAGGCTGTCAAGTCTGTCATTCCTCATTGTAGCTTGCAATATATATATTTTTTAATTTATATTTGACTAAAGATTCTTTCATTAGATGCAACGCCATAAAGATAAGCTGCTGTGAATGTTGAGGTACGAGTATATAATTTGACGGCATGACCCAAATAGTCTTTGAATTTCATGGCATGATTAAAAGGTTTGATAAGTGAGTTGGGATTTGGTTTATTTCTATTTGATTCTGCAAGTCATTTATATCCGGTTTCTTATATCCAGGTGGAAACAAATTAACTTTTCTCTTGCACAATTGTAATTTAAATATGGAATGCATTGCTGCAATATTCTCTTGATATAGGGAACATTGTCATTTAAGCCCATTACTAAATTCCCGAAATTTTCTTGTGTTTTTTATAATTCTTTACTGTAAAACTTATGTGTATCAATGTCCATTGCTGTGCTATTATTTTTATTTATTGCCTTTGGTGAAACCTTTTTCCTACGGTGCTTTTGGAACTCAGCTTCTCCAGTCCCATCCTAATATTCATAATTGTTTGTGAGCTTGTCTGTAAGGAAATCTTTATTTCTTCAAAATTTTATTCAAGTGCAACGTGACAGTGTTACAGTGCATGTCGATTTTTTCTTCAGTTGATGGACTGCTTTCATGGTCACATTTCTGTTCCAAATTAAAATCCTCAATTTTTTTTACCTTTTTCATCCTCGAATGGATTTTTAGATGCTGCAAAATCTTGCACGAAAACTCTTTTCCTATTATGAAGGGTTTCTTCGTGCTGAGATTTATAGTAACTTTTTAGAACAGCTTTAAACACGGAACACTGGACTTTTGGTTTAAAATTTTATAAACACATATGAATATAAACGAATAGGACTGATATATATTTCCGCACACAAATAAAAGTAAAATGTGACAAATTTATCTAAACTAACGACTTCTTATATCTTCATTTGCTCATATAACGCTTTTTAATTGACAGCGAAGGGTTAACTAATTTTTGCGGCAAAAAAATCACGAGAATGAGTAAAATATTGTCCAAAAATCGCAAAATTAGTAAAAAAAGTAGTGAAAACTCTTCGAATCTTCTTGCCCATAGCTGTGTTTCAAGTAGGTTACTACATTCCTTACTGTTGTGGTACAAGTGATCTCCAATTTTCAAAAGAAGCTGCAATCCCTTTGGATTAAAATATCTGGATTCCATTTTGGGAGGAGAAGGGGGGTTAGGGGGAAATTTTTGAGAAAGGAACAAAGTTTTGGAGGAAATAAAGGAACTGGTTAGTCAGTTATTGATGGACAGGAGTAGAGAAATTTAGGTCTGGTAGATGTACAATATTTTTGTAGAACTGAAAAATACAATGATAGATTGAGTGTGGCTGTTTTTTTTTTTTTTTTTTTTTTTTTTTTTTTTGTATTTCTTTTGATAATTTAACTTGTCTACTGTTGCAGGACTAAAAATAATCCCCAAAACAATACAAATTTCGTATTTTTTTTTTTTTTTACTATTACTTTTAAAAAAGAAAATGTCTCAAAAATCTAGAATTTCCTAACTCTAAGCTCAATTTTCCCAACTTCACATATATTGGGGGGAGGCTCCCCCCATACCCCCCCCCCCCTATGGAGACGCCCCTGGCGTCAAATATGAACGATATTAGTAACAATATGAGTTTAAATTGAATGTGGATACTATTAAAAGGATATCACAAAAAATACTTTATAGGGCCAAATAACGTTAGCTATCTAGTCAATTGCAGAGAACATGATGATGAATGATTTCCCATTAGGTTTAAAAGTCTCCATATGTGCCTATTTTCGGGTGATTTTAGTAAGCTATTGCTATCGAATAGATTAGGATGTATTTAGATAAAATCATAGATCTAAATATTATGGAACTCTTTTTCAGAAACAAAAATTGTAAAACATTACACCCGCTGTAATGTAATAAGTATATGCCGCTATTTGGATATTAGGATAACATAAAATGCTTGTCGAAACTGTTGTTTATCCTAATAAAATTACAGTGAAAAAGAAATTTGAGGTACACTTTAACAAATCGCACAATTCATACGAAATTACAAATTTACATTTTGTAAGCCTACGGGGAGTTAAGTGGGGCTTTTTCGCCTGAAGAAATGCACTTTATTATCTACAAATTTAACAGAATAAACAGCTCATTAGAATTTCTGAATATCATTGCATAACAACATGTTTAATTTAACAGTTCTAATTTCTGGAACTTTCGAAGTATTTTTCATTTTTATAAATATTTATGGAATTTAAAATAATAATTTGCTGTTTGCAGGAAATTAAATATTACGCTAAGTGTGTTAAAAAAATGACTTACAGAGCTCACACTGAGGATCCTGATCTGTAGATTTACTAGTTTAGAAACCCCCCTGCTGAATACTGCTGAAAGCGATCACTGATTTTAAACAACGATCTCCTTTGAAAATACTGATTTACACACTAGTTAGAATATGGAACAAGCTGGTGTGATACAAAAAAACCAAGAAGCATTTTACAAACTCAAAAAAATTATAAAGAAATGCGTAAAGAATTTAGTAAAAACTTTTTCTTTCTTTACCAGGCTCAATGAATACCACATTCAAAGTAGAAGCAGGATTCGTAGGAAGTGGAAGTGGAAGGGAAAACTTGAAATAACAGACATTAACAAAGTAACAGGAATCAAACAATTACACAAGTGCATTATCCAATCAGTAGAACACAGAATAGAAGGAATGAAGCAAATTAATAAAGAGTTAAAAAGGTGAAATACATTACAAAAATATTTAAATTATACATATAGAAAAATACAGAATTAAAAAGATATAATAATAATAATAAAAGTAAAATCACTAAATAAATGCAAATGCAACCGAGATAAAAATCAATAATATATGCGAATAAAATATAATATATAAAAATAAATACAAAATCTAATATTAATTTAGAAAATATATATGGTAGGACTGAACAACTTTTTTTTTTTTTTAATTTACAGATAGCATAGTAAAATAATATTTTCCTCATGATTAAGTTAAATAGGTAAATTTTCGAGAAATTTCAATTCTGAGATGCTATTGGCTTTAGAGATAATTTTTGCATTTTGAAAATTAAAACTATAGCCGTAATCACCAGAATGCTTATGAATAGTATATTTAGAAATTTCCTAATTATTGACATGACGGTAGTTTTCTTTTAAGCAGATTCCGCGATTTCTTTTAGTTTGAACAATGTAAGATAAATGACAACCATTACTGGGAACATTATAGATTCCCCATTTACGAAGATGAGAAATGGGACACTTAGCAGAGGGGAATTTGAACTTACTGAGAGGTGTAAAGGTAAAGTTAAATTTGAAACGTTTTAAAACTTAAAGTTGAAACATAATGGAGGATAAAAAGGCACAACAAGAAAATTATTCGGTGTGACTCCCACAGTTTTGAAAGATTAAGATTACTAGATGGTCTGTTTAATTTATTCATAGTATTATTATTAAAAGAAAGATTGAAATCTCTTTTGACATCAACATATTTTAAGTTTTAAATTCACCATTATGGGAAGCAGAATAAAAAATAACTTTGAGGGAATTTTTTACATAAGTATAAAATACACCGATTTTCTGGTTGGCTAGATGATTTGAGAAACTATGTTTTGGATTAGAGATTTTTTTACACAGATTTTGAAAGAAGAATAATACCGGGTAACTAAAACATCAAGGAAAGGAAGTTCATCAAAGTTTTCTAACTGAAAAATAATCTGTCTATGGGTTATATAGAATTGTCAGTTTAAAGAATGGTGAGAATAGAAAAAGAATTATCACTTAAGACAAATGTATAATCAATATAACATAACTGATATTTAAAATTTAGCAGATGAAGTTGTCTTTCTTAAACATAATACATATAAATGTCTCCGACAATCGATGATAAATGATTTTCCATATTTAATCCGTCAAATTGTTTGAAAAATTTATTGTCAAAGTCAAAAGTAGTATGAGTGATGCAAATTTCAGTTAAGTTTATAAAGTCCTCGACTTCTGTACAGGGAATAATAAAATTCAAGTAATGTAGTTTCGAAACATGAAACATCAACCTTAATCGGAACGTTAGTAAATAACGATTTGACATCAATTGGTAAAATAGAACAAACGAACTATTTATTATCATATAAACGAACTATATATTTAATCAATTATGATCAATTAACTGGAAAAAATCATATGAATATTTTTCAGTTCGCGTATTAGTAATCCATAAAGGAGAAAAAATGGAAGTTAAAAACTTGGCAAGAGGATAACGTGGAGTACCAATATCTATTCCAGATCAGTTTTTACCGCTGATTCCGAATATGCTTTCCGTTTATCTCTAGGTGGTCCAGGTTTTGAGAAATTTGCATATTTAAATTTATGCAAATTTAAGCTTTTTTTGTGCTATTTTATGCAAATTTTAGATACATTATATGTCACATCTAATTACATTTTCTAGATAATGACTAATTGATTATTTGCTTCGGATAAATGTCATGATTTGCATATTATTTACATTTATTTATCAGTTATTAAGCCTAATTTGCATATTTTTCAATGGTGTAATGTTTACATCACTATCAACTTTAAAATGGTTGCCGCAGAATTGACGTAATGTTTTTGTAGACTAGATTTTTATGTTAATTTCAAATCTGCAGTCTGTTTTCTTAGGTCATGTCGGGTTTTAGAGTAAGATGAATTTCTACTTTTGCACGGCTTTTTGCATTGACACAGGTTTGGTGTAAGATGCTTTTAGGGGTGTGTAATTCATTGACAAGAAGGTGAAAGGTGAACAGGGTCAGATTCATATCAGAGACATAAACAAAAATTTATATAATAGAAAAAAAAATAAGTAGTAGAATCTATCCTAATTAGTTGAAATTTATCATACAAAGTATCATAAAAAGCTATTTCTGGCTTTTTTGACCAAAAAGTAAAATTTCACTTTTTTCAAAAACTTGATATAATGGAAGAAAACAGATACAAGATTTGAAATCAGCTCAAAAAATGAGTTTAGAAACATATTAGCGTACTTGTGTGGCAGAAATATCTGAACGACAAGAAACATTATTAGAAAAACATGAAAAATATGCAAATTAGGCACAATATTTCACAGTCACATGTCAGTATAATCTCAGAAACAACGTTTTTGTGAAGTAAATTAGATAGTAATCATAACATAAAACAAAAAACCCTGTCTGATATTGATTTATACCTTAAATTTGCAAATAATTGTATAAAATTTACTAAATGTGCATAAATTGAAATATGCAAATATCTCTAAAACATGATGTGCTGGAGTAAATCTAAAACAAGATTCGGAATCAGCACAAAAAACCGCAAAAAAAACTAATTTCTCTTTTAGGACAGATCAAAAGTTCAAATTTGTTGACCAGTGTATTAGAAACAATATGTCTAAGCGGAACATTGTTTTTTTAATTTTTATGTAGAACATATAGACGAGCACAGATGACGGAAAAATGAATATCAGAATGTTTAGTGTAATCATTTAATCCTTTCCATCACTGCATTGAATACCTGCAATATACACAAAAATTAATGGTACATATACAGCTGGTCATAAAAAACAAATATGTTTATTGCTGTTATCTCCCAACACAGCAGTTAAAGTAAAATTTTCATAGAATTCTCAACAGATGGTGATACTGAATTAAGTTTCCATGCCAAAGTTTTATTTGTTATTGCTAAAATGAACTTCGTAAATTTCGCAAAAGTAAAAAAGCAAGAGACGTCCAAATGCAGATTTTTTTTAAAGATAATTTTGTATACTTTACCATTTTGTATCAGAAAATTGACAATATTTATGATAAGTATGTAAATGTATATTTAATGTAGGTGTGAATAAAGTACCTTTTGGTAAATATTTTTTTTATTATTATTCAAAAGATTTTTATTATATTTTCAACGCGTAAAATGTTGTATTCTAACACCTGAGTAAAGATTTTTCAAGTAGGACTTGTTGAGTCACAAAGGGTTAAAACAACAGAACTCTTAACAATTTTTTTGACATTAGGAAAATGCCAATTAGTAGGACCTATTTAAACTCCAATGTACGGACTTGCAAGTAAAAAGGCATAAACTTTATCAGAATAATCTTCTTTTATTTATTAGAATAATTTGACAACATTTGTCTGCTTTTGTTACAATTATAATATCATTAGACATAAACTTATTTAGAGTTACATGTTGAAAGCGTGAAATATTTGGTTTCTAGTAAAAAATTAGTAGAAAATATAGTATAAAAAAAGATTTGACGGAGAGTTATTTTTTGAGAAGGAATGACGTTATCATTTAAATGTCGACGCAGTAGGAAAAATCACTTTGGAAAAAGAGTGTTTTTATAACTCAGAAAAATGTATACCAAGTTCTAAAATACTGTTTTGCTCAGGAGATAATCTATGAGATGAGAGATTAACAATGCAGTTTTCATTTGAGAGCTACTTGTTTAACTTTTGAGACATTTTGTACTTATTACACATTGAAGAAATTTTTTATCAAAGTTACTTTTATAAGCAGATATAAAAAGTACGCTGGGGAAGTCAAGTTATATTTTCAGATTCAGAGAGAGTTATGTGTTTTACAAAAAACTAACGAAGGTCATAAAGCTACTCTTGAATATTTGAGAGAAAATGTCGGAAAACTTGAATACAAGGTCTTAAGATAATAAAGTGTGAGGCTAACGATAGCTTTATAAATTGGGTCATATTTACTAACAAAACACTTTAATTGAATGAATTTTGTAATTAAATCGGTTCGTCTAGGATAGTTTTATTTCTAGATACGTAGTTTAATAGCAAAATTGAAAACATTCTTATGTTTTATAAAATTGATATAAAAATTGTTGAATTATTGATAGACATAAAAGGAAACGACATTTATAAATAATAAAACTATTAGAGATATAGTTTTGATTTTTAAAATATCTGTTAGTTTAAGTAAAATAATGCTATAAAAAGTGATAAAATATCTTTATTAAGATTGACGATCGTTTCGTCGAACCAACGGCGACATTTTCAAAATTATTCACGACAGAAAATATTTTCACATAATTAAAAAACGATTAATTCCATTTTTAAAAACGTGCCTCAGTTCATATGTAATCGTTGCTAAAATTACAAGATAGGTACATTAATAATACCTACATGTTACACAATTGTCTAGTTATTTTACCTGTATTTCAGAATAATGTAGCCTTAAAACAAATGACATAGGTGCTATTCTCATTTTAAATCACGTGAAAATATTTTCTATCGTAAATGATTTTGAAAATGTCGCCGTTGGTGCGACGAAACGATCGTCAATTTTAATAAAGATATTTTATCACATTTTATAGCATTATTTTACTTAATCTGTTTATAAGTGATTATTATACATGTTTTTATATCTGTTAGTGTTAATGTAAAACATTATTGTAATTGTAAGATAGTTACATTTTCTGTAATACCTACATATTGAAAAATGATAGTTTCATGGAATTTCTATGTATTTTTGAATACTGTAGCGTTAAAACGTGTGCCGGATTAAGCTGGCTGTTCTCGATTAATTTCATTTTTAAAAACGTGCCTCAGTTCATATGTAATCTATGCTAAAATTACAAGACAGGTACATTAATAATACCGACACGTTACACAATTATCTATTTATGTTCCCTGTATTTCAGAATAATGTAGCCTTAAAACAAATGAAATAGGGGCTATTCTCATTTACCCAAATTTTCAAAATATAAGTAAATTTGAGTCTAAAAAACATTAATAATTTTAGTGACACAGGAAAAGCTATAAGTGTAAGTATTAAATGAAATATTAAACGTAATGAGGAATTAAATTAGTAATTTTTAAAATTTTCCGAATTTGTCAAACTACACTAATAGAAATCCCTAAAGTTGGTTTTGAAACATATAAAATATACATATTTAAACAAGAAACTATATTGCGTACACAGTAACTAAATAAATGAATTTATTTATTCATGTTCAAAATAAATCAGATCTGTTCATTTCAAAGCCTGTAAGTTTGTTCCGTATTTCCAAAATCATTCTGTTTATTTTTGGATGATAAAACATTTTTCTGAGATTATAAGCGAAAACTTTTTCGGTTCATTTTAATACAAATTCTTTGAATGTACTAAACCAAACACAATTTTTCATTCCAAAATTTTCTCGGAAAATGGAATAATAAAAAAGGAAAATGATTGGTATCATATAACATATACTCAATATTGCAAATGCAAATTCCGGATTTATATTCTTTTTGTTTTAAGGCCTGAAGCTAAAGTAATACTATCATCTGCATACAGAAAAAAAGAGCATATTGTGTTATCTAGAAACTCATTTCTTTGGCCGGCTATATAAAAGTTTCTCTTATAAGATTTCCACATATAAACTTATACTTTGGTTTATTGTTTTTTTTATTTCTGTATTTAACCTGTTTCAAAAAGATGTCAAGTGATTGTTCATAAACTTCCTAAAACGGAAACACAATTTTATATAGAGGTATTGTTGAAGATTTTACACTTAAGTAGTTTTAGAATGTGTTCACAAAATATTATTTTAGGAATTTCGAATTTAATGAAATTTATTTCCTTTTATAGAAAGCATTACGGAGAAAGTAGAAAGCATTTAGAGAATGAAAATGCTGTTAATATTAGTTCTTAGAGAAAATCAGCTGATGATTTTGGAGCAGCATTCTAAATATATGTGGTCTTTTTTTAAATAATAACAAATGAAACTTTATTTTTAAATATTATCTTTCACACATTTTTCGGTTCAAATTTTTAGAGTTAAAATTGTTACAGTTTTGTATTACACGACGTAACATAGCTAATTGATAGATTTACTTCTTATGTACATTTTTCTGAATATTTTTGTTTAATGGTGCTGACAAAACATTTTTCGAAAAATATAAGAGATATTTTTGTGCATTTTGGTAAAAATTCTTCTAATGTACTGAAGTATAGATGATTTAAAATTTTTAAAACTTTCGTGATTTCGGAATAATAAAAAAGAAAAAAATCACTCATGTCATGTAATCTACGCTCAATATTTAAGATAGCTTTAATTATTTCTATTATTTTAGTTTTAAGACCTGAAGCTGAAGTAATAATATCATCTGTATATAAAAGAAAAGAGCCTCTTGTGTTAGTTGGAATTTCACTTTATTGATCGGATATCACTAAAACCATCGCTTATACGTTTTCTTCATAAAAAACATTCCGTTTGGATTATTCTTCAGTTTTTACTTTTACTGTGCTTCAAAAAGTGGTTAAAAAGGCTGTCCAGAAATTTTCTAAACCAAAATTACATAGTAGTTTAGAAATAATGGTCAACATTTATAATCTGCATATTTGGGATAAGAAATCTTTGCAAAATATTAATTTATATTTCTTAAATTTCTTGCATTCCTTTTTTTTATTACGTCAGCTGAAGGATACATTCTCGGAATAAGAACAAGTAATATTTGTTCTTTAGATAAATCAGTTATTTTATCTGACCTATTTACATGTCATAATTTAAATAAGCGTAATTTTGTTATTCAGATATATTGGTTTTGCCTTATTCTATAACAGAACAAATATATATTTTTTTTCAATAATGTAACATAAACTAGCTTTACTAACTATATTTAAAAATGTAAGTTTAGGTGTAAATAGTAATAAAAATTATTAAATAATATTTTGTTGGAAATTTCTAATATATTGTAAAAAGAAAAAAAAAATCAGGCACTTTCCGTTTTGGAAAAGGCAACTAGTTGTCTTTTCTGAAACGGAAAAGATTCATTTTAAGAATGAAATGTTTTAATTTACAACACGATTAGTTTCACATGTGCAATGAAAGCGACATCTTTCATTACCAAAAGGATTACTATCATTGCAGATGTGAAATTAATCGTGTTGTAAATTAAAACTGTTCATTCTCAAAAGAATCTATTCGTTTCTGAAAAGGCTACTAGTTGCCTTTTCCAAAGCGGAAAGTGCCTGATTTTTTTTTACACTGTACTCAGAGAATTATCTATCACTTAATAGATATTTTATTAAATATTTTATTTTCCAAACATGAATAAATATTTGGATATAGAAAACTAATCGAATTATTAGTACATTTATAAAGAAAATCTCCTTCACATATCTATTACATAGCTTTAAGTTTTCTGCTTAAAAAATAATGATAATCTACATATAATGATATTGAAAGAAGTTTGTTTGTGTATCTTTTGACGATGTTATGAGAAGACTTCTGTATGTTATGCTACACAATTTCCTATAACGTTACTTTTATGTATGTAGTTTTGAACCTCGAAGATCGATTTTGGATTTTGTGATTAGATTTATTTCTATTTAACTTTTTTTGCGATTTTTAGCGTATTTCCCGTTTTGAGGCTATTTTCTACATTAATAAGAAGAGTAGTTTCAATATTTTTGCACAATGTGTTAAGTAATTTTAAAACATAGAACTCAGAATGAGTTCAGAGTGGAATGACAAGTTCACCTTGCGTTAAAATAACTAAAAATTAAAACTGTTTACTAAAAAGGTGCATAAAAATTTATTAAAATACTCCATTACATAATGAACTGGTCTTTAAAAACTTAAAAACCATTGATGTCAAAAATCATATGATAAGAGACAAGATATTTCCTGAGATCTTTCGATCGCAAACGCGATCATTTTCAAAGGATACCTTCACTGGAATGTCGCATTCACTGAGCTATTTATACACTAGTATGGGACAAAGGATCAGTCTATTATTTGCCGGTGGTGTCTATGAAAATTGTTTCTTTCCGATGTTGAAGTGTTAGATAATTTAAAAATATTAAACCAAATATGAGGTATGTCATAGGATAAAACATCGTTACATACACTATTTTCTTTACTTAAAATCTCCAATGATTCCCTAATTCGCAATGCATAAAAATTCGCAGGAAATATCTTGTCTGTTATCATATGATTTGATTTAGAAACCCACTTGGCTTCGTTCCAAATTTATACCGGGTGTAGATATTTTTACGTAAGACGTGTTACTTCTAAAATGATATTGTGACTTCTTAAAAACTTAACAAATATTTATTCGCAATCTTCATGAGCATATTCCAAGATATTATTAGGATCTCTCCTTCATAGCTTCTTCTCGAAGCGAACATTATTACACAATATCGTTACATCGGTTCGGTGGTTCAATCATACAACAAACACTGAAGTGTTCTCTTCATTTCACTTCAAAGTAGGGGTTATCGAATTAGCAGCGACACCTGCCTTTTATTTCACATTTTCGACACTCCCCACCTGATAATTGCCAAAATTATCACACTATATTTTTAATCTAATTTTACCAATAATTATTGAAACCAATATACATGTCAAAATTATACTATATGGAATTATTCAAAACAATAGATTTTAGAAAGTTTTACCTTTAAGAAAATCTGAAATAAAGCACTAAGTAAACAATCATAATATAATTACAAAACATATGTTTCTTACCAATATGTACAACATAAATATACCTGGCCAGGATTTTTGCAAGAAACTTTCATAAAATAACACAATAAATGCAAAATTAAACAATATCAGTATTTACAGTATAGATAATATATTACAGTTATAATACAGTAAAAGAATGAGTTATTAATATTATTTACATATGCACAATACTAAAATTAAATATTGTTGTATTTACAGAAAATTTATTTACAAAATTATTTTATTAATCAGCAATTTCAAAAGGATATATAAGTTGAATAGGTCGTTTTAAATTTCCCTTTTTGGTCTTGACGACACAAGACCTGACTAGTCCATCACGACCTCTATTGACCTCGATAATTCGTCCTAAGTTCCATAGGAACTTTGATTTACTTACACCTTCAATTAAAACAATGTCATTGACTTTCAAGTCTTTTTGAGCATTAGGAGTTCCGAAAGAATGCAAGCTTTTAGTTGCTAGTAAATACTCAGTCTTCCATTTCTCCCAAATCTGGCTCAAAAGTTTTGTTTGATACGTTTTTCTTTTAATTAGGCTAGTCCTAGTTATAGAGGCGTTAAACAGTTCGTTAAAGTTAAAGGGGTATCCTACCTTGTGTCCAGCAAGCAGGAAATGGGCCGGTGTTAGCGGCTCAGGCTCAGAGGAATCATCCTAAATGTATGTTAGTGGTCTGTGGTTGAGAACATTTTCCACCTCTACAAGGACAGTCATAAGCACTTCAAAAGTAAGCAAAGCTTTTCCCAAAAATTTTCTTAGGTGGTCTTTAACACTTTTCATCAGCCTCTCATAGAAACCTCCCCACCATGGGGCAAGTTCAACGATGAATTTCCATGTTATTCCTTCTGAAGAGATAAAATTTTGGAAATCCTGGTGCTTAAGAATGTCAAAGAAATATTGAATTTCTTTATTTGCACATTTGAAGGTTTTGGCATTGTCGGAGTAGAATAGACGACAGTTTTCTCTTCGGCTAAGAAAACGTCTAAGTGCCAATATGAACTTTTTAGTTGATAAGTCTGAAACTAGTTCAAGGTGAACAGCACGAGTCACAGCACACGTGAATAGAGCTATGTAAGCCTTTTCGGTGTTGTCACCATTTTTTATATAAACAGGACCGGTGAAGTCTACTCCAGAGACGGAAAATACCGGGGTTTCTGAGATTCGATCTCTGGGAAGTTGCGCCGTCATTTGTTTTGCTGGCTTCACTGCATATTTTCGACATACGAGGCATTTGTTGATGGCCTTTTTAACTGCTTGCCTCCCCTTGGGAATCCAGTAGTTCTCACGCAATTTACATAGTGTAGCTGCAACACCACTATGAAGCATTTTGTTGTGCTCTCGTAATATTAGCAGTTCTGTAAATCGAGAGTCCTTCGGCATGAGGATTGGATAATTTTCTGCATAAGTATATTTACTCTCGTCTAGTCTTCCCTTTATTCTTAATAAATCGTTTTCATCAAGAAACGGTGCTAAGGATAGTAAGCTCGATTGTTTTGGAAGCTCACTCTTCGATTTAAGCAAATCAATTTCTGGTTTATAAAATTGTTTTTGGACTGACTTAATGAAGAATATTTCCGCATCTTGAATTTCATCGGCAGATAAGGGACCATCGTTTCCAGGTAATTTTCTAACTTTCCTTATAAAGCGTTTAATCCATGCAATTGTTCTAAGTAATTTTAGCATACTGCTAAAGTTTTCTAAAAGTTTTACTAGCTAATTGTTTTCAATAGTGCATTCATTAACGAGAATATTTTTCCGACGTTCTAACATGTTGTCATTAGCCGAAATTTTTTTCGATTGTGCAGGCCAATCTGTGGAACTGGTTAACCAAGGCGGACACAGCCACCATATTGAATTTTCCTTTAAAGACCTCAATTGCAATCCTCTCGTCAACAAATCTGCAGGGTTTTCTTTACCTGAGCAATGGTTCCAATTTTTGGGATCCGATATGTTTTGGATTTCTGTCACTCGGTTAGAAACGAATGGTTTCCACTCTTTAGCTGAACTCTTGATCCAGCTCAAAGCTATTTGAGAATCGGTCCAAAAAAACGCATTCGAGCAATAGTCATTGAATATTTTATTCAAGTATTTATAGATTCTCACTGCTATAACTGCTCCCATCAACTCCAAACGAGGCAGTGTTAGATTCTTAAGAGGAGCAACACGTGATTTTGACATTATAAGAGACGTTTTCACTTTTCCACCTTTGTTTATGTATCTGAAGTACGCTACAGCTCCATATGCTTTGCACTAGCATCACAAAAAATATGTATAGTTACTTTTGTTGGATAGGCTCCTTCCAGAAAATATTTTCTATCGAATGATATGTTTTTTAAATCTTGAACGTCCACTAACCAGTTTCTAAATTCAATATCTAGGTCTTCGGGAAGTTCTTCGTCCCATCCTAGCCCTTTTTGCCATATTTTCTGCATTAACAGCTTAATCCTGATTACAAAGGGGGCTATATATCCAGCGGGATCATAGATTTTTGCTGCAGCACGCAGGACTGATCTTTTAGTGGCCAAACTAGTGTTAGCAGTAACATTCTGAAATTCCAATGAATCAATTTTTATAATGTCTTTATTGGTGTCCCATTCCAGTCCCAATAACATAGACCGCTCAGATGGGTTATCTAACATACCGTTTTGTTGCCACAATTCTTTTAACTCAGTCGAATTTGAATTAAATTTACGTAAGTTCATGCTAGCGTCCTTAAGTATAGTGTTAGCACTGGATGAAAGGTTAAAAGCATTTTCAGCTGTATCTGCACCAGAATAAAGATCATCAACGTACATGGAGTTATTTAACATTTCAAAAACCTCAGGATAAAATTCTTTATATTTTTTAATGTGTGCCTTAATTGTGGCCGCTAAGACAAAAGCGCTACACCTAATTCCAAAAGGTAAACGTGCCATATTCATTACCCTAAAGGAGTTAGAGTCACCATTATTAAACCAAAGAAATTTTAAGTATTTTCTATCTTCTTTTGCTATTTCTATCATTAAGTATGCTTTCTCAATATCGGAAGAAAAAGCAACTTCATATGTTCGAAATTTAAGTATCACGTCTAATAAATTAGGATTTAAATTTGGACCTGATTCCAAAACATCATTTAAAGATTTCGAATGGCTTTCCTTTGATGACGCATCAAAAACTATCCTCACGCGCGTAGTTTCTTTATCTGGTCTTAAAACAGCCTTATGAGGCATATAGTATCCAGACAATAACGCACCATTTTTAGATTCTTCTACAATTCCCTCACGAAACTGCTCATCGATAACTTTCTTATACTCAGCGCATACTGCTTTATTTTTATTCAATTTTTCTTTCAAATTATCGAACCGCTTTTTAGCAATGCAAAAATTATTATTAATTTCATGTGAACCTGAATCCCAAATAAGATTAGTTGTGTACCTATTATTTTTGTATTGTAATTTCCTCTCAAAATCTTCCATTAATAATTTATCCTTTCGAGATAATTCATCACTCTCATCCGAAATTCCGATAGAATCAATTTCCCAAAATATTCTTAAATCATTTAATTCAACCGCATTTTTCATTACTGCAATATTTTGAGAACAACTATTTCCTTTTCTCAATTCCTGTCCCGTAATTACCCATCCAAAAACCGTTTTTATAGCTCCTGAGTCATTATTAATGGATATTCGTTCGTTTAAAATGAATTCCCAAAACAAGTCTGATCCAATTAGCATTTCAACATTCATCAAATCTTTTCCTACACAAGCATCAGCCATTTCCATTTTATTATCCCTCATAAATTCCCTAATTTGTGCAGATGGTTCGTACATCTCGGCACCAGATATCTGAGGAACAACAAGCGCTCGGATTTTCGCCTTGAAAGATTGATCTAAGCTTTTAATTTCTACTTCTACTATTGAATATACTTTCTCTACCGCACTTTGCATTCCGAAAGAATACACTGATAAAATCTCCTGACCTACTGGCTTTAAACTTAGCATTCACTAAATCTTCACTGACAAATGACCGCTGACTCCCATTATCTAAAAGTATTCTAGTTAATTTTGAATTGAAATCAGAACTCGCAACTACTTTACATGTCTGCAAATGTACATTTTTAGAATGCGTCACATTATTATTACAATACGAAACAGAACTAACAATTTCGGAACTAGAATTGTTTACATTTACTGTTGCCTCAAATCCATAATTAGGAGATTCAGAATTTTGCCACGTATTGCTTATTTTATCCTCCCGAGCGGCATTTAACCCTCTGCTGTCTTTTGTGCAAATAGAACCATGGTGATATTGATTTTTACATTTAAAACAAAACAATTTACTTCTACATTTTTTGCTGTTGTGAAAAAGTTTAAAGCATTTAAAACAGCGATTAGAATTTTTCAATATCTTAAACTTATCTTGCGGGGGCAAGCTACATTTGAATGAATCATGGGGAGAAGAACAAAATATGCATGATAGAATTTGTGCATTAAGAGCGCTAGTAGAACTCGAACCCTTAAAATAATTTTTACTACCTTGTTTTTCGGGGGGCCCTGTATACTTTCGTTTAGTATCTTTAAAATAATTCAGCATAAGAGAAGATTCCCGACACTCAATTTCGATTTTTAAATATCTCAGTAGTTCTAAAACATTAAACTCATTTTCATCTGATTTTTCTAAACGTTTTCTATTAAAATTTAGAGCGAGATCATCTGGGATTAATCTAATCAGAATGGGATACAAAAGATGACCGTACATTTCAGTCGTTACATTTAACGACTCTAAACTTCGAATTTGAATTTCAACAATGTCATATAATTTTCTTAACTCAAATATATTAGTCGAGTCCTTGACGGGATTAAGGTTTAACAATTTTGACATATGCCCGTTAATAACTAATTCCTGTCTACCAAATCTTTGTTTTAGTAATTTTATTGCTTTTTCATAATTTTCCTCTGACAAAGCAAATCCGTTTACAACATTGAACGCGACCCCTCCTAAAAGAGTTTTTAAATATGAAAATTTATCTATTTTTGACATATTTTCGTTTTTATCAATAGAGCTTTGAAACTGATTCCAAAATTCCATCCATAAACATGGATCACCATAATATTTTGCAATCGCGATTTTAGGTAATTTCACTGTCACATTATTAAAGTTTAAACTATTATTTTCTGCATTTTCAGGTGATTCGCTAGGTTTATTAGATATAACCCTTTGCGGTGTACTATCAGGACTGGAGAGCGTAATTTGTTTCGATTCTTTAATAATTTTTATCCTCGCATTAATTCTGCTTACCCAAGTCGTTATTTTTTGATTATATTCGATGGCACTCTGCACTTCACTCTCAAATTCTTTATCCTCATTAATTAAATTTTTTATTTCATTATCAAAGGTTTTTAATTCTTTACTCATTTGATCTAAATAACCAACATATTCTTCTAGCGAGCTCTCTGTACATTTTTCCAAATCATCATTTTCCAATTTATTTATATATTTAGTTACCGCTGTTCTCAAAACAGCCCTTTATTTCTTAAATTTCAGTAAATCATTCATTTTTATTTACTTACATTGTATATCAATCAGCATAAGTAATCAAGTTTCTAATCATTAAATTATACAGTTTTTTTTCTTATATCACATTATTAAATTCGAACAACTTTCGTTTTCAAAATAAAATGAATCAGAACAAGAATTTATCTTCAAAACAAACAGCATATTTTTTTTTCTACTACTTAACAAAGTTACTTTTTTTCTTTTGTTATTTATTGCGAATAAAATGTTTTCAATCAAAATAATTAAATGACCTTACTTCCTTTCCAGCCGGTTGCACCATTTAGAAACCCACTTGGCTTCGTTCCAAATTTATACCGGGTGTAGATATTTTTACGTAAGATGTGTTACTTCTAAAATGATATTGTGACTTCTTAAAAACTTAACAAATATTTATTTGCAATCTTCATGAGCATATTCCAAGATATTATTAGGATCTCTCCTTCATAGCTTCTTCTCGAAGCGAACATTATTACACAATATCGTTACATCGGTTCGGTGGTTCAATCATACAACAAACACTGAAGTGTTCTCTTCATTTCATTTCAAAGTGGGGGTTATCGAATTAGCAGCGACACCTGCCTTTTATTTCACATTTTCGACAATTATGTAACGGAGTATTTTAATAAATTTTTATGCACCTTTTTAGTAAACAGTTTTAATTTTTAGTTATCAATGTGTTAAGTTTCATTCTGTTTTTAATAAAGTTTATTCAACAGTTGTACAGCAATTTTTAATTTTTCACGAATTTTTCTATACGATTTTTAGCGTTTTTTCGTATTTTGCGTCGATTCTTTGATATTGGTAAAAGTATTGAATTTCAAACCTTTAGCCTACTACAGAAAATTTTGTTTTCTATGATTTTTAAATTTTAAGGATTTTGAATGCGACTTTCAATGCGAATTTTTATTTTCCCGTCGATTTATTGTTATTCATAAAAGAAATCGATTTACACTGTTTCATGCAATTATAGTAAATTTTGTCCCCTGTGATATTTTAATATTTGGCGATTTTTAATGCAATTTGCAGATTTTTTTTTTGAATTTCCCGTCCATTTTTTGCCGTTCATGAAATAAATCCGGTTACACTGTTTCACGCAATTTTAGTAAAATTTGTCCCCTACGATTTTTGAATATTAAAGATTTTTTATGCGACTTCCAATATGATTTTTGGAGTTTTTTCGACACTCATGTTAATTTTTTCACATTCGAAAAAGAAATTAGTTTTTAAAATTGCATTCTAATAGGGTAATTACAAGAGAGATAGACTATGAATTTTCTTCACGCTCTAAAAGCCATATATTTACATATTATTTACTTTTCACAGTATATATGTATAGCGTATGATGTTTCTTAAAAAAAGTCTTAATGCAGAAGTTCATAACTTTAAAGGAATTGCTATTATGTATTTTAAAATTTTTTACTATGTTGTTATCTCACCCGAACTACTTCGGGTAAGATAGACCATAGTAAAATATTGAAATAACTGTACATATATTAAATTTATAAAAGTTCATTTTCATTACATGAAAACTAAATAAACTTACTTTCAATTAAAATACTGATCATTAAGTTTACAGGAATTATTATTTGACCTTTTAATATATACCTATGAAAATTAAATTTGGTTCTTGAAATCTTAATATCTCAACAGATTTAAACATTATTTATGAAAATGTCTTACATACTATGAGTTAAGGTTGTTAAGCAATAACTTCTTTCTGGATATTTAATTTTGTTCCCACAATTATCGCACGTTACTTCAAATCGTGAACATCCTTCTTGAAGCCAACGCTAACAAGAAACACACTGTATCCAATCTACTTTTTGTTTCGTCTTATTGTAATTTTCACCGCATCCCACACATTCGTTTTCGTTCCAATCTCCTAAATGGTCATGGTCATCTTCGTCATCACATATTTCTCGAATGCTTTCCATGTCACAGACGAAACTTTAAGTAGTCGACATTTTCCAAAAACAGAAATATACAATGCCTTTAATTTTTGCCATTAATAATGCTATTAAATTTGGTGAAACGCAATTTTTTTTTAATTTTAGAGATTTTTTGTGCTCATGAAAATTTTCCTATCGCAATGTATCCCCATAATAATAAATTTTGACCCCAGCGATTTTTAATAAGACTTTTTAGCGTTTTTTTCTAATTCCGTAGCCTTTTTTTGACATTCTTAAAAATAGTTCAACTTCAAAATTTTAGCCTAATTTAGTAAATTTGGTCCTCTAGTATTTTTTAATTTTCGAGATTTTATAATGCGATATTCCATGATTTTTTCAGTGATTTTCCGAGCTTTTTTTCCTCTCGCATCAATTTTTTGTCATTTTTTAAAGACATCCGATTACAGTATTTTACCCAATTACAGAAAATTTTGTGTTTTCAACTACGAATATTTAGAGATTTTTATTGACATTTTTAGAGGCTCTTTTCAATACCAAGACTTTTTTTTTACATTCTGAAAAGAAATTTTTATCCTATTATAGCTAACTTTGCCCCCTGCTATTTTGTAATTTTAGCGATTTTTGGGGGATATTCAATGTAGTAATTCTTAACGATTTTTAGAGGAATTTGGCTTTCCGCAGCGATTTTTAGTCAGTCATGAAAGATTTCTTATTATAATGTTTTAACCATTACACAAAACTTTTACTGCGGCGATTTTTAAACATTTAGCAATTTTAAATGCATTTTTGTTTGTTATTTTCGAGTTTTGACATTTGAGTCATTATTTTTATTTTTGAGTAAGTGTATTATTTTTTACGGAAAATATTTATTCTTCATAAAAGTGTGCAATATAAAATTAGCCAAAATTTGACTTGGTAAATTAACGGTTCATTAGACAGATTTTTTGTTAATAATTAACACTCGTTCGAAAGGAAAAAAGTATTTTTTTTAAATTAAACTCTTTCAAACTACAAATTTTATAATGTCAAAATACACGTTAATTTAATAAAATAATATTCTAATTTAAAATTTTATTTAATCAGGTATACTAGTACTTTTACCACAATCATACTGATTGGTAAAGTTATCATACAAGTTGAATTTTTATAATCATCTGTGTTTTAGAGCCTTCTCAGAACATGACATCAGGAAACCTCATTTATAATTAGAATGCCAGGAAACAATTAAAATTTACACTAGTTCGAAATGAAAAAAGTATTTAGATTTTTTAAATTAAACTCTTTCAAACTGTACAAATTTTATAATGTCAAAATACATGTTAATTTCATAAAATAATCTTCTAATTTAAAGTTTTATTTAATCAGGTGTACTATTATTTTTAACACAATCATACTGATTGGTAAAGTTATCATACGAATTGAATTTTTATAATCATGTGTGTTTTAGAACCTTCTCAGAACATGACACTTGGAAGCCTCTTTTTAAATTAGAATGCCAGGAAACAATTAAGGGGGTACAGGGATTTTAAACTTTCAAAAAATCAGTTTTCGGACTTTGCTTAATTCTGTCCTTTGTTTTTTTTAATTTCTCAACAATATGGAAAAATCTGCATTATTTCTTGAGTTATATTCATTTGCTGACATTGAGTGCAATTGAAAGGTATTGGATATTGAAACTTTAAAACGCATTTTCTCATATTATTAAATATCGAGTTTGCGAGCACTGGCACTTTTAAACTATATAAGCTACAGGTTAAAAAAAATAACGAAATATGCGTTTCTTTATAGCCTCCGTGCTAAAACCAAACAAATTCACATATTTTGGTTATTTATATTTTGTGTTTGCAAAACTTGAATTTTTTTTTTTTTTACTTTGTGCTAAAATTAAATTTTAAACAACCCTTTTTATATATATATTTGTTTTAATTTAGAAGAAAGTGTAGTATGATTCCATTTTGTTTCAAAATTGTTTTCTATATGCATAATATAGAGTTTTATCGTGTGCACAGCACTTAATGATTTTAATTCCCACATGAGTGAGATGAATTTTTAAACAGATCATACATCATTTATTTTTCTGGATAATATAGTTAAGAATATCCACTTTAGACTTAAAGTGAAAAAAAAATCAAAATTGCGTAGTATTTGCGTTTTGGTACTTTGAAAATAACGATGTTTTTTATCATTTTGACTAACTCAAATGTCCTGTGCCCCCTTAAAATTTAAATGAAAAAAATGGATTAACGTAGATTCTACGAGCATGTATGGTGGTATTAGCTGAAGTAGAGGAGATTTATTTAATCTACCCTTTCTAAAATGTAAGACACAATAATTGTTTTTTATTGCCGAAATCTATATATGAATTAAGATTTTGATAAAGCTCTTTTCCTGTAAAAAATAAAAAATAAATGTTTACAAATAAATAAGAAAAAATCAGATTTTGATAAAGCTCTTTTCCTGTAAAAAATACAAAATAAATGTTTACAAATAAATAACAAAAAAATCAGATTTTGGTACTATTTCTGTATGAAGATATTTTTTTAATTGAAAAAATACATCATTTTTAGTCAATTTGTCCTTTCAGTGTTTCACTTTTCTTATCGTTTGTTTGTTTGCGATAATTTAAAATTGAAATGCATGTATAGTTAGTTCTCTTTACTTTTTTCCGACTGTACGTATGTATATTCATTACAAATATTCCGCTTTATTTATGTCGTAAACATATAAATTTTCAGCAAATGTTTTTAAACATTATTTTATAGAACTATACCTTATTGAATAAAAGTACTGGACATTAACGCACTAATTTTAATTGCTAAAAAGCGTAAATTAAACTTTAAAAACATTTAAAAAAAAGGTTTATTCTACTTATTACGTTTTTCGACTCTACCTAAGTTGTTTTCCAAACATATAAATAAAAATATTCTTAAATTGCACATTCAGTCTATGAAACGGCGTCATTCAAATTTTCCCACAGTTTTTCATATTATGCACGGTATTTATTTTATTTCACTTAGATATTTATTTTTTTTCGTAACCATTGTGTAACTCGAGCCATACTTTCGGTAAGTTAATCATACTGCATCTTTACACATTGAATTTTTGATTACTACAATCTCTATAGTTTCTCTTATAATATATGAATAGTATAGACTGGAGGGAAAAATTATCTTTTTTTTATTGAAACTTACTTGGATGGTTTCTTCTTGATATAATCTTGCTAGGGCTGTGATTTTCTATCATATTTAATGTCAGATACATGCTTCTTTTTTTCTATACATACATTTTCTGCTAGTCATACCATTATAATAATTCTTCGATCCGCCTGCTTTTTAAAATGGTATTTCATATACATATAAGTTCATATACAAGTAATTCTCAAAATTAATATTGTGTCAATTTTAGAGCAAATGATATTCTTTAATTTCGAAAGTGGGTTCGCTACTAAGCAGATATTAAAACGCTTAAGACTACATTTAAATTTCTCCAAAAAAGCTTGGAAAATATTGAATTGTACAAAGTTTGCATTTTTGTGAATCGAATGTCTGTTCAAGCTTCTTTTTTTGGGGGGTAATATTTACGATTAGTTTATTAATAAGTTAAACTTTTAAACCATTATTATGAGCAATTCTGCGAATGTTGTCTAATTCATTATCCAAATTATTTTCAGTATATATTAGAAGAGCTCGTGTTATGAAAAATCAGTATGTTGAGATTTTATACTAAAATGAGAACATGCATTATTTTGTATTGTAGTTTTGATAGCCATGCTTCTTCTGAAGCCCTAGCACTATTATATCAAAAAAGTAATAAAAAAATCAGAAAGCACCCAAATAAATTTCAATACAAGTAAGATAATTTTTCCCTTCAGTATATACTATTCGTCTATTATAAGAGAAACCATAGAGATTGTAAAAGACAAACATCCAATATGTAACGATGCAGCATCATTTAACTTACCAAAACTATGCCTCGAGTTAGTCAATGGCTGCGAAAATAAAAATAAACATCTAAGTAAAAAAAAAAAAACTAGTCGGAAGTGGAAATCCCGGAAATTTCTTCTATCTCATACATGTTAATACTTCCGGAAAAAATGCAGTACACCAGCGCCACCGGTTAGATGGTTTACATAAAAATGTAATTAGCGACAGCATTTGTCAACTTCTAACTGAATCTGAAGTTTGATGAAAATCCCTGCATTAGTTTTTGAGATATAGCTATTGCGGAAATCGTTAAAAATCCAGAATAGCAGCGCCTCCTGTTGAGCGATTTACACCAAAAACTAAACAGCACTAATTTATATCAGGGACTAACTGAATCTGACGTTTGGTGAAAATTCTTGCATTAGTTCTTGAGAAAGAGCGATTGCGGTAATCATGAGTAATGCAGCATAGCAGAGCCACCTGTTGGGCGATTCACTTCAAAAAGTAATCAGAACTAAATTATATCAAATACTAACTCAATCTAAATTTTTATAAAAATCTGTCGATTAGTTCTTCAGATATAGCTATTACGGAAATCGTGTAAAAAGTAGCATGGCAACGTCACCTGTTAGCCAATTTAAACCAAAAAGTAATCAGCACCAATTTATATCCGGGACTAACTGAATCTAAAGTTTTATTAAAATCTGTTCATTAGCTCTTGAGACACAACACCCACAGAATTTGTGCCACACAGAAATAGACAGACATTTTGTAAAAACATGTTTTTCGAGATCTCTGACCCCTAAAACGTGTAAATCCGTTGAATATCGGAAATCGAAAAATTTCACGAATCCAATACTTGCTTCTTTTAGAGATAGAAGAAAGTAAAAAATAACGTGCATTATATGAAAAAGTAGGAGAAAATTTTAATGATGGCGTTTCTAGACCGGGAATTTTAAGAATATTTTTATTTATTTATTTTAAAAATGTCTCGGGTAGAGTCGAAACATGTAAACTGTTGAATAAACCTATTTTTATTGTTTTTAAAGTTTTAATTTACACTTTAGGCAATTAAAATTAGCATATTATTACAACGTGCTAATTTGTTACATAATGAACATTAATGTTTGTTACAAGTTTTTAAAATTTATTTTTAACCATTTGGAAAAATGGTTATTGTCTTCGGTCACGGTACGAAATCAAAGACATATCTGAAGCTTTTTATTAGTTAAATCCACATTTTATTCGTTTTCTGATTGATCTATACAGTAATCTGTATTTTCCCTTTACTTTCAACAGAGATGGATACTTCTGTTACCACTATGACAAAAAAGTAATAAAAACTACAAAAAAAAAAAAAGAAAAAATAATAAATCAAACAAATTGAGATACAGCTTTCAAACAAATTGCATTTAAAAGTACATTTTGTTTTCTCTATACGACAGTGTAAAAAGTAATATTGTGGGATGTTTAGAAGTTGCAGAATGAAATTTCATTTAAAATTGGTCCAGGAATATTAGTGTTTAATCCATGGCGTACGTAATGTATGAACAGCTCCGTAGAAGTTAAAAATTTACAGTACCGAAAAATGTAATCGATGGCGAACGTAATGTATGATCAATTCCGTGCGATTTTTTATGTCTTAAATTTTAGTCTTTGAAAAAATCATTTTCCAAATGGTCGTTGTAATTTGTTAAATTGTATTTTTTTTTATTATTATCTATCCCTTACAGAAAAAACTAGCACATTTTACTTTTGTCTTTAAACAATTTGATTTTTTTAGTCTGTAATACGAAGAGTATAAATCAAATGCAATTGCCTTAGCGAAAAGTAATTTGTCAGTTAGTTACATTTTCGCACGCAGGCAACGAAATCCATTTCTTACTGGATTCGCCTGTTACGATGGTTTTATTCAGACATTATGTTCTCAGAAAACAATTCCCACTGAGGTAAAAAAGCACTTTCCCGTTTGAAGCGGCTTCTTTTGTTGCCACAAAAAAGAATAGAGGCATAATTCTAAGTTGTGAAGAGTACTGTAAATGCGGGGAGATCTTGCTTCATGATTTGATATTTGTATTCCACTCATTCGGAACTCGCGTTTCACCGGACCAGCGAAGGAGAAATTTGCAAAAATTAGGTATCTTGCAGAAGAAAATGATTTTACTCTATACATCTTGCATAAGAGTATCTTATATATGTTCCAGTTCACTGTATAATGCGACTCTTGTCGGGGGTTTTCAAGATTACCCCGTAAATAAGTGCTCAATAAACGTTGAATCTTTTTCTTAGCACAATAATGAGATTTTTAACCCAACTGAATTAAAAAATTAAACATATTTTAATCCTTAGAAATAGCTTTACAAATGTATCTTGTTTTTTTTCCCTTAAGGTATAATCTATAAATTGAAATTCAATATGTTTTTAAAACAAAATTAATATTTGTTTTATGAATATAATTTATCCATGGGAGAGCGTATGGATATACAAATTTTTATCAGATTTGATTAAGATTTTTTCATTCATAAATTATGAAAAAATAAAAAATTAATAAAATTAAAATTTCAGTTTAAGGATTAGGCGATAAAATAATTTAACATTTCATTGGTGGATAATACATTGTTTAAACAAAACATAATTTTAAAGCCCTGATTTAAACAAAAATAAGCATTGTTTTCATTTAGTATCTTTTTTAAATTCCCTCCTATTTTATCACCATTTTTTTAATTTTTTTCACTTTCGCCGTTCACTTTTCAAGCATTGTTTCTATATTTACAAACACATTGGTAACTTTAAAAGATTATATTTTAAAGTGTGTAATCCTATTAATGCATTTTTACATATATTAATTATTAACAAGTCGACAGAATATTTATGAATTTAGACTTAAGCATATATACATTTACAATAAAAAAATGATGATCTTATTCGTATTTTGCCAGATAAATGCGTGTATTTATTAAATTTTAAAATATGCTAACGAAAACTGAATCGTTTTTTTTTTTAGAAACCACAAAACTGATAACAAAACTCATGACTAGTTTTCTTAAGTGTATTAATGGTCGTTCATATTTTGTTTGGAGGTAGGGAATACGTCAAGAATTCGATTTTACATAGGAAAGTGTGTAAGCAAATGCACGCATGCGTATGTAAAGTGTGCTGTGTGTACCCAAACTTTCATTGCGTCTCAATCATTGTTTTGACTTTCCTAAAAGTGGTATTATTTTTTCTAATATATTCCACGAAGCCTTTTACATCTTTAAAAACTCCAAAAATCTCGTTAATGACTTTTATTTAACGCCTTCGTTATCTGACGCCTGGGAACTTCTCGTTTAGTGTTGTTCTCTCCGGTTCATGTACACTGTAAAAAAAAAAAAATAATGCCAGTTTTCCTGTCGGAACTGTAAAAATCGTTCCCCTTATCGTACCGGAATAATTTCCAACCCAGATCGGAATAAAATCCGTAAAATCGGAATAAAATTCCGTAAAATACCGTTTTACTGACTATTTCCGTATTTTTACGGATTTTATTCCGAACTGGGTCGGGTCAACTATTTTTTCCGATTCCTACCGGAAAACTGGCAGTATTTTTATTACAGTGTAGATGACGTTTGCGGAGTTACTTTCCCATATAAAATCGGTTTCTTGACATATTCCCTGCCTCCCCACGAAATTTGAACGATAACCTTTTGAATCCCTTGTATACTACAGACGTTTCGATTTGAAAAAAAAAAAAAAAAAAAAAAACCTACTAAAGTAACCTACTGTATATCTTCATTTGCAGCTGTAGTAAATTGATGAAACAGTCATTTACTGCAGAATCACAGGTGATATAAATTAACCCTTTATGTACTCAGTTTTGAATTCATGAAAATTTTATCTTCTGAATCATTTTTCGTGAATTTTTGAAACTACATTAGAAGATTTACATAATCATTTAATAGATTTTAGAAGGATTTTGTAGAATTAGGATATGTACAAATGTACAGTAGAAATAAGAAACATGGAAATATTTCCGAACTGAAAAATCGCCTCGAATAAAGGTGAAAAGATGCAAAAGCAAAATAAATCATCCTTTTAAAAACTATTTTTTGTGTAACCAAAAATGCTTTTGGAACAAGATAAAGTAATGCATCTATAACTCATTTTTAAACTACATTGCTACTAATCGATGTATTAAATTAATTTTATAACAAGTTATTTTAATGGTACTTATAGGTACCATCACTAGATAAAGGATTGAAAGATTAAGTTTCCGATAACCAAAAGAACTTCTTAAACCATTATAGAAAATATATAAATGCGTTAATCCTTTCGAAAAAACTTAGTATTTCTTCGTACATATAAGACGTGCTTCTACTTTGGAAGCAGGAGCAAGACTAAAATGAATCATAAGGGAAAGGTACAAGCTGACAAAAGAGCCAATAGGAAGGCAGGAAAAATGAGCCAACCACACAAGAGCATAACCCAGTCAGATTAACACAGAGTAGAAGGAAAGTAAATGAGGCAGTATTCATTAATGAAGCAGATTTAATAAAAGCCAAGTTAAAAATTAAAACAACGCGCAATTATTTTGTCTGTTTTTGTTCAACTTGCACCAAACTCTTCTTTTACTCTGCGTTCTTTTCATTGGGAGATTGGCTGTTCTTTTGTGCCTTACGACTGGTTGTGTCTTCAACTTGTTCATTTATTTTATTATGAATTATTAAGAGGCTTAAATTTCAGGATTTCGCCGGAATGCAGATTAAAAGCTTAAGTGAACACTGCGAATGTTCAGATGCAAAATTATAACTGACAAACGTGACAACAAATTGGGGATTATATTTATTAATAATCTATGGCACGTTAAAATATTTTTTTAAATAGTGAATATGAATATGAAAGTAAGCATGTAAATTTTGCAATGGCGAAAAAGACGTTATTTTTAGATTTTGCTGGAAAAAGAAATAAATAAAATAAAATAAAATAAAATAAAACGATTGTATCATAGTGGCGCAATATTCGTTGATTTTTCATCACGTAATACCAAACATCAAAGTCTCAATAAATTACTTCGTAATTTTTTTTCTAAATTGCACGTTACTGATTATGTATAGGAATAAAATTTTATTTTTAATAATTCGAAATGTTTAAATTAAACTTTATTTCAAAATAACACTTGTTTTGAGAAGCTAGCCAACTTATGATTGGTTATTAATTGCATTTTTATATATATATATATATATATATATATATATATAAATTGTATCAATCAGTTCTTTTAAACATTTTCATTCGTCGAATTCGACTTGTTTTGACTCGGTATTTATAAAAAAAAAAACAATAATAAGGACTTTTCTACATATAACACCAGAGAAATAAACATTCTTTTTTAGAAGATATTTAAAATCTCAACCTTTAACAATTTCGACTGGGACTCTTATACAAATTTTATTCGGGGTGACACAACTTTTTAAAAAGAAGTTTGCTTGAAGTAAACAATTTAAAAAATGCTCAAATTAAATAAGGCAAATTTTATTTTCCTTCATTACTGGTGCCAAAAATTTTGTTAAAACGATAATGTCCAGTTAGTCTGAACATAGGTGTGGAAAAGCTTTAATTATTTACATGAAAGCATTTTCAATTAAATTGATTAAAAATAAAACTTGTATGGTAAATCGTAATATATAAGTCGAAATAACATTTGTTCTCCTTTTTAATGAAATGAAACACTATTGACGTACACAAAAGATATAAGTGACAATAAGAAATGACAATGGAAATATAAAAAAAAAAAAGTTCAAGTTATTCTTTCAGAGTGTCTCATTGTTTTTATTGAAAATTTTTTATCCAGACAGCTCCAAACTTAAAAATTAAGTTAGTTTCAGAGGAAGGTATACAGCAGGTTGAAAGATGTGTAGTATGTGTTGATGGAATAATGATAATTTGCACATTGTTATGAATGTTTCAACTTTAAAATTAAAAAAATTAATCACATTTAAGGATTTTTTTTTTAATATCTTTCGACATATATTCAGCTGTTGCAAAAAATTTGACACACATATTGGCCAAACGTGCGCTCAAGAACTCAGGTCTTTAAATATCGCTGTATAAATTATATGATTTTGTACATTTCCATACAAGTTGCACATGATGCGATAAATGGCGAGACGTGTCTGTGTATATATGGGACGTTCTCACAATCTTTTGACTTTTAGGGGGAAAAATCTGACAAAATTAAACTTGCTAAAATAACATTTTAATCTGATAGACGAATGCCTTAATGATTCAAAATAAAGAAAAAATGGTCAGCAGCGAAAAATGTAAGTTAAACTTGCGAGTTTAATTTTCCTTACCATTTTACCCCTATAACGTTTTATTTTCTTCTAAATTTTTACTTATAATGAATTTTCATAATACCCATAGGACATTCAAATAAGAAATAATAACAATGTAGTACTTCTAATACAGAATTTTTGTATAACATTGTCTTAAAGGGGTTTAAAGAAGGGACGGTAAGATAAAAAAAAAGGGGACGGTATAGGAAAAAAGGGACAAATAGTAAAAAAAAGGACGGTAAGGAAAATTACCACCTATTTTTAGGAAAATCTTGTTAAGACTAAGTGATAGCCACAATAATCATTGATTTTTAGAAACAGTTGTTAACATTGGATTATTATTATTATTTTTTTTAATTTACCTCGAAAAGTGCAGGAATAAACCTTGGGGATGGTGAGACTACCCATAAAGCCACGATACTTGAAATTGATATTTAAATGCTGATTTAAATTCTTCGGTAAATTTCCTGCCAAAGGATTTTCGAAATTATTTCTCTAGCATACTTCTGCATGAGAAAAAACTTGGCTGCATCTGAAATGATTTTCTGTATAACTTTAGAAGAGGAATGGTAAGGAATCTAAAACCCAGGGACAGAGTTTAAAAAATAATAACAACCCTAAAAATGTGTGTAGGTTAATTTTTAGCTACATATTTATATAAAACAATAGTTCCAGTTTCAGAAAAAAATTATATCGAATTATTTTTATTGAAACTTTTTTATCCAGACAGCTCCAAATTTAAAAATCAGCGACACGGAACAGTATAGGAGTTTTCCAGGTGTTTGGGCCCCCAATATCGTCCAAAACTTATCTATCTCGTTAATATTGTTATGCAATCATGCAATGGGATGTTCTCCAGTATATAAAATGAAAACAAACACAAAAAGTGTATTAAAATAAAAATTATTATTCAGGGGCATGAAAGTCACAAGTTTGTGAGAATGCCCCATATATTTATTTCCACCCAGGCCGCGTTTTCAAATTTGTAACACTACCTCAACCTTCACTTTCTTCTGCACATATATTTCCTGTAGTTCTCAACACTACCTGCAAGAAAATGATTAAAATAATGAAACATATTTCGAATAAATTACTGCATAGCTAATTTTTGACCATCCCATATGTTTCATAGATATTTGTAAGGGACTGCATGATTAAAAATATAATAACAACATTTAAAATAATTTTTACCGCCAACCTTTTGAATAAATTGAAGTTGCGTGTTAAACACATCTTAAAATAATTTTATTTGAAAATTGTGACGCAATGCCTGGTTGTTGGCAGAACATGCCGAATGAAACTGATATCACAAATGTTTCATTAAATCCTTTCAATAATTTTTGCTAACTGCATTATTTATCAAATTATTCATAAATGCTGTTTCGAAAATTTACTGGTTTGCAGGAAATACCAAGGAAAAAGAAGTAGAAGAAAACGTATAAAATACATTCTTTCCTAAGATTCTGAAGAAAAAAATAAAAATCTATACAATCATGAAACCTATGTTCAATATTACGTATGCAAGTTTGTGGATTTTATTCTTTCAGTTCAGTTTAGTGCCTGAAGCAAAAGTAATACAATCCTCCACATATAGGAAAAAGAAATTTCAACATATTTATTCTCGAAAGCCATTTCTTTGGACGGTTACCTACAACATTTCGTTTTCGTTTTCATGATTAACATTATTTTTAGGAGAAAAGTTCTTTTTTGCTTTGTTTTATGGTGTAATAATAAAGGATAATAAATGTTTTACGTAAAGCATTTCATTATTGAAAGAAAATCTGTGTAAAATAATACTTTTAAGTGTTAGACAGTTGTGTCGAAATTTATTATATCACAGGTTCCCTTTTATTTTTAATATGTAATGTTCGTTGTAAAATGTTGTCGCTGCGAATCGTAGAAGCACTTCCTACGTCATTTGTATTTAAATATAAGAATATTTTTTATGTTTTTCATTAGGTTTAGAACTTTGTTTTTTTATATAGATGCTTGCAGCGCATTGTAAGAGATAATGTTAAAATAAAATGACAAAATAATGTATTCTAGACTACGAAATTTAAATTATTTTCAATGAATATAAAATAATGTAGATATTTATGCTTGCAAAATATGCGGAAAATTATTATCTCTAAACACAAAGAATTAGTAGTTTTTATTGTCACACTGCTCATATAAAGTAGTTTATGTGATTTTTTGCTTATATCCCATTTACAAAACAAACGAAAGAAGTTCGTTATGTAGCAAAATATATTATTCATTAAATTAACTTATAATTATTCTAAACCTTTGCCATAATTTTATTTGCATTTAAACAGGTGGATACAAAATATTGTAATAGTGATATATTTTAATAATAACAGCTGATATGTCGCCATTACGTTACCGCTTGAATTTTTTAAGGAACACTTGAAATTTATAGGCTAGTAATAAATGAATATGAAATAGCTCAGTTAATATTTGTTCACTCGTTATGTCTCAAATTTTGAATTTCTAAAGTTTCACGAAATTTAAACTTTTGCACTTCTTGTCGTTAAACAACTGGATAGTTATAATTATTAAAAAAAATGTTAACTATTTAAAAGCATATTTCCTTTGTGTTGTAATTTTCTATATAGTCGAAAAATGGCGTTGCTAAAATTCGTACCATCTCTTAGCTTTAGCTGCCTATGCTCTGCCAACCGAGCTCTCCCGAAAAATTCTAAAGGATCTAATTTACCCAGCTTCCCTTATTTATCATCATCTGCTGTGATATATGAATCAGGCGAACAAAATAAATCGCAGATAATGGTACTGCAGATAACTATTAATAAGTAATTACACTAGTTTAATTTTTCGCTCAGTTGGTTATTATACATAAGAAAATAAGAATTTTGAACTGAAAATTCTGATTTTATGGACAACGTCAACACGTTTCGACCAAATCTATAGAAAATACAAACTTTCAGTGTATTGCAAAAGCATGGTTTGAAATAAAACATAAAAATGCTTAATAGAATTGAGTATTTTATGCTTATAGAATTGAGTATTTAGCCCAAAAGGGCCAACCGATAGTTAGGAGCAGGGCCCTAACGTGAAAACATGATTAAATGTTTTAGTTCTTAGCGTTTTAGATCTTCAATTAGTCAAAATTAAGCATACGGTATGAATTAATCATTAGAATAATATTTTAAAGAAATGCCAAAAAATGGAGTAATGCTTAAGAAAGGGCCCTAGGGCACCAATAGAAATATGAGGGTGTTGGTCTAGGGAAAAGCGTGCAAGACTAAATTTTAAAGTAATGGAATGAGAATGTGATAAAATTAGAGGGTGAAAAATGCATGCACACAAAAAGTTCAAGGGGTCCCGGATCTGGACCTACGAGACCCTAAGTTGCATCAAGATTTTAACTGGAATATAGAAACGGGAGAATAACTAAATTGAAAAGTGGTTCCAAAAATGAAGATCGGATTAAGAGGGGCAATTTATTGACAATTTATGGTGCAAAAGCTTCAAGCGGCCCTGTGCCGGGCCCCAAGGAGTCAGAGACTTAAGTGGCATGTAATTTGGTATAAGCATAATTTTTAGTAGTTTGTAAGATAATCACAGGACGCTAGGACTCTGTCAAAGAAAATTGCAATCAATCCAGTTCATATATAAAGAGGCTGCACCAAGGGCCTAGAAGGCGATTAATATTCAAAATTGGTGGTAGCTGAAGACGGATTTTTTTTGTCATCCCTGTAGTAGTTGGATGACCTAAGAAGTTGTTTGGAAAAAAAAGCTAGTGAATCGGACAATTTTTAAGGGAGCTATAATAGAGAACCCCAAAAGGGGCCAACTGATAGTTAAAAGCACGACCCTAACATAAAAACATGTTAAAATGTTTTTGTACTTATAGTTTCAGATCTTCAATTAGTCAAAATTAAACATTGGGTATGAATTAATCATTAGAATATTATTTTAATTAAATGCGTAAAAAATGAGTAAATGCTTTAAAAAAGGCCTAAGGGCCGAATAAAAATATGAGGGTGTTGGTCCTGGAAGAAGAGACCTAGACTCAACTTTAAAATTATGCACTGGGAAGGTGAGAAAATCAGTTGGTGCAATATGCGTGGCGCGCAAAAAGTTCAAGGGCCCTGAACCGGACCCTACGGTACCATAGGGGCCCCAGGGTCTTAACTGGAATGTATACACGTCAGAATAACTAAAGGGAAAAGGGATCCAAAAATGAAGATTGTATTAAGAGGGGGGAATTTATTAACAATTTATGGTGCAAAAATTTCGAAGGGACCGTTACCGGGCCCCAAAGTTCCAGGGGCTTAAGTGGCATGTATTTGGGTATAAAGCTTTTTTTAGTAGTTATTAAAGTAATCTGAGGACTCTAGAACTACGTTAAAGAAAATTTCAAGAAATTCGGATCATTTATAAAAAACCCGCACCAAAAGCCCCAAGAAGGCAATTATTATTAACACTAGAACGGCGGGAAAATCTTACTTACTAGAACGGCGGGAAGGGGTCATTTTGACCCCTCGATGAAAATACTGAAATAACAACTCTAAAATCATTTTAAATGCCATACATTGGCAAAAACATGTAATTTCCGTGTATTTCATAATTTATATTTAATATTACTAGATAATTTATTGAATTTTAGAAGTACTGTATATGTAACGCATACATGGCGATTAATTGGACCATACTACAACTACTCAAAAAACTCATTAATTTGATATAAAAATCGATTTAAAATTAATGTTTTCACAAATTAAAACTAATGTTAACTAAAATAAAACACAATTTATAAAATAATATATATATATTTTTTGTCATCTAACTTATTCGCCGAATGATTTACTCTCTAAATCCATAAATGAGAAATTTGTTCTGTTGTTTCCGTTATTTCATTATAAGTGTAGCTGAATGGTTAATATGTTAAGCATTCTGTTTCAATTTTATTTAATGCTTATAATACTCCAAATTGTGCACACGTATTAGGAATTAATTCAGTTGTAACCAAAAAATGGCAATTTTTCCAGTATATTTTCTGCACACAACTTTGAAACATGGTGCGCAAAATTCTTGAGATTTGTTTCCATTGCATGTCTGTACTTGACATTTTTTCTCTTCATATCTATTTTATTTTCGTGTTTTTTCTTTTTTTTGAAGACTCAGAAAAGATCTTTGGGAGTTTTGAAACCATAAGATCCATTCTGAACACATCCCCTAAATTTAATAGAAAATCTCTTCTACTGATAGGCTTTCCTGTTACACTTTTATAAATTATCCAGGTGTTTAAATCTGCATGATGCAAAATATTGAAAAAGATATGTACAGGCCATCGCCTAAAAACCGATTTCACGGAGTATTTTCGGCACATCTGATCATGGATATCTACACCGTACTTCGTTGCGTTGTAATATTTTATTGAATCGGGCAACTTCTTGAGACCGTCTTCAGTTTTTATAGTAGAATGTAATGAGCTCAGTAGAAAAACACTTTTTTTTTTCTTTTGGCTTGATAGATGGTAAGTGTCATATTATCACATTCCACTATCTTCGATGAATAAAGAGTACTGCGCATATTTTTCAATGATATAGGAATTTCTCTTCTGTTCTTTTTTATTGTGCAACCAAACTTGTATTTTTAGCTTTTAGCATTTCTGCTAATTTGATGCTAGTAAAATAGCTATCTGTCGTAATATTCCTCCCTTCGTTTAGATGGGGATCTGTTAATTTCATGACAACATTTTCCGATAAACGTAATTAAGGATTGGCTGTTTCATCTTTTTCTAGATAAATAAATTCATTCAAGAGGTATTTAGTATCAACGTCAACAGATCACCAAAATTTTATTCCAAATTTATCCGATTTATTTGGCATATATTGCATAAATTTATATCTATCTTGAGATGGGAACAATTGTTCATCAACTGTAATATTTTGTCCTGGACGGTAGCATGTTTTGCAATTTTCAATAAATTTATTCCACATTTCAGATGCAAGAGCAAATTTATCAGTCTGTAGTTTGCTAGATCTCGTTGTCTTTTCATCAAACCTAAAAAATCTTTTTCTTTCTTTGAATCTATCTCTTGAGATAGTTTCTTTGCAAAATAGCATTCCTCATGCCTTGAACGACAATGAATAAAAATCTAAACCCTTTTTTTTATTGCTCCTCGAACATATTGTATAGCAACAAAAGGAGCTTTGAGTACAAAGAGTATTTTACTAAAAGGGTCAAAATGACCCCCGTCCGCCGTTCTAGGAATACAAGTCAACATTTCAAAAACTAACAAATCTAGAAAGCTGAATTTTTTTTCAGAAATATATGTTATCTATTTAGGAAAAGTCAAAAAATTTCAAATGATTTCGACCAAGAAAACAAAAGTAATCAACGGGCGAAAGTACTCAGGTGTCAAAATGACCCCTCCCGCCGTTCTAGTGTTAAAAATTGCTGGCAGCTGAAGTTTGAGAATATTTTTTGTAGTTCATTCAGTTGCTGGAGAACCTCAGAAGTTGTTAGAAAAAAGAGCTAGTGAATCGGACCATTTTTAATGGAGCTATAATGGGGGGCCCAAAAGGGGCTAACTCATAGTTAAAAAAGGGTCCTAACATGAAAACATGTTAAAATGTCTTAGTATTTAGCGCTTTAGAACTTCACATAAAAAAAATTAAGCGTAGGGTATGAGTTATTCGTTAGAATAATATTTTAAAGAAATGCACAAAAGTTTGGGTAAATGCTTAAAAAAGGGCCCTAGGGCCCCTATTAAAATATTAGCGTGTTGGTCCAGGAACAAGAACTCAAGATTGAACTATAAAATTATGCGCTTAGAAGGTGTCAAAATTAAGGGGTGAAAAACGATTGGCACCCAAAATGTTCAAGGGGCCCTAAGATTCCCTAGGGGGGCCAGGGTTTTAACTGGAATGTAGAAACGGAAGAATAACCAAGTGGAAAAAAGAGCCCAAAAATGCATATCGGATTAAAAGAAAGCAATTTATTAACAATTTATTAGCGCAAAAAATTCAAGGGGCCCTGTATCGGGCCCCAAGAGTTCAGGGTCACAACTGAAAAGTAGAATAGCGAGAATTACTATATGATGAAAACTCCCCAAAAACGAAGAAAATAGGATAAAAAGGGGGCAAGTTATTAACACTTTTGTGCATAAAAATTTAAAGGGGGCCAGGGACCCTGACCCTTAAAAGATGAAAAATCTGAGCCTCAGGTGCATCAGGACCTGTCCTCACCTAACCTCACCTAAAATTGCAGATTTCTACGTGCGGTAGATTTTGCTAGCCACCGCACACAGACAGACACACATACACACAGACAAAGCGAAACATTCTTTTATTAGTATAGATTAGGAAAACTTGTGAAAGACAAAGAGATTTTTTTTTGTCTTAAGAATACTTTAAATTTAACCAAAAGTAAATTGAGGCAGAAAAGCAATAAGTTGATCCATTTATGCGTCGCACTCTTGGGACGTTTCGAATTTTAATATATATATATATTTAATTTTCTTGTTATTTACAACAAGAAAATTGTATGAAATAATTACCGAATATCTATTACTGAGAAAGGACAGCATAAGATGATATTTATTTGCTTAAATGAAGGCCTTTTTTCGGTGTTTATAGATTTTTCATTTTTCAAGATAGCAAATGTAAAAGTAAGATTATTTGTATTTTTAGTATGAAGGATCCAATAAATAAGTCATAATCTTAGCTTGATTTCGTCTTTGAAATACATATTTTTTTTAAATTGCGAAATTATATGTTCATGCCTATTTGTTATGCATGTTTGTAACATACAAAATATAGGGCGCAAGGTGCATATGGCAACATATTTCTATTAGACATTTAGGGGGGGAGTTATTTCTGAAAAATTCTTTTCAAGATGGTTTTGAAATAAACTGAATTTAGCTGCAAATACGATTATTCTTAATTGCCGAAACGTCAGTGAAGGCTTACTGTGGAGACACGAAAAGTTTTGGTTTCCGTTAGTCTGTCTGTCTGTTAGTCTGTCTGTCTGTTCCGCGATAACTGCCGCAAAAAGCATCCGATCGGCTTGAAATTCCCTGGGCATGTTGATGAGCTCCCCGGATTTAGCTGTATAGTTTTGGGTTAAATTTGGTTCATTCGTTCGGAATATACAGAACATTTTATTTTGTGATATAATGCTTTTCTATCGGAAGTCAGACGATTTTCAAATTTTCATTTGTTGAAAGAAATCGCTCATATGAATAATAGATTTAAATGGTAAATTTTGGATGCTGAAATTTTTAAATAAGAGTATTAAATTATTCTTATTAGTTTGCAATTTTGTCAAAACATTTGTCAGAGCTTTTAAATTAGGTGTATAACTTATGATAGAATTTTATACATGTGTTCGAATAATATAAAACATTTTATTTTATGAATTTACTTATATTTCATTTTTTCTTTTAACCGTTGCGTAGCAACAGCATCTCATCTAAAAATATCATAAATGTGAAAGTATGTATGGTTTTTTGAAGTCAAATCAAAGCAAAAGGAATGAATTAATGAATGCCTTTGTATAGATATTTGCATATAGATTTATTTAAACGCAGAAATGAAAATAGTATTTATATACTATATAGAATAATATTTTCATTTATTTATTCAACTATTTGATTATAAATGAAAAAGTTCGTTATTTTCATACAGAATAAACTGACATTATTCTGTTAAATTTTATAAACTTTATTGTTGCCAAAAAAAAAAAAATGAATAACAATTTCTCCCAAAGAGTTAATTTTAATTTGTAAGATTTTCACGTGCAAAAGAAAAATGGAATAAGCAAATAAAAAATAAAAAAAAGGATATATAGGACAGGAATGAATACATATAAACATTTCACACCAAATACCACCTAAAATAGTTTTTGTAGCAGTATTTTCCCAGCACTACGAAGAAAGATTCCTCGATTTACACGATTTTACTTGGCCTTCCTTTTCTCATTCTTTGCGATTTCATTTTCGCAATTGAGTGCATTAATTGGCACAAAATTTTACAGTTTTATGACTGAGATATATGTAAGGCCATACAAATAAGAAATTCCGTATTGTCTCCTATAAAATGTGATAAAGTGTTGGTTAATCATATATGTTTTTATTAAGAGGAGCAGAGCTGCCAAGCCTCCGGCGTTCTGGATACCAGTATTTTAATACAGAAAATGTTACTTTATTTAATTGAAACATTTGCGCGATTTAAAAGAACATTTTCTCTAAGATAATGGTGATGTGCAAAAAGCTTGAGACTTGGCATGTCTGGTGGGGAGTGAAATGTTTTACTTAATGCACTTATCTCTATTTTAATGCTACGTGAACAACGTCCGTGTAACAGCTTGTAGAGTGTAAAATAAATTAAATTATTAAAATAATCCTTATTACGAAAAATGAAATAGAAAGTCCGGCTAAGGGAAATGAAATGTTAGTTAACCTTTCGTAATTTGGCCTGAACATAGGTTTGCGTCAAATTTCAACGGTATTTGTAACATCACGATTTTAAATTAAATGTAGATACTATTAAAAGAAAATCACAAAAAACACTTAAAGGCGCCAAATCATGTTTATCTATTTAACGATGATGAATTATTAACTGTTAGGTTTAGAAGCCCCCCTACTTTAGGGTGATTTTAGTAAGTTAATGCTATCGAGTACATTTTTTGATATTTAGATTAGATCTTAGATATAAATATTGCAGAACGGTAATCAAAATTATTTTTTTATAAACAAAATCTATAAAGGTATTAGATTTCTAAATTAGATGTTTCAGTTTACATATCCAAAAGTTCTTTATCCATTAGATACAGGTATTTGTGGTTAGCAGGCAAGTAAATACTGCTGTATGGATATTAGGATAACGTAAAATGCTTGACCGAATTATTGCTTATCCTTATAAATCGCAGTGTAAAAAGAAATCTAAGATATAGGGTAATCATTAACTCAATCAGTAGAAAATTACAAATGCAAAATAAATTACACAACGGGGGGTTCAGGGGGGCGCCCCCTGAAGAAATTTGCTTTATTATATAAAAATTACTAGAATAAGTAGCTCGTGAGAATTTCAGAATATCCTTACATAACAACGTGTTTAATTTAACGCTTTTAATGTCTGAAACCATCGAAATATTTTTTTCCTTTTATAAATGTTTGTGTAATTTAAATAGTTTAAATTTTGTTTTTGTAGAAAGATTAATATTACGCAAAGTTTGATAAAAACAATGAGTTGCAGAGATGACGTTGAGGCTCTTGATCTGCAGATTTACTAGTTAATTGCCGAAACGTCAGTGAAGGCTTACTGTGGAGACACGAAAAGTTTTGATTTCCGTTTGTCTGTCTGTCTGTCCGTCTGTTCCGCGATAACTGCCACAAAAAGCATCCGATCGGCTTGAAATTAATGTGGCATGTTGATGAGGTACTCGGACTTAGCTGTATGGTTTTTGGTTAAATTTGGTTCATTCGTTCGGGAAATATAGAACATTTTATTTTGCTCTGTAATGCTTTTCAATGGCAAGTCAGACGATTTTCAAATTTTCATTTGTTGAAAGAAATGGCTCATATAAAAAATGGATTTAAATGGTAAATTTTTGTGCTGAAATTTTTAAATAAGAGTAGTAAATTATTCCTATTAGTTTGCAATTTTGTCAAAACATTTGTCAGAGCTTTTAAATTAGGTGTATAACTTATGATGGAATTTTATATATGTGTTCGAATAATATAAAACATTTTATTTTATGAATTTACTTATATTTCATTTTTTTTCTTTTAACCGTTGCGTAGCAACTATATCTCATCTAAAAATATCATAAATGTGAAAGTATGTATGGTTTTTAAAGTCAAATCAAAGTTAAAAGGAATGAATTAATGAATGCCTTTGTATAGATATTTGCATATAGATTGATTTAAACGCAGAAATGAAAATAGTATTTATATACTATATAGAATAATATCTTTATTTATGTATTCAACTATTTTGATTATAAAGGAAAAAGTTCGTTATTTTCATACAGAATAAACTGACATTATTCTATTAAACTTTATAAACTTTATTGTTGCCAAAAAAAAAAAAAAAAAAAAAAAAAAAAAAAAGGGAATAACAATTTCTCCCAAAGAGTTCATTTTAATTTGTAAGATTTTCACGTGCAAAGGGAAAATGCAGCAAATTACAAATAATAAAAAAGATAAATAGGACAGGAATGAATACATATAAACATTTCACACCAAATACCACCTAAATTAATTTTTGTAGTGGTATTTTCCCACACTAAGATGAAAGATTCCTCGATTTACACGATTTTACTTGGCCTTCCTTTTCTCATTGGTTGCGATTTCATTTTCGCAATTGCGTATATTAATTGCCACAAAATTTTACATTTTTATGACTGAGGTATATGTAAGGCCATACAAATAACAAATTCCGTATTGTTTCCTATAAAATGTGATAAAGTGTTGGTTAACTATATATGTTTCTATTAAGAGGAGCAGGGCTGCCAAGCCTCCGGCGTTCAGGATACCAGTATTTTAATACAAAAAAATGTTACTTTATTTAATTGAAACATTTGCGCGATTTAAAAGAACAACATTTTCTGTAAGGTAATAGTGTTGTGCAAAAAGCCTGAGACTTGCCATGTCTGGTGGTGAGTGAAATGTTTTATTTAATGCATTTATCTCTATTTTAATGCTACGTGAACAACGTCCCGTGTAACAGCTTGTAGAGTGTAAAATAAATTATTAAAATAATCCCTATTACGAAAAATGAAACAAAATGCCCGGCTAAGGGAAATAAAAGGTTAGTTAACCTTTCGTAATTTGACCTGAACACAGGTGTGCATCAAATTTCAACGGTGTTTGTAACATCACGATTTTAAATTAAATGTGGATACTATTAAAATGCTATCACAAAAAATACTTAACGGCGCCATATCACGTTTATCTATTTAGTCAATTGGAAGTGGACACGATGATGAATTATTAACCGTTAGGTTTAGAACTCCCCCTACTTTAGAGTGATTTTAGTAAGTTAATGCTAACGAGTACATTTTTAGATATTTAGATTAGATCTTAGATATAAATATTGCAGAATGGTAATCAAAATTATTATTAGATTTCTAAATTAGATGTCTCAGTTTACATTTCCAAAAGTTCTTTATCCATTAGATACAGATGTTTGTGGTTAGCAGGCAAGTAAATACTGCTGTACGGATATTAGGATAACGTAAAATGCTTGACCAAATTGTTGCTTATCCTTATAAATCGCAGTGTAAAAATGAATCTAAGATATAGGATAATCATTAACTCAATCAATAGAAAATTACAAATGCAAAATAAATTACACAACGGGGGGTTCAGGGGGGGGGGGGCACCCCCCTGAAGAAATTTGCTTTATTATATAAAAATTACTAGAATAAGTACCTCGTGAGAATTTCAGAATATCATTACATAACAACGTGTTTAATTTAACGCTTCTAATGTCTGAAACCATCGAAATATTTTTTTCTCCTTCTATAAATGTTTGTGTAATTTAAAAGGTTAAATTTTGTTTTTGTAGAAAGATTAATATTAAGCAAAATATGCTAAAAACCATAAGTTGCAGAGATGACGTTGAGGCTCTTGATCTGCAGATTTACTAGTAATATCATCCTTTACAAGAAAATAGCATGGTGTATGATAGACAGACAGACATCCAGAGAAAGATAACCTCCCGGATCATTAAACACTCATGTCTTTTGTTTTAATCATCCACAATTCTATGTCATACAACATGCCAGATTTTATTCAACAGGCTAAACACGGTCACCGTGGTACGGAATACTGTATTATTATTTCTTTGCCCACCAAAACTGATTGTCACGGGTTGTTGCAAGGTTTGTGATCACGTGGTTGAAACTGATCTATTCAATATTACTGCGTGCGTATTTTTTTTTTTTTTTTATTTGATCCATGTGTTCAAACCAGTTGTCTACGAAAACATCAACCGGTGAAAGTGACGCACACCAAATTTCTGTGACGTATGCAGATAAATTGTGCGTTTTTAAGAGTTTTTTCTATATAATTTTTAAACGGTTTGGAACTTATTTTTCATAGTAGGTGAATTCAGTAGGCGACCCTCATAGGTACCTTCTGGTGCAATCAGAAACGAAATCCGACAAATATTTTTTGAGTTATGCTTGACGAAAGGTTTTTATTAGGCTTTTTTAGGTGCGTTTGTAATTGCCGAAACGTCAGTGAAGGCTTACTGTGGAGACACGAAAAGTTTTGATTTCCGTTTGTCTGTCTGTCTGTCTGTCCGTCTGTTCCGCGATAACTGCTGCAAAAAGCACCCGATCAGCTTGAAATTAATTGGGCATATTCGTGAGATACCCGGACGTAGCTGTATAGTTTTTGGTTAAATTTGGTTCATTCGTTCGGAAAATATGGAAAATTTTATTTTTCTTTATAATGCTTTTCTACGGCAAGTCAGACGATTTTCAAATTTCCATTTGTTGAAAGAAAATGGCACGTTTGATTAATGGATTTAAATGTCAAATTATGGATACTAAAATTCCAAATAAGGGTTTTAAATTATTCCTATTGTTCGGACCTTGTGCGCATGCCGAACGAGCTCCGTAGCTTTGCGGTCATGTGACCCAGTTCAGTTGTTGCTTAGCTGCCATTGCGGCACGTTGTGTATTCGAGCGGGTCTTATCCCCAAGTATATAGTTGTTCTTTAGCTGCCATTTCGGCACATTGTGTATTCGAGCGGGTGTTATCCCCAAGTATAGTATGTTGTTGCTGAGCTGCCATTGTGGCACATTATGCTATAGCGGGTCTTATCCCCAATTATTCTGTTGCTTATAGCGGGAGTATTCCCCAAAAGATGTTTTATGAACGTCACTTGTTCTAACAGCGGGTTATTACCCCAAGGTCACCTCATCATTCTACATGTTTTTCAGTGTTTGTGATTGTTTGTAACATTTGTGTGCTGTGTGATAAAAATGTGAAAAAGAAAACTATTTGTCTTCAATCTTAAAGTTACACACAGTATTCACATACATTCTAGTGGTCCGTCGATTTCGCAGCGAAATAGCTGCTATGGAAAAATTAAATAGAACAAAAGGTGCTCTAAAAGGCGCTATAACGAAATTAGAAAATTTCGTAAAAGATAATACAGACGAAATTAATTACTCGAGTACCGAGCTCGAAATAAAGATTCGAAAATTACCTGAGCTGCAAGCAAAAGTATCGGAAATACGGGATAAATATTATGATATCCCTGATATTAAGGACTTACCAGAAATCGAAAACGAGTTAGATGAACTCGAAGATCGTCTCGAGAAACTTGAGGTAAGTCTCAACATATTTCTTAAAAATCTTAAAGTTTCTGAAATAAATGTGCATGCTGATAGTATTGAATCTATAAGTTCGAATAATATTAAAGTTAAGTTACCTGAAATCCCACTACCAACATTCAATGGTAAATATGAAGAGTGGTCAATCTTTAAAGTACAATTTACAAATTTAATCATAAATAATGCTCAGTTAAATGACGCTCAGAAGCTGTTTTATTTGCGAGCATCGCTAAAAAATGAAGCAAAACAACTAGAGAGTCTAGACGATTCCTTTGAATCATTGTTTACAGCACTTACTGAAAGATTCGAAAATCAACGTTTGCTCATTGACACTCATTTATCGGCCATAATTAATTATGAAAAAATACATTACGAGTCTTCTAAAGAATTGAGATCCTTTATTGATTGTGTAAATAAAAATTTGAGGGCCTTAAAAGTATTACAATATGAACAAAACAATCTGTCTGATGCTATCCTTATCAATATTATATTGCAAAAGGTAGATAAGGAATCTCGAAAATTATTTGAATATTCGATTAAAAAATCAGAATACCCGCAATTTAATGAATTAATGTCATTTTTGGAAAACCGCAGTTCTACGTTAGAAAGCGTAAATAGATACTCTGCTTCAAAACCCTTAAACAAAAACATTCCTCTTTCGAACAAACAAAAAAATTTCATGCTAAATTCGAATGATAAATCGAATGGAAAAACTTGTATTCTGTGTAAATTGGCCTTTCATAATTTGAACAAATGTTCTCAGTTTCGAAAAATGAATGTTTCTGAACGATACGATTTTGTGAAGAAAAATAAGCTGTGTATTAATTGTTTGAATAATTCTCATTGCGTAAATTCTTGCATTTCAAAATATAACTGTAATACCTGTGGATTGCGACACAGCTCATGGCTTCATCGAGAAAAAGAAAATAAATCCAAAAATGAATTGGCTTCCCCCCAAATTTCCTCCCCTCTTGCAGGTGCGGTAAATAGAGAAACGAAGAACATTTCGGTAAATAACGAATCATTAAAGACCTTGAATAATATAAGTAAAGAAAGAAAATCAATTTTATTGAGTACATGCTTTGTTTTTATAGAAGATAATTTCGGAAATAAACGAAGGTTTAGAGTCATTTTGGATAATGCTAGCAATGTCAATATTTTAACTAAGGATTGCGCTGACATGCTGAAATTTAAAAAAAGGATAATTAATGTATCCGTTACAGGATTAAACGGTTATACTTATAATGTAAAACATAAAATTTCGAGTGTAATTACAAACGAAGATGGCTCTTTCAGGGAGAATATAGATTTCTTAATTGTTCCCAAAATCACGGATGTAATTCCATCAAAGCAATTAAATGTATCGGACATTAATTTACCGAATATTGTGGAATTGGCAGACCCCACATTTTTCAAACCGGGAAAAGTTCACGCATTGCTTGGCGCTGAATTATTTTATAGAATTTTAAAGCATAATTCAGTTAAGATAAATGATAAACTTTTTCTGCAAGACACTGTTTTTGGATGGATCCCAACTGGGGCGCTAGAGGAGAACACGCAAACAAACAATATTACTATGTGCAATTTCGTTAGAGATTTCGATGAAATAAATGATAATTTAAAACAATTTTGGGAGCTTGAGTCTATAGGCATTAAACATGGAGATCCGAAAATATCGGAAACTGATCAAGCACAACAAATATTCGATAAAACTGTCAAATTTGTAGGCGATCGTTATGAAGTTCAGTTACCCTGGAAGAGAGACTGGAAGGATTTAAATGATAATTTTAATGTTGCGAAACAGCGTTTGGAAGGTCTAAAAAGAAAATTTTATCGAAACCCAGAGCTTTTTCGACAATATTCTGAAATAATCACGGAATATTTAAAGCAAGGAATTATAGAGCAGGTGCAAGAAAATGAACCTGTTTTAGACAGGGCAGTTTATTATTTGCCCCATCATGCGGTCTGTAAAGAAGATAAACTTACTACAAAGGTCCGAATCGTCTTCGATGCCAGCTCTCATGATAACAATGATTTGTCCCTTAATGATTGTTTATGGCCCGGCACCAACTTAAATCCACTTCTATTTGATATTTTAATCCACTTCAGATTATACGAAATTGCCTTTTCTTCTGATATCGAGAAGGCGTTCCTTCAAATCTCACTAGCTGAAAAAGATCGGAATTCTGTCCGTTTTCTGTGGTATGATGATGGTTTAAAATCTTTCAAGGTCTTCAGATTCAAACGTGTTATTTTTGGAGTCAATGCCTCTCCATTCCTCCTATCTGCTACAATAAAGGAGCACATCAAGCGGTTTATGAACCTACACCCAAGAACTGTTCACCTACTCGATAAATATATTTATGTGGACGATTTTATATCTGGCGAAGATACGCTGCGAGAAGCTCTTGATGTTTCCCTGAATGCTAACAAAATAATGTCTGAAGCAGGAATGATTCTTCGAAAATGGATAACAAATGATGAAGCGTTACTGCAGTGCTGGCAAAAGGAAGGTTTAAATATTCAAGCAGAACATGCTGCAATAAGCCTAGGAAGCAATCTAAGCAAGGTATTAGGAATGTCCTGGAAAACAGAAGAAGATTGTCTGACATTCGAAGTCAAAAGTTTAATAGAATTCTTGTCATCGCAAAAAAGCTCAAAACGTCTACTATTGCAAGCAGTTGGTAAAATCTTCGATCCGTTAGGCATGCTGACGCCATTCACCATTAGAATAAAATGCCTGTTCCAAGAACTATGGCTAAAGAAGACAGCATGGGATGAACAGTTACCAACTAATGTGCACGAAAAATGGTTAAAGTGGCTCGAAGAACTTCCAAATTTAGCAGAATTAAAAATTCCGAGGAAAATTCTTGGTTGCTTGAATCAAGTAATAGCTGTAGAAATACACGCCTTTTCTGATGCTAGTAAAATAGCGTATGGATCTGCAATTTATCTGAGAATAAAAAGAGAGAGTGGTGTGGAAGTCAATCTCGTGACTTCAAAGAGTCGTGTTGCACCGATAAAGGAGATAACTCTGCCTCGGCTAGAACTTCTCGGAGCCTTACTAAGTGCAAGACTGACCAATAAAGTAAAACCCATCCTAGATCAAAAAATCACATCGAAGGTGTACTATTGGACAGATTCCAAAATAACCTTATTCTGGATCAAAGGATCATCAAAGCGATGGAAGCAGTTTGTGGCAAACCGTGTCATAGAGATTAATGCACTTTCAGATTCGAACTCTTGGTATCACTGCTCTAGCAAGGACAATCCTGCCGATCTCTTGACCAGAGGTGCGAGTGTTAATTCTCTTGTAGAGAATCCAATGTGGTTTAGGGGACCAAAATTCCTAGCAGCTGATGACTTAGTGACTGAGCAAAAAACTATTTCTGTGCCAGAAACAGATTACATTCCAGAGACTAAATCAAAATATAAAAATAACTGTAATGATTTCAATTCTAATATTTCTCTTTCTCTTTTCAGGAATCCTGAAGAAGTAGATTTTTTTCTCAACATAAGTGGTAAATACTATAGTATTCTTCGCATACTGGCATATGTTTATAGGTTTTTTCACAATTGCAAGTGTAAGTTAGCAGACCGGCACAGAGGCAGCCTCACAACCCCAGAAATAAAAAATTCTGAAGTTTCTCTAATTAGATTAGTACAAAATGCAGAATTTCAGGAAGAGATTAAGGGTTTAAAACGGGAATCAAGGGTTCCCCCTTCCAGTAAAATTAAATGTTTATCCCCCTTTTTGGATCAAGATAATATCTTAAGAGTTGGCGGTAGGTTGGAAAATTCAGATTTAAACTTTGATAAGAAGCATCAAATCATTTTGCCGAAAGGCCATAAGCTCACAAAACTCATATTTGAGCATTTTCACAGGAAGTATTTTCATATTGGTCCCCAAACTTTAATCCATTACGTACGAATGCGGTTTTGGCCCGTAAGTGGAAAAAATTTAGCGCGAAAAGTAGTGCATGATTGCGTTGTCTGTTTTAGGAACAACCCGGTTACTGCTAAACAAATCATGGGTGACCTCCCATCGGAAAGAGTAACTCCAAATTTTACGTTTAACCATACAGGAGCCGATTTTTGCGGCCCTTTTGAGATTAAATATAAAAATCAAAGAAAAGGGATTTTTCATAAGGTTTATGTCGCGATTTTCGTTTGCTTAGTAACAAAGGCTATTCATTTAGAAATAGTAACGGATCTAACTTCTGATGCGTTTATCGCCGCACTTAAACGCTTTGTTTCAAGGCGAGGGAAATGCGCTTCTATTATGACAGACAATGCTACGAATTTTAGGGGTGCTAAATCAGAATTGCACAAACTTCATGAGTTAGTTCGTAGACCGGATGAAAAATTAGCTAATTACCTTACTTCAGAAGCTATTGAATGGAAGTTCATTCCTCCTAGATCGCCCAATTTCGGTGGTTTATGGGAGGCTGGTGTAAAATCTTTCAAGTATTATCTTAAACGAACATTAAAAGGTGCTAGATTGACTATGGAAGAATTCCAAACAGTCACCACCCAAATCGAAGGGGTACTAAATTCGCGTCCCTTAACTCCGTTATCGACCGATATAAATGATTTTAATGCATTGACACCAGGCCATTTCCTAATTGGTCGGCCTATCGATGCCATTCCAGAACCTCAATTGATTGATATCACAGAATCGAGATTATCTAGGTGGCAGAGAATCACTAAATTCGTCCAATTAATTTGGAGAAATTGGCAATTAAATTACTTGAGTCATCTCCAAAATCGTTCAAAATGGCAGGTAAAGGGGGAAAACATCAAACCAGGGGCGATGGTAGTCATAAAGGAGGACAATTTACCTCCCTGTAAGTGGATGCTAGGACGAATCTTAGAGGTTATACCAGGAAAGGACGGTAATGTTAGGGTTGCAAAGGTAAAAACAGCCTCGAATATCTTTCTTAGATCCATATCTAGATTGTGTGTCTTGCCCATTAATGAAACCTAATGTACATACTTATTTCTCATTGTTTATGTATTTTAAGGTGCATCTAAGATTTACATGTTATTTTACATTCAACTTTTCTTAAGAACAATATAGAACTATTTTTAGAAAATAGCTTAAATTTTGTATCAAAGAATTTAATTTTATTGTATTGTATAGTCCTTATTGTTGCTACTTATCATTATTGTATTTGTATTGTAATATTATTTTGTGGTATTGGTATTTTATTTAGTTCTTGTATTTATAGTGTATTTTAATATTTTGAATGTGCTACGCACATTGCAACGCGGGGCGGCATGTTCGGACCTTGTGCGCATGCCGAACGAGCTCCGTAGCTTTGCGGTCATGTGACCCAGTTCAGTTGTTGCTTAGCTGCCATTGCGGCACGTTGTGTATTCGAGCGGGTCTTATCCCCAAGTATATAGTTGTTCTTTAGCTGCCATTTCGGCACATTGTGTATTCGAGCGGGTGTTATCCCCAAGTATAGTATGTTGTTGCTGAGCTGCCATTGTGGCACATTATGCTATAGCGGGTCTTATCCCCAATTATTCTGTTGCTTATAGCGGGAGTATTCCCCAAAAGATGTTTTATGAACGTCACTTGTTCTAACAGCGGGTTATTACCCCAAGGTCACCTCATCATTCTACATGTTTTTCAGTGTTTGTGATTGTTTGTAACATTTGTGTGCTGTGTGATAAAAATGTGAAAAAGAAAACTATTTGTCTTCAATCTTAAAGTTACACACAGTATTCACATACACCTATTATATTGAAATTTTATCAATATATCTATCAGATTTTTTTATTTACGTGTATAATGTTTTGAGGACATTTATACATGTATTCCAATAATATAAAGAATTTTTAAATTAATTTTCTTGTTTTACATGATACGTATTTCTTTTTTTTTTCTTTTCTTCGTTGCCTAGCGACTGTTATTCGTAGCCTATCATTGCGTCAAATATGAATGAAGTTAGTAAATTACGTTAATTTTGTTGCAGGTACTATTAAAAGGCTATCACAAAAAATATTTTATCGCGCCAAATCGATGCAATTTATGCAATTAACAGTGGCCACGATAATGAATTATTTTCCAGTAGATTTATAGATCTCCAGATATGCATATTTTGGGGGCTTTTAATATGTTATTGCTATCGCATGGATTAGGATGTTTAAACTAATGTTTAACCATGCTATAAGTGAAAAAAAGTACAGTTAAAGGCATGTAAATCCTTTTTAACACTTTCCAACATGGATGAAAAGTATTTATGACTTCAGTTTTTGTATCTGTCGCCTGCCGTGTTTCTCTACGTGCTCTAACTCGTGTAAATATAGTCGGAATTACATGTAATTGATATACGTTATTGAGGTTTGCCAAAGTATGTTTGATATTAAAAATGAAGAGTGTAGCATTCATAGCTTAATTACAGGGGCACTCAAAACTATTCCGTTACATTATAGTCTTTGAGAAAAATCGTCTGTGGTGTATTTTAATAATGTTACACAATTTTAAACGTAATGAAATTTATATACTTTATTAAGTTGCACTAGAACCTGGTTACTATAAAATATGTTATGTGTAGCACTTACAGCATGCGTACAGGGAACTCAAAAGTATTCATAATAATACAATCTTTGAAGAAAATCCTTTTGTGGCGTTTTTTAATGATGTTACTCTGTTACAAAATAATAAAATTGATATGTATTTTTGAAACATTTTTGTAGTATATGGGGTGCAAAGCATATGTTTTTTTCAGGGTCACACAAAAGTGGTCGATTAAAATGTGGTCTACCGTTGGGAAAAACTCTTCACAGCTTATTTTAACACATTAGCGACGGGAAACGAGAATTCTCGTTTTTATTCAGAATACATCATTGGCTAAGGGAGTGACTTCTACCTTACAGAAAAGACATTTATATTGTGTTGTTCATATTTTTTATAGATTGTAAGACATTATATATTACATCCGTACTTTGAAAGATATTTACTGCTGCATAAACATGAAAAACATATCTCAGAAACCAATTTCCGAGACACTTTCAGAAGAGGGAGGAGCTTCTACTGTTTTTAAACCTAGATTTAATTAAATTGCCTGTCGTCAGTGTGTTAATTGTGTTGCACTAATTCAAACATTATGAAATTAAATTACATTACTGTGGTTGACTACAAGAAGCTTGAATATGATTTGTATCGTATTTATCGTTCATTTATAGGGTCACATAAAAAATTTCGGATATACAGTTCTGGTCTATTAGGGATGATTGCTGAAGAGCATTTTCGATTATGGTGTGCGTTTTAACGTTAAGTAAATTTGTGCTTAATAAGTAGTGCATAAATATTGTATAGACCATGTACAGGGATACACAAATGAATTCGTAAGTATAAATGAAAATGAGCGCGAATTGCTTCAGTGTTTTTTTTTTTTTTTTTTTTTTTTATTTGAGTTATGTATTTCTCAGCCCAATTACATTTAGTATACTAACAAATGTTTGCAGAATTTAAATAGAACCATATACAGGACTCCTCAGAAACTGGATATATGGTGCACACTATGCATACTAATCCCCGGAAATGTGATATGAGCAGTTTTAAGAGGGTTTCTTGTCTGCATTAAATTTAAATGTTATAGACGATGCGTAAAAATCTTCACGTAATATACAGGGCTGTAGAAAAGAATTCATGTACGTTTCCGTCTATTGGTAGAATTTACTAAAGGACATTAACACAATTAATTGATAACTACAAATGTAAATTAAATTACACTACGAAGGGGTTCAGGGGGGCTCTCTCCTTCGAAGAAATCTACTCTATTATCTAAAAATTACCAGAATAAGTAGCTCATGAGATTTTCAGAATACCTTTACATAACAAGGGGTTTAATTTAACGCTTCTAATGTCAGAAACCTTCGAAATATTTTTTCGTTTTATAAATGTTTATGTAATTTCAAAACTTTAAATTTCGTTTTTTGTAGAAAGATTAATATTACTCAAAGGGTGCTAAACACAATGAATTGTAGAGCTGACGTTGAGGCTCCTGATCTGCAGATTTACTAGTTATTAATAATGTTATTAGTCTCTGTAAAGAAAAATAATAAATATTTTTAATTATTAGTTCATAAAAATACTAATTATAGTATATAATATACAATTTAAAAGCTTAATTGCCGAAACGTCAGTGAAGGCTTACTGTGGAGACACGAAAAGTTTTTGTTTCTGTTACTCTGTCTGTCTGTTCCGCGATAACTGCCGCAAAAAGCATCCGATCGGCTTGAAATTCACTGGGCATGTTGATGAGGTACCCGGACTTAGCTGTATAGTTTTTGGTTAAATTTGGTTCATTCGTTCGGGTAATATGGAACATTTTATTTTGCTCTATAATGCTTTTCAATGGCAAGTCAGACGATTTTCAGATTTTCATTTGTTGAAAGAAGTGGCTCATATGAAAAATGGATTTAAATGGTAAATTTTTGATGCTGAATTTTTTAAATAACATTATTAAATTATTCCAATAAATTATGTCAATATATTTGCGAGATTTTTTTAATTAGGTTTATAATATTGGGGGGAATTTTATGCATGTTTTACAATAATATAAAGGATTTTGTTTTATCAAATTGACATAATGCATATTTCATTTTTTTCCTTTTCTTTCTCTGTTGCCTAGCAACGTATTTGGTCCTAATAATATTAGTATAATTGCGTGTATAATGTTTGAGTAAAGCCAACGTCAAAACAGATGAATTAATGCATTTGTATCTTTTCATATAAAAGGATTTTAGCCCAGAAATAAAAATAGGCAATATTTCATTTATTTTATTTATTTTATTGATATATTTTGCTTAAAAATACAAAAGTTCATTATTTTCATAGGAAATAACGTAACATTTTCCCATAACATTTACCAATATTTCTTTAATTGCTGCCAAGAAAATCAAAACCCGGAATAATATTTTCTTTTAAACAATTTTCAATTGAAATGTTTTGTCGTGAGACAGGAAAATGAAAAATAAAATTAAGAATAGAAAAATTAATATGGCGGCATATTAAAAAGAAAAAGAAAACTCTCGAGTATTTCTTAATATAACAAGATGAAAAGTTTTGAGTAAGTACGCATAGCAGGTAAATTAGACGTCATTTATCGAAAACAAAGATGCTGGAATAAAAAGATCTTGGATAAAATAAAATTAACTAGTAAATCTGCAGATCAGGAGCCTCAACGTCATCTTTACAAGTCATTGTTTTTTAACACTCATTGCATAATATTCAACTTCCTACAAATCGCTTTTTAAAGTTTTCAAATTACATAAATATTTATGAGCATACAAGATACTTCGTAAAGTTTCAGAAATTAAAAGTGTTAAACAAGTGATTGTACATTAATGTTCTGAAATTCTGATGAGCTACTTATTCTGGTAACTTTTTAAATCAAAAATTGCATTTCTTCAGGGGGGCCCTGCCCCCTGAACCCCCCGTAGTCTAGTTAAATTTACATTCGCAATTTTGTATTGATTGTGCGGATGGTTATAGTATATCTTAGCTTTTTTTTACGCTCTGATTTATAACGATAAGCATAAGTTTTTTTAATAAATTAATAAAATTTAAATTTAAAATAAAATATTCATGTTAACCGTACACAGACAATAAATATTGAAGTGACGCCTAAAATCCGCTACATTCGGCACAACACAACAACGTGCTTAAAAAAAAAAAAAAAAAAAAAAAAAAAAAAAAAAAAAAAAAAAAAACACGGATGAAGTCAAAGAATTTGGTCCCTGTTCCACGTGCTTGTTTTGTTTGGACCGAATGAGAGCATTTAAATCTGAGCGATAACGCACATCGTATTGCAAACTCTTTTTACGGCATTCTGCATCTCCATCTATCTCTTTCCTCCGTGAATAATAGTTAATTTTATTTTACCCAAGATCTTTTTATTCCAGCATCTTTGTTTTCGATAAATGACGTCTAATTCACCTGCTATGCGTAATTACTCAAAATTTTTCATCTTGTTATATTAAGAAATCCTCGAGAGTTTTTTTTTTTTTTTTTTTTTTTTTTTTTTTTTTTTTTTTTAATATGCCGCCATATTAATTTTTCTATTCTTAATTTTATTTTTCATTTTCCTGTTTCACGACAAAACATTTCAATTGAAAATTGTTTAAAAGAAAATATTATTCCGGATTTTGATTTTCTTGGCAACAATTAAAGAAATATTGGTAAATGTTATGGGAAAATGTTACGTTATTCTCTATGAAAATAATGAACTTTTGTATTTTTAAGCAAAATATTTCAATAAAATAAATAAAATAAATGAAATATTGCCTATTTTTATTTCTGGGCTAAAATCCGTCTATATGCAAAGATACAAATGCATTAATTCATCTGTTTTGACGTTGGCTTTACTCAAGCATTATACACGCAATTATACTAATATTATTTGGACCAAATTCGTTGCTAGGCAACAGAGAAAGAAAAGGAAAAAAAAGGAAATATGCATTATGTCAATTTGATAAAACAAAATCCTTTATATTATTGGAAAACATGCATAAAATTCCCCCCAATATTATAAACCTAATTAAAAAAATCTAGCAAATATATTGACATAATTTATTGGAATAATTTAATAATGTTATTTAAAAATTTCAGCATCAAAAATTTACCATTTAAATCCATTTTTCATATCAGCCATTTCTTTCAACAAATGAAAATCTGAAAATCGTCTGACTTGCCATTGAAAAGCATTATAGAGCAAAATAAAATGTTCCATATTTCCCTAACGAATCAACCAAATTTAACCAAAAACTATACAGCTACTTCCGGGTACCTCATCAACATGCCCAGTGAATTTCAAGCCGATCGGATGCTTTTTGCGGCAGTTATCGCGGAACAGACAGACAGACTAACAGAAACCAAAACTTTTCGTGTCTCCACAGTAAGCCTTCACTGACGTTTCGGCAACTAGTAAATCTGCAGATCAGGGGCCTCAACGTCAGCTCTACAATTCATTGTGTTTAGCACCCTTTGAGTAATATTAATCTTTCTACAAAAAACGAAATTTAAAGTTTTGAAATTACATAAACATTTATAAAACGAAAAAATATTTCGAAGGTTTCTGACATTAGAAGCGTTAAATTAAACCCCTTGTTATGTAATGGTATTCTGAAAATCTCATGAGGTACTTATTCTGGTAATTTTTAGATAATAAAGTAGATTTCTTCAGGGGGGCTCTGCCCCCCTGAAGCCCTTCGTAGTGCAATTTAATTTACATTTGTAATTATCAATTAATTGTGTTAATGTCCTTTAGTAAATTCTACCAATAGACGGAAACGTACATGAATTCTTTTCTATACGGCCCTGTATATTACGTGAAGATTTTTACGCGTCGTCTATAACATTTAAATTTAATGTAGACAAAAAACCTTCTTAAAACTGCTCATATCATATTTCCGGGGATTAGTATGCGTAGTGTGCACCATATAACCAGTTTCTGCGGAGTCCTGTATATGGTTCTATTTAAATTCTGCAAACATTTGTTAGTATACTAAATGTAATTGGGCTGGGAAATACATAACTCAAAAAAAAAAAAAAAAAAAAAAAAACACTGAAGCAATTCGCGCTCATTTTCATTTATACTTACGAATTCATTTGTGTATCCCTGTACATGGTCTATACAATATTTAAGCACTACTTATTAAGCACAAATTTACTTAACGTTAAAACGCACACCATAATCGAAAATGCTCTTCAGCAACCATCCCTAATAGACCAGAACTGTATCCGAAATTTTTTATGTGACCCTATAAATGAACGATAAATACGATACAAATCATATTCAAGCTTCTTGTAGTCAACCACAGTAATGTAATTTAATTTCATAATGTTTGAATTAGTGCAACACATTTAACACACTGACGACAGGCAATTTAATTAAATCTGGGTTTAAAAACAGTAAAAGTTCCTCCCTCTTCTGAAAGTGTCTCGGAAATTGGTTTCTGAGATATGTTTTTCATGTTTATGCAGCAGTAAATATCTTTCAATGTACGGATGTAATATATAATGTCTTACAATCTATAAAAAATATGGACAACACAATATAAATGTCTTTTCTGTAAGGTAGAAGTCACTCCCTTAGCCAATGATGTATTCTGAATAAAAACGAGAATTCTCGTTTCCCGTCGCTAATGTGTTAAAATAAGCTGTGAAGAGTTTTTTTTTCCCCCGTAGACTACATTTTAATCGACCACTTTTTGTGTGACCCTGAAAAAAACATATGCTTTGCACCCCCATATACTACAAAAATGTTTCAAAAATACATATCAATTTTATTATTTTGTAACAGAGTAACATCATTAAAAAACGCCACAAAAGGATTTTCTTCAAAGATTGTAATATTATGAATACTTTTGAGTTCCCTGTACGCATGCTGTAAGTGCTACACATAACATATTTTATAGTAACCAGGTTCTAGTGCACCTTAATAAAGTATATAAATTTCATTACGTTTAAAATTGTGTAACATTATTAAAATACACCGCAGACGATTTTTCCCAAAGACTATAATGTAACGGAATAGTTTTGAGTGCCCCTGTAATTAAGCTATGAGTGTTACACTCTTCATTTTTAATACCAAACATACTTTGGCAAACCTCAATAACGTATATCAATTACATGTAATCCCGACTATATTTACGCGAGTTAGAGCACGTAGAGAAACACGGCAGGCGACAGATAGAAAAACTGAAGTCATAAATACTTTTCATCCACGTTGGAAAGTGTTAAAAAGGATTTACATGCCTTTAGCTGTACTTTTTTTTCACTTATAGCATGGTTAAACATTAGTTTAAACATCCTAATCCATGCGATAGCAATAACATATTAAAAGCCCCCCCCCCCCCCAAAAAAAAAGAAATATGCATATCTGGAGATCTATAAATCTACTGGAAAATAATTCATTATCGTGCCCACTGTTAATTGCATAAATTTCATCGATTTGGCGCGATAAAATATTTTTTGTGATAGCCTTTTAATAGTACCTGCAACAAAATTAACGTAATTTACTAACTTCATTCATATTTGACGCAATGATAGGCTACGAATAACAGTCGCTAGGCAACGAAGAAAAGGAAAAAAAAATATGTATTATGTAAAACAAGAAAATTAATTTAAAAATTCTTTATATTATTGGAATACATGTATAAATGTCCTCAAAACATTATACACGTAAATAAAAAAATCTGATAGATATATTGATAAAACTTCAATATAATAGGAATAATTTAAAACCCTTATTTGGAATTTTAGTATCCATAATTTGACATTTAAATCCATTAATCAAACGTGCCATTTTCTTTCAACAAATCGAAATTTGAAAATCGTCTGACTTGCCGTAGAAAAGCATTATAAAGAAAAATAAAATCTTCCATATTTTCCGAACGAATGAACCAAATTTAACCAAAAACTATACAGCTACGTCCGGGTATCTCACGAATATGCCAAATTAATTTCAAGCTGATCGGGTGCTTTTTGCGGCAGTTATCGCGGAAAAGACAGACAGACAGACAGACAAACGGAAATCAAAACTTTTCGTGTCTCCACAGTAAGCCTTCACTGGCGTTTCGGCAACTATCATTCACGGAGGAAAGAGATAGATGGAGATGCAGTATGCCGTAAAAACAGTTTGCAATACGATGTGCGTTATCGCTCAGATTTAAATGCCATCATTCGGACCAAACAAAACAAGCACGTGGAACAGGGACCAAATTCTTTAACTTCATCCTTTTTTTGTTTTGTTTTGTTTTTTAAGCACGTCGTTGTGTTGTGCCGAATGTAGCGGATTTTAGGGTTACATTTTTGGCGTCACTTCAAGATTTATTGTCTCTGTATGGTTAACATGAATATTTTATTTTAAATTTAAATTTTATTAATTTATAAAAAAAACTTATGCTTATCCTTATAAATCACAGCGTAAAAGAAATCTAAGATATACTATAACCATCCGCACAATCAATAAAAAATTACGAATGTAAATTTAAATAGACTACGGGGGGTTTAGGGGGGCAGAGCCCCCCTGAAGAAATGCAATTTTTGATTTAAAAAGTTACCAGAATAAGTAGCTCATCAGAATTTCAGAACATTAATGTACAATCACTTGTTTAACACTATTAATTTCTGAAACTTTACGAAGTATTTTGTATGCTCATAAATATTTATGTAATTTGAAAACTTTAAAAAGCGATTTGTAGGAAGTTGAATATTATGCAATGAGTGTTTAAAAACAATGACTTGCAAAGATGACGTTGAGGCTCCTGATCTGCAGATTTACTAGTTTATATAAATTTAGACAAAAAATATATTTATGCATTTTTCCACATATGGATACTCCCATATTTAGTACGTTTACATTTTATCAAATAACTACAAAAACATTTTAGCGTATTTTTTTTTACTATTTGAGAAAACAAAAATTCAGACATAAATGGGTTAAATAAAATGCACTGATTTTGTAATAATATTACCAAAACTTTGGAATGTGCGAAAAACTTTTATTGCCGAAACGTCAGTGAAGGTTTACTGTGGAGACCCGAAATTTTTTGGTTTCCATCTGTTTGTTTGTTTGTTTGTTAGTTAGTTAGTCTGTCTGTCCCGCGATAACTGCCGTAAAAAGCATCCGATTAGCTTGAAATTAAGGAGGTATGTTGGTGAGCTCCCCGGATTTAGCTGTATAGTTTTGGGTTAAATTTGGTCCATTCGTTCGGAATATATAGAACATTTTATTTTGTGACATAATGCTTTTCAATGACAAGTCAGACGATTTTCAAATTTTCATTTGTTGAAAGAAATCGCTCATATGAATAATGGATTTAAATGGTGAATTTTGGATGCTGAAATTTTTAAAAAAGAGTATTAAATTACTACCATTAGTTTGCAATTTTGTCAAAACATTTGTCAGAGCTTTAAATTAGGTGTATAACTTATGATGGAATTTTATACATGTGTTCGAATAATATAAAACATTTTATTTTATGAATTTACTTATATTTCATTTTGTTTCTTTTAACCGTTGCGTAGCAACTGAATCTCATCTAAAAATATCATAAATGTGAAAGTATGTATGGTTTTTTGAAGTCAAATCAAAGTAAGAGGAAGGAATTAATGAATGTCTTTGTATAGATATTTGCATATAGATTGATTTAAAAGCAGAAATGAAAAAGTATTTATATACTATATAGAATAATATTTTTATTTATTCATTCAACTACTTTATTATAAATTAAAAGTTCATTATTTTCATACTGAATAAACTGACATTATTCTATTAAATTTTATAAACTTTATTGTTGCCAAAAAAAAATGAATAACAATTTCTCCCAAAGAGTTAATTTTAATTTGTAAGATTTTCACGTTCAAAAGAAAAATGGAATAAGCAAATTAAAAATTAAAAAAAAGATAAATAGGACAGGAATGAATACATAAAAATATTTCACACCAAATACCACCTAAAATAATTTTTGTAGTAATATTCTCCCAGCACTACGAAGAAAGATTCCTCGATTTACACGATTTTACTTGGCCTTCCTTTTTTCATTGGTTGCGATTTCATTTTCGCAATTGTGTAAATTAATTGACACAAAGTTTTACATTTTTATGACTGAGGTATATGTAAGGCCATAAAAATAAGAAATTCCGTATTGTCCCCTATAAAATGTGATAAAGTGTTGGTTAATTATATATGATTTTATTAAGAGGAGCAGAGTTGCAAGCCTCCCGCGTTCTGGATACCAGTATTTTAATACAGAAAATGTTACTTTATTTAATTGGAACATTTGCTCGATTTAAAAGAACAACATTTTCTCTAAGATAATAGTGATGTGCAAAAAGCCTGAGACTTGGCATCTCTGGTGGGGAGTGAAATGTTTTACTTAATGCATTTACCTCTATTTTAATGCTACGTGAACGACGCCCCGTGTAACAGCTTGTAGAGTATAAAACAAATTATTAAAATAATCCCTATTACGAAAAATTAAACAGAAAGTCCGGCTAAGGGAAATAAAAGGTTAGTTATCCTTTCATGATTTGATCTGAAACATAGGTTTGCGTCAAATACGAACGGTATTTGTAACATCACGGTTTTAAATTAAATGCGGATACTGTTAAAAGGCTATCACAAAAAATACTTTACGCAACAAATCACGGTTATGGGGCATTCTCACGATCTTGTGACTTTCAGGAATAAAAATCTGGTGAAATTAAAATTGCTAAAATAACATTTTAAACTTTTAGACGAATGCCTATGATTCAAAATAAAGAAAAAATGGTCAGCGGCGAAATTTCTTTTATTTAACTGAGGTTTAAGTTAAACTTGCAAGTTTAATTTTCCTTACAATTTTACCACTATAACTTTTTATTTTCTTCTTAATATTTACTTATGATGGAATTCCAAAGTACCCACAGGACATTCAAATAAAAAATAATAACAATGTAGTATTTTTAGTAAAAATTTTTGGTATAACATTATCTTAAAGGGGTGTTAAGGAAAGGACTGTAAAGAAAAAAGGGACGGTAATGGAAAAAAAAAGGATGGTAAGGAAAATTACCACCTACTTTTAGGACAATCATGTTAAGACTCAGAGATTGCGATAATGTTCATTGATATTTAGAAACAGTTATTTACATTAGATTAAATAATAATAAAAAAATGCAATTCAACAAATTTCAACGACCATTTGTAAAATTATTTTTTCAAGGACTAAAATTTAAGACATAAAAAATCACACGGAGTTGATCATACATTACGTACACCATGGATTACATTTTTCGGTAATGTAAATTTTTAAACTTCTACGGAGCTGGTCATACATTACGTGCGCCATGGATTAAACATTAATATTCCTGGACCAATTCCAAATGAAATTTCATTCTTAAACTTCTAAACATCCCACAATATTACATTTCACACCGTCGTATAGAGAAAAAAACATACTTTTAAATGCAGTTTGTTTGAAAGCTGTATCTCAATTTGTTTCTGAGTTATTAATTTTTTTTGCAGTTTTTATTACTTTTTTGTCATAGTGGCAACAGTAGTACCCATCTCTGTTGAGAGTAAAGAGAAAATACAGATTACTGTATAGACCAATCAGAAAACGAATAAAATGCGGATTCAACTAATAAAAAGCTTCAGGTGTGTTTTTGATTTCCTAACCTGACGAGGACAATAACCTTTTTTCCAAATGGTTAAAAAATTAATTTACCTGGAAAAGTGCAGGAATAAACATTGGGGGCGGTAAGACTACCAATAAAGCCACCAAGCTTGAAATTGATATTTAAATGCTGATTTAAATTCTGCAGTAAATTTCCTGTCAAAGAATTTTAGCCATTCTTTATCTATCATACTTCTGCATGAGAAAAAAGTTGACAAAAATTCTGTGACTGTATCTGAAGTGATTTTCTGTGTAATTTAACGAGAGGGACGGTAAGGAATCTAAAACCCAGGGTCAGAGTTTAAAAAATAATATCAACCGTAAAAATATGTGCAGGTTAATTTTTTGCTACATATTTATATACAGCAATTGTCCCAGTTTAGGAAAAAAAATACATCGAATTATTTTTTTAAACAATTTTATAGAGACAGCTCCAAACTTAAAAATCAGCATCAGGGACAAGGGACGATATAGGAGTTTCTTGGATATTTGGACCCCCAACATCGTCCAAAACTTATTGATCTCGTTAATATTGATATGCAGTCATGCACTGGGATGTTCCCCAGTATAGGAAATAAAAAATCCCACAAGAATATGTACTAAAATAAAAATTATTATTCAGGAACTTATAAGTCAAAAGACTGTGAGAATGCCCCTTATCTATTTCGTCAATTGGAAGTGGACACGATGATAAATTATTAACCGTTATGTTTAGAAGTTCCCCTACTTTAGTGTGATTTTAGTAAATTAATGCTATTGAGTACATTTTTAGATATTTAGATTAGATCTTAGATTTAAATATTGCAGAATGGCAATCTAATCTAAAACTATTTTTTGGAAACAAAAGTTATAAAGGTATTATTTTTCTAAATTAGATGTCTTAGTTTACATTTTCAAAAGTTCTTTATCCATTAGATACAGGTGTTTGTGGTTAGCAGGCATGTAAATGCTGCTGTATGGATATTAGGATAACGTAAAATGCTTTTCCAAACTGTTGCTTATCCTTATAAATCGCAGAGTAAAAAGAAACCGAAGATATACGATAATCAATTACCAAATCAATAGAAAATTACAAATGTAAAATGAATTACACAACGGGGGTTGCACGGGAGCAGAGTCCCCCTGGAGAAATTTGCTTTATTATATAAAAATTACCAGAATAAATAGCTCGTGAGAATTTCAGAATATCATTACATAACATCGTGTTTAATTTAATTCTTCTAATGTCTGAAACCGTCGAAATATTTTTTACTTTTATAAATGTTTATGTAATTTAAAAACTTTAAATTGCCTTTTTATAGAAAGATTAACATTAAGCAAAATGTGCTAAAAACCACGAGTTGCAGAGATGACGTTGGGGCTCTTGATCTGCAGATTTACTAGTTAAGTTACCAGTGATCAATGAAATGTCTAAGATTGATTTACGGAGCAAATTATTTAATTTATTGAATGTGGAAATATACATGGAATAACTGAAAATGCATAGAAGAATGAACGAATCCTTCTATATAAAAAAAGTAACGATTTGGAAATGGGCCAAAATATTTATAAATGGACCAATGAAAATCTGCGTAGATACCAGAAAATGCATCTGATTGGTCAGAGCTCTCTGCTTTTTCTTAGCTGGAATTGTGATTGGCAAAAACCATTAAAGTAGAGAAGTTAGATAGGATGCGGGGAACGGGAAGAATCTTCTGCATTTCGATGGACTTCTGTTTTTGGGGTTTTTTTAGGGAGTCGATGGCAAAGGTGATTTTTACAGAAAGAAGATAATTTCCATTAACTAATGAGAAAAGGGGGGGGGGCGGTCATTTGCGTTTGGAATATAAAAATTCACTGCATAGAAAATAAGGTCCCCAAGCGATTACTCGGGGGATTGGTGAGCGCAGCGAGCAAGTGGGGCAGAGCCCCATATAAAAAAGTATATAAAGTCAAAATACTAAGTAAGTAATAAAGTCAAAATAGTAAGTATATAAAGTCAAAATTCTTATCGTCTATCCTTTAGTGAAAACTAACATAACAACAAACCTAACTAAAACTACTCAGTTTTTACTGTGTAAAGTGAAACAATCCGATATTGTTTTCGATAACTAAAAGTTTATCCATTAAAAAATATAGATAATCAAAAATTATATCAAAAATTAAAAATTATATCTATAATTGAAAATTTAATAAAATATATATGTGTGAGAAAAAAAAAATATTTGCTTAAATAAGATGTGTTTATCAGAAATTTGTATGTTGTGTAAAAGAAAAAGTATACAATTATAAGAATTTAATATTAATTTTATAACTTTTTTTTTAATAGAACATTTAAAGCAGCACAGACAGAAGCAATGCACATGCTTATAGCAGATGCCTTATTTTTAGATTAAATGGTAATTTTAATTTGTATTTCGGAGTACAGAGTAATAATTACTATTTTGAAGTTTAATTACAAAACATAAAACTAAATCATTTTTAAATACCTGTTAAGAGGTCTCTGGACTCTTAAAGTTTCAAAAGTTTCTATACGAGGGTGTATCATGAAGTTTTTGCCCTAACATAGAAATAATTGAGTGAAATTTATGAAATTGCTAAATTGCATTAATTCTTTTCTATATAGTCACCGTGCACAGTAACACATTTCTGCAAACGGTATTTCAAAGAGAGGAGGGAGGATGTATTCCCGAAGGCGCGATAACAGACCCAAAGGTGGTAATTTTTCAAACTTTTACCGACCTCCGCATGTAACATATTATTGGAAAGGCCTGTGACCACTTATTCATGCTATGCACCTCCCGAGCCCCTCACCCTCCCCAAATTTGCCCCCTGGGGACATGATTGATGACTGCAAAATTTATAAAAGTGCCCCCCAGAGGGAAAATATATGGGGAGGGTTTCGGTAGGTGCATAGCATTAACGAGTGGTCACAGGCCTTTCTAACAATATGTCACATGTGGGGGTCGATAAAAGTTAGAAAAATGACCCCTTTGGGTCTACTATCGCGCCTCCTGGAATACATCCTACCCCCTCTCTTTGAAATACTGGTTACACAAATGTGTTACTGTGCACACTAACTATATCGAAAAGGACTCATAAAATGTAGAAATTTCAGGAATATCACTCAATTATGTCTATGTGAGGGAAATAACTTACTGATACAGCCTCGTATTTTAATTTTTTTTTTTTCGATGTTAAACTCCTATCTTTTCTGAACATTTTGATATAATTATTTCTTTGAAATTCCCATTAGAACAGAAATTATGGCTTTTAAAAATATACCCGCTCAATACCTGAAGCGGCGTTTCCGAAACTTTGAAGTCATTTCTCTCAAAATGAGGTTTTGGGGCATAACGCGCAGTATATCTCAAAAACTACTGAATATTTTTTTCATGAAATTTTCAAAACATATGTTCCATGTGAGTTTGTATAAACAACCTAAAATTTCATTCTTCGTATTAAAAAAAAATATTTTTACTATACTAAAAAAATTGTTACTATACTGTAGAAATTTTCAAAATTTTGTATTAACTAAATACAAATTTGTATTAAAAATATAAAAATGCTTTAAATAAAAATTTATTTATGTTCAGAGTAACTATTAGAATCTGAAGTAAAAGTAGGCGCCAAAATTTTCATTCTAGTTACAATATTTATTCTGTAATCCTACACATAAGCTGTCATACCAATTTTCTGCTCGTCAAATATCTGCCATTTTTTAGCCCCTATAAATGCTAATTCTGCATCTTGAAATTTTTAAAATACATGAAATAAAAAGAACATACTGATATGTTTCATCCCAATAAAAAATGTGTTTTAAAATCATATACATTTTAAGTTATTAAACGTTGAAAATGGTCTTTTTTCCCCTTTTTTCCAATTTTAAAAATCCTGAAGAGAAAATATAGGAATAAAAAAATGTGACTTTTACTTACAGATTACTATATTTTATTAACAGCGTAATGCTATAGAGTAACTCCGGGACAGTCGCCGCGACCCCTTGTATTTCTGGTAATTATCGATAGATGGACGTCAAACGCACAGTATAGGTGCACAATGAGTTTATTTTAAACAGTGTATAGCATGAATCCCATTTCGATGTTTACTTTCAGAAGTACAATCCTTAATTTTACGTAAGTGCATGATTTCACTGTCCAAACTTTTAAACACGTCATGTTTAAATACTTTTTATACACTAATTACTAAATGCATGCATAATTTCGAAGTCAAAACTAAGTGTAGCGTTTGTATAGAGTACTGTGTGTATAGTTACGCCATTCCCCTTATCGATGGCAGGTAACTGTGATGGCCGACGTCTGCACCGTGCAAAATGGGATACATGTCGCATTGCTATTCCGGTATACATGCCGCAATTTCTTTTGCACGGGATGATTAAGTGTTAGTAACTTTTCCTTTTCTTTTGCACAGACTAACCATGTTAGGCGTGTATCCAAGTTTACTAAAACCAAAGGAGGAAAAGGGGAAAAAGGGTAACGCAGACGTTCTTTTCAAACAACTCTAAAAAAGAGGAAGTGAAATTGGCTTTGTTGCATCATGTGTTTAAATGTAGTTACATAAAGACTGTACTTTTTCGACACTTTTTCTGTAGATTGAAGTCGATCTCTTAATCATTCGGGAGCATAGGTGCATATAAGCACCTTCATAAAGAGCTTACAAAAATTTTTCTGGTACCAGTAAAAAAGAAAAGTATTATTTGCTTTGTTTAGTTAGAGCATTTTCATGATTATTTATGTAAAGGTAACTTCTGTTAAAAAAGTGGTACCAACCGACTAAAATTTGTGTAAAAGCCTGTCTCGAAAGGGTTAACAAATAAATTATGTAAACACAATTTTACTTTTTTTTTCTTTTTCCTTTCTAATACATTGATGTTACATTGTTGCTGAAATAACAATTAAAATTTAATGTAAAAAAATAAGTCGATAATTTTAATAGTGACAGTAGGCAACAATTATTAATTTGAATCTACTAATACGTTTCATTGTACTCATTGAGTTTCATTTTGTACATCCGTAATTATAGTCCAGATGTAAATTTTTTTTTTTAATTTTTTTATTTATAACTTCATTCTGTTCTTATTACAAGCGCGGCATAACTACCGCACAAGTGCGGCGTCTCAGCCTGAATGTGCGGGTGACGCGCCGCAGTGTAATGTTTTAGAAAACAGTTGTTAAAAAATATTAATTATTTGTTTTGATTTTTTTTTGTCGCAGTACACGCGTTGTATATTTAACATTAAATAGCACAGCATGATTTTTTTTTTATTTTATGTCCACCACGGGACTTTTTACACACATTCAAAAAAATGTGCGGCATAAATTACGGAATTACCCTATATGTATAAAATTAAACATTGACCAATAATGACGAGTTCGATAGATATATATAAGTTGTTTTAAAAATGATTTTTTTTTCATAATGTTTTTCTAAAAACTCGCTATTAAAAGAAATAATAATAAAGTTACGTAATTATATTTTAAAGATATTTAAGAAAAAAATAATCATATATACAGAAAAAAAAAGGAAAAAAACAGTATTGTCAAATTTAATTAATTTCTTCAGTTTCCTATGGAGAGAAATAACTACAAAATATACTAAAAAAAATTCATTATAAAATTTCTTTAGAAAAAGAAGGAACACCTGTTTACTATTCGTAACTTTAAAAAAAAAGGCAAAAATCGATGCTTAAGCTGTTCTTTTTCCTGTCGAAAATATCATTTTTCTTTTGTGAGAAATTAAAAATCCGTAAGTAAATTGACTCTATTGTGGATATTTTGATACAACGGATATTGCACTTAGATCTGTTTTTATTGCGTTGTAAATGCAGCTAACTCTATAATTGAACTATGGAAGAAAAGACGAAACAAATTTTCGAATTTGTAACTGTTGTCGAAGAACGAGTTTTTCAACGAAGAGCTTTGTCCCTTTCAACTGTTTAAAAGTGAAAATGCGCTAACTAGGATTATAAAAGTACTTATTTTGAATTTTTATTAGGTATAAAAAATTAAAAGCAGTAATCCGTAAATTTTTCTGTAACCAGTTATGATTTTCTTAAATCCCAGATTAATCTTTATATAATCATGTACGTGGATTTAGCATGAACCTGTAAGATAAACCAGTCAATGTGGCATAAACCAAAAAAGAGAAATACACTCACACGCAATTAGACTTGCAGGGATTAAATGTGGAATATTTTGTTTCATTTCTAAAGAGTATGTTTGGTATCCGAATACCTTCAAAGGCCTATTTTAAAATATGACCTTTTTTTTGCATTGTGTATCATGATGTGATTAAAAAAGTAAAATAAAACAGAAAAAGTTATACATTTCAAAATATTTTTTTTTTATTTGGGGGAAAAAAATAAGTAAAAAACAGCGAAAATAATCACTTAAGCAAAACATCATAACTGAACTTTAAATCAAGATATTTTGTAAACATTATTATAATTATTAAAGCTTTTTCTAGGGTATGAACTACTCTCATATTTGTGAGTCAAATATTTAAAACTATATAGAAAGTTAATCACTGATGAAGCAAAAATTACTAAAAATTTATCGCAAATCGGAAACTTTATCAATAATTTAAAAATATATATATTAATACACTTTCTGTTACGAATGTAGTTCATTCCCTTTATTGCACTTTGAAAAGCATACAAAAAAAATTTGAAAGAGATTCATCCATATTTTTTTCTGTTATGATGTTTTGCGTAAATATAAAATGTTAAAAAATTGATTTTCAGAAAACGCAAAAACAAAATTTAATTCAAAATCATACCTTTATTTTGAAAATTAAACCTTAATATATTACTCAATTTATACACTATGTTATCTATTTTGTTTAAAACAATTGCTGTTTTTCTTTTTCAAATTCTTTTAATAATTATCTCTGCTTCTTTACTTTTGTGTTTACATAGCATTGAAAAGCATAGGTGAGCAGAGGTGAACTTCCGGTGAGCAGAAAGATACTTTCGGTTTCAAAATACTGATACTTAGTAATTTTAAAAAGGCAATAACTTGACTTCTAAATAAGATATAAACAAAATTCATACAGATTTGGAAAAATAAAGAATCCGGCTATTATATTATACCAAAATCTAAAAATCGATATTTTGGCCGAAAATTGGCTTTTAAAGGTATTCGGATACCTTCAAGCAACTGTAACATACAGCTCAATGTGACATATATTACTGCATAATAAAAAAACTAGTCGTTAAGGGCCACCGTAATACGTACCCATCATAGATACGCATAATATAAAATATGAAAATAAAACGTGTGTAAACTATTTATACAATGCATAGCTATTCCAAAATCAAATTTAAACGTATATTTAAATATTTTTAATACATAGTAATGCTTTACTGCAGAATTGCGTGTACTACTTGATTATTCCGTCGACCAATTTCGACAACTTATATAAATCGCCAAACTACTCGCAAAATTATACAAATTGGCATAATTTTTATTTTAAATAATGAAAGAAGAAATAAATTAGCAAAAGATTAATAGAAAAACAAATAAAACTTCGAATTAAAAATGACTTGATGACATAAGAAACACATGTAACGTGTTTAATGTAAATTGAATGCAGAGCTGCCACAGGCGACTATTTTTGTATTCCATTCGCACCAATATTAAAAAAAGAAAAAATACAGTTTGTAGTATATTTCTCTTGCAAATGTTTCCAAAGCATATGTACAAGATTTTTGTTTTGATAAAGTGGTGGAAAATAAAATTAAAAATAGTCGCCAGTGGCAGTCCTGTGAATGTGACATTTACGATAAACCATTATTGGCATTTAATCTTATAATTTGGCGATAGTTTTTTGGTCGACAGGATAATTAAGTAGTAGCGAATTACGTAAAAGAAACATCCTTATATCTCCAAAAATGATAATCATATTAACTAACAGTTTACTACGTCGGATTAAGCGTCTCGTTTCCTATTAAAATATGTCTTTGAATTGAAATTTGAATGAATTACAGGGTCATGAAAAATCGAAGAGATAATGTGGAAAATATGATTACGAATATTTTGGCAACTAATTATCCTATTGACTCCATTCTTTATGCAAAATGAATGTTTTTTTAATGTTTTTTTATTGTTTTTGTAGTGCCTTTTATATTCACTCCTTAAAATAAACAATTTCGAAACCTTTTATCAGAACGAATATTTCGGCAGTCCAAAAAAATAGTTCCGGATAATCAATGTCACTGATATTAAATATGCCTCTCCTCATTACTACATACTAAGTACACACCAAATTTCAAGTGTCTATCTCAATTTGCTTGGAAGATAGAGTGTTTACAGTCACACAGACGACATTTTTTTTTTCAAAAATAAGTTTTTTGGACTCTCCAGTGTCGAAACGTGTAAATCCGCCAATTTTATTTTTCGATTTTTAAAAACTATTACAAGACTTACCCTATACTACGTATGATGGGTAGGGGAGACCGGGCTAGTAGGCGCAGTTTTTAGTTATTGATTTTTATTATTTTTTTGTTTAAGTTTTTTAACAAACTTTAACTGCACTTTTAAAGAACAGACATTTGGCTGTAAATAGCCAGAGTTTAGAGTTAGTAGCTTTTGTACTTTATGTTTAGCGGAAGCCTTAAGTAAAAGGAAAATTGTGCGCCAACCTACCCCGTCATGGGGCAAGTTGCCTATAGCTATGGGGTAAGTTGGCACACGCTTTATAAAAAATCAAATGAAACTCAAATAAGACACGCAGTTAAGAGAAATCAATTTCATTATTACCAGTAAGTTTAAACACAGGCGTTATCACCGTACAATTTAAATTCTAAATTATACAGACATAAAAATAATGATTAAAACATTAGCATTGAGTAACTTCTATCGTACTCGATATCATCATCAGAGTTACAGTTGTCACAAATAAAAATCGAGTGTCCCCCTTTGGACAAGCCCATGTGAATAAAAACTTTTATTGCAACCACTTTTCTCTTTGTATGCTGTATTTCAAGCTACCAGCACACACCAGACACCGAGCCAACTTGCCCCGTGTTCAATGCGCCTACTAGCCCCATAATAAATTTCTTCACAAAAGGGAGACGTAACCTTCTAATCATAAATAATCCAAATAAATCACATATGGGTTAGGCACAGTTAATCATACACTAAGAAAAACTGCACAAGTTAAATCGCAATTATTAACATAAGTATTAGAAATTAGAAAAAAAATGAAGCAACGAAAATTACTTATGAATGCAAAAAATATAAAAAACGTAATAAATGTCCACTGCACATAGGTAACGGTGCAAAACTACAAAGAATATCTTAAAAAGCAAGAAGAAATGTACTCTGTGACTGGTTACACAATCTATCAAAAAACAGGCGATTTATGAGGACTTACTTACCCCTGTAGCCAACTAGCCCCAGTCTCCCCTAAGTAATAATGGAAGAGTAAGGGAAAAAAATGGAACAATTCAACTTATTTCTCTAAATCTTATAATTTTACTGATTACGAAAAAAAATGACTATTTAAGTCTCTATGTGGCTTAAAAATTTATAAAAATGTCGCTTGGAGATTTTTTCACCTGTTATGTATTATTTTTCTTAAAATGTGAAATATTGCTTCAGAATGTGTATACGGTCACAATAACGGTAAAACTACAAACAATACTTTTTTAGTGGAATCAAAAGTACAGAAACTGTACGGTTATCCTTTGAACTTCTTCTTTATTTGAGTATTTTATATTACCTTTTCAACAATATAATTGAATGGCTTTATGGAAGAAAATGATTTATTAAGAAAAAAATCATTTATTATGATAAAATTTTAAAAGAATAATTGCTTAAAAATATGGGAAAAAATTCGAACTTTTCTTCTCCTTCAATTTTGAACTTTTTAAAATGCTTTCTTTTAACTTACAACTCTGTTTGTTTGTATGTGGCAGTCAAACCTCGTTATCCATTTTTCACTCACTTCCTGTTGAACTCTGGAGCTTTGAAATTTCGAATATATATTTATTCCTGAGGGCAATACATGTGACGGATACTGATCCCCTAGGGGGCGACGGGGGCCAAAAAAAAAATCTCTATCTCATATCCCAACGGAAATAAAATCTTGAAATTTAACATACCTATAGTATAAGTAAAATAAGAAAATATATGTTTCGGAATTTTACAAAATGCGAACCATAAGGGGGCAGGGGATGCCCCAAAACAAGCCCAGTTTGGAAAAACATGAAAAACACTACTCGCTAGTAAACTAACATTACTTAGGCTAACACTGCTTAAACTTAATGATTGCTGAATTATAATTTGATTTCTTAATGAGAAATCACTGTAAGCTTCAGGGACCAGTATTTTTTAAAAAGTACTAATTGCAGGGTTGCCACATAAGTGTCAAATTTTGCCCATATTTAACGACAAAAATAAATTGTTATATATGAAGTCTGGTCGATAGCTGGCCAATTTGGCGAAATTCCCATTTCAATCAATTAATCTTCCATAAAGGAGTGTACCCGCAATTTATTTTAAACGCCGCGCATTTAAGTTTTTTTTAAGACCTTAATGTAATATAGGAAAATGTTCGTCTTTACATCTTCATCCTTATGCTACTAATCAGATAACCGTGACTAGGCGGATCTGTAAAATCTGAGCTCATAACTTCCCAATATACCAATATATATCCCCAATACATGTGTCGGATATTCCTCCCAAATAGGGGCGAGGCACAGTGGGGCAAAATCCCAAAAAGCTGACCAAAAGTCGAAAAATAAAGTTACTATTTAGGAAATTTTGACTATACAGATGGCTGGAATAATGTTTGGAGGGTCAGATTCTATATTTATAGAAAGGTTTTCGTTTTGCTTTGGCAACGTGGATCATTTCAAAAGTGACGCTTGGAGGATTAACATCTGAGGCGAACAAAAAGAGCAAAACAAGGGTTCTTCTAAGCACGTGCTACATTTTTCCATATCATCCGATTTTAATGCTTTAAAATGGATTCACATGATAATAGAGTGTACTTTTTTTGCCAATGGTACAAAAATTATATTAAGTACATAAAATTTATTAATTTCATGATAATTTTTGATAATTTTTTTTAAAATATATTATTTTTTTTATTTTAAACATCAAAAAGCTTATAAGTTCCACGGTGTTCCGCAACAACATATAATGGAAACAATAGCCTGAACTATTATCTAATGAATCATGAAAAACTACCTGCCAAAAACTGCCATTCTGCATTTCGTACCGGTTTTTGTAACAACAAGTAAATATATCATTTTTTTAGTCGCTTCAAAAGTTATGACATTTATTAATTTTCACACAGCTGGCAAACATTTTTGAAATTTTTAGTTTATTCAGTTTTGTGATAGATTATTATGTATTAAATTACAAATAAGTATTATAACTTATTTGTAATATGTGTGTATTGCATAAAAGAATTTGATAAGCAAGCTTAGTAACAAAAAATGAAAAGAATTCTCTATCTAATGTATTTCTATCATTGATACAATAGAAATACATTTTATTATGTTTATAGCTAATAATTGTTTGTATTCTATCGTAATTAGAAGAATTATCTTGTCAATTGCAATCTTTGCTAAATCATACTGCAGCACGTATTTTATTAATGCAAACGGAAATTATTAAGAGTCTGAATTCCGAGACCATTAGCAATCTGAATTGTATTTTCAAGTAGGGATGTGATAGTACATCTGGTCAAAGTACTTTTAAACAAACATTTAGCGTTGATGATGGTACAAATTAGGTTCAAATAGCTTTTTTACTTATCTAGTACCACTAGAACTTAAGTGTTACAAATAATTCAGAAATCGTAATCTGAAAAAATTCGAGATCTTCATCTCTTCGATTTTTTAGGCTCATCAGAATCCATTTTTTGCACGAAAATACGGAAGCTACTGTCAGCGAAATGGATTATATTACAGATCGGAAGAGTAAAATTATTCGTTAATTACAAACTAGCTTTAACGAGGATTGATTGTAAAATTTTTATTGTCATTACTAGTAATTTGTCAACTCAACTTTGATACCTATATCAGGCAACTTTAAACCAGTTTAATAATCTTAATGACATTTTCAAACTAAAAGTGAATGAAAATAATTTAAAATTCGGGATGTCCACGTCACATTCCTGTATAAGATTTTTTGAGTGTAGCTTGCATTTGGCATACAAATGGGATATAAAGGAATGGCAAGTGTGCACTCCTGACGAGAAGAAAAAAATTAAAATTACAAAACAAAATTTACAAAAAATATTTAGTTTACATTTACGACTTCTCGTCGATAAATCAAAGATCGGATTTGGAAGTACAAATGATTACAATACAGGTCGTCGATTCTTTGAAAACGTAACTATTTCTGGTTCCACAAGGAGCGTAGACGAAGATTTGATCAAACGATTCCACGTCATATTGCAAGTAATTTCTTAACATTCATTTGAGCAATTTCGTGGATTATTGCTCTCAAACAGCTTGTAAATTCGACTAATTGTATTCTTTTCTATATCCCAACTTCAGTGCACAGACTACTTATTCACGTCACAGATATAATAGATTCCTCATTATTGCCTGTTGGGCAAATGTCGGGAGACGCTCAAGAATCGTGCAACAAATTGATCAAAAGGTATGGTGAAGATTTCTCCTTAAAATGCAGTAGGACGTAAACAATGGAAGATTTTTTGGCGGCTTTTAATGTTATCAGATCCCTTCATTTCAAGCTCATAAATTTCATTAAATTATCATCGAAGAAACTAATATCCTTGCCCCTAGCGACACAGAAACTTCTGTAAAATATTTTGAAAAACTTCCCCTTCTGAAGAATCTACTTAGTATAATACAGATGATTCAGAAGATGAATTTTAGAATATCCTTTCGTTTTATTTTAATAATACATAGGAATTAAACCTTGTAGTATTTTATTTTTCATTAATGTACTTAATTGTGTTTCATAAATAAATATTCATCATTTAATTTCGATTAAAAACATGTTAGTTCTTTGAAAACACCTTGTAACGTTTAGTCTCAAAACTTTTTAATTTCGAAACTCGAAATATTTTTTTTTTTTAATCTAACTGTTTTTATTTTTAATTCGCCATTTTTTAAAATTTAATTTATGAATCGTACTTAGCATCCTCAAAAGTACCTGTATACGAAATTTCATACAAATAGGGTTAACTTTCAAAGCATTTTAATTTTAAGTCCGCCATATTGGATCCGCCCTTTTGTATTTTGTAATTTTAATTTTAGAATCGAGATCAGCATCCTGAAAAACACCTGCGTACGAAATTACGTAATTTCGTGACATTTAAATAACTTTTTCATATTTTGGCCAGCTTTTCGGGATTTTGCCCCATTGTCCGACGGGGGTAAAAAAAAAAAAAAAAAAACTCTATCTCCAAAACCAACGGAAATAAAATCTTGAAACTTGACACGCCTTTAGTATAACTAAAATAAATAAACATATGTTTTAGAATTTTACAAAATTCGAACCGTAACGGGGCGGGGAATCCCCCAAATGACCTCAGTTTGGAAAGACATAAAAAACACTACACGCTAGTAAACAAACATTACTTAAGCTAACACTGTTTAAACTTAATGGTTGCTCAATTTTAGTTTCATTTCCTAATGAGAAATCACTATAAGCTTCAGGAATGAGTATTTGATGAAAAGTACTAACGTTAGCGTTACCACATAAGCGTCACTTTTTGCCCATATTTAACGACAAAAATAAATTGTCATATATGAAGTCTTGACGAATGGGCTAATTTGGTGAAATTCCCATTTCAATCAATTAATCTTCCATAATCGAGTTCACCGCAATTTATTTTAAATTCCGCGCTTTTAAGGTTTATGTTCAAGAACTTAGTGTAATATACAAAAATGTACATATTTACCTCTTCATAATGATGCTATCACCAGACGGCGCTATACTATCTGATCTCCTAACTGCCCGATTATAATGTGCTTTATATATCCGGATACGGAAATTGAATTCTCTATTGTTTTGAATTGTAGCTTGTATTTTTCTCAGTGGGAGAAGGTCGAAAGTTTTAAATAGCGCACGAACGATTGCCAGGATCTGCAAAATGAGTGCGTCCGTTCGACCGGGCTACTGAAGCAGTTTTCCCAAGACAATTTGGAGGGGGGAGGAATATATTTTTTCAACGGGGATATTTAAAAAAAGTGATTTGTCTTTTTACATTAATTTTTTTTTTTTTTTTTTTTTTTTTTTTTTTTTACTCATTTATGAACTGTTTTTTTTTTTTTTTTTTTTTTTTTTTTTTTGCACGCTTTTCTTACAGAAGGGTTCTGTATAACGCCAAGTTTCAGTTTTCTAAATATTTAGTTCGTTTGATTAAAAGAAAAATGAGATATTCAAAAATGCTATGAGACCGACTATTTACATAAAATTTTTATTTTATAAAAGTAAACTATTTAAAGGAGTGAAAATCTATATTCCAATTTTATTAAATGTCTTAAGGATCATAAAGGTATGAGGAGTCAATTTAAAAGATTATATTGAAGTGCTAATTTTTTTTAATGTACTCAGATATCAAGATTTCGTTTGTTTGTTTGTTTGTGTTTTGTATTTTTAACTGACGTTATTCATTGACATCTGTAGCAAGTTCTAATAACCGGAGTGTTACTAAACTTCATAAGGGAACTAATGACGCCTAGCGAAGAAATATTCCACGAAAACAAAAATGCATCTAAACACCGCCGTTAGGGAAAGTATGGCGGTGTTGCACGCTACGCAGCCGAGAATGAGTATAAAGCACGGGTAACAAACAAAAGTGCAAATTTATACCTACGTATGTGATAACAGCACGAATAATTTGTGTTAGAAACGCATGCAAACAGCTCAGAGAAACATTTTGTGTTCAGTTTGAATATGCGTCACGTATCTGCAGCGGGCCTATAGCCTAAATTAATGGCGCCGTTATCGCATATGTAGGTAAAAATTTGCTGTTCATTTGTTACCCTTGTTGTATGCTCATTATCGACTGCGGCCTACAATAGCGCCATATTTTCACCTATTGTTAGTTTTTGAACCATTTTTGTTTTCGTGGAATGTTTCTTCACATGGCGTCTTTAGTACCATTAACAAGGTTATTGCCATTCGGGTTATTAGAAAAAGCTACAGAGAGCTCTGATTAGCGTCACTTTAAAAGAAAACACCCTGTATTATAATAATCTATATAGAGAATATGAATTTGAAGATTGCAATCCTTATTAATTTAACCCTTTCAGGGGCAAAGCAATTCCATTCCTAAAGTGTTGAAAATAATTAATGACACCGGAGTTTGAAAGCAAATTCATTTGTAAATAAGGAAAAGCTATATTTTGCACATGTAATAAACGGAAATTTTCTTACCAAGATTATGGTACAATGTGGCAATTAGGAATTAAAATTAAGTGGTTTATAAAAACACCACAGACTCTCAAGGGGTTAAAGGAAATAGGAACAGTAAAAAGTTTTTTCTTTCACATATTTAAAACCATCTGATATTTACGTAATTTTACAGAAAAAGTAGGTATGTTTAAATACAAATTAACCCGCGGATGACCAGGTGGAAATTTGAATTAGGAAATCCCATGTGAGGTCATTGAATGACCCCATAGTTAAAAAAACACATATATATTTACCATATCAAAAAAAATCCAAACTTAGTTTTTAAAAATTAATTTAATAATATATATAGCAGTTGCAGCCATAGAAAGGTATAGAAAATGCAGTTTGTTTTAACGAAGGATTTAGGAAATAAAATGATCATTATGACTGAGCTTGCGGTGGGGTCGAAAATAACCCCCACTTGGCCATCCGAGTTTTAAACAAAAGATTTATATTTTTGTAACTTTACGAAAAGTGTTAAAAAGGTATTGTAAAAAATCTTCTTAAATTATTAAAGATTTATGAATAAAAAGTTTCTTAATTATAAACGACAAAAATATATTTTATAAACTTAATTAAACTCCGAGTAACTTAATTTTCACTTTCAACTATATGATTTATGAAAATACTCTGAAACATCCTAAATGAACAAAGCAAACACTCAAAATTAAGATTAATGAAATTTATATGCACAGGCTACACATTTTATGCTAGGTGTGCAGTAATTTATAATCTCCACTTAGTAAATTGCTCTTACAATTATATATGGCGCTGCTTCTGTTTTTAATTTCCTAAATTGAAAGGAAGGAAAAAACTTGTGCATAATTTAAGAGAAATATTTTTTACAATAAATAAAGTAAGTCAGAAAATAGGGTTTTAAGAATAAACAATTCATAACATCGTCAATTCACAAGATATCAAATCTATTTAAATTTACTATAAATCTTCTTAATATTATGTAGAACATTTATATTTACAAGTTTTTATTAGGACCAACTGTTACTCCAAAAAAATAAAATAAAAACAAAAAGAAAATAAACTGTCAAGTGTGAGTATTACTCGCGTTCAAAGGGTTCCGTAAAATAAATATATGAATATTATCTGTATTATTAAAAAATCGTTGCTAAAATAAAAATAAGACTTTGTAAAAAACTATACAACGTAGGGTTGGATATAGTTGTATATACTTAAAAATATGAATGGGCATAAAAGTTAATTACCATAAAAGTTCAAAGACGTATCAATCCTAAATAATGTCAAACATAACTGCGTAACTCTTGTTTTTTTTTTTTCTTATCCTAATATGTTTATGATGAACTTATTTCGGTACTGACAATAAAAGTAGTTCATATTTAAATCCTTGCGATCTGGCGCTGTTAGAGGATGTATGTCACTAGCCCCCAGTATTACCGCATAAGGCAAACTATTATTTAGATATTTTGAATTCAAACCACAAAAATTTAATTGGTAATTTTCTTTTATTTTATTTATGGGAAAATGAATCATCTTGTAAAGCAAAAATATGAGTTAAAACTTTCTGATGAGAATTCGGAATGTCTAATTAAAAAATCTGCCTTATATCATGACGTACGCAGAGTAGGTCATTGTCAGAAATGACCATAATAGCATGACATGCTACGTACGTCATAGAGCGCAAGAGGTTAAACTTTAGCGTTTTAACATTTTAGCGTTTCATAAAACTAAATTCATCGTAGTAATAATCTTTCAATTTTACAGTGTATCTGAAACAAAACCCTTCTTCAAAATTTAAACTTGGCATTGTGCTAAGCGCGCTTTGAAAGGAGTTCACAAATCGGCAAGGTCGACTTGGTCCCTGCTGCGTTTTTCCAGATAGATTTTTAATTAACTTTTAAAGACACGGAAGGCCTTTTGAGAGATCCCCTCAATGCAAGCTAGCCTCGAATCCCATAGAATTTATGTGATTAATTCTAATTAAAGTACTCTGTTTTATACAATTTGACGTTTATTGTTTTTGTACTGATACTGAGCATTGCGTTACACAAATATATCATTAAAAGTTGTTTTCTAGACATTAAAAGCCGATAGTATACAGAGTACGCCACCCTTGTCATTATGTATGTCCAAACCGTCCACGCCTTTAAAGGTTAATATCTCGGCTAATTATAGATGATTTTTTTTTTAAAATCATTATCAATATTTTTTTATACTTCTGCTACGATAGGTACCTCAAGCATTCCACAACACCTTTGCTGAATGCCCGCAAATCGAAATTTGTTGTAACGGAAAATACGCTTTTCTCAAAAACTATGTGACCTAGTGTAATCGCTATAATTTTCCTGCAAGGTTTTAATTAAAGTCTACTACCTATAATTTTTATACAATTTTAGTTTTAGTAGATTCAGAAATAGATGGGGGGGGGGGGTATATTTTTGCACTATATTTTCGCCGATATCTCTGAAAATATAATACCTAAAATTAAAAGAAATGTATTTTGAGTTCAGCTTTACGAAAGCTTTTACACGATATACAAATTATACAAGATTTTTTTATCAAAAAACTTAATTAGACTCCCTACATTTTTCCTAAATATATTTGTGAATGTTTAATAATCTGTAAATATGTGGGTCAATAGTCTTTATTACTTTCCCCAATTTGAATTTTCCGCGTTCTATAGTTTACGAGTAAAATGGTTGTGACAGATGGAAAGACAGACACCGGAGTGATCTTATAATGGCTTTGTTTCTATTTTTTTTAAGTCGGATCCCTAAAAAGGCGTGGGAGGTTGTAGAATAAAATATAGTCACATCTCCTTTAATCTGCGACTAAGGCGATAAAAGAGTATCATTGGCGTGATGAAAATTTTTGATAATCCTCTAGCGATGAAAAAAATAGGGGTTGTTCTTCAACCCCTATTGCATATAACCCTATACTCCTATTACTAATCTAACAATTATCGTTTCCACATGGTTTTGATAAAACCAACTCTTAAAAGAAAAATGAAATTAAAAACTCATAAAAAGCGGCCAGATAAAATTGTTAAACTGGGTTTATCTCTGATCATGACTTATTTTTTGTTGGTGAAATTAGTACTTAACTTCGAAATCTACCTGTGCCTATAGGCTGAGCCGACAGGTATTTTTTCAATTTCGAGTGGAACGATCAATCATTGTGTCATATCAAATTTCCGTTATATATATATCGAATCAGTAAACTGAAAAAAAAATCAGTAAAATCATCAAATTTCTGTTATGAATTATTCGTATTAAATAAATTTCATAGTTTATATTTCGTATTACTTCATACATTTTACATTTCATATGTTTTGAATATGAAGGTGAGTATGAAACCTGCTTGGCATTCAAAAGCAGTAAAATTCGAAAGCTGTTAAAGATTTTTTTGTTCAATTAACCTTTTACAATAAAATTTTCTTGTGGTAGGGCTCTTTTATTTTTCTGTTAAGGATATGCGTACGCGATGTACCGGTTCATGTAGATAACATTGCCAGATTACAGTACAGATGTCTAAATACAAGAGAAGATTTTAAAATTTTTATTTGTGGAATTTTTCGAAATGTAAAAAAAAAAGATTGTCTTAAATAACTAAATATTTGTTAATAAAAAGTTTCTTAATTATAAACTAAAAAAACAAACCCTTGTGTAAATTAATTAAATTCCGAGTAATTTAATTTTCACTTTTAACTATATAATTTATGTATATAAGGGGGAACATAGATGAACAAAGTAAACACTCAAAATTAAGATTAATGAAATTTATATGCGCAGGCTGCATTTTATGCTAGGTTTACAGCCATTTGTAATCTTCACTTAGTAAATTGCTCTCACAATTATATATAGCGCTACTTTTGTTTTTAATTGTCTAAATTGAAAAGAAGGAATAAAAACTTGTGTATAATTTAAGAGAAATATTTTTTACAATAAATACAGCAACTCAGAAAGAAAAGTTAAAAGAGGCAATTTTCTTTTTTCTTTCTATAGACAAAAATGTACAGAAAAATGTTATTAATATCAAAAATAAATTGCCTTAAATTTATTTTTGAATTAATAAAAAATGCTCATTATTTGAAACATTCCTCGTTAATGGAAATGTTCCTGAATAATATATATATATATATATATATATATATATATATATATATATATATATATATATATATATATATGTATATATATATATATATGTATATATATATATATATATATATATATATATATATATATATATATATATATATATATATATATATATATATATATATATGCGACATTTTGCTATCGACTTTTGAGACATTCCGGAGACACTAGTGTATCTCGAAGCAAAATTTAGTAGAGTAATCAAGGCCAACCATCCGTTATCATAAAAATATCGGATTGCAGTCAGGGTGGCGAGTACGACAGGCTTCATAAACACTGAGACATTTCCCATCACATAATGAATAGAGTCATCGTAACTTTAAACTGGTTTATTTGACAAAACCACCGGAAATTTAAACAACCGGAAAAACGTAAATTCTCTCGCTTGTCGCCGATGTAACGATATAGGTACTCCAAGCAACAGGGCGCGGAAGGATACAGAAAAGTGGAGAACCAACGCCAGCAGAGAGATGGGGAGGATTGGGACAGAAAACAGGCTACGATTCGATGGGAAGGGGATGACGTCGATAATGAACTCTTTGTATGGCGTCAGAATTAAAGTGCCATTAAATTCTGGCAGGCAAATGGAATTGTGGGTAAAGAACATGATCGAGCAAATGCTATTAAAAAATTATTCGAAAGAAAAAGAATTTAGTTTTAGAAGAAAATGAAAAAGTAATTTAATGGGTTTAATAAGATTAGAGGAATGGATTAAGGTTTTTAGAATAATAAAAGAATACGCAAATTTAAATGCATGAAATAAAAGAAAAAAGATATTAAGATATTATTAAAGGTAGGTAAAAAAGGAAAAATATTAAGAAATTGAGATAGTTTTACTAAGAAAAAAGGGCGAAAATTTTTATTATTACACACACACACACACACACATATATATATATATATATACCTATACAGGGTATTTCAAAATTATATGTCAAAAATTTAAAGGCAGATAGAGGGGACCCGAGTAAGGCTATTCCGTATAGGAATGTGGGTGTGGAAACGCAGAAGAAATATTTTTATTTCTCTTTCTGAAGCCAGCAACTCTGAAAGAAATGTCAAAATGAGGCATTTCTTATCGTTTCCGCAGACAAATATTTTCAAAAGTCAAAATTTTGTTTATCTTTTAATTATTTTTTAATTAAGGAAAAAATGCTGATTATTTAAAACCTTCTCCATTAATAGATTTTTTCTGAACACAAGTTTTATAGAGATCAATGTTTTTTTCGCAAATCATAATTCAATTAAACTACACTTAATAAAAAATAATAACGCTAATAATAAGGCAATCAGAATATGATAACATAATCTATAATAGCAACGTTATAAATTAAAAAAATATATTAAACAGATAATCCGAATTGGAAAAAATTCTAAACTTTAAAGCTATAGCTATTAGTTTCAGCTTACCAGTTACGATGAAGCAGTTTAAACACAACTATTACTATTTTTTGATAAAATCTTTTTTATTTTTCGAGTTGAACAATTGGTGAACTGTATTGTATCATACCAAATTTTTGTGATATATATATATATATATAATCATTAAATTATTTCGAATTTGTGTTATTAAATACATTTCTTAAATTATAGTTCGTATTAGCATATTTCATACGCAGTAAAATAATATATGTTACAGATTTTATCGCTTAGTTAACCCTTTTTGATAAGATTATTTTTGAGTAGGTGTAGTTTGTTTTTTGTCAAGAAAATGCATTCCCGATGAACTTGTGTCTTTTTGGACAACGGAAATTCCAAACGCCTTGGCTCGACTTTCTAAAATATTGTGTAGTCGAGATTGGCTTATCCTCTGGGATATGATTGAACAAGGACAGGCTATGAATGTTGTTATTCTAATGCAAGAACTTAAAAATTGCTCAGGAAAATATTTGTTGTCGTCCATAATCTATAATTTGAAACGATAATGCAAAATAACACGCACATTAAAAAAAGTCAAACGTTTATTATTCTACCTCCTAACTTTCTTACCATTTACTGATATATAATATAACTTTTTCCGAGTTATTAATGCTTTCGAGAGCTGTTGCTTTATGTTAAAATACCTCAGAAATATATAGATTTCTGAAATTTAAAAAAGAAATTCTCAAACAAGATTCTGTTATTGCCCTCCCTTTTTCGAAATGTTTACATATATATGTGTATCAATCATTTTTCTCAACACGAAATATCGGAATTTCGGATTCTATCAACTCTCAGGTAAATATATTCACGTTAAACAAACACTTTAAATCAACAGCATCAGTACTATCAAGTGTATCAGTAATATCACAGTAATCAGTAATATCAAGTGTATCAGTAATATCACAGTGATCAGTAATATCAAGATTATTAGCACTATCATTCACAGTATTTTTTATTGATATTTTGTTACTTTTGCATGTGCAAATTCTGTTACGCAGATATAAATGTTTAAATGAGAATTTATAGATCCTGAAAGACCAATTTTCACAATAGAGAAAAGTTACAGATGTACTGTATAAACTATTTTAAAATGTTTTCAAAAATTACGTGAAGAAACTTGTTTTAAAAAAATCTTTGAAGCTCGGAAATTTATTGATTCAGAAGTTTCGAAAGAAAATTAATGAAAGCCTTTCTGAATCTGTGCGTAACTCGGAAGAAGTTATGTTATATTTTTATAAACCTGAAGCATGATAAGAGCTTTAATAATAAATATGTATTTTTTTTAACAGCTGTGTTCCGCATTTCTCAATCCAATTTGCATGAAATGGGTTTGATCATCCAAATAAACAACGTTACCCTCCGAAGTTGCCAGTTTGGAGCATTATTTAATGAAATCGTAAAAACATCAATAAAGAATTTGGGATATGGAAGATTTGTCAATGCACTTCAATGTGCTTTATCAATATATCTACATTGAAAGACAAGGAGTAATTGGACGTGGTTTTGATAAATAAAAAAATAACGAAACAAAGGTACCGTAGATAGAAGTCTAATTGTGATTAGCAGAAAATCAACTAAATCATGCAATAATGTAATTATTTTTTTCATATATAAAATTTGATTATTTTCACTGTTGTTAATTATTTTGCAAATTTAAGAAAACTTATAAAATTTCTGTAATTTCTGAAAGATATATAAAAGGCAAAAACAAAATTGTGATTTATAGACACGCAGAGAAAATTTAACGATTTCTTCAAAGTAAAGTTTGATTATTTTGGGAGGTTCACGGGTTTGCGGCAGGCTGATTTTTTAATCATTTAATCATATGAAGTAAACGCGCCTAAATTTTTTGTATGGGTGTAGATTATTCCTCGAATCCCGCAGGTCTGTCGCTGCCATGTTTTAGTCATTAGACTTGGGAAGGGTCCACGTTATTTTTTGTCCCAACATACTCTGTATTGGTTGAAAATGAACCGGTCACTTTTTAGTCTTATTTTATATTTTATTTATTTCATTTGCATTAGTTATGCTATTCACTTTATTTATTTAGTTCTATTAGTCTCATTACAAGAAGGCCGGGGCAGGCGTGGGCTTAATTTTTCTTGAGAGATGCGGGAGGGGCGAATCCGGAGAACGCGACCGGGTTTACTTGTTTCTATAAAAAAAAAAAAAAATGTTGAGATGCATTTCGAATATTGAAAATACAACAGCAAATGTTACTTTATTTTTACCATCAAAATTGGAGTTTTGTAATAGATTTGTTTAAAACAATACTGAGTTAAGAAAAAAGTTTTTTGGAGGTTACTTTTTTTCTAATATACGAATATATACATTATATTTTGAAAGTCAGTAAATGAACCATACCAGTATGCTGTATAAAATATGCAGCATCACTAATATTTTATCAGGATATTGTCGAAACAATATATGTACAATAATAAACATAAAAACACTTAAGTGTTCTTAATATAAAAAGGATATATTTAAAGATCCTCAAATTCTGTTATAGATATTGGTTGATTTTCAGTCCAGAGACATCACCTTTGAACTTGATTCTCTATTGACACCCTGTACACATAACTATGTAGGTTTATGTTTTGTGAATAAATGACTACTATAAAGCAATTTAAAAATAATAAATTAGCTATTTTTGAAGTATGTATCTATGAAAATTATTTTCAACACTTAAATAAAGAAGTTTAAATTAATAAAGAAAATGAATATGAAAACTTAACAAAAATGTTGCTTTAAAAAAGATATTCCAAACAATAAGTGTTCATATAAGAATCTAAAGCTATTTAGTTTTTATTGTATTAGAAGAAGGGCAAAATAACAGTGCATCGTTTACTGGATAAATTCAATAAATTCTTTATTATAAAAAAAAAGAGTGAAAGTTGATTAAAATATATTCAGAAATTGTTTTGTTATTTTAGTTTAGTTAAAACATTGATAAATTATTATTTATAATAAATTTCTGGTAAAAATTTTATATAAACTTTTTGAAATGATTATTAATTGTTTTCATTTTTTTTTATTTATGTGAATGTATATGCTTATTTACTGTTAAATTTTTAAACGAAAATTATATCTAAATCTGCAACAATTATACCAGTATCAAACATTTACAAAAGTTTTTAAATAATAATTTTCTTTTGAAAAAATAATATTTCTGCGAAATCTTCATAATAATCTCTTCTCATAGCTGCTAATTTGATTGGATCAACAATTTTGGGTCTTTGGTGAACATCCAATCCAACTGATTACGTAAATTTACAAAATTTGCTTTTATAGCTTTATTCAGAAATAAATTATCAGAAGCATATTTCGCTTTCGTTATAACGAAATAAAAATAGCAAATGTTCGTATACTCACATTTGCAGAAATTGAAGATTCGATTACCTAGGATATGTCATTTATCAAGGAATTTGTAGCATACAGATTACTTGATGAAACAACTCATCTAAATTACTTTAATTTCATATCCCGGTGTAAAGTACTTTTTGTTCATATCCCGGCCGATTCCCAATTTTATTGTAGAAATAATAAATAATGAAATAACCACATCACAACTGATTACACACAATTTGAATACATGTGTTCATTTAACTGAAAACTCAGTACCTAAAGAAATGAACAGTAGATGATTGAATATTAAATCAACTCGATTAAATGTGGCCACATGCTGACATTGTAACAAAAACATTACAAAGAAACACTTTTGCCTTACTCATCAGACAAAACCAATCAACTCAGCTGAGCCTTGCTTAAAAATTCAAAGATTACTGCCCACTGATGGCATTATCCATCATTTTAGCTTCCGAATCTTTTTATATGAACCAAGTTGAGATGTGGAGCATTACAAGTTTGATCTTTGTATCACATTAATTTAGAATATTACTTTTATTCTTTATCTATTTTATCTATTTACTCTTTATCTATTTAACTTCTTTATCTAATTATTCTTTAACTAAGGAAAAATATATTTCGATCAAAATACTAAAACAAATAATTTATTAAAAAAAAAAAAAAAAAAAAAAAAAAAAAAAAAAAAAAAAAAAAAACTTGCGAGAAATATGTTTTTAATGGGAGCATGATTAGATTTACAATTATGGATAAACTAGTGTAAATGCCGTCCTAGGACGTTGGGTAAGAATTGTGTTTTTCACTTAAAATTTTACAAAACTGATAAAAATAATTGACAATATGGAAGCGTTTAGATGAGCAAAGTTCGGCTAGTTTATGTTCTAATAAACAGTATTAAGATTTCTTAATATAACAAAAAAAACAAATATGTAATAAAACTGCGTAATTAAAAAAGCCTGCTGCAACTATTGAAATAATTCTAATAATTATAACTAATTTTTTATAACACTTTGAAATTGTATTTTTATTGTTTATTACCCCCCCCCCCCCCCTTAAAAAATATATTTATATATATGTTTATTGATTAATATATAGGATAAAGTTTAAAGAAATAGAACAGTCTCAGTGTGTTTTAAATATGCCAATAAATCTTGTAAGCAAAAGACGAAAGCTATTTTTATTCAAGGATAAATTTGATAAATGCCTTTTATTCTTTTATAACGTAACTCATTGTAATACAAAGAAAAATCAAACATAGTTAATGCCTCTTTTTAATAACTGTGCAAGACTTTTTTACTTGATGTTTTAATTTATCGAACGAAAATAATCGTTTATCCTTTCATTCACAAACGACGCTAACTTTGCCAACGAAGAACGAGGTCCATTTGAACTTTGAAAACGACCGCCAAAGAATCTTTTGCAACCCCTGTGACCTTGTACATTCAAGTTGTGAGGGTGCGAAAAGCCCCAGAATGTTTTTTTTCTCTGTATGATCGTTGAGTCACATTTCAGCAGAAATTAATTTACTGAACTGTCTCAGAAGAAACCCCCTCCGAAAAAGGCTGTTTACTGAACGAAGGTATTAAAATGTTCTTCACACCTATTGGTGTTTTACTTTGTTTACCCGCGGCTGACGTCACATGAGTAAGCATGGGTAGGACAGCTTCAAAGTGACGTCATTTATGCGGTCACCTTTAATCTTCATAGCTCCATGGTATAATTTTCTTCAATGAATTACAACCGTGAATGTCTCGCTACCACAGCTTCTTGTGTACGCTTTACGCTATGTTTGTTTTCAACTCGATTTCTGAAATAGTTTCTCAACCCGTGTAAATCATTGAAATTTTGTTAGTTTTATTTATTTATTTATTGAAATGCACACTACAGACGAATCCATTTAGAGTGTTGCAAGAACATCATAAAAAATAATGAAAAACATATATATATATAAACATATAGAAATAAATCACATACAACACGAATACATACACAAATTAAGAGATTAAAAATTCAGAATATTTATCTTTAAAAGCAGTAAAGGACATATAAAAAATATCAAGATGCACAGAAAATTCGTTAAATATTTTGTAAAATGTAAATAAAGAAAAATTACTAACATAATTATATTTAAGAAAAGGTAAAATAAAAAAATTGAGTACACCTGAGGGATCTGCTGGAAACATTAAAATTAATAGAATTAAGCATATCACTACAATCAATCATGTTATTAATAACCTTGTAAAAAATTAAACACAAACAAGATCCCGTCTAGATTTCAAACTGGGAATGTAAAAAATACGACGTAGGTCGGAAGAAGAATTATCATAAGAATATATATGATTACTCTTGAACAATAAATAACGTGTGAATTTAGACTGTACTTGCTCGAGAATTTAAAATTTATTATTTTAGTAAGGATCTCAACTGAGACTGCAATAATCAAGATTAGGACGTACCAAAGCAAAATATAAAACTTTTTACCCATGTTGATTGGAGAAATCTTTAGTTTTACGCTTATGGAACCCTTGTTTTTTATACGCGTTAGAAACAATATTATCAATATGGAGTGAAACATCAAGCTTAGCATAAAAAACAATACCCAGGTCGTTTACTGTGCTAGGGCGACATAAGGCCAGGTTATTAATTTGATAAGAATATTTTAAGGTATCAGTTCTACGAGAATAACTTAAAACGCTACATTTATTAATATTAAAGAATAACTTATTGTGAATGCACCATTTATATAAGCTATTAAGATCCCTCTGCAAAAGTGAAGCGTCAGTAACAGAACGTATTTGTATATATAACTTTAAATCATCAGCAAACAAAAGATAATAAGAAAATTTCAAATTAGAACACAGATCATTGATATATAAAATGAAAAGCAAGTGTCCTAAATTAGAACATTGCGGAACACCAGATGTATGTAACACCAGACACAGCACCATTGAAATAAACATAACGGATTCTATTATTTAAATAAGAAAAAAGCCAGTCAATAAGATTAATATGAAAACCCAACTTGTTCAAAAGAATACCAAAATCAATTGAGTCAAAGCCTTTGAAAAATCAGTATATATGACATCAAGCTGATACCTATATTCAAACGATGACATAATGTTATTAGTTAAGCAAAATAAATTGGTAAGCTTAGACCGTTTGGGAATAAAACCATGTTGAGCTGATGAGATTAAATGTTTTACTTGCTGAAAAATCTTGTTATAGATTATAATTTCAAATACTTTTGAAAAGGGACTCAAAATAGCAATGGGAATGAATATTTGTAGCAAATTATGTTGAACTGAAGGGATTTCACGTAGAAAAGATTTGTATTTAGGCAGAAAGGTTTTCTCACACAAATCACAAAAATTGAAATTAAGCCTTTCGTGGCTCCATCTTATTGGAGACTGGTAAGATTGATGGATTCGCATCGGATTCGTTACAGTGTGTTTTATTATATAGAGATACTTTTCAAAAACATTTATTTTCTGATAGTAACAAAATCACCTCTTATTCTCTGATTAAAATTTATAGAAACATATATATGTATAAACATTGCTTAAATGTATGAAAAACATAATTTAAAAGCATTTAAAAGACATTAAATGATTATTAAATCAAAGTTTCAAATCAATTTCAAGCAAATTAAATTCGTTTTCAACCGAAACTTATTCGGTCTTCATCAAAACTGATTGAGTGAGTTCTCACTGATGAAGACCGAATAAGTTTCGATTGAAAATGTTTTGATTTTGAAGGTCTGTTTCATTTTAAAAGATTTTATTTTAAATTGCGTTCAAATTATCTTTTACGCGCCTTTAACTAATGCTTATACGTTTATGTGTATTTTTCTATAAATTTTAATAACTAATAAAGGTGAATTTTGCACTGAAAATTTTAACATTTTATTAATTTCTCTAAATTTGACAATTTTTTCCCATCATACTAAGATTTATTTTCAAGTACGGAAGTGCTAGCAAATTTGCCTATACTATTTATGTGCATCGCATCGGTGACGCAGCATTATTTTTTCATGATATTCTCCGTGCAGTTTGCATATTGTGCACTTAAGTGAAATAGATTTGCCAACATATAACTTTGACAAAAAGACATTTCCAGAAATGTTAAATCTCATATAAACTCACCAAACAGAACTGCAATAATGACGATAATAATAATAATAATAAACATAAAGAACGCCCATATTTTTCGTATTTAAGCAGACGCAAAGAAAAATAGAAAACAGGACATCTGCTTTTTCAGAATTTAGTGTGGCCCCCGACGAAAAAAATATATATTAGGGTGGTCCTTATATGGTCGATTTTAACTTTTTCTTAATTTCTTTTGTCTCACCCTCAAAATTTGTTCCAATACGGTACAAAACAAAGTAGGTAAAGTTTGAAGGAAAAAGAAATATATTTAGAGGTAGCTCAGGCTTGCTGAAGTTTAACGAATTCACTCAAAAACATAGTGATGTTAAAAAAAGAAAAATAAGACAAACTGATCATTTTCATTCTAATAAATTATTTTCATATTTTATGTAACGAAAAATCATTATATTAAGCATATAAAAAGTATAATGTATAAAAGTATTAGTAATTAATTAATTCGTTATATCTAGTTTTCTGCAGTAAGAATAAGCTTCCTGGTACTCCTCCACAACTTTCGTCAATAGCTGAAGCTGAGATTCATTTCGTGAAAGGATTCCATTGTATTATTTGATCAAAGCAATACCTCTCTGAGAATGATTTTTTAGTACCTTAATAGATTTCACTCTTTCTAACGTAATCCTATAATCAATATTAGTGTTGCAATGTTCAGCGTCTATGTGAAAGTATCCTCGTGGTAAATTCATTCAAGCTTGAAAGGTTCTTTGGTAACAAAATGTTCAAACTCGTTTTCATGAAAGTTTTTAAGGAAAACAGTTATCCTCTGCTCAGGATTCCTTGTACCTTTTTGATTATGAAGGACTTTAACCACCTTCATTTTGTTCAAGCAGTTACATGGTTTGTATTGTCAAAGCTCATTCCAATCACTTTATATGCAATATCCCATTCATTCAAAGCTTTATAAATTGCATGGCTTGATCCAAAAGGAAGTCCAGCAACTGAGAAACTCTTTCGATTTCCAGAAAGTATAGTTGATAGTCTATATCTTTCCTCTTTACTAGTTAATTCTGAAAAAGTTTAGATAGACCAGGACCTGATGCTACACACTCAAACAGTTTTAATTCGTGATCGCGTACTTCAGTTTAATTTCCATCTTCTTTATTTGAGCTATCTGTAGAAGACTCAAGTACTGGAAATGCTCTTTCTTTCTACTATGAACATTTAATTTTTTCTAATCTTTTCTTCAGAGGGCTTTTCTTTTTTATCAACAATCAAAAACTTTCGCAATAGATTTATGTCAATACTTATCATTCATCCTCATCTGCTATCTTCTAACCGTGCTAGTAAGAAATCTCTATCCTCAGCTATTTTGAGTATGCTTAAGTATCTGTATGAGCGATATAAAAAAAGTTAACCAATTTTGAAGAAAATGCATGCTCTTTGGCTTACTTATTACATGTTTTGCGTCCAAAATTTTGTTATTTCTGCTGTTGTACCTCAGACACTTCTTCCACTATGTTTTTCGTCATTATGGTGCTAAAGAAACAGTGTCAATGACATGCCCATTCAGTCATGTCGCTAGGAGTGTGAAATCCTGGAGCCTTGGGACATCGATACTTTTGAAATGCTGTGTTGTGTTTTACAAAAGTGGGTCCTCACTCCAGAAAAAGACCGATTTAATATAAAATATGCATTTTTAAAAATTTTTCACCTGAAAAATAATGCATCCTAAATGGCTCATAATTTTTAATGCATCCCTTCTCCAATTCTTTTGCTTAAATGATGCACTATAGAACATTACCGACATCACTGCTATTGAAGGTAATTTGTAGCCAATCATTTCGGTAATTACATTATCATCAAGCTGCACATTGTTGTTATATTCCCATCATTTTATTCGACTTTTAAGCAAAAAACTTAATTTCGAACGATTGATTAATCAAACTTAAAAATTACTTACCTGTAAACAATCGAAGACAAAGCCAATTGTAAAGTAAAAGTGTAGCAATTGCATTTAAATAAGGATATATAATAAGCAAATCAATTGATGATGGTTGCAGTTAAGGCTAAAATAATATAGCTATAACAAAGATAACTCAATAAAATTTTAAATCTCACAGTAAAAAAAAAAAAAAAAAAATACAATTTTAAAAATAAAAACAAACTTATTAGCTTATATAATAAGGCGAAACAATTACAAAATAATTAAAAAAATTAAGTTGAATTTCTGTTGCTACTACTGCCATCTATAATCTTTATATCAGCGAAATTATCGTTAGATACTTAACTTAATAATTGCTTTTACAGATACTTTTATGGTTTTTATAGTGTAGATGAGTGACTTTTTAATTCATTGAAATAATTTTATTAATATTGGGATTACAGATATTTTTTTTTAAACAAAAGACGAAGAAAACAACAAAATGACTCCAAATTTTGAAACTTACCCTTACTTGAGCTACCTATAAATATTATGTGTTAGTGATTAAATTTTATAAGAATGGATTTTAGGTGTAATGAAACCAATTTAGAGGGTGCGAGCAATACATTTTAAAACTTCAAAAATAGGGACCGCCCTAATATATATAAATAATTGATGTCATTCGCATCCGGAGAAAGAATTTCTCATTTAAAATCTAGTCTTAAACAACTAGTCTTAATCGGTTGTAAAGTATGCATATAACGTGAATTTTGCTAAATAATGCACAAATTAAAAAAAAAAAAAAAATGTCGTCATTCAAGAAACTCGACAAAAACAATCGGCTATCTAATAACCCATATGCCTTCATTTGATTCTAACATTAATATAAATAATTAAAATTAAATATAATTTATAATAGCTCCAAGTTTTATCAGAAACCATTCATTTATATTTTTTTCGAAATAGCACGTATTTTAATTACATTTTTGTCAGTTGTTATGCAAAAATGGCAGTAATTTTTAGTTTAATTAGGAAAATTTATAATTATTATTTTTCAAATATTTTTCCTTTATTTTCTACTAAATGGAGTATTTCAGTTGCCAAGAATTAAATATTTCGTTAAAGACAAAAATAATAACAACAATAATAATTATCTCAAAAATAAATTGAGATGCGGTTTTCAAACAAATTGCATTTAACAGATCTTTTTCCCTATACGATTGTATAAGAATTGAAAATGTGCAATGCTTAGAAGTTTAAAAATTGCAGTAGAAATTATCCCCAACAATGATACATCTGCTTTGTTTTACGGCTGGCTTTTTAATTGAATGTCATTTTTTGGAGACGATTGCTGGCCGAAAGAAATAACATGTCGGGGCTAATAGTGATTCGATTGAGATTTCCGTAATTTTTAAGTTTTTGCTAAAAAAACAAGGCTAGGCTACTGACTCCATATTGCAAATTTCTGCGTTATTCTCTCTTAAATATTTTCTATATCTAATTAATTTTGCAATGAGATCATAAATGCACTCTGACAACTAATTCAAATAATATAACTGAATCCCCTAATTAATAGAAGGACATGATTCCGAAACATAAACACAAATGCCAAGGTAAATAAAAAACACAAATTTTCGTATCAATTAAGAAGATGAGGGCAAGCGGAGATTCTGTAAAACTTCACAGAAAACTACACATTATCCTAAAAACAATCAAAAAGAGGGCCAAATATAATAAATGCAATTAAATCATTCACTAGTTTTTCACCCGAGAAAATTTTCTAAACTAGATATGAATAAAGAAAAAAAAAGATAAAATAACATAAATTAAATTATATAATAGAAAACACCATGTCGAAAGCAAATAACTTTAAATGAAAACATCTATAAAGGTATCACAAAGAATTAAAACTTTATTTTTCCCTACTGACGTTGTGATTGCATAATCTTATTCGTCACCTTAATCGTCCCTATACATATAATTTCAGTCCGTGATAGAGAGACTTATCCACTCCACATTTGACGTTAAAAACTTACATTTGTAAAGTTTTAAAGTATCAATTTATCTGACTTAAATAAAAGCTACATGACAGAACTACTTACTCCCCAACGGACATTTAAATTGCATCTAAAAAAAATTCTAACATTAAAATTTAATTAAGCATTTTAATGCGAATAATTAATAATCAGTATAATATCAAATTGTTCTTAATTTAGTATTTTATCATTTCAGAATGCATATGAGCGTATGCATGCAAATTATAACTATTTATTTTCCTTAAAGATATTTAATAAGTTAAATGTACTACATACTTATCCTACAATAAAGGAAAGTATCAAGCATTCTCTCAGTAAATCCTCTTAGCTTAACAAAGCTTTCCTTTGATAACGGAAAATAAAGGTTGAATATAATTTTTTTTTTAATTTAAAATTTCTTTTCTAAATCAATCTCATAAAGAATGTAGGAAAATTTGTATATAAGTTAAATTTATTTAGTCGTTAATTACATGACAAATTATTTAATTTAAATACTTTTTAATAAAAAATCAGTATTTAAAAATGTCTATTGTTGGGTGTTAAGTTTCACGTGATAATAATTATAAAACATTCGCGAAAAAAGAGCAAATTCTCTCATATTTCATCTTGATATAAAACATTTGATTAAAAATATCAAAATAAATTACCTGGAAGTAAAAAAGATTTGTAAACTGTGGAATTTGAATCCCTGATTTCTTTCGAAATCGGAGATTAAGTCTGGCGCCTTAGACAGCCTTAATCTCCGCGCCTTAGACATCTTGGCCACCTCTTATTTTATCTACAATGGAATAAGTTTCAACGCTAATTTAGCGCATGCGCAGATTAGTCGATTTTAGTCTTAAAAAGTGTCTTGGATTTTTAGTAATATAGCTATTTTTTTTCTGTAAAATTTCACACAAATTTTATGTAAAGAAAAAAAAAGTAGTGTAATATCCATCCCTATACACACAGCATTTATGAAATATCCCTTCAAAATATTTTACATCCTTCTATTTTGATGAGGTGTTTTCTTTTCATCGTTAACCATAAAGAAGTTATTATCATTTGTATTCAAAGTGATCATTTGACACATTTTTGAATGGCATATGATTAAATTGAAGCATATTTCTTGTCCATTAATATTTGAAATACCACTCTTTTTAACGATATATATTCCTAAAATTTCTCAGTATTATTATTAAGAAACTGAACGAAATGGTTGAAATGCATGTCAAATATATAAAAAAGTCTAAAATTCTAATATTTTATCCAATAAAATATCTTATGAACTGTGAACTAATGCAATGTCATAACAATATCAATTTTATTATATATCAGTTGCGTAATTAATATTCAAAAGAAATACGTAAGCTACGAAGATTTCACATTTTCAATGTTAATGGTAAACCGGAATTTTCGTAGCATTTTTAAAAACATTTATATTTTCAGGGCGTTATAACATTCTTCCGATAAATTCCACTTCTAAAATACGTCTTTTCCTTTATTTTCATGCAAAAGTCTTGCTTGAAGTTGATAGAATCTTATTTTTTATATAAAAATAAAATCTCACTGCCTCCTTATAATAAATTGGTGTGATATTGGTGTCATACCCAATGTCAAATATTAGAAAGAGAAATTTTGGATTTTTGTTCTTTTGATTTAAAATTTGAGTCGAATGTAATATTATCGTCTGCATATAGAAAAAATATTATTAGGATAGTGTTTTTATTCGAAGCATATTTCGTTTCTTGGATTTTGATAAACACGCTTTTTAAATGTATTGTACAAAAATACAATTATTCTTTTTGTTTTTCTTTTTTCTTTCTCTTTGTACATTTTATAAATAAATTGTTAAAAGATTTGTTCAAAAGATCAATAAAAGGTAGAATATGTTTTATCTGGTAATTGCAAAACAATCTTTTGTAAAATAGCTTTAGAAACTAACGTTTTTAATGGATTGCATCAAATGCTCAAAAATTCTCACATTATATTATTTTTTAAATAAACCAGGAAGCATATCAAAAAAGAATAATTACCATTATGAAACGAAATTTTAATATAATGAATTAAATATGTGTTAGTTCTTTTTAAAAACGATGGATATATTTATATTTCTTAAGTGACTGTAAATTAAAATATAAATTTATTTTTTATTGCAAAATAATATTTTTAGTATTTTTTAAAGGATTATTTTATATATATTAATATTAATTTAATTTATATGTTTTCCAAAAAAACTTGAAAAGTGCTTTAATTTTTTTTTTATTTGTTTACCAATTTGCAGGCAATATAAATTTAAAAATTGTTTAAAAAATATTATGTCATATTAATGAAAAAGTTATTCAATTATTTTCAAAAAGTTACACTTTAAACTTTTTATACGTGCGCCTGACAGAAAAGATTGGTCAGTTGGTTTTGTTACTTACGTAACAGTTACATAACGTATCTACATAGGTAGTTTTTGATAATGATCTTGTTATGTAAGTATTCCTTTTGGCTGTTCACCTTACTTTGTTGTAATTCTATTATCCCATAAGCATGTACCTCGAATCAGTTTCTCTTACATATATATGAAGGAGATTCCAAAATTCTTTACACAGATGACGGTAAGCTGAATGCTACCGATATTAGTACGCTTTAAGTAAAATGGCTTGGTGCTAAAAAGTCACTTCGGCATGTGCCGGGAGGAAAAGGTAGCTTTCATATTCATTGTTTGTTTTGTTTTTTTGAATATGGCTTATTTTGCTCAAATACACGAGGCTAAATTTAGTGGAACTCGATTAAATGATTCAATAAAAATTCCTTATTTCTTGGATTTAAAATTTTCCGAATTTTACTCAAATTTTAAGAAGCTAAAATGCAACAAACCCTATAAAAGAACTGAATTTGAATTAGAATTGCGCCAAATTAGTAAGCTATACGCATGTTGGCGTCATTTATTGTTGCTTAATTTTGGTCGCCAAATTTGGCAATGTACTATACTATCACCAACTACTATATCAATAATTACTATAACTATCACCAACTACAACTACTATAACTATCACCAACTACAACTACTATAACGATCACTACAACTGCCAAATTAATACCTGATTTTCTTTAATTGATGCCTTGTTTCAAAATGTCAACCACCGTAGAATTTCAAACTGCTCTATCTCAACCATTTTTTAAGTAAGAGACGAAACGAAAAAAATACTCCGAAATCCTTGTAGCAAGGATTTACACTTAAATATAAAATACATTTGGATTTCTAAATTTTTTGTGTATTTGATTTAGTTTTAAATATTTAATTGTTCGCCATTTAGAAACAAGATGGCGGATGAAGTTGGCCAAAAAACTCGGTCGAGAAATTTGTATGTACTATACACACAATAAATCTCATCCAAATCGGTTTATAAATGCGAGAATTATCGCATGAGAAAAATCATATATATATATATATATATGGTTTTGCGGTCTGGGGGTCGTGATCGGTGAAAATATACGAAAATGTTTCGGAATAGGTAGCTTTTTACTTTTTGAAATGAAAGCTACCTAAAACGAGTAAAAAAATGTCTTGGGCGTCGTGTAAATATTTAAAAGCGTTAACTTTTGCAAATTACTAGGCGGATTATTTTATTTAATATATTATATTGAACAGATACGGAAATCCTATTGCTTGCGTATCTGAAATAGGTAAAAAATTAAGAGCTTGTTTCAAATGTTTTCGGACACTCTGAATAGTACTGAAAAAGCTAGGCAAAATGAAATGATATAGCTAAAAAAGCACCTTAAGTAGAATACACGGAAAACGATTTCTCTCATAGGCCATATTGTAACTGAATCCTTTTGTGTGTTCTTGTAAACTATATGTAAATGTCCCACACTTCATTTTAAATAGCGAATATTCTGAAGAGGATAAGATTAACATGTAAAAATTACATGCCAATCCGACTATTTTTACGTCGGTTAAAGCACAGACAGACAAGTTAAACTCATAAAAAACTTAATTATCTAACAAAGTGTAAAAAAGTACTGGGTGATATTTGAAAATAAATGTATTTAATACAAAATATTCAATGTGACAAATAAATTTACATCTTCAAATATAGTCCTACATAAAATTGTGCTAAAACCTTTCATTTTATTAAGAATATTTTCTTTAAAAATACAAAATACATTTTTCTTTTAATATTGAAAGCACAAAGTCTAGTGCAAACATTTTGGTTTTATCTTTTTTGTTATTAACTTTTCTTTTTCCAATAAAAATACTTGAAACACGTATTTTTTCATAATATATAATGATTGAAAAATTAATTAAGATCTATCTACTAAAACTTCAAATATAAAAAAAGTGAAATTTTTTTAGAGTCATAAATATTTTTACTGTTTCTGGTTAAAATTATTTTTAGCTATAAGAGAGAATATTTTTTATTTTTCTCTTTAAAAAAATTGCTTCAAGTTAAAACAGTTAATAAAGTTAATATGAATTTAACTCTACGCATGAAAGAAATAGTTCGGATTTTCAAAATGTATTTTAGAAACTTTAAAATTTATTTTAAAAATCTTTAAATAATTTGAACGATAAAAAATTCAAAATTCATAAACATAGAAGGCAGAATCATTTAAATGTGGTAGAAGTATTTTAAAAATAACAATTGTACATTAAAAATAGTGTATTGTATTCTAATGTCTATTGTTTTGTACAATATATATAAAATAACTCAATTACTGATGTGCTTTCATCGTACTTTTTTTTTCTTTTTTTTGCTATTTACAATTTGTACAAGCATGATAAAATAAAACCTTTAAATACTGAGCACCACGATTAATTCAGAGATAAAAACATAAAAATAAAATATATGTTGGAGATGAAAAAGTCTTAGCTAAATAGAGGTGCCCGCTACTTGAAAGCATATGTTACGGAGATTTCACTATATTACAATCAGCAATGTATGCAATTGCACATGTGTATATGAATTTGAATATTTTGAATATATCGTTTTGAAATGAATGAAAGTTTAGATACGGTTAAACAAGAAGTAGTGTTTTTAAAATTTAATTTTATTATCAATAAATGGATTATACAAAACATTTATTACTTTTTTTGCAAGCAAATCAACTATTCTTAAATTCCACCGCAAATAGTGATGTATTTTTCTGAAAAGAAAAGATTATAGCGCTACTAAATGATTAAAACACATGCATACTGAGGGAATGTAAAAAGATACTAACTAGCGGAGCGTTTAATGATCTGTTATCATGCCATATACACACATATTTGGTTTAATCTACTTAGTGTTAATGGCGTAATTGGTTTTGAATAGCCCATCTCACTCAATAGACTCACGCCCCACCCACCCCCTTTTTTTTCAAGTTTTAGTTTCCCCGTCTAATATTTAACCGTTGTGTATACTGGAAGTTTCTGAGTTTTTCTCCTCCATCCCCTTGATGATGGCTGCGTTCTCTTTGAAAGTGCTTCGACACTCCGGCAATCATTTTATTACGTGTTAGTTTGTCTAAATGTTTTAAAACCTTTTATTTTGTTTTAAATCTATTTTAGTGATGAATTAATTATAAAGCATTTGAAAAGTTTTTATGTTTTGATTTATACTACAGTGTTATTAGGTTTAGTCTTTATTTTAATGTATCAGCCGGAAAGAATATGATGCATTTGCAAATCGCGTTGTCCAAATCTGGGAATACATTACAGAGAAAAAGAAAAAAAAGCGGCTATTAAACTTTTTTTTTAAATGAACAGGAGGAGAATTAAGCATTTATCAAATATTTACAAGATCTTAAAAGTGAAACAGAAGAATTAAAAAAAATTCTGAAAGTCTTACACTTGAAATCATTCGCAAAGTAGGAAATAACTTTATGAAAGTCCTTCTTTTCAACCCATGCAGCTGGTAAGAATATTTTGCGTATTAATAAAGTTATAGATTTTATGTATATTAAAAATATTGTGAAATAGACGTTTTGTTAGAAAAATAATAATCCCTGTTGCAAAGTACTCCAATAATCAGTAAAAAGTTGGCTGTCAAGGAGACTGAACAAGAAGAAAGGTTACTAAAGTTTTATTTCTTTTATTACCAGATTAATCACATCTAATACCTCCTACTATTTTTTACATGTTACTCAAAGATCATCGTTACGTAATATAATTTATTTTGTTCAATTTACCATGGTTAACAGCCGTTGCTTTATATCTTTAAGTATTTTTCTTTCCAATATTGTATAACGCGTTTCGTAAATAATTCACCTTCTTAACGACATTAGGCTTTGAAACTAAGAGGAAACATAAATACTGTTGTATTTTGTATTAATAATCATTGCTTTACCTGAACAAAATGAGTGATAATTATTAGATCTAATTAAATTCGGAAGAAATAAACTCAAATATTACTAATCCTACATCTTCTTTACATCTTATTCGTAAAAAGTGCAATATTGCGTAATTGTTAATTCCGCAGAAAATATAAACTGACGCATATGTAAAGACGAAATAACCCAGAAATTATAAGAAGAAAATCTAAGTTTATTGTGTGTAAAATTACCCAGAAAAAAGTTTTTTTCAATCTGAGATAATAATTAAAAAAGTCGTCGTTTTATCAATAAATAAATTAGGAAGAGGAAGATCTAATACTTAATGTTTCAAAATCTGAAATAAAGTATTTAAATTCAGTTTCTTACAAATATACTCATACTGTACGGAAAAGAAACATTTCTTAATTTAAAAAGGTGTTTGAGTGTACAGAGTCATCTGAAAACACTAGTTAAAAGCATTTGATTTATCTGAAAAATAGAAAGTTATTTTCCGTCCACAATTAAACACCTTCATTATCTAAAAACAGCAACTTTGGGTTATTTTCAGTAGGTATGCTGAAATTTCTACATTGTAAATAAAATATGCTTCCTTTTTAGTTAAACCACAATAGAAATTTGTTAATTATTCCACGTTAAAATAGACGGTATTTAATGTATCGTTTTGTAAAAACAGACCCAGATACCGAATTGACTAGCAATAGATGCAACGTCAATAATACGCAATTTTAATGTACTAAGAAATAATTTTTTAGAAGAATAACCTTCAATAAAAAATATTTTATAAATTCAAATGATTGAAAAAAGTTGTTGTTATAGTGTATATACGAGTTCTAGGATTATGTGCAAAATTATCATATAAATACATACAATAGTTTGATGAAAAAATATATTTTAACCCTTTATCTACTGACGGTACTTATAAGTACCACTCACTTTAAACTTTTATATCATAGTAAGTATTACTAATATTCTAATGGTACTTTGCAAGAAACGCTCTTTAAACTCTACTTTATCCGAATACATGGCAGCAGTACATCTAGGTTTGTTATTTTAGAGAGGAATGAGGCTATCTTTGAAGCAGTCGATGCATTTTCTGCCGACATTTTCTACAGATTGCCACGCTCGTCTTTTCATTGCTGCAAACACAGTAAAGGATATAATATAAGTGTTGGAATTTTTTTTAATGTGTTCATTATGATCTTAGAATACAATCTGATAAGCTATTTTTGATGAACGGTGTATGTATTTGATTTAACAGTTGAATTATTCGGCGGTACTTATAAGTACCGTCAGTACACTGCGTGTTGGAGAAAAACTTCTGGTTTATTTTTCGTCCGTGTAGTTATCCATCGTTTTCATCTGCTTTAAAATGTAATTACTAAAATGTAGTGCACTAATGATTTCCCCGGTATTTCTTTTCTGTTTCATTGTTATTTTTTATAGGAAATCGTAAAAGTTGTGGCGCCGGCTCATTTTTGCTTTGCTAGAAATGGCACATGTAAATTCATATATTGCATATGTGGAGATCCGAGAGAACGTGTTGTCCCTGGAATATAGACGTCGCATAACTAAAGGACAGCTCACAAGATAGAAACTTGAAGAAAAATAGTTTTATTAACCCTTTCAGGAGCAAAACATTTTCAATTCTGAAGTGTTGACATAAATGATTGGCACCGGAATTTGCCAAACGATTTATTTGTAAATAAGAAAAAGCCTATATTTTATATACGTATTAAACCGAAAATATTTTCTGGTGCCAGTTGAAATACCTTGTGAGGGTTTTCTGTTATGATATTTTAGTCATAGTGTACTGACGATACTTTAAAGTACCACTTTAATTAATTACCTCTAAATAATTAAATTTCTCACGGGTGAGTACTTTTTTTTTATATTTATCTTTTAATTTTCACTGTAGTAACTGAAAAAAAAATATTACATGAAAAAAATTGCAGTAGATCATAATGCCGTAGATAAAGGGTTAAGAAGAAAAACGTACTTTTAAGAAATTCAACTGCAAGAAAAAGAATTTTGAGATTCTTGCTCTATACGCAGGATCATCATCATTTTGTTTTTGAAGATTTAAAAGGAATCAATCCTTTTATATACTTCCTCTTCGTATCCACTTATAAAAAATGTAATAAGTCATTTTAAAAATAAATAATTTTTCTTGTTCTTATTAAAAGACTCAAAATCTATATTTTGACAAAATATATATATATATTTTTACCTCTTAAATAATTTCAAACAGTATTTAAAAAAAAAAATAGAGATTGATAATATTTACTGACGACTGATGATTTTTAGTGAAGAGGCTATGCTTTTTCCGAAATCTATAATATTATGAGTACTTTCTTTTGATCTGTCCTATGTTATTATATCGGATATAATTTTTATTGAAATATTTTTTTTTTTTTTTTTTTTTTTTTTTTTTTTTTTTTTTTTTTTTACTACCTCAAAATGCCAAAGATGTAATGACGCAAAGGAAATATAATTGAATTATAAATTAAAGAACATAATTTACATATTTTGTTTTCGTAATCGTTGTAAAAACATCTTTATGTTACATGTAGAAAGCATAAATTTGTTGGAGGAAATTAAAATTTTAGTGAAAAAGGAGTTTGTCCTAGTCCAGAAATTGACAAAAATGTCATTTAAGTGGTTTAAGTATATTTTAAAATCCGAAGCAATGGTAGCTATATAAAGTAATATTTCAACAAACAAGCAGTAATTTGCCAATTCCAGACCGTCGAGTGTGGGATGTTTGATGCGCAGTTTAGGAATGGACGGTGTCACTACATTTTAGTCCCCACTCAGTGGCAAATTTTCTTGGCATTTTGTTCCTGAAATCTTGAAACTGTGTTTTGTGGGTAGTTTTCAAAAACAAGCGAAATACCAGAATGGAAAATTGCGTTATTAGATACTGAATTGCTTGTATTTTATAACACATGCAGTTTCTGCGTACCAAGCAGTGTAATTTGATGGGCTTAGGAGCAGAATTAAATCTATTTCATGCATTTATTGAGTAAAACAATTAAGTCATAAAACAGCAGTATTTTTATAACAAAATAAGAAATAAAATGAACTAGAATCAATTATCTTTATTACCATTGTAAATCATTAAGATTACAAATTGTTTCTTTCATTTTTTATTGAGCTGGATTTCGAAATCACTTAATAAATATACTTAATGAAATATGAATTTTTTTCATACTTTTTTCGGTTTTGTAAACATTGTTCAATGCTTACAATGTTAAAAATCAGCTGCAAATTGTCCAGTCATTCAACTTTTTTATACAAAAGCGGTTTCAAGAACATAATTGACCTATATAGACTCTTTCAGTCGTGACGTCAGTCATGGCGTTTGCTTGAAAACTGATTTCCAAACAAACGTTTCCTACGTTTAATTTTTTACTTAATAGAAATTGTAGAAAATGTTAACACTGCTTATAAAGTATTAAAACCATTAGCTGTGTGACATAGCTATAAATTAAAGCTATAATATACAGATGGAATAGAAAATACAAAGAAGGAACCGTTTGTTTTGAGTCATGTTCCAAGCAAAACATCGTGATTGGCTATTATTTTGGCCCAATCATACTGATTCGTAAAGTTGCCATACCGTTTGAATATTTCCAACTGAGCAAAAAAAAAGTTCAAGTCGGGAATCGAACCCAGATCCTTGACTTACATTGCCAATGCTCTACCGTTTGAGCTGCCTGGGCTGACAACCGGCAAGCATATTTCGCTCAGATAACCTTACTGATAATAACATCTGGTCCGTCATGTAGACGACTAAACAGAATAAACCGCAGGTAAAGGAACTCCATATAAACGATGCACAGTGGAGTATTTTCCAATTTAGCCGATCAAAAGTCAATTTTTCGAAACGCAGTTTAGGAGATAAAAATGTAGCTAATTGTGAAGATAAATAGATGGGGATTCACCGTACGTATATAAATTTTTGCGTTGCTTGAGCAAACGAGTTCCAAGGAAGGTAAAACTTGCTTGTATCAGTAAGTTTTTTATTTGAACTTTGCGGTTCGATTTTGTGCCTGTTTATTTCAGTGTCATTTTTTATCCCTAAACTTTTCCTTATACCATATCGTTATGTATTGTTAAAGCCCATGTATATATGTTTACATTGCACATGAATATATTTATATTTGTTAATTTAACATGTATTATAAAGCGACATAAAATGTGCTGTATACTTTTGAAATTTGTATTGTTAATTTCAATATTCTATAAAATATTTGTTATACATCAGGATGGATCCCGATGATTTTTTTTTGCACTAAATGAGAGTTCAATATATGTATTTAATAATTTTGAAAACAGTAGCTGCGAAAAACTGCGATTTCAGAAGAATTCCTTTCAAAAACACAATTGCGTGTTTTTGTAAATGCTAATGTTTTCATTTCCCTTTCAATTCGAAGTGTATTCTTCGATAGATAAATTGCAATTGTTGTCAGAATGTATCGTCTTTGGTCATAAAAAAGTTCCAATTTACATATCTGATTAATATATTTTTTAAATACTCTTTGATTAATAGATTATTTTTTAATATTATACAAAAGTATCATTTGGCAAACTCCAACGCATTCACCGCCTAGATTCTGCCGGCCCATGAGAATTAAGTTTGTAAAAGAGTCTGTATATATCACTATGGAAGAAATTTCGTACATTCAGCTTGAAAGCAACACACTAGAAGGGGCAAAAGTAATCTTAAACGGAAATGTCTATGATGTAAAACACACCATTATTGTTATTAACCATGGTTGATGGTAAAATTTGCAATGCCGCATCTGAAACAAAATCAACAATGCATTGATTCATCTATGAAGCTATTTCAAAATACTTTAACAATTTGAACATAACTAACGAGATTACTTCGATACTTTAGCATTAATTTTTCCTGCTGAAATTTACAGCCTTCATATATCCCATCAGTGTGACCTAGATCTCATTAGTGATGAAAGTTATTGCAAAGACGAATAATCAGATGAATAACCTTTATATTTTGTCATCGAATATGTATATATATTAATCTGTGTGAGATTTTTGTAATATTTTCTATCCATTAAATAAAATAAATGATATAAGTTATAACTAAATGTCTGAATTCATTTAATTACTTTTGATTAACTCTGTAAAATCTAATTCATTGAATTTCATTTGTTTTTTAATAAAAAATAAGATATTAAAATATTAGGTCTACTGGAATATTCTGTCGCATAATATTCTTTCACGCTTACTTTAAAAAAAAATCAGATTTCTTCATTAGCACCACTTTTTTGAAATGGTAAAATTCAAATAGTTTTCACATTTCACATTAAGGTGAAAACAATGGGACTTTTACCATTTCAAAAATGTGGTGCCAATGAAGAAATCTGAACTTTTAAAAAATAGGCGTGAAAGAACATTATGCGACAGAATTTTTCCAGTAAACCTAGTATTTAAAAAGTAAATGTGTAAATTTTTAGAATATTTTTATTAAATATATAGTGTAATTTGATATCGATTTTAAAACATTCACAGAGTCATGATAACAAAATGGTAAAAATACTATTTATATTCGGATTTTTAAAAGGAATTGAAATATTGTGTTACAAATTTTAGTTTTTGACTTACTCTGTATGAAAAGATGAGTCTCTATAAGATTACTCTATATGATTATCTATATATGATTACTCCATATGAAAAGATTAATACTGAGTATTCATTAATATTTTGTTGCAATTCCAGTGCATGTTACATGTTACAATGTTTTCCATATACCCTGTATATATATTTTAAAAAAATTCTATTTTTTAATGAAAACTACTAAAAAGTTATAATAATCTGAAAAGTTAATCAATAAAAAACTTTACTCCAATTTTTCTATAAGAAATATTTTTGGCCGGCTAAATTCACCAAATACTCCACTGTGCGATGGTTACGTAGGTATACTATTTTTTTAGCACAAGCATACTGATTGGTAAAGTTATCATATGAAATGAATATTTCCAACTGAGCGAAAATATGCCCAAGCTGGGAAGCAAACCCAGTTCCTTGGCTTACATTGCCATTGCTCTACCGTTTCAACTACTTGGTTCAACCTAGCAAAATATGCTCGCCGGTTGTCAGACCAGGTAGCTTAAACGGTAGAGCATTGACAATGTAAGCCAAGGATATGTGTTCGATTCCCGGTTTGGGCATTTTTTCTCTCAGTTCGAAGTTACCGTTATCAATTCATATCATTATTGACGTCACACTGAAAGCGTCTATTCTGACCAATAAGAACGCTTCATAATATAGTCCGCTATCCGTGAAAACTGTAAAATGACTGGACAGTAACCTTACTGGCAATAACATCTGGTCTTTCATGTAGATAAACCAAAAGAACAAACCGCAAGTAAAGGAACTCCATATAAATGATGTGTACGTAGATGTACTATTATTTTAGCACAATCATACTGATTGGTAAAGTTACCGTATGAATTGAATATTTCCAACTGAGCGAAAAAATGCCCAAGCTGGGAATCAAACCCAGATCCATGGCTTACATTGCCATTGCTCTACCGTTTCAACTACCTGGGTTCAACCTAGCAAAATATGCTCGCCGATCGTCAGTCCAGTTAGCTTAAACGGTAGAGCATTGATAGTGTAAGCCAAGGATATGTGCTCGATTCCCGGTTTGGACATTTTTTCTTCTGTTCGAAGTTACCGTTATCAATTCATATCATGATTGACGTCACACTGAAAGAGTCTATTCTGACAAATAAGAACGCTTCATAATATAGTCAAATAACCGCTATACTATGAAAACTGTTAAATGACTGAACAGTTTGTTGCAATTTTTTTACATGTTAGGGTCAAACCCTACTGGTACATATTCTCTGAAATATAGTTTATTATAAAACACCGAAAAGTATTGCGAGAAAAGACTAGTTTTTAATAATAAATATCATTAATTATCAAAATATTCAATATCAGGATGGCATAAGCTCAAAAATATGATAAATATTTTACTTTAAATAATAAAGGTGGGCAAAGAACATTAATATACAATTACAAATGTTGCACACAGAAAGAGTGTAACTTTTATTTGAGGACTTTTGTTAGCATTGCGGGAAATGTCGCCGCTGGGCGACGGCACAGTTGGTCAAAATAGAAAGGATAACACATGTAAAAAAAATTTCTGGAATGAGGAAAAAGACAAGGTTAAATGGCTGTATACTCCAATAAAGTAATGTATCGACATGGCTCTGAACGGAATAGAATTGTTTTACCAGCAATTGCCAGCATTGTTGTTAATCCAGCAGTGGCGGATTACGAAAATGTGAAACATTAATAAATTTTATATTTATAATTTTTCAATTTTCATATTAAAAAATAAAACTGACATAAACAATTAAAAAAACTAATTTAATTTTTTAAGATATAAAACATGTGAATTTTCCTTCGTAAACAAACATTAACACGCTTATATGTGTAAATCTTTGTTTGACTTTTTTTTTACATATTTATGTTCTCTTTTGATAAAATCAGGTAGGTGGGATTTATTATGATTGTAAGGAAAATCTACTTCTTTAAAACTATCTAATATTAACAAATCTAATATTTTAAAAGATCTAGAGGAAAATAGTTTTTTTTTCTTTTTTTTTGCATAATTTCCTGAATGTTTAAGTATTTCTTTTTAATCCACTCCTTAGTGAGAAAAATAAACAATACTTCTTTTTTTAAGGATATATTTTTTATCTGCATTTAAAATAAAAAGACATAACCTGCAATACATTTAAAAAAAAGCATGCGTTACAAACTTATAACAATAAAAATATAACTAAAAATTAAATAAACACTCTGAAACAAAATGTTGTGTATATCAAGTGCGTTTTGTACTATATTTGTCATAAAAATATCTATTATAAATTTAAGTATTTTAAAATATACATCTGTTTCTAAACAAATTTCGTGTTTTACTGCATTATGCTAATTCTAATTTATTCGCACTTTTGAGATATTATGTATGACCTTAATAACATTGTCAAATGTAGAAGCACTGGCGAAAGGCGATTGTCGAAATATTATACCATGACTTTTATTCTGATCGGATACAAAAACATCGTTAATTGAAATATTATGCATATAAACGGCTCGTATGAAACAGGTTCTGAAACGGTTAAATTAAATCAAAATAATTTTTTCTTTACCTAAATACTCTTGCAGTTAATATCGTATAAACTGCCTTTCAAGTGAAGCTAAAAGAGAAAAATAATAATTTAAATAGCAAAGAAACTAAAAAAAACTCCATGAATGAATTATCATGCATATGATATAATATTTACATCGTATTCTGAATTGTACATCTGAAACTGAGAAATGAATTTAGAAATTAGATGAATAAAATTATAATAATTTAATTAAGTATTGGAATTTACTAAATAATAACCTTAAATTGGTTTAACTGTATTCTATTACTATTTGGAAAAGATGTAAAAATGTCGCAATATACACTGTAAAAAAAAATGGTAACATTCCATGTAAAATCCAGGAACGTTTCGCCTTTTCTCAGGTTTTCAGAATAATTTAGCTCTTTCCTGTGAAATTCTGGTTTTCTTATCTGAAACGTTCCTGAACAAAAGTTGGAAACAGCAAAACGCTGCGGCCGCCATTTATTAATTTTTTGCTATAATCCGTTGCTCGCGCCTGAGTGTCGAAAACAAATTCCTTAAATGAATGTAAAAAAATCAATATGGAATGCAAATAAATCAATAGACGACATAATCCTTTATGTCTCTATTGTCAAGTCAATTCAGATGAAAATACAATACCTCTGTGACATCGCTAAGAGATTATCTCTCGAACTTGTCTGTGGAATGTTTAACGAGCAGACAGTGCAAAAAAAATACACATATTATTTGGATCTCCATTAACCAGGGGACCATCAAACATGATTCTTACCGATTTTGATTAATTTAAAGTATGTTTTAGAGTTCTTATCTCTAATTGTTCTTGTGAAAGGATTTCTTCAAATGGGCCTTAGATTGTCAGAAATTAAATGCCGAGGTTTAGCATACGTTTCAAATACCCATTAGTTTGCAGCTATCAACGTGTCTTTCGTGGTGTGGACGCAGAAAGCTCGCACGCCACCCGTACGGCCCGAGTTCGATGCTACCTCTTGACTTTTTTTTTTCTTTTTTAATTAATTTTATATTTTAACACTTTATTACAATTTGATTTAAATTTGATATATATTTGACACTTTGAATTGCTACAAATTTGATTTTTTTTCGGAAAAAATATACAATTACGTTTAGGTTTTTTTTTTTCATGAAAATTAACTATATGTATTTTATCTAACTTGTAAACTAACATAATTGCTGACGAAAATCCAAAATATTTTACGTCTAGATTTTTTTTTCTAATTATTATTTACATGTATACATTTTTACATTTTAAGCAAAGTTCAGAAACAATTTATCATATATATATTTACTTTATTGAATTTTAACTGAAAATTTATTTTTTCGTGTAAATTATAAATAATAATTTTGATGTCAATTTCAAAATATTTTTTCATTCTAACGAATAATGATAATAAAGCGAAAATTGTCAACTGGAAATGTAAAAATCGTCTGCGGATCCCGCATGCTGTGAAATGTCAGTAATGTTTTGCTGTCAACAGAAATATTCCTGGTATTTCGCAGGAAACTTACTGGCATTTCTGTAGAAAGTTTTTAACATATACAGTAAAGTTCCAGTCATTTTCAAGAAATGTTTCTTGGAAATAATGGGCAACTCAGCTGCCCATTTTTTTCCCAGGAACGTAGCGGAATTTTTTTTTTTTTACAGTGTAAATAAGAATGACAATCCAGTCTTATTTGACAAAGATCTGTGTAACAAAAAGAAAATAATTGTATTTTTAGATATCAGTGGATCCACAGGAGTCTTTCTCACTACAATATAAATGAAAATATTAGCTGATATGTTTTTTATTAATATCTTATTAAATGCAAATAATAATTCAATAACGTATTTTAAAGAATTGTGAATGATATTATATCTCAAAACCTGATAAAAAATATTTCTAATGGAATCTCTTTCATTGTAGTGCGTAAACCATGTGCATAGAGAAACAAATGTTAACATGTTTTCTTTTATTACACAATTATCAGAATAACTTTGATATGAACAAAAAAAAAAAAAAAAAACTTTAAACGGAATTTTATTCTAAACAATTAATTTTAATTCCTAATTTAATTTCTAAAAATCTTTTCAACTGAACTTCAAAATCCATCTACGGATCTCTCATTCAAAGTTACGGTGCTATATTATTGCCAATTGTATCTTATTCTTGAATAAGGTATGATAATTAGTACAACAGACTTTAATATGAAAAATTATTTATAAATTTGAATAATTACGCAAATTTGAAATTTTATATATATAATAGGGGGCTCTGCGCCCTGCAAGCTACGTTCGCCAACCCCCGTTCAGACACCGCAGAATCTAAAATCACGCTAATTTGATCGGTTTTTAAAAGATTAGAGAAGACTGAATTATAACGAAATACCTGTAGCGATCTCCCTGTAAATGGGATTCCGTTCAATTGCATTTGATTGCAAAAATTTAAGGCAGAATCAGTAGCTGTTAATATATCCAATGGTTATTTTCGTGTCTGATAAAAGAAGATCAGTTAAACATTTGAAAAGATGCTAAAATAAAAAGAATTAAGTAAACAGAGTCTTTGCCGACGGGTATTTTAAAACGATTGACATAATACAAGTTACTACAATTTACTACTTTCACATCTTTAAGGGTGGTGGTTCATTTTTGGACCACTTAATTTTAATTCTTAAATGCCACATTGGCACCAGAATATTGGAATGAATATTTTCCTTTTATTAAGTAAGTGAACAAAAGCATTTTCGTATTTTGAAATTTGTTTGCGAATTCTGGTGCCATTCACTAATTTCAACATTTTACGAATAGAAGTACCTTGCCCCTGAAAGGGTTAAACGTATATTAATGTATTTATTATTTTTAAAGTTTCCTTTCTCTTTTAATATTTATGTGTAAATACAATTTTGAAGTCATAATTTTCAATATTTTCCTGCTTTTAACACGTACTTATGTAATAGTGATTTTAAAGGTTTTTTTTCTCTTTTTTAATAGACATGTGTAAATAAATTTGTAATCGTTCGGAAAAATTATTCTTTGCACTTTTTTTAGAATTGAAAACAATCACTATAATAATAGCCTAAGTCATGTGACTATCATCAACATTTCCTTCGCTTTTCATAAGAAAGTTTTCCATTTTGATTAAAGAATCAAATTTATTTTTTCGAATAAAACTACATAAAAGTTGCCATGATCGCAAAGAATTCTAGGTACTTTGGGTTTAGCTAACAATAGCTTTTTTTAACTCGTCAGTTAGCATTTTTTTTATTTTTCGAGTGGTAAATTAAAACGGCACTACTTGGTTGACCAAAAATCTATCGCTAGACTATAAGGTTAAATGTCAATAATGGTTGATCGTAAATGTCACATTCACTTGACTGTAAGGAAGTTACACGCGTTTACGCCATCAAGGGATTTTTTATTCGACGCTTTATTTGTATTTGTATTTGTATTAGTATTTGTATACTGATTTATTTGTTCTTTCGTTATTTAAAATAAAAATTACGTCAATTTGTATAATTTGGCGAGTGGTTTGGCGATTTATAAAACTTGGCGATATTGGTCATTTGCTTTGAATTTGAAATTAAATGTCATGATTTGTTGCATTATTTAATATTTAACACAGAAGCCATATAAGCATCGGTTTGGCGTGATCTTTTTACGACAATTTGGCGAAAACCTCGTTTTCGTATACCAGTTACATATGTATTTTTAAATTATATACTAATATTTTTAAAAGGAAATAACAATAAATAAAAAAAATAATTAATAACTATAGAACAAAGCAATTTATAACATTTTATTTAAGTAAAAAGAAAATAAATGTAAATAAAGATTTTTAATGAATAAGCAACAATAGCCGGGTCAAACATGTCAGGCAAAATAACGCCATTTTGGCGCCAATTAGGTACCCCGGTGCGTATGTGACATCTGAGCCTAATATTTCTCTTTTCGTTTCGTTAAAATAAAAAGAAAGAAGTGAAAGCCATTAATTTTAAATGTTTCAGTTTTAAATGAAAGTTTTGTATTAAATAAAATGATAATGTAATACAAAAAAAAAAAAAAAAATAAAAATAAAAAAAATAAAAAGCATTGTTCTTAGAATACATTTAAGGGAGGCCAAACTGGTCGCCAAGTTAGTTTAAAATAATAACCTTTTCTAAAAAAAGAAAATATGTGTTATGATTTAAATTTGAGTTGCCATCATTAGTAAAAAGTATTTAAAATTAGAAAAAAATAATATTTCGAAAACTAATTCGAATTTAAAAATTCTAATAACAGTTTTCAGATCTGTGGGTCAAAACGGATTTTTACTGTTCATTTCATCGTAAAGTATTCCATATATTAGAAGAAATCGCCGTGAAACATAATCAGTTGTTTAATCCGTCGTTTCATAGAATCGTTACATAAATTCGTTTCAATTCAGTCGTTTCATAATATCCGTTTCATAAATTCGTTTTATTAGGATTTTACATATGTAGGGTAGATATATATGTATTATTATAGAAACACTAAATTTTTCTTTAAATACATGCACTTTAAAATAATACTTTTTGGGTAAAAATTTTTAAATGAAAATTGACTCGCTCAAAATTAAGATTAATGCATGACTTTTATGCCGTACAGAATTTTAATATTTCCTAATGGTCGTTTATGTTCTTCACACTCTAAATTGTTTGAGGAAATTCTTCCCAAAAAATAGCCAGTTCTTAGTTTGAGTTTTTAATAAGCCAGAAGAAAAAATATCTACTTACATGCCTTTTCAATTAGAAAACTTTTAAGCTATACTTTCCTAGTTATGTAAAAATTTACATAACAGGAACATTAAGTGGAACCTAAACATTTTTTTAATTAAATATATTATATAAAAAACACTTTAAGACTTAAAAGAAAGAAAAAACAATATGTATGTATATCTACCCTATATATATAAAATCCTAATGAAACGAATTTATGAAACGAATATATGAAACGCCTGAAATGTAACGATTCTTTGAATCGACTGATTAAACAACTGATTACGTTTCACGGTGATTTCTCCTAAAAAAAGGAATATTTTCCGATGAAAATAACACCAAAAATCAATATTGATCCGCAGATTTCAAAACTGGTATTAGAATTTTTAAATTCGAATTAGTTTTCGAAATATTTCTTTTTCTAATTTTATATACATTTTTCTAATGATGGCAACTCAAATTTTAATCAAACAGATATATATTTTTTTTAGATTTTAGAAAAGGTTACTATTTTAAACTAATTTGGCGAGAAGCCTGGCCTACCTTAAATGGATGCTAAGAAATGTATCATGTTACTTTTATTCATAATTCAATTTGTATTTCATTATCATTTTATTTAATACAAGCAGAAACATTTAAAATAAATGGCTTTCACTTCTTTATTTTTTTTTTTAAACGAAATGAAAAGAAAAATATTGGGCACAAATGTCACATACGCATAGGGGTACTTAATTGGCGCCAAAATGGCATTATTTTGGTTGACATGGTAACCCGGCTATTGTTGTTTATTTAATAATAAGAGTTTATTTACTTTATTTACTTTTTTTAAATTACATAAATTGTTTTGTGTTACAATTTATTATTTTTTTGTTATTTTCCTTTAAAAATAAAAAATAATAGAAAATAATTAAAAAATACGGTACTACTTATTTATTCCATCGACCCATTTCGCCAAATTATACAAATTGACGTAATTTTTATTTTAAATAACGAAAGAACAAAGAAAATAGTATAACATTAATAAATATACAAATAAAACTTCGAAATAAAAATCACTTGATGACGTAAAGACGTGTAACTTGCTTAAAGTCAAGTGAATGGGACATTTATCAACTATTATTGGCATATAGTTTGGTGATAGATTTTTGTTCGACGGGATAACTAAGCAGTACCAAAAATACATATGTAACTGGTATTCGAAATCGAAGTTTTCGCCAAATTTTCGTAAAAAAAATCACGCCAAACCGGGTGCGTATATGGCATCTGGCCAAATATTAAATTATGTAACAAACGATGACATTTAATTCCAACTTCAAAGCAATGTTATAATTTACCACTCGAAAAAAAATGCTAACTGGCGAGTTGAAAAATAGTTATTGGCGAGATTTGCACCCGGCTAGCGTAACAGTACCAAGAAATCTTTGCGACAATGCTTTTATGTAGTATTATTCGAAAAAAAAATAGATTTTGTTTAATCGAAATGGAAAACTTTCGGCACAGATGCCACATACGGTCCCATATTGGCGGTATTTTTTTCTGACGCCAATGTCATATACGCAACGGGTACTTAACTGGCGCCATATTATCGTTATTTTGCTTGATTTGAAAAGCAGAATGTTGTTGTGTATGCTGTTGATCTTTTCCCCAAATTAGCGCCAGAAAAAAATCGCGCCAATATGGGGCCGTATATGATATCTGGGCCAAACTTTCATATGAAAAGCGAAGGTATCAGAGCGTATTTATTTATGGCAGTTACATGACTTGGACTATTATAATATAGAAGAAATGATGGCGAAAGAATAATATTTGGCGACTTATCACCTGTACCTGACTAATATTAAAGTACCAAAATGGCACCAGGAATATAAAAAGCGAAGTGGTTCGCCCGGAACTCTTGATGATAGTCACATGACTTAGGCTATTGTTATAGAAATTGTTTTAAAATACCGGGAGACAAAGACTCTGTACACTTAATTCCTTTTATTTTTAGCTTCTTTTCAAACGTTTAACTGACCCTCTTTAATCAAACACGAAAACAACATTGGATGTCTTAACAGCAACTGATTCGGCCTTAATTTTTTGAAATCAAAGGAAATTGAATGGAAACCCGTTTACAGGGAGATCTGCACAGCTTTTTTCCGTATAATTCAATCTTCTATAATATTTTTTAAACCGATCAGATTAGCGTGTTTTTAGATTCTGCGGTGTCTGAACGGGGGTTGGCGAGCGTAGCTTGCAGGGGGCAGAGCCCCCTAGTAACATATATAAATTCGAAACAAGGAAGCAAAAAATAAAGTTTCTATATGTAGGAACTGGAGAGGCCGGCAGCAGAAATCAATCTCATATCCCGTTAAAAAATAAAATAAAATAAAAAATAAATAAATAAATCCATATTTAATTACCAATCCGTATTTTTGCTAACAGATGGGCTAGAACTGTAAAAATATGTGGATTGCCCTTAATTTTCTAAGTATCTAAGGGATAATGGTGCTTATTTATTGGATCAGACCGTTTTTCATCAAATAAGGCTGTTACCCGTGAACACTAAAGAACAAACGCTCATAATTTTACAGTATATATATATATATATATATATATATATATGTGTGTGTGTGTATACATATATATATATATAGATACGCACAAGTGGCCAAAAAAATAGAGACACCCTTTATTTGAAAATAAACCAGCCCGAGCTTATATAATGAACTCTCAGCTTCGTACGACGTCGTTAGCTCTAAAATGGATAAGACGGCAGATTTAAGTAATTTTGAACGAGGGAGATACAAGAATACCTGGCGCCAGCATATCTGAAACAACGACGTTTTTAGGATTTTCTCGCCCAATAATATCTCGGGAGTTTAGAGAGTGGCAGTTGAGAATTAAAATTTCGAACGACACTGGCCATTCTCGTCGAAAAAAGCTGGTGAATGAGAGAAGTGAAAGTTCAATAGCACGCATAATCGACAGCAACAAAAGGGTAACAACATGACTAATTTTAATTAGATTTTTAAAAAAATATTGCTTACTGAAACTCGAAAATGCTTTCTCTATATTACAATTAATTTCTCTTAATCTTGAGTTTTAATTATCATAAAATTCCTTTAATTTAATGCTTTATGTACGGCAGTTAGACGTTTGAAAAATTGTCTCATTGATAGTTTCATAAAAATATAGTTTTTTCATATTTTCTCAAAAACTATTTTGTTATCTACCAATTATAAATTTATCGTTTCTGTGTCCATTTTGTGCAAAACGACTGATAGACAGATGATTTTTACTTTCTTCTATCTTTACAAGAAGAAAGTATTGGATTCGTGAAAGTTTTGACGGATTTACACGTTTTAGGGGTCAGAGATTCCGAAAAACATGTTTTTACAAAATGTCTGTGAGTCTGTCTGTATGTGACACTAATTTTGTGGACGGTTTATCTCAAGAACTAATGCACGAAATTTAGTTAAAATTTATATTCAGTTAGTCCCTGATATAAATTGGTGCTGATTAGTTTTTGGTGTAACTCGGTCAACAAGTGGCGCTGCCATGCAGCCTTTTTCATGATTTCCTCAATAGCTCAATCTCCAGAACTAATACACGGATTTTCATGAAAGTTCAGATTCAGTTAGTCCTTGACATGAATTTAAGTTTTGTACATTTTGGTATAAATCGCTCAACAGGTGACGCTGCTATACTGCATTTCTTACGATTTCCACAATAGCTCTATCTCAAGAAGAAATGCATGGATTTTCATCAAACTTCAGATTCAAGTGTACTTTGATATGAATTACTGCTGTTTGTATTTTGGTGCAAATCACTCAACAGGTGGCGCTGATATGCTACATTTTTCAGAATTTCCGCTATACCTCTATCTCAAGAACTAAGGCACGAATATTTATCAAACTTCAAATTCAGATATACTTTGATATGAATTGGTACTAAATTGATGTAATGTTTTGTACTATTTAAATGATTTAATTGACTTGATTTATACAGAAGAAAGTTTTGTGATGGCCACAACATACTAGTTTATCTTATTTTTTCTACGCGTTTTGTAAATCTATACTAATATTACAAAGAAGTAAAAATTGTTTGCCTGTTTATTTGTTTGTTTTTAGGAGACTCTGGAATTAACGAAACGATTTCAAAAGTAACGGTATCAAAATTATTGTTTTAGTCCCCGTTCGAACGTAGGCTACATCTTAAGTCGAGGCAACAACACCAAAGGTGTTGTAGGAGCAACAATAGCTCTAAAAATGCAATTTTTGTATTACTGAAGGCCCGATAAATATGAAATTTGGAATATAAGTTACTTATAAGATATATATGCTCTCTAAGAACAGAAAGTGGAAGTCTCTAAGAACGCAAAAAGTGTTCTAAAAATGTTCTAAATGGTTTTTTTCTTAGGAGATACCGAATCTCAGGAGATATCAAACTGATTTAAAAAATAATAGTGTCAAAATTATGAGGACTACCCTTGCTCCAAGACAGGCTATATTTTATGTCGGTGCCACAACCCCAAAAAGTTCCGCTGGAGCAAAAAAAGCTTTAAAAATGCGATTTTTGTGTTACTGTGAAGGGCCTAGAAATATGAAATTTGGAATATTAGTTTCTTATTAGATATAAAGGATTTCTAAGAACAATTCTTAAAAAATTCGAAATTTAAAAAGGGGGGTGATGCGCGAAGAGCGTTCTAAAAAATATTCTAAATGGCAATTTCTAAGCAATTTTAGGAAGCATCAAATGGATTTCAAAAGTAATGGTTGTAAATTGATGGTGACAGCCGATGCTCTAACATATGCTCTATTTTATGTTTATTTCACTACCACCTGGGTGTTGAAGGAGCAAAAACATTCTAAATTGCAGTTTTTGTGTTACAGTAGGGCCTAGAATCATAAAACTTGGAATGGTAGTTACTTATAAGTTATCAATGATTTCTAAGTACTACATTTCCTAAAAATTTTAAAATTTAACAAAGGTGATAACGCTCAAACAGCGTTCTATAAAACGTTCTAAATGGCAATTTCTACGCAATTTCAGGAAGTATAATATCGATTTCAGAAGTAATGGTTGCAAATGATGGTGACAGCCCTTTTACTCTAACATAGATTCTTTTTTATATTTATGTCACTACCACCTGGGGCTTGCAGGAGCAAAAAACATTCTAAAAATGCGATTTTTGTGTTACTGAAGGGCCCAGAATCATGAAACATGGAATGGTAGTTACTTATAAGATATAAATGACCTTTAAGAACATTTCCTAAAAAAATGAAATTTAAAAGGGGTGATAATGCGCGAATAGCGTTCTAAAAAACGTTCTAAATTGTGATTTCTATGTAATCTCAGGAAGTACTGAACCGATTCCAAACATAAAGGTTTGAAAATGATTGTGACAGAACTTGCTCTAACATAGGCTCTATTTTATGTTTGTTTCACTACCACCTGGGGGTTGAAGGAGCAACAAATATTGTAAGAATGCGATTTTTGTGTTATGGAAGGACCTAGATTCATGAAATTTTTCATGGCATATATTTATTAGATATAAATAATCTCTAAGAACATTTCTTTAAAAATCTGAAATTTAAAATGGGTGAAAATGCGCGAAAAGCGTTCAGAAAACATTATAAATGACGATTTGTGAGCAATCTCAGGTCGATTCAAACTGATTTCAAAAGTAATGGTAGGTAATGTATGCTGACAGCCTCTGCTCTAACATAGACGCTATTTCATGTCGGTGTCACTTCCACTTGGGGGTTGCAGAAGCAAAAAAGTTCTAAACTGCGATTTTTGTGATCGGTAGGGGCTAGCAACTTGAAAGTAGGAATGGTACATATTTATTAGATCATAATATATTATTATTATTATTATATATAAATTATCTTGAAGTACAGCTTCGAAAAAATGGAAATTTAAAAGGAGGTGAAAATGCGCGAAAAGGGTTCTAAAAATGGTCTGTCTATGTTGCGATTTCTACACAATCTCAGGAAATATCAAACCGATTTAAAAAGTAATGGTTGCAAATTGTTGTTGATAGTCCCAACTGCAACATAGGCTATATTTTATTTTGCTGTCACTACCATCTGGTTGTTGCAAGCGCAAAACATGTTCTAATTTGCGTTTTTTGCAGAACTGAGGGGTCTAACATTTTGACATTTGGCATGGTAATTACTTACACTATGTAAATGCTTTCTAAGAACCGTCGAAAGAAAATTCCAAACTTAAAAGTATGAAGTGAGTGAAAAGCATTCTAAAAACGTTCAGAATTAAAAATTTATGCAATCTTATCAAATACCAAACCGATTTAAAAAATAACGGTTGCAAATTGGTGGTGATAGAATCTGCTCAAACATAAGCTATATTTTATGTTGGTGCCACTACCACACCAGAGAATTTCAGGAGCAAAAGTCATTTTAAATTGTGATTTATGTGATACTAAAAAGGCTTGATACATTAAATATGGCATGGTAGTTACTTGTAGCATATAAATACCCTCTAAGAACAGTCGAAAGTGAATTCGAATTAAAAAAGGATAATGCGAAGAGGAGGAGCGATAAGCGTTCTAAAAATGTCCTAAATTACGATTTCTATGCAATCTCAGGAAATATAAACCGATTTTTAAAATAATATTTGCGAATAAATGGTGACAGTCTCTGATCCTACACAGGTTATAATTTATTCAGGTGACTCTACCACCTTAGGTTAGCAGGAACAACAAACGGTCTAAAAAAGGCCTTTAAAAACATTCTACATTGCGTTTCTGTGGAATATTATTAACTACCAAACCGATTACAAAATTAATATTGGCAAACTAATAGTGACATTCCCTATTTCAAAATGGCTTTTTGTGTTGAGAGTGATGGTAGACCGTTAGATAAGAAGCTTGGAATTTGACATGATGGCTAAATTTTAAGATGTAAGAAGGTGGATTCTAAAAAATTCAAAACTGCAAATAAATACTGAAATGAGCGTATTAATTGAGCATAAAAGTATCAAAATATTTTCTGAATTATCATTTATTTAGTTTTAGTTCTTTTTATTAATTTAAGTCTCATTTCTGCCTAATGTAGTGCAATAATGAAGTTTAATCAAACTATGTTTTAAGTAGTAATTTTTGAATGATTCCTAAAAGTACAATTTTTTAAATAAAAATTAGACATATAAATATCGTTTGGCATATTTGAACTATTACGCGAGCAAAGCCGCGGTGTTTTCTAGTTGGTAAATAAAGTTAAAAATAGATGTTTTTCTGAAAATTATAGACTGGCTTTCAATTCTATATATATATATGTGTGCACAGATTAAATAAAGAGAGAGAGGGCTCATAGGAAAGACTATTTGTCTGGGAAACTTTTGAGAACTAAAGACATGCAAGCGCGTCAGCAAAAGTATACCTGATCTAACAAAACCGATAGTAATGTCCTTAGTGAAGAATTTCAGCTCTTTCCTCATAAAATATCAGATATAGAGAAAACACAGATAGATAAATGTTTAACGTCACCGAATTTGTATTTTATGAAGTATTTAGTGTAAAAATTAAAATTGGGTCGTTATATAAATCTTCAAAATATTTATTAAAAATACTAATAAAGGTTTAATTAAACACTAATAAGGCATAAATAATTTAAGATTTTTAATATCGAGTCACAGAAAATAATGCGTCAGTAATAGCTGGAGAAAGTATAGCTAAGAAGGATGTATGTTTATTAATACTAACCCGTGTAAGCCTGACAAAATTCATTTTCAGAAGAAAAGCAAATTAGGTACAATTTAAAGTTCAAATTAAGCCTACAAGCGCAGTTAGATTTCGACGTGAAGTACTAATTTCAACAACAAAAACTACATCATGATTAGAGTAAACCAACTTTAACAATTTTATCTGGCCGCTTTTGACGAAGTTTTTAATTTCATTTTTATATAAGAGATGGTTTTATAAGAATCATGTTAAGGCGGTATAAAATAAATAATTTTACGTGCTTAACAATTCGAAATTTTCTGATACATTTTCAGATTCATTTTTATAAGAAAAAACGTGATTTTTAAAGAGATTTAAAAGAGACATGTTTTTTTTTTTGTTTTGTTATTTTTGTTCAATTAATTAGAAATTGATTTATAAACAATTATTTTCTCAGTAGGGCAATATTTTTTGTTTTCAACACAATCACTTCGGGAAATTCGGTTCAATATGGCCACTTTGACATCATTTTTTGACATATATTCTGCCTTTATCAAAAATTCGATCATTACGGTTCATTATATAGTTTCTGAGTAAGACAACCTACCAATTGGGTGTCTCTGTAAGCAAAAATGAAGTTAAAAAGGAATTAGAAAATAAGCAGTTGAATTTGAGTACATCCTTAATACGATGATTTTTACTTCAATCGCTAAGAATTTTTCATTTGTTTTTGCTGTAAGAATTGGTCCTATCAAAAACTTGACAATATAAAATTTGTACATAATATTAAGACGATATATAATAAATTCTTACGGATTTATATCTTGTGAATTGTCGAAGTTATGAATTTTTTTCTTATTCAACACCCCACCCCCCTTTTATTTTCGATTTTTTTTTATTATTTTATTTATTTATTTTTTTTTGCGATACGAATTGGTCCTATCAAAACTAGTGAGTATAAAAGATGTAGATACTATTAAAAGGATTTATAATAAATTCAACTGGATCTGATATCTTGGAAATTGACGAAGTTATGAATTTTTTTCTACCAAAAACCCTATTTTTTGCGCCCCTTGAGCCCACTTTATATTTTATCAAAAATCTGTCATACATAATTTTTTGGCACTTTTTTAGAAATAATAATAACTTACTACTTATTCGACATGTATTGACAATTAAGAAGTTATGGGTTTTTTTCGGTTTTCAGAAAACTCCTCCTATCCCCCCCCCCCCCTTCATTCTGTTGGCCGAGATTTTATGCCCTTTGATTTTATGTATCAGTTTGGAAGAGATTTGTGCAGAATTATGGAAGTTTACGTGCCCATAAAAAAGTGATATCTATATATATATATATTAGGTAGATTTCGTATGAAATACTACCCATTACATTCTTCCCTATGTTGGAATTTCTGAAAAAACATTTACAGATATACACCGATCACGACCCCTAGAACCCAAAACCACCCTCAGTAAGAAACTTTATCTATCTATCTATCTATCTATCTATCTATCTATCTATCTATATATATATATATAATTTTACACATACAGTTCTATATTGTTGGTTTATGGCATGTAGTCAATCATCTACAATATTGCAGTTTTTGATGATGGTCGGTAATGTTTAATTAATGGTTATATATATATATATATATATATATATCACTTTCTTCTGGACACGATAACTTCCACAATTCTGCACAAATCTCTTCCAAACTGATACATAAAATCTCGGTCAAGTTCGTTAATGGGCAAAATCGGACCAAGGAGATGGAAATAGGGAGGGGTTTTGTGAAAACCGAAAAATACCCACAACTTCTTAATATTTGTACATATCAAATCAGTTTAAAATTTTTATTATTCTTAAAATATGGCCAAAAATTTATGTATCACATATTTTGATAAAATTAAAAATGGGCTCGAAGGGCTCAAAAAATAGGGTTTTGGGGAGAAAAAAATTCTTAACTTCGTCAATTCTGCAGATATCAAATCCAATTAATTTTATTATAAATCTCCTTAATATTATCTACAACTTTTATATTCACAAGTTTTTGATAGGACCAATTCCTAATGCAAAAATAAATAAATAAATAAAATAAAAACGAAAACAAAAAGGGGGGTTGAAGAAGAAAAAAATCCATAACTAAGTCAATTCACAAGATATATAACCCTATGAATTTATCATATATATTCTTAATATTGTCTACAACATTTATATAGACAAGTTTTTGATAGGACCAAATCTTACAGGAAAAAAAAAAAAAAAAAAAAAAAAAAAAAAAAAAAAAAAAATCTTATTAAGGGTGTATTCAAATCCAAACTTTCTTACTCATTTTTAAATTTATCTTTGCTCTCAGACGCATCCAATTGGTAGATTCTCTTATTCAGAAACTATATAATGTACCGTAATAAACGATTTTTTGATAGAGCTAGAGTATATTTCAAAAAATAATGTCAAAGTGGGCATTTTGAACAGAATTTCCCGAAGCGATTGTGTCAGAAACGAAAAATATTGTCCTACTGATAAAATAATTATTTATAAATCAAATTTTAATTAATTGAACCAAAAATAAAAACACAGGTCGCTTATAAGAAATCACGGCATTAAGTTTCATATTTTTTCTATTAAAAATGTATCTGGAGTTATGCCAGAAAATTTCGAGTTGTTGAGCATAGAAAGGTATTTTTTTTAATACCGCCTTATCATGATTCTGATAAAACCAGCTATTATATAAAAATGAAATTAAAACTCGTGAAAAGTGACCAGATAAAATTGTTAAACTGGGTTTAACTCTAATCATTATTTAGTTTTTGTTGGTGAAATTGTTATACTTAACTTCGAAATCTACCTCCGCCTGTAGGCCAGGCCGGCAGGGATTTATATATATATATATATATATATATATATATATATATATATAGATAGATAGATAGATAGATAGATAGATAGATAGATAAACAGATAGATGGATAGATTGGTGTATAGATAGATATAATGTTCTTTACTGAGGGTGGTTTTGAGTTCTAGGGGTCATGATCGGCGTAGATCTGCAAAAATATTTCAGAAATTCCAACATAGGTAGATCGCAATAGATAGTATTTCATACAAAATCTACTTAAAACGCAACTAATATTTTATTTTTTGTATTTTACGGCATTTGTTTAGTACAGCTGATGTATAATATTTTGAATAGATTTCAGGATGTGATTTTTTGCAATAGTAATAATTTCAGAGAAAAAAAAACTAAATTAAAGCGCAGAAAAAGTAACTAGTTTTTCTTCATATTTAATTATTTATATACTTATTTATTTATTGAAATGCACACTGCAGACGAATCCATTTATAGTTTTGCAAGAACATCATAAAAAATAATGAAAAACATACATATACATAAAAATATAGAAATAAATCACAACCAACACGAATACACACATAAATTAAGAGATTAAAAGTTCAGAACATTAATCTTTAAAAGTGGTAAAGGACATATAAAAAATATCAAGATGCACAGAAAATTCATTAAATATTTTATAAAATTTATATAAAGAAAAATTATTAACATAATTATATTTATGAAAAGGTAATATAAAAAATTGAGTACACCTGAGGGATCTGCTCGGAACACTAAAATTTATAGAATTAAGTATATCACTACAATCAATCATGTTATTAATAAACTTGTAAAAAAATAAAACACAAATAAGATCCCGTCTAGATTTCAAACTGGGAATGTAAAAAATACGACGTAGGTAGGAAGAAGAAATTTCATATGAATATATATGATTACTCTTGAATAATAAATAACGTGTGAATTTAGACTGTACTTGCTCGAGAATTTAAATTTTATTATTATAGTAAGGATCCCAAATGAGATTGCAATATTCAAGATTAGGACGTACCAAAGCAAAATATAAAACTTTTAATGCATTTTGATTGGAGAAATCTTTAGTTTTACGCTTAAGGAACCCCAGTTTTTTATACGCGTTAGAAACAATATTATGAATATCGAGTGAAAAATCAAGTTTAGCATGAAATACAATACCCAACTCCTTTACTGTGCTAGGACGACATAAGGCCAGGTTATTAATTTGATAAGAATAATTTAAGGTATAAGTTCTACGAGAATAACTTAAAACGCTACATTTATTAATATTAAGGAAAAACGTATTGTGAATGTACCAATTATATAAGATATTAAGATCCCTCTGCAAAAGTGCAGCGTCAATAACAGAACATATTTGCCTATATAAGTTTAAATCATCAGCAAACAAATGATAATAAGAAGATTTCAAATTAGAACACAGATCATTGATAAATGAAATGAAAAACAAGGGTCCTAAATTAGAACCTTGCAGTTCACCAGATATATTTGTAAATTTATGAGACACAGCACCATTGAAATAAATATAAAGAATTCTATTATTTAAATAAGAAAAAATCCAGTCAATAAGATTAATATGAAAACCCATATCTATTAACTTGTTCAAAAGAATACTAAAATCAATTGAGTCAAAAGCCTTTGAAAAGTCAGTATATATGACATAGCTGATACCCATATTCACACGATGACATAATGTTATTAGTTAAGCAAAATAAATTCGTAAGCGTAGACCGTTTGAGAATAAAACCATGTTGAGCAGATGAGATTAAATGTATTGTATATATGTATATAAAGTTATAAAAATATTAAATTTTCGATCCATAAATATCTTCCATATTGGTGTGATGTTCAACTTGAAAAAATATTCAAGCACTTTTAATTATATCTCGAAAAGACTTAGCCTTTTGAAAACATGAAAAATCTGAATATCACAAACTAAGATAAATGAGTTTAAATTTTTTTTGAGGTGAATATGATAATGGATGTTTGTTAAACAAGACTTAACTGCGATGTTATATCTGAAGTGTCACTCTGAAACTTTGTCATGATGTAGTTGAATGTCCATACTATGTGATTAAAAACAAAATTTTAGCGACATTTCGAAATACGTAAACTGCCGAGCCCTCTTAAATTTAAAAACACGTGCTTGAATTGAAAAAGCATTTCCAGCAATTAATGTTCAGAGGCAGTACTGTACCCAATTTCTTTTGTGTGTCCTTGTAAATGAGCGATAAATTACATATGGATACCTGAATCTGCAGCAAGCTCGTTTTACTACATCTGTGTGATATATATATATAAAATTTCAATATACAAAAATATTGCAAAATCACTAAAATACAAACAAACGATTTTTCCACATAGACCATAATGTAATATAATTCTATTGAGTATCCCCGTAAACGCACCATAAATGCTACACATTTAATTTTCAATACCGAACATACTATACTAAATCCCAATAACATACATATTTCATGTGAATATGACTACATTTTGAGAGTTAGAGCACGGGCAAACGGCAAACAGATAGACAAACGGACATACAGACAAATTCGAATTAATAAGGAATTTTAAACTATTTTGGAAAGTGTTTATTAACCGCCACGAACTGATATATCCGTTTACTCAGCTGCAAGTTTCACAGCAATATTAGTATTATTTAAATTAATATAATTCTACAAATATAATGCAGTTTTAAAACATTTTATTATTATTAATACTCTCAAGGCTTATATTCCTCTAAGCAAATAAATTTTTCATGTCATGTTAAAAAAATCATCTTTTTTTAGATCTTTTTTAAAAATTAAGGAGAAAACAACACTACAATTTTGCTCTTTTGCTTGGCGGTCAGGGGGTTAAAGTTAAAATATTGCTAGCTCTAAAATTCAAGCGTGCATAATTCATTAAGTACTTGATCGAATGACTCGATGTAAGGTATCCAAAGCTGAAATTTTCTGAAGATTTAAAATATAATGGCAAAATTAAGTGTTGGTATTGGACATTTTAATGTTTTTTTTACAGTGTATATATGTACATGACCCCCTGAGTAAATTTTAACGTTAATTAGTAGTCTCTACTTTTATTAGATTCGAACCAGTCAAAATTATATACCATAATTTATTGCACAGATAGTACGGATATACATTTTTTTCTAATGCTTATAAAATGTAAAAATTTTATATAAAAGTAAACTTTAAATTATTTAACGGATAAAACTAAACTTTAAAGAGTTCAAAGAAAACATTATACCGTGTAATGCGTAATTAAAATTCAGTGGTTAGGAAGACCGAAAAAAATACTTTAAAGATTTAAACAAAGCCCTTTTTGTTCGGATATTTTATTTAAAAAAATACAAAATAATGAAACAAAAACAATTGTTTTAATATATTGAACGAAGATGTGTACTTTACTAGATGAACTTAATGAATTTTCCAAAGAAAAGAGCTTTCTTAAACTTTTCAAAACTGGATGGAATTTATTAATTTATTACTATAAAAAAGCTCTTCCTACTTTTGAAAAAAATTCTAAACATTACACTACATCTGAAGAATAATAAGCTGTGCTTATAACATGTTTACATTATTTTTTTTTACATATAATGATGCCTTTTAATGTTTAGATTTTTTTATTGATCAAAATTATATTTTGCGATTTGAGATATTTAAATTTCAACTGAATTGTGTTATCAGTCTATTATACAACATTTACATAATAGTTCTTGTTTGTAACCTTTAAAGACACGGGCGGTTTTTATATTGGGTTATTGCAAAAATTGGCATATTTTGTAGATGGCAGAATCTTGCAATTTTACGTGCTACAAAAGATATTTAAAACATTTATTTGGATCGTACTCCCGCTCTTAGGACAGTTAAATGTGGTCTTTTGGATTTTGAAATTGTGATTTAAATCTAAACGGTAAAATTCGCCCTTCACGACCATCTGACATTGATAATGATTTAATCCGTCATTTAGGGAATAATTTTCTACGGATTACTACCGAAGATATTGCTGAGAGACTAAATGTTGACATTTCGATTCCATTTCGCTATTTAAAACATCATAGGTACACTTTCGAAATTGATGCATTGGAAATCGGGAAAACTTTTACAGCCACCCAAATATCATAAAGACACAGGCGGTTTTTGTACCATACAGACACGCGCGGCGCACTCTATGCTTCATCGGTTTTTAAAGTCTAAATATCATATTTTAATGATATCCATGTTTAATGCAACCACAGACTTCTCATATAAGTAGACCCCAATTTGGTAACCTTTTCTTATAGCCTATATCTTTGCCCTCCGTTACGTGATGGAGGGAAAAATGAGCACCAAACCGGTTTTACTCTAGGCAAAAGCTTCTCGGAATCTCTCTCCGGTACTTTGAATCGACCAGGAATGAAATCCGGAAGATGCCAATAAAGGGTTTTCTGCCAAAAAAGACATCCTTTTGGCGATGAAAGAGTGAAAACGTGTTGGATTCAAAATCTAGCTGAAAGAACAATGGGGTTTGTTCTCTACTCCTATCTTTCCTCTGAAAATGCAACACCCAGTGGTAGTATTCTCAACATCTACACTGAATGGTCCCGCACGGATACAGTCATGACAGCAGCTGTTCGATTAGCGGAAGAAAGCGCGGTAACTCAACTGCAGGTCTGCAGCCATAGTGAATAACTCTGTCTTCAAGGCAGAGCTACTATCAGTTCTTACAGCAATGGATTGAATCGTAAAACATCTTGACTTCCTCCAAAGCTAGATTTTCATTGATAGCCTATTTGGACTGCTGGCTTTCTTGCAACTAAAACATAATTTGCACAAAATTTACTGCATATTTTTATTATACTACATTAGAATTATAACGTTATAAGTGCATCGAATATAAATGCATTGTGTATGATATAGATCAAATAGAGTTTTTGTTTATTTATTAAGTATTTATTACGGTGCCAATAAAAAATAGATGCAGTATTCAAATTCATCTTGGAAGCCAATAGAGAAGAATCATAATTTACTTCATAATTTTATTACATTTCGTAATATTTCGCAATCACAATCATTTTTGAAATTTTTAGTTGTAAAATAAACGAAAAGTTTTAGAATATTCTAAAAGAGAAACTAGAATATGAAAAATCTACATTTTCAAAGGTCATCCTCCACTTTTATACTGCTCACTATCCTTGTTTTAATATGAAAATTTAGAAAATTGTTTACACAGAAGCATTTTTATATAATGTCAAAAAAGTTTTCTTCCAACGAAAAAAAAAAAAAAAAAAAAAGATGTTTCTTTTCCTTTTGGTGAAATAGTCATTAAGAGACATTTTGGGTAATTCCGGGATTTATGCCGCACATTTTTTTGAATTTGTATATAAAGTCCCATGGTGGACATAAAATAAAAAAAATCATGCTGTGCTATTTAATGTTAAATATACAACGCGCGTACTCCGACAAAAAAATTCAAAACAAATGATTAGTATTTTTTAATAATTTTTTTCTAAGACATTACACTGCGACGCGTCACCTGTACATCCAGGCTGAGACGCCGCACTTGTGCGGTAGTTATGCCGCGCTTATAATACGAACAGAATGAAGTTATAAATAAAAATATTTAAAAAAAAATATTCATATCTGGACTATAATTAACGATGTAATAACAAAATGAAACTAAATTAGTACAATGAAACGTGTTAGTAGATTCAAATTAATAATTGTTGCCTACTTTCACTATTAAAATTATCGACTTAATTTTTTTACATTAAATTTTAATTGTTATTTCAGCAACAACTTAACATCAATGTATTAGAAAGGGAAAAGAAAAAAAAGTAAAACTGTGTTTACATAATTTATTTGTTAACATTTTTGGGACCGGTGGCTTTTACATAAATTTTATTCGGTTGGTACAATTTTTTTTAAAAGAAGTTACCTTTATTTAAATAAACATGAAAATGCTTTAATTAAACAAAACAAATATTACTTTTATTTTTTATTGGCGCCAGAAACAAACTTTATAAGCTCTTTATGAAGGTGCTTATATGCACCTACGGTCCCTAATAGGTTAAGAGACCTGTTTTTTCTCCTACAATCTACAGAAAAAGCGTCGAAATAGTACAGTCTTTATGTAACTACATTTAAGCATATAATGCAACGAAGCCAATTACACGTCCTCTTTTTTGGAGTAGTTTGGAAAGAACGCCTGCGTTACGCGTAATCCAATTTTTCATTATTATCATCTTGACTTGCATCTTTCTTGACCTTCTTGCTTTTTATTTTCCCCCTTTTCTCCCTTGCTTTTAGTAAACTTAATAACATGCCTAACAGGGTTAGTCTGTGCAGAAAGAAAACGAAAAGTTAATAATATTTAATCATCCCGTACAAAGAAAACTGCGGCAAGTATACCGGAATAGCAGTGCGGCATGTATCCCATTTTGCACCTTTCAGACGTCGGCATCACAGTTACCTGTCATCGCTAAGGGGAATGGCGTAACCATACACACAGTACTTTATACAAACGCTACACTTAGTTTTGACTTCGAAATCATGCATGCATTTAATAATTAGTGTATGAAAAGTATTTAAACATAATGTGTTTAAAAGTTTGGACGGTGAAATCATGCACTTACGTCAAATTAACGATTGTACTTCTACAAGTAAACATAGAAATGGGATTCACGCTATACACTGGTTAAAATTATCTCATTGAGCGCCTATACTGTGCTATACGACCATCTATCGATAATTACAAGAAATACAAGGGGTGCGGCATGTATCCCGTATGCGGCGACTCTCCCGGAGTTACCTACTAAAATAACAATGATTTTATAATGTTTAACTCGTGCTAATTAGAATATTTAACATACATATTAATATAACATAACGTATATTTTCTAATTAAAATTGCGTCGTCGTAAAATCTTGAAGAAAGTTGTTAATTTTTATTCCGAAAGTTGTCGCACACTTATGTAAGAAATTTGCAAGTTCAATTTAGTGTTAAGGGGTCTTGTACCTTTTAAACGCGTCGAAAATTAACGAAAAACTTCAAAGTTTGAATTAGTCTATCTTCAAAACCTTTTTATGTATAAACATGAAATTTTGGATATTGATTAAATAGATTATACTTTGTAATATACTACCAACAAAAATTTATTAACCCTTTACAGAATTTGTGTATTGTTGAAATCAAAATAGCTCTTTTTTTTACCCCATAAGTCATTGCGAGCATGATATGTTGAGAAAGTATGTATGGATTGTCATAAAATTTGGTAAATATACTAAACAAATATGTGTGTTTAAAATGATCTACTTTTAAGTATTTATAATGCTAATATTTTTAGTTATGACTATTTTTATTCATTAAAAATACAAAATTTTTATTTATTTTTTACGAAAATAGTTTTTTTATATAGTTAATGAAATAATTTTAGCCCAAGAGTAGACCATTTTAAACACACATATATGTTTAGTATCTTTGCCAAATTTCCTGCCAATTCATCTGGGAGCACGGCAGTGCGTCCGCCAAGTTCGCACAAGCCGTAAGCTACCTTTTCCTGAACCATTTCGGCATACTTTTCACCCCCTCATAACGTCGTTTTAGGGAGAGATATAGAAATTTTTCTTTTATACACATGTTCGTATGGTCAAACTGAACTAAGGTTCCACGATTTCATGTTTCTATATTTAGTAGTTTTCGAAATATTAAATTCCGAAAAAGCGCTTTTTTGTCACTGACTCACTTCGCATCATCAAATAACTAAGGTACTTCTAAAAGTCGTAGAATCATGAAATTTCATTAGTAAGTCGGGTTTGTAGCACAATTAACCAGAAAAATCTGAAAACACAGAATTTCCGCCTCTAAACCCTTCAAACAGGGGTGTTCATTTGACGGTAAACAGTTCTTTAACACATTCAAGTGTCAATGTTGGTCGCCAAAACTCGATTACAGAGTTTTGAAGAGAGTCACGTGATTTCAAGCAGAATAACATTTTATATATATGCTTTCCCAAAGATGTTTGTTAAGTAGAAAAAATGAATATACCTAAAAATTTTAATCAGTATAGGTTATGATAGATTTACGATATTAAAACAATAAAACATTTAACAAAATATAAACCGCAATTCGGTACGTTTCCGATATAGTAGCCTTGACGAAATACAGAAAATAGCCTTGAAAGAAAAAGAAATTTGGTAATAACGTATTTTCTGGCAACCTATTTACTGTTTCATATACACAAGAAATTTTTTCCATATGTATACAATATATATTCCATATGTATGTAAGGAACCCGTTTATTTATTTTTATGTACAAACAGAAATAATTTGTATATAAAAAACAATATTTTATACATGTATAAATAAAATGTTCATATGTATATAAATTCATATATAAACAACATAAAAGTTCATCAGGTTTGCTTTCATAGTCGTTTATATCATTTGGCAACATATCTCAATTTCTGAAGTCGGAATTGCGCCAAGATTTAAAAAAAATGCCAAGGTCCCTATAGTGGAAAAATATCCTAATTCCATATGAAAATTTAAAAATCTCTTTTTAATTAAATGAAATGTGTAACTAATAAACTGTCTTTAACGATGTGCGACAGATGCGGCGTCCGAAGTCCGCTTCTAATGTTATTATATTGTATTATTAGCCTACTTACTGTTAATTTTAAATCTGTAAAAGAAAGATTATAGTTATAGATAAGATATGTTGGTCGCCAAAACCCGATTACAGAAAATTAGCCTGAGTTTTAAAGGTGTTACATGATTTCAGGCTGAATCAATTTTTATATGCTTTTACAAAAATCTTAATAAGGCAAATCTTTCAGTTTATCTGTCCATCTTTCTATATTTTACTTCCTTAAAACAAATTTGGTACTTATTAGTTATCCCGTCGACCAAATTACTGTCGTCAAATTGTAAGATTAAATGCCAATAATGATTGATCGTAAATGCCACATTCACTCGACTAACACGTGTTTACGTCATCAAGTTATTTTTATTTCGACGTTTTATTAGTATTTTTATTAATGTTATACTAATTTAATTGTTCTTTCATTATTTAAAATAAAAATTTATGTTAATTTGTACAATTTGGTGAGTGGTTTGGCAATTTATGTAATTTGGCGAAATTGGTCGACGAGATAACTAACAAGTACCACAAATTTTATTAAAGACCAGGAGGCGTCTGCACAGATCATCACCTCATCGAGTTGACGGCTGAAATTTTAGGATTAGTTAAATATCTATTAGCGTATTGAAATGTAACTGGTCTGCCAAGTCATATCTTTGTGGAAACCACCTACAGACCCGATTTTACGGGTTAATTGGGGGATTTTCCATTGTGTTTTCCTGCACCCATCCCTCCATATTTCCAAACTTTTGGATGCAGGAAAATACAATAGTAAACGTATCAGTTAACCACTAAAATTAGGTCTTCAGGTGGTTTCTACAAAGATATGACTTAACAGACTAGTTGCATTTAAATATGCTAATCTAGTTTTAACTAATTCTAAAATTTCAGCTGTAAACTCGATGAGGTGATGGTGTGTGCAGACTCCTCCCGGTCTATTATAAATGTCGGAATTCTAATCTCAATAGCACTCTCGTCAATCTGGCAATTATCCCTACTATTTATGGAACACTATTCCTTTAAGTGCGTTTTAGTGATGTTAATGAACTTATGCATATGCATCATACATATTATACATATGCATATAATACGTAATACATCTGATTCATACATATTATAGGTATGTGTATAATACATAATACATATGCATCATTATGACGTCAGAATAAACATAACATTTTTCGTCGCCAGATTTGAGAATTGACATGGTATATTACCAACTTTGGCGACACTTCGCTCAATGTCGCCAAGCTTGGCGAATATTTGACGCTAGTGGCTATTTTTCAATGAGTTAATTATTAATGCGAGCCATCTATTTTTATTTTTCCGCATATCATCTGAATAGTTAAATGATATAACGTACTAATATTTTCAAAGTGCTAATAGTTTCGTCACTGCCCAAAACCTCTGCTATTGTTATTATATTGTACTGTTATTATACTTACTGTGACTATGGTGTTAATCTTTACACCGCTAAAACTTCTGTATTATATAAAGAGAATTTACGGAAACTATTAAAGCATTGAAACTGCCAGTTCTCCTTATGATTATTATAATTCTATAATATGTAACCTGTTAATTGATATGTGCGTTAGAATGAATCTTCTATAATCCAGTTCCTCGCATTTTAGTTTTCAGGTTTCGAATAAAATTAGCTAAAATCTTAAAACCATGGCACATTGACTAATTCTTCAACACGATCAGATGAGAAGAATGATAGATTTTCAAATGGATCATGGCAGTGAGCCGGTAGACCTTCTATTCTTCCGTAATCGAGTCTATTCAAAAGGTTAACGTGAAACAAAATGATATTAGCATCAATATGGTTTAATGCAAATGCAGATATTGTCAAAGGATTTCATAAGAACCATTTCACTTGTACCCAGTCGTATCAGTTAAAATACAACAATTGGCAGTGAGCCCAATTAGAAAATATTACTTAATAGGATTAAAAATTTCCGCATTAGAGAACGAATCGTAACTGCTAAGGAAACACGCATAAGTGAGTTAGGAGATATTTGTCATGAAAGATGAAATACATAACAACACAAAATATATGATGTGCTTCCATGATCGTAAAGAGTTCTTGATTTCTCTATCAAAAGCTTCCGACTTGGCGAAAGAATGGGCAAGTAAATTAAATTATGAATAACAGTAACATGATGCAACGTTTAACATGGAATTAATACGGTAAATACTGCTTGCTAGAGGCGGCTAGTACTTTAATATAAAAAGAAATAATGTATAAATTTGTAAAGCTCAATAAAATAAGTTTAGGTATTTTTATGTTAGCCGGGCGCAAGTGGCAAATTGCCAAATACTGTTCCCAACTCCATTGTTTATATTGCATTCATTTCATTTAAAGATATATAATTTTCAGTCATCTCATTTAAAATAGATGCATTTCCCAATTTTATTTAATAGAATATTTAACATAGAAATAAATAAATAAGAAATAATAACATAAACCAAAGTATTTTATTTGAGAATCAAAGCATTGTTTCTAATTTACACATGTGAAAAATGAAAACTGCTATTGACGAAAAAACAAAAGGCTAATGAGGAGATTAGCTCCCAGCAAACATAAAAGTACCGAAATTTAAGTTTTTTCATATAATTAAAATAGTTTAGAATAACAAACTTGAAAAAACATACAAAAAGTAGTGATATCCCATCAAAAATTTTCGGTAAAAAAAAAAAAAAAGCGCCAAGTTCTCCTTAATGTTTCGGCCAGAAAAAGTAGTGATATCTGAAGTTCGCACAAGTTAAAAGCCAAACATCCCAAATCTTTCATTGAAAATGTCTTCCTGCGACTTGGCCATTAATGCCTTCTACAGCATTTCAAAATTAATGATTGGAAACTTCGCATTTATGAATTATTTAAATATTAAAATTAATATTAGTATGCAAAGAGGCAAATTCACATAAAGACATTATAAGTAAAAGATTTCTGATAAATACCATTCAATTTCAACAAACAATAGTTTTGATTACAGATCATTTAGTCCACTTGTTGTTTAATTGCCATTTTGTACGGTCTAAAGCTAAAGTCATTAACGTAAAACCCAAGAAATAAAACAAAATTTACTTACTTCAAATCTCACAATATGTTACATTATATTTTATTGTATAATATTGAAATCTTGTGTATTGACGAAAGAGATTTTTTTCGTTTGAACATTTATTATAGTTTGTTTGCATACATTATGAGGTATTCGATTTATAAACTAAGTTGATATTAATTATGTTTTAGCAATTAGGGACATTATCTCCTGAATACAAGTATTTTGTTATTTTCAACTTCTAAGCATTTAAAAAGACTGATAGAATTTTTCAAATGTGTATTTTATTTCTGTACTCTGTGCCACAAAATGCCTAAAATAATCAAAAAATGTAGTTGGAATGTAACTCACTTATACATATTTTAAAATTTGAAAAACTCTCTCGAAGGCATTAACGGCCAAGTCGCAGGAAGCCATTTTCAATGAATTTTTGGGATGTTTGGCTTTTAACTTGTGCGAACTTCAGATATCACTACTTTTTCTGGCCGAAACATTAAGGAGAACTTGGCGCTTTTTTTTTTTTTTTTTTTACCGAAAATTTTTGATGGGATACATACTTTCTCAAGATATGCGCGCAATGACTTATGGGGTAAAAAAAAGAGCTATTTTGATTTCAACAATACACAAATTCTGTAAAGGGTTAATAAATTTCTAATGGTAGCATATTACAAAGCATAATCTGTTTATTCAATAACCAAAATTCCATGTTTATACATAAGAAGGCTTTGAAGATAGACTAATTCAAACTTTGAAGTTTTTCGTTAATGTTCGACGCGTTTAAAAGGTACAAGACCCCTTAAGCTTTGGACAATAGTACAGAAATTTAATAAAATCATTTTGTACAAACAAAACGTTATAGTTAAATAACAAATTATGTCGAAATTATAAAATCATCTTTTACAATTTTATTAAGGAGGCCGTGGACCTTAATTTGAGCAAAAGTCGACATTTCTTTTTGCGTTTATTATTGTTCTTCAATTTGCATTATGTCATTCGTGGAAACCGCATGCAGATGCGATACAACAATCACGATAGTTACAAGCGTTTTAATTTTTTTCACAAACATTTTTTTTAACATTTTAATATAGAAACTTTAAATCTGTTTTTCTCAATACTAATGTTTCGGCTTTTTTTTAAATTTTTGAAATGCTCCTTGGTATTTATTTTTTTATGAAAATTTATGAAATTGATCAGGAAGAATCCTGATATTACTTAAAAAGAATCTGTGTATGCTTTTTAAAATTCTACTTCATTAATACAATTAAATCTTATTTTTAACTTATTATAAGGTAGAATTTGTATGAAAATCGATATGGAATTTAGAAAAATTTCTCAAAAAAAAAAAAAAAAAAAACTATTTAAAGGATTAAAAATAATCGATTCACAGATTTGTTTGTAATAGTTTTTTAGGTGATTAAAATCCAAAATTGAGGGAATATCTAAAAAATTAAGACGTAGGGAGCATTTTAAAATTTAAAAATTTTTAAAAGATCTTAAAATTATAAAAAGATTGAAGATTTCTTTTAAGGTGTTCTATATACTTATGCTAAGATGTATGTTTGCACAAAATTAAAATCTCTATTAAAATTTTAAAAAATTAAACGTCCACCACCCCCTTAATCATAATAAAATTCATTTTACTTCATAATCCCCTTAAAACGTTCTGCTACATTCATAATCGTGTTGTAATTTAACATATTTATATTAGTTAAATTGCCTTGCTATAATATGAAAAATTTAAGTTTCTAAAGATTATGGGTCACTCCTTTTCTGTTCTCTCGATCATTATTTTAATAGGAAAATTTAGAAACTGGCTTAAATAGAAACTTTTAAAATAATGATGAAAACGTGAATGGGAAATGTCAAAGATCTTCTTTAGCGTTCATGGTAATAGTGGTCAAAGAAGAAAATTTTAAATTATGAAAATGATATTATATTGCGTCGTTGGTACTTAATTTGTACATTTAACATTGTAACGTAGATTATATTGTAACAATACATTCATACCAATATAGCTGCGTAATATTTGTCACATATATTGAAGAACATGTAAAGTAGTTAATTTTACATGTAAAATCCAAGTGAAATACACTTCAGTACATGTCAATTGATTTAGAGAGAAACACAAATGTAAGGTTATTGGAACAATATTCGCCTCAATCAACATTTTAATCCAAGACACGTTTGTATGAACTAACAGCGTTTGTTTAAATACATATACACTACAAAGTTTTTCTGTATGAACTGCTATTTTACTACCCATTAAAATACGGACTGAAGTTAATTTTTACCAGGAACTTTCACATATTATTTATTAGGAAAATTATCACACACTTTAGTCAGACATTCTCGTTTTAATGTAAGGACAATTTCATGCAAAAATAGGGTTACTATGCAGTGGTTTCAAAAGATAATTTCCTTTAAGACTACTAGCTATCATTTCCTGTCAAAATCAAATGGCTTTTTAAATAAATACTAGATAGTGCCCGTCAAGATTTGACGGTAAATAACTTGGGTGTTTCATTAGAAAAAATTTTGGATTTTTAATTAGTTGCTTTTAAATTAATTATTGAAAGACGAATTACGTGATGAGTTTCTATATTGATAAGTGACTCCTATTTCTTTAAGGCGATAGCTGGTGCTGTCAGTCTAACCTATTCAGTCAAGTGAAAGAATTTTAAGTTTATAATTTACAACCAAATATGCTTGTTTTTTTCTATCAGAAATTTACTTAAAATACCGGGTAGAGAATTTATTTTTACTTACTACGGCCCTTTGTTTTGTTAATAACAATATTTCTTTTCATTTATTTATTTATTTATTAAAACTACACGACAATTAAAAGTTGCCATGAATTTTATTTTTATCTGCCTCATTCTCTAAAAACCTAAATTTGAAACTTGATGCAGCTAACGGTTTATAATATATATATATATATATATATATATATATATATATATATATATATATATTACTTGAATTTTATTTTACATTTTTTAAATCTTAAATCTGAATATCAAGGTAATTTCTTTTATAGCTCTTATACAAATATTTTTCTTTCTTTCCGTTTTATTTTTTACTCAAATGAATGACAAACTTTTCTTTCTGACACACACCCATATATATTCTTGATAATGGCCAGAAAATGTAACGAAAATTGTAGATCAGTCCAGTTTATTTAATTGATAATTACATGCAAAATATTTAAAAAATAAAATCCTTATTTTTTTCAAAATATTATTGAGTGTTAAATTTTATTTAATTATAAAGCATTCAAATAATAATATAATAAAAATCCTATCATTTCTCTTCCTAATAAAATATGTCATTATTAAAATGAATTATCGGCAAATATATTACACATTTTGTCAGGCTTGGATTCGAACCTGCGTCCTCTGCAAAAATTCAAAGCTTTAAACTGTTGCCTTAACCGACCACGCTAGCAAGAACTTGCTTTTTTTCCTTCTAAATTGAAGAGGTTCGAAACACAGTTGACGTATACGCAATTGCTTCGAATTTGAGTTTTGATCTTACAAAAATAGTTTTGCGTATTAATATTTATGTTACCTTATTTTTTTAAACAAGAAACTACAACTTAACATGCTAGTTTCCCAATCTTCGTGTGTAACTAATGGCAATTCACCAGCCATAACTTTTAGCTTCAAATCACTGTGTTTATCTTCAGCGTGTAATATGACCAAAACAATGTGACACCCCTGAAATGAGCCGTATCTCGCTCTTAATATCGACACAAAAAATTTTTGAACAGTTAATAATGCTGAACGAGCCAAATATTAACTTTGTGAAAGAAATAAAATCTTGTTTACAGTAAGATCGAATAGCAGGCGGACTTTAAACAACTTCTACCTGAGATATGATATTTCAACTGAGCGAGCATCTTTGCGCATGCGCAGCGCGTTACTCCAAAGGCAGACTTCTACTTATATAATGCGCATGCATAGCTGTAGAATTTTAATTTAAAATTACGGATAATTAATAAAATATTTGAACAAACGAATTTACGATAACAAATCTGTAGCCAAATATCTTTCATTTAAAAAAAGATTGGTGTAATTTGATGCAGTAGTTTCTTCTCACGGACTGTCGAAAGAAAACGCTTAGTGTTTTAAATATATAGATAATTACGTGCAAAATTGTTTCATTTTTTATTTTGTCAACAATTTGCACAAACAAAATGTTAGAGATAAATAACAAAAAGTTGTGCGAAGTATAAAATTACTGTGCCCTATATTATAATCCCTGTAAAAATTTCTTTTAAATTCATAGACTTGTAGAATTTTATCCCATTCATAATGGTTAAATTCACTTGCTAAATTATGGAAAACTTAACTTTATGAAGATTATTGATCACTCCTTTTCTCTGCTCTCGATCATTATTTTAATATGAAAAATTCGAAACTGGCTTAAATGAAAACTTTTAAAATAATGATGAAAACGTGAATGAGAAATGTCAAGGATCTTCTTTAGCTTTCATGATAAGAGTAATTATGATAAAATTTTTTAACTTATGAAAATTATTTTATATTGCATCATTAGTACTTAATTTATAGAACATTTTAACGTAGATTATGTTGTGACAGCATTTTGTATAATTTCTTGCCAAAAGAGCTCAGTAATATTTAGCCCCATACATTGAAAAACATGCAAAGCTGTTAATTGCAGATGAAATTTGCAGGAGAAATGCTCTTTAGTACATGTAAACCGATTTACAAAGAAAAGCAAATTAAATGTTATTTCACAATATTCTGCTCAGTTAACGATTTATTCCAACATACATTTATATGAACTAACATCGTTTTTTAGAAAATATGATATACATACACAGTAAACTTCCGATTATCCGTCACTCTATCAACCATCATCTTTGGTTAACCGCCATACCTCCTCTAAATATAGTGTGCCCGCTAAAATCCGTTGTCACCCTCTTAACTTCGGAACACCTGCTAATATATTCATAAAAGTGGTGTCGAGGTATAGTAAAGTATCTATGCTATACTGAATGAAACCGCTTACTGTACCACCTGGCAGAAAATGAGGAGTTAACATTTCTATCTCGAAAATGAAAAGAGATTGGGAAAAAAGTGATTTACAGAGTTATAGAGCATCAACAATTTAGTACGTACAACGAGTGGGTATTAATACGAAGAATAGAACGGTTAAAACGCGAATTTGTCTTTCGTGATTTTCTACACTGTGATGTGACAAAACGATATTAGAAAGAAAAAAGCAGCTAGTTGACAAAATTTTGATTTAGAATCACAAGTGATATCACTGTGCCACATTGCCGTGTCATTTTTTGTCGGAAAGATAATTATTTCTCTTTCATTGAAGTTTCGTGATGTCACAGTATACGAAATCACGAGAAAAAATGCGACTTTTAACAGCTCTATTCTCCGCATTAATGTCCACACGATGTTATTTCGCACTAAACCGATGATGCTCTAAAACTTTGTAAATCACTTTTTTTCTATCTATTTCTGTTTTCTAGATAGGAATGCTAACTTCGCAGTTTTCCACAGGCTGACACCGAAGGAGGTTACATTCTGTAGCGCATGGCTTCTTTAGTATATGAGACACCCCTTTTATGACTACAGCTCTTGCCGTTGAAATTCTTGAATAACAACGGACTTTTGCGGGCACACTGTATATATATTTTTCATTAGAAACGAATTACGAAAGCTCAAATGCACTGCAAATCATACACTGTAAAAAACCACTGTAGATTTGACAGAACAAACTCGATCACAGTGAATGTGCTGTATCTTTCTTTGGTTTCCTGACTATATTAACACGGAAAATAGAGTAGTTGCGTAAAATTAACAGCACAAGGTGCTGGGAATTTGGACGTATTTTTTTACAGCACAAACTGCTGGCGTCCAAATTGCCAGCACATTGTGCTGTTAATTTTACGCAACTACTGTATTTTCCATGTTAATATAGTCAGGAAACAAAAGAAAGATACAACACATTCACTGTGATCAAGTTTGTGCGCGAGATTAACAGTAATTTGTACTGTAAAAATGTCGTTTTTTTTTTTTTTTTTTTTTTTTTTTTTTTTTTTTTTTTTTTTTTTTACAGTGTAGTCAGTTGCCGCTATTCTTGAGAAAGTGCTTGGTTATGGAGAATTAACGGATAACGAAATTATTAAAAATATTTTGAGTCCGAAGTAACCTGATGCGGATTAATGTGATAAATCAGGGAATGATATGATTCATGTTTTAGTCATGTAGACGTACAAACTATGCTTTCTAAGTGCACTAATTGTTAGGTAGCTTTCATTACAAAAAGCTACCTATTGCAGCCGTTCGGAGGAAAACGATTCCGAAAATTGTTGGTATATTTTCAACGATCATGACCCCTAGACTCCGAAACCACCCTCCATTCAAAATTGATATACATATATATATATATATATATATATATATATATAACCATTAATTAAACATTACCTACCATCATCAAAAACCGCAATATTGTGAATGAATTGACAATAAAAATGGATGCCACAAACCTATAATATAGAACTGTATGTACAAAATAAAGTGCCTTATACTTAATTACAAGAATTAATATGGAAGAAAAAAAGAAGAATATGGATTCCGAAAAAATTGAAAAACTTATATATCGAATTACGTTTTCAAGAGTACAGAATACAATGATATAAGCAAATCGGTTGTTTTCTGTGAGAAAAAAAGCTGAAAGCTTTTTTTTTCTGCTGTACCCAAACAACCAATATAACCAAAAGAACAGTTTCAAGATGAAAACAGAGCATTATCAAATGGCATGAAATGGAAAAAACATTACAACCCATTAAATATTTAATTTATAGCAATAGAAATCTTACACAACATACCGAATAAATTCCCAGTTGATTTTCAAAATATCTTCCCGCACATGGAATCCAAAAGCATGATATTATTAAGGTGAATAAAACAGTTAAGTTAACACAGAAATTAAAACCTATGGATTCAGTTAATTCATTTTGAAATAACGTGATAAATTCAATTAATATAATGTAAATAGAAAATAATTACATTATTTAAAATACCTAAAAACAATTTTAAATTGTTTAATTTCAATTTTACAATATTGCCAATATTCACCGTTCAATACCACCTATTGAAAAAATTAAAATTATTACTTTAATAGAAGCTTTAAAAAGACAAATATATATATATATATATATATATATATATATATATATATATATATTGTTGTTGTTGCTGCTATCCATTATTTTATTTTAAAACTATTATTCAAATGTCACAAAAAGAAGAACCAAATAAAAGCTATTGAAATTAAAATATATCAACTGCATTACTACACAAATCCTAATGTAAAAATAATACCATACTATATATCATTATTAAAAAAAATAAATTAAATAAATTAAATGTTAATAAAATGCTTTCAATCAAGCAGGACGGTCGTTCTGCCAAGCCAAGCTGAAAAAAAATGCTAACCTCGCCAAACAAACAAACGCCAAGAATAAAACGCAAGACACCGTAACTGCTTATTATACTGATGACAACTTCTCCATGTAAAATCAACCAAACATGCCAGCGTAAAATTTCCCATATCAAAAGAACCAATCATCGCAGAAAAATAAAACCAAAACCAGAAGGACCCAATGGAAAATATCTTCAATTTGAGACCAAATGCATCCTCATAAATTAATTATAAACAGAGATATAGATTTTTTAAAATAACGTCGAGATACTGAAAATGATCGATTTATTTTCTTCGTCACAATTTATGGTTCAATCAAGGTAGAGACTTAAATAATGGACATAAAAAAGTAAGGATTGCATTTTTGGACAGATATTTACTCAATCTACGTGCTTTTGTAAAATTCAGCTTTAAAAACACAAATTTTCTATTCTTAATTAGCGAAAAACTGTTAATTAATTTTAAAGTTTATAAATTATGCCAAACAGCGATAAACCCGCCAAATCATTTTAGAAGTCTTTTAAAATTTTTTATATTATCCTTTTGCATTGATTTCATCGAAGAAAACTATGGCCGAGATCCAAATAGATTTTTCGCTGTTAGCGAAATGAGTTTGACCAAGCAGAAGTCAGAATGTTTGAGAATTTTTGCTGCTTCTGGATCCCGGCCTATGTCATAAAAGTTTTGAGTCATTTTCTTAGTGCCATGGATGAAGTGCAATGTTTACAGAAATTTAGGCTGGGATCCAGATGGATTTTTCGCTGTTAGCGAAACGAGATTCACCAATCAATAGCCTGCATTGCTGCAAACAGCGAAAAGTTCGCAAAAGTGCAAGCTTCTGATTAATGAATCTCGTTTCGCTAACAGCGAAAAATCTATCTAGATTGCGGCCAATTATGTTGAACACAATTTTGCATTTCCACATCCAGGAAGGGTATTGATGTCATAACAACAGTGCGTATTCGAAACTATTTAAGGCATTGATTCTGAACTCCTTTGCTATACATTTCAATATTAAAGAAGTTGTTGTTTCAATAGTTTTAGTACTTTTCTCTATTGCTCACTCTAAAACACGAATATCGAAATTTAACCAACAGCGCTCAGAAACTATAGCGCCTAGAATATATAGTGTTGAAATCGGCTAACCCTGTAATACTTAAAAAAGCGCTAAAATATTGTATCCCTTAAATGTGCAATGATACTGCTGTAATATGCAGATCGCAGCGGCATCTGCAGGATATTTTCTACAACTGCAAGAAATTGCTAGTCTATACAATGTAATAATAGTAATACGAAAATCCCACAGATGTCGCTGCGATCGACACTTGAAATTTTAGCAGTATCGTCGCACATTTAAGGGATACAAATTTTTAGAACTGTTTGGATAGCATATTTCCACACTAGGTATTCTAGGCGCTGTATCAGAAACAACACCATAACAGAGAGCCTTTATACATAAGAGTGGTGATATATGCACAGGAGACATGCTCATTTCAAGCTTTTGTCGAAAGTACGGCAATCCGCTTTCTTGAATAGAGGATATTCAATCTACGTTATGATCACATGGTCAAGGCAAGAACGTCTAGCGTAAAGAAGGGAAGGCTCCGTCTACGTAATGTAAATCCCCGCTAGCCAAGGAAACAGTTCATGGGAGAAAGCAGTAGTACACTGTTAAAAATATCGTGAAAAATTACCTCTGTTTTTAAAGGCTATCTGTATTCTGACCAATGAGAACGCTTCATAGGCGTTTATGTAGCGTTCTCATTGGTCAGAAAATAGAGAACCTGTAAGAACTGAGGTAATTTTTCACGATATTTTTAACAGTGTAGTTTCCTGTTTCCCTTCTATCAGTTAGAAATTCTTTGGGTAAATTACCGGTACCACGTGACTTTTTCAGCCTCGAACCCACATTTGGAATATCCTCCATTAGAAGATACGCGCATGGACGATCTCTATTAGACTAGGGAAATAATTCAGCATGCATTAACCTGGCGATAATGGCATGCTCGTAAAGAACTTTAACGATTTTTTTTATCACTTTTACCAATAAACACTTATTGGCCGTATGTCGCTACTTCGTTATAGAGACACACTTGTTCCTAATTAGATCCCGGCCTTAATGTATCAAAATACAGAGTTTGCTTTCTGTACTATTCCTGAGCTCAGTTATAGCGTCTAGAAATATAGGCCGGTATCCAGGTACAATTTCGCAAACAGTGAAAAGTTAGCAAAAATTCTGGCTTCTGATTGGTCAATCTCGTTACGATAACACAGAAAAATCTACCTAGATCACGGTCACAGTGTGAAAACCGGCTATTCCAGTAATTCTTTAAAAAGTGCTAAAAATTGAATCCCATAAATATTGAAAAATACTGAATGACAAATGTCGATGGGAGCAACATTTTCTAGATCTTCTCTGAGCGAAACATTTTCTTTTGAAATAGTTATGTTGGAATTACCATATGTCGCTGTAATCGACATTCGTCGTTCAGCCCCGTTCAACATTTATGGGATACAATTTTTAGCACTTTTTTAATAAGCCGATTTTTAAACTATATCTTCTAGAAACTATAGCTCCGTTATAGCGTCTAGATTATATGTTGTAGAAATCGACTATCCCGGCAATACTTAAAAAAGCGCGAAAGTATTGAATCCCTTAAATGTACAACGATGTCGAATTCCAAACAGTCATTTGCATCGACATCTGCAGGATATTTTTTAAAGAAGAAAGAGACATGTGTAATGCACCGCTACAGCGTCTTGAATACATAATGTGGAAATTTGCTATCCAAGAACCGCTAAAAAGTGTATCCCTTAAATGTGCACTGACGCTGAAATCCAGGGAGATTATCGCAGCGACATCTGCTACATATTTTCAAATTTCAAAGTAAACATCGTATTATTACAGCGGGTTTGACGCCAAGCACACAGGTCAAATGTAAGTTAATAAAACGTTTAAAAAAATGTTACAGCGTCTAGACCAAATTGTCTTGGAGTTTTGGGAAATATCCTGCAGATATCGCTGTGATCGACTGATTGGATTTCCACACTATATATTCTAGACGCTGTAGCGCCGCGGTAGCCTGTCCTTTTTCGTTTGCCTCGAAGTAGATGACGTCATTTTAAGCTGTTCCTAAGTGTGGAGTTGATTATCTGTACAAGGCAATGGACACAAAAAAAATCGGCGCACCGCTTTGTACTAATCATCGTGTAAAGATGATCCAACTCCGTGTGACTTTTAAACGTCATAAACTGGCCTATTATGCCATTGGTCACGCTAACACCCTCCCCCTTGCGTCCGCCATATATAGCTGCATCTTGCTATGGAGACTGCTAAATGGGCTGCTATCGGTCAAAATCAAGAGAGAAAAGGGCAGAAGAGGGGGAAAGAACTCGTTTTCTTTATGTAGTTTTTCACACGGGAAGATTGACATGCCTGCTCCTCTCCTTTCATAGCTTCATGGTGGTGAAATAAACAAACGCCCCTTAAATATTTGAGAAAGTCTTGACACGCGTCACAAAAACATCACACAAAGCAGGCAAAGCAAAGGAACAAAATCATTCATTCACTCGTGGATATGAACGAGCCAATGAATGATTTTTCTTCTTTGTTTTGCCTGCTTTGTGTGATATTTTCCTGACTTGTCAAGGCTTTCTCGAATATTTAAAGGACGTTGAATAGACCGGGATCAAGATAGATTTCACGCTATTAGCGCGATGAGATTGATCAATCAAAAGCCTGCATTTTTGAAAACTTTTTTTAATGTTTGAAGTAAACACTCTGGATCCCGGACATTAACTCTGGTTGGTTAAGACGATTTTGAATAAAATCAAATCAGAAAGCCAATGTTTTTAAACTTTTTTGGTTAGTTTAATCGAAATCTTCCACGTCTATTAATGAAAACTGAGTTACTGTACTTTGGACAAAAACTTGAATATGAGTACACGACTTGTGCATATGTGTCACCACTCTTACATATAAATGTACTCTGTTATGAGCATGATTCTAAGCGCAGCTGGTTAAATTTGAGTATCTGGGTATTAGATAAAGCAATAGTGGCCCACGGTGGCTGAGTGGATAAGACACCACGCCGCTAATCGCTTGAGAACGTAGGTGGGGGCGGGTTCAAATACCGCCGTGATCCTCACGTGATCTGATATATATGTGTTCAATAAAACAAACAAACAAACAAGCAATAGTGAAAGGTACAGTTGCCATGGAAACAACGACTTCTTTAATTCGTATAGAAAATTAATGAATAGTTGTAAATAATTTAAGTTTAAAATGTAGGCAAATGCTCTGAAAATATCAATGGCTCCCATCTAGTATTTTACAAAAGTAATTTAAGATATTCACATGATGTATAAGTTGATGCAACTCTTACCTAATGAAAATTCTGCAACAAGACTTACGTAGGCAGATCTTTTCAATGATTAATTCAGAATTCTAAGAACAAAACGAAGTTCTTAAGCGCCCTTCCTCACCCCTCCCCCCACTCAAAAAAAGAAATACGATAGAAAGGTATAAGTATTTGGATAATTTCAGTATTTCTGTGATCTTTGGTCAGAGTTTAGAAAAGGTGTCTGGGTATTAAAAAAAACATATAACAAATTTGACGAATGATAAGACTATAGATTTCAGGCAATTTTTAACTGCAAAAAAAAAATTATTCTAATGTTTATGCGGCTTTAATAATAGACTATTAAATATAATCAATTTACGGGAATTTTTGTACGAAATTATATTCTCACATTTATGCAAATAGGTATGGATAAACAGACTTGAGTAAAATTACATATTTATTCTTTCTTCTCTATAACACGATCTAAATGAAGATGAAGTTATATGTACAGTTTATATCTTTAAATTTTTAGATTTTTTTTTATCAAAAATGTTTCATCATCATGTCTAGAATTGCTAGATTTACTTCTTTAGACAGATCTTCGATTCTTTGGATGCCTGCGGGGCTTCATTCTCGGATTTTCCGTAGCTATTTGTAAAGATAAATTTATTTTGCAAAACCGTCAGCAAAAAAAAGTTAGAACAAACAATTAACTGACAGACTAACTGTAAATATATATTTTATTTTGACTCTATTTGATTTTTACTAAATTTTCATCCTTCATAGAAAATTTTAAGGCGATATAAATTGAGAAAGACTGATACTTTGAAAGAAGAAATTGACTTTCCTTACTTTTAAATTATTAATTACTCTAAAAAATGAATGATAGGTAAACAAAGTGTATACTATTGTGTTTGTTCCCTACTTATAAAGGCTATACCAGGACTAATTTTAGCGAGTAGAATTATTTCAATTATATATAATCTGTTTAAAAAAAAGAACTGATATCTACTAAAAAACAACTTTTCAAAAGTAAAAAAAAGCCAAGCAAAAAAAAAAAAAAAAAAAAAAAAAAAAAAAAAAAAAAAGAAAAGAAAAGAAAAAAGGGGAAAGTTGTGGCTAAAAAATAGTGTGATATCAAATTTCCAAGCTAATATTATGGTACTTATTTAACATTTTTTATTAAAAATTTACCATATGTAAGTCGAGTACCTAAGTATGCGTTGATAGAAAGCCTTTTCTCCTTTACTAAATACATCATAAGTGTTTCTGAAAATTATTTTTTTTTAATTATGCATGATGGGCTTGGCGGCCATCTTTCCATATTTTACACAAATTTCTAAGCAGACAAGCTCGTAATATGTTTGCATTATTAAGAATTTTGAACTTCTAGTTTTGGCTACAGACAGATAAATTAAGAAAGTCTTTTATTTTGAAGAAAAAAAACAAATTGATTTTTACTGCTTTAACTAATTAATTAACCCCCTCCGAAAAAAGAGAATCATAAGATAAAACCTGAAGTTACTTCAACTTTATTTTAAGACACAAATTTCTAGGCACTCATTTCCATAAATTAAAAGCATAAAATGTTTGCTTTAGCAACAATTTCGAATTTCCGATCTTAACAATGTACTTGTGTGCTTAGAAAATTGTGTAAAATATGGAAAGATGGCCGCCAAGCCCATCATGCATAATTAAAAAAAATTAATTTTCAGAAACACTTATGATGTATTTAGTAAAGGAGAAAAGGCTTTCTATCAACGCATACTTAGGTACTCGACTTACATATGGTAAATTTTTAATAAAAAATGTTAAATAAGTACCATAATATTAGCTTGGAAATTTGATATCACACTATTTTTTAGCCACAACTTTCCCCTTTTTTCTTTTTTTCTTTTTTTTTTTTTTTTTTGCTTGGCTTTTTTTTTACTTTTGAAAAGTTGTTTTTTAGTAGATATATTCTATTACAAAACCCATTTAATCTACACTGAGAAATTAAAAAAAATTAAGATTGATAATATATAGAATATAGCTATATGCTATAAAATAAAATAAACTATATATAATAAAAATATAAAAAACTTTAAGAATTATTATTACATGTAAAAAATGAACAGGAAAAAAATAAAATAAAAAATGGATGTTTACAGAAGATTGTCAGATTCTAAAATTCCCAATAGCCCAAAGATCACAAATATAGTGTGTGAATTATCATCATATTATCCATAAAAAAGCTAAAAAATATGATTGTGACAATCAAACACATTAAACCGATAATTAATCATGGAATACAAAGTTGAAAATAAAACAATATTAAAAAGTATAGAGGAATATTGATAATAAAAACTATTTACTCAATTTTAACACATACAGTGTAACATTATTTATGTCAAATAAACTTATATGAATAATAATCACTAAAAATATGGTAGACTATTATTAATTAATATGATATTGTCTGAGTACACTAAAATTTAAAATCAAGTTGATATTGAATTTGATTAAATAAGTTAAATTTAATATGAATTGAAATAAAAAAAGAAATGTCACAAATTACATATGAAACATCAAATCAACATCCATATAAAATACGTATCAGAAATGTAGTTATAATACAAAAGCCCCATCATTTTTTTAAAATTAACCATTGCGTATTATCCAGACAACTCCGCCCTCTTCCGTACTCTAACATCTACCCACCCAACCATCCTATAGTAATTGTTTATTATTATTTTACAATTTTTAATTTTTTATAAATATTTTTTTTATAAATTTTTTTGTAATTTTGTTTACGCATGTGTTAAAAAAAAGCAATTAAAATTATGTCATCAATATAACGGTATAAATGGAGATTATTATTAGTAAAAGTACGTTCATAGTGATATAAGTAGAAGTCTGATAATAAACTGGATGTACAACTACCTTGAGGGTTACCGACGTGCTGTAAATATAATGTGTTATCTTGCAATATATAATTATTATAGATAAGGAAGTTTGTTAATGATTTAAAATATGCGATATCAATATTAGATGGTAATTCCAGTTTTTTATAATACTTTTTAAATAATGCATTTATAATATAATGTAAATCTAATAAGTCTATATTATTAAAAAGATCTTGGAAGTCATATGTCGTTATATTATATACACAAGGAAGATTAAAAAAAATATTGAACAGTTGATAGCTATTTTTTATACAAAGTGTATTATCATTGTTTGAAGTAAGTATATATAATTGATTAAGAATTTTTAATAGAAGTTTATTGGCTTTATTATTATACTAGCAAACCCCGCGGCTATGCTCGCGTAATATTTGAAATATGCCAAGTGATATTTATATGTCTAATTTTTATTAAATGGTACTAACAAAATTTTTATTTTATTAAAAGGTAATATCTTATTTTATTAAAAGGTACTTATTACTTTTAGGAATAATTTAAAAAAAATTACTATTTAAAACACAGTTTGATTAAATATCATTGTTACACTGCATAAGGCAGAAATGAGACTTAAATTAATAAAACGAAATAAATAATAATTTAGAAAATATTTTGAAACGTTTATGCTCAATTAATACGCTTATTTCAGTATTCATTTGAAGTTCTGAATTATTTAGAAACCATCTTCTTACATCTTAAATTTAACCATCATGTCAAATTCCAAGTCCTACCACCACTCTCAACATAAAGGGCTATGTTGAAATAGGAACTGTCACCATTAATTTGCCAACATTAATTTTGAAATTGGTTTGTTATTTCCTAATATTCCACAGAAACGTAATTTAGAAAGATTTTTAAAGGCCTTTTTTAGAGCGTTTGTTGTTCCTGTGAATGCCAGGTGGTAGAATCATCGGCATAAAATACAGACTGTGTAGGATCAGAGACTGTTACCATTGATTCGCAACTATTACTTTTATATTTGGTTTATACACTGCTCAAAACAATTAAAGGATATTTGAAGTTTTATATAAAATAAAGATATAAACGAAAATTTTTTTACCGAAAATAGAAGAAGAGAATCACAAATGCAAATTTTTCTGGTTTTCAAACTGTGGAGTATGCAAATTTTGAGTTCGACGTCAAAAACGTCGCTTCAGCGGCAGCGAATAAAATTTGACTTTCAACTGGATAAAAGAGAATGAAGACAAGGATGATCGGCATTCAGTGATTGCTTTGTTTCGATGAGTACGATGTCTCAGTGAAGTCATTTGACAGATTCAGGAACTTTGAGAATTGTTGGCAGGTTAGAAGGGGGCCAAACTCAAGCCGAAGTAGCGCAAGCCATTTAAGTGTCACAAAGTGTCATTTCCAGGATCTGAAACCGTTTTTTGGAGAGTAGATGTGCAGGCCGAAGACCAGGGCAAGGTCGTAGACGGGCAACAACGCCCAATGAAGATCGGTATTTAGCGTTAACAGCTCGGAGACACCGAACCATGAACGCTACTCTTCTCCAACAACACCTTCGCTCGGCTACAGGCACCACGATTTCAACTCAGACTGTCCGAAACCGGCTCCATGCTGTAGGTCTGTATGCTCGCCGACCGATGGTATGTGTTAGATTAACATCAAGGCATTGTCGCGACCGCAGGGAGTGGGCAACCGAGCATGTCAACTGGAGGAGAAATGAATGGAGCAATATTCTTTTTTCTGACGAGTCCCGTTTTTCTGTGCATCCGGATAATAGGCGTATTTTCATCTGGAGGGACCGTGGCAGTAGGAATAATCCTGCGTTCGTGCACGAAAGTGTCAGATTTGGCGGTGGAGAAGTGTTGGTGTATGGTGGCATCTCCATTGACGGGCGCACTGACCTCTACATCATTCGAGATGGAGCTCTGACTGGTCGCCGATATAGGGATGAGATCCTCAGACCTATTGTAGTCCCTTACGCTGCAGCAATCGGAGATAACTTCATTTTAATGGACGATAACTGCAGGCCACATCGTGCAAACCTGATAGAGGATTTCCTTTTCGAGGAAGGAATCGTTCGAATGGAATGGCCAGCGTGTTCTCCAGACATGAATCTAATCGAGCACGTTTGGGACGCTCTAGGAAGACGAGTTTCTGGCCGCCAACAACCCCCACAAACTCACCAAGAACTGAAAAGAGTTCTTCTGGAAGAGTGGGGCAGAATACCCCTACTCGTCATTAATAGCCTCATTGAGTCCATGCCTCAAAGGTGTTCAACGTTGCTGGCCGCCCGTGGAAACCATACCCCCTACTGAAAATGATTTTCTTTGAAGAAAACACCTTTTCTTATTCTTTTTTTCTCATATGCACAAATTGTGTTTTTTTCCTTTAGTACACAAATGCGCAATAAAATGCATTTTTTTCTGCCAAACATGTGTAATTTATTCTCATATAACCTACTATGTCTGTCGACCATGTATCAATCAGCTAAACAGTTTACCAGATACAAAATCCACCTAAAACTGCAATATCCTTTAATTGTTTTGAGCAGTGTATTTCCTGAAATAGCGTAGAAATCGTAATTTAGGACTTTTTTAGAATGCTTTTCGCACATATACTTCACTTCACTCCTTTTTAATTCGAATTTATTTTCGACAGTCCTTCGAGGGCATTTATATTTTATAAGTAACTATCATGCCATATTTAAAGTTTCTAGCCTTTTCAGTATCACAGAAATCGCAATTTAGAAAGTTTTAGCTAAAGCAACCCTCTGGTGGTAGTGGCACAGACATAAAATATAGCTTATGTTTGAGCAGGTTCTATCACCAACAATTTGTTATCATTATTTTTTTAATCGGTTTGGTATTTGAAAATATTACATAAAAATTGTAATTTATAACGCTTTTCGCTCACTTCATCTTTTTAAATTTGAAATTTTCTTTCGACAGATCATAGAAAGCAGTTGCATCTTGTAAGTAAATAACATGCCATACTTCAAAGTGTTAGACCCTTCAGGTATGCAAAAAACGCAAATTAGAACATGTTTTGCTTTTTCAAAGCTCAGATGGTAGTGACCGCAACATAAAATATAACCTATGTTATAGCAGGGACTGTCACCATTGATTTGCAACCATTAATTTTGAAATAGCTTTGGAATTTCCTAAGATTCAGTAGAAATCGCAATTTAGAACGTTTTTAGAACGCTTTTCGCGCATTTTCACCCCTTTTTAAATTTCCAATTTTTTCGAAACTGTTCTTAAAGGTCATTTATATGTAATACATATGTACCTTGCCTAATTTTAAGTTGCTAGCCCCTACCGATCACAAAAATCTAAATTTGGAACGCTTTTTTGCTCCTGCAACGTCTAGGTGATAGTGATACCGAATTAAAATAGTGTGTATGTTATAGCAATTTATGTATGTCAGCATCAATTTCTTTACATTACTTTTGAAATCAGTTTGATTCTTCCTGAGATATTGGTGACAAATCGGCATTTAGAACGTTTTTAGAACGCTTTTCGCTCATTTTGCTCCTGCATCTCCTCTGAGTTAGTGGAAACATATATAAAATATAGCCTATCTTGAAGCTAGATCTGTCACCATCATTTTAACACCATTATATTTGAAATCGGTGCAGTATTTCCTGAGATTGCATAGAAATTGCAATTTAGAACTTTTTTACAAGGCTTTTTGCGCATTTTGACCCCCCTTTTAAATTTCGATTTTTTTAGGAAATTTCCTTAGAGATCATTGATATCTTATAGATAACTACTATTCTAAATTTCACGATTCAAGGCCCTTCCGTCACGCAAAAACCGCAATTTAGAACGTTTTCTCCTGCAGCCCCTTTGGGGTAACGGCACCAACATAAAACATAGCCTATGTTGGAGAAATGATTTTCATCATCATTTTGACGCCATTATTTTTAAAATCGGTTTGGTATTTTCTGAAATTATGTAGAAACTACCATTTAGAACGTTTTTTAGAACGCTTTTTGTGCATTTTCACCTCTTTTAAATTTCGAATTGTTTAAGAACTGTTCTTAGACACCATTTATATCTTATAAGTAACTAATATTCCAAATTTCATATTTCTAGGTCCTTCAGTAACGCAAAAATCGCATTTTTAGAGCGTTTTTTGCTCCTGCACGCCATTTGGGGTAGTGGCACCGACATTAAATATAGCCTACGTTCTAAGTTGAACTAACACCATCATTTTGATACCATTACTTTTGAAATCGGTTTAGTATTTCCTGAGATTATGTAGAAACTACCATTTAGAACGTTTTTTAGAACGCTTTTTGTGCATTTTCACCCATTTTAAATTTCGATTTGTTTAAGAAATGTTCTTAGACACCATTTATATCTTACAAGTAACTAATATTCCAAATTTCACATTTCTAGGCCCTTCAGTAACGCAAAAATCGCATTATTAGAACGTTTTTTGCTCCTGCACCCCCTTTGTTGTAGTGGCACCGACATAAAACACAGCCTATCGTGGAGCAAACGTTGTCACTATCATTTTGACACCATTATTTTTTAAATCTGTTTGGCATTTCCTGAAATTATGTAGAAACTACCCTTTAGAACGTTTTTTAGAACGCTTTTTGTGCATTTTCACCCCTTTTAAATTTCGAATTTTTTAAGAACTGTTCTTAGACACCATTTATATCTTATAAGTAACTAATATTCCAAATTTCATATTTCTAGGTTCTTCAGTAATGCAAAAATCGCATTTTTGGAACGTTTTTTGCTCCTGCACCCCCTTTGGAGTAGTTGCACCGACATAAAATATAGACTATGTTCTAAGTTGGACTAACACCATCATTTTGATACCATTACTTTTGAATCGGTTTGGTATTTCCTCAGATTATGTAGAAAGTACCATTTAGAACGTTTTTTAGAACGCTTTTTGTGCATTTTCACCCCTTTTAAATTTCGAATTGTTTAAGAACTGTTCTTAGACACCATTTATATCTTATAAGTAACTAACATTCGAAATTTCATATTTCTAGGCCCTTCAGTAACGCAAAAATCGCATTTTTAGAACGTTTTTTGCTCCAGCACCCCCTTTGGGGTAGTGGCCTACATAAGATATAGCTATGTTCTAAGTTGGGCGAACACCATCATTGTTATACCATTACTTTTTGAATCGGTTCGGTAGTTCCTGAGCTTATCTCCGACAAATAAACAATTTTTTCCTCTTTATAATATAAGTATAGATGAGTATAGATGCATTGAAACCAATAGTTACAGTCCTAAATTTAATTGGAGTTTTTTGAAATTTGTTAATAAAAACTAAATAAGGATAATTAAAGTTAGTAGATAGAATATTTAATAGTTTATAATAACCTTGAATTTTACGATTATTTACGAATACATTTTCATAAATTTTTTGAAAAGATTTATTAGAAGAAATACAGGTTGTAAGAAGTTGGTGATAATAAGATTTACATATGATTGCATAATTACTAGGAGATTTGTCTACATATGTAATAACGTAACGTTTTTTTGTAATTTAGTAATTTGTTGGAAAAAATGCTTTGTGTTAATAGAAACCAAATCAGAAACATTATTTTTTAAAGCCATAGTTAATTTTTCAATTACTAATATTTTACATTGATTAAAATATGCAATAGGTTTATTGAAATAGATTGAAATTTTATATATAAAAATATCTATATCATATGTAAACTGTTTGATAATAGATTTAACAGTAAATTTAGATGGAAGTCTATATTTAGTACCAAAACCCATTAGTCTTTTCAATTTAAAATCATTAACAATATTAAGATTTCCAGTGATTATATGTCCATGATAATTGTTTATATATTTTTTTAGATTGGGGTCATTGCATTTACACGGAAAATTACTTGCAGTAGTTGTATTTTTTGAAAATGTATTGTAGTTAAAAATCTTTCTACCAATTGTATTCGGATATTTAAAGGTTTTTGATATATGAAGATTATTAATAGGAAAATAACAGTTTTTATCGTTAATTATAGAATTGATATTAATTTTATTAAATATATGATTTGAAAAAGTTATTATCATTTGAGTATTCGTGTTTCGAATTTTATGTTTTTTTTTTTGTTTTTTTTTTTTTTTTTTTGTAAATTAATATTTAAAAGATTAACCCTAGTCATAATGAGATCAAAATAAATATCAGAAAAATATTTAGAGAAAGATTTACTTAGAAATACATTTAAATGTTGTACAATCTGTTTCTTTTTAATGGCAAATATGTATTTTCGAATTAATAACCAATTATAATGCTTTAAATATTTACTTTGAAGATCATTAATTTGTTTAGTGATATATTTTTTTAGAAACTACAACTGATGATGAACCTTTTCCACGTTTGTTTTGTGTTGTTTTATAATTTAAATTATGATTAAGAATAGGATAAATTGGTGAATAATCAATAGTGTTATTGATAGATGTGAAGACTTTGACAGGTCTATTAAATATTTCACTATTAAGTCCATAAGGATAAATTGTGTTGTAATATTTCATGTATGATGACTCCATATAAAGCCGTTGTGATTTATTTTTTAGAATTTGAAGGATTTCAATTGTCGTATTTTTAAATTGATGTTTATGAAAATGTTCAATTTCAGCTGTAGACTGTAGATTTTTTGCTTTGTTTTTATTAGAGTCTCAACGATGTTGATTGATACGTTTATGAATATTACTGATGTTTCACCTATATATTTCATGTTACGTAAGTTGCACTTTATGCAATAAATAACATTAAATGCTTTACAAAAATTTGAATAATTAGGATCTGAGACAATTTGTGTCTGAGAAGCGTATGGACATGTCTTGCACCGAGCATCTAAACACTTATGAAAAAGTAAAGGACGAGGGGGAGAGTATAAATGGTCACTGGATGACGATCCAAGAACAACCCCATTATTGTTCCTGTACCGGGCACTACACTGCATAGATGCTATGTGTATCTTGCCAGAATCGAGATATTTACTAAGAACTGCCATATAATTTTTTTTTTTTTTTTTTTTTTTTTGGAAAAAGCAATATTTGTAAAAAATAAGAAAATATAATAATATAAAAATCAATAATAAATTAAATTAAATTCGTCTTGATTAAATTTAGTATTAAATATCTTGAGTATGAAATATAAATTTATATACAATAGGTACAAATCAGAGAAGCAGTACTCAAAAACCATCTTTAATATTTCCAAAACCAAATAATGACAACCCTAAGTGCATAAACTACAAATGCAAGAAATCACTGGACTTTTTAGAACAAATAAAATAACCGCATCTAAAATCCAAAACCTAGAACGACAAGAACCATGCAAAGACGACCAAAAACGCTATCCCAATTGACTTCTCAGATCAAAGTAATATACATGCAAATGACTAAAGCCTATTAACATAAAACGATTGTTAGAAATATATATTGCTACCTTATTGATGTATATATATATAAAGAATAGCTCATAATGAATAAATTTATGAAAAGCAATAGCAAAAAAATTAATCTAATAAATTGAAAATATATAGGACAATATCATACAATAACAACAAGAAAATACATATAAAATATATAACTAGAAAGGTAAAAAATGAAACTTTGCGATGATAAGAATGAAAAATTTAATGGAATTTTGGAATGGAAGGGAGGTATCAGATAACTACAAAGTAGAAATCATATAGATAATACACACAGATTATGCGCTTTTGCAGCAAAGATCTAATCCTATAATATTTAACATATTGCTAAAACATTTAGCTACCTAGGTATATATAAATATATATAAGATACCAATATTAAGGAAAAAATAATTCAAAATAAATTGTTGCATTCAAAAGGAAAAGATATAATAAAAAACATCATAAAAAGCTATATATATATAACCATTAGTTAAATATCACCGACCATCATCAAAAACTGCAATATTGTAAATGATTGACTACACGCCAAAAACCAACAATATAGAACTGCATGTGTAAATAAACTGTATGTACAAAATAAAGTGCCTTATACCTAATTACAAGAATTAACATGGAAGAAAAAAAGAAGAATATGGATTCCAAAAAAAATGAAAAAAATATATATTGAATTACGTTTTCAAGAGTACAGAATTCAATGATGTAAGCAAATCGGATATTTTCTGTGGGAAAAAAGCTATAAGCTGAAAAAAAAATTCCCCTGTACTCAGACAACCAATATAATCAAAATAATAGTTTCAAGATGAATACAGAACATTATCAAATGGCATGAAATGGAAAAAAAAACTACAACCCATTAAATATCTAATTTATAGCAATAGAAATCCCACAAAACAAACCGTATTAATTCCCCGTAAATTTTCAAAATAACACAGAAATTAAAAGCTATGGAGTCAATTAATTCATGTTGAAATATTGTGATAAATATAATTAATATAATAAAAATAAAAAATAATTACATTATTTATAATACCTAAAAACAATTTTAAATTGTATAATAACAATTTTACAACATTGCCAATATCCAACGTTAATTGCCACCTAGTGTAAAAAATTAAAATTATGACTTTAAAGAGGCTATTTAAAAATACAAAATTTATGGTGCTGCCATTTATTATTATTTTATTCAAATGTCACAGTAAGTAGAACCTAATACATGCTAATGAATTAAAATGTATCAACTACATTCCTACATGCTGCATTTGCGCATGTAATTATGAATGTAAGCTTTTTATGATGTTTTTTATTATGATATCTTTTCATTTTCAATGAAAATTCATTTTGAAATATATTGTCCTTAATATTGGTATCTTATATATATTTATATATACTTAGTCTGCTAAATGTTTTAGCAATCTTTTAAATATATATATATATATATATATATATATATATCTGATCTTTGTCATACTGTAACTCTCGTATTTATGAACCGATTTGGATAAAATTTCGTGTGTGCATAGTACATACCAATGTCTCAACCGAGTTAGTTGACCAGCTACATCCACAATCTTGTTTCAAAATGGCGGCCATTTAAATTTAAAAAAAATTTTAATTTAAAATGAGGCACAAAAAAAATTAGACATTGAAAAAGATTTTTTTATGTGTTTGTGCTTGATACAAAGATTCTGGAGCATTTTTAGTTTCGTCTATATCTTAAACAGTGGCTGAGTTATAGCACTTTGAATTTCTAGCATGACTGACATTTTGAAACGATCTGATTTTTGTCACGCGATAATATACGCATTTATGAACCGATTTGGATATGACAAGAAATATGCATAGTACATAGCAATTATAGAGAAGATATTGTAGATTTCCAGATTCGTGAATAAATGAAAAAAAACTCCAACACGAGGATTTCGAGGACTTACTTCTTTATTATGAAACTTTTTAAAAAGGAGGGCCATGATAGTACAGTGGGACGGGAGAAGTCAAAGACGAGACTGCCCGACGGGGCAGCACCTAAGGGCAGAGAGCCGAAGTCTGTCACACTCAAGATCAGAGGCAGTAGTGGTAAAATATTCATTACAATCACTCACTCATTGGCGAGATGAATAGCAACATATGTACTGTATTGGCGATGAATATTGGTGGCGTGGACAAAGGAATCAGAAGCATCCCGAAGTATTACATAGAATTCAAAGTTACGCCATGGCGCGGCTAAATGGTTACACGTATCTTAACATTCTTGCGGTAAGGGAACGTGGTTAAAGAAATAGGAACACGTGATTTTTATATGCACGTTACAGACCTAACTACAGCTGCAAATTAGTCAGCAATGGGCATATGGTTTGTATCAGACAGAGTACAAGGGTGAGAATTGAATACTAATGCAAGCCCAGAGGCTGGGAAAATATGCATTAGATATCATCGGCTGCAAAGCGAAAAGACATTCATTTGTATTTTATTCTTTTACATTATTTCAATGGAAAATAACTGCGGTTAAGATCTTTTTCTATCGTGTGAATTTGAAAGACAGAAAAAGGAACCGAGATAAATGATGTCTGCATTTGAAAAGAACTTTAAAAAGTAAAAGCGAAACTTACAGTAGTGAGAGGGGGGGGGAAGAGAATGAATAAAGAGATATGAAATTAACTCTAAAATGTCAAATTTAAACTAAATATTATATTTGAAGGGGGGGGGGGGGAGAATAATGACAATTTATAATAAACCAGTAAAGTTAAAAGTTGATTTTTTTGAGGGGAAAGAGGGATAATGAATATATAACGGTGAAGCCGTTATATATATCACCCATTACCACCAGAAAAAAAAAACTGTGAATCTTGAAGAACAGTTTTTTTTTTTTATATTTGAAGATTACTTTGTCCACCCCATACATATAAGTATTTAAAACAGATATAACATAATAAGAAAGATAAGCCTCCATATATATATATATATAACATATAACTGTGTGCTTGCAATTCTTTAAATGTTTGCATAAAGCAAAACTTTTCAGGACATGATAAATGGCGCCTTTTTTTATTCTGTTCTTGGTATTCATTAGTCAGTCACCAAGAAAGTGCAAATAATATTTTTTTTTAACAGTATCCTTTTTAAATACCTTTTTTTAGTATTTGATTAAGAGGCTGGTACCAGCATTTTTCATGACCAAAATAAGAGAAGTAAATATTTTTTTTAGTAACTTGTTATAATATCTTCTCAAAATAAAAGTAATATAATATAAGTGCAAGCAACAAAATACACAGATACTACTTTAAAATGAAATAGAAAATAAATGACATATGCATGTCTGTGAATAGAAGCTAAATGAAAAAATATAAAAAAATAAAAATAGTAGAAAATTGGTTTTCGTGCACACCGCACAGGACTACAAAAGAACAGGATGCATATAGCATGCCTATGAATGGGTGTAGCCCTTAATCTTGTTAATAAACAAGTGTGATGGCGTCAGTTTAGAACATCAGCCCTAGGGGGGGAGGGAGTTATGAGACCCAGGCACCAAGTTATACCTAGGTCCCTGCTCCCCAAATATCACATTGATCTTCAAAGGAGCATGCGTCAATGTATCATATAAAAAGTTATGTTTATTGAATTGAAACAACAATTCAAGGGTTTTGTCTCTCTACACAATGAAGTTTGGACCCTTAGGGCAAAAATTTTGAACGGGAACGAAACTTCAGTGGGGATAAATTAAAAAAAATTAAAAAAAACTGAGATAACTATCTCACATATCAAAGGTAAAAGGACAATCCGAGTGTGTGGAGAGACTGGTGATTTGATCGGGTAAGTATAACAACCACATTTTTTTTTTAAAGTAAATTCTAACTTTGTATTCCTTGGAATGTATCGAGCAGGATATGAACTGTATGTGTATTGTATGACCTTAACTAATGTTTTGAAACATTTAGTGTAGCTGCACTAGGTTACTAATGCTATAAACAAAAATTTTTGTGTTATTGTGAAGTTATGTTAATACAAGAACGACATAATATCTTAGACGTGTGTATTGTCTAAGTGAAGCTTAACCAGAGATTATATTTAATCTCCAAATTTAAAAGAAAACGTGTAATTATGTACATGTAGAAAACCAAAACAAGTGTGATGAAAACAATAAAAACATCATAAGTTTAAAATTTAAAGAAAATGCATGTGAAGGGGTAGCATCCTGTAAACTGGGCATTCTTTGTTGTGAAACAAAGTGATGGTGACATGAAATGTCATGGCATAAAAGAAATATAATAATGATGGAAAAATTAAGAATGTGTTAAAACTTAACCTTTTAATAAATGTTTAATTTGTGCATATCATGTGAGGTCAAAAGTAGTTCCTGGTATAATGAAAACATGCAATGTCTCATCCGACTTCGTTGGCCAGCCTCATCCGCCATCTTGTTTCAAAATGGCGGCCATTTAATTTTTTTTTAATTTAAAATTTAAAATGAGGCACAAAAAAATTAGACATTGGAAAATATTTTTTTTCTTATGTGTTTGAGCTTGATACAAAGATTCTGGAGCATTTTTAGTTTCGTCTATATCTTAAAAAATGGATGAGTTATAGCACTTTGAATTTCTAGCATGGCTGACATTTTGAAACGATCTGATTTTTGCCACGTGATAATACACGTATTTATGAACTGATTTGGATGTGACAAGGAATGTGCATAGTAAATAGCAATGTCTCGATCGAGTTTGTTGGCCAGCTTCATCAGCCATCTTGTTTCAAAATGGCGGCCCTTTAAAAATTTTTAAAAAATTTAAAATTTTAAATGAAGTACAAAATTTATAAATCGAAAAAGATTTTTTTCTTATGTGTTTGAGCTTGATACGAAGATTCCGGAGCATTTTTTGTTTCGTCTATACCTTAAAAAACGGTTGAATTATAGTATTAGGTAGCTTTCTTTACAAAAAAGCTACCTATTGCAGCCGTTCGGAGGAAAGAGATTTCAAAAAATTTTGGTATATATTCATCGATCATGACCCCCAGACCCCGAAACCACCCTCCGTTCAAAATTGATATATATATATATATATATATATGACCTGTGTCACACTGTAACTCCCGTAATTATGAACCGATTTCGATGTAATTCGGTGTGTACATAGTACATACCAATGTCTCGACCGAGTTCGTTGGCCAGCTTCATCCGCCGTTTTGTTTCAAAATGGCGGCCATTTAAAATTTTTAAAAAAACTTAAAACTTGAAATGTGGTACCAAAAAATTGAAAATGGAAAAATATTTTTTTCTTATGTATTTGACCTTTATACAAAGATTTCGGAGCAGTTTTTGTTTCGTCTATATCTTAAAAAATGGCTGAGTTATAGCATTTTGAATTTCTAGCGTGGCTGACATTTTGAAACGTCCTGAATTTTGTCACGCGATAAAAGGCGTATTTATGAACCGATTTGGATGTAACTTCGTTTATACATAGTACATACCAATGTCTCGACCGGGTTCGTTGGCCAGCTTCACCCGCCATCTTGTTTAAAAATGGCGGCCATTTAAATTTTTAAGAAAAATTTTAATTTGAAATGTGGTACCAAAAATTGAAAATTGAAAAAATATTTTCTTCTTATGTGTTTGACCTTGATAAAAAAATTCGGGAGCAGTTTTTGTTTCGTCTATATCTTAAGAAATGGCTGAGTTATAGCATTTTGAATTTCTAGCGTGGCTGACATTTTGAAACGTCCTGATTTTTCTCACGTAATAACAGGCGTATTTATGAACCGACTTGGATGTACCTTGGTGTGTACATAGTACATACAAATATCTCGACCGAGTTCGTTGGCCAGCTTCATCCGCCATCTTGTTTAAAAATGGCGGCCATTTAAAAAAATTAAAAAATAAAAAAAAATTAAATGAGATACCAAAAAATTGGAAAATGAAAAAGATTTTTTTTTGTATGTGTTTGACCTTAATACAAAGATTCCGGAACAGTTTTTCTTTCGTCTATATCTAAAAAAAAAATGGCTGAGTAATAGCATTTTGAATTTCTCTTGTGGCTGACATTTTAAAACGACATGATTTTTGTCACGCGATAACAGGCGTATTTATGAACCTATTTGGATGTAACTTGGTCTGTACATAGTACACACCAATGTCTCGACCGAGTTCGTTGGCCAGCTTCTTTCGCCATCTTGTTTCAAAAGGGTTGCCATTTAAAAAAAAAAATGTAATTTAAAATTTAAAATGAGGTATTAAAAAATTGGAAAATGAAAAAGATTTTTTTTATGTGTTTGGCCTTGATACAAAGATTCTGGAGCAGTTTTTGTTTCTGAAAATTTTTTCTTTTGTTTATATCTTAAAAAGTGGTTGAGTTATAGCACTTGGAATTTCTATCATAGCTAACACTTTGAAACGATCTTGTATTTGTTACGCGATACCACACGTATTCGCCTATTTCGATGGAAGAAGGCATGTGGATAGTATACATCAATATCTCGACCAAGTTCGTTGGCCAGCTTCATCAGCCATCTTGTTTCAAAATGGCGGCCATTAAATAAAAAAAATATATTTAAAGTGAGATGCAAAAAAAATTAGAAATTGAAAAAGATTTCTTTCTTAAGTATTTGACCTTGATATAAGGATTCAGGAGCATTTTTTGTTTGTCTTTATGTTAAAAAATGGCTCAGATATAGCAGTTTCAATTTCTAACGTGGGTGACATTTTGAAAAATCTGATTTTTTGCCTGCGACAGCACTCGTATATATCAACCGATTCCGATGTGAATGAGCATGTGCACAGCAATTACTAAGGTCTCGACCAAGTTCACTGGTTAGCCTCATCCACCATGTTGTCTTAAAATGGCAGGCACTTTAAGAAATCGCCGAATTTGGCAGCCAAATATAAGTTACTTTAAATAAAAGCAGCTTGGATACAGCTGACTAATTTCGCGAATTTCTCATTCATAACGATTTAGTATTGATAAAAATTAGTATTGAATCTCCTACATTCGGTTTCCACTTAATTGAGCTTCGTGTGTTTGAATAATATAAGTTGGCTTTTTTAAAATGAGGAGTATGAAAGCTACCTCTTCCTCCCGGCCAGTGCCGGGAGGACTTTTTTGAGATTCTAGCATGACTGACATTTTGAAACGATCTGATATTTGTCACGCGATAATATACGTATTTATGAACCGATTTGGATATGACATGAAATGTGCATAGTACATACAAATGTCTCGACCGAGTTTGTTGGCCAGCTCCATCAGCCATCTTGTTTCAAAATGGCGGCACTTTAAAAATTTAAAAAAAATTTAAAATTTTAAGTGAAGTACAAAATTTATAAATCGAAAAAGATTTTTTTCTTATGTGTTTGGGCTTGATACAAAGATTTCGGAGCATTTTTTGTTTCGTCTATATCTTAAAAAATGGCTGAGTTATAGCACTTTGAATTTCTAGCATGACTGACATTTGATCTGATTTTTGTCACGTGATAACACGCGTATTTATGAACCGATTAGGATGTGACAAGTCATGTGCATAGTGCATAGCAATCTCTCGGCCGAGTTCGTTTGCTAACTTCATCCGCCATCTTGTTTCAAAATGGCGGCCATTTAAAAATTAAAAAAAAAATTTAATTTAAAATAAGGTACAAAAAAATTAGAAATTGAAAAAGATTTTTTTCTTATGTGTTTCAGCTTGTTACAAAGATTCCGGATCATTTTTTTGTTTTGCTTTTATCTAAAAAAAGGCCGAGATATAGCAGTTTGAATTTCGAATGTGTGTGACATTTTGAAAAATCTGATTTTTTGCCTGCAACAGCACTCGTATATATCAACCGATTTAGATATGATTGAGCATATGCACGAGAATTACTAAGGTGTCGACCAAGTTCATTGGTGAACTTTGTTGCACCCATTATGTTGTTTTAAAATGGCGGGCTATCACCGATAATTCGGGTTAATATGATTATTAATATAATTCGGGATATCATCGAATTTGTCTACAAAATATAAATCACTTCAATAAAACCAGCTTTGGCACTGATTAATTTCGCGAAATTCTCATTATATTCAATATTGACAAAAATTAGTATTTAATCTTCATAATCGGGTTCCACTAATTTGAGTTTCGTGTGTTTGAATAATATAAGCTGGCTTTTAAAAAATAAGGAATATGAAAGCTACCTCTTCCTCCCGGCACTGGCTGGAAGGACTCTTTTCAGATTCCCTATTTTAAGGAAGATTTTAAGCCAAAGCACTTTTATTACATAGTATGCGTAAACTTGCTGCTGTAAAAGAGCAAGCAAAATACAAACAAAAATGTATAAATGTATAACGGAATCATAGATTAACCACTTCCGAGTTACTAACTATTGTAAAAATCGTTTTTTACCTCTAGAAACCTCAAAAGGACTTGATCAAAATGTCTCATTATAGCATGAAAGATATAAATTTTGTAAAAAGTTTTGATACTCTTGTACTATATTATTATTTTAATATGTCGAATTGCAAAAACAGAAACTCATACTTAAATTGTACACATAATATACAATGAAGTATGATTTTTTACACACTGAATTAATTATAACACAAATTGAGAATACAAGTAACTCAAAAGATATCCAATCTCTAAACTAACACAAAATATAAACATCGTGCAATATTATGATGTATTTTTCTTTGTAGCTCTTCGTTATAAAACAAGGCATACGTTTGTTAATATAGGAAATTATAAAATAATCACGAACGGAAGCATACAATCCCCTCTTTCGAGATACTAACAGTTGTAAACCTCTTTTACTTAAACTTTAGAAACCTCAAAAACAAATCCATCGAAATGATTCACTATAGCATGGAAGATATAAATTATATAAAATGTATCCTTACTCTTTTATTGTTATTTTAATATGTCATATTATAAAACTGCATAAAAGAAAGTCTTAAGAAATATTTTGAAATCGTTTTCTGGAATTGAGAAATCTTCTATTTTAGTCTTAAACTAAAATAATTAAAAAAAAAAAATAATTTTTCGGAAACAGCAATGCGCTTCATACTTAAATTGTACACATCTATACTATTCTATACTAATATTACAAAGAGGTAAAAATTGTTTATTTGCAGGAGGTAAGCTCTGGAACTACTGAACCGATTTAAAAAGTAATGATATCAAAATGTTGGTGTTAGTACAACTTAGAACATAGGCTATATCTTATGTCCGTGCCACTGGCCAAAAGGGAGTGCAAGAGCAAAAAACGTTCTAAAAATGCGATTTTGGTGTTACTGAAGGGCCTAGAAATATGAAATTTGGAATGGTAGTTACTTATAAGATACTAAGGATCTCTAAGGACATATCTTAAAAAAAAATTGAAATTGAAAAGGGGTGAAAATGCGCGAAAAGCTCTCTAAAAAACATTCTAAATTGCGATTTTTGCGCAATTTCCAGAAGTACCAAACCGATTTATAAAAATAATGGTGTCAAATTGATAGTGACAACACTTGCCCTAACATAGGCTACATTTATGTCGGAGCCACTATACTCCAAAGGGGGTGCAGGAGCAAAAAAACTTTCGAAATTGCGATTTTTGTGTTACTGAAGGCCCCAGATACATGGAATTTGGCATGGTAGATACGTATTTGATATAAATGATTTCTCAGAACAGTTTTTAAAAATTTTCAAATTTAAAAGGAGTGAAAATTCGCAAAACTCGTTGTAAAAAACGTTCTAAATGGCAATTTTTACGCAGTCACAAGAAGTACTAAATCGATTTCAAAAATAATAGTGTCAAAATGATGGTGACAACACTTGCTCCAACATGGGCTACATTTATGTCGGTGTCACTACCCCCAAAAGGGGTGCAGGAGCAAAAAGAGCATTCGAAAATGAGATTTTTGTGATACTACAGAGGCTAGAAACTTGAAATTAGGATGGTAGTTACTTATATGATATAAATAATCTCAAAGAACATCTCTTTAAAAATTCAAATTTAAAGGGGGTGAAAATGCTCGAAAAGCGTTCTAAAAAACCTTCTAAATTGCGATTTCTACGCAATCTCAGTACCAAATCTATTTCAAAAGAAATGCTTAGAAATTGATGATGACAGCCCTTGCACCAACATTGGCTCTATTTCATGTCGGTGTCACTACGACCTAGTGGTTGCAGAAGCAAAAAACGTTCTAAATTACGATTTTTGTGTTACTGAAGGGCCTAGAATCCTGAAATTAGGCAGGACAGTTATTTATAAGGTACAAATGATATCTAAGAACATTTCCTAAAAAATCAAAATTTAAAAGGAGTGGAAATGAGCGAAAAGCGTTCTAAAATACTTTCTAAATTGCGATTTCTACACAATCCCAGGAAGTACCGAACCGGTTAAAAAAAAAAATGGTGTGAAAACGATGATGACGGCCTTCGCTCCAACCTAGGCTGTATTTCATGTCGGTGCCAATACCCCAAAGGGGGAACAGGAACAAAAAACGATCTAAATTGCGTTTTTTGTAATACTGCGGGGGGATAGCAACTTTAAATGAGGTATAGTAGTTGGTTATAAGGTACAAATGATATCTAAGAACATTTCCTAAAAAAATCAAAATTTAAAAGGAGTGGAAATGAGCGAAAAGCGTTCTAAAATACTTTCTAAATTGCGATTTCTACACAATCCCAGGAAGTACCGAACCGGTTAAAAAAAAAATGGTGTGAAAACGATGATGACGGCCTTCGCTCCAACCTAGGCTGTATTTCATGTCGGTGCCAATACCCCAAAGGGGGAACAGGAACAAAAAACGATCTAAATTGCGTTTTTTGTAATACTGCGGGGGGATAGCAACTTTAAATGAGGTATAGTAGTTGGTTATAAGATATAAATGATCTCTAAGAACATTTCCTAAATAATTCTAAATTTAAAAGTGGTGAAAGTGGACGAAAAACTTTCTAAAAAACGTTCTAAATGGCGATTTATAGGCAATCTTCCAACCGATTTCAAAAGTAATGGTTGGAAATTGATGATGACAGCCCTTGCTCCAATATAGTATCTATTTCATGTCGGCGTCACTACCACCTTGCGGTTGTATTTTTAAAAACGTTCTAAATTGTGATTTTTGTGATACTGAAGGGGCTAGCAACTGGAAATTTGGCATGGTAATTACTTATGAGATGTAAATTTTCTCTGAGAAGAGTTTCTTAAAAATTTGAAATTTAAAAAGGGTGAAAATGAACGAAAAGCGTTCTAAAAACATTCTAAATTAAGATTTCTACGCAATCTCAGGAAATATAAACCAATTTCATAAGTATTGGTTTCTAATTGATGGTAACACAGTCCCCGCTCCCACATAGCCTATATTCTACGTGGTTTTTACTACCACCTGGGTCTTACAGGAGCAAAAACTGTTCTAAATTGCGTTTTTTGTGTTACTGATGGAGTCTAATATTTTGAATTTGGAATGGTAATTACTTTAAAGGTGCAAATGCTTTCTAAGAATTGTTGGAAGAAAATTCAAAATTTATAAGCATGAAGTGAGCGAAAAGCGCTCTATAAGCATTCTACATTACGAGTTTTATGCAATCGTATGAAATACGAAACCGATATCAAGCATAATGGTTGCAAATTGATGGTGATAGAACCTGATCGAACATAAACTATATTTTATGTCGGTGTCACAAACTCTAGAGGGTTGCAGGAACAAAAAACTTCCTGAATCGCGATTTTTGAGGTAATGAAGAGGCTAGAAACTTTCACGGTAGTTACTTATAAAATATAATGTCCTCAAAGAAAAGTCGAAAATAAATTCAAAATTAAAAAGGTGTGAAGCGAAGGGAAGGAGCGAAAAACATTCTAAAAGAGTCCTAAATTACGATTTCTATGCAATCTCCGAAAATAATAAACCGATTACAGAAGTTATTGGTTGCGAATCAAGGGTGATAGTCCCTGATCCTATACGGGCTATATTGTATGCCGGTGTCACTACCACCTGGTTGACAGGAACAAAAAGAAAGACTTTAAAAGATCTAAATTCCGTTTTCCATACAATATTAGGAAATACCAACCGGTTTCAAGGTTAATGTTGGCAAATTAATGGTGACAGTCTATGTTTCAACATGTTTCGAGATATTCCATTTCAACTCTGTTTCAGCATTTTATGTTAGTACCCCTAACACCAGAGAGGTGCTAGACTGTTAGACAAGAAGCTTGGAATTTGACATGATGGTTAATTGTAAGATGTAAATGTGTTAAGATGGTTTTTAAAAACTTCAAAACTTCAAATGACTACTGAAATGAGCGCATGAAATGAGCATAAAAGTCTCAAAATACTTTCTAAATTATCATTTATTTAGAATTAGTTTTAGTTCCTCTTATTAATTAAATCCTCATTTTTCTCTATTACACTCTTATAATGAAATTTAGTCAAATTTGTGGCTTAATTTGTAATTTTTGAATTACTCCAAAAAGTGTTCTTCTAATAAAAAATAGTCATACAAATATCACTTTGCATATTTCAACTATTAAGCGAACAAAGCCGCGAGGTTTGCTAGTAATATATAATGAAGTAGGTATTTCAACACATTGAATTAATCATAACACAAATTAATAATACAATAAATTCAAAAGATGTGTCCTTAAACTAACAAAAAATATACACATCGTGCACTACTATGATGCATTTTGCTTTATAACTCTACGCTTTAAAACAAGACATAAGTTTGTTAACATAGGAAAATGTAAAATAATCAAAAACGGAAACATACAATACCCACTTTCGAGATACTAACGATTGAAAAAATGTTTTTTTAACACTTTCCCACAAAGTTGTAAAGTGTTTATGCTTTCAATTTGTCTGCCCATCTGTCCGTCTGTCCACGCTCTAACTTTCAAACTCTAGTTAAATACACTCGGATTTTCATGCAATTGATAAGGGTTATTTAGGGTCACGGAAGCATGTTTTGTATTGTATATGAAGTATGTAGGATTAATAGTTCATTTACACGGCACTCAAAAAAATTCCATTATGTTATGGTATATGGGGAAAATCGTTTGCAGAGTATTTTAATGACATTACACATTTTCAAATGTATTGAAACTTACATAATTCACTAAATTTCACTACGATCACGTTAGAACAGGGCATTCATAGCATTTTTTATTTATTTACAGGAACACACAAAAGAAATCGGTTGTAGTACTGTCTTTGAGTAATAATTGCTGGAGTGCACATTTTAAAATTCGGTATGCGCTTTTAAATTTAACTAATTTTTTGCATGTTACTCGTTATATATAAATTCTATACCTCATATACCGGGCTGCGCAAAAGTATTCACGTACCATTTTCCTTATTAGGGAAATATCCTGAAGGGGAATTTTCAGCTGAAGTATATATATTTCTTAAGTGAACTAAATATTGCAATGCATGTAGTTAATCGATACAAATCATACACAGGGCTGCTGAAAAATTCGAATAATTTTCCAATTACAGATGGGAATAGCTGAAATTGTGTTTCAAAATGTGTTTTGTGGTTGCATACGGTTGAATTAGATGTAAGATTTTAATTTTTTAAACGGTTCTGTTTTGTTACATTATTCTGAATGTGTTTGAACTTATTTCATAAGCTATGCAGGGCGCATGATTTTTTGGGTCATGTTTACCTTTAGAAACATCAAAAACAAATCCATCGAAAGTGTCACTATAGCATGGAAGAATATAAATTTTACAAAATATATCCTTTATCTTTTGTTGTTATTTTAATATGTCAAATGATAAGATTTCAAAAACAGAAACTCTTAAGAATTATTTCAAAATCATTTTCTTGAATTGAGATATCTTCTGTCTTCGTCACAAAGTAAAATATTTTTTTAAGAATATTTTCATGAAAACAGCAATGCGTTTATATTTCTTCATACTTAAATTGTACATATAATACATAATGAAGTAGGAATTTCAATGTACTGAATTAATTATAACACAAATTAAGAATACAAACAATTGAAAAGATATGCATCTAAACTAAGACAAAATGTAATCAGCGTACAATGTTATCATGTATTTTTTTCTTTATAGCCCTACACTGTAAAACCTGGTATATGTTTGTTAATATAGAAAAATAAAAATTAAGCGCGAATGGAAGCATACAACCACTTTTTCCGAGTTACTAACTATTGTAAAACTACTTTTTAACCTTTAGAAACCCCCCCAAAACAAATTTATTTTCCACCTTTAAAGAAGAATTTATAAAACCAAAGTTTCGTTTGCTGCCACTGATTTTCTGAAACTTTTCTGAATAGTTTATATATTGTGCTAGTGAATTCCCGCGGTTCCGCTACATAGAAAGTAAGTTTAACAACTCAAAATCTTAATTTTACGTATCACTTTTACTTATTTATTTATTTTTGCATAATTTATTTAAAAGTGCAGCTCTCATCAGAACGTGAGTTAAAAGCTTTCGTAATATTTAGTTTATGCGGATGCAATTTCGAAAAATTCTGTTCCAAAAACATGGATTCATCATTTTTTAGAAGTTAATTATGCGCCAAACAACTCTCGCAAAAATACACAAATTTTCTATAGACCGATTATTGAATATTCCGATTTTAAAACATAGAAACGACTTAGCCTTTTTTTAAATAGATAATTTAGTCCCAAAACATTCCAGCTAATATATGAAAATTGTCTGAAAGTCTAAATACAATATAAAAGTTTCAAACATTAAAATTATGACGATGTCAAAAACATAGATGTCAAATAATGTGAAAATTTCTCGAACGCTTTCAGTTAAATACTAGCCCCTGATAATGGCTAATGTTTAGCTGAAGGCGCTTAGAAAATTGTGACATGATTTTTTATCTATGTTTTTAACATCTTGATAATTTTAATGCTTTAAAAGGTTTATACTATATTTGACATCTCCATAATAATTAGGCCTAAGTCATGTAAATGTCATCAACTGTTCCGGGTTGACTTCTTCGCTTTTTATGCGCCATTTGCGCAATTTGGTAATTCAATGTTAGTCGGGCTCAGGTGATAAATTGCCAAATATTGCTCAATCTCCATCATGTCATCAGTATGATAATAGCCTATTTCAGACGGCTGTCATAAACAGTTTTTCGCATGGTAAATTAAAACAAAGCTTTGATGTTGAAATTAAATGTCATGGTTTGTGATATTATTTATTACTTTTCTTTTTTCTTTTCTTAATTTTTTTAAAAAAGAAATAGTTGAGAGTCGTAAATTTTAAATATTTCTGTTTTAAATTAAAGTTATGTATTTTAAACAGGGATGATAATTTTCTGTCACCACTAAATTTTCACCACTAAATTTTAAGAGTATCCCTTGCTTTATTAAATCTCAGAAATTCTGTCATTAAATAAGGCGAGATATACCGTTAAAATTTTGTGGTAGCAAATACTCGTTTAGGATGGAGAATTCTCATTCCTGTTTAGGAGTGAAAGTATGTTTTAAATGAAATTAATGAAATACGAAAAAATACGACAGGAACAATGTTTGACGATTTATCACGTGCGGCCGGCAAACGTAAAAATACCGATATCATGATTTCCGTATCAGAATCTTCCGATTTGGCGAAATATTTAACAAGTAAAATAAATTAGCAATAAAAGTAACACGATACGATGCTTATCATATATTTAAGGGAGACCAAACTGGTCGCCAAGGGTGGCTAGTATTTTAATAATTAATAAATTGTGATTCAATGTATACACGTTCTTTAATCAGTGTACTATGTTTCATTATTATGTATGAAAATGCTGATATACTTTTGCATCGATGGAAGTGTTGTGTCTTTCAGTATCAATGGCTGATGAGTATTTTTACACGTTAAACCGCTACAGTGGATAAATCGCTAAATAATCACTTTAACTCGTACAACTGTATGCGCGTCAACACAGCAATGAATATAATTATGCGCCAACAATCTGTAGCCAAAATATGTCAGTTGTATATGATATGACAACAATGCAACATTTGAAAAGTTAAAAAGTAGAAAATAAGTCATTAACAAACATTTCAGATTGTAATAATTTAGAAAAATACGTTTCTATCGATTGTTAGTTTAATATTATTTAATTTACTCTTATACATAGAGAAATCAATTCGGAAATCCCAAGAATGCAGTTTAAATAATTTTTCAGTTTTTATTTCTTATTAACCCATCTCGAAAAATAAGAATAGCAAAAGTTATATATTTTATTATCAATTAACTTGCTTGCGTTTTTTAGGAGGGGAAAAAAACCAGTGAAATTTTCATAATCGAGTTTCGTGCCTACGACAAATTAATTTATCGCACCCGAAAAAAATAACAATTACAGCCTAAAAATTAGGCGTTATTTCCAAGATAAATATTGAATACTTATAAAAGAGGGTTTTTTTTTTAAACTATTTTTACTTTATATTTATTTTTGTTAGCCTTCAGGTTCGAAAAACGGGTTTATTGCTAGTTGGGAACATATATTTCTCGATGTTTTGTAATAGAAAGTCTAGCGTTAATAGAGAAATTATTAAAAATATTTGTTAAATATCAGTTTATCTTTATTTGACATATGTCTTTTTTATAACGTGAAATATCAATATAAGACAAACGTAGTTTATGCGAAACATCCCCAGAGGCTTTAACAAGTAAAATGAAAATTTCAGCATCACATATACCATGCTCAGTATTTCAAAACACACAGCATATCCTATTAGGTAGCTTTCTTTACAAAAAGCTACCTATTGCAGCCGTTCGTAGGAAAGCGATTTCAAAAAATTTTGGTATATTTTCATCGATCATGACCCCCAGACCCCGAAACCACCCTCCGTTCAAAATTGATATATATATATATATATATATATATATATATATATATATATGACCTATGTCACACTGTAACTCTCGTATTTATGAACCGATTTGGATGTAATTCGGTGTGTACATAGTACATGCCAATGTCTCGACCGAGTTCGTTGGCCAGCTTCATCCGCCATTTTGTTTCAAATAGGCGGCCATTTAAATTTTTTAAAAAAATTTATAATTTGAAATGTGGTACCAAAAAATTGAAAATGGAAAAATATTTTTTTTCTTATGTATTTGACCTTTATACAAAGACTCCGTAGCAGTTTTTGTTTCGTCTATATCTTAAAAAATGGCTGAGTTATAGCATTTTGAATTTCTACCGAAGCTGACATTTTGAAACGTCCTGAATTTTGTCACGCAATAAAAGGCGTATTTATGAACCGATTTGGATGTAACTTCGTTTATACATAGTACAGACCAATGTCTCGAAAAAGTTCGTTGGCCAGCTTCATCTGCCATCTTGTTTAAAAATGGCGGCCATTTAAAATTTTAAGAAAAATTTAAATTTGAAATGTGGTAGCAAAAAATTGAAAATTGAAAAAATATTTTTTTCTTATGTGTTTGGCCTTGATAAAAAGATTCGGGAGCAGTTTTTGTTTCGTCTATATCTTAAAAAATGGCTGAGTTATAGCATTTTGAATTTCTTGCGTGGCTGACATTTTGAAACGTCCTGATTTTTGCCACGTGATAACAAATGTATTTATGAACCGATTTGGATGTACCTTGGTGCGTACATAGTACAAACAAATAACTCGACCGAGTTCGTTGACCAGCTTCATTCGCCATCTTGTTTCAAAATGGTGGCCATTTAAAAAAATTTAAAAAAAAAATAAAATTAGATACTAAAAAATTGGAAAATGAAAAAAATTTTTTTGTATGTGTTTGACCTTAATACAAAGATTCCGGAACAGGTTTTGTTTCGTCTACATCTAAAAAAATGGCTGAGTTATAACATTTTGAATTTCTATTGTGGCTAATATTTTAAAACGACCTGATTTTTATCACGCGATAACAGGCGTATTTATGAACCGATTTGAATGTAACTTGGTCTGTACATAGTCTCGACCGAGTTCGTTGGCCAGCTTCATTCGCCATCTTGTTTCAAAAGGGTTGCCATTTTTTTAAAAAAATGTAATTTAAAATTTAAAATGAGGTATTAAAAAATTGGAAAATGAAAAAGATTTTTTTTATGTGTTTGGCCTTGATACAAAGATTCTGGAGCAGTTTTTGTTTATGTATATGAAAATTTGTTCTTTTGTTTATATCTTAAAAAGTGGTTGAATTATAGTACTTTGAATTTCTATCATGGCTAACACTTTGAAACGATCTTGTATTTGTCACGCGATACCACACTTATTCGCCAATTTCGATGGAAGAAGGCATGTGGATAGTATACATCAATATCTCGAATAAGTTCGCTGGCCAGCTTCATCAGCCATCTTGTTTCAAAATGGCGGCCATTAAATAAAAAAAAATTATATTTAAAGTGAGGTGCAAAAAAATTAGAAATTGAAAAAGGTTCCTTTCTTAAGTATTTGACCTTGATATAAGGATTCAGGAGCATTTTTTGTTTGTCTTTATCTTAAAAAAGGGCTGAGATATAGCAGTTTCAATTTCTAAAGTGGGTGACATTTTGAAAAATCTGATTTTTTGCCTACGACAGCACTCGTATATATCAACAGATTCCGATATGAGTGAGCATGTGCACAGCAATTACTAAGGTCTCGACCAAGTTCACTGGTTAGCCTCATCTACCATGTTGTCTTAAAATGGCAGGCACTTTAAGAAATCGCCGAATTTGGCAGCCAAATATAAGTGACTTTAAATAAAAGCAGCTTGGATAAAGCTGACGAATTTCGCGAAATTCTCATTCATAATGATTTAGTATTGATAAAAATTAGTATTGAATCTCCTTCATTCGGTTTCCACTTAATTGAGCTTCGTATGTTTCAATAATATAAGTTGGCTTTTTAAAATAAGGAATATGAAAGCTACCTCTTCCTCCCGGCACTGGCCGGAAGGACTTTTTTCCGTTTGTCTTGAAGCAAAATAATGGGTAAATGATTGTTTAACGTGTATGTTTTGTTCTTTTTCATTGTTTTGTTTTAGTTCTATTTATAAACAAGAATTCACCCAGTTTGTTTTCAATATTTATCCATAAATGACAGCGCATTTTTAAGAATAAAAAGTCCTTCCGGCCAGTGCCGGGAGGAAGAGGTAGCTTTCATAAGCCTTATTTTAAAAAAAGCCAACTTATATCATGCAAACACACGAAGCTCAATTTAGTGGAAACCGAATATAGGAGATTCAATACTAATTTTTATCAATATAATGAATGAGAATTTCGCGAAATTAGTCAGCTTTATCCAAGCTGCTTTTAGGTAGCTTTCTTTACAAAAAAGCTACCTATTGCAGCCGTTCGGAGGAAAGCGATTTCAAAAAATTTTGGTATATTTTCATCGATCATGACCCCCAGACCCCGAAACCACCCTCCGTTCAAAATTGATATATATATATATATATATATATATATATATATATATATATATATATCTGACATATGTCACACTGTAACTCCCGTAATTATAAACCGATTTCGATGTAATTCGGTGTGTATATAGTACATACCAATGTCTCGACCGAGTTCGTTGGCCAGCTTCATCCGCCGTTTTGTTTCAAAATGGCGGCCATTTAAAATTTAAAAAAAAATTTAAAACTTGAAATGTGGTACCAAAAAATTAAAAATGGAAAAATATTTTTTTCTTATGTATTTGACCTTTATACAAAGATTCCGGAGCAGTTTTTGTTTCGTCTATATCTTAAAAAATGGCTGAGTTATAGCATTTTGAATTTCTAGCGTGGCTGACCTTTTGAAACGTCCTGAATTTTGTCACGCGATAAAAGGCGTATTTATGAACCGATTTGGATGTAATTCGGTGTGTACATAGTACATACCAATCTCTCGACCGAGTTCGTTGGCCAGCTTCATCCGCCATTTTGTTTCAAAATGGCGGCCATTTAAAATTTTTTTAAAATTTTAAAATTTTAAATGTGGTACCAAAAAATTGAAAATGGAAAAATATTTTTTTCTTATGTATTTGACCTTTATACAAAGATTTCGGAGCAGTTTTTGTTTCGTCTATATCTTAAAAAATGGCTGAGTTATAGCATTTTGAATTTCTAGCGTGGCTGACATTTTGAAACGTCCTGAATTTTGTCACGCGATGAAAGGCGTATTTATGAACCGATTTGGATGTAACTTCGTTTTTACATAGTACATACCAATGTCTCGATCGGGTTCGTTGGTCAGCTTCACCCGCCATATTGTTTAAAAATGGCGGCCATTTAAATTTTTAAGAAAAATTTAAAATTGAAATGTGGTACCAAAAATTGAAAATTGAAAAAATATTTTCTTCTTATGTGTTTGACCTTGATAAAAAGATTCGGGAGCAGTTTTTGTTTCGTCTATATCTTAAGAATTGGCTGAGTTATAGCATTTTGAATTTCTAGCGTGGCTGACATTTTGAAACGTCCTGATTTTTCTCACGTAATAACAGGCGTATTTATGAACCGACTTGGATGTACCTTGGTGTGTACATAGTACATACAAATATCTCGACCGAGTTCGTTGGCCAGCTTCATCCGCCATCTTGTTTCAAAATGGCGGCCATTTAAAAAAATTAAAAAATAAAAAAATTTAAATGAGATACCAAAAAATTGGAAAATGAAAAATATTTTTTTTTTGTATGTGTTTGACCTTAATACAAAGATCCCGGAACAGTTTTTCTTTCGTCTATATCTAAAAAAAAAAATGGCTGAGTAATAGCATTTTGAATTTCTCTTGTGGCTGACATTTTAAAACGACCTGATTTTTGTCACGCGATAACAGGCGTATTTATGAACCTATTTGGATGTAACTTGGTCTGTACATAGTCTGTACATGTCTCGACCGAGTTCGTTGGCCAGCTCCATTCGCCATCTTGTTTCAAAAGGGTTGCCATTTAAAAAAAATTAAATTTAAAATTCAAAATGAGGTATTAAAAAATTGGAAAATGAAAAAGATTTTTTTTATGTGTTTGGCCTTGATACAAAGATTCCGGAGCAGTTTTTGTTTCTGAAAATTTGTTCTTTTGTTGATATCTTAAAAAATGGTTGATTTATAGCACTTTGAATTTCTAGCATGGCTAACATTTTGAAACGATCTTGTATTTGTCCCGCGATAACACACGTATTCGCCTATTTCGATGTAAGAAGGCATGTGGGTAGTATACATCAACACCTCGACCAAGTTCGCTGGCCAGATTCATCAGCCATCTTGTTTCAAAATGGCGGCCATTAAATTAAAAAATATATATATATTTAAAGTGAGGTGCAAAAAAATTAGAAATTGAAAAAGGTTTCTTTCTTAAGTATTTGATCTTGATATAAGGATTCAGGAGCATTTTTTGTTTGTCTTTACCTTAAAAAATGGCTCAGATATAGCAGTTTCAATTTCTATTGTGGGTGACATTTTGAAAATCTGATTTTTTGCATGCGACAGCACTCCTATATATTAACCGATTCCGATGTGAGTGAGCATGTGCACAGCAATTACTAAGGTCTCGACCAAGTTCACTGCTTAGCCTCATCCACCATGTTGTCTTAAAATGACAGGCACTTTAAGAAATTGCCGAATTTGGCAGCCAAATATAAGTTACTTTAAAGAAAAGCAGCTTGGATAAAGCTGACTAATTTCGCGAAATTCTCATTCATTATATTGATAAAAATTAGTATTGAATCTCCTATATTCGGTTTCCACTAAATTGAGCTTTGTGTGTTTGCATGATATAAGTTGGCTTTTTTAAATAAGGATTATGAAAGCTACCTCTTCCTCCCGGCACTGTCCGGAGGGACTTTTCTTTAAAGTAACTTATATTTGGCTGCCAAATTCGGCAATTTCTTAAAGTGCCTGTCATTTTAAGACAACATGGTGGATGAGGCTAAGCAGTGAACTTGGTCGAGACCTTAGTAATTGCTGTGCACATGCTCACTCACATCGGAATCAGTTAATATATAGGAGTGCTGTCGCATGCAAAAAATCAGATTTTTCAAAATGTCACCCACAATAGAAACTGAAACTGCTATATCTGAGCCATTTTTTAAGATAAAGACAAACAAAAAATGCTCCTGAATCCTTATATCAAGATCAAATACTTAAGAAAGAAACCTTTTTCAATTTCTAATTTTTTTGCACCTCACTTTAAATATATATATATTTTTTAATTTAATGGCCGCCATTTTGAAACAAGATGGCTGATGAATCTGGCCAGCGAACTTGGTCGAGGTGTTGATGTATACTACCCACATGCCTTCTTACATCGAAATAGGCGAATACGTGTGTTATCGCGTGACAAATACAAGATCGTTTCAAAATTTTAGCCATGCTAGAAATTCAAAGTGCTATAAATCAACCATTTTTTAAGATATCAACAAAAGAACAAATTTTCAGAAACAAAAACTGCTCCGGAATCTTTGTATCAAGGCCAAACACATTAAAAAAATCTTTTTCATTTTCCAATTTTTTAATACCTCATTTTGAATTTTAAATTTAATTTTTTTAAATGGCAACCCTTTTGAAACAAGATGGCGAATGAAGCTGGCCAACGAACTCGGTCGAGATATTTGTATGTACTATGTACAGACCAAGTTACATCCAAATATGTTCATAAATACGCCTGTTATCGCGTGAGAAAAATCAGGACGTTTCAAAATGTCAGCCACGCTAGAAATTCAAAATGCTATAACTCAGCCATTTCTTAAGATATAGACGAAACAAAAACTGCTCCCGAATCTTTTTATCAAGGTCAAACACATAAGAAGAAAATATTTTTTCAATTTTCAATTTTTGGTACCACATTTCAAATTTAAATTTTTCTTAAAAATTTAAATGGCCGCCATTTTTAAACAAGATGGCGGGTGAAGCTGGCCAACGAACCCGGTCGAGACATTGGTATGTACTATGTATAAACGAAGTTACATCCAAATCGGTTCATAAATACGCCTTTTATCGCGTGACAAAATTCAGGACGTTTCAAAATGTCAGCCACGCTAGAAATTCAAAATGCTATAACTCAGCCATTTTTTAAGATATAGACGAAACAAAAACTGCTCCGAAATCTTTGTATAAAGGTCAAATACATAAGAAAAAAATATTTTTCCATTTTCAAATTTTTGGTACCACATTTCAAATTTTAAATTAAAAAAAAAATTTTAAATGGCCGCCATTTTGAAACAAAATGGCGGATGAAGCTGGCCAACGAACTCGGTCGAGAGATTGGTATGTACTATGTACACACCGAATTACATCCAAATCGGTTCATAAATACGCCTTTTATCGCGTGACAAAATTCAGGACGTTTCAAAATGTCAGCCACGCTAGAAATTCAAAATGCTATAACTCAGCCATTTTTTAAGATATAGACGAAACAAAAACTGCTCCGGAATCTTTGTATAAAGGTCAAATACATAAGAAAAAAATATTTTTCCATTTTTAATTTTTTGGTACCACATTTCAAGTTTTAAATTTTTTTTTTTAAATTTAAATGGCCGCCATTTTGAAACAAAACGGCGGATGAAGCTGGCCAACGAACTCGGTCGAGACATTGGTATGTACTATGTACACACCGAATTACATCGAAATCGGTTCATAATTACGGGAGTTACAGTGTGACATAGGTCAGATATATATATATATAGATATATATATATATATATATATATATATATCAATTTTGAACGGAGGGTGGTTTCGGGGTCTGGGGGTCATGATCGATGAAAATATACCAAAATTTTTTGAAATCGCTTTCCTCCGAACGGCTGCAATAGGTAGCTTTTTTGTAAAGAAAGCTACCTAAAATGTGAAATAAATGTTTGATGTAGCGAAAAGTTGGATTTTTAGGTAGCTTTCTTTACAAAAAGCTATTGCAGCCGTTCGGAGGAAAGCGATTTCAAAAAAATTTGGTATATTTTCATCGATCATGACCCCCAGACCCCGAAACCACCCTCCGTTCAAAATTGATATATATATATATATATATATATATATATATATATATGACCTATGTCACACTGTAACTCCCGTAATTATGAACCTATTTGGATGTAACTTGGTCTGTACATAGTACATACCAATGTCTCGACCGAGTTCGTTGGCCAGCTTCATCCGCCGATTTGTATCAAAATGGCGGCCATTTAAAATTTTTAAAAAAATTTAAAACTTGAAATGTGGTACCAAAAAATTAAAAATGGAAAAATATTTTTTTCTTATGTATTTGACCTTTATACAAAGATTCCGGAGCAGTTTTTGTTTCGTCTATATCTTAAAAAATGGCTGAGTTATAGCATTTTGAATTTCTAGCGTGGCTGACATTTTGAAACGTCCTGAATTTTGTCACGCGATAAAAGGGGTATTTATGAACCGATTTGGATGTAACTTCGTTTATGCATAGTACATACCAATGTCTCGACCGGGTTCGTTGGCCAGCTTCACCCGCCATCTTGTTTAAAAATGGCGGCCATTTAAATTTTAAAGAAAAATTTAAATTTGAAATGTGGTACCAAAAATTGAAAATTGAAAAAAATATTTTCTTCTTATGTGTTTGACCTTGATAAAAAGATTCGGGAGCAGTTTTTGTTTCGTCTATATCTTAAGAAATGGCTGAGTTATAGCATTCTGAATTTCTAGCGTGGCTGACATTTTGAAACATCCTGATTTTTCTCACGTAATAACAGGCGTATTTATGAACCGACTTGGATGTACCTTGGTGTGTACATAGTACATACAAATATCTCGACCGAGTTCGTTGGCCAGCTTCATCCGCCATCTTGTTTAAAAATGGCGGCCATTTAAAAAAATTAAAAAATAAAAAAATTAAAATGAGATACTAAAAAATTGGAAAATGAAAAAATTTTTTTTGTATGTGTTTGACCTTAATACAAAGATTCCGGAACAGTTTTTCTTTCGTCTATATCTAAAAAAAATGGCTGAGTAATAGCATTTTGAATTTCTCTTGTGGCTGACATTTTAAAACGACCTGATTTTTGTCACGCGATAACAGGCGTATTTATGATACTATTTGGATGTAACTTGGTGTGTACATAGTCTGTACATGTCTCGACCGAGTTCGTTGGCCAGCTCCATTCGCCATCTTGTTTTAAAAGGGTTGCCATTTAAAAAAAATTAAATTTAAAATTCAAAATGAGGTATTAAAAAATTGGAAAATGAAAAAGATTTTTTTTATGTGTTTGGCCTTGATACAAAGATTCCGGAGCAGTTTTTCTTTCGTCTATATCTAAAAAAAATGGCTGAGTAATAGCATTTTGAATTTCTCTTGTGGCTGACATTTTAAAACGACCTGATTTTTGTCACGCGATAACAGGCGTATTTATGATACTATTTGGATGTAACTTGGTGTGTACATAGTACATACCAATGTCTCGACCGAGTTCGTTGGCCAGCTTCATTCGCCATCTTGTTTCAAAAGGGTTGCCATTTAAAAAAAAAATGTAATTAAAAATTTAAAATGAGGTATTAAAAAATTGGAAAATGAAAAAGATTTTTTTTATGTGTTTGGCCTTGATACAAAGATTCCGGAGCAGTTTTTGTTTCTGAAAATTTGTTCTTTTGTTGATATCTTAAAAAATGGTTGATTTATAGCACTTTGAATTTCTAGCATGGCTAACATTTTGAAACGATCTTGTATTTGTCCCGCGATAACACACGTATTCGCCTATTTCGATGTAAGAAGGCATGTGGGTAGTATACATCAACACCTCGACCAAGTTCGCTGGCCAGATTCATCAGCCATCTTGTTTCAAAATGGCGGCCATTAAATTAAAAAATATATATATATTTAAAGTGAGGTGCAAAAAAATTAGAAATTGAAAAAGGTTTCTTTCTTAAGTATTTGATCTTGATATAAGGATTCAGGAGCATTTTTTGTTTGTCTTTACCTTAAAAAATGGCTCAGATATAGCAGTTTCAATTTCTATTGTGGGTGACATTTTGAAAATCTGATTTTTTGCATGCGACAGCACTCCTATATATTAACCGATTCCGATGTGAGTGAGCATGTGCACAGCAATTACTAAGGTCTCGACCAAGTTCACTGCTTAGCCTCATCCACCATGTTGTCTTAAAATGACAGGCACTTTAAGAAATTGCCGAATTTGGCAGCCAAATATAAGTTACTTTAAAGAAAAGCAGCTTGGATAAAGCTGACTAATTTCGCGAAATTCTCATTCATTATATTGATAAAAATTAGTATTGAATCTCCTATATTCGGTTTCCACTAAATTGAGCTTTGTGTGTTTGCATGATATAAGTTGGCTTTTTTAAATAAGGATTATGAAAGCTACCTCTTCCTCCCGGCACTGTCCGGAGGGACTTTTCTTTAAAGTAACTTATATTTGGCTGCCAAATTCGGCAATTTCTTAAAGTGCCTGTCATTTTAAGACAACATGGTGGATGAGGCTAAGCAGTGAACTTGGTCGAGACCTTAGTAATTGCTGTGCACATGCTCACTCACATCGGAATCAGTTAATATATAGGAGTGCTGTCGCATGCAAAAAATCAGATTTTTCAAAATGTCACCCACAATAGAAACTGAAACTGCTATATCTGAGCCATTTTTTAAGATAAAGACAAACAAAAAATGCTCCTGAATCCTTATATCAAGATCAAATACTTAAGAAAGAAACCTTTTTCAATTTCTAATTTTTTTGCACCTCACTTTAAATATATATATATTTTTTAATTTAATGGCCGCCATTTTGAAACAAGATGGCTGATGAATCTGGCCAGCGAACTTGGTCGAGGTGTTGATGTATACTACCCACATGCCTTCTTACATCGAAATAGGCGAATACGTGTGTTATCGCGTGACAAATACAAGATCGTTTCAAAATTTTAGCCATGCTAGAAATTCAAAGTGCTATAAATCAACCATTTTTTAAGATATCAACAAAAGAACAAATTTTCAGAAACAAAAACTGCTCCGGAATCTTTGTATCAAGGCCAAACACATTAAAAAAATCTTTTTCATTTTCCAATTTTTTAATACCTCATTTTGAATTTTAAATTTAATTTTTTTAAATGGCAACCCTTTTGAAACAAGATGGCGAATGAAGCTGGCCAACGAACTCGGTCGAGATATTTGTATGTACTATGTACAGACCAAGTTACATCCAAATATGTTCATAAATACGCCTGTTATCGCGTGAGAAAAATCAGGACGTTTCAAAATGTCAGCCACGCTAGAAATTCAAAATGCTATAACTCAGCCATTTCTTAAGATATAGACGAAACAAAAACTGCTCCCGAATCTTTTTATCAAGGTCAAACACATAAGAAGAAAATATTTTTTCAATTTTCAATTTTTGGTACCACATTTCAAATTTAAATTTTTCTTAAAAATTTAAATGGCCGCCATTTTTAAACAAGATGGCGGGTGAAGCTGGCCAACGAACCCGGTCGAGACATTGGTATGTACTATGTATAAACGAAGTTACATCCAAATCGGTTCATAAATACGCCTTTTATCGCGTGACAAAATTCAGGACGTTTCAAAATGTCAGCCACGCTAGAAATTCAAAATGCTATAACTCAGCCATTTTTTAAGATATAGACGAAACAAAAACTGCTCCGAAATCTTTGTATAAAGGTCAAATACATAAGAAAAAAATATTTTTCCATTTTCAAATTTTTGGTACCACATTTCAAATTTTAAATTAAAAAAAAAATTTTAAATGGCCGCCATTTTGAAACAAAATGGCGGATGAAGCTGGCCAACGAACTCGGTCGAGAGATTGGTATGTACTATGTACACACCGAATTACATCCAAATCGGTTCATAAATACGCCTTTTATCGCGTGACAAAATTCAGGACGTTTCAAAATGTCAGCCACGCTAGAAATTCAAAATGCTATAACTCAGCCATTTTTTAAGATATAGACGAAACAAAAACTGCTCCGGAATCTTTGTATAAAGGTCAAATACATAAGAAAAAAATATTTTTCCATTTTTAATTTTTTGGTACCACATTTCAAGTTTTAATTTTTTTTTTTTAAATTTAAATGGCCGCCATTTTGAAACAAAACGGCGGATGAAGCTGGCCAACGAACTCGGTCGAGACATTGGTATGTACTATGTACACACCGAATTACATCGAAATCGGTTCATAATTACGGGAGTTACAGTGTGACATAGGTCAGATATATATATATATAGATATATATATATATATATATATATATATATCAATTTTGAACGGAGGGTGGTTTCGGGGTCTGGGGGTCATGATCGATGAAAATATACCAAAATTTTTTGAAATCGCTTTCCTCCGAACGGCTGCAATAGGTAGCTTTTTTGTAAAGAAAGCTACCTAAAATGTGAAATAAATGTTTGATGTAGCGAAAAGTTGGATTTTTAGGTAGCTTTCTTTACAAAAAGCTATTGCAGCCGTTCGGAGGAAAGCGATTTCAAAAAAATTTGGTATATTTTCATCGATCATGACCCCCAGACCCCGAAACCACCCTCCGTTCAAAATTGATATATATATATATATATATATATATATATATATATATATGACCTATGTCACACTGTAACTCCCGTAATTATGAACCTATTTGGATGTAACTTGGTCTGTACATAGTACATACCAATGTCTCGACCGAGTTCGTTGGCCAGCTTCATCCGCCGATTTGTATCAAAATGGCGGCCATTTAAAATTTTTAAAAAAATTTAAAACTTGAAATGTGGTACCAAAAAATTAAAAATGGAAAAATATTTTTTTCTTATGTATTTGACCTTTATACAAAGATTCCGGAGCAGTTTTTGTTTCGTCTATATCTTAAAAAATGGCTGAGTTATAGCATTTTGAATTTCTAGCGTGGCTGACATTTTGAAACGTCCTGAATTTTGTCACGCGATAAAAGGGGTATTTATGAACCGATTTGGATGTAACTTCGTTTATGCATAGTACATACCAATGTCTCGACCGGGTTCGTTGGCCAGCTTCACCCGCCATCTTGTTTAAAAATGGCGGCCATTTAAATTTTAAAGAAAAATTTAAATTTGAAATGTGGTACCAAAAATTGAAAATTGAAAAAAATATTTTCTTCTTATGTGTTTGACCTTGATAAAAAGATTCGGGAGCAGTTTTTGTTTCGTCTATATCTTAAGAAATGGCTGAGTTATAGCATTCTGAATTTCTAGCGTGGCTGACATTTTGAAACATCCTGATTTTTCTCACGTAATAACAGTCGTATTTATGAACCGACTTGGATGTACCTTGGTGTGTACATAGTACATACAAATATCTCGACCGAGTTCGTTGGCCAGCTTCATCCGCCATCTTGTTTAAAAATGGCGGCCATTTAAAAAAATTAAAAAATAAAAAAATTAAAATGAGATACTAAAAAATTGGAAAATGAAAAAATTTTTTTTGTATGTGTTTGACCTTAATACAAAGATTCCGGAACAGTTTTTCTTTCGTCTATATCTAAAAAAAATGGCTGAGTAATAGCATTTTGAATTTCTCTTGTGGCTGACATTTTAAAACGACCTGATTTTTGTCACGCGATAACAGGCGTATTTATGATACTATTTGGATGTAACTTGGTGTGTACATAGTCTGTACATGTCTCGACCGAGTTCGTTGGCCAGCTCCATTCGCCATCTTGTTTTAAAAGGGTTGCCATTTAAAAAAAATTAAATTTAAAATTCAAAATGAGGTATTAAAAAATTGGAAAATGAAAAAGATTTTTTTTATGTGTTTGGCCTTGATACAAAGATTCCGGAGCAGTTTTTCTTTCGTCTATATCTAAAAAAAATGGCTGAGTAATAGCATTTTGAATTTCTCTTGTGGCTGACATTTTAAAACGACCTGATTTTTGTCACGCGATAACAGGCGTATTTATGATACTATTTGGATGTAACTTGGTGTGTACATAGTACATACCAATGTCTCGACCGAGTTCGTTGGCCAGCTTCATTCGCCATCTTGTTTCAAAAGGGTTGCCATTTAAAAAAAAAATGTAATTAAAAATTTAAAATGAGGTATTAAAAAATTGGAAAATGAAAAAGATTTTTTTTATGTGTTTGGCCTTGATACAAAGATTCTGAAGCAGTTTTTGTTTCTGAAAATTTGTTCTTTTGTTGATATCTTAAAAAATGGTTGATTTATAGCACTTTGAATTTCTAGCATGGCTAACATTTTGAAACGATCTGGTATTTGTCACGCGATAACACACGTATTCGCCTATTTCGATGTAAGAAGGCATGTGGATAGTATACATCAACACCTCGACCAAGTTCGCTGGCCAGATTCATCAGCCATCTTGTTTCAAAATGGCGGCCATTAAATAAAAATATATATATATATTTAAAGTGAGGTGCAAAAAAATTAGAAATTGAAAAAGGTTTCTTTCTTAAGTATTTGATCTTGATATAAGGATTCAGGAGCATTTTTTGTTTGTCTTTACCTTAAAAAATGGCTCAGATATAGCAGTTTCAATTTCTATTGTGGCTGACATTTTGAAAAATCTGATTTTTTGCATGCGACAGCACTCCTATATATTAACCGATTCCGATGTGAGTGAGCATGTGCACAGCAATTACTAAGGTCTCGATCAAGTTCACTGCTTATCCTCATCCACCATGTTGTCTTAAAATGACAGGCACTTTAAGAAATTGCCGAATTTAGCAGCCATATATAAGTTACTTTAAAGAAAAGCAGCTTGGATAAAGCTGACTAATTTCGCGAAATTCTCATTCATTATATTGATAAAAATTAGTATTGCATCTCCTATATTCGGTTTCCACTAAATTGAGCTTCGTGTGTTTGCATGATATAAGTTGGCTTTTTTAAAATAAGGATTATGAAAGCTACCTCTTCCTCCCGGCACTGGCCGGAAGGACTTTCTTGAAATAAAATGGCGCGTAAGAAAAAGTAAAATATTTCTTTTATTTTTTATCAATCATTTTATAAGTGGTATTATTTATAAGACGAAACATTATTTTAGAATACGTATTTTTGCATTTTTCAAATTTCTATTTTTTTGTTCGAATTTGAACCTTTATATATCGTCCCAATTTTGGGACGCTAGGCACGAATGGGTGGGGGTTTTCTACGTTACTGTCTATGCATTAAATGTATGTTTTATGCAATTTATTTTGTTACAAAATGTTTACATACTATTTAGATTATTATTTGGCTATAAAATTATTATTCGGATTATTATTTGGCAATTCTTTGTTATTACTATAGTGGGGGGGGGGGGGGGTAGTGGTTGGGCTCGGTTCAAGAACAAGACACCCACCCCTCCCCACCCTTAGCTATTGGCTTGGTAAAAATTTATATTATACCGTTATGTTTTGTAATAGTTTAATAATTGACATCTTTAGGTTACTAAAATACAGTATAACTTCGATTATCCGACATAATTGGGACCGAACCGACAGCAGATAATTGAAATTTCCGGATTATCGAGAATTTATATCAATAATCATCTAGTTTAATATGTAACATCGTCATCGAATTGCTATTAGGACTATTTAAACTGCTTAATAAATATCTAAATTTAAATTATGCATGAAAATAATTTTATCTGTTTAGAACAGGGACATGTACACATGGGGGAGGGGCAAGAGTACAATTATACCGGAATCGAATCTTGCGGGAGCTCATGCTAATTTCAATGGAATTCGAAGAAAGGGGAACCAAAATGCTTATATCTACTCGTGGTTTCGAAAGGAACACTTGCATACACAAGGAATGTGAAAGTAAAAAAAGAAAAAATACGTTGGAAAAAAATTCAGGATATCGACATCGGTTTACAGAGATTTCTGGTTACACGAAGGTCAGATAATCGAAGTTCTACTGTGCCATATATACTCATGTGTAAAACGAAATATTTTTGACAATTTTCTGCAAGTAAATTGGGGTGTGGGGTAGACTTATACTTGAGTCAATTACAAAAGCCGAAAAGAAGAAAAAAAAAAAAAGAAAAAAACTTCGAATACTGCAAAAGTCTGCTTTTTTATGTGTATAAATAATAAAATAATATATAAAATATACAAATAATAATAATTTATTATTAAAAAAATTTCAATGATTTGTTTTTGTTTACTTACTAATTTTTCGCTTTAGTAAGTGAACTCTGGTGATTTTGTGCGAAATTGAAGTAAAAAGTTAGGGGGTCGACGCGAGTTTCTGATTTTTTGCAGAATTTGCGTTCAAAAGTTAATGGGTCGGTGTATATGCAAGTATATACGGTATATATACGCCATTTGTAGTTATTGATTATTATAAATTATTACTATATAAATTTTTACTATGCCAATAGCTAATGGTGAGGAGGAAGGGGGTTTTGTTCTTGAGCCGACCCCAGCCCTCGCCCCCCTTATAGTAATAATAAAGGAATTTTTACGGTCAAATAATAACCCGAATGATATATAACCTTTTTGAAACATATTAAATGGCATCAAACATAGATATAATGCTTAGACAGCAACGGAGAAAACCCCTACCCTTTCGTGCCTAGCGTCCCAAAATTGGGACGTTTATATTTTTATACGTTAAAAAAAAAGAAAAAAAAATTTTTTTCAAACAGAATTTTTTTATTATTTTTTACGTTCATTTTATACCATTTACTATAATTGAGCCCAATATTGAGTTGAAAAAAAAATTCAGGCACTAATGTTTTAAATATGCTTTAGTTTTTCCTTGTATAGTATAGTTTATGAGAAGATGCGATTTTGAAAATAACATACTTCCATTTTATATTTTGTATGGTTGTAACAAAATACGATTTGGTTGTGCATCCAAAGGTTAAAATTGTATTCGAAAGAGTATTCTTTAAAAGTTTTGTTAAAGAATTAAATATTTGTTTATATTTATTCAGTTTATATAATCCATCTGCGTATGACTTTACATATTATGTGTACTCATTACTAGTTTTATGTTTATAAATAAACAATTCGCATTTTTATAAATATTTTTGTTAAAAACGGAATATCCTTATACATCGTGCGTCAAGCATCGATTTTGAAATACTTTCGGCATTTCCAAAATACTTTAGATAAACTTCGCCGTTAAGTAAGCACTGTAGAAAAATAGCTATTGTTGCTTCTTTCTTTCTAACCAATGATCCCCCAGCTAAAAATGAACTGTAGAAATTCTATAAAAAAACTGCAGTTGGAAAACTGCGGTGATTTGGCCAATTCCACTACAGATTTTTTGCGGTCAATACAACCACAAAATTACTGCAGTTTATTAACCGCAGTAATTTCGCAGTTGTATTGACCACAAAAATTCTACAGAAAATTTATAGTTATATCAATATTAAAAATTCTGCAGTAATTTCGTAGTTTTATTGACCGCAAAAATTCTGTAGTGGAATCGGCCAAATCACCGCAGTTTTCCAACTGCAGTTTTTTTGTAGTTATATCGACCTCAAAAATGTTGTAGTTTTTTTACTGATTATCCAATTTGCCTCCCTGAGGAAAGTGCCCTCAGGGGGGCAAAGTAGTGCATGGAGCAGAAGAAGTATATAAAATGATTAAGCGGTCACAGGCTTTCCCAACGATATGTTACATGGCGGGTGCCAGCAAAATGTAGGAAAGTGCCCCCCAGCGGGGGCAAAGTAGTGGGTGGATCACCAGAAATGCATAAAATGATTAAGCGGTCACAGGCCTTTCCAACAATATGTCACATGACAGGTGCCAGGAAAATCTGGTAATATGCCCCCCCGGAGGTCAAAGTAGTGGGTGGAGTACCGGAAGTGCATAAAATGATTGAGCAGCCAAAGGCCTTTCCAATGATACGTTACATGACGGTTGTCGGGAAAATTTAGTAAAGTGCCCCCCGGGAGGCAAAGTGGTGGGCGGGGTACCGGAAGTTCATAAAATGATTAAGCGGTCACAGGCCTTTCCAACGATATGTCACATGACGGGTCTTGGAAAAATTTAGTAAAGTGCCCCCCAGGGGGGCAAAGTAGTGGGCGGAGTACCGGAAGTGCATAAAATGATTAAGCAGCCAAAGGCCTTTCGAACGACATGTCACATGACGGGTGTCGGGAAAATTTAGCAAAGTGCCCCCCGGGGGGCAAAGCGGTGGGCGGAGTACCGGAAGTGCATAAAATGATTAAGCGGTGACAGGCCTCTCCAACGATATGTCACATGACGGGTGTTGGAAAAATTTAGAAAAGTGCCCCTCAGTGGGGCAAAGTAGTGGGCGGAGTATCGGAAGTGCATAAAATGATTAAGCAGCCAAAGGCCTTTCGAACGACATATCACATGATGGGTGTCGGGAAAATTTAGCAAAGTGCCCCCCGGTGGGCAAAGCGGTGGGCGGAGTACCGGAAGTGCATAAAATGATTAAGCAGCCAAAGGCCTTTCGAACGATATGTCACATGACGGGTGTTGGGAAAATATAGTAAAGTACCTCCCAGGGGGGGGGGGGGGGGTAAAGTGTTGGG